>JADAZR010000003.1:0-1355886 GCA_014872995.1 Diaporthe citrichinensis
TAAAAATTTAATTATAAAGGTATTTTATTTTATTATTAAGGGTGGCTTAATATTATATTATATTAATTTGGTGGCAGGGCATTAGTTGTGCATTAGGGCTAGGTTAGGGTTAGAGTGGTCTGTGCCCGGTGAATCCTCCGCCCCAACCGGTGCAAATCTCCGTTTTCTTTTTTAGGGGGGGGGGGTGCTGTGACCCTCCTAGTACAGTTTTGGTTCTATTAGGTTGCCAATGAAGAATTGCCCAGAAATTGTCTGATGAGTCGTTTCAATATTAAGTTACAACCCGAGATGCAACCAGATCTTGTCTTCGAATAGGGGGGCTTGTAAACCTGGCTCGACTGGTGCAGAGCATGTGGAAGGCCAGATGTGTAACCATGTCTGTTGGGATCGAAGTTCGATCCAAAATGTGAGAGAACACACTTGTTATGTAGTTATCTTACTTCCGGTTTCTGTGCCGCCAAATCAGTATTGTACCATAGACATAAAGGGTTTCCCACACTTTCCACCATGATGAGTAATTACCACACTTCCTGAGAAGTCTCCAGCTAGAAAGGCGGCTGGAAGTCCTCTGCTGGAGGAGGAGTACTCAATTGCACACGTCGAGTGCTATCGGCACAAGTATCTGCCGAAATGAGGTTACATCCCGGATCAGCTGTGCCTGAATCCTTTGAACCCTGAGGCACAGAGCAGGGTTGCAGATGCCAAGCGATCCTAGCCGCGATCAGTTCTCAAAAAGGGGTTGCTATTACGCCACTTTTTGAACGCCGTCGCAAACTTGACAAGCCGCCATTCTGCAAGGCTGAGTTGAGGTTACACAAGCTTGCATTTCTCAATCGTGTCTTTTATCGAATAGTGGTTTCAATCTGAGGTTTTCGAGATTGCAGTCACAGTTGCCTGTGGCTTCGAAGTCGGTGCAGGCACTGCAGGACAGAGACGTTTCCCCGCCCTCGGAAGGATTTTATGCATCCGATCCTTCGATGGAGTGCCTCGGCACAGTCAGACGCGTCACTGAGAATATCAACGTTCCAAGGTTCTCCCAGATAGAGGCTTCACGTCTCAAGCGGATGGTCCCAGCGCGTGAAGGCAATAACGAGGAAATGGAATCCGCACAGCATCAATCCCCCACGATCCAAGAGCCGGGGCTGAGGTCTCGGTGTTCGGAAAGGACCCAGAGATTCCCGAGTGAGGTTCAGTGGGCGAGACATCGGCAGATGATCAAGAAATTATACATGGATGAAGACCGGACCCTCCACGATGTCATGGAAATCATGAAGAGGGACTTCGGCTTCGATGCAACGTGAGTGCCATGACCGAGCCAATTCTTGCCCAACCGATCCGACAAGGCTGACAAGTGTGAAAGTGCAAAAATGTACAAAAGCAGACTCAAGTCATGGGGATGTAGGAAGAACATCAAGCTGAGAAACGGCGAAGATGAATCCGTCATCACAATCCTACACAACACTGCCCGAAATCCCAGACAATCCGGAGTCTCAAAACGCGATATCCGCTTGCGCAATGGCCAGCTTGTCTCGGAAGACCGCTTGGTGACATATTTACGGCGTCGGGGAGAAGGAAAGGCCCCCGCCAACGGAACATTGACAACCCGGGCTGTCAAATCCCCTGACACCATTTATGTATGCGAGGGTATGCTATTCCACGTCCGCACTTACATCCGCGGTCCTTGGGTAGAAAGTGTTACGACAGCGGAACGTCTCGACCTTCTACGGCAAGAGTGCGCAGACAACGAAGAATGGAACGCCCTAGCCCGCGGCGTCAGGTGCGCCCTTGAGCAGAAGAAGCTCAACGACGCTCTGGTCCTGATGCGCCGGGCTCCAGGTATCCTGGCCAACTTGATCGAGCGGCGACCGGCCAACCTGCTGCAAGTCCTCTTCATGTCTCTGGCGTACTTTACCTCTGGGGGCCTCCTTGAGCAACCCCAGGCTGAGCAGCTCTTAGTCGTTGTCAAATGCCTCATCAAGTATGCTGCGGTATTCGCTGTCAACGAGCAAGGGTTGCCTAGCAGCCACCCCATCCACCAGATGCTTTACATGCTCGCCAACGCAGACGAGCAGGACATCTGCCAGTTGACGAAGAGGGCTTGGCTGGTGAACTGCCAGTCATGGGATGGTGTCATGGACCGCCCAAGAAGCACGTGTGCCGTCGCGGCTTGGATCAGCTACGGCGAGTTTGTTGGCTTTGATGCCATGCCATCGAACCTCGGAAATATCCTTGAGCTCATGGTGATCAAATATGCAGCCATATATGGAGAGTACCAGTGAGTGTTCCCGTCTGCTCTTCCGCAACACAAAGTCTTTTATGTGGTGTCAGGTTGTGCTGCTGTTGCTGTCGACAATGATTTCTCACTTCTCTCGCGCCTTTTCTCCTTGGGCACTTGAATAGAAGGTTGGAACTTCCGCTGACAAAAGCCACTAGTCGTCGAACTATACACATATTGCTCATTTATTCAACGTACCTCACCTACCGTGATGGAGCAAATGGGAGGAACCCTTATTTCAACGAGGAGATCATCAGACTATTCGAGGACATCATGCGTCGAGGGCCCCTGGGCGCTCTGAGAGCCGACGCCCTCAGCTGGCTTGCCAGGGCGTGCAGGGCACGCGGGGAACGGAGCTATGCTGAGGCATATATGCGTGAACTGATTGACTTTTCGCTTCAAGATGCTGCCTACAGAGATTCGTCAGCGAGGAACTACATGGATGACCTTCAAATGTGGTTTATCGAGTGGGGCGATACCGGGAAGGCTGCAGAGCTGGCGAGATGGCGGGAAGAGGAGCTAGGTGCCGAAGTCACTGCAAAACTCGAATGCAATACGGGTAATTAGATAATACGGTAGAAATGCCGACCAACGCGGCAATGCAGGTGCCATGACAGCAAGGGGAGCATCGCGTCGTAATCATTTCAATCGAATATGAGCTCCATGCCCCAAGGCAATCAAGTGGCAGCAGTCATGGGGAATGTACTTTTCTGCTTCATTCCAGATGATTGCTGTTGCATTTGCCTCTTACAGTGGTCGCACATACAGCATCGCATGTTTGCCCCTCAAGCCAACAGTCACGCAGCGGGGTTCGGACCAGGAGCCTCTCGCCAACATGCATGAGCGCAGTGTTTTTCCTTCTTGGCGTCACCGTTTGGGGATGACCGGTGAGATATCTGCATACCACGTGACCGAGCCTGCAAGTTTTCAGGGTGCCAACAACAGGCAGGCTTAATTTGATTCCGTGTTGTCTCAGATTGTCGTCGGTGGCACACCTGGCACATTGACTCCAATAAGAACACGTTTCCTGATCATCAAAGCTTGTTTGGCCAAGTAAAAGTCATTACTTTTACCAGTTTACCTGGATCAGAATCTCAACAGGAGTATCTGTAAAGAGCCCACTGCTGTGCGGTCTCTAGTCACGCCGCGTCCATCATTCACGTCACACATTTTGTCCCACCGAGAGCATAGATCAGGATCAATACGAACCGATACTTGCGACCTTCCTTGAGGAGTTCGAGGACCTCCACTCTTTTATAAGCCATTGAGACTCTCTGAAGACATATATTCGCAATGTCTGTGTCAGAATTGAGTCAACCTAAGGACAAGAAACGAGATTTGGCTCCAGAAAAGCCAGTTTCGTCAGCTCAGGTTATGCGGAGAGGTACGCACAGGATCGCTATTGCGGGAATCGCCCTCGAAATTCTGTGGCACCACCATCTCCGTCAATTCTATATCGGCCCCCCGAGACCTTTACAAACACTTGGTATTTACGCCTTCTGGGCGTCCGTTTGGTACTGTGCGTCCCATTCAGGGGACTGGACCCATGCAGCCATCGTGAGGGACCGAGGCAAGATCCCCACTGCACCGTTGCCGGCGTATGATGGCATTTGGGACCATGGAACGATCTACGCTGCAGCAAAGGCAAGGAATGTGCCATTGAAACGGGAGAAAACACACATGGTGACATATTGTTCGCTCACCACCATCCCCGTGCTCGCGCGTCTGACTTATGCCTACCGCCCATGGTTTTGGCAGCGGCGCATCCCTTTCAAGGTTACATGGTTCTGCATGGCTGTCTATACTTCAACATGTGCCTTTGAATGGACAGAGCACGCTTTAGAGTCTCGCACAAGGGTCTGGGAGGAGCATAGCTCAGAGAAAGAGAAGGCTGGGTAGGGTGTGGCTCGCAAATCCAAGGATTGAATGAAAACTGGTTCGGAGGATCCGTTGGGATTAGAAAGTATAGAGCTGAATTCAGTGGAAAGATTGGGCGGGTGGAGATGAATGTGTCGTGTGAACAGCTTGATGTGATGAGGCGGCCGGAGGGGCAGATGTAGAAACGATCTTCCCGGCTCAGTTATGTCTCGTAAAATTTGGAGAGCTTGAGATAAGTGGCCCTAGATTTTGATGCTTAAGGAGAATAAACACGATGTCCCACCGCAACCGTTGTTGATGGACTGTGGTATCCAGTACGCCCTTGATGTCGAAGAGATCCTAAGAACTCCTCCGGAGCGGGCGCGCGGAGAATTGTCCATACGGTGAAACCAAGTAAGAGATCGTCTTTCATGTGGGCGGTAGTAATTCTGAGGTCATCAGATCTATCTCCATTTCTTTCAAGCAGAGTACACGGAAGATGATTCCACACACTTTTTTGACAACAGACTGAGGGATACTTGAGACAAGGGCATTTTGCTCGACGACACACTCTATACCCTCCACAAGGAACGTATCTGCCTCATCAAGGAGTGATATATAAGGCAGGTACAAAGTTCATGTGGAGCATTTAGTCCAGCATGCGTTGAACTATAATCTCGAAGCCAAAGCTCCGGTACCAGTACTCTCCGTGATCCCTCCATCCACAACAAGTGCGTGCGAGGTCACGTACCTACTCGCGTCGCTTGCAAGCCAGGCAACAGCATTTGCGACATCAGCACCGGTCCCCATCCAGCCCATGGGACAGTTGTGGTCCAGGATCCTCTTTGCGGCCTCCTGGTCCCCAACGTCGCTGCTTTGTGCGAGGTTATCCACGAGTGGCGTGTACATGAGACCAGGCACGACACAATTAGACCGAATGTTTTCCTTTGCGTACATGACGCCAACGGCCTTTGTGAAACGAATGACGGCAGCCTTGGCGGATGCATAGGCGATCTGGTGTTTTCCGATGTAGCGCATACCCGTGATAGAAGCGTTGTTAATGATTTTGCCGGAGCCTTGCTTCTGCATAATGGGAATAACGTGGTGATACAGGCGGTAGACTGAGGTAAGATTGAGGTCGATTTGATGGTTCCAGATCTCCTCCGACATGGTTGCCGGGCTCCCGGCTGATGTCTGGCCAACGTTGTTGATGAGGATATCAACTCTGGAATGCTTTTCCATCACAGCAGTGACCAGTGCCTCGACATCTGAGGGATTCGTAACATCAGCCGCGACGACGTCAACGATAGCGTCAGGAAATTCCTCAAGAAGACGTTGTTTTGTTCGCTCAGCGGCAGAGACGTTCAGGTCACAGCCAAAGATCGTCACACCATTTCGAACCAGGAGACGGGCAGTGGCGGCCCCGTTTCCCCAGAAAGGACTGTCTTGGGGACCAACTTGGCCGATGCCGGTGATGAGTGCAACCTTCCCCAAAAGATCTGGGTATTTGGGAAATACCTCGGGTAAAGGAGGGCTTGCTGTACACATGGTGTGTCACGAGAGGGTCGAGAGACAGCAGCTGGCCTCAAATCCGTCTATTCAAGTTAAGTGGGCGCTATCTCTAAAAGAAAGAAAGAGGGCATTCAGAGGGGGCCCTGGGGCGCTGCAGAAGTAGGCAGCCAGAGGGGCGTGCAGTGGGGGCTTAGTCAGCAGCCACGCGCCCACACACACGCACCTTCTCATTGTGGTTGTGGTGGTGTGGATAGCTGGCAAGGATACGACTGAAGGATACAATACTAAGACGGGATGAGACTGACTTCAGTGTGTGCAAACCTCCAAGTCCTTTAACTAGGTACTTAAGTAACGAAGATGACCGTTGAAAAAGACATCTGTTAGCTAGAATAAGGCTCAAGAAGAGAACGATTCGATTGCTTCTCATATTAAATACGTGAATCTAGATACAGAATGTCCCCCGAGTGTGCAAATTGAAGAACTTAGGGAGGGGATTAGCAAAATTTATTCGAGAACGACTGGAACCGGTAATCAGCGTCCTCTTTCTCTGAGATATTACGTCTCGCCGAGACTGCTTTGAATCTATTTCGCTAGCCAGCCAACTCATGACGTGGTCGTGGACCAGAGTCAGGCATTTCGTATTTCTGGACCCCATCTTCATGCAGTTCTCGCCTGTGATATCCGCCAGAGTGAGCGTCTTGCAACTCAAACATCCCGCTTTGAACAGGTTGGTGGCGGTCATTTCCAGACGGCAACTCTTTGTGTGAACTTGAGGCCGATGTGTCTCCCATTTCCGCGGCCATGTAAGGAGCTCGCCTCTTTCTTCTCCTCATCCAATACAGCACAAAACCTCCAACTGCTCCAATGACTGCGACGATAACACCAACTGAGATCCCCGCTGTTGCTCCAGTACTCAATTTGCCTTGCTCGTCATCTGGCGATGTGCTGCCTGAAGTAATGCCGGATGTTGTTGGTGCTGATCCCGTGGAGGCTTGACACAACGTCGTGGCCTCGTCGTTTTCAGTATCCAGAGCGCGGAAATCCTGGGTGGAATTTGTTGTATCCACGTTTGCCGACCATAATGTGAATTTGCCAACATCGAGATTGACTGACAGATAGGCTGCAGAGAAGAATATTGACCCAAATGATGCCATATCGGTCTCCCTCTCAGCTTGTAGAGAGTCAATCAACAGGTCAGGCTCAGTTGCATTTTCTGCAACTATATCCCCTGTATCTTGATCGATATAGGTATGTGGTACAACGAGCATGTCATTGGATATAGTAATTTCAAGGCCCGTATCCAGTGTAATAAGAAGATCACCATCATAGCTAGAGATGGTTAGTATTGGAACCAAAGAAAAGGGCAAATAGCAAAGATCCTTGTGTACTAACGGTGGAATATGTGCTGGGTATCTCAGATTCCAGTAGTACAGGCCCGTAGTGCGCTTCATGGAGTAGATAGAGTTGTCCGTTGCTTTCATGAAGTTGTTGAAATATGGGGTGAGTGGCATTCTCATTACCATAGGTATGTTTGGAATGAGACAGACTGCTAGTGCACTCGATTGTGATTCCCCAAAGATATTAGTTTCTGTGCCATTAGAAAATCTGAGAGCCATGCCTTGGACGGTGACAACCAATTTTGTTGGGCATGGTGAGCTAGGTGGGCTCATAGTATGTTCAGAACCATCACCAGAGACCTTGGATGCATCATAGCCACCAAGCACCAGTTGACCGTTCACTTGGGTTGACCCACTCACGATACCATAGAAGAAGGACCATGAACGTGAGATGATCTTTCCGGAGTTCTTCAAAGCATTTAGTAATGTTGAGTTGGCACCAAGTCCAATAGCCATGTGAGGATAGTATCCTTGTTCTCCCCAGTTGTCTTTGGCCATGGCTAGTGGAAAATCAAGCAGAGTGATGTTCTCGTTGATAGTCAAGCTGTCACCGACAAAATCCATATCTGGGTACTGTGGCACAGTGACATTCCGCGAGTCGACGGGATGTGACTCTGCAGATACATTTGTGTCGGATGTTGAAGAATCGAGGTTGTAAGCACCCCCACGAAAGGTTATACAGGCAGTATCGCTCCATGCATCTTCACAGTGTCCATCTGTTCCGTATAGCATTGTGTTGTTCAAAGGCCTGTAATGGTATTGTCAGATCGCAATCATCTATCACACTGGTGACCTATAGTGCCTCGTCAGGTCAAGGGGGGCTCACCAGTCCGGCATGAGAGAAAACTCCTGCGCCGGGGATCCGACTGAGAGTGCCACGCCCCATCTTGTTTTGGCATTCGATAATGTGACGTTGCGGATCTCGGCCGCAATGGGATGAGGAGCACAAGCAGAATCGGCGAGCACCAAGGCAATTTGGGGTATGAGAAGGGAGAGAATTTGGGCCATCTTGGTGCTCACGCCCATCACCAGGAAGCACGCAGCAGTTTCGGGCTTTCAGGTAGATCGGGAATGAAAGAGTGTTCGCGACCGTGTGTTTCGTGTGCCTGCCCAGAGGGCTTGAAAATGTTCTTGACGCCTGGTTTTCGAGACGCCCTCTGGAAATCTGACGTTGGGAAGCACAGTTTTCATTTGGATGATGTTCATTTCTTTCCTCCAACTTCAGCTCCATGAATCCTGCCATTTACGCCCCTCCCATTGCATTAGCGAGAAGGATTATTATGGGGAGATTATTTCTTGGGTGTAGCCGAGACGGACTTGACACCCGTCCGGCTGCTTGTTTGGGTGGTGGCAACGGGGCAACACAGGGGTCACACTGCGCCATCGTCACCAACAACCAACAACCCTTTCCAACTCCCAGCTGAGCAGTCTTGGACGTTGTTTGCGGGGCGGCGGGCCATTGGTTGGACGTGTCCACCATAGACGCTCACAGTTGGCGCTTAGCGAGCATTGAAATATGGATCTTGTGAACATCTGTGGACGAGGCCCCACCTCCGCTCCGCGAGCTGAAAGGGCTTTAAAAGACAACAACAACGACAACTATAACGAAGGAAAAGAACCCGTCATCGTGATATGCTGAACAAAACAGGATGCAGATCGCGTCGTAAGACTTCCCGGCTGTCTTGTACCATTACACCCAGCTTCGGCAGACGCCGAATGACAGCAGCTTCGATTTTCAGTCCTACAAGTGTAATGGAGCATTGTAGAACCAACATGCATAAAGCTGTGGGTCCTGTAAAAGGAAACTCCCAGATCAGACATGCCTCGGAGTCAGCTTGACCCACCCAGAGGAGAGCAGCAACCTCGCCAACAGTACGGGGCGAACTTTATCTTCTCTCCATCCCTTCTGCCGCCCCGCCGGCAAGAAAGTCGCCCTCGGGGTTAGTCAGCCAATTTCCAAGTCTTTGAATGGATGTGCTATAGCTAACAGCAGAACCTCCAGTCGCCCTACAATGTTGATAGCTGTGGATGCAAGCTGCATAGTGCAGAAGTCTCCAAAATAGATGTATCTTGGTATGGATCTGTTTCCATCATTAATACACGCCCTGCCACTCTTCAATAGCGGCTGAACAACATCAGTAGTAACTTTGTTGCCGCCGAGGCGGCAGGAGCGATGCTCCTGCTGCCATCTTGAGTCAGTTTCCCTGAAGTCCGCGAAATGGAATTTGCACTGGTCTTCTACTTCCAAAGTCTACGTTTTGTCATCATTGATTTTGCGTTCCATTTCCTTTCTTTACACTTACCCTTTGGATCTAAAACTTTCAATAATTCTCACGGTATGCATGGGAGTTTGGCACACTACACCTCTTATTAGAAAAGAAGATTGAGCCTAAACACTTGTCCTTAGGGCCAAGAAAAACACATTTTATCCTTTAAGGCGCACTTTTATGCCTGAAGGAGATTTGCAATGCTTATAAAATATCTTAATTGCATCGTTTTTAAGAATTACACTCACTATAAGCATTATACTTTTATAAGTACTAAGTAATTTTTATAAAGTCATATAAAATAAACCTGTAGTTATTGACACGGCAGACATTTGGTAGAGTGATGTTTGGGTGTTTTAGCTCCATGGGGTGGTACACGCAGGCCGGGTGCCGATACCACTTGCGGTTAAACATTGCGAGTCCCATGTTGAATAATCAATGACCGACCATGGTTTGAAGTCCACCAGCAATGAGAATCCATCAACTTCAAAACCTTGAGCAATAGTGTAAAGTTGATATTGTTCTTGGGATGCTCTGCGATAGAAAGTGTGTGCCATTTGGGGAAAGTCAAGATTGGTGCTGAGCCACTTTAGAAGAGGCCAGCTTCGTCATCGCGCAAAACTAATATATAGTATGTGTGCCATTTGACTCTTGCACATACGACCATAGGTAGCAGAAAATTCGGGATCCCGTCCGCTCTCCCATAGACAAGCTGCTAACCGCTGGATTAGTAGTTGGGTCGGTGACGACCAGCGAATACCCGGTGTTGTATGTTTTTGATTTTTGATTGACCCACCCAGGGTGTCTTTTTGCTGCACGCTCCCATCTCGTTTTTTTACTTTCTCCTGCGGCCCAGTCCCGCAATCCCCCTTTCCGTGAATTCAAATTGTATATGACTTTCTGCACAACGTTGCAACACCACTGGCAGATGCTGACCGTTGGTGAATAGTGGACGAATCTGCTTACTGCTAGCAAAGCAGACCACTCGGCCAAAAGACCAGTAATTTCCAATCGCAATTGGAAATATCCAGCAGTATATAAGTGCCGTACCGTCACAAATAGCCTTGGGTAAATGCTGTGTCGCATTCAGCGTTGTCCCGTCAAAGTGGATCAAAAACGGTCGGGTTATCACGAAGACATTCAACCCTGTGGGCGTGGTACTAAAGCAGTGGCCAGGGCGCCTAGCACTCCACCTACTTCGCTTTGGCTTAAGGGCTTAGAGATAAATAGTATTAGATTACCTCCTTTTATAATAAAAAAATAAGTATATATTTTCTTCTTTATTTAATTAAACGTATATATGATATAATAACTTCTTTCCTCTTAATTCATGGGCGTGATTACGCCTAAAACTATGACCTACCCACTCGCCGTTTTACTGGCTAGGGGATCTTGGGTATTCGAGCAATTCCTTAGGGGCATTGGTGTCAGAAGGAGACGTTGTCAGGAACTACAAACAGCACGCAGACGAAAAGCCGCCTAGTCCGGTCCAAGACTGGACCGATGTCTACCGCACACTATCGGGTCGTCAACAGCAAGGCTGGTATCACGATGCGTTCGAGGTCCAGGAGTCAGACGGATTGAGCGAGGTCATGTCGCTCGTGTCCTACGCTGAATCCATCTTCGACGCTGCCACCACCATGAGCACCGCGTCTTCCGCCCCCGGAGACACACAAGAACTCATTGGCAAATTTGTGAATCTCCTTGTGCGTGATACCAGCGTTTCTAGAATGCTCTCCATGGCATTGTCTGATACGGGGATGGGCCAGGAGAGATTTCGCAGGAACTTCAGCCGGATCCTAAGGAGCTACTCAAGAGAGCTGAGGCGCAGTCAGGAAACGGGCAAGCCAGAGGATAGTGATCCATCTTATGGGCAAGCGGCTGCCTTTGTTTCACGCAAGGCACCGCACGCTTCCCAACTGATTGTCTCCAGATTCAGTCAGGCGAGGACGTCGGTGCCGCCTCGAAATACGCTTCCTGAGTCTGATGGCGAGTCTTCCTCTGAGAGTGAAGAGAGCGAATCAGAGAATGAGGTTCTGAACATGGAGAAATTGGAGTCTTTCTTCATCACTGGCGAGCCATTCAGACTGCTGAGGTGGAAACTCCGAGCCCTCATATTTCCTGACTCATTCTTGACACGGGTCAGAAGCTCAACTGAGCAGCTCGTTCGTATAGCCTCGCGTTGTGGATTGACGGGCCTACTTTCCAGGGCACAGCAACAGAAAGGTCAAAGCTTTGAGAATTTCTGGCCAGATTTTGCTGACCAGATAGGGTATCTGGCGAGAAACCTGAAGGTGCAGTGCAGCACATTGGGGCAGATTCGCGTTGCGGATTTCCTTATGGCATACTCACGATATGTCGCCGCAAGATTGGAGGAATCATTAGCTACAGCACAGGGGTCTGGCAGCCAAGAAAACTCCACTTCCGATGGGATACTCCAAGACATTATCGCCAACACGCTACCAGAAGTGTGGGAAGTCGACTTTCCGGTCCACTGGGGCTTCATTGCATCTGCAAAGGCTTTCCAAGATTTCTTCAGTGATATGAGAGACCTGGCCTATCCAACTATTTTCTCTCGAGCTGAGAAGCTCATCTCAAAGTGGAATGAATCTGAGGGTCAACGCTTACTACCGGTTTTGTCGGAACTACGGTGGGCTATTGAACGCACGCAGGGTGGAAGGACAAGCAAGTCGCCCTTCAGCATCAACCCACAAGTTAGCAGCATCACAGATCGGTTGAAACTTGCCGTTGAGGCTAGTACGGGCGCTCAATGGGAATGGTGGCCTTTCTGCTCACCGCTACGCCATCAAGCTTACAATCTACCTGGCGACGAAGTTTTATCTTGGACATGCGTGAGTTTTCTTGATCCTTCAATTACTCTTTTATACCACGATATTCTATTCCTATTCCAATGCTGTCTGGACTTTCGAGCATCCCTTATGCTTCTGTTACACTTCAGTAATTTGTCTGAATCTCCTCTCCTTTCCTTCAAAAGTGTCCATTTTATGCTCAAGTTCAACTCAACAACTTCTGGTTTCACGCTGGCACACACATATGATCACTTTATCCAAGGAGAATCTAGCAACAAGATACTAAGTATGACTGACTGTAGCCATGTGCGATACTTCGCCGTCAGAGAATATCGCCACGTTACGCTCAAATGTTGCGTGACCTGGCAGAGACGCTGCCACTCTCCCTACCAGTGAACACCAACATGCCACCGATTCCCACGAGCTCCTTCAGTACTCACAGCCACCAAGATTCTGCAGCTTCAGTCACAGATGATTCATCTCTAGATTGGCGTAGCTCCAGCGACTCATTGTCAAGTGGAAGTACCCCCGTGACAGCATCTAGCGGCACCGGCGGCTCTGTTGCTATCTCAATCGACGATCACGAAGTCGAACAATTCGTGTTCATTCTCGTCCTTGACTCCCGTTATCACCTCATCACCACCGACGTGTCCAAAATGGCATCTCAAGACTTTTTCCAGGCTCTTAAGGCTGGCTACAACACACACCGTGGCATTCTACGTCGAATATTTTCTGTCTTTGTCTATAGTCACTGCGATTTCATTCAGGTGAGAAACAGTCTTATTGTGCTTATTTAGCGATGAAATCAGTCTGCTCTTGATAGATCAGAGGCAGTCACTTCCTGTATCCCCAATCATGACTCAACCCAAAGACGCTAAAGTAGGGGGATTCGAAGTCGTTCTCTTGCCCACTTTCCTGCCTCTCAGGAAGTCTCCATATCGACATTCCCAATTGAGTTGATAGTGGGGGCTATTAAAAACTGATGTCATCCGAGGAACAGGTCAAACGATGGGCTCCTAATAGGTTCGCCCCGGGCAACACGTTCTCTTTCCCACCGTGCGATAACGACGAGTACATATATTCGCCTCAACCAATGCTCGAACCGCCCATAACACCGCATCAATTCTATGAACTCTTCTACAGCTGCTACGACTCCGAGTGCCTTGGTCACAGACTTCACAGCGTCTTATCCGCAGTAGTGCCAATAGCGTCGACGTGCGACGTTCTTGACAACATATCAGACGAGTTCCTTCTTTGCCTTCCCAAGCGAGATACGTCGGTTAATGCCGCGGCTCAATTTGCAAGAGGTGATAAGTTTGAGGTTTTCTGGGGTCTTGTGGCACGGGAGCGGCGGTCTACAGCCAGGGTTATCATGTACACTTTAGCCAGCCTTGTCCCGTCGTTGGTATTTGCGTTTGAGTGGATGTTCGGTTGGAACCATCTGGGGGACCTGCAAAATGCCTCTGTCCCATTTACCGCCACTTGTGCTATCTGGGGACTATTGTGGGCTGTGGTGTATTCAGGAAGTGATATCCAGAACGGATGAAATGCATTGGCAAAGAAGGAGGGAGTATCAGTGACTCAACTGTCGCTAGGTATTTCCATGTCCGGTTGCCACCATCTAGGATTCTCCCAGAAAGTGAAAACTCTGTCCAGGCTGCTAGGTTTTAAGTTTCCGATGCATCCTGATGTGGGGCGAACCTTTGTTTTAAGACCGTTGAAGATATTCTGGACCGGTCGGTGCTCCGGGACGGACTGAGAACTTTAGAAAAGTTCAGAGAATAGCCAAATCACGACTACTGTTAGAGTACTAACTAGTTGCTTCTCCCTGGATGGGCGATGACAAGCTTGTATACTAACCACTGTGATAAGTAAAAAGAAACCATGGAGAATCGCGCTATAAGTGGTAGACCACAACGGCTCGGTGACCAGCCAATGACAACTCGGCACCGCATCGCGACCCCGAAATGGTTTAGGGGCGAGGCAGAACCTACAATGAGTTGCCTAAACAAAAAGAATTCAACACGAGGGCGTCGTTACTAGGGATTATGCGAAAAGAAGGGCTCCCTGAAGCGAGTTGCCCATGTATATATAGGTCAACAGCCACCTCACTCCAAGATGATCTTCCAAAATCACAATCATCAACCGAATTCATACCGTCCTTGACAACACCACATTTCTAGTACCCCGACCCTCTCAAAGACATACACAAGCTTTTCAACACCATGACGACCGGCCAGTGTCTCTGCGGCGCCCTGAAGATCACCATTTCCGGTGACCCCGTAGCCGTGGTGAGTCTCCGCCACACCAGACCTGGCACCAGCGCTGCCTCACATGAACTGACAATGTGATACAGGCCCTATGCCATTGCCGAGACTGCCAGAGGATCTCTGGCTCGGCCTTTGGCTTCAACTGGGTTGTGCCCGCGGCGCAGCTCAGCGTCACCGGCACGCCCAAGGAGTACACCTCGACTGCCAATTCAGGTAACCCCGTTACAAGCCACTTCTGTGGCAACTGCGGCACAACACTCTGGAGGGAGGGGCCCGCCACTCAGGGAATGACATATGTCAAGGGCGGCATGCTCGACGGGGCGGCGGCTGAAGGGGCGAAGCCAGTAGCCGAGATCTTCACCAGGAGCAGGCTGCCTTGGCTGCAGGCCGTCGAGGGCGCGCATCAGAAGGAGGAGATGGTGTAGGAGGTTTACTTTTCGATCCCATAAAATTGTGCCGTTTGTAAATTGGTTGTTGAGTAGGTGGGTGGTCACAAATCTGAAGGTTGGATCAAAACCGGGTCAGGGAGATTTGGCAGTCAAGTCTTCGCCCTGCTAGTAGTCTCTACCTCTCAAGACAATGGACCAATCGAACTTCACCGGGACATCATCTACAGTTGTGCTACTTCCCAGTCATGCTATATCGGTATTCTCTTCATGAGACTCATGACCTGACTATATGCATGAGCTTTGCCCCATGACATAGGGACTCTCCGGCCATCAGCCTGGCATCTAGAGGGGCAATCTTTGACTGAGAAATAACCATCATCGGCCATGCCATAGTCAATGCTCGAACGGCCATCGAGGATTCACCCGCGTCACTAGCGCTGCCAAAGACGGCAGCATGGAGGTCCCCACAGAGGACTTCCCAGTTGACGAAGTCGAACAGTGCCTTTTCTAAAGCCTGTCCCTCCGCATCACCCGACGAACTGTACAGGATGGACACAGCCATGTCCATCACGTGCAGTGCCACAGTGCGGTATAGACTCCTCGCCATGGCTGCTGAGGTCTGAGTACGTACGGCTATGAGTCCGTTAAAATGGATGTTCCCAGACGACACGGTGATCGACTCCGCAGCCTGGAGAAGGCCGACGATGAGAGACCTGGCCTGGTCAATCAGAACGGAAACTGCGTGAGCTGTGCTGGAGTCGTGTTCATCACATGCTGGCCCCGAATCGGCATGCTTGCCACGATCGGCTATCCAGGCGATTGATCCCACGATAATGGGTTCCAGGGGCGGCAGGCCCTCCCAGGCAGCAAATGGGTCTATAAAGTCTGCTGACAATGAGGCTACGCTCTTGTCAGCCATGAAGACCTGCATCAGCTGGTCGATTGTTAGTCAATCCTCAGCGCGAAAGCTTTGTGGTGACTTGCTCAAGACTTACCCGTACGTTCCGGGTGAAAATGAACAAACTCTGGTCTAACAGTGTATCCAGCCGGTTTCTGATCCGGTATTGGAGCAGAGCTCGTGCACCTTGCGAGTGTGGGTCACATTTGATCTCGACCGTCTTCAGCCGAGCGTCAGAGAGCGTCTGGGTGACGACCTACGAGAATCAGCTACACCAAACACCGAAAGAGTGAAGGTTCTAGAGGGTGGGTGGTACAGGTCTGTAGTCTAGATGCAATCACATCGGGTAGATAGAGGGGGTGATTCACCTCAAAAAAACCCAGTAAGAAGAGAGTCACCAGAACAGAGTCGTCCCGCAACGGCTTTGGATCCAGGATAGCGGCCTGAAGATTGGAAATAGCCACTCCGTAAGACACTCTTGCCCTCGTCAAGAGACCAGGCTGACGGAGAAGGCTGGATGAGCTGGCCACGGCCACAGCATTCAGAGCATGTGAGTAGCATGAGGCGGGACTTGCAGAGGCGAGCGCCGGAAGAGCATCGTAGATGGCGATACCTGAACTAGAGGAGTAGTCGCTGAACAGCCTGGGGACGCAGTAGATCTCGACGGCGACATCGAGCGACCTAGGCACCGGCGGAGCCAACACAGCGGAAGATGTCGCGATATCACGTGTCCGCGACTCCGAGGCCCGTTGCTCGTTCCTCTCAGCCCGTCGTTTGGTGACGCGTGACTGCACCCGAAAGGCGGCTGTGTGGTCCTCTTGGCGATGGATGAGGCGCCACTGGTCCGGGTAGCCGCCGCAGCTCTTACGCAGACGCACACAGCGTCCGCAAAGGGGCTTCTTGAGGTCACACTAGGCATGCAGCATTGGGCATCAGCATGCAAGCTTGGCCGTTAGATGGGCCGGCAGTGATTGTTGTCAGAAGGAGGATATGTACCTTCGCCTTGTCCTCCTTGCAAGGCAAACAACGGCCGGACGGTCTGCCTGTGTTCACCATATTGTGGGTGATGATAAATTTGAGCTAGGTGTGTGTTCACGGTGCATTCACGCAACGGTGGTGGGTTTCTGCAAAATAAGCTCGTGACGGACAGAGCACGGTGATTTTCAGTGTCTCGGACCCGGGCTAGTTTAGCAAGTAACGTCCCGATCTGAGCCGGCCCACACCCGCGCATACACATGCACGCGTCTAAACCAACCACATAAACAATCCTTGATTTTCTCTTCCAAATGAGAGGAAGAATTTCTACGGCCAAAAGTAGTAGCACTGTGGCTGAGTGGTTAACATGTCAGACTGCCAGGGCCTGCTAAGCTCATTCCCTCGGAGCCAGCTTAAATGTTTTTCTTTTTCTTAAGAAGAAAAAAAGAAAAACAAAAGGGAAAAAGGGAACCAGTGAACACGTCAGAGTAATTTCAGATCTGTGGCGTTGGAATTGGAGCGCTGCCTCCGTCAATAAGTGTCTATTCTTTAGGATTTTGAATATTGATTTCTCCAGTGGTGAATTGTATTGTTGGGGTATCCCCTGGACGGTCAGGAATCAATGGTCGTCCGCTCCTTCAGAAGGTCCCTTCATCGTTGGCGGAGGACTCAGGGATAATACCTGATTTGAATTTCTCAGTGCTGACTGATTTGGAATTGGCTGCCATTAAAGTCTTTCATATTTACCAGTTTGATATTGGGTCCCCTGTTCCGTGTCTTCTTGATGGTGAGGTGCAACTGTGATGAATCACTGACAAAATGCTCTTCGTCCTTCATGTGTGGGTGTAACGCTTCCACTATTGTCAATATGTCCGGAGCCCCGCCGAGAATATGTGCTTGGTCATTGTGCAAATCGAGATCTCGATCCATAATTAGCCATGGAAGCCAATTGTTGGAAGTCTATCTGCGCTTCGTGCTTGGACTCAAAGCCGAAGTGGTCCGCATGTGATGGGAAGCTGTCCTCATGCTCCAAGGACTGTTCCTTATTCGATTGCCTGCGAGTGGTCTCCAAGATATTTTGTGCCTCGTCTACACGTTTGGAGACACCCCCGCTGCGCGCCTTCGGAAGATGGTCCTTTGGTTCAAAATAACTCGATGATCTTGATAGGAAAGTTGGCGACTGATGGCTCTGAGATGCCGAAGAAGCACAAGCACTCTCACCTGTTAAGCGAGAAATTTCTCATTACGCTCCTTGCGGTGTTGGTCGAACAGATATGAGACATACTTTTGAACATCCCGGAGTGCCTCATCATCGAAGGGCTCCTTTAAACGTTTCAAGGAGCCCTGGGCCGGGAAATGATAAATCTCTTTTCCGGCCTCGGGAGGGTGGACATCACCATCAAATGACCCTAACTGAGAGAGTCAGCAATAGTTTAAATTTTCTGAATATCCTCCACGTGATCAGTGCCTTCTCGGAATGACCAGGAACCTGTCCCTCATCTAGGTGTCGGTAGTCAATTTGGGGTACCCTTTCCGTTCCAATACCACCTTGGCAATAATAGACCGCTGGAGAGAGTTTGTTTCAATAAAATATGGTCTGATCCCGGTCAAGGATGTCTTGGATATCCTAAATCTCGACACCTCACTGATCCGGTGACAGCCGTGGTGCTTATAGTACGGAGGTTTGCTGGGAGCTCTGGGAAACGAACAAAAAGGCGAGCGACGCCGGACGCATTGCCGTCTTCGACGTACAGGGGGTACCTATGACCACGAATCTCGAGCATGAATATTTCAGAGAGCACCAAGACAGCTCGAATTGTGTGTTCCGCCAAAAGTCCGCACAACAATATGATCCTTAGCCGACTCGCCCTGATGAGCGCAGCGTGCTTCTCGAGAGCCGATGCAGCCGCGGCCACAGTGAGACCCTCCATATCAAGAATTGAGACATCACTGAAGACACGAGTGGTGTTTGATGCGTTGAAGCCGCAACATGCGAGTGACCATAGACGCTGACCAACAGCAAGCGACGTGTCCTTCCCTGCTGTGTGTCCATGTTGCCATCCAACCACAGGTGGGCAAGACTCATGAGATGTGACAAATCCAATCCTTGCCGTCATGTAGCCAGTCCACGTCTCAACGAGTTCAGGTCGGCGTGTTTTGTGTTCTCAATGAGCCTCTCTTCAGTCACTGCAGTGGCTAGTGAGGCTGTGATCGTCTGCAAATGATCATCGGGTATTGCCTTTTTCAAAGTCGGAATAGAACAACAGTCGGTGGTTTTTACGGAGAGCAGTATCTCTATGGTACCTACCCTCTTAAAGAATGACCTTCTACCTCCTCTGGTACAACCTCCTGTGGGACACCCTCGCGTGGGGTACCCTCCTATGGGTATCCTCCTGTGGGATAATCTCCTATGGGATACCCTCCCGTGGGACACCCTCCTGTGGGATACCCTCCCGTGGGTATCCTCCCATGAGATACCCTCCTATGGGATAATCTCCTGTGGGGTACCCTCCCGTGGGTATCCTCCCGTGGGATACCCTCCTGTGGGATTCTCCTGTGGGATACCCTCCTGGGATACATACCCTCCTATGGGATACCCTCCCGTGGGACAATGTCTTATGGGATAATCTCCTACCTCTTAGATGCTGATTTCTTACCTCTCTGTAATGGTAAAGATAAGTAAGAGGGAGTAATCCAGGGCCAAGGGAAGAGTGAGGAAAGGCCTGGGAAAATGGGAGAGTAGGGAGATGGGATGAGGGCGGAGGCGGAAGTTAGAACGGTTGGGGACATTCACGGATGTGTACAGCTAGCTCCATTGTTTGAAACTATTGGAAATTAGATTTCAGACCGTCTACCGCAATATTGCAGGCCCAGCCACCTTGCAAAACGGTTTGAAGATGTTGGAAACGTGATGATGGGAGGGTGGTGGGGGTGAGCGCAGTAAGGCGTATAAGAGGCAGTCCGGAGTTAATACGGCCAGGGGGCAGGGGAAAGGACGGTGCCGGGACTGAGTTGGAGGCTCCTCTTGTTGTTCAAAGAGTATCAGGACTAAGAATAACAGACATAAGCGTACAGGTCATGAATTCAGGTGGGAGTCAATCTTGTAACCCATCTTTCCCAGCACAGTTGTCAAGATGTCGCATCAGAGGATGGTTGTAGGTTCTGAGCTGTGACAACATAGCTATATAGTTATGGTGGTCGCCCAATTTTCCATCGATCCACCAGCTACCTCGGCTCACACCGAGATACTTCTTTCGTAGTATAGTGGTTAGTATGCAAGCTTGTCATCGCCCATCCAGGAAGCAGCAACGCTTGAGACCCGGGTTCAATTCCCGGCGAGAGAGAAGAAATTGCATCATTTTTTGGATCTTTTTTGAGCCTGGTTAGGTCGGCAAACTCTGCTTTGCATCCGCCCCGAGATGTGAGGATTTTTTTTTGGTGGCTCTAAAAGTGGGCCCGACGGATGGCCTGGCCCGCTAGCTTGCGGCCCCTCCCCGGGCATGTAAACCCAAGTACCTCCGTGTACGTACCCACTGCATGCAGTACTTCACTTCACAATTCGGACGGGGGCAGGCAGCTATCACGTTTCCAACTTCACGAACGGAAGTGAATGATGCATGGTAGCCAGATGAAAAGCTCAGCTTACGCCATGGTAAGCTGCAACATCTGCAACAATTCTCTACCAGCATGTAGTCACCTGGCTGGGAACGCTCGCCGCCTACGACACAACGCTTCCGTCCCACCAAACAAACAACCCGCCACGAAGCAAGCACTGCTGCTACACCATGTCTGCGGACGTGCCCCTGGTGGACAAAGAGGCCTTTTATTCTCAGCTTGGCTGGCTTGATGCGACATCAGGCAGCGAAGATGAAGCATCTCGAGAGGATCGCAAATTGCGTGATAGAAACCGAAAGTTCTTCCAACAGGCACTATCCAAGGACAAGACCACCACCACCAGCCGTAAGCCAACCACGGACCCAATCTCGACAGCCGACGAGAGCCAGACAAGAGTTTCAAGGCGGTCCAACACCGCACCGACGCCGCTCTCGGCTCGCTCCGCCGGTACCGTCATCAAGGCTACGCCTGGTGGTTTAGACAGCAGCAAGGAAGCCAACAGACAGCACCTCACGGTCAGCACTTCGTTCGTCGAAGACACACCCCGCCAAGAGCCTCGTTCATCAGCCGTCGCTAAGCTGAGGCGAAGTGCGACAAACCCGTCATCTCTATCAACAAACGCTTTATCATCTCAGCTCGTTCCAGGCTTCACTATGGGTTCCCGCAAGCGTAAGCATGAAGCGGGTATCCCTCTGAGTGATCAGATCCTCAGAGGATTGCGATTCTTCTACATTCCAGGAGATCGAAAAAACCCCGTCCGGAGACGTCGTATGGAGCACGCCGAGAAGTACGGTGCGGTAGTCATCTCAGTGCTCACAGACGCCACACATGTCATTGTTGATGACAACCTGACCTTCGAGCACATCAAGGACAGAGTGGCTCCCGTCATCAGTCAAGATCAGCCCTTGATAGTTCGAGAACACTGGCCACTCCACAGCATTGAAGAGAAACGGCTCCTTCCGACAACTTCATCGTGGTATCGCGTCGTCCCACCCCCGAAGACTACAGACTTGTCCATCACCGCGGCGTCTACTACTGATGAACCTGCCAGAGAGTCATTGGAGGTCAAGGCCGCCCGCAATGATCCCAACAGACATGACCATGATCCACATCGTACCCCTTCGCAAAGTGAGAAACCCTCAGCACCGCAGTACGGCAGCCACTCTGAGATCGGAACGGGGACGAATGCGGCACATGTTACTATTCCGTCCTCACAGCCCTCTTCTGGGGATGGAGCGTCTCGTGCTGGCCCCGATAGCAACCGTCCAGCTGGCCACGACTATGGAGACGAGCTATCACGGCTGATTAAGGATGTGCAGGAGAACTACAAGGACCTTCCCTCAATCGAAGGCGACGATGAAAAAGAGTCAGACAACAAGAGCAGCGATGACACCTCGCAGAGTGAGTCGGAAGGAAAGAAACCAGCAAAACGTCCCAAGAAGTCGAAGGCACCAAAGCCCAGAACTGAAGACAACTTTGTTTGTAGCAGAGGTGGCACGATTGACAAGTCCGGAGGGCCAAATGCCAGGACAATCGCGGTCTTGCAGCAAATGCTCGACTACTACATCAGTACGAACGACCATTTCCATATTCTAGGTTATCGCAGAGCCATCAATACCCTGTCCATGCAACCCGAGAAAGTAACCACTGCCGAAGAAGCAATCCTGCTTCCTTTCATCGGGGGAAGACTCAGCAGTAAGATCGAGGAGATTGTCAACACCGACCGCCTTCAACGCCTGGAACACGCACAAAATGACCCAACGAGCAAGGTTCTGAAACTTTTCGTCGGCATCTATGGCGTCGGCCTCTCTATAGCTAATAAGTGGATCGCGCAGGGTTTTCGGACCCTCGACGACTTGCGGCGACATGCCCCGCTCACTCCGAACCAGCGAGTTGGCATCGAGCACTACCAGGACCTCAACACGCCCATCCCCCGTGCCGAGGTCAAGGCTCTCGGTGACCACGTTAAGGACGAAGCGGCCCGGATCGACAAGGACGTCGAGCTCCTCATCGGCGGCAGCTACCGCAGGGGGGCGGACAGCAGCGGGGACATCGACTTCATAATCACCAAGGCGGGCACCAAGTCGAGCGAGGAGCTCACTCCGTTCCTGGATTTGCTTGTATACAATCTGACGAAGAAGGGCTTCCTCACGGCGGAGCTGGCCTCACACAACTCACGAGGCTCCAGCCGTCAGAAGAACGGGGATGGTTCCAAGTGGCATGGCTGTTGTGTTCTCCCACGCGTCGCCGGCTCGGAGGGCGACAATTATGGGCACAGGCCGTGGAGACGTATTGATCTACTGCTAGTGTACGTTCTACCTTTTTCCTATCACGAGGGCTCATCTCGACCATTTGATAACCTTCTGGGAACCACCATGTAAGGCTTCGTAACATAACATTAACGTATCACAGGCCTGAGACTGAGTATGGTGCCGCATTGATCTACTTCACGGGCAATGACATCTTCAACCGAAGCATCCGGCTGCTGGCGTCGACGAGGAAGATGAGGCTGAACCAGCGCGGACTTTACAAGGACGTGATCAGGGGTTCCAAGAGGGAGAGGCTGACCGAGGGAGAGCTGGTCGAAGGCAAGAGTGAGAAGAGGATCTTCGAAATCCTTGGTGTCAAGTGGAGAGAGCCGCACGAACGGTGGTGTTAGGGCGGGCAGCCCTGGAAGATTCAAGGATTACGGTTGACGCATTCGATACCCGGGGAAGGGATATGGCGTTTCGGTATCGGCTTTTTTGGTCCGTTGGATGAGTAGAGTCAGGACGGACATACAGATCAGAGGGTGTTGATTGATCGGATTGAGTCTAGTCTCAACGCAGCTGTCTACTCAGAAGGGAACGAAAGAGACAGTTCAGTATCGGAAAGCAAGTGCCAGTAGGGGTTCACATAAGTAGACCCTGTATTTGTCAAGTGACCTCAGAAACATTGATATTGTTTTTCGAGAGGAGTGTCCCCACTCAAATTAGTTGGCAGTACGTGATATTGAATATTTCAGTCCTCAATGAGTATTGGATATGAAGTATTCTTGATGGTCGACACTGCGGCATCCAAAAGGTCAGGCTTTTGGAGTTGAGGCTCTAACCCTGGTTTTGCAAGATGGCCTAGGCCCCTGTAGATCACAACGCGCTGCAGGGACCCGAGTTGAAGCACCCTTGCAGACTCGTCAAACCACCAGGGAAGTCGGTGTAGTGCCCAGACAGGCCAGTTGCCCCAACCCGGCTAGTCCCATTCCTTTTCTGCCAGCCAAAAACCTTTGCAAAAATCAGAACGTCCCTGGATTGAAGGTGCCCCGCTGCTATTAACTTCGATGCCCAAGAACGTACCTACATTTTTGAGTGTCAACACCACATTCCCCTTCACAACGGCCCAACTCAGAGCCCCCAACCTACATCCTTTCCTCCAAGCCACCTAAACCCAACCCCCCGATACAGTCATCAACATCATGGCGTCTGGAGAAAAGATGGACATCGAGAAGGCTGAGCTGCAGCTCAAGGAAATGGCACATTCTGAGCAGCACTACTTCAACAGGTGAGCACCGGTCACGAGTGGTCTTGCGACGTGGAGCGCCACGCGCGTGCACAGAATATAGTTGCTAATCTTGGCTTGTGCAGCTACAACCACCATGGTATGCCAAACAGAATGGAACTGCCTCACCCTGTATTGAACCTCGAACCGCTAACAGGCTTTATAACAATGAAGGCATTCACGAGGAGATGCTGGTATGTGCAAAGCCCAACAGATACACACCGCTGATAGGAACCCGAAGCTGTCGGTGCTGACTTTGCTTGCGCACAGAAAGATGAAGTGCGGACCCGCTCCTATATGAATGCGATCGTGCAGAACAAGCACCTCTTCAAGGACAAGGTTGTGCTCGATGTTGGATGTGGCACCGGTATTCTGTCCATGTAAGACACCTTTGTCTTTCGCGAAACCGGGGCTTAAGCATGCTCCGGACGTGAGAGAGCGCGCAGAGCCGGCTCTCAGACTCTCATCCCGGGGATACTGACCTTCTCCCCAAGGTTCGCTGTTAAGGCCGGCGCAAAACATGTCATTGGCGTCGACATGTCCACCATCATCTTCAAGGCCCGTGAGATCGTCGAGGTCAACGGCATGTCCGACAAGATCACCCTCCTCCAGGGTAAAATGGAGGAGATCCACGACCAAATGCCCTTCAAGAACGTCGACATTATCATCTCTGAGTGGATGGGCTATTTCCTCCTCTACGAGTCCATGCTCGACACCGTCCTGTACGCCCGCGACAAGTACCTGAACCCGAACGGCCTCATCTTCCCTGACAAGGCTACCATTTTCGTTGCGGGTATCGAGGACGGAGACTACAAGGATGAGAAGATTGGCTGTGAGTGAAAGAAAGCAAAATAACAGAAAAAAAAAGAGACCGTCCCGCGAGGGATCGCGTGCACTGGAGATTGGGAAGATACTAAACAAGTGCCGTTTAGTCTGGGACAACGTCTACGGATTCGACTACAGCCCGCTGAAGGCGACCGCCCTGACGGAGCCGCTCGTCGACACGGTCGAGATGAAGGCTGTGGTGACGGACCCGGCCAGCGTGCTCACGCTCGACCTGTACAAGTGCACGACGGCCGACCTGGCCTACAGCGTGCCCTTCGACCTCAAGGCCCGGCGCGACGACTTCATCCACGCGCTCGTCGCGTGGTTCGACATCGAGTTCACCGCGTGCCACAAGACGGTCGCCTTCTCCACCGGCCCCCACACGAAGTACACGCACTGGAAGCAGACCGTTCTGTACCTCAGGGACGTCGTGACCGTCCAGCAGGGCGAGACCGTCCACGCCTCCATGACCTGCAAGCCCAACGACAAGAACAGGAGGGACCTCGACATCCAGCTCAGCTACAAGCTCGAGACGACCGACGCCACGCGGGCGGCCGAGGGCAGCTGCACGTACAAGATGTGCTAAGCCGTGAGGCGGTGATGCACCCTCGTGTGTGCTCGTCTCGGTGCAGGAAGTGCGGCAAGTGCCCATCTCGACACGGACTGGTAATCTTTTGAGACTGCCGATCACACTCTACACCTGTTGGTTGCAGCGGTGGGATCCGGCTGGATTACGCGGGCATGGTCAGTCACGGTGGGAAATAGCTGCAAGCAGGACGCTGCGTATCGCGCGCCTGTAGATGAAACAGACTCATCTTAACTGCAAAACGACGGGGAGAGACCGTCAGGTCACTGTGAAGAGCAGACAAAGCCATCCGGGGCTTACCTCTTAGATAGCCGTGCCCATGGCTCCGGGCTCCAGTAATGGTGGCAGACGGGCCGGGAAAGGGTGGGAGGGAAAGAGCTGGGCGGATAGAAGTCTCTTCTCCATTCCAAGCGTTCTCACTGACCATGGGAAGGCTTGATTTATTTGCATACATATGATCGGTTGGTGGTGCAAACAAAAAAACGCACGCCTCGCCTACATGTTATTTCAGAGAAGACACTACAAGATGCAGATTCGCAGGCTGGATCTTTGGCTAGAGTCAGGATGGGAGAGTGGTGGCCGCCTGAAAATGCAATACACATCCCTTACAAAGTTCGGGTATTTTGCTGAGGGATTGTTGACACAGCAAAGTGACGGGCAATACGTGCTGACATGGTCGCTCTGGTCCCAAGCAGGAGCTGCCAACTGCCCAGGTGGTTTTAGAGATGGTAGACAGTCCATCGTCCCGTACCGTCAATCTTGCTCACACAGAACCGTATTATGCAACATCAGGATATTTTGTCTATTTCTTTTTATCCATCGACTCATTTAGGTGACTCTATTCCCCTGTATCGACCGACGTTCTTTTATTCGTTGAGTTGACTGACTGACTGGCATATGACATTCTTTACCCTCATCGCAAGATGCTCTTGACAAGCAGAGCAGCAAGATTCAAAACGCCGCAAACACTTTTGGAGTTGATCTGGAATTTTCGCCGCTGCCAACACCCACCGCAACCACGGTGCCTCAACCCTTTTTCTCTCCTCCTGCGAGTAATCATCCATCCATGTCCATCTTGAACACAAGATCAGCGTCGTCATCGTCGGTCTTTCTGGGCTCGACATCCTTTTCGGATGCCACCGGTGTCCCGTTCTTGCTCCCCGTTCCCTTCTTCATCATGTCGAAGAATGCCTGGCCTACAACACCGATTTCGTAGGGGGGAGGGGAAACTGCTTTGAAGTAGTCCCCGATGCCGTTGGCGTTTCCGGAGAGCAGCGGCGGCGTTGGGGTGATGGGAGTAAGCCGCTGTGGCTCGAGAAGCCCCTCGGGTGTTAGCGTGGTATCGCTGCTCTACTGCGACGGAGCCGCGCCGGTTCTTCCGTACTTCTCCACCACGGCGGCAACCTTCTTGGCCAGCTCGTCCGCCTCTACCCTGGTCGCGGCCTCTGCGTAGACGCGGCACGCGTTCTCGGTGCCCGAGGCACGCGCGAAACTACGCGCGCTAGTGTACTTCTTGACCAGGCCGTCGATCTCATCCTGCGCGCCAGCGGGGTGCGACAGCTTGCGCTCGGCATCCGTGGTCTGGAAGAGATCCTTGTCCCCGACCTCGACACGGACCAACCTGTTGGGCAGGTCCGTGTAGGTCATGGCCCAGTCCTTCAGCGTCCAGCCCTTGTGCGCCAGGATCACCTCCACCAGCAGCATGTCCGAAAGGGCATCACCGACAGTCTGGTTGATGAGGTCGCCAACAGCGGCGAGTGTTTCAAGTGCGTCCTTCTGGGCAGGAGACTGAGGCTCCTTCTCCTTAAAGATGCGCAGGGCGTCGTTGGAGAACACGACCGTGCCGTGACCGTTGGCCTCGAAGTAGACTCCCACATCGAACTTGCACGCCGCATGGTGCAGGTGCTTGACACCGGTGGGTGTGCAGACGACAGGAAGGCGAAGATGATCCGTGATGTACTTCGTGCTGGCGCCGTTGGCATATGCGGTCTGCACCACACCGATGCGCAGATCCTCCTCGAGCCCCGCGGACCGCACCAAGTCGGCGATGAACGATGCAGCCAGGGTGGAGATGCGGTCGCCATCGAGCATGAAGAAGCCCGTCTCGGGGTCGGTCCAGTAGTATATCAGACGGTCGGCGTCACCATCAAGGGAGCAGTATCGGGCA
This sequence comes from Diaporthe citrichinensis, assembly GCA_014872995.1. Taxonomy (NCBI): domain Eukaryota; kingdom Fungi; phylum Ascomycota; class Sordariomycetes; order Diaporthales; family Diaporthaceae; genus Diaporthe; species Diaporthe citrichinensis. The sequence goes on from JADAZR010000003.1 coordinate 27,378, forward strand.
CCAAGCTCAGGCTTGGGTTGAGGAGGGGCTCGCTGCTTGGTCTTGACGAAGTCGGCACCGCTCTGCAACAAGAGATGGCTTAGCATAACGACCAACTGGACAGGAGCCATGTTCACTTACATCCAGGTTCAGCACTTCAGGTCGGAGAACGTCATCATTGACGACGTTGACACTGAATGGGACCTTGTCCTTTGGAAGATACTTCAACAGCTCGGTCAACTTGGGGCCACCAACGCCATTGGCGCAGTCGACGGTCAGGGCGCCATTGATCTTGTGTCCCTTGAGAGCGCGGATGAAGGCGTCGGAGAACTTCTTGTAGTAGCCAGCCTCACTAACCTCGCCATAGGACTGGGGGGTGTCCTCGGTGTTGATGGCTCTGGTCAGGTAGTGGAGCTGAGGGGTGGTCAGGATCTTGTAGTCGACGTACTCGGTGCCGGTGGCCTCAAGGGCGGCGGCCAGAGCGGTGACGAGAGTGTGGCCAGAGGGCCGAGTATCACGGCCATAGACGACCTTGGCAGGTGCCTTGAGGTCGATCTTGAGCTGGGCAGCCAGACCGTTGTAGACCTCGACGAGTTCCTCGTCAGTCTTGCAGTTGACCAGCTTGGTGGCGTAGCTCTCCCACTCCTGTTCGAGCATCTCGCCCATGGGATCAACGACCTTGACACCATTGTCCTTGGCCGGGTTGTGGCTGGCAGTTATCATGACACCAATGGCCTGGCTGCTCAGCTTGCGGCTTCGAAGAGCAGCCAGCAGGCCAACCCTGAAGGACACTCCCTCAAGGAGATCTGAGGACATCCGGAAGCCAGCGGTACCATACTTGTAGAGGCTGCCAGCTGGGAGGGGCACAATGGGGTGCTTGGCTGAGGCAGCCCGGATCTTGTCGTCATGTGAGGCCATGATGGTGTGTATCTTGCTCACAGGACCCCAGGAGATGTTACAGGTGGTTGAAGGAAAGGGAGGTGAAGCAACTCCGGGAAACAAGCTAGACAAAGACAAAAGATAGGGCTATGTAGTCTAGATGGGGGGGGATTCCGAGGTGGAAGGGGGAGGCATTTTAAAGCCGGCCGGGTGAGCTGTCATAGCTGGCGAGGCAGTCCGCTAATGGCCCAGCTAATACGACGAACAGACAGACATGCCCCCTGCTTAGGCCCGCATGCTGGAATGTCCAACCCCTGGGCCCCCATTTTATTATTAGAGCAGAGCAGCGGTGATCAAAGCTACCCCGCCTTCTTTGTCCCGGCTACCATTTACGTGTATGTATCTACCGTGTATTATACGTATGCAGACCAGCAGGCTGGCGGAGTATTGGTACATACAGTCGTCCCGTACGCAGACCACAGGATAGATACATTCCCGGGGCCATGCAGCTCATCGTTCCCCAGCCTGTCCCTGAGCCTTGTTTGATGCAAGCCTTGGAGCAACGGGAATAGCTTTGTGCCATGACGCTGTGCTTCGACCGCTGATCGCCTGCAAGACGAGACTGAAGAGCCCCTGTTTGCGAGTAAACCCTGGCACCTGCCCGTATAACACACGAATCCACTCCAAAAGTGAGACCGTCACGTTCTTGCTGAGAGTTCAGCAATCAAATTAAGTTGGCAGGTTGTTTCCATCAGCCCAACCGATACATAACTTGCTATGCGCTTCTTAGTCTACTTCTAGGTACAGTACGGGGGGAGCTGCCCAGGTTCCAGAACCCCCACCCGAGGCCGCGGGATTGCCTCGAGCTTAAAGCTTGTGGTGCATTAGGCCCAGGTCCCTGGAATTCCAACGCTCCTGGCCATCTCGAACGCGTAAACGCGTCTCCCGAATGCAATCGCATCAAATCGCTCCTGCAATCCACTAGCATGAGCTCACCTCCATTGCCTGCCTGGCTTCTTTTGAATCTGTGCTAACCGGCAAACCCATCGCACTTGTCTCTAATTTCAAAAGTCTTCATTCCTTTCAATCCTTCTGTTTGGCTCGACTTGCTTCTCTGGGCTGCCTTGCTCGATGAATCATCATGCCGCCCGACGAGGATAGCCCCAATCCACTGCTTCTCTCGTGGGTCAAGGAGTGGTACGACGATGCCAGGGAGAAAAACACCAAGGGTGTCACTACATACAGAAAAGCTTACAACTCACTGAAAAAATGTCCGAAGATTTTTCAACATCCCTCGGAGCTGCACGAGCTGCAATTCTTTGGACAGACCCTCACCAAGAGACTCACGGACAAGCTCGAAATCTATTGCAAAGAAAACGGCCTGCCAATGCCAGAACGTCCTTCAAAATCCAGAAAGCGCAAAGGTAACGGCACAGCGTCAGGGGCAGGAGAAGGAGAAGATGACGACGACGATGAAGAGGATGAGCCCGCCCCAGCTCCAAAAAAGCCACGAAAGACGAAACAGTACGTGCCTGCATTTCGGTCTGGCGCATATGCCCTGATTGTCGCCTTATCGAATTTGCCAGAGCATGGTCCTGAAGGCATGGCAAAGCTCGATCTGATCGACAAGGCTCAACCACACTGCAACTCTTCATTCACGGCCAGTGAGCCGGGGAGCTTCTACACGGCGTGGAGCTCTATGAAGACCTTGCTCACAAAAGAGCTTGTTTATGAGCGTGGAAGGCCGACCAAAAGATACGCCCTGACCGAAGAGGGTCGGGATGTCGCGAGTCGGATCCAGGAGGCAAATGAAAATAGCACCAGCAACACAGAGGCGAGGTCGAATGATTCTGGACACAATTCGACCGGGTCTCGGTCCCAGGTGCCATCGCTGCCTTTCGCCGGCGGTTTCGACAATGGCCCTAACGATGTGCCTCTGAAGGAGGATAAGCCAGATTTTGGCAATGTGGTTACTGACGGCCCCGTCTTTTCTGACAACTCCTCATTACCGAATTTCACCACAATCAGGCTAAACCCTGGCTCTTTTACGGTCCACCTCGTGCTGGATGTGCGAGAGATCCGTGCCAAGACAGATCGAGACTATATGCAAGAAGAACTGTCAAAGAAGGGCATCAAGCCCATCATGCGTAGCCTGGAGCTAGGCGATGCCCAGTGGGTAGCCAAATGCCACGATCCGGAGGTGCTGCGGCGGAGTGGTGCAGAGGGCGACGAGATCGTGCTCGACTACATCGTGGAGCGCAAGCGCCTGGACGACCTGATCGGCAGCATCAAGGACGGTCGGTTTCATGAGCAAAAGTTCCGGCTGAAGAGATCCGGCGTCCGACACGTCACGTATCTTGTGGAGGAGATCTCACTGGACCGGGAGCACTTCTCCAAGTACGAGGACAGCGTGCAGTCCGCGATTGCGTCGACACAGGTGGTTAATGGCTTCACCGTGAAGAAGACACAAAAGATGGACGACACCATCCGGTACCTCGCGAGGATGACGGAGATGCTAAAGAAGCGATATGAGAGCCAGCCTTTGAGGGTCATTCCCACGAAGGTCATTACAGCACAGAACTACCTGCCTCTCCTGAAACACCTCCGGGAAACACAGCCCGGGGCGAACCACTACATCAGCTACCCTGCTTTTGCCTCCTTGGTCTCCAAATCTGACCTGTTGACCCTGCGGGACCTCTTCCTCAAAATGCTTATGTGTACACGAGGGATCACTGGGGAGAAGGCTTTACAGATACAGAAGATTTGGAAGACGCCGAACGACTTTGTCAAAGCCTTTGAGCAATGCGGTACTGGAGAGGCCGGGAAGAAGAGGAAGCAGGAGCTTGTCTCAGGCAAGCTGGGAAACCATGCGGTGAGGAGCAAGCAGATTGGCAAGGCCTTGAGCACCAAAATCGCCGAGGTCTGGGCCGATATCTGAGGCTGGTCAGTCTTGATGTATGATGATAGTGTGGGTTTACTGTCCCGCAGTTGGTTCAAGACATGTCTATAGACTCAAAGGTACATCATCGTCATCTTACAGTGCGCAACTGAACTGACTGGCTGAACCAACGTTCAACACCCACCATGCCTAAGTTGCGTGCCCTCCCAGTCCCTGTGCAACAATCTTCTCCACCGTCTTCTCCACCTCCTTGATGAAGGGGAACGACCCGCCCTCGCCCGAGAAGAGGATCGACTTCTCGGCATACTTGGCCATCATGTCGACCTCGACGTTGACGGTGTCGCCGACCTTCTTCTGGGCGATGACGACCTTCTCCTGGGTGTAGGCGATGAGCATGACCTCCCACCAGCCCTCGACGTCGTCGACCTTGGTGACAGTCAGGCTGGTGCCGTCCAGGGCGACGTAGCCCTTGTAGACGATGTAGCGCAGCACGTCGCGCTTCGCCGGCCGGAAGCGGATGGTCACGGCGTTGCCGTCGGGCCGCAGCTCGGCGATCTCGGCGGTGGTGTCGACGTGGCCCTGCACGAAGTGGCCGCCCATGCGCGTGTCGGCCCGCACCGCCCGCTCCAGGTTGCAGCGCGACCCCGTGGCCAGCGAGCCCAGGTTGGTGATGCGCAGGGTCTCCGGGGCCACGCCCACGGTGAAGGAGGGGATGGGGTCCTTGGGCGTGAAGGTCACCACCGTCAGGCACACGCCGTTGACGGAAATGGAGTCGCCCTCGTGGCAGTCTGACAGCAGGGCGGAGCCCTCGGGCAGGTTGATGGTCAAGGAGGTGCCGCCTGTCGCGTCATGAGGGTTGAGCGCGGCGACGACTGCAAGGGGGATTTGTTAGCAGCTGTGCATGCTAGCCTGGTAGGCGAGTGAGATCGGGTGAGGTGAACGGCGAGGTGTAGGGTGAGCTGAGCTGGATTGCGGCAAGGCTTACCGCCAATCTCCTCGACGATGCCGGTGAACATGGTAGCTGTAGAGCTTTCAGCCTCTTTTGATAGTGCAGTTCTTCCCGCGGCTGGGGGTTGATGGAGACGGAGCAGATTCGGTCTAGCTGCGACTGCAATTGGAGAAGGGGATGATAGGGGATGTTTTCGCTTCAGCCCATCATCGTCATCATCGACCTGAAGATTCCCTTGTGAGCGCGACCTCCGGAACCGCGGGGTCTCCCTGGCGGGGCTCAATTGCTGGACGTCCAGGGCGCGGACCTAGCTGTCGGAGCCGGGGTCGGCACAACAAAAAGTACAGAGATGTGGCCACGGATAGTAGTGGAGTATAGTCTCTTTCATTGCTCTTGTCTGCTGTCCAGACGGTAGGCTCATACAGTCAGTCCATGGTCCAGGAGCTGGGCGGAATGACCGACAAGTCAGTCACCTCTGATTATGGTGCTTCTCTGGCTGTGACGCTGAAAATGGCAGCTAGACTACAGAATGCCTTGATGAGAGCTTCATGGAGAAATCGCCAGACCAGTTGGCACTTTCATATAAGGTGGTCAGAGCGGGATGGCTCGCTCAACTTGTGACCACTTGACATAGGCGCCAATCCCACGGAAGTGATGGCATGGAATCTGCCTCGCCGTGACTCAAGCATACGATGTATACTGGAAGGCTACCTACCTAGGTACATCGCAGTGTGTAAATTTAGCACAGCCAGAGGCTTTCGCCAGGAACGCCAACGGGTGGTGGGAACGGCCTTACGGCCCGCTAGCAGGACCCCTCCCCCAATGTTCCGCCGTTTTGCTGTGTCTGTGTGTTGGAGCTCTTTAGAAAACACCCCACCCCACCTCACCTGGCGGCCCTCTTTCACCTGTCATACTGTGACTCTCCTATTGTGACTCAAAAAGGCGACCCGGATGAGCCACGTTTCCAGATGTTCGAGGTCGAGCAATAGGCTTAATATATTGCGCCATCCTTCCTTCCCTTCTCTTGGGCCCCGTCCTTCTTTATTTCTGCACTCTTTCAGCTCGTCCAAGACCCGATTGTTGCACGCCCTCGCAACTCCTCGTCACGCGCGAGGAAGCCCACTGTCGAAAAGCATACCAGACGGGAGGAATAAGCTGATATCTGGCTCTCCTGCAGCCAGGCTGTCCCTCGCCACGATGTCGGCAAAACAGCCCACCTGGACGCCGCCCAAGCCCCTCGCCGATTCCGTCAAGCTGCCCGACCTGACCGTCTACAACTCCCTGACGCGCAAGAAGGACAAGTTTGTGCCAATCGACCCGGAGGGAAAGACTGTGCTTTGGTACACTTGCGGTCCAACCGTCTACGATGACGCGCATTTGGGGCATGCGCGCAACTATGTCTCCACGGACGTCGTCAGGCGCATCGTGAGGGACTACTTTGGCTTCAATGTCAAGTTTGTCATGAACATTACCGATATCGACGACAAGATCATTCTGCGTGCGCGCCAGCAGCACCTGCTGGCGAACTTCCGGTCAGAGCACTCAACTATCGACGAGACCGCCGTATCTACGGCCAAGGCGGCTTTCGCATTCTACCTGAAGAAGAACCTACCTCTCCTATCTGCCGAGACGACTCCCGACTCTTATATTTCGGAGACAGACAAGGCTTACGCACGAGTACTGGAGGGAAAGGCACTGGCAGGCGACAATGAGACGCCCGGCGACAAGGAGGCCAAGCTGAAGATGCACATCAATACCGCCAAGTCGGCCGCCACAACCCTCCAGAAAGCTTCCTCGCTTAGCGCCGACCAATTCTACGACGGCGCCGAGGATGTGCTACTGCCGTACTTGGACTCTTTGCACGGCTCCACGGTCGACTCGAAGGACTACGCCATCTTCACGAAGCTGACCAAGAAGTTCGAGGAACGATTCTTCGAGGACATGCATGCCCTGAACGTTCTGGACCCCGAGGTGCTGACCCGAGTCACCGAGTATGTGCCTGAGATTGTGGCTTTTATTGAGAAGATCATATCCAATGGCTTTGCATACGCGACGGCCGACGGCTCAGTGTACTTCGATATCGCTGCGTTCGAGAAGTCGGGCCATGCTTACGCCCGCCTCGAACCTTGGAGCAGGGGAGATACTGCATTGCAAGCAGATGGCGAAGGGTCACTCGCATCCAAGACGACGGTGAAACGCAATGATGCTGATTTCGCCTTGTGGAAGGCAAGCAAAGCTGGAGAGTTTTCATGGGCCAGTCCCTGGGGCGATGGACGGCCGGGCTGGCACATTGAGTGCTCGGTTATGGCTTCTGAGGTTTTGGGCGAAAAGCTGGATGTCCACTCTGGAGGTGTCGATCTTCGGTTCCCTCACCACGATAACGAGCTGGCCCAGTCTGAGGCATATTGGAACAGCAAAGAGCAGTGGTCGAACTTTTGTAAGTGGATTCAGCCAGGGCAAACTGATATGGAGAGCAACCCAGTTGCTGGTGCGTCGTCCGATCAAACAATTGCTAACATAGCATGTCCAAGTCCTGCATATGGGGCATTTGTCGATTGCAGGGTCTAAAATGAGCAAGTCACTCAAGAACTTCACCACGATCAGGTCTGCGCTTGCCAAAGAAGAGTGGACCTACCGAAGTCTCCGTATTGCATTCTTGCTAGGGGCATGGGAGAGTGGCATTGAGGTGACGGATGAAATCCTTCGCACGACTGCCTCCTTCGAGGACAAGATGAACAACTTCTTCTACAAGAGTTCAGACATTGCGAGGAATCAGCAGAATGGTAGCGCCGTCGCTGCTAGCAACGGATCCAAACAATCAGAACACGACCAAAAAGTGCTGGCGGCCTTGGAAAAGGCTAAGCAAGAAGTTGATGCTGCTTTCTCCGACTCGTTCAACACGCCTGCAGCGATGAGGGCACTCTCCGAGCTTGTGTCAGAATTTAATTCAGCGGCGGCTGTTTCGGAAGAGACTACGCTGGTCCTTGCACGATGGATAACAAGAATCCTCACGATCTTGGGTCTGGACGCAAAAGGCGACTTGAATGACGCGTCCCGAGTAGCCTGGTCCGGCGTCGATATCCCTACAGAAGCGGAAACATTTGTCTACCCTGTTTCGCAACTGCGCGACCAAGTGCGACAAGCCGCTCGGACAAAAGACCTGGACCACGCTGCTCTTGTGCAAATAGCGGACAAGGTCAAGCCTACAGGATCGGCAGCCAGCGAGCCTGCGAAGAAATACGAACAGGTGTTCACGCAATTCCAAGCCGATGTTCAGAAGCTAGCCAGCGAGAAGGCACCAGCCAGCGACATCCTCGCTCTTTGCGACCAGCTGCGCGACACCCGCTTATGGGACCTGGACATCTACCTCGAAGACCGCGACCCTCCACTGCCAGCCTTGGTGCGGCCTATCGACAAGACCATCAAGCAGGCCAGGGAGGAGCGTGAGAAAGCGGCCGCTGCCAAGGCTGCCCAAAAGGCAAAGAGGGACGCAGAGGAGGCAGAGAAGAAGAGGCAGCAGGATGAAAAGGCAAAACTCAGCCACCTCGAGATGTACAAGACAGAGGAATACGCGGAGTGGGATGAGAACGGCATACCCACTAAGGACGCCAAGGGCGAGGAGGTCACCAAGAGTAGGAAGAAGAAGCTGCAGAAGGACTGGGAGAGGCAGAAGAAGCTGCATGAGGACTGGCTGAAGAGGCAAGGGTAGAGGTCGGGAACGGAAACCGGCAAGATTTCATGGGTCTTTCGGTCCGTCCGCGAGAAGAATATAAAATCTTCTGCCTTCGAGACCGTCGTGGCCACAGCCACTAGAGGGCAACCCCCATTTTCTAGGCGCTTCAAGCGTGGGCTTTCTGTTGAGATTTGGCATTCTGTAGCTAAGAAGTTGCTCTTCTCAGCGTAGAGAATCTTAGACCAGAAGACAGGCCTTTGGTAAATATGATGTTCGATACCGCTCTAACTCCCTAAACGAGACAAGCTGCAACGCAATGTGCACCACCAGCGATTGATTCAACGACTCGTTCAGGTCATTGACTGAGGAATTAGACCATTCGCATCGAAAGTTGGATACGCACGCAGGGCCGAAGCTCGAATGCAGGAGGGCGGGCAGGGGAGGATCAAACGGCCAATTGCTATTGATGATACCTTTAGTACCTGGTGTGGTCGCTCCTGCCATCCGACCAAGCTCAACCACAATTTACATCTCAAGAGGACCAGAAATTGCTCCCTACGAGGTCACGCTCCGGTGTGACATTTGATATCAGAAATAACGAAGTCATTGCGGTTAAGAAGGTGCAATGTACCGGCTGCAGTCGAGTAACTGCGCCTTCCTAGTCTTGCTATCATGGGCTTGTGGGAGCTGCAAGGAGGGAAGGAAGGGGGCCGCGCGATAGATTGGCAACTGCCAGTGCTGTCTACCTGCCCCCCCCCCTTCTGCGGTCCTTATGTCTGTCCCGACGTCCCTCCCGAATCTCCCTTTTTCAACCCTTCTCGCCTTCTGCAGACTTGATGTTTTCTTCCTCTTCCTTCTTCTCAAGCTCCTCTTTGCCTTCAGTCTTCTCCCACACAAGTCTCCGTCACTCACATCTCACTTGTCGATGCTTCAAGTAATCTCGGATCATTCCATTCGGCTCCCTGTAACCGCCATTGAGCCTTTTGTTGACCATCTCATGCCTCCCCTCGTTGCCCCCAGGTCTGCATTCTGTCCGCAGACGCTTGTACCGTCGTCATCTTGCCATGTATCAGCACCTGCGCATCCTTCTTCTCTCCAACCTCTGTCCTCACACCCAAGGCAGCACCGCGTTGCTCTCAAACCTTCTCTGCACGTTTTCGCGGTCTCTCTGATGCAGCAGGCCCCCGGAGACGCATCTCTATGAGCATGTCAGGTAGGTATCCGTTCCCCTTGGAATATTTCACCGTGGCGACAGGCCTGGGGCAGTCCTGTGACGACGGACGGTATGGTTCGATTCCTGAGGCCCGAAAAAACATCCATTGGGGACGGGGTTCTTTGCCCTTCGGGGTATTCATGTCCAAGCCTGCTCAGTTGACGAACTGACAAAATGAACGGACCGCGGCAGGTTTATTTTGGCCAGAACAACGGGCAGACTGCAATCTTCTGACAGGTCAGTTCAACGCTTCCGGGGTCCCTTCTTGATGGTATGCAGACACTGACCAGTTGAACTCTCAAGATTTCTCACCCCGAGACTCATCCACCCCTGGACACCAGACATATTCCGGTTGCCTTGAGTCTGGCTCTAAGGGTTTATCGCGGTCGGCCGATTATTGCATCGAGAGCGGTTCGCCCCAGTCGTTATTGTTGTGTCCTCGCACAAGTTGGGAATTTGGTTCCAAGGTGATTCATGGTCGTGCCGAGTCTGTGTATATGTGCTTCCAACTTCATTGGTATTCCAATGAGTCAATCAAAATTTGTAGACCGCCATCTGGGCTGTCACCGCTTTTGCAGGCCCCATGTGATGTTATCGCCCCCCTCGCTGCACCTTCAGCTTGTTTCCTCACGTTACCCTTCAACTGGAGGCGGGGACTCCAACGCAACTCGACTTCCACACCAAGATGGTGAAGGTACGCTGATCTTGTTATTAGCTTCTCTATGGAAGGCGTGCTTCCCAGCTGCTGTGCCGTGAGCTTGATGCTGCCGACTTTGTTCATGACAGCCTGGCTGTCAGTAAAAATCGTCACCTTAGGCTGTAAGGACAACTTGTCGTTGTGCGGCATCCCGTGATCGCTCGCGCATGCCAGCTGGGTGGCGACAAGTGTCAGCGCCTCAGCGACGGACCTCAGGCCGGCTTCGATGCTCAGCTTTGTAGGATTGCTTTGTGACCGGCCTAGACTAAACAAGTTCTCTTCCCAGATGTAGTCCGCATTGCTATTTTCGTTCTTGTTTCCAGAGGCCATTTTGCACACAACGCCGGCGTGAGCCGACCTCATTTTGACCTGGTTGCATTTACCCACTTTGGCGCTGGCGAACAGGATGCGGTGGTACGGGTCGAAAGGAGTGGCAGAAGTCTGTATAGCGTTTTGGATAGCCTCGTCTTCGCTTTGAATGATGATTTTGCCACAGAATTGTAGATGACCCGTTTCCGTGAGTGTTGGTCTGCTGCTCCTGGTTACATCTAGGAGAGCTGCTATGTTGCTTCGGTCGGTCTGCCGAACTTCTTTTCGGACCAGCCTGGCCTGACGCTGCAATGCGCGGGTGATCTTTCTCTCTCGCTTGGTCGGCGGTACTTTTCTCACGCTCTCAGCGTCTTTCTTGGCCAGGGGCTGTTGTTTCCTCATGAGCTCGTCATATAGCTGGACTCGACGGGCAATGCGCTGCTGGCCCTTGGTTGGGCCCTGGGTGGCAATTTGCGCCGCTAGAAATTTGTTCTTTTTGTTGACCATGTTTGTGCTTGTGTTTGTGTTTGTGGAAGTAGGGTGGATTTTCAGATTGGAAGTTATATTCCTGCGCTTTTGGCAGGTTTGGAGGAAAGTCTTGTTCGTCTGTAACTGCTTGTGTGCTTGTTATAAGCCTCGGGACTTGGGTTATTAAATCCAACTCTTGAGGATTAAAATCCCCATGTGGAGCGTACTTAGAATGGGTCTTGCTAAGGCATATTAGATGGGCCTTAAGACTGACGCTAAGCTACCAACCGGCGAAGCACTTAATGTGAGCCTCAGTACGGACACCGTCACAAAGGCAGAAGAGAAACATTCAAGTCACCATCGCAACACCGTCCTCCTGAAAATCGCCGACTCGAGCTGGACCGGAGAGGAACTCCCAATTCCCAAAACATCAATCAAGATGTCGACTCTCGCACTCTACCACCAGGCACCGCTACCCCCGCCTGACCACATCCGACTTCTCGAACTTTCGAGTTGTTCCAACCAAGACGATCCCCTCACCGGAACCGTGCTCACAGTCAACATAGTCGATGATTACGCTGACGACGGAATAAAATTACTATACGCGGCACTTCATACAGATGGAGCAAGGACGCCAGCGAAGGACTTCTCCTGGATGGCGAACTTAGAAGGAGTGATCCGAATCAGCCGAGACTTGATGCACCATTCCCGACATGCTAGCGCCTTGAGATGGATCTGGGTCGATGCTATCCGTATCATTCAACAAGATAATGGGGAGAAGAGTACACAAATCCCACTCGTGGCGCACACATGCCGCGGCGCCTCGCGTGTGACTCATGATCTAGTCAGGGAATCGAGCTGAGGACGCCGACCTCTTGCGCCGCATTAATGCATTAGTCAGAGATGCGAAAGCAGGTCCTGAAGTATTCGGTTCAGGTTAGGAACTCAAGTGATAGACGCGGTGGAAATGCTCATTATGAACCTGAATCTAAGCATGTAAGCATGTCTCAACTTGAACGGCCGGGGTGGTTCGCTCGGGGCTGGATTCTTGGATTATTCAAGAATCGTCATGTCCGCCGGTACCAACTTAATGGCACCGACACGGCGGAAATGGCTGTGTCGGCCGTGGGCTTGGTATTTTGAGTACGGTAGGCAGAATGGATGTATGCGAAAGAAAGGTCAACGCTGTACAGGCGCGCGCGTAAAAGAAGACTTATTATTCGCGAAGGGGGCGGACTCCAAGAGTGGACAAGGGGGGCGGACAAGTTTCGTTTTCCGTAGACAGCAATGGCTGGTGCCCCTGCCAGCCGCGTCAAACATGCTCCTTTTGATACCTCTCAGTCTGGACTGTTGGTTGCTGCCTGGCTGGAGTGTTTCACACCTTGGCACGTATGAAATATCCCACCTTCAGGAAAAACTTGACATGCAAAACTTCTCGCACTACACTACCAGCTGGTGGTCTTTCACTTGTCACCAAATCAAACAGACTAAGAAACAATGCCAAATGACAAAGAAATCGGTGATTCAAAGACAAAGACACCAATTCTTCGCTTGAGACCAACGGTGCCGACTGAACTCATCCGTCCCCGCCAACGAATTAAACAGCCAGATGGGCCATGGATAGCCCATCCAGATTTAATCGACGAGCGGAGAAATACGCACATCAACACCACGAAATTCGCGCCAGATATCACCATGAAAGAATACCGAGATCTCTGGAAAGCAGATCAAGCAGTGGAAATCGAGCGATTGAAGAGCACTGATATAGAAGACTTCAAATTAACATCGGTCATCGATCTCTGGCCTTTAATCAACATGCAAAGATCCCAGGGCAAGACGGACCACGAGATTGCTTCAGCCATTGAAAGGAATTACGTTGGTGCTCATCAGTATTGATTCCCGTTCCATGTTTGCTTGGACTCTGACTGTGGACTGACGTTTATTGCCTGTAACATAGCTATCTGACACCTGGGTTCTTCGCGCCTCCTTATCTCATCGATCGCTTCGGCGACGATTGGGGAATGAACGCTCGAGGTATCTACTATCGCCATCACTACTCTCCTGGATGGGTCACAGCCGATCACAGCTTATGGGTACCGTCACTGGACGGCATAGACTGGAACGACGACGTCGAGGAATCTCGTCGGATCAGAGCTGAATCATTCTTGAAACACGCCCTGGATAACGAAAAGTGGAATAAGAGCGAATACGCGTGGGAGGCGGACGCTTGGACAGATGTTTTCGGCCTTATGAGAGATGATCCAGCACTGTCGGCGTGAGCTCATTTTCTTGTCGTCCTCGTGCTGTTCTCAAAACGCTAACAAACTAAGTGACAAACATGAATACAACACCATCGGGCAAAAAGCACATCCCGCCTCGTGCCTTCTGACGGGAGAGTCCAAGTATATCAAAAGAATCCCCGACGCAACTTTTGGCCTTGCCACTTTTCAACCAAGAGACTACCAGAATGCTGTGGCTGAATGGGATCTTGACCGCGACCGCTTGGAAGCACTTCTTCTTCACCGGCAATGCGGTCTCATCTCTGACCCGCGTTGGGGAGAAACAAGCCTCGTTTTCCCCTTTGCAGTCTATGAAGCCAAGGGGTGGAGCGGCGATGCTCGTGAGGCGCGCCGGCAAGCTTGTTTAGCCGGGAAGGTTTATCTCGATCTGCTAGATAATCTGTCACGAAAACCAGGGAAGGCCGGAGAAGAGAACGTCCAGTACCAAACAGATCAGAGCCGCAACAGCCAAGTCTTTGTTTATACCTGTTTTGGTGCTCACTGGCACATTTTGGTAGGGTACAAAAGACCAAGGCTGGATAGAGAGCATGCAGGACATCAAGGGGTGAGCAAGTCTGTTTATGTAAGCCATATCAAGCCCATTTGTCTCGATCACTTGCCCTCATTATGAACTGACTAGTGGCGGTCTAGGTGTTCCAGAGAATCTGGAGCGGCCGAGTCACAACGGAACGGAGAGCCTGGGAACTTCTCTCGTTAGTCGACCAGATCCACCTTTGGGGAGTGACCGATTTCAGAGGTTTCGTAATGCGACACCTGAGGCCGTGGCATGACTTTGTCAAGAAATGCTACATCAACGATGTCGACTTCATGGAAAACCTACCCATTGCAGGAAGAAGAATCGTGGACGGCAAGCTAAAACTTCCGATGCCTACTTGTTGCCTGCTTTTACCCGAATGGACCAAATACGTCACGGATGATGCTCGCCTAAAGTTCCAGGACAGAGCCGCCTATCACCTCAACGAGGCGTGGACCAACTATCAAGGAGTCAGGGCCAAAGAATTTCCCTTCTTTAAGTGTTGCGCAGCAGGTGATTGTGGTTCGCTCAGTGGCCCCGGATATCCCCTGGCATCCATCGAGGAATGCATGATGCACCTTCGAGAGGTCCACGGAGCAGATGACGAGGAAATAGCCGAGGTCGTACACGCTTGGGAAGCGGGGGATTGCTTGCGACTGTCAGAACCACCGCATGAGATGACTGTTGCTGGTGATCTACTAACACCAAGAGAGTCCCGAAAACGAGGTGCAGTGACGACGGTCGATGGTATCAAGTTCTTGAAGAGAAGTCGACGATAGCTCGGCTATAATTGCGAGACCTATAGGTGCTCCACGCTAGCGCGGGCCTGGAGACAGTTAGTGGGAACGGAAAAGAAGATATAGACTCTAAGGATACCTACTCTTGTTATTCTCTCTTATTAGCTACAAAACTCTTCTTGAACTTATGACTATAGTGAACCTTAACTACAAGTTGCTTAGCTGCCAGTGACTCTTACCACCCAAAGCCTTGAGAGAAAGCAGCTCCTTCGACTGGTTCCCATGGAATCTATCGTGTCAACTTAAGGTTCAATAGTTTGTGTATCTTGAATGGGTCAATACAAAGCTATCTTTTACCCTCCACAGATATCCTCAGATTTATCAGCCCCTGCGACGGGCAGAAATAGGGAGCAAACGGGTCCCTAGGGCTACTTCGTGACTTGTGCAAGCTTTCGTTTGATTCAAATACTCAACTGGGGGGACCATTCCCTAGGAAACCTAAGAGATTCGCTCTCTCCCTTTTATAATTCGTATCAGCCTTGTTATTTAATTACAACTGGTTTGCCAATTCTTGTGGTTGTGATTCAGAGACGAGCTTTCTTTCAAACCAGACCCACCGTATGATGTCCCAAGCTTCCTGGGTGCTTGGCCGAGTTCATTCCATCTCGCTTGTTGATTGCAATTTCATTCATCTACTTGTTTCTAGCGTCTGAAGCAGCTACCATTTAAGACGACGACTCCCTCCGTCCGGTGAAGCTGGGCACGCCACGACCGGCAAGTCAGCGTCCGCGCTGATGTTCTGCCCCTGGCTCAGCTTAACGAAGTGCTGGCGTATAAGCTTAATACGGCTGTCCGTGTAGTCCGAGTTCGCAGGGTTACCATATTGCAGCGTGAAGCCGTCGGTGTGGTTCACAAAGGCCTGGGGCGCCACAGACTCCGTCAGTCTTCTATCCTCGTGTGATATGACGGCAGAGAGGGAACACTTACGGTGCAGTCAGGCACATTATGGCCGAACAGGCTCCAGAAAGCATCGCCGACAGCCACCGGGCTCTGCTCGATCACGTTGAACCAGTCGGCCAGGGAGTCGCCCCTGGGTGTGACGCCGTCGTCCGCGGATCCGACCCAGTCATACTCGCCGGCAAAGTAGCTCTTGTTCACCGAAGCCACTGGGCACGAGAAGTCAGTTATCAACACCTTTAACACGTTTGAGGTTGTCGTAGATTTCACGTGAGAAACTCACCCAGGTCCAAGCCCTTCTGCAGCTTCGCCATGTCAACCGGGTAGAAATGGTCCGAGAATATGTCCACGTCCTCAAGTGCCAGGTGCGTCTGGTTCACGCCGTACGTCCCGTCGACAAACAGCTTCTCGGGCGCCAGGCTCTTCACATAGCCGGCGATATCCTCAACCCAGTCAGCGGGCACGTCCATGTCCCCCCATACGGGGCCCGCGAGCTCGTTCCCGCTCTCAAACGCGAAGATCGTGGGGTCCTCAGCGTACGTCAGGTTGGTATGCGGGTTGACATGTGTCAGAAGCGTGTGGATGTACTCCTTGAAGGTGTCCACGATGGTGGCGTTGGTGTAGAACTGCTGGATGAGCGGGTTGTTCGCGTCCGCGGATTGCGTTAGGTTGAACCCTGCCCAGCGCAGGAAATTGTACTTGCCCCCGTGGTAGTAGTCGTAGTTATCAGTCAGGGGAACCATAAGCCGCAGGCCGTACGCCCGCGCCTGGGACACGGCCCAGTCGATGCTCTCGAACGCCTGCTCGTTGACCACGCCTTCCTCGGGCCACACGCTCAGCGGGTTCCCCGTGCTCACGCCCAGGGTGTGCGCGCGGATCGCGGTCCCGCCCAGCGCCCTGACGATGGCCATGACCTCGGTGGTGCGCCCCTTGGTCGGGTAGCTCGCGT
The DNA here is from genome assembly GCA_014872995.1 of Diaporthe citrichinensis. Taxonomy (NCBI): domain Eukaryota; kingdom Fungi; phylum Ascomycota; class Sordariomycetes; order Diaporthales; family Diaporthaceae; genus Diaporthe; species Diaporthe citrichinensis. Next base: position 43,901 of record JADAZR010000003.1, read on the forward strand.
TCGACGGGCTGTAGAAGGGTTCCCCTGCGGGCGGGAGCACGTTCTCGTCCAGGCCTAGCCAGTACACGTTCGGTCCCACCGCCTTCCATGGCTCCCCGTTGAGCAGCAGCGTCGAGCCGTCGCGCGTGATGGGCAAATTGCTTATGTCCGCCCTGGGCCTGGGCCTGGGCCTGGGCCTTGACCTCTGCCGTCCGAGGGTGTGCTCAGCCGCAGCAGCTGTTGCTGCGACGGCGAGGAGAATGGGGGTTAGCCTCATGGCGGCGGTGATGTGTGAGGACTAGATATAGCGCTGTGGTGTAGGACAGGGACTCCACGGACGGGGTCGCGTTGAGGTTGCATTGGCAGCAGTGCAGTCCCGGGGCAAGGGACGAGGACGTGAGTTCTTATACTCTTTCAGCGACCTCACCTCAACCGCCCCACGATGTGATGATGCCCGCGAACCATCTTCCTGGGTACGCGGGTGCAGAGGCGCCGCGTTCTACGCCCAAGTGTGCCGCTAGACGAGGTCAAGTACGCGTGCAGGACCACCCGGAGAATCCCCGGGAGCCAGGCGCGGGAAGTAGTGGCAAGACGAAGGTGCAATTTCCATGCAGTATCCCCAGATCTTCGGGCCGCGTGCATCATAGACAAGAGTACGGGGAGATTTGAAGTGGAGGGCACCCATGACTAGTAGGCCCGTAGCGGGCGGAGGGGACCTGCCCGCGTCCAGAAAAGGACGCCTCAGGGGTACGGCTTCCTGGTTAACGACCTTTATGCCTTGACAGATGGAGCCGCTACCACCCTGCCATTGTGTCTGCCGTTGTGTATTGCTTCAATTTGGACAGTATAGGATGACTGGTGTGTGATTTGTCGCCTAGAAACAACCAAATGGATCTTAACATTGGAAGATATGTAGTCTGCGCCCGATACCAATATCCATGTCCAGAAAGAAGCCACTCAAGTTCGTCATGATTCCATTTCACCGGCAGCATGTTGCTTTACACCACCAGCTCGCCCGCTGCAAGAAGACCCCAGCCCCCTCCACAAGCACACCTCCTCTGCTGTGACAACACAAAGTTCATGCCAGGTCTCGCCGCCAGCGCATCCTCCATGACAGCACAGCACCTCACACACCTCCTCCATGCGAGACCAGTCGCGGCATCCGCATCCGCCTGTTGCTGCTGCTGCTCCTGCAGCCGGTGCACATTGTCTCCTCCAGTGGCCTTGGCCGAGCTGTGCGCCGTCAGCTCCACGCGCTTGAACGTATCCACGTACTTGCCCTGTGCCTTCCTGGCGGCCAGCCTTCTCGGGTCCTCCTCTACTTCTAGCAGCTGGAAGTCGGCGAAGAACAGCCCCGATCGGTCGGTGGAGGCTACCAGATTCTTGAGATCCACTTCAAAAAGTTTTTTGATCAGTGGTAAGAACTGGGGCGGAGGGTTCTCGGCGAGGAGAATATTTAGCTCGCAGTGTCCCTGGGCCTTCTTGATGGCGGCATCTGCGGCAGGCTGGTTGGGCTTGCCCGACTGCTGCTGTTGCTTCTGTGCCAGGACAGCCGCGGAGGCTTGGTACGTCCGCTTGATTTCGCCACCTAGAATGTTCAAGATCCTGTCTATATCGTTGACCTTGATGAGTGTCGTCGTAATGCATCTCTGCATCTTGAGATACGCCTGCTGGACAGCAATAATCCCTTGGCTTGCATGCGAGTCTGTTGAGTTGTGCATGGCGGCATTCTTGTCCCAGTACTGGGTAGCCTGAGCGCTCATTACCTGGAGGTGAACGAGACGTTTGCAAGCGGCGACGAGAAATCCTCTCGTCGACGAACAAAGCAATAAGTGCAATGAAACGTCATTCTTGGATTTGAGATAGGCCGTCATCTCTGAGAAGCGCGCGGGGTTGAGAAGCTCCATGAACTTCGGGTCATCGCGCAAGACGAAAAGACTATCTGTCAACCAGCACAGCAGGTCCAATGCCCACTTCGCGCACCCAGTCAGTGCGTCGACGACCTCTGCAAACAACGTCAGCCTGAGAAAGACATCTCTTAATTTCGAAAAAGCGGATTGGATAAGACTCACCAGGTTCGTCAAGTGGTGTCCACTTCTCTTTAGCTGGGTTTATGGACGAGTTGCTTGCCAGGGTTATGAGAATGACGATGTGCCTGATGCTGAGACCGAGCATGGCAAACTTGCTGATAAATGACCTCGACTTGAACTCACCCCGGAAGCCAAGGTGGTTCAGAATACCGAGGACGGTCTGCATCTGCAAGTTCCTTATCAAAGCGTCGTGATGAGAGTCTTCGGAGTAGTCGACGTTGATATTCAACATGTACACCAACGTCGACACCAAGTCATGTAGAAATCGAGGGTTTCTATCGACGAAAGGCCTGGCGACAGCCAGCACGTCGTCATAGTTCGAGCCTTGATGCGCCGCGTTGGCGGCAGCCAATGTTAGGCTGATCAGTACAGCGTCGTATTGAGGGTCCTGCTTTGTGGATCCGATCTGGTCTACTGGGTATTTCAAACTGCTCCACTTGAGCTTGCCATTTTCACAAACCTGTGTAAAAGAGCAATTGTTCGGGGAAATGGCCATCTGTACACAGGGCTTTTCGTCGTCGAAATGGAAGCCGGCCTGCTGAGGCACCATGATTAGGTTGTGGTGATCCTCATTAGCCAACTCAGCCATCGTCGAACGGTCCCGGAACTGAATAGTCCCGTCGCTGAAGCCAATGCAGATGCTTCTCCCCAACTGGGTAGATTCGATAGAGATAATTATCTTGTTGATGACAATGGACTCTCGCTTCCGGAGCCGTGTCATGGGATGGAGGGCCGATGCCGACCCAGCCTTGGTGCCGCGTTGCTCGAAAGCGGGATGGAGTTGTTGAGCCTGATCCGTAAGGATGTCCCAGCGATCGATGATACTTTGGTATTCAACATTGTAAGGCGTCTGTGCCGGAGGCACATGTGACCTGACAATCAGGATCGTTGCCGGCAAGGAAGACTTCGCTTTGATATCCACGACAGGCGGATAGACCTCGAGTAACGATATCTGATCCATGGATGCATCCAGGTGCGACTCGACGAGGCCTTGTTGCAGCCAACTCGTCCCGGTCACGTGCTCTGCCTTGAGCGAGGGCTTGAGAGGCAGACTCCCCGGTGGTACCTGCTTGTCTTGGGGCTGCGAGATGCCCCAATTGATCTCCGCATGGAGAACCTTCAACTGTTTCGCTGCCGTGGCCACAACCACGACCAATTTACCTAACTTGGTGTTAGCCACCGAAAATATTCCTGCTCCCCTTCTCTTTCTTCAAGGGATGGGTGAGTGGAGGTGAGTCTTACCTCGATCCGGGCACATGGCAGCATGGGTGATCAGATCGTCAGATGAAGTGATGCTCTCCATTTCCAGCTGCGTTTCCTGCAGCTGACTGGAGTTCTGGGGGTAGAACAGCTTGAGGAGCCCATTGGCAGTGACGGAAACCAATGCGCTCTTGGACGGGTTGGGATGCCATGGACCACTAGCCTGTATTATGCTGCTGTTGAACTGGTATTTTCCGCCCTCACGAACGGCTGGCCCGTATGTGACATTAAACTGGGCCTGGTCAGGGTTTTGGAGCGGTGCGGTATTGGGCTGGAGGAACAGCTTACCTGTCTGTTTGGTGGTACGAACAAGGGCAGCCAGTAACAACCGACTACAGACAAGAGATCGTCGGGAGTATCCGCGTCCCATTTCCTGGTGACGAAAGAGGCCTTATTTAGGCTATTGTTGAATAACAGGAGACAGACTCTCCCATAGGCGTCGATGACGGCCAGCTCCGGGTTCATGGCCGGCGACCATGCCAGATGGACAATGGGCCCTCCAGGAAGGATCGGCGAGAAGATGGAGCACGGAGTGGGCTCGCTCAGCTCCCAAGACGCATCCGAAGGGTGGGCGCGAGAACACTGCAGGTTGATATGGGTGCCGTCTGGAGAGATGGATGCGATAGTGCCGAGCTTTGAGCATGCAATACTCCTGTGATGGGCGTCAGAGGATATGGCTGGCTTGGCTGAGCGGGAGTGAAGCGAGGGCGAGGCTGACTTACCGGCAACACCCCCGGCTTCGCATCTCGTCGACGCGCTGCTGCAGCTGCTTGGTGGGAGGTCGGGTGGCCATGGGGAGCACCTCGTCTCCAAACAGGTCATCGTCCATGTTGGGCATGGCAGCACCCAACGGCCCCATGTGGTCATCCAGCATCATGGGCATCTTGGAAGAGGTCATTTGTGAGTGCAGGCTCCGGCCCGGGCCTGGACGATGTGCTGCGAGCGGCTGAGGCTGCTGGTATGGAGTGCATGAGACTAAATTAAGCTACTGTGTAGATGCTGCTACACCCCGGGCAGGCGGACGGGGTGCTTCTGGGCAGAGCAGAGAAGGAGCTATGGGGAAAGCATCATGGACCCGGCACAACAAGACTGTGTCTCTTTTCAAACAGGTGGCAAGACACCATTGAAGAGCGGGGAACTGTTTGGTCTGTCAGAGACAGCGTGGGTGGATTATCGCTTGGCTGCTGAGAACCGCACCTCCCAATTGCCGTGGAGGTTGGCGCAGTACAGAAGGCAGGTTTGTGCAGTACAGACTACGGCAGTGGACCACCCACAGTCGCCGTGCACGGTACGTGGTTGAGATGCTGACTAAGGGCGCGCACGTCCTGTCCTAACACGGTGCCTGCTCGGCAAGCCTTGCGGGTGGTCCTAGCTTCTCCAGCCTTGCGTCGAGGTCCACTGGCTATGCTGTGGACTACTGCGGTACTGTACTAAGTAAAGCCCCTACCCCTGCCGACGCCCGACATGCGTTGGTGGATCTGCACCCTCATCCCTGCACTTTTGACCACCAAAGTAAACAGGCGCTGAAAAAAAAGAGGGTGGGCACCGTTTCCCGGCAACCAAGAACACACCGAGTATGAACAGTACTATCCAGAATCATTTGATCTTGTTAACACATGGCTGCAGTACTGGTCGGCATTATGTCGTTCTAACAACTGGCCCCAGATCCGCTACAGTCAGCCGGAGCGGTCCTGAATCTAAAGGGCAGATAGGTACATATGCTAGCCATTCAGTCATGTTACTGTTTCAAGCTAGGCTGGTCTTGATTTATCGCCGGTCGGGAACTGGCTGTTCCAGCCCTTACATGCTATATACCGTTGGGCAAGTCTAGACTGCTATGTGCATCGACAGCCTGCACCAATTCATGTCCCAAGCAGGATGAATCTGCTCGATCATCTAAATTGATTGCCTGACAGGATTCCCTTGACTGCAGCACGATACATACTGCGGGTATTCATCTGTCAGTCAACCAGTAAGCAGAGACACACGGCACACAGGGAGAGCCTTTCGACAAACTGACAACCGTGGCCAACGCAGCACAAATTGTTACATGCCTACCGTTCGCCGTCGCTCTGGTCTAGTGTGGCCCGGCTTGGTCTGCTCTGCTTTGCTGTGCTTTGCTCTGTTTCTGGAGACTTACATCAGCCACTAGCTGGGTACTAAGGCGAGTGTGGGCATTACCGCACATTACACATGTACCTTTTCCCGGCCTGGGGGGACGCCAATGTCGGGTGGGCCAGCCCTCCCTGTACAATCCTGGGCACGCGCAATGCAGCCTTCCAATGTTGGGGTACCTCTGCCGGTCCCCAGGCCTTGTTCGAGGTCACCATCCAGCCGCCCTTCGCTCTCCCATGGACATGAACCACGCCCCCGTCGCCGTCGCCATCACCGCCAGCGCCGACCGACCGACCGCACTTCACCTCAACTGTTCCAAACTTTTCCAGGCCCTATTGTTGTGTTCCAACAACAAAGATACCCACCGCACCTCACACAATAGGCACATCCGATGTAATACTAGCGCCGCCATGGTTTAGAGACAGAGCGACCACCCTGCGGCCCACTCATTCACGCGGCAACCCTTTCTTGTCCCCTTTCCTCCTTCTCAACCTGTCCTGACCTTGTATCACCGCACAAAGTCTCGCAGCGCGTCAATTGCCTGCCAGACAGGCAACCACTCGCGCGCAATGGCCTCTCCAGCCCGCCACCAGACCTCTCCTCCTACATCGCCTCTCTCCGACCTCTCCCACACGCCCTCGCCCTCGGCGCCATCCTCACCTCTCTCCATACTGTCCAAGTCGCCCTCGCTGTCTCCCGCCGCATCCGCGACGGCGACCGGGTCCGCGACCATGGACGTCACCACACGATACCCGTCCCCTAGCTCTACCGCCACCCAGTCAGGCAGCGCCTCGCCTCTCAAGCTGCCAGACAACCACGAGATTCAGGTCCGCACCGATGGCGCACCGCCTCCCCCCAAGAGGCGCAGGCTCGCGGCCCCTAAGCCCCGGACCACCGAGCACCTAGACCTCGACAACCGCGACGACACCGCCGAGGCTCACCTTGAGCGCTTGCTCAACACCTTGCGGCGCAAGAAGAAGATCGTGGTCATCGCCGGAGCCGGCATCTCCGTCTCAGCCGGAAGTAAGTCTCCTCTCAGCGCACCCTGGCCTGGGGCGCTCCTCTCAACATCTGAGCTAACTAAATGCCTGCTTAGTACCCGACTTCCGTTCCAGGGAGGGCCTCTTCAAGACCCTCGGTGACAAGCACAAGATCAAGGGTGGCGGCAAATCCCTCTTCGATGCCTCGGTCTACAAGGACGACAAGTCTACGGAAGAATTTCATAAGATGGTTCGCGAGCTGTCAAGCCTGACAAAAGAGGCAAAATCCACCCCGTTTCACCATATGCTAGCAACAATCGCCCAAGAGGGCCGCCTGATGCGACTGTACTCTCAAAATGTCGACTGTCTCGACACATCCCTAAAACCTCTGGCGACCAACATACCCCTGAACACCAAGGCTCCGTGGCCGGTCACGATACAACTCCATGGCGGACTCGAGAAGATGCAGTGCACCAAGTGCAGCCACGTGAATAGCTTCGACGGCTCACTCTTCCAAGGACCGGAGCCTCCTCTGTGTGACGAGTGTAAGGAGGCCGACTTTGTGCGAACCGAATTTGGAGGGAAGCGAAGCCACGGCATCGGGCGTCTCAGGCCACGGATGGTCCTCTACAACGAGTACAACCCGGATGAGGATGCTATTGGCAAAGTCTCCCAAGCTGACCTCCGACGGGTCCCTGACGCCGTGATTGTTGTGGGCACATCTCTCAAGGTACCTGGCGTCCGAAGGATCGTCAGGGAGCTGTGCCTGGCAACCCGTTCAAAGCGAGATGGGTTCACGGCCTGGATCAACCTAGACCCAGTACCCCAAGCCCCGGACATGAAGGATCTGTGGGATCTCGTGGTCCGCGGGAAATGTGACGACATCGCCGGTCTCCTAAACCTGCCCCATTGGGATTGTGACACGGAAGATATCGGCAAGAAGGAAGAGTACATGGTCTCCGGATCAGCTGAAAAAGAGGTTGAGTACGAAGAACGGTGCAGCCGCGATAGGATCGACGTGTTGTTGGCCAACAAGAAACGCTCTTTCGATCAGTCAAGCGATACGGAATCCAGACCAGGCGACGTACCCGATATCAAGTCCATACTCGTGGATAAAATTCAAGACGCACTACCAACACCGAGTGCAAGTCCTAGGCAGGGAACGCCACAACCTCGCAAACCACTACCAAAGGGCAAGGTCAAGCAGAGCACGCTCAGCTTTGGTGGCCAAACCGCCGCTGCTGACAGCGAAGGCAAGCCATCGAAAGCCACGAAGCCGAGGAAGCCCCGACAACCCAAGAAGGCCAAAGATGCGAAGCCCAGTAATGGAATCACCCAAGCATTCAAGGCTACCAAAACTGTCACAAAGGTTGGCAGGCCAAGCAAGGCGCTCACGAAGCAAATCAAGAGCGAGTCGCCTTCCCCAAGAATGTCATCACCACTGGGGAACAAGGGAAATCTGCCTAACGCTCTCCCGTCCCTGCGGCCAGAGGGTCAGGACCACGGAAAGCTCCCCTACCTCAATGTCGGAGCCTCGTCGAGTGAGCTGAGTTTTGTCAGCGCCATAAGCGACCTGGAGGGCAACAAATCGGCCATCTCGAACTCGAAGCCCCGTGGAATGGAGAACCTGATGGATTAGAAATCTTTCCAGGCTTTGCTCCGACCAGACAGAGGGGCGCTGGACGCCGGCCTTGTGAATCATACCGGAACCCGTACCCGCCCGGCCCCTCAGGTGTCCAGCGAGGTTGGTGTTCACGATTTGGCACGGGACACAAGAGTCCCACCCCTCGGTCTGTCGCTTAGCTTCAGCAGCCAGACATCCGCAGACCTTACCGAAGAGCAGTGTTTTCCGTGGGCCTCTATACGGCCAAATAAGCCTCCTGCCTCGAGATCTGACGAAACGAACCTAAGTACTCGACCAACGGGTTGATCCCTGCGATTCGGGCTATCTGGCGGGCGATATCCAGTTGTAGCCGGGCAGCGTTTACGCTGCCAAACACCAAGCAGTCTTGGATTGTACAAACTTTCCCCACACACACATCGCTACTGTTCATAGGACGCCAACATATCAGGGATCGTGCCCAGGAAGGGGGCACAAAGCACGTTGGGAAATGAAAGGTTTGCCTTACCAGCGAGGCGTTGCGTTTGTTGATCGGGCGGATCTGCTCCACCCACGGGGAAAATATACACGAGCACATTAGGAGTTTTGATGGTATACCTATAGATCCAAAAAGGGCGGACACTTGCTGTCGCAGTGTTCGTAAAATGAGATCCAAGTCGAGTAATAACTTTCGTGCTCTTCCACGGTGCATTGTGCCCGAGTTTTGTGTCTGCGTGTGGGTGTTTGTATAAGGTTCAGGGTGCTCGCGGATCTGACCACGGGGTCAGAGCAGAGCGCCACCTGCAGCGAACCGGCCTCTACCGGTGCAGTGAACTCGGACCGTCGTCTGCTGCGCCTCGAGGACTGCCATCCCCCGTACTGCCGAGGCGCCTAGCCATGCCCCCTGCCTTGTATCCAGTCAGACTCCACACGCGAAAGTGCCTTGCGCCTGTCCGGTCACATCCTATATACACGTCACGTGTTCTGCAGGTCCCAGAGTGAAGGCTCCTGTTTGCTTTCAAACTTGTCTTTGATTCAATGCCCCGATCCAGAGTTAAACCTGGTCAGGGCTAGTTATTGATAGCAACCCCCTCCCACCACCACCTCGATAACTACAGCCAGGCTTGTCTTGTCTATCGTGTGACAGACATAGGAGAACACGCCAGGCGACAAACCCCGGCCTCATTCGCTCCACGGTTATGAGCAAACTTCATAGTCCTGTAGCCGAATCTAATGTTTTATGGAGCAATACAGACTGAACCCACCAAAACTTTTTCTCGGCCACCGGTGACAAACAACGGGGGTGACTGTCCCCTCCTGGGATGGGCCATGTGTCTGTGAAAAGAAAAGCCATGCTTGTAAAAACCGTATGCCTAATCATGCGACTCTGGGTATGACTTAGTTTATATAAACTCCTCACAGCCGAAAAACGCCAAAACGGACATCATCTCAGTACGCCTAAACAATGCTTCTGGTTCATTAGCCCACAGGCTCGAGAGCCGACAATATGCGAGATGCTCGTGTTCGTGCGCGAGATCAGAGTGACTGATAGCCTCGGAGGTGGTTTGACCGGGTCTTGCGTCCCGACACGACATGGTCGAACCTCGTCCAAACATCCTCGAGTGCCAGCATAATACCATTTATATCTTGGTGCAGGCCATCTCGTGGTTCGCAGTGCCCGCGTCTCTAGTACGGACTGGGCCGATGTTGATTGTTCGGGGGTGACCACGATGGCCTGCCACGGTCGGCGAGACCTCGATCGCTCAGAGGTCGATCCCGATCTTTTCTAAAGCTCAGGCGGTCTCCGTTCTCATAAGCACGGTGTCTGTAGTCGTCCCGCCGGTAATCACGGCGGTTGTCTTCGCTGGGGTCGCGACGCGCCTCCCTGCGCGCTTGACGATGTGCTTCGTCCTCATCGTCGATCTCACCGTCTTCAAGATCGTCGCGCTTCTTAGCCGACTTTTTGTCTCCGCCTTCTTTCTTGTCCTTTCCCTTGTCCTTATCTGTGAGTGTGCGATACATCTTGGCGAGCTTGTCGCCCGTCACTTCAATCTCGCCAATGGGCCAGACCGTAGAGAGGAAATCCCTGTACCACGGTTAGCCTCTTACACAATTCCTTTATTGGGGGGTTCGGGGTTTTCTACCAGAACTGGGGCATCAGTCCGTCGAGCTGTTCAGCAGGGAGTCCAGCATCCTTCAGACCCGTGAGGTGATTACCAATGTGACGGAGCTCAGTACCCATGATCTTGGCACGCTCCTTGGCCGATGCAATATGATCCTGTGTCGTATACATAATACGCTTGAAGTTCCCACGTACAGGCTTCAACAAGGACCAGATCAACTGTTCGTTGTCCTGAACATCAAGCTTGTTGTCATCAAGCTCCATCAGGCGATTAAACCGCTGGACAGCCTCCTCACGTCTTCTATTGAGACGATCGAGCGCCTCGGAATCCAGCTTCGTACGGGTCTTGTCGTCCTTGGCATGCTTGTCAAGAGAACTGTGCCTGTTATCGCCGTGGGCGTGGTCTGTACGCCGATGCTTGCTGTGGCGGTCATCGTAGTCATCTGTATGCTTCCTCTTGTGCTCGGGGCGAGGCGTCCCACGTTCGTCGGCGATGCTACGAGACCTATGATGATCACTATGCAGACGCTCTCTGTTACGATCTCTGTTGTGCCCGGATTTCTTGATGAGTTGAGGAGCGGGAGATCCGGAAGCAGAATGGACGTCGCTGCGGCGATGCCCATTCAAGACGAGGTTCTTCTTGCTGCGATGGTGATTCTCGACAGCTTTCTTGGCCGCGGCATCGTCGGAGTACTTTGCCATCAGGACCGAGAGAAGGTATTCGGAACGGCGGACCAGGTGAACGGCACCTGGGGACTGTATGCTCTTGTCGTCACCCTTCTTGCGCTCCTCTTTCTTGTCCACGCGGTGCTCCTCCAGGAAAAACTTGTCCTGCATCTGTAGCTCGGCGTCATCCCTGATTTGAGTCCACGCCCCGAAGCCGTATTTGTCGATGCCGATCAAGAGCATGCCATCTTCGCGAGCCCCCCACTCGCAGGTGTAATGTGCGGCCTTCGCAGCTTCTGGGAGGCGGAAAGTGAGAGGATTGGCGTGCTCGCCTAGCACATTGCGGAGCAGTTTTAGTTGGGGAGGCCTCTCGACAACAGTCTCGGCGTTCACCTTCCTGACTTCCCCGAAATCAACAAGCACGGCCTTCTTGTCCTTCTTGGCCAGTGACTTGCCCGTCCGTTCTTCTTCTTCGCGTACTTTCTCATTACTGATGTCGACAGCAGCCTGGCTGTCTCTAACGAGGTCGCCAATGATCTCGTGAAGAAAATCACGGTCACGGTCAGATAAGCGAGCCTCGTGGACCACTTCGTCGCCGCGATCGTCCATTGAGCCATATCGGAAGAAAGCTCGGATCAGATTGCGAGTCTCCTTCTCATTCAGAGGCCGCCTTGGGTCCGACAGAAGAGCACGCTGTTCCTCGAGTTCTTCGAGCTCTTGCCTCTCGCGCTCTCGTTTCTTCGCCAGCCGGTCGGCCCTGTCAGCATCTGACCCCTTCTTGACGCCCTTCAACGTAGCCTTTCGAGGGGCGTTCTCTTCCATCGCCTTGGCGAGATACGCATCATTCTGTTTCTTCTCCTCGTCGGCCTTGATGACAGCAAGCTGGTCGGCAGGAATGATCTGATCCCAGTCGAGTGCCATTTCGTCGACTTTGACATCAGTGACCTGCATCCAGTTGTCCCAGTCGATACCTCCTGTGCTAAGATTGAGCTTGTCATCGACGGCAGTCTTGGTCTCTTCTGCCTGCTCCAGAATGGCGTCGATGTCGAGCTTTTCTAGCTTCTCTTGGTTACCGGACTGTTCAAACAGGTTCTGAGACCGCATCTTCAAGATCATCTGAATGTCTTCGGACGTCTTGGCCTCGTCCACCATGACCCCTCGTTCTTGGAACTTTTCACGCAGAGCCTTGCCCTCGTCGGTGACGCCTGCCTGTATTGTGAGATATTCCAAGAAAAGCTTGTTGCGGGCCCTCTTGACAACTTCTTCTTCAATCGTCTGCTTCGCGACGAGCCGGTACACACTGACAGGTCTCTTCTGGCCGATACGATGAGCTCGAGCCATGGCTTGAAGGTCGGCTTGGGGATTCCAGTCCGAGTCGTAGATGATCACAGTGTCCGCAGTCATCAAGTTGATTCCAAGACCACCAGCTCGCGTCGAGAGAAGGAAGCAGAAGTCATCGCTGCCCTCAGAGTTAAAGTGGTTGATGGCCAAGCGCCGGGGTCCGGCAGGAATGGTGCCATCGAGTCTCTGGAAAGGGTAGCCACGTATGCGCAGATAGTCCCCAAGTATATCCAGCATTTTGACCATTTGACTGAAGATCAGTACTCTGTGGTTGTCCTTTTTGAGTTTGGTCAAGAGCTGGTCAAGAAGCATCATTTTGCCACTGCTCGTGATAAGACCCTTGATGTGGTCCTCGCGGCGCGTACTGCCATTCAACACCCGTTCCTCGGCGCCTTGAAACATATATGGGTGGTTGCTGATCTTCTTCAACTCCATCATGATGTTCAGCAGAGACTGCTTTTGGCCGCTGGCATCCCTGAGGGCTGCATAGTTGCGTGTCAGGATGTTCTTGTAGTAATCCAGCTGGACATCAGAGAGCTCCACGCGGATGATCTTCTCTGTCTTTGGCGGAAGGTCGGACTCGACAGTCTCTTTGGTTCGACGGAGGATGAAAGGAGCGATGGCCTTGTGCAATTGACCGAGCTTCTCCTGGGTCTGTCGGCGCTGCTCCTCGTCCCTCTGCTCGTCGACGACGACTTCCGGTTTTTCCGACTGTCCGAGGAGCTCTAGCTCCTCGTCAATGAGGACCTTGCCGGGGTTGAGGAAGTCCAGCAAAGCCGACAGCTCGGCCAGGTTGTTCTGGATAGGGGTGCCAGTGATCAGGACCTTGCAGGGAATGTTGAAGCTCACGAGCTTAGCGTAAAGCTGGGACTCCCGATTCTTCAACCGATGAGCCTCGTCGACAGCGAGCACTTGCCATTTGATGGTTTTTAAGAAATCCGAGTCAAGAAGTATGTAATCGTAAGAGGTGACAAGGACATTGAATTTCGTCTTCTTCGGATTGTTGTTGACCATGAGCTCATGTTCACGGATGGTTGAGCGCGCGGCTTCGGGGCCCAGATAGACAACATAATTCAGGTCGGGGGCCCAGTGGTTGAAGGTATCGCACCAGGCCGGAATGACACTGAGCGGGGCCACTACCAAGAATGGGCCTTCTTGGTCGCGGTCATTGCGCAGCCAGCTGAGAAAGGATACGCTCTGGACAGTCTTTCCGAGGCCCATTTCATCGGCGAGGATGACGTTGTTGCCACGGGTCCAGTTGAGTGCAAGGAAGTTTAGGCCCTTCATCTGGAACTCCCGCAATTCCCCGTTCGTGACGTAGGAAGGCTGTTGCTCCAGCTTGGTCATGCGGCCTCTCGTGTCGGGGTTCGACTCCTTCCGATCTGACACCCAGCTCCTTTGTGTTCGGTCGATGAATTGGTCGATCTTGTCCTGCGCCCGCTCGCTTACATCGGCGGACGTTTCCCAGGTGCACTCGTCATATTGTAGGCCCTTCCATTTGATCAGATACTCGGTATCCTCTTCACCCTCACGCACAGCTACGACGCGCTCGACGTTGGTGTAGTCCTCGAGGGCCTCGTTCTCGCGCTCACGGTCGAGGATGTATTGCTCCCTTTGTTCCGGGGTGATTTCGTCTTCTTCGTATCGCATGCTTAGTTCGAATTCGACAAACTTCCTGTAGTAGTTCTCCAGCCGGCGAAAGCCTCGGAAGCCGGCGACACTCGCGGTGGTTTCCCACGTGTCATGCAAATGGGACATGCCTTGCCATTTGATGTAATACTTGAAATCATGCCGGGTCAGATCCGGACTCCATTCGGCACCTTCTTTCAACTCGTGTCGAATGATCTTTTCAATGTAGGGCGAGTTGTCCTCGTCCTCGGCACCTGCCCAGTGGGCTGGAGTGAGATCCGAGTCGTAATCTTGCTCGGCGTCGCTCTCTTGGTAAGCGCCTGCGGTGACCTGAGCAGCCCTCCGGCTGTTCCACCTCTTTTCGGCGAAGGCCAATGCGGGTTGCGCCACAGCCTGCCGACGAGCTTTCTTTTGCATCGCTCGGGCTCGAGCACCGCCATACGTATCGGAGTCGGAATCATCGACGGACGTATGCCGCAGGGGGGTATCTCGCTTCGAGGCTAGTGGAGAAATGTTAGACCTAAAAGCAGGCGTACGTGTTTGTCGCAACAAGCTTACAAGGTAACGATCTTTCTGTCCGTCGCTTCTTGGTAGCTCTCCGATGAACGACAACGGAGTCGGATTCTGAGTCGTCGTCATCTGCACCGACCTATGACAGGATACATTAGCTGGAGCGACAACCGAACCATTCGGGCGGGAACTCACGATCATCTTGCGCTGTTGTGGACGGGACTGTGGTGTGTGGTCAGCACAGCAACCTGTGATGGGTCTGTTGAGGGACTAACACTTCGTCTCAGGCCATAGAGTTCAGGATTCTCCCTCATGTAGTCTTCCTCGAGGCTGCCGCCGGCTTTGCGCTTGGAGGCTGTCCGGGAATCGTCAGAAGCCGAGGCGGCACCCTCAGCCGGGCCATTGCTGCGAGGAGAGGCCGGACTGTCGGCCACTTCATCAAAGTCGGCATCATCAGAGGCCCCATTGTCACTAGGGCTTGACGCCCCATCAAAATCATCAGCCCGACCATCACGAGCAGTCGAGTCGAAGTTGTTCAGAGAATCGGAGGAGGGAGAAGCGACGTCGGGGGCCTGAACGTCGGACAGATCGCTATCGCTGGGCTCTGGATCGAGTAGCTGAACGGCGACGGATGTTGCGACGGGCGACACATGTCCATTGGCCGGACTAGATTCTGGTGAAGCAGACATGGTCACCGAGGCTGGCGAGGCTGCCTGCTGTAAGACGATGATGTCAGTTAGGGTTTTCTGGGGAGGAGAGCGCGACGTGGCCAGAGGACACGTCAGCGATAGTACAGGCGACCGCGATGCGAGCGTTCCCACGAGAGAAGAGCAGAGTGCGATGCGTCTGTTGAGCTTGTCGCATCCGCCCGGGGGTAGGCGATGGGGACGAGGCTGATAGATGATGGCGGGCAATTGAGGCCGCCTCGCAAGCAGGGCAGGCGTTCCGAGGCAATAGACGCATCGGCATCATCAGCAAGAAGCGAATCCATCAATTGCCAGAGCGCCAGAGACCTCAGACAGCGACATATGGGCGACTATCAGGGGTCATGCACCCAGAGCCGGTTCGGATTTGGATGGCGAGGCACGAGGCAACGACACGCGGACACCACAGCAAAGAGCCACCAGCACAGGCACGAAGGAACTTACAAGTCATGAACCGATGACTCCCAGGCAGCAGGAGAGCCGAGAGCAGAACGAGCGTGTTTGAGTCCGGAAGAGTGGATGGGACGGTGTTGTGGACTGGGGGAGCTCTCTCGTGGGTGGGAGTCCCAATGTCACGGGTGGATGTGAGAAGATGGGCAACTGGAGGAGTCGGTCGGGTCAGGCAATTTTGAGAGAGTGCAGAGCAGTGGGCAAAATCCGAGCCGGGTTCCCAAGGCCTTCCAGGCCACCTGGACAGCCTGCGGCTGCAGTAGTGCCGGGATGGTCAGAGCTCTCGTGCTAACAGTTTACACGAGCGTTTTGGTGGCTTGATGGTAGTGCCCGCTGCCACCCACCTATTATACTCTAGTTCCTGCTGCTTTCCCAGTGGTTGTTGGTTCTCACAAGCAGGCACTTAGCACTTGGGCAGGTACCTACACAAGTCCTGGGGATCCGGCGTCAATGGACAGGATACTATGTAGACTACCTAGGTACCTAGGTAGGTCAGTGAATATTGTGGTCTCTGACCCGTGAACCAAATATCGTGTGCGTCTCCCTAGTAGTTATCGTTGCAGGCCGGTTCAGATGCTTCAGCAGATAGTGCCTCCCTAGGGGCCGTAGTAGGTGTGTAGGCTGTTGGTCTGTAGATGGCCGAGTAAGATTGACCCACTGCCTTGCCTTCCCTCTACTGGAGATGAGCGCATTGAATATGCGTATAAATGAGGAGCATGTGTCGTCTCTATTTTGTAACGCAGTTGAGAATGTAAGGTTGTCTGGGTGTGTGAGAGATATGCACCATGGGTTCATGCTCGAAGACGCAACAAGGAATGAAGGACTGCTGTGGCTGTTTAAACCAACAGACCAGCAGAGAGACTGGCTAACAGCACTACTGTGGCCACTGCCGAGTACTGAGTAGGTAGGAAAAATAAGTAGAAGTAGATTATCAGCTGTCGTTGTTGGTATTCTTCCTCTCATATCTACTGCTAAGCTATATATTTGATATGTCCTGTAATAACCCATGTTTGATCTCGACATGTGGATGGCCTGGAGAGGTGAGGCAGCGGGTCGCACATCTGCAAAGCCATTAGGTTGCGTTGCATCTTGCCTTGACCCTTTCTAATTTCAGAACAGTGTGCGTCCTCCCCTATCCATCGAAATGCGGCACGGCCAACTCAGATTCCACGCAGGCCAGATTAGACACATGAAACCGTAGTTTGCAAATGGTTCAGCAAAACTACAAGCCTTGCCAACTTCATGAATACTCGGTCATGATCAGCCAAGTAGCATTGTCGTGCCATATGAATTGGAGGATGGAGCAGAAGTTGGGGCTGCACCGGATTGGGAGTGACCACACAACCTCAGCTTTGTTGGAGCAATATCTTCGCAGCTAGAACCCACAGCCCACCTGGACTACCCATATGTAGGTATATATTTATATACACACATGTATATTTGCATATGCTTCCAGTAGTGGTTATCCCGTGCTCACAAGCAAATCCAGATCTGAGTCACTCAGAGACTGGACTACTATTCACATCTCATCAGCCCACGTCAGCTTGGGCTTCGCCTGCCTGCCCGCATGTAAAGGACTGGTTATAGACCATGGAGCACTTCCGTACAGAGCCGCTCACAAGGCTGTGAATCCCAGGCAGGCAGGCCCCATGCTGATCTTGATCTGTGGTGTCAATCCAGGTACTAGAGTACAATGCTAGCCCCCTCCGGCCCAAGTCAGCCTATCAAGTCTCTCCTGTTTATGACCATTTCTGCCATTACTACCCCGCTGCCCACAAATTCGCAGGCAGTGAGCCATCTGGCTGGCAAAAAGACCTTGGCCAGATTTTCGTACACCGGGTTGATTGCTGTCTCTCACCGCGCCCCATTCCACCACATACACCCACCTCCTTGCTGTCTTCGTTTCCTTTCCCATCCCCATTCCCACTCCTATTGCTTCCAGGAAGGTCTGCACAGATATCGCCTCCTTTCCTCGCGAGTACTCGACGCTGCAAACGATCCCACAATTACCGGCACTTTGACCCTTTGGGAGTAAGAACTTTTCAGCGAGCTCGACGACTGCGGTCGCATCAACCCAACAACATGTCGGACAAACTCACCCGGTATGGCGACTCCTGAGCAGGCTAGCAGAGGAAGCCACAGCGCGGCTGGATGCGCCCCTTGGCTTCAAGTGGACAAGACTGACATGATGCTGCCTCTAGTATCGCCATCGTCAACAGCGACAAGGTCCGCCCGACTGCCCCGCTACCCCGCTAGTAATCCATGTGAGGTTCTTGGACTGACGACAGATCTTCCTACAAAACAGTGCAAGCCAAAGGTGCGCCCCTACATACCTACACAGCCTAGGACCAGGACGTAAGGGAGTCGTGGTCGGCTAACCTAGATCACTAGAAATGCCGGCAAGAATGCAAGAAGGCATGTCCCGTCGTGCGAAGCGGAAAGCTCTGTCAGTTGCCATGCCGTCCTGCGCTTCTAAGTAAGAGTGTGCCGTGTGCTGACAGTTGTCTCTACTCCAGGCATTGAAGTGGCCCCCGACTCCCGACTTGCCTTTATTTCCGAGTCCCTCTGCATCGGATGTGGTATCTGCCCCAAGAAGTGCCCTTTCAGCGCCATCACCATCATCAACCTGCCCACGAACCTCGAGAGCCAGGTGACCCACCGATACTCCGCCAACAGCTTCAAGCTACACAGACTGCCTATGCCGCGGCCAGGAAACGTGTTGGGTCTCGTTGGAACAAACGGTATCGGAAAGAGTACTGCGCTGAAGATCCTCAGTGGAAAGTTGAAGCCGAACTTGGGCAGGTTCGACAACCCGCCGGACTGGGAGGACGTCATCAAGTATTTCAGGGGCTCTGAGCTCCAGAACTACTTCACGAAGCTTCTGGAGGATGACCTGACCTCCGTGGTGAAGCCGCAATATGTCGACCAGCTCCCCAAGGCCATTCGCGGCCCGGAGAAGTCCGTCAAGTTCCTCCTCAACAAGGCGAAGCAGCTTGACAACCTCGAGGACATCCTGGACGTCCTTGAGCTGCGCCATATCTACGAACGTGACGTTCCCCTGCTGTCTGGTGGTGAACTCCAGCGATTTGCCATTGGTATTACCTGTGTAAGTGACAGCCGCTCGCCTGTGCTCCCAGCATCTTGCTAAACGTGGTCTTGGAACAGGTGCAAAACAAGGATGTCTACATGTTTGACGAGCCATCTTCATATCTCGATGTCAAGCAGCGTCTGGCTGCTGCCAGGATGATCAGGTCGCTGACAAAGCACGACAACTACATCATCGGTTCGTCTCTCCTGCATTATACATGGGTCCAGAACTTGACAGTTTTTGGATTGGTCATACTACTCTTTCATTTTACTGACACGGTGCAGTTGTCGAGCACGATCTGAGTGTGCTAGATTATCTTTCGGACTATGTCTGCGTCCTTTACGGTCAACCCGCTATCTACGGTGTCGTCACTCTTCCTCACAGTGTCCGAGAAGGCATCAACATCTTCCTGGATGGTCACATTCCAACAGAGAACCTGCGTTTCCGCGAAGAGTCCCTCACCTTCCGGGTCGCAGAAGCTCAAGATATCTTCGATAATGATCAGACGCGTGCCTTCAACTATCCAGCGATGGAGAAGACCTTGGGCAACTTCAAGCTGAAGATTGACGGCGGCTCCTTCACTGACTCTGAGATCCTTGTCATGATGGGTGAGAATGGTACTGGCAAGACCACCTTCTGTCGGATGCTGGCCGGTGCCCTGAAGCCCGACGGAACGCAAAAGGTACCGGACATGAGGATCAGCATGAAGCCTCAGACCATTACTCCCAAGTTCGAGGGAACTGTGCGACAGCTGTTCTTCAAGAAGATCCGTGCATCATGTACGTGGAACAAAACCGATTCGGTTGGCCGGTTTTGCTAATCAACGTTGACAGTCCTGTCCCCACAATTCCAGACCGATGTTGTGAAGCCTCTCAAGCTGTGAGTATTCCCTGAGCTCCACCTTCGAGAATATGAGAACTGACCAGGGCACAGTGAGGATTTCATCGATCAGGAAGTCAAGAACTTGTCCGGTGGCGAATTGCAGAGAGTCGCCATTGTTCTCGCTCTGGGTCTCCCCGCCGACATCTATGTGATCGATGAGCCGTCTGCCTACCTCGACTCGGAGCAACGTATCATCGCGTCACGCGTCATCAAGCGATTCATCATGCACGCCAAGAAGACTGCTTTCATCGTGGAGCACGATTTCATCATGGCCACCTACCTCGCCGACCGTGTCATTGTCTTTGACGGCCAACCTGGTATCAATGCCCATGCCAACTCGCCCGAGTCCCTGCTCACAGGTTGCAACTCCTTCCTCAAGAACCTGGATGTTACATTCCGCCGTGACCCCGTCAACTACCGCCCTCGTATCAACAAGGGCGGCTCTCAACTCGACCAGGAGCAGAAGATGAACGGGAACTATTTCTTCCTCGAGGATCCGGAGAAGACGAATGCCTGAAAGATTCACTCCAAACAAGGACAAGGACACGTTCCCACCACCACATAATCACAAGCATGCATCGGGTCCAGGCGTTCTAGGCGTCCAAAAGAAAGGCGTGGGCCGGGCGGACGGCTCCACTGGTGAATTGGGCTTAGAGGAGGGCGGCTCGGATGAGAATGACGATCCTGACATCTGAGGATGGCGACGGCAGTCTATCCCCTGTTGCCTGGTCCCACGACGGGTGCATGATTCGGCTCGGCCCAGCCCGAGGTCCGATTCCTCTATTCTTCCCTCTCGCACGTGTAAATCATGACCCTTGCGAGGTGGTACGGAAAGAGCGATACCAGCCACCATCACCGTCGTGGATAGAGGGGCAGTGGGTCAAGAGGGTGACTGCCGTCAAGGCTACTTTCACACAAATGTAGCATGCGTCACAACCGTGGATTAAAATCCCACACAGAGTTTACCAGTATGACAAGATACAAACACGTCAATTGAAGAGAAATAATGATTTGAGCTGCATGATTAATATTGAAGTGACTAATCTACCACAATACAGTAAGAAAAACAACCGACCGCCAGAGTCAGAGCTTGTCTATGTTTGGCACATGTGGTGGAGTTCTGAAGTCGGTGAGGTGTGCTGGGAATAGGTAACGTACACGGCCAGGCAACAATTGCCTCGGTTGCCATTGCTCGAGTTCATGGGCGCAAAAAAAGGAGAACTGTAGAATGAAAACCGAGCGCTGGTATCTCGACTTTGGAGGGTCTCGGTCCAGAATGGACCCAGCCAGCTTACAAGAGGAGCAGGGGCGCGCGTGCGAGGCTCTCGCCTGCCAGGGGCGAGGCTGAGCAATTGTCTGCTGGTCCGGAGCGGTCATCTTGCCCACCACAGTAGTGAGTCGGAAATGATTGCCGTACGTACTGGTGGCGTGGCGACATGGTGTCTGTCCCTCTCAAGTGGCAAGTATCCATCTAGCCCCTGAAGGGTTTGCCAGGCCCCTCCCTGTCCAAGGCACTCGAGTCGGCGACGCTCTTTGGGGAGGCTTTAATCCTCCTCGATCTCGCCTTCTTCGCTGCCGGAATGCACGCCCGCAGGCTCTTCCTTGGGTATCGCGGGCGGTTGCGGAGACCTAGTCTTCAGACGACCATCACGACGGGGGGTACGCTCACGAGGTGAAATGTCTCTCTTCAGTCTCTGCGGTCGCGGTTAGTCACATCGAGGACATGGGTTTTCCGGTGACACGTACCTTGGAGTCCCTGGAGTCTGGACGACGCTCGTCGTCGTCGTCAGCACGGCGCCTCCTCACACTTGATGGCTTCTCGTCGTAATTTAGGTCATCGACATCCTTTTCGACGACGCGGCGGCGATAGGAGCGCTCACGCTCCTCTTCGCGGTCGCGGCGCTCGCGCTCATAACGGTCAAGTGGGTCGTCGCGGCGAGGGCGAGGGGGACGATCCTCGTCGCGGTAGCGATCCCGTTCCCGGTCCCGGTCTCGCTCGCGATCTCTATAACGGTCTCGTTCTCGATCGCGGTCGCGATCTCTGTCCCTATCTCTGTCCCTGTCCCGATGAAGATCATGTCCGTCTGACGACCTACGATCTGACAACAAGGTCTCCGCCATGCTCGACTTGCGATAGTTACGCTCTCTCTCGGCGATGGCCTTGCGGCGGTCGGCTTCGTAGAGGTCTGGCTCTGGGCTACGACTGGATCTGCGGGGAGTTCGCCCACCGCGATGAGGTCTCTCACCTCTGTCTCTGCTTCGCTCTCTCTCTCGCTCCCGATAGCGATCACGCGATCGATCACGGCGGCGTCTATCCTTTTCGATATCTTCTTCCTTCTCTCGCAGGCGCCGCATATGCTTATCGAATGCGCTGCGGTGTCCCTCCTCGGTAGTCACTGCTTGGAATTCAGGCGTCTTCTGGAGACGCAACTTGACTTTCTCGTAAGTGTCACTCAATGTGATTGGGGGGTCCAAACGCTTCATGTACGAGCGCAGGTCATCGACGGCTCGGCGCTGCTGGCGTTCGGAGTGTCGGTCCTCCTCCGGCGGCTTCGCCCTTCGTTCCTGAAGCTGCGAGGTTCTTGTTAGCTGGCGGGGGCCGACAGTACTAGAGACAAGGGACCTCACCCGTTCAAAGATGAACTTCAGTATGTCTCGATCAATGTTAGCAGTACGACGGTCTTCTTTCAACACCTCAAGGAAATCTTGGAAGTCTGTCTTGGGGGTGACCTCGAATCGCTTGTTGTCCTGTGGAGCTGTTAGTATTTGGGCTGCGCGTGAGAGTTCAAAGCAACTCACATGAAGCACATCCATCACATCGTTGCGAGTGCCTCGGAGCCCTCGCTCCTCTTCCTCTACCACATCCCAGAATAGCTCCTGCGGAGTAGATCCATTCTGGCCGATCATGGCTGTATAACGTGCATCGTTCTCGACCAACGGGAAGATTTGTTTCCATTTCGTACCAGCCTTGATTTTGCCATCGTTCTTCAGCTCGCTTAGCAGACTCAAAAAGGCATCCCGGTTCTGGCGCTCTTTGCGGAATTTCTTCGACTTTTGGGCCTGTCTGTTGTCGTTGAAAGTGCGTTCCACTGCCTTCATGTGGTTCTGGAAAACGCTCAAGATGTCGAACTTGCTCAGGGATTGATACTTCTCATCGCTCTGAAACGGTTGGGTGCCGGAGATGATTTCTTGGGCCTCGGACCATCGAGTGTACGGTTCCAAATTCAGCTTAGGGAGGAGATCGATCAGCCCGTCCATGGCGCTTTTGCGCAGAGCTGTCTGCTCTTCCCTGTGCCGATTCTTAAGCTCAATGATGTAGTCTTCAAAGAGATGGCGACGTTCTTCCTCATTGTTGGTAGAGCGAAAGATTGTCTCGCCCTCGATCATCGGCCGAGCTGTCTTCCACCTAGTATAGTGTTTGATCTCAGGGTGACTCTTGAGCATGGTAGCAAAGTCAGCACGGAGCTTTGTCAGTCTTTCTTTAGCTCGCTCCTTGTCTTGCGATACAACGTCTTGACAGTACTTCTCGAAGGCGACCTTCCTGTCCCTGGGGTCCCTAATCGCACGGTACTGAGGGTCCTTCACTATTGCCCGAAGAGTCTGCTCCCATGTCCAGTCGGGCTGAACATTACTGCGCTTCAGAAGTTTCACAAAAGCGGCCTCAGCTTCTTCAGCCGTGGCGTATTCCGGGTCGTTGCTTGCAGGGACAAATTGTTGGGCTCTCATATCGTTGCCAAAGGTCAGCTGTCGCGATTCACCGATTGGCTCGCGAGAGTCTCGAGACTGATCGAAGCTCTGGCCGCCTGTTGGGCCAGGTGTCGGGAAAGCGCTCGGGGTGGCAGGAGTCGTCGGCGTGCCGGCGGATGTGGCCCCAAGGGCGCGTTTGTAGGCATCCGGCATCTCCCATGAGCTCGTCTTGGTATCGGTGTTGTACCAATACTTCCTACCACCCTCGGCGGTATATTCTTTCCACGGCTGGTTCGCGAGCGCACGCTGCACTGAAGTCAGCAAAGGTAACAAGTCTCTGGGTCATCGTCGGAATAGACCTACCTCTGCCGGACTCATCATCTCCTCTGGCTTGGTCCATTGCGTCACCTTGGTAGCTGCATTGTAATAATACGCACGACCATCGGGCGTGCGATGTTCTTGCCAGACGGCAGCCCCCGGCTGGGGAAACTGCCCGTTCAGGCCGTTCATTCTTAGCAGCGCGTGTCGCGTTCGCCCCTGAAAAGGGTTTTTGGCAAGTGAAGCCAGCCAGAAAAAGAATAGGCGTTCACCTCCAGTTCAAAGAGGACAGAATGCAGAAGGGACGAACAAAGTGACAGCCAGGATAAGCCGACACCTCTGGGATCCAAAGGGTTGGAGGAAGACGAGTCGCGATGCAAAATCAAAGTTGCAGGCAAATTCATCCAAGGAAAGGCTGGGGGTGCACGGGCCATGTGGAAGGAGCTTCCGTTCCCAGATCCACCCGTCAGGTTCCTAGGTACCTAGCTTTGCTCGATCCAGGCCCCGCTGCTCACCCCTGGGAAGCTCCAGCGTTACCTCATCAATGCTGGATGGACCCTGGACCGTGTTCGATGCGCCTCTCGACCTGGAACATCAGACAAAGTCACTCCAGTCGAGCGGAAACGTACGTGGTTGACTAACGCTCCTCGCCCTTCTTTATCAGCAAGTCGGCCTTTTAGACGATGCTGTAAGCGCTTGAACCTACCTGGTGTACTGCAAGATGGCAATCCCTACCCACTCCAGCGACGGAGACACTGCTTCAGGAGAAGAAGACACAGCTTTCCTCGAGCAATCATTCTTGACCTACACGGTCCCTTTCAGGACAGATATCAACATCGAGGAGGAGGTCAGGGCCGCCATTGACAAGGGGCAGCCGTTGGAGGATCTGGAGAATCGGCCATGGCTCTTCTTCGGTGAGGACCCCTCCCAGCCGATCCTCCCCCGAAGTTCCTCTGTCTCACAATACTCATTCGTAGATGTCAGATGAAACTGTCGAGGTCTTCTTGATACTTCGCACCCACAACCTGACCGACGATTTATTACAGTCATATCTGAAGAGACTTGTGCTGTCTCTACAGGCGCAAATAGTAAACAGTCCTGCGACAGACCGCGCCGAACTTGCGCCTGCCTCGGAGGTGGTATACAATGGGGACGTCGAAGATGTGGTAAATCCCTTTACTGTCGTGGAAACTGCACAAGCAGGCGATGGCGATGATGGCACGGCGACGGGAACCAGACATATCGTGTGGAAAGCGTCGGCCTTCCTGACGCGACCGCGAATGCGGCTATATGGGCCCTCTGTTGTCTTCTCGGCCACTGCGAGCTTGAAGCCCAGCCCAGAACAGTCTGGTGGGCAGCAGGATGGCTATCTGGAGAGTGGCGTACCCTCTGGGCTTAACTTGCTCGGGTCGTTTGCCGGAGATCCTCTCTTAGGTGGCGTCAAGCCTCAGCTGTCTGCTGTGCGAGTCTCTCGTGTCGCACCAGTCACTCAGTCCAAAGACTCATTCCCAATCCTCAAGGGCCAGCACAGGATCTCTCAGCAGATTTATCCGGCTGCACATACTCGCGTGCGCTTTGCACGGCCCAACACCATACCACCCAGTCCCGCCATAATAGCCCTACTGGAGATCGACTTCACCCCCTACTTCGACTGCGAGGTGGCCGTGGACAAGGTCGAACTCTCCATGCCGGAGGGTCAAATCGAAGATCTCAACAGTATATCTGGCCTGTCTCTCCCTCTCAACTGTGTGGCACATGATCACATCACCCTCATGTATCGGCTTGCGCCCCAGGAAAGCGATGTACCATCCAGAACCCCGACGCGCGAACTCCACATATCCATAGAGTGTACCGCTCTCGTTCGCGCTGGAGTTTGCACTCCCAAGTTGTGCATGGCATGGTCTACAATTCTGGACTTCACCCTTCCTGTCAATCCTGGCTTCGGCTCGGGCGTCAACAAGCCTTTCCAGCGGTCTCACAAGCCCGCCCAACTCTCCATCAGCGACGGCACAAGCTTTGTCTCTCCCTCGGTGTCCAGACCTGATTCCCTGCCCGGTCTCGAAGCTCTCGCAGAACGCTCAATCGAGGCCAACATCCCAGAATTCGGAATAACCATGACCTTCACCGCGCCCGACGGGCCAATATACCCGGGTGACGAGTTCGTCTGGAACGTCTTCGTCGTCAACCGCAACTCTGCCGCCCTCAACCCTGCCAAACCTCCGTCAGAAGCCATCCCAGCAGCGCGCAAACTGGCCCTCCTCGCTATCCCCCGGCGACGCAGGAATGACATGCGCGTGATACGGCCGCCGTCGACAGCCGGGCGAGACCACCTCTTGGCGCGGCGCAAGTCCGCCATCGCCGCGGCCATCGGCGAGGGCCCGGAGGCGGAGATCGCGGATGCGGTGCTGGACGAGAACATCGTGCACGCCATGCAGCGGAGCAGCCTGGTGGACAGCACCGAGGTCGTCTGCCTCTCCGCGGACGTGCGCGTGGGCCCCTTGGCGCCGAACGCGTGCCACGTCGTCGAGCTACGCTTCCTGGCGCTGAAGGAGGGGATCGTGGGTGTAGAATGCATCCGGGTGGTAGACCTGGGAAACCAGGAGCATGTTGACATTAGAGATCTGCCGGTTATGGTTGTTGAGAAGCGGAAAGACTGATAGAGGTGCGTGAAGGCACAATGCCTAGTTGCAAAGGGCGAATAGTTTAGGCGCATCCAGATCATATCATTGACATGTTCTACGTCACATAGCATTCCAACTGCAAGCCTGAAATTGTGGTAGTGTGTTTTGTTACAGCCCCTGCCCCTCTGTACTAACTCCGATATTGATGCCAAGGGTATCTATTTGATGCAATGTACTCTATGTGTGCTGTGGGCCATCAGGGGCCACATAGTTGTGCCATGCTGCCGGTATGCGACAAAGCAAAGAGCCGTGAAAGTATGACCGCTAAACACCCAATGCAATGCAAGATGCTGCTGGACTGTCCCAAAAAAAACTCCCACCATAGGACCGCTATCTGTGCTTGGGGTCTGGGTATGCCAACAACAGAGATGTTAGGTCGTCCAAAGGCCGGCCAGAATCAGAGTCGATCCTGACAGCAGAGATTCGCTCTCCTAATCCCTTTAGTATCCTGTCCAAGCTCCTTACAGTGCTATGCACAAAATTGTGCTGCACTCTCCGAATATGTTGCGCCAGTCGCTTCGAGCCTTGTTGAAAAAATGGCAATCATTCGCGCCGAGTGTATGCTCGACGGTCCGAGGTATTTCGTCGTCATTGCGCCGTAGCGCTCTCTAAGTGTGGTCCCAAGAAGCAATAGGATCCGGATGCTGCGGTGACTGGTGACTCTGGGACGGGCAACGGAGGGCCTCCTTCGATTTCTTCCAGTACTTTTCGAGACATAATTTTTCCAAAACTGTTCGCAGCCAAGCACGCGGTAACGCCAGACAATGTATGCGCTGTCTTTCTGTTTTGGTTCATCATGCAAGATCATCAACGTCGTAATCATCCCACCCCAACTGCTGGTAGATAGTCGGTGCCGGTTTGTTGCTGGGTTCGTTGGATTGTTCTGCTGCGGGAGGTGCAGAAGTGGGAGCTTTCTTAGCGGGAGTGACAAACAGAGTAGCTGTCTGTCGAGGTCCAGGAGGGGTAGAGGTAACGATTTCGTTAACAAAGGCCATGTTGGCCGAGGATTTGTGCTTAACAGGTGTCGCGAACAGGCGAGGGAGTGTAGGAGATGATGGAGAGATGTCAATACTCGGTATTTCAAGGCGTGTTTGGGTGTTTGGCGCAGCCCTTCTGGCCATCAGGGGTGAAGAAGGTTGCGTGAAGGGGTCGTTCATTGTCGGTTTCAAAGGTGCTGCCGAGTCTGGCACGGCATTTGCCTGCAACTTGTTCGCAATAGGTGTGCTGGCAATATGGAATGCTTCGAGGCCATCTCGCAAGCCATTTCTAGGTGCGGTAGACGGGATAACGGAGCTTGACGGAATCGGTGGCAGCTCCATCCTTGGTGCAGGAATGTGGAAGCTACCATAACTGCGCTGATCTGATGCTGATACAGCGTCTTTGAAGCGGTAATTGGCTGGGGTAGCCTTGACCTGAATCTGAGTCTGTGGTTTTGCGTTGAAGCGTGTGGGATTCTTCGGCTCTGGTCCAAAGTCAGTATTTTCATGGCTTGCACACGGCTTACGGGAGTGCTCACTTCGTGGACGAGGCGAGCTCGATGACCCTATTCGCTTCTCGGCTTCCTCAACAATAGCTTTACCCGCAAGTTGTCTGTTAGGCTTCTTCAGGGCTGAGATAGCATCCTTCAGGTCTGCTTCCATCTTCGCTTTCTTCTGAGCCTTCGAGTCCTCGGCAGTGAGACTCGAAACACTCCTGGACAACACGTTTCGTGATCTCTCTTTCAAAGACTTGTCTCCACTTGGTATCGTGTTCAAGGAAGCAGGCTCGCTTGCCTCACGCTTCAGCCCGGGGATCGTGGCGGGCGTCGCGGATCTCATTCTTGCCAAGACGTCAGTTGGCCGACGAGATGCCTTCCGTCTCAGTTGGTCATGCGAGAAAACCTTGTCCAGTGACTTGGGCGCATTGGTTGAAATTGGTCTCTTGGCCACAGATCCGGGAATTGCGGGTGCCTTCGCAGGAGCTGTAACTGCACGCTTCTTTGGCTTTGGTGGAGACACGACGACCGGGCCTCCGAGTTTGTGATTCAAGGACTCACACAATTCAGGAAGTCGGCCAGCGAAGCTACAATAGTCAGCTCTCCGTCAGCAGCCAAGTCAAAATAGCTTTTACTTACAATGGCAGCAAAATGTCTACACAGAAGTCCTTTAGCGGGTCCGAATTCGCCCTCCCTGACTTCTGTGTTTCCGATCCGTCTCTGACTTGTGACTCGGCAGCTATCATTTCCATCTCGTCTAGCGTTGTGGACTGCCAGATGCACAATCTATCGGCGTGGATATCGACCAACGTCGAAAAGTTGTGCTTATGGCGCTTCTTTGAGGCAGGTTCGACCGTCTTCTTCGGCGTATCCCCGGCGGGCAGCCCTGGTAACTGACTGTCTCGCGCGTCTTCTGCCGGACGCACAGCTTCCAACGCAAGTATCTCCAGGATGAGGATCATTTGCAGCTGCGTCTCTCGAGTCCGAAGGCAAGTTATGTGGTATTTGACCTCCTGTGGGTTAATTGTGGCTTCGTCGCCATCGCGTATGAGAGACCGATGCGTTCTCCACCATCTCTTCACATGATCGACCTCGCCAGGATAGAGTCCGTCTTTGCCTATTTTCATCTTCTTGGATTTTCTCCGTTTCTTCTTTGGTTCATCCTCGGCACAGCTCTCGGCCAGGAGCCTTATGTCCTTAACAAGCTCCGGCAGGGTCTCGCGGAATTTCTTATCGACCTGCACTGTCGACATGGTAAGGCTTTTCAAAAATTCGACGAGGTCATCCATTTCAAGGTTTGCGTCACAGTCCAGGTGGAAGGCTGCGCGTGCTCGAGATAGGGGCCCCTTTGCAAAATACGCTAATGATCCCTACAACGCAGTAAGTAACGAGCAGATAGTTAGGGAGCTCGAATACCCATACCTTCGAATGGTAAAGAGCCTCGAGATACTGAGATCTAATATTCTGAAATATGTCTTCGGCGGAAGTCTGCATGTCGGCATTTGAATCTGCTACAGCAGCTTGAGAACTTTTGAGTGGTGGCTCGCTCACACCACCTCCGGGAGGTTGTGCTTGAAAAGGGTCCTCCAGGGCATGTGCAACAGCAGATGCCACTGCCTGAGTATGGGGCTGGCTCTGGTCTTGCGACTCGCATGGCGTTGTAGAGACGGTCCTTAGGCGTTTTCGCACCATGGATTGGATCTGTTCTATTGCGAGCCTCTTCTTCTTGCTCTCGTGGTGCAACTGGGGCGTAGTTGAAGGAGCTTCGGCCACGTTGGCGTGTGCGGCCTGGGCTGGACGGCAGCGTTGCTCATAACAGGCCTCGGCAAGGTGGCTGAGCCTTTCGATGGCAACCCAGGCGCCGAGCTTACAAACAACATAGAGGCCGGTCTGGTGGCGTTCGATGGCATAGACATTGCGGGTGGCGTCTGAGCGTGCGATGAGTACGCTTGGGGCCTGGCCCAAGCGACCCTCGAGATCCAGGACTCGGATATGAGATTCGAAGAAACGGCCTGGGCCACTTGGGAACTCCCCATTGGGGGCGGACAAGTCCAGAGCGGACAAGGAGAGATGCTCACGGGACAGCAACATGAGTGGCTTCAACACGGGAGGTCTCACGGACTCGGAGCCCAGGGAGAATTGGGGCTGGTGGCAGGTCAGTATTGGTCTGGACCGCGCGCAGATGGAGCGACTGGGTGAGCGGTACAGACCTTGATTGTAATAGCTGGTTTGAGCAGTTCTTCCAGGGGAAAGGCAGGAGAATCACGCTTCCTTTTGTGCGAATTGGACGGCAGGGGATCATCATGGGACGTGAAGCGTGAGCCGGCTGCGGACGACGAGAGGGCTGCAGACTTGGATCTGGAAGGAGGACGCGACGCGTCCGAACCTCTTGTGGACATTTTGGCGACAGCTGGAGGCCGGCCATGGAATTGAATTCGAGAAAGAGGAGAGGGCAGTGAGGAGTAGCAGCCGGCCGTCGCTTGATGACAAGCAGCTGCACACTCATCGCTCGTTCGCTCACTCACTCATGGCATACGCACTTGGGCACTTGCACTGCTCACGGCGGGTTCGAGCAGGGAACGCGTCGGCTGGTCTGACGCGGTGTGCCAGCCGGAGCTTGACGGGCCTATGGAGACCGGGGACGACGAGACAGGCTGGGCTAGCTGCCGAGGTTACAGGGGTACCACGCCTGCACGCATGCTTGCTGCATGGGTGCTAGGCCGAAGCACCAGGGTCAGGGGGCCAAGGTCTTCGCCGTCGACGCCAGCAATCGGAAAGTTCGTGCAGCCTGTGTCTGAACACTCGCTCGCTCATCAATGTCAGCCATTCGCTGCCGTCTCCAGCTTTGCAGCGTGTCCTGTGCATAGAGATAGAGCACAACAGCACCAGTATCACGGGACACTGCCTCCTATCTTTGATTGCGGCCAGCGAAGCGTCATGTCATCCCTCAGATGCTATCAAGACAATGGTGAGACCTCAGCGTGGTCGCTCAGCTGCTTGCCTACGACTCTGCACAGGTATGGACCACCAACACAGTAGACCACCTAGGCATATGGCTAGGTGGGCATTCTAATAGGCTACTGTGGGGAGAATGGACCGATCTATGCAGCAGTTGGTATGTGGTCTGTATCGTGTATGTCGTGAGGCTTCCAGGCCCCCGTCGCATGCTCAGAATCGCATGACCACGGGGCGGGCTGGACGGGCTGGGCGGCCTGGGCGGGCATGGACGCCTCGGCATGCAGAAAAACCTCTGCTGGCTGGCAGTCGACAGTTCTAGATCCAACTACACAGTAACCTCAAACAATGTAAAATGGGTCAAGAGCAGGTGAGTGCGTGCAGGGAAATGGCCCGTCCTCGCGCGTGGTCCAAGGTCTTCCAGGGTAGGGGTCACTGCTGCTGTGTTGGGGTGCTGTTATTAGCCCCGGAGTCTCCAGCAGATGCGGGTTGCAGATGGGTGCACTGCATAGGTCGATCGCTCTGCCAATATCAGATCCGAGCATCGCCCGCCCGTAGTTGAGCGCTTCTTCCCGACTGATTTGGTCTGCGTCTGCGTGCTTCGCATCAAATTGTGCAACTTGGTCCAGTCTAGCCCGTCGCCTGCACCCGGTATCGTGTTGGCGCCTCTCCTTTCCTTTTTTTTTTCCCCTCAGACTATTTTCTCTGATACTCTCTGTCTCTCCCACTTTACCTGCTTTGGCCCCATCCGCGCGATCCTTCGTTAGCTTCGTGACCCTGAGCCAGAAAACCGGGCGAGAACGGTTCAGACTACAGCACTGTTACAAGTTGCGGCACGGCCTTGGGGAGAACAAGCCACACCACACCACCCGCTCGGATCCGCCAGGCCTGCAGATCAGTTAGCAGCGCCGCCCGGTGGGGGGACAATACGCTACCAAGTTGCCACTGTCCCGGCCCTCTGCTCGACTCAGTCTCTCGCCACAATTTGTCCGTCTCAGCCTTGCAACTTCGGCTTTCAAGCCTCAGCCAGGGATTGGACATCAGTCAATCCATGTTACGTGCTCGGTACGGATTCCCTCCCACGGTCTAGAACGCCATACCACCTATAGCGACCGAGGTCTATCAGAGAGACTGCGCCCGTGCCAATTCGAATACGATACCATCCCGTCCCATCCCATCCTCATGGACACGTCTGGGTCCCGTTGAGCATCGTCGCCATCGGCCGTGTCTGCCCCTTGGACCACCTGCTCCCCAGGTCTGAGGCACTGCCACAAGGAAGGTCCTGCCCCGGCCTGACCTGTGCCTTTATCTCTGGGCGCGCATCCCACGATCAAGCTCGACACGTCCCCATCACGCCTACCAGCTCATCGCCACGACAATGTCGGCAGAGACCTCGCCCAGGGCTGTCCGCTTTTCCGACGGCGACGTCGACCCGTCCATGTCCAAGGGCTATCGTCCACTTGCCGTCACCAACGACTCCGGCGACTCGGGCTCCTCAGGCGAGTCACGACCAGAACCCAATGGCTTCGTCGATTACGAACTCCAGGATGAACTAGGTACCCTCCACCACTACATCGACCAGGCCGGTCTTGCAGGCTCCATGTCGTCCATCGCTTCCGATTCATTAGCTAATAGCACGGCTGGCCGCCATCGCTCAGCTACAGACGGAGGACCCATCCACTCCAACGGCACATCTACAAGACCCCAACGACCTATTGGCCCGGCAAGGCAGCCTTCCAATACCTACAGACCCGTGCGCCGACCGCAGCCTACTCCCGTGGGGTACCCTGATCCTCGCTCCGCCTCCCGGTCACGAAACTTGCCCTCCAACTCGACCTTCGCACGCCAGGAAAGGGCATATGTCCAGCGACTTAACAACGCCAGGAAGCAAGACTATCCGTTCCCCTCCGAGTTCGACCCCATAAGCTTTGGCACCCAGGGCGACCCGGACAGCGATTCTGAGGGCGAGACCCCTGGATCAGAAGCGCCATATAGTACCGAGCAGGACGACGACTCGAGGAGGCTTTTCGAGGGCGACGACGACGAGGAACTGGAACCGACCGAGGAAGACATCAGAGACCCAGACAACAGAGAGAGACTGGAATGGCATGGAATGCTCGCGGCTGTCCTCACCGGAGATGTCGTGCGACAGGAGAAGAAGCGTCTCATCGGCTCGTCCGAGCAGGAGGTGGGAAAGACCGCGCAGAAGGCCGAGCTATGGCTCGGTATACGAGCGCGCATATGTGGTAGGCATCTGCCCGTTCAGCGCAGAATGGTGGAAGACGCTCGGGGCACCATGGATCGAACCATCGAGGAAATCATCAACTTCCAGATAGCCGGGGAGAGCGAGGCGGGCAAGCCCCCGGCTGATCAAGTCCGCGATATGGTCGAGAAGATCGAGAGGCTGGAAGGCCTGTATCCGTCGCGAGAGGCCATGCTGGCGGCGCACACCTCTGCAAGATCTGCCCTATTCACAGAGGCTTGCGACGCCATCACCTCCTGGTACAACGTCAACGAACTCATCAACACAGAGCTCACTGTCCTGAGAAGATGGGTGGGAAACGACGAGCTGGACTTCCTGCGAACAAGAGAACGATCTCCGATTGGCAACGCTATTGGCGACGAGTCCTCTTTCCTCGATAAGTTGTTGAAGGAGGACGGCCTCAAGTCACTACACGATCACATTGAGGAGGACGTTGGTGGGTTCAAAAGCAAGCGGAACAGCATGCTGAGAGGCATCTCCAGTGTAATCCTCAAGGCTAAGGAAACCCTTATCCACAACGCAGAGGCGTTCAGAAAACGGCACTTGCCCCCTTACATTGAGGATCTCCTCACCTTGATCAGCTTTCCCTCCCGCCTGATTGAGGAAATTATCAAGGTCCGCCTGGCTTACGCGAAAAAGATGAAGGAATCAGCACAGCAAAACCCAATGCTGCAGGACCAGATGATTTCTCAATTCCAGGTCCTCTTGAATCTGGCTATTGGCATCAAGCTTGAATACCTGGGGATATCACAGCCTGAGCCTGGTTGGGAGCTGCCTCCTTGCATCGACGAGGCTTTTGACCAGGCTGTCCTGGATGCCCTAAAATATTACTTCAAGATGCTCAACTGGAAACTGAGCGGCAACAAGAACACATTCAAGGAAGCTGAGCTTCTGTTCCAGGAGTGGGAATTTATCAATGAGATCGGGAGTCATCTGGACCACGGTGACGTCGAGGTTGCTGAGCAGTTCAGCAATCTGACCTTCAAAGCAATCAGGCGCTTGAGCGACACCTTTGAAAGAGAGCTGCAACGGAAGCCCAAAGAAAGCCCCGCCGAGATGAGCAAGAGGTACAAGCAGATCCTTGACTCGGTTCGAGTTCGCCAAAGAATGCTGCAGCGTTTCTCCAGAATGCTGAGCGGCAACTATGAAAATGCTGCGGACTTTAGTATCGCGTTTGGGCCGGATCGACTTCACACTCTGTTCGCAAGAATGATAGAGTCTGGCCACTTCCAAATCTACACCGCAAGCATCGAACATGAGGGTGTCATCTTGGTCGCTTCGCCTTCGTTACACGGCCGTCACGAGGAGATTCAGTCTATCATTGGCACAGCATCGTACGAGCATGTCTCTGAAGATCCTACGGACCCATATATTCTAATGATCCGAGCCGAGAATGCACCCCACTGGTACGGCCCCAAAGTTTCCATGACGGTACGAGAAGAGCCTCTGGATCTGAAGGTCGGCCATCTGCGGCTCATTGCCGGGGGATCTCAGAACCGACTCACGAACGCGAGGAAAGCTTTCTTGGAGCTCATCGACATGCACCTGGACCTCGTTGTCGAGCAACGCTCGAACCTCAAGAGAGTCAACCAAAAACTGGGGGACATCAAAAAGGTGGCATACAAGCTCTCCAACACCTTCATGGACAGCGTCGAGACTATCCGCTCACAGACAAAGGGGATGGAGGTGCAGGATCTCATCCAGACCTGTTTCATCTTCGCGACAGAATTTGGTCAGCGATCTCTACTGTTCATGGACAGCAATCGCCGGCAGATGAACAACATCAAATTGACCAAACTCGCTTTGGACTGGGTGAGCTTCATCTGCGATGATTGTGTGTCTTCTGACCGGAAAACCTTCCGGTGGGCCGTCCTGGCTCTCGAGTTCAGCATGGGCATGACCCGTGGAAGGCATATTCTAGCGCTTGGAGACGAGGAATATGCAAGACTGCGAGAAAAGGTTGCTGGTTGCATGTCTCTGCTTATCTCGCACTTTGACATCATGGGCGCGAGGTCGAGCGTTGCCGCCCAGGCGGAGAAACAGCGCCTCGAGGCCCTCGTGGGACAATTCAGAAGGCTGGACCAGGGCAAGAATCTCGATGATCGGACTGCCTCCAAGTTCGTTTTAGACCACCGTCTTCAAGAACTGTCCAGGATCGATGAGGGGAGGAAACAAATTCTAGCCGAAAGATCCGCCCTAGGTCGCGTGCTCGAGGCCTCGAACGAGGTGGACCGGTCTCTTGCGTACCTGTCATCGACTGCGACCAACTTCACGATGAGGTGGCAGCAAGGGCACTTTGTCGGCGGAGGAACATTCGGCAACGTCTATGCGGCGATGAACCTGGACACCGGGCACTTGATGGCTGTCAAGGAAATCAGGTTGCAGGATCCGAAGTTGATACCTACCATTGCTACGCAGATCAAAGACGAGATGCGTGTGCTTGAGTCTGTCGACCACCCTAACGTCGTGTCATACTACGGCATCGAGGTCCACAGAGACAGGGTCTATATCTTCATGGAATTCTGTTCTGGAGGTTCACTTGCCAACTTGCTCGAGCATGGTCGCATTGAGGATGAACAAGTTATCATGGTTTATGCGCTGCAGCTTCTCGAAGGCCTTGCTTACCTTCACGAGATCAAGATCGCGCATCGTGACATTAAACCAGAAAGTGAGTTTGTGCACTCTCAATTTCGCATGCGAACCCAATCTAATCGATCTTACAGACGTACTCCTCGACCATAATGGCATCATCAAATATGTCGACTTTGGCGCAGCCAAAGTAATTGCTCGCCAAGGACGGACACTCATGCAGGACCTTTCAGCTACGAAACCCAACAAGTCCATGACTGGCACGCCGATGTACATGTCTCCTGAGGTCATCAAGGGTGAAAACCCAGGGCACTTTGGAGCAGTCGATGTATGGTCGCTCGGCTGCGTCATTCTCGAGATGGCCACAGGGCGACGTCCTTGGGCGAACCTAGACAACGAGTGGGCGATCATGTACAACATCGCCCAGGGCAACCCGCCACAGCTCCCGACGCCAGATCAGCTCAGCCCAGAAGGCATTGACTTCCTCAAGCGCTGCTTTCTCCGCGACTCCAAGAAGAGGGCTACTGCCGTGGAACTGCTGCAGCATGACTGGATCATGACCATCCGGAACCGGGTCGTTGAGCCTTCGACGCCTAGCGACTCGAGCGCCTCGGCCCAGACTACGCCGACTGCGACGTCTGGGTCCAGCGGGAGAACAAGCGTCGGAGCGGATGGATTCTACTGATCGCCATGGCAGATAGGTCTCGCTTGGCCCTGCCCGCTATGATTCCTCTGTACCACCATTCTCATCCGCACTTATCTTCACTCTGTTATTGGCTGTACATACACTCTTCACAGATGACTCCGCAGACCCCCACGGCTGCCGAGCCAGGCAGATCTAGCGCGTCTGAGCGTCGTGTTTCTGATCGACTGACCGAAGGACAGCATTGAGCAGCGAGTTTTTGGAGTCTCATGAGCGCAGCCTTGACTTTTTTCTTGCATGCCAGCGCGTTCTGTATTCTTACTATCAGAGCTTCGATTCCTTGGAAGAGCTCTTAGGGTTTCTATTGGGGTGGCGAAAGGTTCCGCGCTTCCGTCGGGGCTTTTTCTTTTTGATTTATTTTCTTCACCACTGACGGCCATCATGACGATACGAATGACCATCATCACATAGGCAACAATAAGGAGGTGACTCACACATACGGGCGGCATAGAATTCTTTTGGCTTTTTTCTTCTTCTTTTTTTTTGGGAGTAAACCTGCGGCCGCATTCATAAATACACAGCTAGCGGGAAAGGGGGAAGGGGCTGGAAGGGATCTCTAGACACGGGCGCGGCGGAGGAACGTCTGTCACACTATTGCCGGGTCCTTTGCTGGGGAAAGAATAAATCATAATATCTAACTGAACACATGCTTCCCTGCATCCCAAAGTAGGTTCCCAAGCAATTCTCTTCGTCCCCATCCCCGGGAGCATAGGTGCATGCGCACTCTTAGCTAGTTGTACTGCAGGTTTTGGCCGGTTTCTCTT
The DNA here is from genome assembly GCA_014872995.1 of Diaporthe citrichinensis. Taxonomy (NCBI): domain Eukaryota; kingdom Fungi; phylum Ascomycota; class Sordariomycetes; order Diaporthales; family Diaporthaceae; genus Diaporthe; species Diaporthe citrichinensis. Next base: position 80,751 of record JADAZR010000003.1, read on the forward strand.
TCTGTTTTACACCCTCTCGGAACATAAGATGCGGCTTTGCGCGTCTGTCCGAGTATGGTTGCAAGCGGTCCTGTCAAGTCGTAACAGACAACATCTCCAGCGATAAGCACTCGTCGTTGTAGGCGCAAGCTAACCAACGCAGTGCACGAGCGAGCAGCGTTGTTATTTCACCGGGTTGGCATGTAGACTATTCACACTGCTGCACAAGCAGATACTGGGGAAGGAGGAGAAGCCCTCCACTCAAGCAATACTGCACCGCGGATTCACAGCGTGATTGATCACTCAACAACCGCGGTTCACGTCACTGGACCATTCTACCTCGTTCGATGAATATCCATGCTCATTGAGCCTGTATATATACAGAATTACATAAGCAGAAAAGAAGATATGTGCACCTCACACGTACGTGTGTGTATATATACATCCCTCTCTTTCTCTCTCTCTCTCTCTCTCTCTCTCTCTCTCTCTCTCTCACACACACACACAACACCACATCAGTTCCCAAACACAGCCAGCGAGTTCTCGATCATCCAATTGATGCCCTCGGCCCTGTACGAGTCCCAGATGACGGAGCTCCCGTTGGTGTCGAGGAAGACGTTCCTGCCGACGCCGCCGCCCTCGGTGGCGTTGTAGACGGGCCACGCGGCCACGCCGTCGATCTCGAGCCCGGCGCCGTTGGGGTCCAGGCCCGTGACGAAGTTGACCCAAGCGTCCGAGATGCCCTTTGCGAGCGCCGCGTATACGGGGGCCTCGTCGGCGATGGGGACAGTCGTGCTGTCGTAGCCCGTCGCGAGGACGTTGTCGAAGACGAACATTACCTCTGCAAAGTGGGTTGCCCCGATAAAGTCTTATTTTTCGGTCATTGTTAGTCGAGGTTCCGAGCCTTTTGCCACGAAAGAAAGTTGCTTACTAGGCACACCGGCGCTGACGACGTTGAACTCGTAGCTATAGGAGGGCAGGCCCGCGTTGGACCAGGCGATGTTCGCCCGGCGTCGGAGGTATTGGAACATACTGTCCCAAAGAGTCAGCATCCCAGCACAGCCAACTCGGATGACCTGGGGAAAGTGCCCAAGACTTACAAATCTCCAAAGAAGGCGCCCGTCCTCCGGAACTGAAGGCCCAGTGCCGTGGCAATCGCGTCACCCTCCACGATCACGGGGAACTTGTCAAGCGACGGCACACCGACGGCCTGGATATCTGGGTACAATGCCAATAGCTCATCCGCCAGCTCGTCCAGGGACTTGCCGGTCTGGGTGGGGGCGTCGGGGCCCAAGATCGCCTCGACGGCCGACCGCATCTCCTCGTCGGTATTGACGCCCGTCCCGTTGGGGCCCTTGCCCTGTCCAAAGGCGGAGCCTTCGTCGGTGTTGGTGCCGATCAAGATCGGGATCTTGGGGAATCGCCCGTCGCTGAGCTGGTTCACGGGGAAGTCCGCGACTGAGGCCTGGTTAGTGACTGATTCCAGATTCGTAGACTTAGTCGCCAGGGGGTGTTCGGTAAGTCGCCAGGCTGTGCTGGTCTCTCACACCACACGTGATGGCAGACAAATCTCGACTCCTCCCAGTCTGGGAAACGCGTCTGCTTGGGAATACTTACTGAAATCCCCATCGAGCATCGGAGGCCACGGCGCAGCCTCGGTCCCGTTCAGCGCGGCGTTGATCTCGTCGAAGGGCAGTGACCGCAGGCAGTCGAGGGAGGCCGAGGTGTTCGCCGTCGACGCGCAAGAGGTGTTGGACACGAATAGGTTGTAGAGCGCATCCATGGCCTCGGTGTTGTTGGCACCGCCCGGGAACCTAGACAGGACGCCCCCGAAGCCAGACTGGCCGATGGCAGCCCGGAAGAGCCCGTCATCACGACCTGTGCACGGTACGGTCCATCAGCAAAAAGAAAAAAAAGATATTCTCACAACTGGGCCAGGAAAAGAAATATACACGCCGAGGGAAAACCCACCATTGTAAGCCAGGACCTGCGCGCTCACCGACTCGGCGCCCGAGCTCTCGCCCCAGATGGTCACCTTTGTCGGGTCGCCGCCGAAGCTGGCGACGTTCTCGTTGATCCACTGCAGGGCGAGGCGCTGGTCCCGGAAGCCGTTGTTGGCGATGCCGGCCTCGAGGACGTCGCTGCCCGCCAGGAAACCAAACGCGGACACCCGGTAGTTAATGCTCACCCCGATCATGGGAGTGCCGAGGTCGACCGAGTTCTGGACGATGAAGGACAGGTTGTACCGCCTGTCTTGGCTCCCGCCCCTATTGTCTGGTCAGCACGGTGCGTGCTCGATGGCGACAAGCCAAGGAAGTGATGCCGTGGAAACAGTTCAGGAACAACTGGTTCTCGTGTCTTCCGAGGCATGCTGGGAACGCGTCACAAGGATATGGGGAAGCCGGCTGGGAAAGCTACTGACATGTACTGATAGGAAAGTTAGCACGGCCATCCCAAGTCGGTACACTATTTGCAGGGAGTGGGACTTATTACCAGACCACCTCCGTGAATCCAAACTGCGACAGGCAGCTCTGCCGTCTCATCGATGCCTGCTGGCCGGATGACGTTCAAGAACAAGCAGTCCTCAGACATTTCGTAGCCGATGTTGTCGCCGCCATAGCCCACGCAGGACACGGGGTAGGTTGTAGCAGGTTGGGTCCCATTCCATGTCGAGTTCAAGGGCTGTGCGAGGGAGAAGCGCTCTGCTGGCTGTGGGCGTCGGAACGGTGTTCGTCAGCGAAGAGGAACAACAACAACACTTCATAGCTGCGGTTCACAGGTGTAGGCCCGTACCTGGGAGTAACGCATGCCGAGGAAGAAGTCCTGGTCATACTCGGAGCTGTGGACGCCCTCGTAGGACCCATTCTTGACGGTGACGACGGGGCTCGACCTGGCGCGCAGCAGAGAGCCCCCGGAGCTGCCCCTGTGCGAGGCGACGCCGGCGTGAACGGAGGCGAAGACAAACAGCGAGCCGGCCAGGAGGGTTTTCGCGAGGGAAGCCATCTTGGCGACAACAGTCGAGGAAGCGGGCTTCTTGTTATTTGGGGGCAAGGGGGGGCCTGCTGCTGGTGGTTGTGACAGCTGGGCGCCGCAGCAGCGGCCTGGGTCGGGCTTTCCCTTTATTATTATATCACCACGGAGGGCATCATCGAGGCGACCCATCCCGGGTCTCCCACCACCGTCCCCAGATGTCAAAGGAGAATATCTCCACCCGTACCTGGGCAGCAGGCTTGGCTGTCCGCCTGCTCCCTGCCAACTACCGTGGGATCTGCCGGGATGGTGCCTCTTTGGGGACAAAGGCCCTCTGTTGGAAGATGAATGACGCCCGTCACGGCCTTCGTTCTCCTCTGTAGCACCAGCCGGTAACCCTCCCAGGCCTGCTAGAATCGGCCCGTCTAGCATGGCCGCCCCGTCCTCCGATCCACACGCGTGGCCCTTCTCCGCACCGCGGAGTGCATTTCCCCAGACTCTGGTACGGCAGAAGACAACCCCCGGTCGATAGTTGGGGGGAAGGGAGGCAAAACGTGGGGATCCCTCGGTTCGCAGATGTAGTGTAGTGTGTTTCCTCGTGAGCACTGGCAACCCCTCCACACCAGGTGGTTCGTCTGAACGATCTAGTTACCATCTGGGGCTAGAGCTTGGGTGAACCTTGGGTGAACCTTGCGGGCAATCCCTCGGCGCTGGGCCTGCGCCAAGGCAAGGGCAGCTCCAGATCAGCACCTTGAGAGCTTTTTCGGCAATGGGCAGAGCTCGACAGGCATCCGTTGCGGTCGAGTCAGTCCTGACCAGGCTCAGGAGACAAACGAGGTCACACCGCTGGCAGTCGCGCCGAGATGGTGTCACCCAGGCACCCAGGCACCCAGGCACCCAGGCACCCTGCCAGCAAGGGCACAGCAAGGGCACAGCAAGGGCACATTGTCGTGTGATGCGCTCAGAGATTTGTCCCATCTCCAGTCCCCTTGGCCATCCAGGAACATGCCGGCCCGAATGGTGGTGGATGTGGGGATGGGGCCCGTCGGATGAACCACTAATCATCATTGCTGCAGGGAACATCTCCTTTGTTGTGGGATGGGACACTCGTGCAAGACTCTGGGGTTGCATGAGAAGAGGTCGGCAGATCCGCGGCTAAATTTGAGGAGAAAGTCATCCCGGATCTCCCGCGGTGTCCAGAAGTACGATAATTTCGGGCCATAATGTACATCTATATGTCGTGCCTCTAAGCACCATGGCAGTGTAGTCATAACACGCTACCTTCCCTCTTGCACTGCGCAGTGCTGCCAAAAGTCGGGTCTGGTCATCGGCCACACAGAAATCCGCGAGGCTGGCCCCGTCGTGTTAGCAAGGCGCGATACTGTGAAAAGGAAATCGAGGCTGAAGTGATCGACTACCAAGGGATCGGCTCGGAACCGGGAAACTGCTATGGCATGCGGTTGGGTGAGACTCAACGGCACGGCGCGTGCCACATTTATCCGGTGGATGGAATGCGGCTCATAGTCTAATTGATTAACCAGGCCAAAAACAACCTCTTATTGCTGACTTCGCTCATAGTCAATCCTGTGCCGGCATCACGAAAGCAAAAGAGTATAAGAAGCCTCGTGTCTATTCATTTGGCTACGTCTGACATGAACTGCCTCGACCGTCAGAGTTTCGCTGTCGCTTCCTTCCTACGCCTTTTGTCCATCCGGTGATTTCGGTTGTCCCAACCCGCGCGCCGTTCCCTCGTCCGGACCCTATTCCTCGTGATCCATAGGCCCAGCTGAGCCCACGGCTCACATTATCACAGTCAGATTATATTAAGGGAGTGTGTGCTATTAAGGCAATTTTTGAGGGTATCGTCCAGGACGCTGTGGCTGTCTGCTTCCATCCAATGCGAAGGGGGAAAAAAAGAGTGAGACCCAGTATGGTGTTGATACAAGATGATATATAATGAAAGAGGTTATCCGAATCCACAGGAGCATTCCCAGGTAATGCCAGACCATTCATTAGATCATTATATAAATACAGTATTCCAGAGGCGAGGTTGATATATCGCTCTCATCCCTGCCCGGGGGATTGGAAGTTTTGTGGAGTGATGTTCGGCTGGAACTGGAAGTTGTGTGACTGAGGCTCGCTGAGCTGCGCGATGGATCCCTTCCACATCGGGACCTGGTCAGGCGACCTGGACCAAGGGTAGATGTCTCCTCGTGGCGGCGAATCGAATTTGAAGGCTGGGAATGCCTGTGATTGTATGGCAGCAGGAGTTGCCGGTTCGCTTTCGACGTATCTCGGCGCACAGAGCGAGGTAGGAAATTCAACCTCGGACCCGAATTGAGACAGACTGGGGGTGGCCAGTGCCTCGTCCGATGAGGAAGTATTCCCGTAGCCAGTGTCCAGCGTGAAGGTGGGGTGGTGGAAGGACTGGAAGCCCTGCTTTTGGACACCAGAATACGCCACATCCCGCATAAAGTCGGGCGTGCTCGGTGAGACTGCTGCGTTCTCCCTTAGGCCATTCATCGAAACAGAAGATCTCTGGAAATTAAAGCGAGGAGCATCCGCTGATAGATACTGCGTCTCAAAAGCCGACCCAACGGGGGACCCGTCAGATCCGTCCTTGAAAGTGTTCGATGCGACAGTCAATGACGAGTTCCTGGCGAATTGCTCGAGAAAATTCGGGTCGAAAGATCGAGGGGACAGGGGTGAGACAGGAGGACCGGATTTGAAAATCTTGCCAGATAACGGACCGTTGGCTGACGCAGCTCTCCTCATCGATCCGTACATGTCAGATCGTTTGGAGCCCTCGACTCCGGTTTTTGGTCCGTTGGGATAGTTGCGCAGGGCCGTTTGGTTCAACCGCTGCGGTGGTCGGGTCTTCCTCCGCGATGCAATGCTTGGGTGCGTAAAAGTAGTATCAATGGCCGTGTCCGATTGTTCGAGAGCTGGCGAGGTTCCAGAGGTCATGTCTGGGGACAACGTCTCCACACTGGAGAAGTCTGACTCCCCTGTGCCCGATTGGTCTCCAGTGTGGTCATGGCTCGTCATGCTGGTGCCGAATGTCGCAGTGCTCGGGGTCAAGATCGATACCGAGGAGGCGAAGGAGTCCGATCGCTCGATGCCTGATGAGAAAATTGGCAAGCCATGCATTTCGGCAGAAGAGAAATCCGGTGCGAATTGGCCATTCAGAGACTGGAAAGACATCTGATCCTGCGCATCCGTGTACGCATCAGGGGAGGATGAGAAGTTGCCAGTGTGGTTCTCAAAACTCGCTGCGATCAGAGGGACACTAGTGTTAGAGAAGGTATCTATCTGATTCGTTGGCAAAGGCTGAGGCTGTGAGGTGGTGATTTGGCTGTCACCGGCCAAATCTCTGCTGGCATCGTCTTCCCGTGACGCACCGTAATCCGTGACGGGACTCGCAGCGGATGAGTCGGTGGAGCAATCCTCGCTTTCCTGGCCCCTGGCGGAGTTGGGGGATGGGATATGCTGCTCCGGGAGGTCATCGGTGTCTGAGAACGGGGCCGACGAGGGCTGTAGAGGCTGGCTCCGGTTGCTCAAGCTGTAAAACTCGCTGCTGGTGGCATGCTCGCTTTCATCCTCTTGAGGATCAACCACGTCGGTCTCCGACACTGCTGAATCAGCTGCCTGGCTAGCTTCGTATGCTTGAACCCTGTGTACCTGTTTCTCTCTGGCTCTCCGGTTTTGGAACCAGTTCTAGGACATCTGGTGTTAGTGTATGGCGTGGACAAGGAGTGTGCTGCTACATACGTTGACTTTTGGGACAGGACAACCCAGTTCCTCCGCCAGTTGGCGTTTTCGGCTCGTGCTTGGCTTCTGGGTCTCATCTGTAAAGACCTTCTCGAGCTTCTGCTTTTCCTCCTCGGAAAAGCGCTTGCTACATGCAATAGTGGCATGGTAGAGTTGAGAGCCTTGAGACTGCTGCAGTGCTTGGAAAATTTTCATGGAGGGCTGATAGAATCGCTGCCCGTTGGATTGCAGCATCATGGGGAATCCAGGGTTGTGTGGGTGGTTCTGGACCTGCTGCAACATCGACATGGTTTCCAGATTGGGTTGCTGAGACTGCGCCTGTTGCCACATCGTCACAGGAGTCTGGTAACGCTGCATGGCAGCCATGGATTCCATACAGTGTTGTTGCCTGGGGTCCATCATCGACGAAGCACGTCTGTTATAGTCATGACTCGTTTGTTCCTGGAACAATGGCTGGAAGTTGCTGTCCCCCATCCTGGCAGGCTGGACGGTCAACGGTGACGGAGTGCTTGGCGCGAACGAGTGGACGCGAGTCCTGCGGATGAGAATTTGAAAGACAGAGACAAGCCCAAGTATTCAGTGGCTGTTAACAAGAATGCGCATGGAACGAGAGAACGAGCACCCAGCAATCAGGAAGGAGTGGCAGCTGGCGAATTATTCGAGACCGAAGGAGGATATATCTTAGTCCGCTGAATGTTCGACCTCACAAATACACCGTGTATAGTTCCAATATTCGCAAAAAGAGTGTGATTCAACAGTCGCCGGCAGCCTAGCACGGCATTGAGATTGAAAGTCCCGGTGTTGGTTTGGAGGAGGAGGAGGAGGAACAGGACAGGAGGATGAGGAAAAGGAGGTCTGTCGGCGGGTGAAGAGGGATCGGGAGGAGAGGCGGAGGCGGCGCGAGATAACCAGAAGCTCAGGGTGTGAGGGTCGAGGACGACGGGTAAGACAAGGCCAGCCGAAGTCGTCCAAGCGGGATGACAAGACAGGGACGTGAAGGAGGCAGGAGGAGGGTGCGGGAGAGAAGTACTTTACGGAGATGCTGTGTGCCCGGGCGTGATTGTGATTGGGTGTGGCGCTGGGTCTCAAGCTGGGGTCCCTGAGGCTGTGGAAGCGGGCAATCTCAGTGGGTTCGGTCTGGCTGGGGTCCAGTCGGCCGGACAGGGGTAAGACAGCCGGTGCAAGGAGGAGGAGGAGGAGGGGGGGCCACTGGGCGGTGGACCCCCCAAGTCTCGGAGCGAGGATGTCGTCCCCATCCAAGTCCAGTCATCTTGACCTGTGCAGTACTGTGCAGTACATAACTTGTACTTGGCGGCTCGATGTTGCACTGCGCATGCAACCCGCTGCGCCGTCCTCGCACGTCTGGTCAGGTCTGTGTAATAGAGTTTTGGACCTAAAAACCTTGGAATGCACACATACAATCACCAGCTAATTTTTTGCGGCTGCCGCCACAACATGACGGTATGGGATGAACACATTGACACGGGCGGCAATCAACACAGCCAACACTTGACGCTCTCCGCCCCCGAGTCCAGAGATAGACTGATGACGGAGACACCGCGCGGGTTGCACCTTTGATTAAAGGGCGTCGAGGGATGGAGCTGGGCGTGGGTTCAAAGCGCAGCGAGGGCGCAGGCAAGGGTCGGTGGAAGCGTAGGTGAGTGATGATGAGGGCGAGGTTCAGGTCCAGGTCCCCGTCAAAAAGGCGCTGGCGCTGGCGCTGGCGCCGGCGTGCTGCAGTATGGCCGGGCTGTGGGTGTCTGGCTGCAGCGGCGGGTGGGAGCTGAAGGACAAAGTAAAGCTGGTGGCCGGTGGGTTGTGGTGGGTGGGTGGTGTGTGTCCTGTGTGTGCTGTGAGTGAGTGCGTGCGTGCGTGCGGGTGGGTGTGTGGGTGGTGTGCAGCTAGTTGCATCCGCCATCTCGTTCACATCATCATCCCCGTGGCCCCGGCCGAGATGAGATAGATGATGGTCGGCAGGGAGGACATTCTGGGCTGGTGCTTGATCAGCGGCACGGCGCTTTCCACTGCCAGTGGTGCGCAGGTGGGGAGGGGGGAGCAGGTACCTGTGCAGCGTACCAGGCGGTACGGACGGGGTACGCAGGACTCGGAGCAGCTTGTCAGGGGCACGGGCAATCCCATGCCATGGCATCCCAACTTGTGCTTGCCCTGGGGCGCTCGTTCCTGGATCTTGACTAGTGGGCACGCCAAGATAGTGGGCCCCAGTTCTCGGGATCTCGTTGTGTGACAAGAGCTGAGCTGGCTGCTGGCCGCCGCCCGCTGGCCGCCCGCTGGGCTGCTGGCATGGCGTGGCATGGCGCGGCACGGCATGGTGGCATGGCCAAGAAGAGCTGGGTGCAAGCTCACGGCTTCACGAGGTTGCTGCCCATGAGCCACTGTGCAATCTGCACCTGTATTCGGCCGTCGTCATCTTCCAGGGAGCTCGCCAGGAGGGCCTGGCTCTGGAACAGGAGGGCTGGGGACGGCCCAGCGAGCTGCGCGGAAGTAGCCCGTAAAATAAGCGAGAGCCGCAAGGCCTGCCAGGCCTGCCAGGGACCCAGGATGCAGGCGTGCAAGCGTCCGATCGAGCCAGGAACGACTCGGCGCGTCCCAAAGGCTCGGGCACGTGTAATTTTTTCCCCCTTCCTTCCATCCTAATCTCACTCTTTTTCTTTTGTGCCGTTGGCCATGACATCCGTACCAGCCGGCATGTGTGGTGGGTGCAGTGAGATGCGAGCGGGTGGGTGTGTGGGTGAGTTGGGATGTGATGGGACGGATGGGACGGGATGTGAGAGCTGATCAAGCATTGTCTCGTGCCGCTGGGGGGGGAGGGGGCGTTGCATGGCGTCCGGCCGAAGCGACTACGCAGTAGCCTCGAGACTCGAGAGTGGGAGGCGGGCAGCGGGCAGGCGCCTTGGTCAACGGCAGTGTCAGTGGCATCGATGGCAGGTCGGTCCACGTCGATGCATGGATGGCATACGTGTAGAGTGATGATGGTGGGGTCGCCGTCGACGTGTTTTTGTTGGCGGCCAGGTCGGGAGTTGGAAGAATACGACTGTGCACAGACAAGTACCGAAAGCAGACGAGTCGCCAGGGGGAGCTCTACCGATATGGTAGGCGTCTCCTTGTGCCTGAGTCCCAGAATCCCAAGATGGCAATTGAAATGGGCTGGCCCCGCCTGCCCTCTGGTTCAGGTCCCAGTTGACGGCCCACCTCGCCTCACCCATCGCCCATCACTCACCCGCGGGCCATTTCTTTTTGCAGACTTTCCCCTCCCGTCATCCTCCGCCACTGCCCATCTTTCCTGCTCAGTGCTGACCTCACCCATCTTTCATCTTCCCAACGCGCCATGTCGGAGCCACGGGCAGCACAGGGGCATTCACACGCAAAACGACACAAAACAGCCCCTCGCACCAACTTTCAGGTCTTGTCTCCTTCGATACCACCGCCTCGGCACCTTGCGATCCGCCCCCTCACCCCCCCCTCGCCCCCCGCGGCGCCTGCAGCAGTAGTCTAGGTCCAGCCGCTCGCCTCCCAAGAAGGGCAGCGTCGGGATAAGATGGCTACGCCTGTACCGTGTACCATGTCTTGTGTACGCCAGCACTCCCGCGCTATCCTCCCAGAATGTCGCCTACGTGAGTATGTAGTCTGCCGCCGAGTCGCCGTACAGTGCTCAGAGGTAGCCCATGCGCGGTCACACACCACACCGGATCGCACTTACCCACATTTCTCATCATGACCAACCACAGCGGCTGAGCGGCATGAACTCCAGCGCGGCCTGTCTGCCCTATCATCTCGTCGCGGAGCACTTCTGCTCAGTACTGTATACATGCGGTAGGCAGGCCGGTGGACACACACGCACACGCGCACACACACGCACGCACACACTCACTCACGACGCATCCTGCATCCTGCACACCTGCACCAGGCTCCTGACGAACGCAATCAGCCTTGGGCAAGGCCACTGCCACTCTTGCACGCCCAGTGGCTACTAAAAACGGTACCTGCCCCCCATCATGGCCCTCGACGGACCACACTTTCGCTTGCGGCATGTGTCATTGTCCCTGGCGGATATGTGTACGCAACCAGACATCTCAATCCTGTGGACGGACTGGTGGGGCTGCCGGCCACATCCATCGCGACTCTGGACGACTCGGAGGCTGTGGGGACTCGGAGTGGTGCGCTGGCCTGTGCAGTCCCTGCCGCAGGGTTGCACTGCTTCTGCATGAAAGACTGATCTATTTATGGGTCAACTCTAATTTCAATCTGCAAGCTCTGGGGGCCGTGAGACGGCCAGTGCCAGTGCCTCTGCCCACCGCAGTATCCGTACAGCATGCATGCCTTGTACCCACCGCAGTCGCGGCGGTGGTCTGTGGGGGCGTGCAGCCTTCTGTGGTTTTGTACGGACCTCAAATCTCGAATTGGGCTCCAGAGCTGCTCAGTGCGCATCAATGAGGTACGAGCAGGTCAGGTATGAAGGGGCCACCGACAGACCACCAAACGGATGATGAATATCTGCGAAATCGACGGCCCCTAGAGCAGACATCTTCCCTTCCTGCCGCCCACACAGAGAGTTCGATTCGGTGGGCAAGATTGTTGCTGGTGGGTCCACTGACAGCATCTTCACGCCGTCTGTAGTACTTCAGGCAACCAAGAAGGCGTGTGGTAGACACCAAAATGTTCCGTTCTCATCTTTTCAGCCTCAAACTTACAGCGCTCAGCGCACCACATTTGCTCTATCCACCTAATTACTAAGACCACCAGGCTTGCATAGCGCCGAGGACAGTACAGCAGCTGCTTGTCCCACCTTCTCCGGTGCACCCGCTGCTCGTTGTCACCGTACCATTGTGCCCAACCCCGGGGAGTGGCCGGCATTGAACGCTAGCTCCCGGGTATGGCCTGGTAAGGCTCTACTGTCAGTGTCCAGAAGCTCCAAAAACCGTATTCCATATCGACTCCGACAAAGTCAGTGGCATGTTAGCCCTCATAAGTGGCAGCCATTCACATCTGTCCGGTAATTCGGCGTTGCCTTCCCTACCGGCATCGAAGTGGCAAACTAAGAATTCGAGCCTCTGGACAAGAAGGTGGAGACTTTTGGCCAGCGTGGTCGCTGGTTGCATGCAAGCAGACCTACGATGCGACTCTGCACTGCGGCTTGTTTTTACAGCCTTCGGCTTTTTACACAGCTTGGTGCGTTGAGCTGAAACCACGACGGCACGACCGCCCGCCATTACTTGTCTGCCATTGTACCTCTATTCGGGATCAAAGGCCTGCCACTGACAATCATATTGCCCAAGATTCTTCAAAACGATTGAGCAACATTGGTGTCTACCTCGAGTCTTATGTACCAAACGCAAGATGAGTTCTGCTTCGACCATCGAGGCTTGCTTGCGAGCGGCAAGCGGTGTTACCTTAGATTTTCCACCAACCGATTCGAAACCTGCAGGGCAGTTTATGCGGGCTTCTGCATGCTGTGACACATTACCAGCCTGATTGGGCGTGACCGTCTTGTGGTCCGTCGGGTCAACAGTTCTGTCGCGAGCAGCAAGCACGTCCTTTTGTTCCTTGCCAGAATGCAGAGTCCTGCAGGCAAGGTGTGGTGAACGGTGCAGTTCATTTTAAGAATCTCACACGGTCTGAAGTGCCTTGATGCCGAATGATCCCTCGCAGTTGCATCGGCGCACATGCTGCAGAGTAACACCAAACGGGTGGTGATGGATGTCAGACTTCGCAACGAGTTTATCTTCTGTCAGAGTTGCTCAGTTGTGGACCAATGAAAGCAAGGCTCCGTGCAGAGAGAACCAACACAGTCAGAGATGGAGAACCTCGTCTGATGAATCTAGGCACAACCCAGTTGGATTTTAGCTTGCTTCTTCGGCTGCAGCCGGACTCGCGTCCTAGCATGACTCCGAGAGCCTGGATAAAGGCTTACGTCCTAGGCTTTCACCAACAACGACGACGACGACCCCATGTTCTCGCTGCCGATAAGGATGATGTTGCTGCAAATTAGGACTAGTGAGGACTCGCCGTGGCCGACTATCCACCGTGCACAGTACGCCGCCGTCCACCAAGTATCAGGGCAGTGGTCGAGAGGATGGGCTCCGCACTGGCAGCTCTTCACGCTACTGCGGATCTTCCAAGGAGCTCATCGGGGCGAGCAGCCGCCTTAGGTCTCTCCCTTGTGCGATGCGACTGTTGCGGTGCGCGAAGATCTTTGTTTGGCCGATCTGGCCGAGTGCAATGACGAAAAGTCAACTGACCAGGGGTAAGATTGGAGTCTCCACCCGTCCAGGATCTGTCGTCATTCACGTGCACGATGAAGATGGAGTTCGGACGAAACCAGGGGGCCCCAGGAGATTGAAAATTAATCTGTCCCTGATGACCGGGCATGCCACGTGTGTCTAGTGCGCGCTGCGGGCAGCGCCGTGCTGGCCCGCCGCCGACTCCAGGAGCAGATGTACCGAGCCCGTACTGCACCACCCTTTCGAGACTAGCACAGCCCAGAGCGGTACCAGGGATACCTCGATCATCAAACAGGGATCGGTGTGGGGAGGCCATGGGCTCCCTGGCTAGGGCAGTGCCACGGAGTCGTCCCTGGGTGCACGGGCACTCGCTCATTTTAACCTCTGCCCATTTCGTTCCTATCCCCCGCGAGCCTATCTTTGTTGGGCTGCACAGCGCGGCTCTCAAGAGACACACCGTCACGGCCGTCACGGCTCCCAGCTAACTGGCCCCTGACGCCCATGGCATACAGAAATCCACGCCAACGGCCGCACAGTCAACAGCTGATCGATCACAGACGTTGTTAGCAGGGGCGGCGGCCCAGAGATTACCCGTCCACGATCCCAGGCGCAATGGCGGGAAATCGCCATTGCAACCAGACACTGTCACCCTCGGCGCAGATCAGCCAACCGCATCTCCTCGACCGCCCTTCTCTGCCACGCGCCACGCCTTGTGTGGTTGACGTTGCGAGCAGCTTCGCAGAACCCGCTGTGCTGCCGGGGCTTCTCATGCTCTAAGAACTGCTTTGCAGCGCGTTGTCGCCCACCAAGACAGCATACGGTCAGGCGCTTGGGATCATCTTTCAGTCCCTCCCTCGGTGCACAGTATTACCTTCGCAGGGGCGTCCCGGGATAGCGAGGTGCCTTCCTACCTTGCTTCTTGCATACGCCACCAGCTCGCCACTGGTCCAACACATCCGATTAGGGGCTTTCTCCTGCAGATTGACACCTCTGACTCGGAAGCGATTGGCTCCAGGTCAACCGGGACCTCAGCTTGCCGCAAAAGGATCAGCAGATCATCCTTGCGGCGATCGTTTGTGCAGCGCCAACCAAACCAGGAAACAGTTCAGTGATGTCGAGCCCATCCGGATGGATATCAAAGTGCGCGAAACTCTTGTCGCATCCGAAGTCCGTCACCTCGTGTCAACGGCACATCGGGGACCTGGAATCTCAAGATAGGTTACGCAAATCGGCGACCAACCCGACAGTGGACGACTGTGTCGGCCCCAGGTGTCACTATGTCGCTTTCCCTGCGTCGTACCGTACAACCGCCGCCGTTCGGCCTCATCTGGCAGACAGTAACGAGGCACAGGGCGAAGGGTAAGCAGGCATCCACGACGACACCGAGCTCCCCTGTTCCAAGCCTCGTTCTGTCTCGGAGGATTCCCCGAGGAGGCGACTTCTCTGGGCTTCCACAAAACATCTCTGCCACTCTTGCGCGAACCGTCGGGACCTTGCAGTTGGTGGCTGAGACAGGCAACCATCTATACGGAGGATGATGGTGAGGTCTCCCCTCCTGGCAAGAAAGCAGTTTCTTGTAGGTCCCCACCGCCACAATCCAGTGGGTCGGTAAAGGATAGGGCTTGAAATGGTTCGAGAAGAAAATCTCCTATTGTATGGCTTCCCCACACCCCTGTCATCGGCGTCCGGGTTCGTGCCTGGATGAGCTTTGTTATTGCCCATCTCTGCTCGGCGGTGGAAATATTTGTCTGAGACTTGGAGGGTGAAATTCGGTCATCTAGCATCGGAAAGTGGTCTCCCGTGACCGGTCCTGTACTCGCCCCCGTACCGTGGACTCGGTATCCGTCTCGTTGAACAAGAACCGCCTCGCAGGCCACGGCGGAATAGTTCCCGCGTAGGTTTCGGTATGACCGTGGATTCTCATGTTCTTCCTGGATGCCGTGCCTGCTCTCAAGTCGGCTCGGCGGCTTTCTCCTTTCAGGATGCTGCATGCCGTGCGTGAGCGATTGTTTGCAATATCGGTATGGTGCTTGCTCGGTCCGCATCGAGGGACGTTACACAATGTGGGCCAGAATCTTCATCAAGGATGTTGTTCTTGGAAAGACATTGCCTTCGGCAGCATGATGTCGCCTGTCACAATGGTGGTGAGCCCTTACCATCCAAGTTGTGTGTCCGAGCCCGATCAAAAACCAATCAACCGGCAGCGCATCCCGCAAATATCCACTATTTCCTGACTTGTTTGATACTTGCTTGTAGTTGTGGATCTTTGCGGGGTTTTCTTTACCTAGAGATACTTACACAGAGAAGTCGACGTCTGTCTCTGGCAATTTGTCACGCTGGCAACGGGCCGAACCAGCTCGTGGATGATGATTCATGGTCCAGCCACGATACGCTTCCGAATCACTGGTGTTATGTCTCTCACCGGAACCACCTCGGAGTGTTGACTGCGTCGCAAAAGCAAAGACGGCCAGCAATGCAGCAGCGCGAAGAAAACACAGTTCGGAAGCTCATGTGAGATAGCTTGGACATCACGAGTTGTTGGATGGGCCAGTGGGATATGCACAATCCTGCAGGTTAGATTGCGATATCTCGCTACAGGTTCCCCTTCCGCAAGACATGCCTGTCTCCTCTCTCGAGCTGGCAACTAAAATGCTTCTCTAAATGTCTGTTCTATCATAGTGAGTTCTTTCCAGCGCACCGGACTGGCCCCCTGCGAAGAATATCTGCAAAGGTCCCGATGATCATTGGGGCCCCGTGCCCACGCCGTTCTCCGTGGGCAGCTCCGCCAGCCCGTTCGAGAATTCCAACGTGACCAGTCCGTCCTCGACCCCGACGATCCTGACCGAGTCCAGATCCTTGACGATCCAGTCTGGCTCGGCGGCCTTGACCTGTTCTGCGGTGTGACTGGGCTGTTTGTCAGTATGCAAGTCGTTTCCCAGCTTCCATTCAACACGAGTCGAGCAGAAACCTACCTTGTTACGAGTCCCAAGACCTTGCATCCGGCCGCCTTGCCGGCCTTGATGCCCGCGGGGGAGTCCTCCAGCACGAGCACATTTGCATTCTCGTCAGCACCGGCCAGACCGATCCGGTCCAGGCCCAGTATATAGCAGGATGGATCAGGTTTCCTGGGTTCTCATGTTAGAAACACGTTTCCTCTTAAGGGCCGTTGAAAGAGCTCGGGATACGCCAGGAGCTGGAAGGGAAGCACAGGAAAAGGATGGTTACCCATTCTGGACGCTCTCTGCAGTTACCAGGTGCTCTGGGTTGGGTAGACCGAGCACCTTGAGCCATCCAGTAACGAGAGGGACCGTTCCCGATGTGACAATTGCCCAAGGGATGTGACGATCGCCGATTTCTTTGAGCAGCGCACGAGCTCCGGGGATCTCGTATGCGTCCTCGCCGTGGTATTGTGGGAGGAGGCCCTCCATGTGCTTGACATCTGGGAAAGGGTCAGTGCCATGTAACGAGGGGATGAGCGGCCCGTCCTGGCTGTCCTTGCCTGGCAAATCGGATCATGTCCTGTAGGAGACGTGGGAACGGCGGATGCAAAGAACACGTCGTCTCGTGGTTGAGAAGTCTCAGCTGAGAGCAACGCTTCATACATTCATCGAATCCCGAGCTCTTCCCCTCAGGTGTCTGCAAACCCCTGATATGCAGATTCCTGCCGAACGAGTACCGACAAATACAGCTGGCCAGCGGTTGGAAGTCGGGGAGCTCCGGCCCCTCCCAACCACTCTGAGGACCCTCAAATCCCGAACTGGACCTGACAGCCACCTGATTTGCTTCTCCGATTGCATGCCAAGGACAGCCGTTGCGGTGGGAAAGGGGAACAGGTCCCTCGTATGGTCAGACTTACACTCCCAGTTCGCCTTCTCAGGCGCCAAAATCTTGAGGATGTCTATACTTCTCCGGCCGTGGGACGTCTCGAGGATGACCTCTGGCGCCACCCCGATTTCTTTTCCTACACTTCACACAGATTGTCAGTGGGCTGCCAAGTAGTCCAGAATATCGTAACCGCGTTGGGGTAAAGCTTACGTATGCCAGTGCTTCACAACCGCATCTGTTGAGTCTATAATTGTGCCCTATGACCTTGTCAGTAACTGTCTTGCCAATCTCTGCAAGAAGTGGCCGTTGAGGTGGTCACAGAGGTCGGTTTCCAGTATTCTTCCTGCGCAGAACATTGCCCTGAAAGAAGCCTCAGAGCACACAACGAGGATATCATGGGATCACCTACGTCCATGTCAAATAGGAAGCCGCGGAAAGAGGCCCGTACGGGCGGAGCTGAGAAGGCCATTGTAGAGTTGGGAAATATGGTTGAGGTTGTAATTGCAAAGATGTAGTGAGGTGGGAAACGACAGTGATCAGATTCCAAATATATATAGCCCGCAACAAGCTTGCAACCGAAAGAATTGCTTTGAGTCTATTTTCAAAAATTGAAGAATAAAACACGCCAGCGGCCAGCAAGGCGTTGGGCCGCTGTCGTGATGACAGACGGAGCGTGGCCGGCGGCTTCATCGGAACTACCAGATCGAGTTAAGCGCCCCATGGGATTCCCGGCACCGTGGTCTGGCAGAGGCTTCCCTTGCGTGAGAGATGTTCCACCGTCCTCTTTTAGCGTTGCGTGTTTCTTACCTGATCAACTCCACTTATTATCAGGTTAGATCAACACCGAAGGTTTGACGCTAGGATTGCGCTTGGTGAATGGGTGCGAAATAGGGGCTTCTCAAAAACCTGGCGGTTTTGCTGCTGGTCTAGCGAACCCCGCCCCCCACCCCGACGAAGAGGGCTAGGGTTCTAATCGATTACGTCGGGCGGTGAGAATTTTCTGCATTCTGCCGCTTTTCAATCGCCTTTTGCTCGAGTTCGTCGCATCCCAACACACCCAGCCAGTCCCCGCGACCATAATCAATTCAGTCCTGAACAGCCCCCAACTCAAAATGGCTGGTTCAATCAATAAACCCAAGAGTGAGAATACTTGACAAGTGCTTTCGATCATGAAGACCGTGCAGCTGACCTCTCACCTGCAGAGCCCAAGTCCAAGCGGGGCACCACGAGGTTACGGGCAAAAATCGAGAAGAAGTCCCTCGCCAAACAACGAAAGGACAGGAAGCAAGCCAAGAAGAACCCAGAATGGCGCTCCAAACTGAAGAAGGACCCGGGTATCCCAAACCTGTTCCCTTACAAGGAGAGGCTACTGCAGGAGATTGAGGAGAAAAAGGCTCGGAAGGAGGAGGAGGCTCGAAAGCGCAAGGAGGCCATCAAGGCTGCCAAGACTGGTCAGGTGGCACAGGCAAATAATGGCGAGCAAGTGATGGAGGAGGACCTCGAGGATGAAGATATTGAGGTGGACGACGACGTTATGGAGGAGGACGACGTCGACGAGTCAAATCCCATGGCCGCGCTGTTGGCGAGCGCGAGACGGGCCGCCGAGGACTACGAGCGGGAGCTGCAGAGTGGCGACGACGGCATGGACGACGACTCCGATGACGATTCTGACGACTCAGAAGACGAGTACCCAGGAGCTACCCGAGTGGCAGGTGACCCGACTTCTCGGAAAGCCTACGACAAGGTTTTCAAGCAGGTTGTGGAGCAGGCCGACGTTATCCTCTACGTTCTCGATGCGAGAGACCCCGAGGGAACGCGGTCAAGGGACGTCGAGAAGGCTGTCATGCTGGCAGCATCAGGCGGCAAGCGGCTGATTCTGGTGCTCAACAAGATCGATCTCATCCCACCGCCCGTTCTGAAGGCCTGGCTCGCACACCTGCGCACATACTTCCCCACCCTTCCCATCCGCGCATCCAACGCCGCGCCGAACGCCCACACCTTCAACCACCGCGACTTGACCGTTCAGAGCACCAGCACGACCCTGTTCCGGTCCCTCAAAGCCTTCGCCGCAAGCCGCAACCTCAAGCGCTCCATCTCGGTCGGTGTCATCGGCTACCCGAACGTCGGAAAGTCCTCGGTCATCAACGCCCTGCTCTCAAGACTAGGCGGCGGCCGGGGCCAGCGATCAGCCTGCCCGGCAGGCGCCGAGGCCGGCGTGACGACCTCGATCCGCTCCGTCAAGATCGACAGCAAGCTGACCCTGCTCGACTCCCCCGGTATCGTCTTCCCCTCGACGTCCGAGGTGTCCCCGACCGGGTTCGTGCCCAAGAACCCCATCGAGGCGCACGCGCACCTGGTGCTCCTGAACGTCGTCCCGCCCAAGGCCATCGAGGACCCCGTCCCGGCCGTCACGCTCCTGCTCAAGCGCCTGTCCACGTCGCCCGCCCTGATGGAGAGGCTGATGGGCGCGTACGACCTCCCTCCCCTGCTGTCCAACTCGGACACCGGGGACTCGACTACCGACTTCCTCGTGCAGGTCGCGCGCAAGCGCGGCCGCCTCGGCAGGGGAGGCGTCCCCAACATCCAGGCGGCGGCGATGACCGTCGTCACCGACTGGCGGGACGGCCGCATCCAGGGCTGGGTGGACGCGCCGGCCGTTGCTGCGGCGACCCCGGCAGCCGACGGCGCCGCCCCTGTCGCCGGGATCAAGCTGCCCGCTCCTGCGCCGCATGCGGATGCAGCTGCGGATCAGAAGCAGATCGTCACGGAGTGGGCGGCCGAGTTCAAGCTCGATGGGCTCTGGGGTGACGATGATGCGTCTGCGGTCAAGGAGGTCGAGATGGGGGGCTAAAAAGAAGGATACTTGGGGAGTGGATGGTGAAGGGCCCGCTCTTCGTCATGTGAAGGGTTTTGTGGCACATCGTGTGCGTTGGGCGTTCGGAGTCAGATACGTGATACTCAAACGTTTATTCTACAATCCGAAATGATATCAAAACACAATAATGTTCTTCCAGTGTGATAAGTGGATATTCCCGCATCTCAGACAATTAAGAACGTGGGTTTCCAATTTTCATCAACGACGGAACTGAATTCCTTCCTTGACAGAGTATCATTGGTCCGGGTCTCCAACCAGGTATGTGGATCGAGGCAAAGTCAGCTTCTAGAAAGGGAACAGATTCAGAGCTGTTCGAGGCCCGAATCGTGATGCAGATGCTCTCACTTCAAGTGGCTCTCGAGTCCTGGTTGGAGGGCGGTCATAGCGTTCTATGTCCAGTATAATATCGCGTCAGCTACGTTTTGCTTTTTGAAATATGCACGAAGGCGATGATAACAGAGTTAGACCTGTGACCTGAATCATATCAGAGGGTTAGCAGGATGTATCGCCTGGTTGTCACCATATTTCATTAAGTTTCTTATGAGGTTGAACACGCATTGGTCGACTCAATTGAGCCGTGGTTTGAGCCAGATCAACCCATCTCAAAACACCCGGCCCCGACATACCTGGGGCCAGTCTAGAAAGCCCCTTCTCAAGGTACAGAAACCAGCTCCATCTTAGCAGTCCTCTTGCCCGTCGACTCCTCCTTCTGGTCGCTGATCCTAACCCTGACCTTCTGGAAAAGCTCCACGTTGACCTCCCTGCTCCCGGACGTTCTCAGGACGTAGTCCTCGGCGTCGTACGTGGCCTGGGGCTCCGGGTCGGCGAGGTCCCGTAGTCGGATGACGCTCTCGATGCCGAAGCGGGGCACCAGGACGACGAAGCCGTTGCTGAAGATTTTCATGACGAACCCGTCCTCCTCCGTCACCCTGCCACGGACCGCCTGCCCGACGTAGTAGGCGATCGAGGCCCGCCCGGCCAGCTGCGCGTTGCGGTGCCGCACGTTGATGTTCTTGCACACCGCCTCGAGCCGGCCCCTGCTCCGCACCGAGGGCGCCACCGGCTCGTACTCGATCGCCGCCGCGAGCTGCCGGTGCGCGACCAGGTCGGCGTACCGCCGGATCGGCGACGTGAAGTGCGTGTAGATCTCGGACGCAAGGCCGTAGTGCCGGAACTCCGGGTACGACTGCGTGCCCGAGCAGAAGTACTCGGCGCTCATCATGCACCGGGTGGCCATGACGCGGACCAGCGTGTTGAAGAAGGGCTCGTTGGGGTCGACGCACGCGTCCAGGCTGTCGGCCAAGGCGCGTGATGAGTCAACATGTAGCTCCAGGCCCCTCTTGACCTTAAGCTGGTTTGAGAGCTCGTCAAAGTTGGATTTGGGCGGCGCACCGTGGCGTCGGAGGATGGCGGTTTGGGGGAAGGCCTCGTAAATCTTGCCTGCAACGCTGATGTTGGCGAGAAGCATGAATTCTTCGACGAGGGAGTTGGTGTCGAGAAGCTGTTTCGTCTTGACATCGATAGGATCTGACGTCTCCGACTCCATCTGCACCTTGACCTCAGGCGAGGAAAGGCTCAGGGCGCCGGCGTCCATGCGCTTCTGTTTCAATTTCTTAGACAGCATGAGTAGCGTCCGTGTGCCCTTGGTGAGGTCGTCCTGTTGAGACACATCGTCGATCCTGAGCTGTGCCTCCTCGTAGCTGAAAGCTTCTCTTGACTTGATAACCGACTTCGTGAAGCGCACGTTAACGATATCAGCGTCGGAGTTCATCTCCCACAACACCGAAAACGCGTATCGCTCAACGTATGGCTTGAGGGAGCACAGATCTGTGCCAAGAAGCATGGGAAGCATGTCGATACGTTTGTCGACCAGATACACTGTCGTGCCGCGAATGCTAGCCTCCGTGTCCATCGCGTTGTTTGGCTTGACGAAATGTGACACATCTGCAATGTGCACCCCAACTTCGAAATTACCGTTAGGTAACGGTTTTGCGTGCAACGCATCGTCGATGTCTTGGCAGCCGATAGGGTCGATACTGCAGATGAGAAGCCCTCGGAGATCCTCTCTGTCTCTCCATCCTGGGTCATCCGTGCTGGCTGGAACCTTCCAGTCATGTCCCTCCTTTGGCAAGCAGTCCAGCACGGTCTTTGGGAAAGGACGATATTGTACGTCGTATTCGAGAAGTAGTGCCTCAGTCTCCGCAGCCTTGGTCTCCATCTCGCCAAGGGTCCGCACAAGATGCCCTACAGGATGTCTCGAGTCTCGGTCCCAGGCGTCCATAGTGACCAATATCCTCTTTCCAAGCAAATCGGCCACCTGTCTGGTGCGGAGCCGAATCTTGGGGATCTTCTTGTCCATGGGAACGAGAAACACCGTATCCTGCCTCCTCCCTTGGGTTGAGGATTGGCTGACTGATGACTGGTCAATGTGCCCGACATATTGACGCCAATTCCGCTTGATCACGCCCACAACCTTTGCAGTCGGCTGGGCGTGGCCTTCTCCTGTCTTGCCCTGTGTCCTCTTCACTTCATCCTGAAGCGCCTTCTTCTCCTTTACTGAGACGAGTTCATCACCGTCGTCACCGTCGGCGTTTTCGTTCTTGGTCAGGGCCTCTTCTTCGATGATCTGCGTGGAGGGCTCCTTCCACTGATCTTTGGGCAAGACCTCCACGACCACAACGTCACCGTCGACCGCCCGGTTGATGCTCTCTCGTCCCATGACTATCAAGGCTTTGGAGAAAGCAGGTACTCGAACTGAGCCCTCGAGATAGTTGTAAGGCGACATGTTGAATATGCCCTGGTGGAGCAGTCCATTCTTGACTCCCGTCATCATCTTGGACATCGAGTAATAGTCCGGGTAGATGTGCCCGCCCGGCCCCCGCTGCTTGTCAACCTCGGCCTGTGACTCGGGGATCATATCCATGAGCTCGTCCGCATTGTCCAGGCCCTTGACGTACTCACCCAGGGAGCACGACGCGATGCCTTCGGCCTTGGCTTTCCGCAGGTTGTCGCGGTCGTTGCTGAGCATGACCACCGTGGGCACCTTCTTGGCCTTGGTCTTGGCCAGGTGCTCGCCGTACCACGAGACGGCCTTGCGCACGGCGCGGTCGTTGCGGTCGTTGACGGTCTCCCCAGGCTCCCGGGCCACATGGGTCTCGAGGCGGAACTCATTGAAGAAGACGTAGAAGCGCTTCTCGTCGCTCTTGGTCAGGCCGATGAGCCGGTTGTACAGGGGGAGCGAGCGGTTGCGCAGCTCCTCAAGGACAATCTGCAGCACGATGACGTCGTAGAAGGCCGAGCTCTGCTCAAAGAGGTCCATGGCGTTGAGGAACGCGTTGGTGTCGGGGACGATGTAGTGGCCCTTGGGGAAGGCCTTGGTGCCAGCAGGCTCCTGGGAGAGCACGAATGGCGCAACTACGATACGTGTGAGCATGTGGTCAAGAACAGAGGTAGACGGGCCATGTGCCTCTCACCTTTACCTGCTGCATCTCGAGGGGCAGTCTTAAGGCAACTCGAACACAATTTGGATGAGCAGGGGATGTCTTGCCGCAGGTATACCTCCTTGACAATCTTCTGCAGCTTGCCAGCCTTCGTAGACCGGATGTAGACCTTGCTGGCGATGCTTGAAGCCAAGGGGTCGGAGCCCAGGCTCCTCTTGAGACTGGTCATCTTCGCAGGGTCCGCTGTCTGGGCATTTGATGTGGTCCGTTTGCTGCTCTCGACAACTGCTGTCGATGTGATGTAGTCTATGGAAATTTCACTGGGTCCGGTTTATCGATAAGACTAGACGTGGTGCTTGGATGATCCGAAGCTTCTGGATGGGATGTCCTTGTTCTCGGCAAACCGTGCAGCAGACGCTCAGAGAATTACTAAGCCCCTCGCTTCACACTCTCATGTCTCGATTGTTCTCCCATCGACAGGAGGCTCGCAGCAACAGACAACGGCCCAGGAGGCATCGTGAGAACCACATCACGTGCCGGGCTTACTAAGCTGGCCGGCGGTCGAGACGATGCGGAACATGGAATGCTGTGTAAACCATCACCTGCCCTACTGTCCAGCTAGTTGGGCAACACAGCATCGAGCATATTGCCCAGGCGTTCGGAGAGATGCCTAAAGGTATCACGGAGCTAGAGTAGCCGCGTGATCGAATCGCGACCGAGTCAATCAACGCATTGCATCCGTCTGTGCTGTCGGATAGACGAGGTGGAACAAAGTACCAGGTAGTCTGTACGGTGCTGCGCGCAGATGCCTCCCATTCCCATCGCCTCTCGACGCCTCGCAGTACGAAGTAGAGGGAGGCACCGCCCCAGTTTGTAGTGTTTCTGATCCTACCGCTATTCCGACTTTTGCCTTTTCAAACAGGCGGGTTTTCAAGGACTCGGCTGTGTAACTCGAACGAGCTGTCGGGCACTAAACAACCTTCAATGCGCTAATATGTGTAGGCTTTCACAGGTTCTGCCCAAGGGGAAGAAAAAGCAAGTGCATGTCGAGTCATAGGCATCTGTGTACGGGGTAGACGGGCAGGGGAGCTGCTGTGATTCGCACGCTGGAATGGTGTTCCATGGGTCGACAGCAAAATGCCTCCCGACAACTATATGGTACATGATATGTATATGTATATTGCTCATCCACAGCATTGCAGGCCGCAGGCATATCCTCGGAAGACCCAGAGCCTAACCCGTAGATTTCGGCGTGCCTCCCTGGCTCTGATCGTCGTCGCCGAGCTAAATCAGAACATGGACTTGGTTGCGATCAAAGCTTCGGGCCCGTCCTCGTCGACGCTGTGGTACTTGCTCGCAGCGTGGGCATGCCAATGGAGCACCGAGGCCGGGTGGGGGCCCTTCCAAGGTCCCGCCCCGTTGATCCACCTGATGAAACCTTGACAAGGCTTGGTCCAAGCAAGGGATGGAGCAGACGGACGAGCTATACCATGCCATGACGGCACTCAAGTGACCAGGACAAAGGTGCTGAGGCCGCCCTGAGCGCCGTGTCATGTTGCAATCCTCGTGCTCCGTTTTAGACTTCTACTTTTAGCACGGGCAACCTTGTTACACGCGGCGCAGCATGTCCACAGTAGCACAGTCTAGCTGTGTACGGTACGACGGTACGGTGCAAGATCACACAGAGATAGATAAGATAAGTTGCCGAGGATGGGGAGGGGCCCACCGTGCGTCCATCCGCCCATCCATCAACTGGACAGTGGGAACTGGGAAGGCCTGCGGGCATCATGGATCCACCATGGCCCGCGCTGGCTTGTGCTTGCTTGCTTGCTTGTCTGTCCTGTGCAAGGCGATCCAGACCTCACCTCATGGCTGCTGACGTGCCAGCATGATCAGTGGGAATCTGCATCTGCATCTGCACCTGCATCTGCATGACTGATATCATCAGGGTCATTCTGTATGTGGGCGGGCGACGGTGCAGTGCATGGGCGGCCAGGTGGCCGATGGCTGTCCCAGAATGGAATGCACTCACCAACAGGCGGCCCACAGAGGGGTCCTCTTCTGCTCGCTTGCATCTGCGCAGCTTGGTACAGTAATCCTCAGGCTGCGTCTCTTGCGTCAGCAGCGTGCGGCGGCGTCGATCTCTTTGGGGTCCCCTCCCTCCCTCCCTGCCCCAGGAGCCCTGGGTCCTGGGTCCTGGGTCCTGGGTCCTGGGTCCCGACGTCCTTGCCTCTGCCGGGCCACACACCCTTCCAGAAAGCCCGTCGCTCACGGATCCGTCGGGGTTGCAATGCATCTACATAGTACTCCCAATGCGAACACCCACGAGGTCAGCGACAGCAACGACACGTCCATGCCCGCGTGGGCTACGGTAACTCACCCCCCCAGGATGGCTGCTCTGTCGTGGGGCATGATTCCAGAGCTCTGGTTCTTAACGGCCGCCTACCGGATCCGTCATTCCATAGTTCATCAAGTGGGTTGTTGAACTAGCACAGCCGTACAGCCAGCCCCCTTTCTGTCGTGTCCTGGCGCACGGCGGGCGGGAACACGGACAGTGCCTAGATAGGCTTCCGCTTCTTGTGTGACTCAACTACCTGTCTTACGTGAGGGACCAGCCAGCCAGCTAATCGCAATCGAGGCAAATCGCCGGCCACATGGAGAAATGGGGGGGTTTTCGGTACTGGTACCCGCGACCGAAGTCGCTGCTAAAGGGACTTTTGGAGGTCGTGCAGTCAGGACTAGCGCCACGAGTTGGCGTTATCTGGATCGTGTAATCTTTCCGACGGCCATCGAGAGAGCCTGGGGCGTGTACACTTAGCCGTAGTTAATATGATCCCGGGAGTCGAGTTCTGAGCATCTGGGCTGCTGCGTCTGGTCGGTGTGGCCCAGCAACATCTGGATCTTGTTGGATAAAACAACGACACGGAACCAGCTATGTGCAGATGGAGACACCTCCCCATCCAGCCTGCAAAGCGGGAACAAGGGACTGCCCGTTCAGTCTCCTGCATTCGCCCAATGCGACACGAACAGGTCCCCATGTCCTGATCGACCCCCAGGGCGAAAGTTGGTGTGGTCGTGGCTGCGGCGGCACATCCTCGGCCGTGTTGGTTGGTGGGCCCGCTCTGGACCGTCTTGACAGATTTTGATGGCGGAATTTCCATTTTCGCTGGTCTGAAATTGTCTCAACGTCCATGCGAGTGTTCCCGGTATCCCGAGGTCATCGGGCTCAGTCAGGCCCCTACCTGAACCGGAGGAATGTGAGAAGCCCGACGGTCCTCGAGCCGTGGCGTTTTCGAATCAGGCTCGTCTATCAAACCCGTCTGATGGAAGACCCAGTTTGCGATCGGTCGATGATTCGACGATTCACATCGAACCTGGCCAGCCAAACTCCAAGGGCTTCCTAGGTGTCAGCTGGACGGGTCGTTGCGACGCTGCGGAGGCCAATCAGGTGTTCTACTTCTGGACAAACCCATTCACAGAGTTGACCCCTGTAGCGCCCGTCTAGACTTGGCCTGCTACGCGCCAGGCTCAATCCTGGTCCTTCACACCCTCATCTCGTGCATGCCTTGACTCAAGCTCTCCATCCACACCCTCTTCACGTCCCGTAGCGGTGCTGGAGTGCTGCTCCGTTTGTCGTGCTCCCGCACCTTGGTCCCGCGACCCTGGACCATCGCAGCCACTTGACAGCACTTACGATTTTCGAGTATGTGAATAGGTCACATACGCTTTGTCATACGGGATATTCTCGATCAGCTTCCAGAACAACTTCCTAAGCAAAGCCATCATGCTGTGGAATGCTTCAGTAGCCGAGTTCTGACTGCAAGGAGTCTTCGTTCAGAGGGGGTCTAATGTTACATACGAGAATGGCTGGGAGAGAGCCGAAGGCGTCTTTCTCTACCGAGGATTGCCCTGGGCAGCGCAGAGCATAAGCTGCTCTCGACCTGGTCATCTGTACGGCTCTCCGGCAGGCTTGATACAAAGCTGCTCTGGGTTTTGCTTTAGCTGGTCATCCATCGACGTCGCAGTGGCAGTCCTCCGAAACTGCGCTCACTGATATTTCGACATTGGTGGGCGATTGCTGCGTGCCATATTGTTGATGCCGTGCGTGACCACGGGACAAGCAAACCTATAGGCAAGCCGTTAGGAATGGCGAGAGCATTTTATCGCCCGTCATTCTTGCCATCTTCGCAACTAGACCTCCCACAATGTGCCTTCGACAAGGCAGTCATGAATATCGTACGTTTGCGAAGCCGGGCCTTGTGACCACACGCGCGGTCCGTCCATGTTTGACTTTGTCGCATCGATCTGAAGTGTCTCGGGCATCATATCCACCACTCGCATTCCTGAGCAACAGTCGTGATGACGGCCGTACAATATCACCTTGTTCGTCCTCAAATGCGAAGACATGCCAGTCCCCCCACTCGACACAAACACGAACAGAGTACTCGTGACGGACGGCGACACTGATTGACCGCGGGTTAACGAGCCCCCTTGGAGCACGCCCTTCCTGCGTCGTCAGCGATGGATGCAGCTGCGGCTTGGCTCTGGACGTACATGCAGCCCGCGTGCATTCTGGGGGAAGTGACTGTGCTGGAGCTCTGTCTTACCTACCCCTTTGGGCTAGAGGCGGAAACGACGTATCGAATCTTTTATCGGCATGCCGAGACCTCGGACTCGTTGTCATCAATGTGCCGCTGTGGTGAGCAGAGGCAGCAGGCAGATGGACGGGTCATACCATGCTGTGGAAAGCGAACACGCGGCAGGCATGTGGGCCTTGCTTCACGTATTGAAGGCACCGTTCCCTGGACAAGACAGGATTTCGAGGGAGACTGACAAGTATTATTACCAGGTAATATCCTGCCGACATGGGTTAGGAGCAAGCTGTCTTTGCCATGCGTACTAACGAGCAGCTAGTGAGGGAGCTTGTGACCAGATGAGCTGCGGGCACGTAGATTCAATTTGCTGTGGCGTCAGGCATCGTGCAAGTCGCGGGTAATTCTGAAGAAAAGCTGCAGGCCTGATCTCATTGATGTCTCAAACCTGAGCTGCCCGGGAATTCCCTGAGTGAAGCTTCCAGCTGTGCGCTGTATCGTCCTGGGGCTTTGAGCCGGGACCCATCTAAGGCATGAATTTGGAGAAGTCGAGTCTCGCGTCATGTGTCAACGGTAGTGGGGAAGTCGTGATTTCGCGACTGGAAGATTCCGAACCGGGCGCCTTTGCTGATGGTTATCTCCGTCTCTGAGAAGATTCTGGGGCCAGTCAAGTCCCGGCTTCTTATTGTCTTCAATCTGCTTGCATGCAATGGCGATTGGGGTGAAAGAAGTTGGCCGGGCTGGTATCATGCCCCGAATGATGATTCCCGCAAACCACCGCAGGCGGCACGGCTCCACACAGGTTGCAGGTGTTCCGTGGATCTTGGGGTGTGCTATGTATGCGGTGGTATGTAGGTCGAGGCTGCCAGGGCGCTGGAGAGTTTCGGGAGCAGCGGCAGCGAGTGACAAGGACGGCAGCGCCGTCGCAACGGCCCTCTGGAAGCGAGAGTTCGCCAGACGCCAAAACTGCGAAGCTCCAGGCCTGTGACCTGTTCTCGCAGCGATACCCTAGTGAGGACAATGCGCCGTCTTTGAGTACGCCGGTCGAAGGTGAACGGCGTCTGTGCGAGGCAACTTTCCTTGTAAAGTCCGTGTACTATAGCTACTTTGTATCACGATATAGCACCGTCCCAAACGTTAAACCAGCGAGCCTCAGCCTCACGGGCTCTGGGAGCCAGGGAGCCTGCTGTGAATTCCGGTGCGGTAGGTAGGAAGGGGCCCAAATGGGCTGGGATGTGCTGTACCGCGCAACATGTGCAGTTGCAGGTGGCCAGGTGTGGGCCTGTAGCTCGAAACGATCCGAGGCGGAGGGAGCGCATTAGTCCCATCGACAGAATTCGCAGGCAACGCAGCGTGCTGCAGCACAGTACCGCGCCGTGCTGTACCGTGCTGTACCTTGCGCAATAGTAAATGATGAGATGATGATTGGCGAGCAGTGGAGTCTGTGACTGACTGATGATGGGTCGCTCGGTCGGTGGCACTCGACGTCAGCTCAGGAGCTCGAGAACAGCGGTGCATCGGCGCATCATGTCGGCTGAAATCTTGAAACGCAGAGCGCAGGATGTGATTGGAATGGAAATACAGACAAGGGGTGGCTTCTGGATGAGGAAGGCACGCGCTGCTGTGCAGTATCGACATCATCAGCAGCAACATCGGCAGGACCGGCGGGTGCGCGGGAAGAGAGGTACTCTAGGCCCCTAGGTCCCTGCCATGGTAGCTACTAGCTGCTGACCTGCAGGCATAGTGGCTTCCAAATAGTGAGTGAGGTAAATTCAGACAGCCCATAACTACCTATGTAGCCTGCCTAGGCATCATTGAGACGGGCTGGAGAGGGTATGTATGTACCGTGGTGAATACACGCTCGCGATACGCAGTCCCATGTGGTATGGACGACGGGGGTACCGTACCGTACCGTACCGTACGGCGCATCTGCCAAGAACTGTGCTTCAACCCGCCAAAGTGCAGCCTCGCGTGGGCTCTGCTGAACAGCCAGCCAACCGTCTCATCTTTTCCTCACCGGTGCGTGATCCGACACTGGACAAGGTCCAGACCACCGTGCCCTGTCACGCCCTGTTTGGCCCGTCCCAATCCGTCGGGGAAGTGACGATGCTGGCCTGGCTGGCAGGCTCGATGGATGGATGGAGGGATCGAAGGAGTGAACCAAGGTGATAAAAGCCGAGGGAGCTTAGGCTCCAAGGCTCCGAATGGACTTCTCCAGGCAATGCAGGGGTTGAAGATTGGGTTGTGGGTTCCAGGTGCTGTAGGCCGCGACCAAGACGGACACTGGAGCCTGGGCAGCAGAGCCGTCACATCTCGGAAAAGTTGCCTGCTCCCTCCCTGGCTCTTCTGTCCTGGTGACGGTATGGGATGCGCAGGAAGCTCGTCTCGATCGGGCGCTGCTTGGCTGGGGGCCCGAGGCTCTCCTCCCCTGCCAGTCTGCTGTCTGCTCGCCATCCATGGGTCCTTGCTCGGAAAGCTACAGCGGCACATTACACGGACAATTATACGCGCAGATATTTGCAGAGACAAAGAGGGCACAGCATTTAAACGCATGTATGCAGTGCGTTCTACATCGTGCTTTGTTTCGGTGGTGATGAGCTATGTATGTATGTATGTGCACCTAGTAAATGTACTGGCTAAGTAGTCCCTGAAATGGTAGTCCAGATCGACGCTGAGGCGCGCCAGCATCTTCGTGTCCTCCCCGCCGGCGTGTAAACTATTGAGTTGAGTAATAAAAGCTCATTCACGTCCAGGCGGGAAAACGAGGTGGGATATTTGCCTCATTCTTGCTAGTGTCAGCTGCCCTCGTCTTGTTTTGCTTGCCTGCTTCTGTTCCTTCTGACTGTTCGCATGCATCCAGACATGAGAAATCCCTGCACAATTCTCATGCCTGCCCGCTCCTACCTCGCTGACTGACTGCCTGCAGGTCAGCAAGCATATTCTACTTCTCATCGCCGTGGACAAACATCTCCCCGGGAAAGAGAAATAAATGATGGATAATAATCCAGGCCATGCAAAATACACAGATGTCAAGTAGGTATCCGCTGGAGCCGCCGTACGCCTCGAGCGCTCGATAGGCAAGTCGCTTCTGCCTTGCGCCTTCACCGTGATAGCACGCGCTGCATCCACCACCTGTATTACCAGAGTCTCTGTTTCCTGCCCGGCGTCAAGCCGGAGCAACTACAGTAATGCACGCTTGTATAGACCGGGAGATGGTCGTCGTACAGTACAGTACCAAGTAGCTGGTCCAGCCGGGGTCTTGGCTTGACTCGGAAGCACTATGCTCGGCTAAGCCCGAAGGGGCAGTAAATTGGAAGCTGGGCGGGACCGCTGACTGCTTCTGGATTGCTTTGCAGCGGCGGCGCCATCAAATGGCTGGCTGGGTAGCTTATGGGATGGCTATCGGGACATTGCAGTCGCTGCCTCGTTCCAAGGTTCGCCACGCCCACGGCCTTGCAGGCTCCTGCCAGAAGGTGACGAGAAAGAGGCTGCAGAGCATGACGCTCGCCACCAACCCCGGACGCCGCGAGCACCGAGAGTCTGGATTCCCATGACCGCGCTGCATCGACTCTCTAAAAAAGTGCCCGCCGCCTTTGGCTGTTGTCTGACCAGCAAAGGAAAAGTGATGGTGCCTTTCGCTCTCGCGCGACAACGACAACGCCGTCTGAGCCTCCGCAAGCTTCAGCTCTACCGGGGTGATCCCAAGCTCTGTGGGGTATCACGGACGGAGCGCGTACAGTAGCGCCATGTAGATATCTGGGTACTCTGATACCTTTCACGCCGTACCTTCTGTACCATGCAGTCCCTGCTGCAGCATCATGCATCAGCTTTCACTTCAGGCTGGCGTAGACAGGGGCTCCTTTCCCATCCCGTCTTGCCATGGGGTGCCATGGGGTGCCCCGTACTGTCCATGTACCTGCCAGGCCTGCTCCTGCTCTGCACACCACTCGCACACACGCGCACGCTCGCACACCCCCCTCCCAGGATGCTGGGTAGGGGCATCGCTGCTCATTCCGAGGAAGGAAGGAAGGAAGGAAGGATAGAAAGAAAGACACAGAGAAAGATCGGGATACACAGTAGTGAATAATTGACAGGGCCGACTGCTCTTGTTAGTCTGTCCGTCGATCCGCCCGTCTTCCTGTCTATTTGTCTAGTCTGCCTGGATTCGCGAATGTATTTTGCCGCGGTGCTTCGTCTCCAGCTGCCCCGTCATGGTCTTGACATATTTGCTGTCCGACAACGATCGCGTCCTCCATTTGTCATCTCTCTGCTGGGTCTCGTCGAGGCAGGCGAGCCAAACCATCGCGCCGTATCTCGCCGTATCTCGCAGATTGGGATCTTAAACCCAACCTATCTTCTTCACCTACAGTACACGGTGAAAGCCTGCCTACCTGTCGTCGCGACCCGGATGCTCCACTCCATCCATCGTCATCCGCTCACACGCATCGACTTAGTACCCTCACACTCACACACCTCGGGCTCACACCCTCTGGCCATCTCTGCGCCACAGCAAGGATATTGCCAGTACATCAAAGCACTGTCAACGCCCCAAATGCTCTGAGCAGGCCGGAGAAGCCTCCACCACCCCAAAAAGCCTCACTGCCCGTGTCTGGCCCCCTCCGATATCCAGAGACAGAGCAGCACGGCGCAGAGCATCCACCACTGCCTGTCAAGGTTCGCAGCGAGCTTGACTGCCAACCAACCCCCTGTGCCACTGCCGAAATCTCGGCTACACAGCGCCTGCAGCCTCCACGGCCCAAGAGTGCACACGCACGCGCACGCGCACGCGCATATCGAAAGACTTGACGTCCTGAGTGAACTTCTTGCTCCACGCGTCTGCCATCCACCAGCGCGTTCGGGCCAGAGGCGTGGGCGGGAGAGACGCCATCGCGCCCATCGGACCGGTGTCGACGACAGGGCAGCCCGAGAAAAAGCACGACTCGATTCCAATACGGGCCCTGGGCGCAAGCAATCCGCCTGTGCCAAAAAAGCCCCTCCGATCCCATTAGTAACAGATGCGACTGCTGACTTACCGGCCCCAATATTTTTGATTGCCGCCAGTCCCATCGTCATTCGTCAGGGCTATTTCAAAAGGCTCCGATTGATCTACCTTTTCCCCTACCGGCTTCGACCCTGTATCCTCGACCACTCCTCCAACATCTGGCCAAAGTGCTCTCATACACAGTTGGCAGACAGACGATAGGCACACATGCATGCTTTTATTATACAGATCTATAGCCCACGTTCGATACTGACTTGAGTCTTCACTTCACTGGATCAAGCCGACCTCCACCACCACCACCACAACGGGAAAGGAAGCCACTTTCGCCCTGCAGCCCGCCCCACCAGCTTTCCCGCTCTTCGCGTGGTGGCCCTTGTCAACCGGCCACCTCTACAAAACCACACACCACGGACCCCCCCCCCCTTCTCCCCCCTTCCGCAGTCCTTGCTTGCCACCAACCAGGCCAAAACGGGTTCGGCCCATTTCTTCTTCGTCACTACCACTGTACTTTGCCGGTAGCATTCGACGTGCAGCATTCAGCGGTCCAGTACCGTGACCCGGCATCGAGGTACCACTGTCCGGGAAGCGAAGCGAACGGTCCCCCTTCTTCTTCCCACGCACCCACGGTCCCCCAGACGCCCAGGACGGACTGACCAAATCCCCGTTCAGCGGCGCCAGAAGGCAGCGAATACCTTTTTTCCTTCTCATTATTCCTCAATAGTCGAGAGTCAAGGCACTGGGGTTCGTGCCAACCATTTAGGTACGCACACCACGCACACCACGCACACGCACAGTCCCAGCCTGCCCTTGCCCTGCCCTGCCCTGCCCCTTGCCCTGCCTGCATCAAATCGCTGTGCACACTCCCCAAGTCAAGCTTCGCAGTCTTTGCATCCACTTCACATCAACCCTCCAACTATATCAAGACACGTCGTTTCGCCGACCCGTGGACTTGGGTGCCGATACTGTCGCTGCTGCGCTCAATGTACTCCGCACAGCCTAACGCTGCTGACAGTGCGACAATCAATCCTGCTGCTCTCGCATCGTCCGGTAAGTTGGCCGCCACCCTCCCAAGTGTCATACATGAACCATCGCGACCCCTCCCGGTGCGCCGGGGCGCGCCCTGGCCCGCGCTTCGCTTCGCTGCGCTGCGCTGCGCTGCGTGGTGCTGCCCTGTCCCAGCATCGCCGGCCACCGCAACGCGACCATCGCAATGCATCGCATCGCCTCGCTGCGCTCCGCTGCCCACCGCATCACTGTTGCAAAGACCTACTCTCAACCCTGACTGTAGATTGATGCGCCGCCCCCAGTCTTTTAGTCTCGCGTCGCGCTGCATAGCCCCTTCTTTTGTGTGTTCGCTATTGACCATGGCTCAACGATGCTGATGCGCAGCCTCTCAGATCTGCTAGATCAGAACTCAAGAGGCGTCAAGAGGAGCCGGTCGCCGGGCACGTACGAAGCGCCGTCCCCTGGTCTGGCTGGGGATGAAGGTATGTCGTGGTCAATTCTGTGTAGCTGTGTCAGGTCGCCATCGACATGTCTCATGTTACATGATCAGGGCAGTGCGACACGGGCGTGAGGACCTCGGGCTGATGGCGTTGTCGCGCAAGCAGATCGAAACCCCAGGAAACGCGGAAAACCCATGAAATCGAATCTACCCGGATCTATCTCAGAAAGTCCTATCCAGGCGCCAGTTCCGATGCAACAATCAATCCCACCCCAGACCCCTCAATCCCAAAATGCGCCTCTCCCGGGACCCCAACCCAGCTATACGCCATCCCAGGCGTCAGCTTCCTCGCCGCCCAAGCCCACCCCGACCAAGTCGACCCTGAAGGCGCTGCCCACGGTGCGGGACCACACCACGGATCAGCTCGGCCCAGGGGGCGACGAGTACCTGCCCCGCGAAATCGACGAGAGCGGGGAGAAGAAGGTCATGCCCAACGGGCAGCTACTAGGGGGCCGCGAGTATCGCTGTCGAACGTTCCTCGTCCCGAACCGAGGAGACAAGCTCTTCATGCTGGCGACCGAGTGCGCGAGGGTTCTTGGATACCGTGACTCGTACCTGCTTTTTAACAAGAACCGATCTTTGTTCAAAATCATCGCCAACCAAACGGAGAAGGACGACCTCGTCAGCCAGGAGATTCTCCCATTTTCGTACAGGTCGAGACAAATCGCAATTGTCACGGCACGTAGTATGTTCCGTCAGTTCGGCAGCCGGGTCATCGTGAATGGCCGGAGAGTCCGAGACGACTACTGGGAAACAAAAGCCAGGAAACAAGGCTTCACCGAGGCTGATCTGGCCGGGGAGAAGAGGCCTGGCGCGTCCAAGGCCCGAGAGGCGGCGGCGGCGGCGGAGCAGAATGCGTCCCTGCTGGGTGGTCCCCAGGGAGAGATAGTCTACAGCAACAACCCAGCACAGTTCGGTGGTGCTCCGCATCCCCAGCTCATACAACAAGGTACGTTTGGACGTGACACAGTTGGGCACATTGGGCGGGAGTGCACAAGCTAACACCGTCAGAATATCCTGACTCCCGACGGACCGACTACTCGTCCATACTGAAGACTGGGCCCCGGCAGGAGATCACAGGTCCTCCTTACCAGGACAGATCCCAGCCAACCGCGATGCCTGAGATCCACGCGCAAGCTCACCATGCTGCCGAGTACAACCGATCGGTCAACCAACAGCGTGAGATGCGGACCGATTACATGAACAACATGTGGCGAAGGCCTCATGAGCAGCCAGTATCCGCGGCCCTGACCCAGCCTGTCAGTGTTGGCACCGCTGACGCAAGCATCCCAACGTCCCGTGCCACGCAGTCGCCGCACGCGACGTCGGCAGGGATGCCGCAGCAACACTCCGGGCTGGTCCCAAGCCAGAGTCCTCAGCTAATGATGACTGCGCCGCCATACTCGACCCCAATTCAGGCCCAAAACCCCATAAGTCAGTCATCGACGATGAGAGGTATGGCCCAAGTTCCAAGCCAGCCGCAATCAAAGCCAACAAGCTTGTCTTCAGGGTCTACCGCCAGCATGCCGCAGACGGCTCAGGGCTATGGATATCAGCCTTCAAGCCAGATGTGGCCACCGACGCCGCAGACTCCTCAATACGGGTATACCCACAATCAGCAGGCGCAGCAGTCCCCCCACCCGCCACAGAGCTCCACGTCACAGATGCGACACTCGAGCACCTCGGGCTCGGTACAGCAAGGCGGCATGCCCTACTCCGGCATGCCGGGAATGGCACAAGGCTACCCTGCCCCATCGCCGTACGACCATCAAACGCCGCGTCAATACATGCATCAAGGCTCGACTCCCTCACCGGCTGTCACACAGGCATGGTCAGGGCAGCAGCAGCAGCCGCAGCAGTGGTGGACACAGCAACCTCAGTAGTGGGAAAGAGTTCTCGGGTACCCTATCAGGGCGATTAAGCGATTACTGTGTGAAGTTGCGGGGTCCGAAAAGATGGGCGAAGACGCAGACACAATATAGCCCGGGCTACGGGAGCTCCTTGTTGCCATCACCTCGCCTACCTTGAGACCCCCAAGCGGCAGAGGAAGATTGGGGCAGACTTTGTTTTGTGTCTTCGGGATCACTGGACAATTCTGCACATCCGAATCACGAACGCGAGTCCGAACCGCAAACGAAGATACGGCCTAACTTGATCTTAAACGCTTGGGATGTTTGAACGAGATACGCATTCGACAATAATCTTTCACGAACGACTACTTTTGGAGTGTACATATGGTCTGGTCTTGTCACCACTGTGGGCAGGGGCTCAGAATACTTGCATGCGTCAAATCCCAATGGGCCCAACTCACAGAGACAACCTCATGGTCCAGCCCATTGGTTTACGTACAGTTTGAGCGACCCACTCAGCGTGCATTTGGGACTCGCTTACGTTGAAGATATACATGATTGGTTTGTGGAAGTCGCTTATATTTGGGGGGATGTTCGATGGTGCGGATGATACGCAGACTCGGGTCTGCGGTTTGCTGGTTGTGCTGATACCCTACTCTCCTGTGGTGTGGTCAGGCTTGTGCGGTCGGCGGTATACCTGGTTTCTTTCAGTGGTCAGATGGGCACGTTATGTTTTTTCTTATTTCTTGTTCAGGCTTGGGCAGTCGGATATCCTTGGGCCATACGGTTTACTCCCCCTGATTTCGCATACAACGCGGCGGCATTGTGGCATGCTCCACTTCCATTCGAACTTTTCTACCATCGTTTTTTTCCTCGATGTGTTGATACCCGGCCCATCAGGCTTCGTGTTTACATGTCGAGATCGCAGATCTTGGACGGCTACATTCTAAGCATTGGAGGAGTTCATTTGTCACGCAGTGCTTTCCTGCCGATTCTCTTGAACTTATTGTGTTAGTACACGTGGTTTTTTTTTCGTTTTCTGGCAGTATTGCCTCGCGCAATCTCACTGGGTGGGAGTGGCTGGGCATTGCTCTTCTTATTCGAGTTTGGCTTTCCATGTTGAGTCACTTCTTTCTGCCAATGTCACCTCGGATGTTGGGCACAGTGGTGGAAAGGTTCTTCTATTCTGCTACTGTCCTTGCGTCGATCTCTCAATGGCGAATGCGCTTCAGGCGCCGCGAGGTGGATGGCAGTCTTGCTTTAATATACTTTGCCCAATCTTTGCTTCTCTTCACCTGCGCCACCAACAACCATCATTCCGGCAATTTTCCAAAATGTGCGTTGTCTGCTACTAACTAAGTCATCACCAATTTACGACACAGCGGGTAATAGGCTCGGTGTCGTTTGCGGAAATAATTCTTTCCTGCTCGGTTCGGAGCCGTGGCCGTGATGGAGAAGCAGCAGATACAGACATGGGAAGTGAGGTGTGGTGGACAGTGACGATGACAAGGTCCTAAGGTATCGGACCTAGACGGACTCGAGCCCAAACACCAGACAAAGGCACCAGGAAGCTCACAAATCGAGATTGAATATACTTCACTGTCCCTATGCGAAATCTGAGCGCCAGGGCCCCTGGCAATGCACTCGGTCTCCCGTGAAACCACAGACGCCTTTGGGTGGTCTGATAGGGCGCCAAGCAACGAACCCCCAAGAAAAGCCAAGTAGTCTTTGCCAACCTGGAATAGACGGGGAGGGGGCGGCCGCCGGCCCATCGTCCCCCACCCCCCCACCCACACACACACACCCTGCGGGCCTCCCCGGGCCCCAAGCAGGAACCAACCGACCCTCCTGAACCATGTGACGCGGACGAGGCAGCCAGTAGAAATCCTCATGTCATGTGCCAGATCTGATGTGATTGATCCATGGCGAGCTGAACTCCAAACAGCTTCACCAAGAGGGGCCGGGATTCAGTGGCTAGCTAGGTAGATCAAGAGTTGTTGGAACGGAGGGTGGCTGGCTTTCCCGGCGGGAATGGGCGCGGTGATACTGGGTCGGCTGCCCATAGTTCTAATTCTCGTGCGTGTGGAGTAGATTCACGTCTCCAGGTTGACCCGGAGCGTCGTTCTCGACGCCTGATGCGAGCACCCCGTCGGGCGCCCAGCGCATTCGCCCGTCGCGTTCGGGTCTTTGAGCAGCGATCCCTCACACATTCTTCTTATCGAGCACGAGGTTTGCTGCATGGGCAAACGTCAGAGGCGCCTCTGATCCGAGGCGGGTCGTGACTGGTGAGATTATCGACTAGTCACTGTTGTTCCCATCGTCCAGGGCTTCGTCCTCGTCCGGCCTGCCCTGTGTCTCTTCCAGCTCATCGTCGTCCTCGACATCGACACCTCCCTCTTCTTCCTCCTCCTCAGCCTCCTCGTCCTCCTCGTCCTCATCCGCTTCCTCGTCAGGGACGCTCTCCGGGTCGCTGGCGTCGGCGACCTCCTCGTCGACGTCCATCTGGTCCTCGTTGTTGCCTTCCGTCCTGGCCTTCTTCGCCCGCGGCTGGCCCCCTCCCGCAGCAGTTGAGTCCGCGACAGAGTTCACGGTCGTGTCGGCGCCGCCCATCGTCGTGTCCCCGTCCGCGCCTGCCGTCGACGCATCTGCTCCCTCCTCGCCGGGGCCCTTGGTGGCCTTCTTGGCCGCCGCGACCTTCTTGCGGTAGGTTGACCGCTTGCTGGTCTGGACCTCATTGAATTCTGCAGCACATGGTAAAGCGTCAGTGGGTGCCGGGCAGCTTGAATGGTGTAGGAACGTGTAGGGGTTTTGGTTTGGGGGCGAGGCGCTGCGCACTTGCAAACTCGGCTTCTACGCGCTCTCGCATGAACCCGAACTCTATGTCATCCAACGCCCTGAAAACATCGGCGGGCATAACGGTCTTCTTGTTTTGGAGTGTCGTAACCTCGTTGGCCCTGTAGCGGAGAAATAGAATCTTGTTAGCTCCCCTGTGGATTCCTGACTGGTGTACAAGGGGACGTACGCATTTGCTAGGTGGTTAATAAACACGGT
This sequence comes from Diaporthe citrichinensis, assembly GCA_014872995.1. Taxonomy (NCBI): domain Eukaryota; kingdom Fungi; phylum Ascomycota; class Sordariomycetes; order Diaporthales; family Diaporthaceae; genus Diaporthe; species Diaporthe citrichinensis. Next base: position 119,849 of record JADAZR010000003.1, read on the forward strand.
TGCACTTTTGGTCATGGCCAGGATTGCGTTCGCCTGTATCTGGGTGTTCGGGGGGAGGACGCCCTTGGCTAGACGGGTTATTATGGACTTTGGTAGTTGTAGCTCCTGAGCAAGGGTTTCAATATCAGCACACGCGCGCCTCGTATTTGTGAACAAGACCTGACTGCCTGGGAGCCTCGCCGTACCTCAATGGGAATCGTGACTGCCTCCTTAGGGTGCCCGCCGCCGCCCGTCTTCTTGTCCTCGTCCTTGCTCTTCTCGGACGGCGTAGACTGTGAATGATCTCCGCCCGACGCGTGCCCTGCGGCCGCTGACGACGACGTCGGCCTCAGGGGGTGCACGGCCTCAGGGGTCTGCGCGAGGCCGGGAGGGGGCAGGCTCGGGGGCGGCATCGACGTGTCCATGGACGGCTTCGCGAGCCCTGGGGATGGTGTTGGGACGGCCGAGGCGGCTGGGGAGCCGTCTATGGGGGCGAATCTCGCGGATGAGGCTGAGGCGTCGCTCTTGCGCGACGACATGGTGCGTGTCAGGCGGGCGCGTGGTCTCGTGGGCGTTGGAGGTGCAGGAGGAGGTGGGGCGCAACAAGGAAAGCACACGGGGGACGATAAAGTAGTGCTCGATATGTCAATCCGGTATGTGATATCTTAGCAATGGTTGTCCTCCAAAGTCGCAATATGGATACGGTCTGCTTGCACGTCACTTGGAGTGGTTGGCTGCGATTGTGCGCGGTGTTAGATCAGGCCGGGGCGGATTGTTGTCGTCGTGGTCGTCTACATTACTAGTGGGTAACTGCGCCGAGTAGGGGAATTTTGCGACGCGACTTCTCACGCGTAGAGTGCCCAGAGCACGGGTCGGCTACAGGCTCTTGCACCCCACAGTAGACTACCTAGGTACCTACCGGGTTCCTCTTTGGTACCGTAGTCCAAGCACTGTCATCTATCCTGTGGTGGATATTTACCGGCCGTCCAACTACCTAGAATTGGAATCAAAAATTAACATTTTCTTGATGTAATATCAGCTATCTATACAGACTGACAAATACTTGTCAATTTGCTCATATCAACTTGATAAAATCAATTAATCTCGTGTGACGTGAATGCTAAATCTGACTGCCGATGAAATCCAAGCTGACTCGGCTGCCCACGCGTGATTGACCAGATCCAACAAGTAGACGGCTGACTCGGCAGCTGCAGATGCGCATCGTGAACAATGCCACATGGAGCAACTCGTTGAGATTTTGCCTGCCCCCTACCCACCAGTCACATGCCTCTAATTCCTGATATACAGTGCCCAGAGTGTGCCTCGTCATGAGGCTGATTTGATGGCTGGCTGTCAGTCGTGGGTGGGGTGGGATCCCAAGAAAAGAGAACGGGCAGGGAAGAAAAAATAGCTCGGAGTAAACTTCACCACCATCCCCTGTCTTGTTCGGTCGAACAGCAATGGAAAACAACCATGCCCCTTGATAGGCAGAATCAACCAGCCAGGAAAAGGTTCCCTCCGCCATTGCGTACCCTGAGCCCACAGACCTCCGGTTGCTCGATGATCACATACGCGCCCGTGCCCCGTGCCCGTGGCCATTACGTCGCATGGCATATGGGGCTCTGGCCGCGGGAGGGTGACGACAGGCGGGACCCAACCAGGCTTACAATTATCATGGTAATCAGGACGCACGGCCTCCGCCCAGGGACCACGACCCGATTACGATGCGCACCGTTGCTCTTGCTTTGGCTGCTGTCACCTGTGGTTCCCTCGGTCAGACTAGTTCAGAGCCGCAGTCACCGTGATGAATACGGCAAATACGAGAACTACTCGGACGGATAGTCCCGGCAGTTCGTGATTTAGGATACTGAGAATGGAGGGCAGCTCGTGGCCACGGCTTGACCAGCACTCTGGATAAGCACGACCGTCAATCTATTACGAGGAAAGCTTAAACGCTCCAGATCGACAGATGTCGACCGGTCGCTGCCGTAATACTACGGGCAGTGCTTGGAGTGACGTCTAAATAGGGTTTGGCTCGCGAGTGTGAACTGGGCACCGATGTCTTGTTTCCTGATGGAATCGCCAATCTTGTTATTGGAGTATTGCTATGACAAGTTTTTTGTTGTGTGGAAAGAATGCGCTGAAACAAGCGTTGTTCGATATAGATGATGATATACACAAAAGTTACACTGCCTGGAGTGAGGAGAGGTAATAACATCTCGGTAATAAAAAAAAGCCTGTTTGTCTGGAGGCCTGCCAAACACCGGTAGACAGGTACCGAGCTCTTCTTCTTGCGCCTCGCATCGGCTTCAGATTTGGGGTATATCCTCCGTAGCATTTGTCATGACATCGTATATGGAAAAATTGAAAAGGTACATAAGATGGAATATGGGGCATGGGTGGGAGGTTCAAGACGAGACGACGTCTCGTCTAGCGCTCTTTGCCCACCGTCTGGGTTGTGATAGTGGGCCATGAATCCGATAGATTGCTTGGGAGGAACTAGGTCTGACCACATAATCGGTGGCCGGCCAATGTTCGCGTCCACGGCACATGGCAGTGTGGGAGCGGGATGGCAGGTTGAAACTCGACGAGATGTGACGAGCTGTCACTGCCGGCCGAAAATGGACCCCGCCAAGGATCGTCAGCGCTGCCGTCTTGACAGGCCAGCGCGGACTTTCGTCCCAGTTCCTGAAACAGCTTGGACAGCCACTTCACGTCACTTTTTTCGGACTGTAAATGACGAACCGAGGTTGTATTCTTGAGGTACAGGACACACAACACCACAAAGCAAATGCCGTGTTTTTCGATGTCGGTCCGACTTTGTTGCTGGATATGTGCGCATTGCAAAATGCATCGAGATTTGATTCTGGATTTGGGCGACTCAGGACTCAACCCCTGTGCCGACGCACGTGGTCTGGCGGGGGCCGTGTCCAGCAGCGCGTTGCCTTCAACCGATGGCTCGTCCGATCATATCCTGGCGGAGTTGGGGTGACCCAGGCCAATCATTCGAAAGTGATAACCTCGGCGGTATCGACGACGACGAAAACACGCGGGAGTGCCGGTCGTTAGAACGTCTACCCTGGTACTCATGGCAGTCATGGGAGGTCCGCGGTGTCAGCTCCACATCAGAGTCATAGCTCCTTATGTGATCGCCGAGGCTGCGCAGGCTGAAGCTCGATCGCGTCCGTGTGTGTGCGTGTCTGGGTTGTTGGGGGTTGTTGGGTGGCATCTTGGAAAGACGAGAGGCTTGTCGCCTAGGACCTTGAACAAAAGGATCATCCCCGGGGACTGCATCATCTGTAAGGCCCTCGCGAGCATTCGGTGCCCTCGCTTGTATTGGCGTTTGCGGTAACTCCTTGTCGAGGCTGACCTTCCGTCCATCGAGGCTTCTCTTCCCATAATGAAACTGTGTTCGCGGCGACCTAGGCGAACGCTCCTCAGACCGACGAGCGTTGGAATAGACAATCACGCTGGTCGACTTCCTGGTAGAGCTGACTGATTCGTGCTTGACATGCCCGTTGTTGTCACCATAGCCTGTCAGGCCTGCATCGTCGCCTAGTTCTTTCTCATTCCGTTTGCTCTTCCAGGTTTCAATCTCGTCGTCATCGATGGGGGTGATTCCACGTCTGAAAAGCTTCGACCGTCTCCGGCGGCATCGTAGACACACGAGGGCAGCTCCTATGACCAATATGACACCGACGACCGACAGGACTGTACTGAGTACAATAACAGTTGTCCGGTTCCCGTCTGATGAGCCGGAGCCATTGCGATTGTCAGGAGAGGATGTAATGCTGGGCGATGCGGTAGCATTTGCCGAATTGCCCGAGACGCCGGCTGAGTTGGGGCCAGGTGTGTTCCCGCCGGTTGCAGCGGGCGGGCTGCTGGACTGCACTGCTATTGAAGTGACGGTGACTGTTGCACTCTGCTGGACGCCGAAGTTGCCAGAAGGCAGCAGGTCTTGACTCGACGACGAGTCCTCTCCTCCTTGGGACAGAGGCTGAAAATCTAAGGCCGACATGGGAGGCTGTTCAAGCGCTGTGCCTGAGAGAAGGACCTTGATGGTCAGGTAATGAGTGCTGCCTTGGTCGGAGCCCTTGAGTGTTCTCCCTCGATTACTTTCCACAGCAGCTGTGACTGGTCGGGGAGGACCTCATGAGCATATGTGGAGCTTATCCTCTCGCTGAAAGATACTGCAATACAAGTCAGTTCTGGAGTCCTCACTGATCTTACGGCTCCATATCCGCGTGCAGTCAAAACCCAGTGGCAAAACGTAGCCTTATGTGCTTCACAGGATGGTCGGGGTGCCTCAGAAGGCATGGCCAAGATAAGGCCTTCTCAAAGTTGACCTCAAGGGATGATAACTAAATGAGACATATCGTTGGGGGGACAAAAATGCGAATTACTGGAGAGAGGGGAAAAGGGACCTTGGGGCGGGGCGAAGACTCGACAGTTCAACTGCAAGGGAACCGGGACAACGTACATAGAACCCAGCTTTGAGAGCAGGTGTGAGAGAATGAACTTGCCAACTGAGGATGTCGGCACCAAGTAGGATGAGAAGAAAAGTAGACAGTATTTCACCAAGAATGTGGATTAAGGGGAGAATGTGGGCCTCGTCGCTGCAAGATGATATAAATCTTCAGGATCAGCTGCGGGAGGCACCGGGCAGAGGCAGTCAGTCTGCCACGGCAAACCCAGGACATCTGAAAATGCGGCCCAGACGGTATTATAGGGAAGCCGGTCTGGTGCTGACCGTGACGGACAAGGTTGCCCCGCGAAGAAAACTTGCTCGGGGTCGGATGCGGCAGCAACACGACGATGGTGTGAAGCAAGTCTGCGTTGCTTATCATAAGATGATGCGAGGGGTACTTGTAGGTGAGAGGGAGGGGATGGCGGACCAGCCAGAGATTTATTAGCTGTTTCAATAGATGGAAACTCGAGAGCTTTTGGGTGATGGTGGTGGGGCTTGCGGTATGTCGGTGTACAAGTACCATAGCATGTACATGTAGCTAGGCGTGTAAGTGGGAACGCCACGCAGAGGAAATTCTCCTTGCCGGGATGGCCTGGTCAGGTGGAGCATATCCCGCGGTACCTACATAGTGCCTACCACTCCAGCACTTTGCCTGGTTAATTCTCGCAGGTGGCCAATCACAACACAATTGCCGTGATTGCAGGTCGCAAGAGGGTGCAAAAGGTTCGACTTCGACATTGGGATGGACATCGATGGCGGGTGTGCTGTCTGTGCTGGGCGTGGCAGGGCGCTCAGACACCCCTCGTCCACGACATAGGCCAGGAACAGGCATCGTTAGCGGGAGGCCATCCTGGTGGCCTGCGAGAGCGGCATGGCGACATGGGCGGGCTTTGCCAGCTTGCCTGGCCCCTGTCGGCCGCTGGGTCGCCTGAGATCTCGAAGCAGTGACACCTGGATGCCGCGAGATGATGGCACAACATCGATTAGCGGGTTTCCACGGCCTGTCAAGTCGTGGCACATGGGTATCTCGATCTTGTGCGTTGACATCTGCATCCGGGGCATTTTGCATAGCAGCTTCACGACCAGGGCTTCAATCGAGGCCCAAGCTATAGTCGCTGCTGACAGTTTGGATCCTTGACTATGCGGGCCGCAGCCAGGTGCACACACACTGGCTGATTTGCCAGGCACAGTCCACATTGCCAGTTGGCACCGCCTGTGGTTGGCAGGCGCACCAACTTGTGAAGTGCTTGCAGATGTGCTGCAGATAGGATTCGCCAATGGGAGCCCTGAGAGCCACACTGGGTGTTTCCTCCCAAAGGCTATCCGACAAGAACAGGTAGGTCATGGCGAAGGAGGGCGGGCAGACGCTAGCGAATGAGATATGACCAATCTGGTCTGGGGCTTCCAGACCACCGCCTGTCCATCCGGTCTCTGTGTACTGTGGTAAGCTCGTGCTGCGGCGAACAGGCATAACGTGTCTATGGGATCGCCCGTCAGCAAGGTGAATGGCGTCGGACGTCGAGCTGTAAAGTTGCTGAAAGCCTCACGGCAGATGTGGGCTCGGCAGTCCGGGCCATACAATCTGCCATTCTGTCGGAGGACACTACCCAGCGGGCGACAGGTCGACCTCAGCCGTGGGTGATCCTTGGGCTGTTTTCAATGCCTAGACATCAGCCGCATGTCGGGAGAAACGGCAGGCTAGGAGCTGGCCTCTTGACATGGTCAAGCCACCGTCTCAACGTGTCAAGGGCGCGCCTGCTCCCGCCTCTATGACGGCAAGTCGCGAGCGCCAGAGTGAGCACTGACAGTGGCGGTGACCATGTTCGCGATGCTCTCAGTTCACAACATTTTTGGATGTGCGCTGGTGGTGGGCAGAACCAGGACAACCCATCGCCAGGTAGAAGCTTCACAGCACGGGCAGACATCGGCACGGAAGGAGGCCGAACCAACTCAGGTGTAGGCAGGCTCGCGGGCAAGCTGACATGGGGTGGGCGCTGTGGTGCCGGCCCCATCGGGGATTATCTAGTTGCGCCAACGCTGCCGGCCGCAGACGAGGGACGGTGTTCACGGCCAGGGATGTCAAAATAACCCGAACCACACAGTTGGGCTTCTCCGCATCGGCTGCGGGGATAGCGTGTTTTAGGTGGAGGAGCGCCGGCCAACAAGATGGCAGGATGGGATACAGGTCGAAAGACAAAATCCTACAGCCTTTGGGGGCTGGTGCCAGGCCCTCTATCGTGGAGGTCGGCGATTGGGCTGCCGCCAAAGCCGTCGGCGCATGAGCGCCGTGCCCCAGAGCAGGAAGCTGAGATGTTGAGGGTGGTGTTGGGGTCGGCCGACCGTGGTATGCTGGTGGGATGGTTGGGCACTCGGAACGGGAATGGTGGTGGCAGTGGAGGTCCAGGCTCCTGGTCCAGGCTCGTGGTCCAGGTCCTGCGAGATGCGAGATGGAGACCCAAGGCCGAAGGCTGCAGACGTGCATGGGTTCTTCTCTTTAGAAGATGGAGTGGTAATCCAGGTACCAGGAGAGGGAGCCACTCAGGTGAGCCGGACGGACCTGCGAAGGAGGAGGAGGCTGTCATCACCTGAGCATCTGGGTGCAACGTGGTGACGGGGTGGGTGCGCCGCGCACTAGCGCGTGTGGCAATCTCAGTCACGGCAGCATGCAGGCCTGAAGCAGCATCTGTACTGTGAGACCGTACAGTAGATGAGGACAGGTGCAACAATCCAACGGTCATGGAATGGCCTGGCAGCTGCTCCGTTGTCCTCGATCGGCAGAAGCAAGCCGGCCGGCCGATGTCTGGTGACGAGGCTTGACGCTTGACTCGGGAAGATGCAGTTGTGCAGTAACCCCAGAGGAGCGGGTGAACTCGGTGGGCGCGGTTGAACGGGACCGAGAACACAGGATAGCAAAGCTTGGAAGAGGTTACAACTGGCAACCACCATGGGATTGTGAACCGTGGGACAGAGCTGCTGGGCCGGAACTTCGAATTCCCTTATCGGGCTAGATCGCCCAGGTCCCGCCGCTGAGTACGTACTACACCGTGCAGTGGAGCTGTCGCACTACGTGCTGCACAGTACCTGCCTTCACCCACGTTCCCTGTGGATCTGAGCAGGGTTCCATGGGCAGCAGGAGGTGGGGGTGGGGGGGGGAAGGGTTCCAAGCAGATCTGGGAGACCTGGGTCTGACAGGTTAGAAGATCGATTTCCTCCTTTCGTCCCGAGTCTCGCCGTCGTCAACCAGATACACACATACAGCGTTGCAGAGCCCCATCTTGCCTTTTGTTTCGTCTCGTCTCATCCTGGCATCACCGATCGACTTGCGTCAACATCTGCACTCGTCAAGATGCGGTGTGGCCGTTGAGACGGTGGCGTTTCCTCGACTCTCGGACTACTGTCACTTACCTCATGGCACACCACCAACAGCGGCCCGTGTTTCGGCGAGTGGGACGGGAGGGCGAGTGAGCGTCGATCGCCGGAAGGGACATGGAAGCACCTTCGCCCCGTCGTCGAGGCACTCTTCTACGTACATCTACGTACACAGTACTGCTTTCTGGTCATAGTGACTGACTACCCGCGCTTGCCTCCTCTCATCATGCAGTTTGGCACCTGGTCCCTGGCGAACAGAATGGCAGCACGCCTGTTAGTTCTCTCGACTCCACGACCCCATACGCTGCTATGGGTATCCTGAAGCGAGATATCATGCGAGATACACTTTCGTCTGGTCTTTCCTAGCCGAGTCGGGCATTCCCGCTCCTGGCCTGTCTGGTCTGGTCTTTTACCCCCGTCACTCTTCGCGGCAACACCTGACTGTATAACATCATTAACTGCCTGACTATTGCCTCGAGCATCAGGCAGTGTGGGTAGTAAGAGATCGTACTGCTACAGTGCCAAAGCCTCGCATAGTGGTCGATCATGCCCGTCACGTTGCCGCCGTCCAGCATTCCCATCCGCGCTTATTACCACGCACGGCCTCGCTCCTGCGGTCTCTGCTGCCAGTCAGTCGGGCGACCAACCCTCAAGATGCAGTGCAGTGCACAGGTCAAACAACAGGTCGCTCCTCCTCTATGCAGGTGCAGGCCTCCGGATGTCTACCTCAATTCAAAGCTGACGCGAAACCTTATGCCAATCGGCAATCGTCTCGCTCGTTGCGTGGGCAGCCTCCAGCCTCTACATCGATTTCCAGCCTAGTCTCGCATGCACATGCGCATACGCACATGCACGCTTATGCACACCAATGCAGGAGCGAAACAGGCGCTCTCAAAGCTAGGCAGCTTACACAAGATTCGGTGCAAGCACCATCGCTGGAGCCTTCATCAAACCAGATTGGCTTTTCCAAAAAAACTCCCTCTCGGCCGATTCATTGACGCCAATTACCACGACGATACTCGACTTCCAAGACTCTCACCGCTCTTCTCGGCCATCTGTGACAGCTTTGGTCGCCTCGGTCGTTCTCCAAGGGGCCGCCGCCCGGTGGAGTCGAGATTTCGTCTGTTCTCGATCCCGGGCTCTGAGGGATTGGCTTTCCCGACAGAGAAAGTCGATGTGACCCCAGGTCGTCTTAGCAAGCCAATAGCGTGGCCTGGCGTGGCTGGTGTGTGCAGTGCAGCTTGCGCCGTGTCCAATGCGCTGCCACGCCTGGCAGCGCCCATCACGTGTCTGGCATGCGGTGATGGTGACCTACTATGCAGCAACCCTCGCTCGAAGCTATTCTCGGTCTCGCTAACGCATGACCTGCAGAAGGAATGCAGGTACGGCGCCAGTGGAACAACGGGGGCCTGCGAGGGGTCCTCGTGCACCCCTTTCTCTGCCACGCACTGCGTACTTTTGTAGTGTTTTTTGGTATTGTGGGCTCGGAACGCGCACGTCGAAACAGGCCGACACACGTGAGAGTAATGTGGCTGCATGTTAAGTAGCCTCATGTTCGCCGATACTGGAAGGGCCGGTATTTTGCTACCGCGGAGTCATGCCAGCCGTAACAAGGCACGACTAACCTCCGAAGCACCTCACCTCTTAAGGTTGAAGGATGAACACTACTCTACCTCTCCTCTCAAACAGGCGGTATGCCCTCGGTGGCTTGCTAAACCCTGATTGCGGCGTCGAACAAAGGTCCGAGACCGAAAAGAGTCGGCTTATGGCGGCCGACCAACGGTGTTTCAGCCAGTGTTCAACAGCTCGTTGAAACCCGTTGGTCGGAGACTTGCAGAAATGCTGACTCCCCAGGACGAGAAGCAGAAATCTCCGCCCGAGCTGACCGATCATCGCAGGAAAGCTCAATGTTTGAGGATGGCACTCAATGCCTCGGTGGGTGGGAGTGCAACCGAGGCGCTGCGCAAGACTATCCGAGAATGAGAAGCTTTGCAGACTTTGTGTCAGGAAGCATACTGTTTTGCGAGGACAGGTGACATTCGGTGGGATAGCCTCTTGTATCCCATTTCGGGATGAAAGTCCCATGCTCAGGTACCTGTCTTTGGTCCTTTTCAACTTTACCCTAAGACGACAAGCCCTGCTTCAGCTGCCACGCCCCATTCAAAAGCCCTTGCAGGAGCGTACGCTCGCCGGGACTGCACGTCGGGCGGTGCATATGTTGCGTATGTTGCGCTGTGATCCGCAGTGAAGCCTCACTTTTTGAGATCTGCAAAAGGCCCGTGTCCCAGCGGCGTGGTAAAGAAGCGCACACAGCCCAGGGGTTCACGATCATAAAGGCCAAAGGGAAGGGCGGATCCCATGTCTTGGGTCCTCCGATAATCTCGCCACTTCCCTGCCCCAAAGTTACTACTACACGGGTAGAGATCTTCCCATGCACCGATGTAACACGCCGACTGGCACCCTGTCTTTAATATACCGTCAACTTGTCGTCAGCTTGCAGATCCCGAGTCATGGAGACTCGCCAGCTTTTGGTCCAGAATTCTTCACTTGTGATCTCCAAGGTTAGTCCGGCATGATTGTGATGAAGTTTCGCATGGCGCGCCAATCCCAAGCGATCTCAGTGGCGAATGTCGTTGGGGTCACGCCAGCCTCATTTCGAACCAATGATCAATGACAAGTGTTCTGACACACACCTCATACCATTACAGCTGCACCCGGCAGGCATCACAGACACACATATAGGCGCACAAGAATATGTGAAAAGGGACGAAAAAATATCCATATCAGTCTATATACCTGCCTTGTCATATACTATCAGCTTTTTCATGAATCTCGTTGAAAATATGAGACGAATCTGATCTGGCGAGATCGGTTACCTAACACTGTCTTAGTTGGTGAGTGTCACAGTGGCTAAGAGATTTGAAAAGCATATGACTTCCATGACTCCAGTGGCTTAATGGGGCATACACAGGCTTCTTCTCATGTATGCCCTTAAGGCAAACTCCTGAACCGTTTAAAGTACCCCGGCCTATGGGCGCATACAACCAAAACCACTATTAAGCTTGTGCCGTCCGGCTGTACTACTAGTGGCAGCTTTACATTAGTGAAGAAAGCATCTTCAGTATACATGTTACCTGCGTGGTGAATATCATACATAGTCGTGTAAAGTGCATGACTTGCAGTCGTCTTGTGGTTTTGCACTCATATAGCAACAAATTAAACAGTTTGTTTGTCTACCACTGCCTTAGGCTCCCCAAGCATACCACATCTTCATCTTAGAGGATGAATATTGTTAAAAGATGTTGAGATCGCATGGTTAAGAGAGGATATGATATACTATACATATGCCGGCACAGTGTTTTGCTCATGCCTTGACATCCAGGAGCATTTTTCAACATGTTGAAGTATCTAACGAGCAAGAAATGAGGCCAGGAAGCAAATTGATAGATCTCATTACAGAAAGCCTCTCTTGCAAGCACATATTGATGAAGCCTGCTCACAGTCAATTTGACCTAATTACTCAGTGGAGGTCTTCGAAATGTGGACTTGTGGCAGTGGTACAACACTTTCGAACAACATATCCCATGCGCAAGGTCCACCTGCCCTTGATGATACTGCGCTGGTAAATAGCCGTCTGGCATAGCCCATATTATCGAGAGTGGTGAGAAAATTGCACGTCTGTTCTGTACTTGTCAATGACAATATGCCAAGTATATTGTATAGAGCCTGACCATGGAGTAAAATCCTGGTCGTTCCTCACTCTATCTATGCAGCTCTCAACTAGTGTTCTTCATGATATGCAAAGGTCCTAGGATAATGAAAGTGTCTCGGTTTTGTGAGACTTTCGAGTTGACTGCAATTGGCTACCTGTCGCTTAGAGTAGACCTCAAAGTATTCACTGAAAATCATGTTTGCGGCAGAATCATGCGCATGGGGAGCACTTTGTATTACCTTGAGTTCTCCTAAATTTATGACAGGCTCAAAGTCACCCCTGAACTGTATTGTATAAACTTTGCGTTGTCCTTAAACCATTTCTTGAATACCATGTGGGGAAGGGAACTGGGCTCAATAGTCTTCAGGGTTTAACCCTAAGAGATGTGGTTAGTCTGATTGGCTGGCCTGAATGATTCCATCTCCTACATGATCTGCCTCCGTCAACAGCATCGAGATTGACAGCCATCCACATCAACAGAAATCATACTTCTTAGGTGCCTCACAAGCCGATACGAACAAGCTAACAGGTGATGCATTCAATTGTCAAGTTTCGATTTGATTGCATCTTGTTACAGATCGCGGAAGCTGAGTTTGGGTGTTGTTGGTGAGGTGTTCCCCGTGGAATCGGCTGGAAGATTCCAGCGGCTTCCAGCGGCGGCATGAAGCTGCAACGGTGGTGAGAGCTTCATCTCGCACCTTCTCCAGCCTTCTCGCTCTTGCCAAACCCGGACAAGTGCCACGGTTGTGACCTCTGCAAGTGGCTATGGAACCGTCTACGGCGTGCCACAGCCTTCTGGACGTGTCGTGATGATTACGTCGCGTTGCAGCCTCGTCGTTCCACGGTTTTCGCGAAGCTTCAACACGGCCCTCCATCATCACTCCTTCTCAAGTATAAAGATGCAGCGAATCTCTCCTTACTCCCATCTGCCCTTATCATCATCAAGACAACAACAATCAAGCGAAAACCTTCATGCACTCTACAAAAACAGTCTACAAGCAACTTCCTCGAACACTTCGCACACCATCATCTACTCTCAAGATCTCTCGACCTATCACCACAACAGCCAAAATGTCTTTCTTCCCTCGATCCTACTTTGCTCCTGAGTCCTCCTTCACCCCTCTCTTCCGTCTCCTCGACGACTATGACAACTACTCCCGGGAAGTCTCCACCCAGCAGCAAGGACAGGGACAGAGGCAGACCGGTCGCCGGGCTGCCTCTCTCCCCGCCTTCACCCCTAAGTTTGATGTCAAGGAGCTAGAGGGTAGCTACGAGTTGCACGGCGAACTCCCCGGAATTGAGAAGAACAACATCAGCATCGAGTTCACCGATGACTCAACAATCGTCATCTCGGGCAAAGTTGAGCGCCACTACACCTCCGGCACCCCACCCAACGAGGATGGCAGTGTCCAGATGAGCGGCGCCATCACCGAGGGCGGCGAGAAGGAGCACAGCAACTCCCACAAGGCCACCGTCGAGGACGAGGAGGCCGAGGCGGCCAAGCAGCAGGGGACCTCCACCGAAGTCACGACGGCCAACAAGCAGCAGGAGGTGTCCAAGCCCGCCGAGAGGTTCTGGGTCTCGGAGCGGTCCACCGGCACCTTCCACCGGACCTTCAGCTTCCCCAGCCGCATCGACCAGGAGAATGTCACTGCCAACCTCAACAACGGTGTCCTGAGCATCACCGTGCCCAAGGTCAAGAAGCAGGAGGGCCGTCGCATCGCCATCCAGTAAACGGCGCTCATTCCTTTAATCTCACCGGCATAACGAGCACAGTGCTTCACTCCTTAATGAAAAAAAAACCTGGCATTACATCTCGACAACAACGAGATTATGAATCGAATGATGGTTTTGCATGGGGTCCAGTTTTGCATATTGCGGCATTGATCCAAGGATTGCAGGCGTACTTTGATGGACAAGCTTGGGAAATTGGAACAGTGCTTTGATTAGATCATTCATTTAATACAGTATTAATTTGAAATACTTTCAAATCACAAAAGACTCTCCTGATCACCGACGTGAAAACCTTGAGTAATTGCCTTGACTTGTTGGACTGGTTGATTGGGCTTTCAGCAACCGCTGTTCCCTCGAGCTGGAAACCAAGTTAAGAGTACTGAAGTCAGAAATCAAGCCACCACCTCTGATTTTTATGCAGCACAGCTTAAACTCATAAGCCACGTAGTAAAGTGACGAAATGGTAACCATAGCGGAAAAGGACATGGAGGTGGATTCGCTGCCGGGGCCGCATCCTCCGGCACTTAACTCCGGCCGGCTCCGGCTCCGGTTCCCACTACGGCTTGACTCACTTCTCGGATAGCGGGCCGATCATGTTGGAACGCCACTCAATCAATAACAGTATTTGACTGGATATCAAATCTGAAGTCTCTCAAGCTCAAACTTCAGGGCCATATTTCGAACTGAAGTGGCCGAAGACGTGAAAGCCGCAACAATGGAGAGCTCGACCTCGACTGATGAAAACACCAGGCTGGGCTGGATCGGTATGCCATCCTCCCTGTTCAAATAAAGCTACTCGGAGCAGTGGGATTGACAGAAATGAGAACACTAGAGAATACTGACACATCACAGGACTCGGTTCCATGGGACTGGGCATGGCCACCAACCTCCAGCGCCACCTGTCTCGGCTCGGTGCTCCCCCTCTGCACTACCACAACCGCACCATGAGCCGTGGACAGACGCTCCAGGCACTGGGAGGCGTGCCGTGCGAGAGCATAGCGAACCTCGTATCCAACTCGAGCGTGATATTCCTGTCCCTCAGCGATGACTCGGCCTTGGCGGCAACACTCGACGCGATCATTGGCGCCGGGGACGGCAATGACCTCTCGGGCAAGATCGTCGTGGACACGTCGACCGTCCACCCGCGGTCCTCGGAGAAGGCACATGCGAGGCTGCGCGTGAGCGGTGCCGTGTTCGTCGCCGCGCCCGTCTTCGGCGCGAGCCCGGTCGCCGCCGAGGGGAGGCTCCTGTTTGTCCTGGCCGGGCCGGAGGATGCCGTCCGGGTGATCAGCCCGTTCTTGGTGGGCGTCATGGGCAGGGGGGTGATCCGCCTTGGCGAGGATGTTAAAGAAGCCAGCCTGTTGAAGACTGCAGGGTAAGTCTATGACCCCGGCCTTTTTGCTATACCTCGACGAGTATGTGGTTGGTTGCTCACACTCATCTTTTCAGCAACTTCATGACCGCCGCCAGTAAGTGACTGAATGGAGTGTTCTCTTGAACGAGAGCATCCTTTCCGACGATCTATCCCATGGTCACATGGGTACATATGTATATGGACTCACAGCACTGACATAAACCCCTAGTGATGGAGGTCGTTGCCGAAACACACGTCTTCGCAGAAAAGACGGGCCTGGGAAACGGCCCCGTAGAATCTCTGATCGAGCAGCAGTATGGCCCCTTGGCGCTTTCAATGTCCAAGAGGTTGACAACCGGGGCCTACATGCCAGCAAAGGGGCAGAGGCCCTGGTCGGATCTGAACCTCGCGCTCAAGGACGTAGGGCACGGGATCGATTGTGCACAGGAGGCCGGGGCGAAGCTGCCGGTGGGGGAGGTAGTGCAGAAGCACCTCAAGGAGGCCAAGGACGCCTCTGACGTCGAGGGTCGCCCTCTTGATTCCTCGTCTATGTATGGAGTCTTGAGGAGGCAGGCTGGGCTGGATTTCGAGACGGATTTGGTTAAGCGAAGGGACGGAGCAGCTTAACTTCTCGTGTAGGTTAAGCGGTATATATCTAACACCCACACACCTAATATCTATATTGTTGGTTTATATACCCCTAGAGGACAGCATACACATCTGGACATCCTGCGCTTGACTGGTGCTCAAGCAGTTGACTATGATTTTGCTCTGTGGTATGAGCTTCGAGTCGAGCTACCAGTATGGTCGGACGAAGAACTGGCAGGTGACTGTGTCAATTCTGTCATGGTAGTGTTTTCTGAAATCCATTCTGTGCCACTTATGCTCTCTCCAGGTGTTACAGCGAACCGACTGCTTGAGGTTTGGCTGCCTCTCGAGTCCTTCCTCCTGTCTGGTTTCCTGTGGTTGCCTGGATACCTTGTTGCGGTTCTGGTGCTGGAGACGTCTCTACCCTAGAAGCACAGCGCCTTGATCAGGGACAACGACAGAGGACTGGGTTGGTATGGAATGTGGCATGATCCGCTTGAACATAACCCACATCCATGACGGCGACCGCTCTGGCTTGGTCCGTCGACCTTGCACTCCTCGTGGATGTCGCCTAGAGACTCGGGTAAGCCTCTCCTTACAAATATGATGGCCTCCAATCCATGAACACTTTGAAAACAGCCTGGCCGGCAGTTCCAAGTAGTAGCCTTCCACCAAGTGCATCCGAGCATCGATGGGAAGTTTTTCGGCATCGTGAATGCCTGCGATTCGTTTCAATTCCGTCATCGACACAGCTAGAGTATCTCGGTCATTCGGCGATTTCCCGTTCCAGTGATGCTTCATGCAAGCTTCTTTGGTGCTGTTACATGTACAAGTTCCCCAAAGTTTCGGCCGAAGAGAATTGGAGCATGGATGGCTCGAGTTAAGCCGACCCAAGCCTCACTTCCTAGGAATTCAACTTCTTTGGGAAAGATGCTGGTCGTGTTTTCGGCAATATCCCTAAAGTCGAATCCCTCCAAACGTGTTTCTGGCGATGCTTTGACCCGGCTTCCAACAGTTCTGTCCTCTCTGCTATCCTCGCGATGGCCACATATATGCTCAAGTGTGTGTAGAATGGTCCCCGTGCGGTCCTTGATGGATAGAACACCACCATATTCGTCCTTGTTGTTGCTATCAGCTGCTGAGTTAGGGCCAAATGAACCGAGCGTTGCTTTCGTTCCTTGGATGCGCAGCTCCAGGTTCGCTTCGTGCACCAATGTCTCATAGGCTGATTTCCTGTCTCTTCCGTCACCAATTGCTTCAGAAAAGGATCCAGAAATGCTGAGCTGTAATCGTTGGGCTTGGCAGCTTCTGCTAAATAGCAGCGGAGGAGATGAAGGACCGTCCACAAGCCAGGTCTTGTGGACCCCAGCATCGTGGAGGACGATAAATATCTTCCCGATATTCATCAGACGTTCAGGGAAGCTTTCCTCTCTTAACTGCACTGGCTTGTCTCTGTACCCACGGATGAAGCTCGTACCGAGGGTTATGAATTGGCCAGCCGTGATCTGCACCCTTTCCATTGCAAAACCCGCCGAGGGGGGGCTAAGCCTCGAAGGCTTGATACTATAGTTGGCACCAACAGCACGTATTATCCGTGTTAGTCGCTGAGATTTCTGCTGGGGGATCTTCGTACCAGTAAAGTTCTGGACCTTGTTCGTCCATCCGACGATGTGACGTGCCTGACCAACATCCTTAGGAGAAGGGAGTAACTCTTTTGGCGAAGCAATGGGGGGCACTTGTTGATCGGAGAAAAAGACTTGAGTACCGTCTTCAGTGCATACCAAGTGCCACGTCATAATGCCATTCCAATATTCAGTCGCATACAGAAGCAAGGAAAATCCCATTGATGAAGTTGAGATCAAACTGAGTCACACGCTCTGCACGGGTGAGATCCGCCAACATATCAAGGGGGATGTCTAGTGCAGGCTGACAGCCTCAGCCCGGAAAGTCAGAAGTGATTGATAGAAATCAAGCAAGGGGCAGGCCGTCCCCGGCAGCGCCGCAACAAGGAATAGCATCGAATCAAGTCATCCTCTTAATGCAAAGTGCGGGGCAAGGGCTTTCAGCTCTGTACTACTCGAAAACGCACACTGGTAGGTCCATCACCATGAGTTCATTGCCAGCTGCATGGTGTGTACAGAGTGTACCAACCAACCAAATATCTGCTTGGCTGGGCTAGGTCAACAAGCCTCGAGACAAGATTAACAAGTCGTCATACCCACAAGACTTCACTACTTACCCACTGGCAACCTACTGCACACAGCGTTTGGTGAACGGCCCAGTGCACTACCAAGTTTATAGTGATCCCGCCAATTGACCGCACATGCGTTGCTACGTGCAGTTCCAATGGAGAAATGTTGTACAAATCCCAGCCTTGCATGGCTTGTCTATGTCAAAAGCAATCTACTTTCGGCACACTCTCCGCAACATAGTAGTGCAATGAATGGACGCGGATCTGTTATGATTCTCAACGCCTTACCGGTCGAGATTGAAATTTGATGTCACATCTAATCCTTCGCTTCCCAATCGGAGAGGAGACTGTCAGTATGAACGAGTGTTCTCTGAGAGACGTTCCCTGCAGAGCATCTGGTATGATACAAAATTGGACGCGTATGTAGTCTAGGGCTATTTACAGAGTATCACAAGACAAAAAAAGAAGAAGTGTGAAGAAATCCTGATGACACCTCTTGATACACCCTGAAGAGTATCAATCCTTTCCCGAGACCAGGATCCCTGCGGACTGTATCATCCATACTCAAGAACTGGGAAGGCTGGTGGGGCGGCAAGGGAATAGAGTTTGTTAGCCGAGTTCGCCTCCCGTCGACGGCCAACGGTTAAGCTTCGGCAGGGTTGGACGACATGCGTTGTGGTTCCCACGAGAGGCGAAATCCCCCACAGCAGTGCGATGGGGATCAACAGGTGGCGACAAATCGGTCTCGAGACTCCGGCTTCCAAGCTGCGGCGTCTGTGTGAGCGGCTTGCAACAACTTGTGATGTCTCAAGGATGGACATTATCAGTATCTTCTGTGACGGTACTATACTCCTTGACAATGACATCCCAGAAACCCGCCTGAGATATCGAGTGTCACCAACCTTTTTGAATGCCCCCTTATCCACACGAAATACAGACTGCGAATCCAGCAGCAACCCTCCTACCATTAACCTGCACATTAAACCCAAGCTCTGCTCACTCCAGCTCCTTTCCCACCGACCCGGTTGGAGATCAAGTGCTAACAGTCATGTTCAAAACCTCATCAAGTTGTCAATGAGCTCTGCTGTTTGAAATCAAGGTCGGTGCCTTGGGCCATAGAATATCCCAGGGTCGCTGCTGGAGACCAGTCCTTTGAACAAGAGAACAGAACCTTGGAATCGGGGTTAGGTGTGTATCCTATCAAGGATGCTACCATAGTCCATCCTATTGAAACGTAGGTGGGTATCCCATAAGCATAGGCTGCTGCTGTGGCGGCATTGACATCGGGATGGGGCCCATCCCCATCCCCATAGGGCCTCTGGGTGCGGGGGCGTTGAGGTTCTTGTTGAATAGCCCTATGAGTCGCCGGCCGACGGACGGCTCGAGTTCTGTGCCGTCCCTGGCAATTTTGACCTCTCTATTTGAATTCCAAGGGTTGCGCAGGCCTCTGCAACGATAGAATGGGAGCCTCGTCGTGCAAAGCCACTCTAGCTTGAAAGGCTTGCCCCAAGTCTTGCTTTCCGGCCCGAGGTCGCCGCTCAGGATCGACTCAGCGTCTAGCTCGGCGTTAGTTGTAGCGGCCGTCGCCGCCTCATCTACTTCCAAATTATCCGCAGAGTCCTCACGAAGGACTTCCCAGAAGATTGTGCCTCGCGCCGAGTCATCGATAATGCGTCCTTTGGGTGTAGAGTCGGTTGCTTCGGTTGGAATCTCCTTCGGCAGGTCCACGTCGCTCACGGACTGAACCTTGGGGGCAAATTCTATCGCCGCAGCTGGGTCTTCGTTGATAGTGGAAACCATTCGAGCATAGCCATAGTATTCACCGGATTTGTTGGCAGAGAAGACCAGGTAAACATTCTCGACTGACTGTGTTTTATATTCGTTAATGACCACTCATTCACATAC
Source organism: Diaporthe citrichinensis (assembly GCA_014872995.1). NCBI lineage: Eukaryota > Fungi > Ascomycota > Sordariomycetes > Diaporthales > Diaporthaceae > Diaporthe > Diaporthe citrichinensis. The sequence continues at coordinate 139,149 of JADAZR010000003.1, forward strand.
ACAATGTATCATGTCATACCTTGAAAGCTTTGTTCAAACTCTCCTCGTTATGGGCCTGAGTAGCCCAGATTCCCGTCCGTACGCTCAATTCGAGGTCCTCAACCGTGAGACTCTTCAGAACGAAGAATTTGTCCTTCTGTGCGGAGCCATCGACTGCTGTAGGGGAGACTTTGGTCTCTGGAGCGCTCGAAACCGACGGTGTTCCATTTTCGGAGCTGCTTGGTTCAACTTCTGTCGTCGTGGCGGGCAAATTTTCTTTTTCTTTGGGCTCTGGCATGGGAACATGGTGCGGTGTCGCTGCTGATGGGCCAGTGGGTGCCGTGATTCCAGAGACGCCTTCGACGGTGTTCTTCCGCAGTCTGCTCACGAGTCTCACGGATTGAAATTTGGACTCGTGGAGTTTCTGTTGGGCCGTTAGGCAGCTAGCCTCGTCTTTGTAGTTGGCAAAAGCGCAGTTCGACTTCGAGATCAGGAACAAGGATTCCAGGCCCTCTGCTTCCTTGCAGACATGGTGGACAAGGCTCATCAGATCTGTCTGAGACGGCAGGTTCCCAATCCAGATGGCATGCCCTTCGAAAATTTAGTGAGACAATAATATTGTTGGCACGGGCGGATAGACATACCGCTTTGCCGGGGCTTTCTGGGCGGTCCACGGACGACATTCGACTGGCTTTCGCTTGAACCTGCGCCTCAGTTAGATATGCTCTAATTCTCGGCGGCCTTACTTTTTGACTTACCACTCTTCTGTTCCTGCGTGATAGCAAAAGCCCCTACGTTCCCGCTGTCCACAAGTTGTGTAGGAGCAGCCCTCATTTCAGGCTGGGAGCCTGGGACGGGCATAAAAGAGCCCACCATCGGCTGGTTATGGGGCGCTTGCCCATGAGAATGAAACGGGGCCATCTGCGGGTAGTAATAACCCATCGAGGAATGAGACTGCTGGTTTCCCATGAGCTGATTACCATAATAAGGCATGTTTGGCATGTTTGTCCTCGGTGACATGCTTGACTGGGGTTGGGAGGGCGAGATGGGGGACCCGTAGTACGGAGACATCTGCGCCTGCTGCTGCATATAGTACGCCTGATTCGGTACCTGTCCCATAGCTCCCTGCCCGCTGTACTGGTGCATTGGCTGTGCCTGGCCGAGCATGCTTGGCGAAGCTCCGGAAGGGTTGTAACGCATTTGCGAAGTGTTCACGGGAACCTGTCTGTAGGGTGGGTGCGGTAGAGCATTCGCCAGCGATGCCATGTTGTACGGACCCGGTCGGGCGGGTACCTGTGGTTGTGCCATCTCGGAAAGCGAGGTAAAAGCTGCCTGGGGTTGACCGTAAAGCTGGCCGGTATACGCTTGCTGCGACTCAACACCTTGGCTGCCCTGGTTGGGAGTATGTTGAGTCTCTAAAGGACCTGCTTGAAGGAACGCGCTTGCTGGCAGATCACTCGCGGAACTCATTGGATCGCCGCCCATTGAAGCTCTCACCGGAAGTCCTAAGCTCTCTGCAACCGTCAGCACAGACCCACCACAGCTGCAAGAGCCATACACAGGTCGATCTGGAATAGCACTGCAATGTACCTGTGTATGTAGCAAAACGAATGGAAACCTGCAAGTGTAAGCAGAATACTCGGGTGTAGGGGCAGGCGGGAGGTTTCCCGTCAGAGGTAGAGGCGGAACGTCGCGCGGACGTGTTTAGAAAGGACAAGAAGGGAATGCTCGGAACTAACCAGACTTTAGGTAAGGGCTTCGCAGAGGCGAATAACGGTTGTTGACGTTTCGGTACCTCAAGCGCGGTGCTATAGCGTGCTTTTAGCCCTGTCGTAGTGCAGAGACTCGTGGCCTGGAGCCCGGGGAGGGTACGCTGTGACAGGCCGGACCTTTAAGACGGTGAGCCAATGCTACTTTGGACGATGTCCCAGCAGCAGGGGTACCGGGAAGGAGGAGCCGCCAGGTGCTTTGTATCCGCAGGGGCAAACAAAGCTGAGACTGGGGAGGAGGCAGGTGTGGCTGAGAAGAACGCGGCTTCCTCGAATACCTTTGCTTCTCCACAATACCGAAGAGATGCGAGATGCCAATTGCGTGGGGTTTGTCCCGTATATGTGAGCTGCCTCGCCTAGTCGAACTGGGAAAGGAAAACAATGGCCCAGTGCAAGCGAGCGGTGGACTCGAGGACCTCAGGTGTGCTGGCTAGGCCCTATACGGTCTGGAGGTGGCCTGGTACTGTGGTCCGGAGGTACGTCCGGGTCGACAGAACACAGGGCAGGTCTCGCCACAACAAACGGCGAACACCCGGGGCCTAATATTTGCCGTTAGGTAGCGCTCTATTTCTTGTAATCACCTGTCGGGGGTGAAAGGTGGATGATAGTGAAATGGGATTATATCAGCAAGCTGGAAAAAGGCTGATCATTGCATGGAGGGGATGAATCACGCATCAATGATGATCCAGTGACGATCTGGATGGTTTTGTTTAAAAGTGTCGATGGTGTGAAAAGGACTGGTCAGACGACGTTGGTGCGGATGCTGGGCGAGCTACGGGGAGAGGAGGTAGGGAAGGATGACGACAAGCGATATACATATGTACCGTAGTGGTTTAGGTAGGTGGCCAAATTGTCTGTGAGGTCCAGTCCAGTCCGGTCTTGGGCAGCTCAGTGACTATCAATTTTTCAAGTGTCCGACGCATGGCATGACATGGGACGGAGACAGTGGAGATGGGGCGAAAAAAAAAGACAGGAAAGGGTCTTGACAAGCACCTGTCCACTTGAGGACAGGCAGGAGCATCCTGGCTCGAGACCTTTTGAGCAGAAGCCCTGATGGGGCGTGGAGACGCACAATGGGGTCTCCATCCAGCAACGCCGGGGAGGGGTGCTGGTAGCGGAGAGGATACGGCCAGAGGGACCTTGGGAGGATACCTTGGGAGGATACCTGCCAACAGGGAGCTGGACCATCCCAGCCGCCAGAACATCGATCCCACACAGATGGTAAAATGAGATGGGAATGTCGATTTTCGATGGGCTGCTGGGAGGCAACACGGCAGTGTCCTGGGCCAGGGAGACGGGGGCCCACCCCTGATCATCAGTTTTTCGCCACCCACAGCCTGTTGAGAGACGTCGCAGCTAGAGGTTGCTGAGCCACAGTTGTTCTAGGCTCACCCAACTTTGGGTGTCTTCCCAAACACGGGTGCTACCACCCAGGTGGCGGAAGGAGGATGAAGCATCTGGACCCTCTGCTGTATGGGATCCGTCCTGCGTGAAGAGTACCGAGGCAGAGGTTTCTATCAGGAATTTCCCCTCCCTCATGAAAAAACTCCAAACAAAGACAAAAAAGAAATAAGGGCAGCAATCATTCGCAGGTCGAGGCGCAGAATAAGGTAACGGCCAGTCCTGGTCGTGAGGATTTGCCATGTGAGCCCCATTGAGGCGTTCTCAAGCGTGCTTTGATACCGCGCCCTGTCGAGACCGAGGCGCCACCTAGCTCAGATTGGAGTACCCAGCCAGAATCTAGCCTCGGTGCTAGGGCCGCCCATCAGCAATGCACTTCATCCAGTGCAAAACAGGTGCGCGGCAAGCTGGATGGAGTATCTGTCCCAAGCTTGAAAATTGTCTGGATGCACCTGACATGAGTTTGACCCTGGTTGCTGGCATGCAACGGCGACCCCTTCCGGCATGTACTGCGTACTACCTAGGTAGGTAGAAGCTTTCTCCACACTGGGGCTCGATGGCGGTACCTACATAGAGAGAGCAAGGCACTGCATGATGTCCCGTCAGCGGGATGGATGCACGATGGGTGGCGATTTTACGAACCCCCCACCCAGCCAGCCCAGGCCAGCCCAGGCCAGTCCAACCGAGTCGGACGAACCTCTCGAGGTCGAGGCGACACAACCCTAGCAGCGGGTACTCTGCTCTGGTAGCTGTCCACTACCACACACCGGTAGCTTGTGATGAAAACCAACGGCCCAAACCCTGCGAGCGCCATTTGAGGGCGGTGACTTCGCAATTGATACTGTGCGCAGACAGACAGAGACCCCAAGCACCAGAGGCCGGTCCATGACATGACATCAAGTCCTGAGACTTTTATGAACATGATGACGGCATGCAAACATGACGCCTGACGGGGCGTGGCGGCAGGACGGATGGGCCTGATGGGGTGTTGCGCCTTGGTAAGGGGAGCAAAGTCCACGGTGGGCGGTGGGTCTTCAGCCGGGCGTGCTGCCGTTCTGTGGTCAGAGGTTTGAGAGGAGGGGATCGCGCGCACGAGCTGACATGGCGGTGGCGCTGATCACGGTGCGCCCAGGCCAGCCAGGGTCGAACAGGGTCGACAGTGTGCTTCACCTCAAAGCCGTAGGCCGTGCCTTGCGATTCGGTACGAAAATTCTGCCGATAGGCCATCATGTTTGTGCCGTCGGAAGGGGTCTCGTCACGACTCACAGTCGAGTCTGGGTACCAAGGTACTAGGTCGTCAGTCAGTCCTCAAGCGCGGCTCCTCGGCGCTAGCAGCAGGCGAAAAGACCCTTTCGACGGTCACGGCAGGGATGCTGCTCCTCGGGCACCCAAGCAGCCAAGGCAGTGACCAAATTGTGCATGTGTTAGAGCTCGGTAGCAGCCGCAGGACTCCCCACGTTTGTGCTGTGGTAGCCAATTGCTGCAGAGAAAGATTGGGCCGTACTGTGCCGTGCTGTACGGGGCAGCGATCGTCGCGAGTGGTGGACGGCGGGACTGGGAGATGACGTCGATTGGGATGGAGGGTGGGGAGAGAGGGGAGGTTTAGACCGGACAATGTGCCACAGCAGCTGTGCAGCTGTGTAGCCAGGAAACCCAGGCAGCTGTGCCGTGTTGTGGCTGTTAGAACTGTCATGACTGTCGTGATACACCACACGATGTCAGAGAACTTCCGTGGGGTTGCGACTGCCGTGGTGCATTAGGTCTGTGGGCGTCGCATGCGAGACTATTGCTGGCATCGAGAGTTCTGACATCGTGGGCATAGATTGTTCCAATGCGACAAACGGATCTCGGCCCGCGCTCTGAGTCTGCTGTACATTCAGCAAGAAGCTGGCCTGGCTAACAAGCAAGCTGGCCACCTGACTGGCAATTCTACTACTGTACATTGGCGTCGACATAGTACCGTGCTTGCACTTTGTAACGCGGCCGTGCTGGCGCAAGCTGGTAGTACCGGGTCGGAATTCAGTGGATTGCCTTTCCATAAATAGGTCCTTTCTGATGCCGAGTGATGTCGAAATGTCGAAATCGGCCGCCTGTCGACAGGTAGCATAATCTAATTTACCGCTGCGTGTGTGAGAGAGACGCACATCGAAGGTACCTGAGCTGGGTACTGCTCGACTGACATTAATCGGCAGGCATGTAAGCCAATCTGGAGTAGCTTGACCAATCCAAGGCGCGGCTTCTGATGTAAGAGGTTGCTGGCTGACGTCATAAATCGAAGAGTTTCATTCAAGACACTGATCTTGAGCGAGACTGATTCGGGTCCTGCAAGGCCAAGCTGCAGTGGCCAAGGCAGCTTGTCCAAGGGTCCTTCCTCTTTGGGTAATCAGGTACCTCTGTACGGAGCTTCCAAGGTTGGTGGCCCTAGGACGCTAGCCAGCCGTGGTCGTGTCCGTTTCAATTGCACCCGAGGAACGCGGGCGTGGCGTCTGGAGTCTGGCCCGAATATATGAAGACCAGCAGGCCCTTGCTACAGAGCTCGCAGAGTCAGAGCCCATGTGAATCCTCGGTGGACTGCAATTGAGGCAGGTGTATGCGGCCAGGAACAGATGTTCCAGGTCGACGGTTCGCCGAAGAAGGGAAAAACACCTCAGCTACAATCCCTGGACACGCGATGCAGTTCTTGCTGCCTTTCTGGGGAAGCTGTCCAGCTGCGACAGCCAATCCCGGGGACGGATGTGCTCCAAAGGCCCCACTCTTGACGTCATGTATCGGAAGCTTTCACGTCCATTCAGACCGTTGGGCACATTGCGTTGTGCGCCGTCTCGAAACAGCGTGTGAGCCATTCCCGCCAAACTGCTAGGAATGGGCAAAAAGGCAGAAACAATGGGGGAAATGGGAAATGGGCCATCAAAGATCACAGACAACGCTCAGGAATAGGGTGTGACAGAATGGTGTGACAGAAAGTCCAAGCCTTGCTGTCCCCCAGTCCCCCTCTCTGTCCTGAGCATACGCGCAAGTCCGTTGCCACTGGTTCCCGAGCATGCTGGCAGGACCCTGGATTTTGTCCATCGCAGCCGCATGAGGAAGGGATCGTGGAGCCTATTCGACTTTACAGTTTGGAAGTTGAAGGACATGGGGGGCAGGGGCTGGTAGTATTGGGCCAGGAACAGGTGCGCTGCGACGACGGGATCCCGCCCGCAAGCGTCTAAAGGCCTATCATGGCAACCCACGTTATTTGCCATCAGCGCCCACGCGCCACAATGAGCAGCGCCCCTTGAAACCTTGCGAGGTAGTTTCGAGTCCCGTAAACGCGGTTAGGTGCTACAACAACCCAGGGCGCCTCGAGGTTGGCTGGACCGTCTCGCCTAGGCAAGCGTGGCCGGGATATCGCCGTTAGCAAGCTCCTACTGCGCAAGATGCGCCCGCCCCCTGATGTGAGAACGGGAGTGGCGAACTCCAGTAACAGGGCGATCACCCACCTGCTCTGGACCTGAATACAACTGTGCCCCTTCATAAGCTGTTGCACATACTCTGGTTCTTCCGCAAGCCCGGGAGGGAGCCAAGCACCAGCCCACCTTGCCCCGGGGATGCCGTCCGACGATCGACAAAGGCGTCGTAGTTTCTCTCATCTTGGCGCACCGGGAGATGGCTTGACTCCATTCCGGCTACCACCGCCGTAACCAGGCCGGACGACTCGTTCTCGCCACCTCCATCCCCGGTAATTTCCTGTGTGAGTTTGGGGCGAGGCTGTCCAGCTGCTGACGGCTTAGTCCAACGGCATCTAATGTCCGCCCGTGCTTTGGATGTCCAGTAGCCGTGGAGGACTCGTTCGGCTGAAATTATACGTGCCACTAGAGTATGATTAGTTCCCATGGATGGTTCGCTCGCTCAACCCAGGGGTTACTCGTGCCGTTTATACAAGTAGTGTCATGTGAGCATACCGGGTACGCGTTTTGGGGATACCAGTCCAGATGGCCAGCAATGGCTCGCCTTGCTTGCATGGGTGGTGGACTAAGCGGACACTTACTAAAAGTCCCGGTATCGTATTCTTCAGCGGACTCGCCGTACACACAGGTGCGCAAACGTCCAGTTCATGTTAGTACTGGTACGGAGTAGACTCAGCCTGCCTTCCGCGAGGCACCTTGTGCATACAAGCTGGGGAAATCTGCATGCGAGCACATGGATGGTGGATAAAATATGCGTTGGAGAGATAGCCTCAAGTAGAACTTGAAGAGATATACATGGTAGCATGTCACAAGTTGTATCTTATGCTTTTCAGACTAGAAAATGTTTTCAATTTCGGAACTGGACTCGCCCTTGTGATAAAGAGACACTCAAACTTCCCTGGGCCTTGAAACCAAAGACAATGATGGAAGAGGTGAGGGTAAAGGTTGAAGGTGTTCATCATGGAGAAAGACATCATATGCAATGCACTTGCTGCCAAAAATTAGAACTCTCTGTGAAAATCCAGCAGCTGCTGAGAGGCGGGCAATCCCTAGTCTGGCATGAGCAGGAAGGCTTCCAGCTCCTTCCAAATGACCTGCATGGGCACAAACCATCATGTAATTGCATGAGGATCGATAATTCTACTGCTAACTTGGACTGCTGATAATTCAACGATCTAGTCAATGTCCTGGACGACATTGACTGATTGATCACGGTCAACGTTGGAAGCCGCAAGGACAGGCAGCATACAGCAATGAATGATGGCATATCGAAACCCAGCATCTTCAAACTGTAATGAATCTCACAGTTTTGACACCACTTCCCCTAGAGAAATCTAAACATCGCCTGACTGTCTCGATCCCGTTCAGCAGGTCTGCTCGCCTCCGCCTCTCAACCTTCGGTCCATGGGCACACACAGGCAGAAAGTTGGATGTCAATGACACTGCGCCATGGTATGAGCCCAACTATGCCCCAAGACATGATATAATCACATTGATGAACCAAGCCCCCAGTCCACGAGACAGCCCATCCATTTCAGCTTCAGCTATGAGCAAGCAGTGGACCAGTATTGTCAGGTGTCCGGCGGGCGTATCCCTTTCGCGTGGTCGCCTGATGATGAGAATGAATTAAGATACTTGGACTTCTCACCATTGCGGAACTCCGCTGGGCTTGAAAGACCATCATGTTGACGCGCAATACGTACGCCTGCGTGTAGACGGCGATGGCAGCCAGCAGGCCCCTTGAGCAGCCCTGGATTTGCCTGAATCCTTTTGGTGCATCCTTCCAAGAAACATTCATTTTGAGATTACAGAATGACTAGTGTGACATATTCTGAACACCACAGGCACGGCTGTCTGGGGCGAGCCCGGCACTTGCGAGCGGCTTCTGAATCGGGGACCGGCAAGCACTGCGCCCCCAATCGTGGGGTCGGCTAGAAGAAACATAGACGAGAATTATGTGCACCTACTCAAACATATCTTGCTATGCGAAACCTGGCATTGTCTGGTGTCCTCAACAAACTGTGCAACAATTAACTGGTGTTGACATGATCACCCGGTGCATGCGAGCCTGGCCATATTCCCACCGCGATATGCTATCGACACCTTGCAAATTACTAGGCCTTTATTTAAAATAAATAAAGGGGGGGGGGGGGAGGCGATGATGGTGGGTAGTTTGGGACGAACAGCCCTGCAGTCTACAGAAAGTCGCAGTGTACCGAAGCTGCTCTCCCACGGGTCAGCGTGTGATTCACGGGATTTTGATGGTAAAGTCAAGTCAGACCAGCCCTGAGAACGGCCGGAGTGTGTCGTGAATCTAGTCTTTATCTCATTGCGTGTCTTCGAAGTCGAGTGACTACCGTGATCGTATCATACAAGTTGGCTTGTTAAGCAAGTCATGAGACTCCTCTCCCACAGCTCATTAGTCCTTCTTCAGAGGCAGCAGAATCTCCTCAATGCCATCTTTTGTGATGACCAACATCTGCAGTCCGTCACCGACCTCAATGTGTCTCTCCACTGCACCGTCAAACGCATCCTTGACCAGGATCTCCACGTCCCTCCGAGACAGTGGCTGCTTCTCCCGCTCCTGCAGCTCGTGTCCCACGCCGCTGCCTGGCACAAACTGGTTCTTGAAGTTGACCTGGTTGTCCAGGAACGGCATGATCAGACTGGCAGCGGCGCCACCCGCCCGGCACATCTCCCGCTCGTAGCTGCCCACGGGGTCGTAGCTGTAGACTGCGCCCTTGCCCTCCTCGTCAAGGCCGCCCAGGATCGCGTATGCGTAGTAGGGGAAGAAGCGCTTCTGGTAGAGGATCGTGGACAGCCGCTTCGCGCAGGCGTTGACGCTCATGGGCTTGCCGTGGCGGTACCGGTACATCTTGCAGATGGTGTCGAGGCGCTCCTTCAAGGCCTCGCCGTCGGCCGCGAAGCCACACACGGAGAGGACGAGGTTCGCGTCGTGCTGGTCGGCCGTGCTGCCGCCGACCTTGAAGACCTTGGGGTAGTGTCGTGTGTTGATGCTGTAGCCGGCCGTGTGTCGGGTGTCGCCGGCCAGGATGGCGAACTCGGCGCCGGCGATGGCGAGGATGGAGCCGCCGTTGTCGGTGTAGCTGTAGAGTCGTCAGAAGCCTGTGAAGGCAGATAGTATCAAAAGGAATGATGGGTCATTCACTCACGGGTCAAAGCGATGTTGTCGGAACTCGCCATTGTTGGTTGTGGGCGCATCGTTGAACGAGTAGTTGGGCCCGTTCATGAGGGGATTCTGGCTGAACATGGCAGCCATATTTGCGATTCTGAAGATGTGAAAGACGGAAAAGGTGCGTTGGTGAGAAGGGAGGTTTGCGGTGGAGGAGGATGAGATATGTTTGCGGTTTGTGATGATGGCATGCGACTGCTGGATGGTGGGCTTGAGGCTGCAAGCTGTCGAGTGAGGTCGGGCGCGTCAGCCTTGCTCTGCCTGTAGCCGACAGGGGTAGCTGCAGCTTTGACTAAGCAGCGGGCTGGAGCACCCAATGTTATCACTGTAGGATTTGATTGGACTGGTTATTAGCTGTCATCTCTCTTGGACAAGGGGGGCCCATCATCCAAGGGATGCCCGTCAGCCCGAGGCCCATTTGCTGCTATGTAAAGACAAGAGTTTGGGGGCTACCACAGGCGCAAGCACTCACTTTCCATATAACACTGCTGCTTCTGAGGACCGTTGGTCTGACGATGGAATAAATTCTAATTGATCTGCTCCTATCTTGTTCCTTGCCAGCTTCTGCCTCGAAGCAACCCCACTGCGGTACCTAGGTACGCTGCGAACCCCGTACCTGCGCCGAAGCCAGCATGGCTCGAGACATTCGTTCGAAGGCGCTGGAGCGAATCGCCGCCCTCTCAGCCTCCAAACCTACGGCGCCATTCGAGAAGTCGGATTTGGATCGTCTCTGCAGGGCCTGCCCAAGTCATCAACACCATACGAGGGCGAGGAGTGGCACGAATGGGTCTGAACACCGGAAGCCCTCGTCTCTCGGGCGGGTGCCCATGGTGAGCGAGCACTCTGTGATCACGGCCATCGTTGCGCGGCGCTAACTGAACGTTGCAGACAATTCGAGAATTCGAAGTCCTCCTGTCCCTTTGCAAGGCCGCTCCGCTAGTCCAAAACAGCCAGAATGCCCAGAGACTGACTCGGCAGTTGTCGCCCTATCTGCTCGACGCTCATATCCAGGAATTTGCGCCGTCGCCGTTCTACCGAAAGATTGAACCCTCTCCGACCGAGTCGCTTTCTTACCATGTGACCTCGGCTCTGCTGTGTCTCGGAAATCACGATGCAGACATATACGAGAACGTCTCCGCCAATGTTTCAGTGTTCCTGAAAGCCTGCGCGCGTGCAAGCGAGAGCTTGATGTCTGCGCAGGGAGAGGGAGGCGGTGATGTGAACCTCACGGATGCTATGCAGACAGCCTCGATTGCTGTGTCTCTGCTGGGCTTCCTCGATGCTGCGGCGGCTCAGGCTGACTTCTGGAGGTCGGGAGGTCGACTGGCTATAATACAACGACTGCAAAGATTGCTGAACGAGAAATTCCTGATTGCTGTCGAGACTGCCTTTTCAAAGATTCGCAACTCACACTCCCACGACCGTGCGCCAAAGGAATGGAGGCGGTACCTGCGCCACTACCAGGAGGTTCGGCGACCATTGGGTGCGATGCTTCTTCAGCAGAGGTTCATGCTACTCGTTACGTCTTCGACTTCGCTGTTGGTTGCGGAAAAGTCTGCTTTGAAGAAGGCCCATGTCCTTGACCTCTTGATGACGAGTGAAGGGCTTCTCCGACCTGGAACTGGGAGGAGTGGAAATGGAGACACGAGCTCTGTGGTGACCTACTCCAACATCGTCATCGACCAGCTGAATTACTTGGAGGCCAGCGCCGATTTCATCCGCATGGGCTCCTCATCGCAGCAGAAGATAGCTTGTGCGGTCAAGGCGGCAGCATTCATCAGCTACCTGAATTGTTCCAGACTCAACGAAGACGCTGCGGACACCGATACGTTAATGGCTTGGTTGGAGGACACAGTCATTGATCCCGACCAGATGGCGGATGAAGATCTAGCGTCCGTCGTTATTCGAGCCATGGCGATTGTCTGCAGAATGTCTCCAACACATGGTGCCAACATCAGCCGTCTGCTGCCTCGATTCATTGTGCAAGGACGCGCTCCAAGCCATGTTGTCGTGACGGCCTCTCAGTGCTTGGCCTATGTGCTCCGGATGCTATCAACTGACGCAGTCATCACCACACTGTACACTCTTGGTAATGTGCTCAGTCCCACTACCGAGGAGAACGAAAAAGCCGACTTTGGGCTCGAAAACAGTGACTCGCAGGTTTACCGTGGAAGACAGTCGACTGGAAGCTCAATATCGCTTCAATTCATTGGGGAGGAAGAGACGTCCACAGTTTACATCAATGTGATTGATGCAATCTGCGGCATAGCGTCTGCTTGCAACGACGAGAAGATCTCTGCTCTGGCCCAGTCCATCCTTCTCCAAAAGTATGACAGGATCAGTAATGTGGTGGACGCAAGGGTCATTACTGGAGCAGCAGTGCTGTCTCTGAGCGCGGGACAGCTTGAGTTCCGCTCCCTGCTGAAGAGTTTTGCACGCATTGCCCATGCTGCCGTAGTGGACAATCGAGTTCTTATTCTGCATGCGGTGAGTTTATACCCTGCAGGTGACCAAATCGAGCCTTTGCTGACTTTTTCGCAGTTGACTTCGGCCAGAAACCACATCTCTGCCAATCTCCACCGGGACTCTCCGCTCTATGACATCTACTTGGACCACATGCTGGATAGCATCGTCTCAAAAGGGGACGTTTCTCAGACCAGCCACGCCAAGGAGTCCGACATGGAACTCGCCGCAAAAGAGATTGCTGAGCTCCTTCAACCCTTAGCTGTTTTCATGGCCGCAAACGACATGGCCGCAAACAATTGGGCAGATGACGAGTTTCATGCCATGTTGCGCGATGCCTGGTTCAATATAGTAGTACACGGCTTCAATGCAGTCACTGAGCGCGGCAAAAGATATGCGGACGATCTGCGTGTCATTGCCATTCATTCGCCGCCCCTAGTTGCGGAACAGCGCGGTGAGCAGGTTGAGAGTGACATCGAGCTCAACACAGTGCTTCGCAGAGGCATGAGCTCCGACAGAGAGTCGCAGCAGAAGAAACATCTGGCCGAGCTGGTGTCGTCTAAGGCGTCCGACATCAAGGGCTTGAGCTATCGCAAAGTTATCTTCTTACACACCGCCTACCTTGTTGAGAGCTTGAGAGCCGAATCTGGTGACTGCACGAAGGTGCTGTCATACTTCCTCGAACCGAGCATGCGGAAGGGTGACGTTAGCAGTGTCATGGAAGGAATCACAGGTGTTGTTGTGGAGAAATACCTGAGGAAGACGCTCGGTGGCGTCAACAACACATTCTCCGCGCAATATGCGGCGTCGCAGCTGGCCACCATCTTCTGCGACTGTTGCCACAGAATCGAGCGTGTCCAGCAGGCAGCATATGCCTGTGCCGACCGCATCATTCGTGACGTCCCGTCCGCCTTGTGCCGTCGGTCTTCGTTGTTCGCCTTGCTAGAACTGCTGTCTCTGATGTGGGCAAGCTGTCTGGAGGCAGAGACAGAGATGTATGAGCCGCGGTCGACTTTCACTTCCGAGCGTGGAAATGTGACAGTTGAGCTGTCCGATGATTACACCTTCAGAAAACTCACCCTGAACCGGCTGTACAAGGCCGCCAGAGGCTGGGTCTCGACAGCCATCAACCTGTCACCAGCGGACGTTAAGGGGCTGCTGCAGACTCACCTGTCCGAATTTGATGATGAGGGCGCTTACGGCCATGTTTCTCTCGGCAGGTCTTTCGCGATGGAACTTGGATCCGCCATTCCAGTCACAGACCAGAGACTGATCTCGATTGACGGCATGGGGGAGGCCAATATCAATACTGCCTCGGACTTCATTGCACAATATACCACACGTCAGGAATACCGCTATGCAGAGGCGTTACCGGACCACAGCCTGGAGTGGTTGACCTTTATGCGTATCGACAGGAGGGCGTCTTATCTATCAGGTGCCGACACGGAGAGTGGCGATGCAGTCACAGCTTTGGCTCATATCGAAAATCGCATTCTGCAGAAACGGAATACGCCCATGGTCGACGTCCGTGACATCCTCCGTCGGGCCGCTGCTCTGTTGTGTCGCAGTGAGTCAGGAGTGGAATGTGCAGTGGCGCATCATCTCGTGAGCATACCATTCGCCATGTTTACGAAGCAAGCCATCAAGCTTGGAATCTCGTTGTGGTTGGGTGTGATGAACGAGAATCCTATCTGGGAGCCTCGGATTCTCAACGAGATATCGCAGCAGTGGGAGCTCAGTATCCACAAGAAGCTTGGCCTGTTCAGTGCGGCAATCACATCTCCAGACCCGTTCTTCCTCAGGGAAGAATTCGCGCCCAGTGACCAAGAGGCTCTCACTAAACGCAAACAACTGGTTCACAATCTTCTTTCGCCCCATGCCCGCCTGTTGGAGTTCCTCGGCAGCCATTTCAATGCGACGCGACTGGGTAGTCCTGACACACAGAAAGTACTAGTCAGGCTGCTTGATGTCACAATGGAGGAGCTGCAGAAGGCCACGCCTCACCCTCTGGCGAGAGAACTGAGGCTCCAGCTTGTTCTATTTGGGCTGAAGGTCCTGCGGACTTCAACGACGATTGGTCCAGTGTCGCAATGGCGTCTGAAAGACAAACTGCTGTCCGCAGCATTGAGCTGGTTCTGTCATGCACCCAAGTGGTCTTTCGGCAGTAACATGCTACAGATGAAGACTGAAATCCGGCTGATTACAGATGTGATTAACGCTGTTAAGGCTGTCGGCTTCATTGGAGCCCACTCCGTTGGAACTTTCAGGTCACTGCAGGCTCTCCAATCTAAAGAACAGCTCTTGCTACTCTTGCTGGAGAGTGAACAGTCTAGGCTGACGGTTTGGGTTTATCCTCTGAGCGAGCCGGTACAAAGGCCATCAACCCTGGTGCACACCGGCAAAGGATCCCTCGAAGTAAGATTCCGACCCTCGGTACCATTCGAGCCAAAACTAACGGCTGTCTAGAACGCCTTGCTTCCCTTGATGCGTACGGCATGGGCTGAGAGCCCCTCACTCGCGATAGAGCTCTGCACAAGATTCCAGTCTCCCCGGATCCACAAGGAGATTCGCACGTTGCTTCTCACATACCCTGAAAAGGCTGTAGGGGAGCCTGAGGCACTGCCAATCCTTTTGGGCGGCGCCCTCCCCAGTGATATCAGCAACCAGTTGAGGGTGAGTTCTTCCGTACCAGCCTACCTGAGTCTGGCCTAACTTGTGCAGTTCCTGTTGTTCTGGGCTCCCGTCAACCCCATCACCGCGGTCACATATTTCCTACCAGCGTATCAGAACCATCCTTTCCTGATCCAATATGCTATGCGGGCGCTTGAAAGTCACTCTGTTGATGTGACCTTCTTCTACGTCCCCCAGATCGTGCAGACACTTCGGTATGATGCACTTGGTTATGTTGAGCGCTACATCATAGAGACTGCGCAATTCTCCCAACTCTTTGCCCACCAGATCATATGGAACATGAAGGCCAACTCGTACAAAGACGATGACGGCCAAGTTGTAAGTAGTACCCTCTTCAAGTTGGCCCAAACTAGATATGCTGACTATGCACACAGCCCGACGACATCAAACCAACGCTGGACAAGGTGATGGAAAGAATGGTTGACAGCTTCGACCCTACTGATCGAGAATTCTACGAACGAGAATTCACTTTCTTCGACGAGGTCACAGGCATTTCTGGTAAACTCAAACCTCTGATCAAGAAGTCGAAGCCGGAGAAGGCGCAGAAGATTGAAGAGGAGCTCCGCGCCATCAAGGTTGAAGTTGGCGTCTACCTTCCCAGCAACCCAGATGGTGTTGTCATTGGCATTGACCGGAAGTCTGGTAAACCACTTCAGAGTCACGCGAAAGCACCATTCATGGCCACCTTCCGGATCAAGAAGGACAAGGGAAGCCTGGAGGAAACGGGCAGCATGATTGAGGAGACAGTGGAACGTGGCGCGGCTCCGGCTCCCACAGAGCAGTCGATCGAGGTCTGGCAGTCGGCCATCTTCAAGGTCGGCGACGACTGCCGTCAAGACGTCCTCGCCCTCCAGATGATCGCCGCCTTCCGCGGTATCTTCCACAGCGTCGGGTTAGACGTGTACGTCTTCCCGTACCGCGTGACCGCCACGGCGCCGGGCTGTGGTGTCATCGACGTTCTGCCCAACTCGGTGTCCCGCGACATGCTCGGCCGTGAGGCTGTCAACGGGCTGTACGACTACTTCATCTCCAAGTACGGCAACGAGGACTCCCTGCGGTTCCAGCAGGCGCGCAACAACTTTGTCAAGTCGATGGCAGCGTACTCGATGATCTCGTTCCTGCTGCAGTTCAAGGACCGGCACAATGGCAACATCATGATCGACGACGCGGGCCACATCCTGCACATCGACTTTGGCTTCTGCTTCGACATCGCGCCCGGCGGCATCAAGTTCGAGCGGGCGCCGTTTAAGCTGACGTCGGAGATGGTGGCGGTTATGGGCGGCAACACGAACCACCAGTCGTTCAAGTGGTTCGAGGAGCTCATCGTCAAGTCGTTCCTGGCGAGCCGCACGCACGTCGAGAAGCTGAGCCAGATCGTCCTGCTCATGATGGACAGCGGGCTCCCATGCTTCAAGCCCGAGAGCGTGGAGCACTTTAAGCAGCGCTTCGTGCTAGACAAGACGGAGAGAGAGGCGGCCGACTTCATGAAGGAGCTCGTCCGCAAGAGCTACTCGAGCTACTCGACGGGCATCTACGACCAGTTCCAGCTGATGACCAACGGCATCCCTTACTAGAGGAGGTGAGGCCCTGAGGGGGCAATGTTGATATTCCGAGTGGCACTTGAGGAAACACGGCCATTTCACTAAGTATAAATATTTTTAATACATATTGATAGTTCCGGAGGCAACTACTACCGAGCCCTATGCGTATCGTGTTGACATGGACATTGCTTCTGATAACTTTCCTTTCTTGAGTGATGCAGGCCATGCCCTTCCTTACTTTTCTTATAGCCTGCCTCAACCCTGGGCACTAGACCCGTCGTCATAGCCCCTCCGACCCCATTTGATGCCTCGCTTCCCTGTTAACCTGCGTTGCTCATTGGGTGGTCGACGTAGCAAGAGTGTCACGACACGTCCAGACAAGCCACGAGACGCTGCTTAACAAGGAGCGTTCAGTCCCAACAATTCACTCCTACTAAAACCTCGAGAATGTGAGCTGTTGCTCGTTGCAGAAAGGTTGTGGAGGGTGGCCTAGGAGGGCATGCGACCGGCTCGCAGTAGCGCTCCTGGTGGATGAATTTTCTCTCGAACTCCTCTTCCTGTCTCTGTCTCCCTCTCTTCTCTAAAAGCATACCCAAGTCTTCTGCACCAATCCCGTCACAGATCAAAACGCCTTTTTTGAATGCCGCCCGAAAAACTCCTGCGTAGATTTGATGATGACCCATACGCCAATGCTAACCCCCAGCTTAAGCCGCCTGCTGCTCCATGTGAGTCGGCAGGTTATAACTAGCATAATCGCAATGTACAAAGGCCCTGTCCACGATAGGGACGGACTCCAGGACGTATTGTAAACTCTCACTGTTTGCCAATTGATCAGTCGATTGTCCTACAGCCTCAAGGACCAAGAAGGCGAGGGGTAAGGGATTTGAAAACTTACGCAAGGTCATGACTGTCCTTTAGCGACGTGCTGGCGTCCAGCACGATGTCCACCTCGACGTTCAGCTTGTCGCCCGAGTGGTAGGCCTGCAGGCCCTGGATCTGGCGGATGGTCTTTGCGAAGCGCATGGTCAGGTAGAGCAGGATGTTGCGCTGGTCGGCGGTGGCGGAGAAGCCGCAGAGGTTCTTGATGTGCTCGCTTGCGCTGTGGCTCCAGTTGAAGATGACGACCATGGACAGCAGCAGACCTCCCAGGGCGTCCAGCCACCAGATGCCGGCGTAGTACCCCACGATGGGGAAGGCGATGGAGCCGAGGTTGAAGATGATGTCGGTCATTGCATCGTCGGCGAGCGCCTGCACGGACGAATTCTTGATCAGGCGGCACCAGAACCAGCACAGGCCCTTGATGATGACGGTGCTGGCCATGATGCCGATGGCCGAGGCCGGCAGCTGGATGACGGTGTGGTCGTTGCCGGCCAGCGTCTGGATGGCCTCGAGGGCGACCTGGACGAACGAGGTGATCATGATAACCGAGAAGACCAGCACGCCGACCGGCTCCAGACGCCGCCGCCCCACTGGATAGCGGTACTGGTCCTGCCGGGAGATCAGGGTGGTGGTGATCCAGACGATGACGGTCGAGAGGAAGTCGAGGGCTGCGTCCACCAGACTTGCGAGCACAGAGACGGAGGGGACGGTGATGATGACGGCGAGTTTCCCCAGGAGGAGGGTCAGGTTCGCAATGAAGTTGACGTAGATGGCCACGGTGACGATACGGGCGCCGCTGTCGACGTCATCGTCGTCGGCCCAGGGGATCTCGGGCTTGGCCTTGTCGTCATCCTCGCCGTCCAGGTTGGGGGCGCCGTCTTGGTTCATCGCCTTGATGATGAGCGGCGTTGCCTCCTGAACCGAGATATCTGATGACGAAGAGTCCAGGTTGGTCGGCCGGTAGATGTCCTTGGGCGTTCGCTTCACCTTCTTCACCACTGTGCCGTAGCCCGGGGTCGAGCCGGAGCCGCTGGCGGAGCTGGATATGGGCTGGCCGTTGGACGAGCTGCTCGGGGTGGAGGGCTCCTCGGAAATGGTGGTTGGGACCTCGACGCCGCGGCGGAAGGCCGAGAGGGGCATGTGGTTGTACTCGTTCAGGAGGTCGTGGGGCAGCGACGAGTCCAGCAGCTTGTCGATGTACAGGTACTGCTGGATCAGGTAGTTTGTGCGCTCGTAGTAGCCTCGCACCGACTTGGCGGGCATGTCCTTGAGCTGGTCCTCGGTCTTCCAATACCCCTCCCACTTGTAGCGAGGGTTTGTGCTGCCGATCAGACGCATGCTGCGCATCTGGGGCCCGGTGAGGAGGGCGTTCAGGCGGCGCTCCTCGGCCAGAGAGCGGTGGTCATCGTCCTCGTCGTCAATGCTGTTCCGTTGCCTAAAGGCGGTCCAGTCTGGGAACGGCCCACTGGGAATTGCTTCCTCCTCGTCGTGGTAGGCCTTCCAGGCCGGGCTGTGGATTGAGGCCTGGGAGCGGTTCCTGATGAGCGTGGTCAGGGTGCCGTGGCCCTTGGAAGCCAGCATGTTCGGCTCGTCCTGCTGCAGCAGCAGCGACGAGGGCCGCCGATGTGAAGGGGACGTCATTTTGGGGAATTATGCTGGGCGTAGCCGGGGCCGTCACAAACGCTCAATGCCGCCTAAAAAGGATGCCCTGGTGCGCGGGAGACGGTCTCGAGCTCGAGAGAAGCCGTGGGATGCTGCTGCGAATGCAATTGACCAGACAGGAGCCCTTTCTGAGTGTTTTCCCTGGGGGTGTTTAATTCCGCGTGTGTGCAAACTGGAGGCGAAGGAGATAAATCGAGCCGCACCCGACCTTTTTAGATTGGCATCTGCAGCCGCAGCAGGTGGGGGGCCAAGTCGTCTAAGTAGGGGTCTATAAGTAGGCTGTGTATACTAGAAGCTGCAGATCCACCCACAAGACAGGACGAGACTAGGCAGGGACAGGTCGGGACAGGACAGGACAGACACAAGACAACATAAACCGAGCCAAGGGGAGCAGCGGCGCTGGGCATCGCTTTAAATAATACGCATAGCAATCCTTAGCGGGCGGGACCATACTGTTGTACAGCACATGCCATGTCCATCAGCTCGACCTGGATGGCATAGCAGCACCACAGTGTCATGTAGTGTATACTATGCATTCTGCTGCAATAGCTGCGATATTCCCTCGCCCGCGCGTGCATTGGCCTGCACCGTGGCAACGCATTCGTCACAAAACGGGTCCTCACGAGCCCGGTCCCAATCCGACAACGGTGTGGCAGAATTGATGCCCTGCCAAGAGCCCAGCGACGTCGAGGACTTCATACACACCACGCACCCATACTTTTTCCGCATGCTCCATGCTACGTGCTACGTGCTACCGTGCTGCTATGGGGGGTAGCCGAACGTTGAACACGTCCCAGGCCCTGCCTCGGGCTAGGGGTCACCCCCGCCGATCCCTGGGTGATCCTGCTGGCCAGGGCAGCTTGTGCCGGGCCGCATGCGTGCAGGTCCTGCAGGATGGGAAACAAGAGAAAGTGGGTGCGTTCTCGGAGTCACGGATGGTTGGGGTGACGCGCATCTCTCTACCGCCGTGCCTACCCTACGTACATACAGCATGCCTGCCCTGCAAACCCCGTACTATCTCCATGCGGCAAAAACCACAGCACATCACTCACGGCCGCAGGAGACGGCCGCTTCTCTTCTTGAAACTCACTCACTCACTCACCCAACAGCCGGGCCACGGCAGTACGCGCCTGAGATGAGGCCACGGCCGGTCGCTTTTCAGGAATCACCAATGCAATGCCTACGCCCGCGAATGGGCAATGCCAATGGCAATGAGAAGGCCACTGCCAATGAGAAGAGAGTTAATGACAATGTCAGATGTCAATGTCAGTAATGCACCACCACCAGGACCCTTTGTTGGACCCCTGCCCGGCACTTCAAGACCCCTTCTGGTTTCAGGCCTGCTGGACGGGGGCAACGTGAAGGGATGAAGGGTCTTATTCGGGACGACACATCTTGGTCGATCAATTTGGGGACGTTCCCTTCAGCCTGCGATGGTTGTCTCAGGTATCACACTCGCCATCGGGAGTTGCTCTGATGGTCCCGAAACCGATCAGCACCATGGTGGAGAGCCTCAAGAGCCCGGCATTCTCACCAACAAGCAGAGGCCTTGCGCAGAGCTCGGGGTGCAGCACCAGGGCCGGCCGCTGCTCTGTCGAAGGGGTCTCATCCTGTCTCGAGCCTGTCATGGCAAGCCCACGCAGATGAGTGGATTGGGTGTTTCGAAGGCACAGACTGGTCCTACATAGCGTACAGTTACTTACTGCATTATAGCTGAGCCGCCTCGCCCCATCTCCTTCTCTCGGCCGGCGGTCCAGTGTGCACGGTCCTCGGGTCCTGCCCAGGTCCGGACATGGGAACCACACCGCCCCCTCGCTCTTGCTGCAAGCACGAGACTCAGGACGTGTTGGCCGAACCTGCCTCCGGGGCAAATGTGAATGTAATGGAAAATGCTACCGTCGTATTGCCCGTGAGTAATGAGGGAAGCACAGAGGAATTGCCTTTTCCTCTGCTGATGTTCTCGCCTCCTGCAACGGGGGCGGGGCGTAATAAGTGCAAGTGCAGCCGATGTCGAGCTCGGGAATCTCGCAAATCTCGCGTCCATACATTTCTCATCTCTCGGTCAAGAAATCTTGACGCAGAGAAGCATGCCAAGACCAGCTGCGGCTACGCTGCGGCTCCTTCTCGCGGTGGCTTTGAAACGAAGGAGACGAGAACCCAGAAAACATGTCCTGCCCGCTCCCTTCAGCCGAGATTGCCTCTTTTGATTGCCCGAATCTGTTGACTTTGGCCACCCGCCAGGCTTGTGTTCTTGGTGGACTAGATGCTCAGCACGTGGGCGTACACGCCACCGAGCTGTGAAGCCCAAAATTTCGCCTGCAGGCGTGTCAAGGCCGAGACCGATAGCGACGGTGCTATGTGGACTGACTCGGCTTTTTCTGATGAGACTGCCGTATCGTACGAGGCGGAGATGGAGAAGGGACAAAAGAGAAAACAAACAGAAGGTTCGACGCATAAGGATGGCAAGATCAGGCAGACAGGCTGGTCCTCGATTCAATTCCAAGCGTGTGCGAAGCCAGTATCATGGACCCAGCGAGCTTCTACGAGTGCTGTCATGGGATGGCTTTGACACCAATTTCACCACTGGCACAGTTTGACGTGATATGGGTATCACTGGTATTTACGATTTTCCCTTTTGGGTGCATGTAGCAGGTTCAAATGCGGCTGTCAGCCAGCATCTGCGCAGCCATGAACGCGTGATGAAGACCGGCTGAGGGCGACCTCTGCTTTGAAGGGCTCCTCGCAGGATCTGACCGGCCGGCGAACGAGTGACAGCGTTCATGCGCTGTGCCTGTTCGCCAGCAGCTCGCCGACTACCTTGGCGGTCGCCTCCACGATCAGCTCGTGCTCATGGGAATGTATCCTCTGCTCGAGCTCCTCCAGCTTCTCTCCTTCCCGGCACTCGATCTCCCTGGTCATGATGGGCTGGCCCCTGTCGACCTTGGCGATCACGTAGTGGATCATGATGCCAGTGCGGTTGTTCTCGAGTTTGCCCGCCTGGAAGTCGTTGTATGCTCGCTCGATCGCGCCGGCTCCGTCGAACTGTCCTGTTGGGAGGAGGGCTATGTCAGCAGAAGTTACCCCGCATGCTGGGAAGGGAACGTGGCCGTAGCTGACATGGACGCTGGCGTGTAGAGGGTAGAGACGGTCTGGAGAACACAGCCAGCACTCACCTGGTAGGGCAGGATGGAGGTTGATGATGGGGACACCCTTCTCCGCCAAGGGGTCCAAGAACGAAGGCGTGAAGACGTGCATCCAGCCGGCCAGGACGATCAGGTCCGGGCTCTGCTGGATCACCTTGTCCGCCAGCGCGGCGTCGTAGCGTGACCTGGCGTCAGCGAGCTTCTCCGTGTCCTTCTCCCCCTTCGCCTGGAACCCGCCGGACACCATGTTGAAGTACTCGGATGGGATGCCGGCCTTCTCTGCGCGGGACACGGCAAAGGCGGTCTTGCGGTTCACATAGAGCCTGACGATCTGCGAGTTGGGGATGCGGCCGGAAGCGACGGCGTCGAGCACCGCCTGGAAGTTGCTGCCGCTGCCGCTGGCCATGACGACGATGCGACACGTGGAGGCCATGGTGATGATGGGTGCCCTTGTGCCTGGAAACACTGGGCAGGGACGAGGAACTAGGTAGGCGGCGGTGGGATTGCAGTTAACGATAAGTTGGTTGTCTTCGCAAGCCTGCCAGCAGTCAATTGCTGTGGCAGAGCTGCAAAAGCTACCCCTCCACGGTCCCTTGCCGCATGAAATTTTAGACCCCCACCGGAGAAACAAAAGCAAAGCCCCCCGGACTGCGGGTCAGTCAGCCCAGCGGGGGTAGATCGGCAGTCCGAAGGGTGTCCACCTCCAGTCCTGCTCCCGTCCCTGCCTCCCGCCTGCCTCCCGCCTTTTGCTTCCCGTCAACCCCGACCTGCCGCACCGTGACATGATCCATTTTCGGATCCGCATGAGCCCCGCAGTCGCAGCCGCCCACGGTTCGTCTTCTGGTCAAGGCTTGGTTGCCGATGAGACTTGGTGAGGTTTTGAAAAGACGGAGACGAAACTCGCCCACCAGGCAATTGGAAACAGACCAAATAACCCGCCTCCACAGGCAGTCATGACTAGCAATGGCAGCATGGCTTGGCGCAAGCAAGAGGCCGCGAGAGGAGAATAGCCGCGACGGCGTGTGTGACGCTGGCTGGGCTCACTCAAAGCCCGGGAGTTGTGATACTTGTAGAATACGGACGACTTTCTTTCCACAGGAAGCTGGCTTCCCAACATCTTCTAGATCCCAGCGGTCGAGCGCGGATTGGCCAGAGCCACTCGTGGATGCGACATGTTTGGTTTGCCACATAACCTGCACCGGGCTGCCGATCACACGCGCGGGCCCAGGGAGAACGTGGAGACGCCGTTTGATAGCTGGGAATAGAAACATGACGAGGAGCCACCAAAGAATGTGGGGAATCGACCCATGTGCTGGCGCCCACAGGCAGGACGGCTCACTGGGATCCCCGAGGACTCGTCGGCCTTCCCATCGACACCGTGCTGTCTGTCTGGAGTCAAGTCGGTCGCGTTCCCATCAGAGCTCGTATCTGCGACGTTTTATTAGGGAGGCCGCTTCTGGGGCACGCCTGTCAGATCACCTGGTGCAGTCGGAGTTGGAGAGTTGGAGCAGCGCGGCAGCGGAGGCGGGCATTGGACCCCTTTCTCTTGCGTCAGGTGCTTTTTTGTGTTTTTGACAGCGCCTGCCTCTCGGGTCTCAAGTTATGTCATACTGCCAGCTCGTGTTCTGGCCCTCTGGGCTGGGGCGATGATGACTGCTTTGGACCACTGCTTGGGAAGGGTCTGGGGGATCTCGCCAGCTTACAGCCGGCCGGCCGGCCGAGGCTCGTCTGGCTACATAACTATGGTGTGAGATTGCACCAGCCTGGCTGAGCCGCATTTCGCTGCCGGAATGAGTTGTACAGCACCCGGATGGACCCAGAGGGAAACGGTCTAGTCTTGCTAGAAAGCGTCCTAGGTCTACTTGCCGAGCGACTTGGAGTCTTGGACGTGATTGGCAGTGCATCGCACCGAGATTAGCCCATTGCACTTCTCGGAGTCGGAGTCTTCGTGTTGCAGTCACCGAGTCCGTACTGCTGCATATTGTGTGAGGTGGTTTCAGAGGCAGAGAGCCGGCCTGGAGGAGCTGACGCTGATGCAGAGGAAATGAAGTGTCGACTTTGCAGATGGCCATTTCGACAATGTCAATCCTCCTGTGGCAAAATAGAACACCTCCATTGATGGGGGCGATCCAACTTGGAAGTTCACATATATGCCTTGCCAAGGGCATTTCCTTTCTTGTTTATGCTCCTCGTTACCTGTTTTGGTGCCCACAACACACAAGCATTCGGCACTTCCAGTAAAATCTGGGTCTGTTGATGAGTCGCGTCGTGGACAAATGAGCATCGATCGGACCGTCATGTTCGCTGTGTGCGTTGCGAGAGGACAGGCCGAAAGGCCAGGGGCCCGCCAGGCCCGGATGCAAGGCCAGGGGTCTGATCTGCAGGAACAGGGTTCAGGGCTCCTCGACTCCCGTATCCCGAGCAGGTGTGCCTCGATTGTTGGTGTGGAGGAGCTGTGGAGGTTGCATGCGGCCTCGAACAATGATGCCGCACTGCAGCTCTCCTGCACCAACCTCCTCTTCGCAAAATGCGTGGCCGGGAGCTGGAAAAAGGGCCACGAGTCCATGACGAAGGACAATCGCAAAGTGTGAGCTTGATGACTTTGCGGTCCGGCAATCTCGTTTTCCACTCCGCACGGCCGTGGCTGGACAGCTTGGCCGCACTGGGTAGCAAGCCTGCACCGCCAGCGCCTGGTCCGGATTGACACTGACATATCATATAGCAGCAACCCTCCACGGGGCTGGCAGGCTGGCAGGCTGGGTGGCAGGGCTGGAAAGATTGGCAAGAAACTCGGGTCCCACCGCTGACTTGGTCGCTGGGACGTGTCCAGACTCCAGCCAGACGCGTTTTCAGGCCATTACCCTCCTTTTTCTCGGCTGATCAAGATTCTGGGTTGTTTTGGATCTAGAGCAACTGCTCATCCGGTCCACCCGCGCGGCGATCTGTATAGGGCTGGAATGCAAGTCCGGCTTCGCACTCCCAGGGCCGCGGAGGTGTGACGAGGTACGTGGTCCTCCGGCCTGGCCTCAACGCCCACTGGCCAGCCGGGGAGGTTGTGTATCGCGAGACAGATTCGGGAGGAGCAGAAATGCTGTGTCTCGCCGCAACGATGCACGGGAAGGGCGCCACGGGAGCTCCACCCCGGCCTGGAGTGGCTGCGATGTGTCTCGATGCACAACTGCCAGCTGTTGCCATATAGGGCCTGAACGGCGTGCGGGGTGTTCTGGTATTTTCTTCTACACAGTAAGCAGCGGGCAGGACGTATAGGATGTATCATATAGACAAGCCTATGACGGACCGAGCAAGGAAAGACGGGGACTTTCTTTGAAGCCTCTACTGCTGCACACTAAAAATGCAAATGAGGAAGCCTTGGCGTAAGTGATCTGCAGACTATTGGGAGTACCTGGGCATACCTAAGCAAGTTTCCCGTGCAGCGGGAGACTTTTTGTTCGAGACATTGAACAGGCGCCTATTGCTACAATGGAGTCTTGCCGGGCCACAGGCGGCGGTGAGCACCTACACGGGTCTCTGGACCACCCGAGGTGTCCACGGGTACAGGATCTGAGTGCTTGAAAACCATGGGTCGCAGGAAGGTGTTGCCCGGCAATCGCTGTACTGGGCCAGTCTGGCCGAAGCTTGTCGTTTGGCATTGCCAATACATGGGAATTTTGCAACGCCCAGTCCACTTCAACTACCACCTGCTCGGGGTGCGAGCGAGGGCAAGCAGGCCTTCCGCTCCGCCAATGGCCATATGGTAATAAAGCCATCCACCATCATAAAAGGCTGGCGCCAGGCCAGTACGACCAGCGACGCCACCCGTGGTAGAGGTTGAACCGCGATGTCACCCAATTACAAAAAAGGGGGCGGCGATGTGGCTTGCTGTGCCGCAACAAGCTCCGAGAGGTCTGCAAAGGCCGGGACGCGGGCGAGGCGGGAGCTCCCTTGTCTGGCTGGCCAGCAGCCCGCGTCGTGTCGGAGAAAACAAGAGAAACAAAAGAAGAAACCGGCGGGGATCTCGTGGGGCAGTATTACGTCGTGAGCCGTTGCCCATTGATCAGCACAGCACAGCCGGGGCCGACAAGGCCAAAGACCAGCCAAAGCAGGGCAGTTGAGGCAGAGAACAGCAGGGCATGTCGTGGCATAGCATGGCATAGCATGGCGTAGCATGGCGTAGCATGACTGTCATTTGCGCTGCTGTGGGTTGATGATGGAATGGGAGCTCCAGGACGCTCTAATTTTAAAATAAGCTTCTGGGTACGATACTGTGCCTACCTCAGGGAACCTGGCAGGGTGTGGCAGTACACTATCAACAAGGTTACCAGCCGCGCCCTGGGCGAGTGTGTGTGAAGGAACCCGGGTGCCCGTATGTACTACGCAGTACCCTGGGCTGCGTGGGTGGGTGGGAAGCACAAGGTACCAAATCACCGATTGAATCCGGCAGGGCGGTTCATCTCTACCAATCCTAGGCCAGAAGGTTCCAAGATCTCGTCCAGAGAAATGGTTTTCCGGAATGGCGGATGTTGCTGCGAGATGCGAGATTGGCCAGGGCAGACAGACGGTCCCAACGACGAAAAGAAAGGCAGGCAAGCCATACACACTTGACCGACTGACTGAATGAAAGCCTTGGGGTACCTAGGTACACGTGCTTGTGTTGTAGACAAGCCGTCCCCACCGCCCCAGCCCGACGGACATGGGCAAGACCAGCCCCAGGACCACCGCCAACCCATGCCAGTTACCCCTGGCTTGCAGTGCAGTAGGAGCGCAGTGAAGGATGCTTGACACCTTGATAGAAAATTGCATTACATGGTAACAGATATGGCAATTCTGGTGTCCGACTGGGCTGCTCTGCCTGTCGAGTATACCCACCGGACATCCTCCATTGTGCCCAGAAATCCAGTCTACCTGACACTACTGTACAGTCCTGTTACCTCGCATCGCAGTAGGTGCCTGGGCATGCGAGAGAGCTTTTGCTGTGCTGTAGTACACGATGGCTCGGCCACTTGACCTTGGAATGGCAGGACGGGTCTAGCATTTATCGCTTCTCCACCTGGGTGGCAGGGAAGCATGCCTGGATCGGCGTCCATGGGCCCTTGGGCCCCGTTGGGACCATGACAGGATGGCTGCAACTGTGCTGGTGCTGGTGCTGGTGCCGCTGCTGGGCGCACTAGGTAGGTAGGTACCGTGCTGTGGAAAAGGTACTGGTGTGCTGGTGTGTCCGTCGTGCTGGAGAAATACCGTATGCACCACGGCCAGCTGGTCTAGCGCACGGGGGCAATCGACGCAATAGGAACCTGAGCCCTGTCCGACCACAGAGGATCGGCTGAGCCAACCGCCAGAGCACGCCTTTCCCCTTCTCGCCGCCGCCGCCGCCGCCTGAACTGTGACTTTTGCCTGCCTGACTTGCCTGACTGACTGGTCTGAATGAGGCCTGCCTGTCTGTATGTTAATCTGTCAATCAATTGCTCAAGCAATCAATCGGTCAATCTCGCATTTTTTCCTCTCTCCCTCTTTCTCTCGCAACGTTCCTCTCTGTACCCTACCCTCTCCTTCCCTCAACGGTGTTTCTCTCTGCAGCAAAGCAACAAGCAGGCAGCATCGTTCTCCCTCTTTCTTCCACAGCACTCCGTAATTTCTATTGGCTTTCCTTGCGCTCGGGCTGTTCTGCACCGGTCAATCGTTTTCTTCAAGTCCTTGTACTGTGCCGTACTGTGCCTACGTCCTTTCGTTCCTCTCCGACGAAACCCTCTGGCTCCGCGCCACTCGTTCGACCCGACGATATTCTGCTGCATCGCCGTGTCACTCATATCCACCACCCCGATCGCCTCGACTCGGATTTTGCCTCCAGCCTTCGTTCCATATTTCCTCGTCGTCTCGCATATTTCCTTGCTCGCTCGCTCCCATCCGAGGCCCTAATTTGGCGCAGTCATTGGACGCAGCCTGACCACCCTCGAATCACTTGTTTACTTTGTGTGTGTGCACGGAATTTATCGCGTAAGTAGTGCAGGACAATCCCATCCCCTTCACATCTGCTGGCACAGTCAGCTTGGGCCCCAGCCCTCTCCTGCCGCTACCCAGGAACCTGAGCGAAACTCCCCTGAGCGGACGATCCGGCCGTCGGGCAACAGCAGCAGCCTGCGATCCACGCAGCCTGGATGCCCAGACACTGCTCTAGCCGGCTGGGTCCGAAGACTGGAGCCGACAATACTGCAATCTTCTCCGGCCCTGTTCTTCAGCAACCGCCATCGTCTCGTCTCGGAGCCCTCACACGGCCCCTGTGGAGGTGGTCATCCGGGCCGCCCTCGTCTTCTACAATGATGTCACGTCGTCCGTCTTCTGGAAAGCAGCGGCCAGCGGCATCAGGTCCCAAGAGCATAAAGGCTAACTTCGCATACCCTAACATGCAGTCCACCGGCTAGTCGCGTCACAGTTGAAGCCGAAGTCAAAAGACAAGAACCCTCTCGGGCTTCTCCCGTCGCTCGACTCTGTTTGACGCTGCATATTATATCTCAAAGCCCTCGACTGCTCCAATCTGCGCCACTGCCGCCTCGTATTCCGGGCTGATCCTGCCCCAACTCCCTACACCACCCGAGACAGCGGCGCCCTATAACCTCGCTCTCCTCAAGCGTCGACAAATTAGCATCGCCCCCGACTGGTCCATCTGCTGACGGGGAATCGAGCATTAATGGGCCGTAGTTGATCGTGTCAACTACTGCCAGCCTCCGATTGCATATGCCTAGATTCGCGTTTGGCAAGCGGAAGTCAACCGCAGAGAGCGAAAATGACATAGCACCACCGTCGTTCCGCGTCCTAGATCGTTCCGAGGTGGCTGAAGGCAACGGCAAGTCATTTGACGGTGGCGTCAGGTTGTCAGCAAAAACCCATACTCTCCCCAAAACAACAGTGTCAGACATCTCGGTCGAGGACAACATCTTTGCCGACTACAAACCCAAGAACCGGTACGTTTTTTATCGCTTTCCACTCCACTGGGCTTGCGGCTGCTCCGGCAGGACTTGCCACAGTCACTGTCCGTTCAATTTCCCACACGGACTGCCAATTTAAGTTTACGGTGTATCAACTTGAGTCCATACCCGGTCCAGAATTTAATCGAAATGGGGCCTGGGTGGATACGGGGCTGACTCTTTCACTAGTGGCAGCGGGTCGTCCAACACTACCAAGACCAACTCGACCGACAACTCTTCTCGACACAGCGCTGCATCAACCGCTCCATCTTCTGCAGACTTGAATGGTCAAGACGATTGGAGATTGCCCAACAAGAGATCTCTGACAGACGCTCCTCAGCAACCACCTTTAACTAAACCAGGCCCATCGGGTTTCCTCAAGTCGGCCGGACGATCCTGGTCATTTGGTGCTTCCAAGAAACAACTACCCTCTGTGCCCGCTGGTGACGAAGACGTGCCGATCACTCCCGCAGTACCTGAGCAGTATAAGAGTGGTAGGGCTAGGGCGACAACCAGCTCGACAGACGCCACCATCACTCCTCCCAAAGTAGAGCAGGACCTCAGTTTTGATCTCGGTGGCAGTTTCAGCAAGATGCTACTCGGGTTTGACAAGAGATCTAGCGTCATGACACTAAAGGACGAGAACGGGCGCCAGGTCTTACAGCCTCCAGCCGCAACTGGCGGTCGTCTAAATGCACCCTCGCCTATTCATATTGATCACACGTCCAAAGTCGAGGCCCCTCCGCATTCCTGGGCCAGTCACCACTCCAACGACAATCTCCTTACAGGCAGTCCCCGCATCCCATCACCGACAAAAGAGAATACGCCTCCACCAGTCCCAACACACGGGGAGCCTCAGTCAATCCGACCTAGGGGTCCCGGTCATTCCAGCTCTGAGAATCTCCTTAAGAGGACTAGCGCAATCTTTAGCGGGCGGAGAAAGTCGATCAACAATGCCCTGGAAACGGGCGAGGGAGACGACCTAAACACTTCCCTCTTGGCTGTCAACCGATTTATGTCCGACGCCAACAGCAGGAGCGCGACCCCAATCGAGGTCGTCGGTGGACGGTACAGAAGGAATGAGGATACGTCTGGACCTGGTTACCGAGTTGTATCTCCGCCAACGGTTCCTTCCAAGCTGGAGCCAGTAGACGACGACGATAACATGTTCGACAACGTTCCCTTGAATTCTGAAAGATTCAGCACTCCGCGTCAGCCAGCCCAGAAGCCAGCTCCGAAGCCAGTTGAGACCCCAGCCAAGAACAAGACGATGACGGTCTCCGAGTTTGAGCAATATCGGAAGGACAAGGAGGTTGAGGAGAGACGAGCGGAGGTGGACAAGGCGAGAGAAGAGGTCGATGTCGAAGAGGATGAGGACGAGATCAACTATGACGACGACGAGGATGAGGCGGAGAAGTCTAAGCAACTCGCAAAGCAACGAAGAAAGCAAGAGGCACACATGACCGTCTACCGCCAACAAATGATGAAGGTCACTGGCGAGTCTGATGCAGGCCCTTCACGGCCGAGCATGCAAATGTCTTTAAGCACGCCGAACCTCGTCGTCCCGGAGGCTTCAAGGAACTCCTCGTCTGAAGTATCCGAGGACGATGAAGAAGTTCCCCTGGCTATTCTCGCGGCCCACGGCTTTCCTAACAAGAACCGGCCTCCTACACGGCTCACGAATATGATGTCGAACCCGAACCTGCGACAAGCAGCTCAACCCAGCTTCCAAAGGCCAGGTTCAGCGGCTGGGCATGCTCCGACGGCCAGTGGATCCCTACCTCCTTTCGCCAGGGGGCTTCCACAGGATCCGTACGGCTTGGTCAACGCTCCACCCCGGGAGAGCTTTGCACTCGGCGGTGGCGTTCCGGCAGGCCAGAACTCACCTGTGCCACCCGGTGGTCTCGTCGGTGTCATTGCCAACGAGGAGCGGTCGCGAGCTATGAGGCGGGGAAGCCCTCAGGTTGCTCAGATGCCGATGGACCCCTACCAGGGCATGCCGCAAGTAGGCCCTGGCGGGTTTGATCCTGTGCAGGGCATCCCTCAACAGATGATGTACCCTCAGCAACCACCCATGCCGATGCTTTCGCCAAACGAACAAGCACAACTACAGCTGAATCAGCAGATGTCCCAATTCATGCAGATGCAGATGCAGTTTATGCAGATGATGGCCGGCAATAACAATAACAACAACAATGTCGGCAACGGACCACCTCGATCCGCCGGTCACATGGGCAGCAATTCGATGGGTGCTGTTCAAGGCATGGGCGGCCCGGGTATGGGCATGGGAATGGGGATGCCCATGGGCATGGACATGAACGCAGGGGCACGCGGTTCATACCTGGAGACGCCAATGATGGACCAGTCTATGGGTGACATGCACGGCCGGACTATGAGCCTGGTCCAGCCAAGCTCTTCTTCTTGGCTCCAGCCCCCTCAGCCTGGTTATGCAGGATCGATTCGTCACCAGGGCAACGGCTACACACCATCCATTGCACCATCCGAGCGTAGCAATGTCGGTCTCCCAGGGCGATACCGTCCTGTCTCGCAGATGCCCCCAGGACCAGGCACGCCTGACCACACCCGACAATCCTCCATGATGGGCTCAGCTCTCAGCCCTTACAGCGACGCGCAGACGCTACGGCCCGACGACAAGAGCTCACCGAAGAAGTCAGAGACTAGCAAACCAGCCGGCGAAGATGCCGACGACGACGATGAGGAGGGTTGGGCGGCCATGAAGGCCAAGAGAGACAAGAAGAAGTCTTCTTGGAAAGTGAGAAAGACCGTGGCCCCGGGCGGTCTTGACATTGGTTCTCTTATCGCGTAATAGGAGCATTGGGGTTTCGAAAAAAGACAAGTCATTTGGTAGTGGAAAGGAGGAGGGGAGCATGATTTGGTAATCTCAACCGGCGAAGCATTCTGGCAGCATAACATCTCACGGCATCCAAAACATCTCCTACAGCATTTGACAGTCATTTATTCATCGTTCATCTCACCATCACTCGGGGCCAAAGAGGAGGGCAAATTGTGTGTGTGTGTGTGTGTGTGTGTGTGTGTGTGTGCCTATGTGTGTGTATATTGCGGTACACGGGGGGTTACAATCTTCATACAAAGGCGTTGCGATTTGGGTAACTAAGATGTATTTAAGGCAGGGAGGGTGGCAACTCGGGAACGAGATTATGATAGACATCCCTTCTGGTAGGGATTAATTCTAATGTGGGCATCGACTTGGGCCTGTGCTCCGTGGTGATGATGTTTCTCCTTTGTCTCTATACCGTAGACGCATACCACATACGCGTCCCTGTGATCGGTGTCGTTCCCCTTACTATACCCCACCCTTTCCTCCCCACTGGTACCTATGTATGGATGTCCGGATCTGGTTTCCTACCTTGAGTAGTGGGGAGGTCTAGGTAGCGAGAAGGTTGGTTTACGGTACTCGTCCAGGAGTATACAGGTACATTATCAATGTACCCACAATCCCGAGACCTGCGCGGATCCAAAGCCGAAGCTTTGTAGTCTATTTATTTGCATCAAATCATTACATCCTGGCAGGTATGGCAGAGGCGTGTTGACGTCTCTCGTAGCATGTCCCATGGCTTGCCAGATCCCGAGTCGGCAACGCCATTTCCAGAAAAGCATGCCTCCTGCTCTCGCCAGCAGGCGGCGTCAGGGGGTTTGATGTTTTCAGTCGCCCTGTTTGTAGCTGAACTGTCAAAATGAACAGCAGACGTAGGTATGAGTAGGCGTGCAACCCCCATCCCTCCCACCAGCCTGCCGTAGCCACCCTCTTTTAATACACTCGCTCAACCCCCCGTCCGGCTTCCTACGACGACAACTTGCCTCCGGACCAGCCCTTGCGCTTGCCGCCCATCTCGACGGCGGCGAGCCCCCAGTCCTCGCCGTGGTTGTGGCCGCCGCTGGTGACGCCCGCGCGGGCCTTCGCTTGGTCCTCGTTGAGGACAGTCAGCACGCCGAAGACGACGGGGACGCCGGTGTCGAGCTGGACGCGCATGAGGCCGTGCGAGACGGCGTCGGCGATGTACTCGAAGTGCATGGTGTCGCCCTTGATGAGCACGCCGATGGCGATCAGGGCGTCGAAGGCGGTGGACAGCCCAGCGCCCGCGGCCGGCTTGCCCGCCGACAGGGAGGTCAGGTCCGTCGTGGACCCGCCGAGGAGGTCGCCGGCGCTGGCGCTGGACGAGGAGGACGACTGGATCTGGGAGGCGGCGAACATACTATTTTTGTTGGGTGGGTTCAGCATGCAGGCACCTTAGCAAGCTGCGGAGGGATGTCGATCACGCGTGAGGCGGGATGTCGAGGGGAGAGCTTGGTGCCATTGACGTGAACTCGGGAGAGGCAGAGGTGGCTGCTTACCGCTGGACACCGATCGGAAGCTCCCAGGACCCCGGGACAGACTCGACGACGATGTTGCTCTCCTGCACGCCGCACGCGAGCAGCTTCGCCTTGGTGCCCTCCAGGAGGGGGTCGATGATCTCGGCGTTCCAGCGGGCGTGGACGATGCCGATGCGCAGGCCGGAGCCGTCGTGCTGTTCTGGGGTTGGGCCCTTCATTCTGATACGGATAGCTAGAGCTGTATGTCAATTGTTTGCGGAGGGATGTTCTGAACGCTGAGAAAGTAGCTGTTGGTTTTGTTCGTCAAGCTGCTTGGTCGGCTCAGTAGACTGCATATGTAGGTCGGGTAGCTCAAAGAGAAGGGTCCATGGACACCCCGCCACTGCCGCGGGGTGGGAGTCTGGAACACCCAGACTTATTATGTAAGCGTACGTGCTGGATATCTGCTTGACTCAATTCAAACCTACTTGGGCTCTGTTATGGTAGATGATCTCAGATTACTACCACGCAGATTCACAGTCACCACGCTTCACGCCATTCTATTGCATCTGAACGAAATCAGTGCTTCGAACTGCAGTTGCATACTACAAATAGCTCTGTCTGGCTCCTGCCGTCTCACAGCTTTCAAAGCAGCCGTACCTCAAGTGTGTCCCTAAGTGGGAATCGAAATGGAGAGCTCCCCCGACTTGCGGTCTCCCGGCCACGGAATCGTCTGAGCGACCTGTCATGGGGCACATGTTATCGTTCTGCTACTTTGTTTCTCTGGCATTGCCATGATCTAATGAAACCCTAGGGAAGCCTTTGGTTTGACAGTCTTGGGCGACAGACGCCGGACTCGAGTTTGGCTGGTAGTCCGCCCAGAGCTTACGATGTCCGCTTGCCGTCCAGGCCGGCGTGGTTGTCAGCTTTGACTCTATCCTGGCCCTGTCGGGCATGGCTGCGAGATGACGGAGCTTCGAGAGCATGCGAGACGGAAGTAATACGCTTCATAGCATTACATCGTTATGCAGACAGACGGTAGATCTGTCTCAATTCATGGGTACCTGCTGCGCATTCTGACGAGCAGTGTCATTTTGGGAATTCGCGGTCAGGCAGCATCCAGCGCGTCAGTGCAAGTGCAGAACACACTCAGCGGAACTGAGTAGTACAGACTAGCCATTCGTTGATGCATCTTCAGGGCTGGCCACACGGCCAGTCCAATACGGTGGTGTTTACCCAAGGGCTACAGGTCCGATTGACTAGAGGGAGCCTGCTCAATAGAGAACCGAGTGTTATGTTCCATGCGTCGAGTGGTGCGTGCTGGAGCATCAGCGATGGGCTTTGGTCTACAGGCCGCCAGTGTCCGTTGAAAGTTCGCTCAAGCCTTGTGCAAAAACCAGGACCAAACGAAGCTACCTAGGATGATGGTAAACTCGTATAATGTCCGCATGCCCAGGTATAAAGGTCCGCTATGTCGCAAGTGCATTCAGTCCTCGGGTCTTTCCCCTTGTTCAAATCGTTGCATTTCAAAATACTCCTTTATTTGTTAAGACCGATCCTGGAAAGGCATAGAAAATGGGTGTTGACATCGCAGACAGTGATTCTGAGCTCATCGACGAGAAGGGCCAGACCGTAACCGCGCACAAGCGGTCTCGCTGCCCCTGGATCTTACTCGTCCAAATTCTCAAGGGACACCAGGAGAAGAAATACCGCTCAAGAATCGAAGAGATTCGAAAGCGAGTCAACAAAGATCGGAAAAAGCTCGAGGCCGGGCGATACCGCTTTTGGCAGGGTACCACGTCCACGGAACAGAGGCGTTCGATGTGGGAGGGTGGGCTGACCTCCAGCTCGTTGAAATCTTGTGGCCACACATTCAGCACAAGCCACACTTACAAGCTCACCACTTCGAGCACCGGATCTGTCCCGGTCAAGATCGTGATACATGATTTCCGCACTCCAGAGGGACGCGAGGAGGCATTCAAGTGGTGGGACGCAAAATATCAACGAGTCGAGACAAACGCTGCCCATCTCCGCGACTTGTGCGATTCTTGGGAGGAAACCTACCAGAAATATATCAAGGAGCACCACCTCGTTGAGCGCAAAATCCTTTTGGAAGGCGTCAAGATCAACTGGACCAGAACCAAGGTGGAAGAACTTCCCAACTGATTGTTATGGGTGTCTTTGGGATCCGACGGATGCGGATAGGAATAGCAAATCTGGGGTGCGGCTGGTGTGAATGCGACTTATTGTTGAGATGGGCGAGTGGTGGGCTGCATGGCGTCTCCTCGATGCAATCACATTCACTTCCTTGGAGGGAGACTCTTTCCTGCAGCGACAGCTCATACAATTCAACACTACTGCAGGCATTCTCCAAAGTCTCCTCGCCTTCCTTATAACTGGCCCCATCAAAATCACTTTGATGTGTCCAGATATTCAATAATAACATATCTACTGTGGGAATGAAACTTGATGTGAACTTCGGTATCTACCTACCTAGGTAGGCAATAGCTGTAGTGCCTCTTCCCTAATAACCAAACTGTTTCATGGAATTCCTTTGATCTTTTCTTCTTGCTATGGGTAATTGTTGCCGACATGCCAGGTGGGCAGGAGCCACACCCCGTGCCTTCCTCTTACGAATGGCAGACTGGTCCATGCCGCAGGTAGGTCGCGCGCCTTCCTGTGCCCGGGGGACCTACAGACCTACCTAGGTAGGTAGGCATTGGTCCACCTTCCATGACCCCCGTATGGCATTTCAAATCCTGCAATGTCTTCTACTTCTCGTTCTTCTTCCGTGTTGATTGAATTATCTTTTCCATGCCTCATGTTTTATTGCCGTGGAACCGTCTTCATGTAACATTGAAACCCTCAAGATGTCCATCACTGCCCTTCCAGAGACTACGGTCCGTCTTCTTGGTTCTGCGGCGGCCATCACCACGCCGGTTGATGTGATCAAGGAGCTTCTAGACAATGCTCTTGACGCAGAAGCCACCTCTGTGGAGATTCTTGTTTCAGCAAACCTCATCGGCAGCATCCAGGTCAGAGACAATGGGCACGGAATCCAAGCTGATGACTACGACTCACTCGGCCGCATGGGCCACACGAGCAAGCTCACCTCATTCGAAGAGCTGAAGACCTTTGGGGGAAGCACACTTGGTTTCCGGGGTCAGGCACTGGCCAGCGCAAACTCCCTGGGATGCGTCACCGTTGTCACCAGGTGCAGCGGAGACCCAACGGCTGTGAAACTGACTCTCTGCGCTGGTGTTGGCGGAATCGAGAGCCAACAGCGGATATCTGCCCCAGTTGGCACGACTGTGACCGTGGCAGGGCTCTTCAAGGCCATTCCTGTCCGTGAACAAGTTGCTGAGAAGGAGGCACAAAAGAACCTCGCCAAATCCAAGCATCTATTCCAAGCATATGCTCTGGCCAGACCCATGATCCGGTTTTCTCTTAAGGTTTTGGGTGGGGATATCAAGCAGGCCTGGTCCTACTCTCCACGCCCGGACGCCAGTGTCAGAGAAGCGGTCGTTCAGGTCTTTGGGGCAGGCGTCATGTCAGAGTGTGTGCTGAAGACTTTAACCACTCATACAGACTCCAGGAAGGACGAAAACGTCCGTGGTGGCCCACGGATGACCATCGAGGCGGTCTTGCCCAAGCCAGATGCGGACTTGTCCAAGATATCCAAGGGCTCGTTCTTCTCCGTTGACTCCCGTCCCTTGTCAACTTCGCGCGGCATCATGAAAAAGCTGCTTTCAAATCTCAAGATTCACTTCAAGTCTCTAGAAGTGGATGATGAAGATAGAAGGTTGAGCGATCTCTTCACCTGCGTCAACGTCAAGTGCTCTGCAGGTACTTACGATCCGAATGTCGAGCCGTCGAAAAGTCAGGTCCTCTTCGCCGATGAGTCTCAGCTGGTCGAACTGTTCGAGGAGCTATGTGCAAAGACCTACCAGAGTCGACAGATCGCGGACGCATTCGTAACGATCGAAAAGAGGCCACTGACAAGACGGACACAAACGCGAACACCGCCACCAAGTAGCGATGGACCTCAGGGTTTCGCCGAGCCACCGGTACCCTATCTAGATGAGTCGTCGCACAGTACGTACATTTGCCAACCTGAGATACCTGAAGTCAGTCGCCCGAACGCGGTTTTGATAGACGCCTCAGATACAAGTGCGGTCCCGTCTCAACAAGTGCGTAGGTGTCGAGCACCGGAGCCTCAATTGACTGGCCATTTTCACCCACCCCAGTCAACAACAGACTCGTCCAGCTATGAACCAGTCGAAGAAAGGTTTCCAACAGAATCAACGCGTCTAGTCGAGCTACCGGTCAAGCCAACTCAAGATCCGGGGGCCATCATGGAGGAAGTGCCGACTCCAGATCAAAATGGTGCCGCCCAGCAGCTTTATCTTCCATTGAGAACTCGCGATTCACACACTGTCGAATACACCGTGTCAAACCAAGCAGATCGCTATCATCGTAAAGGTCGCAAGCGGAAATTTGTCGTGAACATGTCAGCGGACCCAGACCTATCTTCGGAGGAGGAGGCCGAGACTTGTGGATCTGGTTCCTACGAATCGCAAGAAACAATTGCACCGCCAGGAGAGTCATTCGACACTTCGAAAGAAGCCTTGAA
Organism: Diaporthe citrichinensis; assembly: GCA_014872995.1. Classification (NCBI taxonomy): domain Eukaryota; kingdom Fungi; phylum Ascomycota; class Sordariomycetes; order Diaporthales; family Diaporthaceae; genus Diaporthe; species Diaporthe citrichinensis. Next base: position 177,240 of record JADAZR010000003.1, read on the forward strand.
TCCTTGGATCATCGCAAGGATGACCGCACCAGCTCGGCAGACAGTCACTGTTGATACCACCGCACACAGCGCCTGTCCAATTGTTGTCCGCACAGAAGAACCAAATGCTCCGCTCATAACCGCCGAATCTTTTGAGGAGGAATTGCCGATCTTGCGGCCACAGAGGGGCGCACCCAGGGATCTTGACACACCTCGTGTGATGAGGTTCGCGAATACACATATGGGCCATCTTCAGGCTACTGATGTTGGACACCGTGACCCATCGGCTTCCGTGAGTCCACAGACCACTGCTCGAGTAGCAGCTCATAATCTGCCCCAGTCACCTTCGCAAACGGAACGCTCGATGGGGAGACGCAAGCTTCCCAATTTCAGGCCCCATAGCAACATTCATGAGGAGAACATCAATCCAGATGGGCTGGTTCAGACTACGTTGTCTTTCGACAAGCCAAAAGAGCCACGCCATAATCAAGAAGCCCAAGCCCAACTTCACATCAGCGATGTCCCAACGCGGCGAAACCCAGCATTCCGGAAGCCAAAGAGAGTCAAGAAACGGGACCAAGGTTGCGTCCCACAAGATGCTTGCATCAGCAGCGAGCGTGAAGATTATTTAGTAGAACCTCAAAACGGCAACAGAATCGCGAAAGATTCTATGAGACACTACGACTTCGAGTCATCTCAGTTACCAAGGCTTGACCCTGTAGGTTTTGAAAACAGCCAGGTTGACCATCTGCCGACTGTGAAACAGCCAATTCGTGGGTACAACGAGACCAATAACTTCGATGGGGATCCGAGGAAGTACTTGATAAGAAGGCAACGTTCAGAGGCAGCGCATCGAAGGAAGGGCCGGCAGTCCATCAAAAGGACCAAAACTGACAAATTGCCCCTGGAGACAGTTCCCTCCGGCGATGGGACTAAGCACCTCGTGCTGAACGTGGATCACGAAACGGTCGAGACCTGCAATGCTTCGAGAAGAACGACCTCCTTGGCTGATTACCGCGAGGGAGTGTGCTTCGGCGCTTCGATGAGCTTGGAGGATGTGGATGATATCCAGTCTAGACTGCAGACTGTCTTCACCAGCTGGACACAAATGACCTTTGGGGAGGAGGCGGACATCGAAATTGACCTTGGGAAGGCAGTGAAGGGAATTCAATTGGCCGCTTAGCCAATTACTGCTATGACATGTGGACATTTCTCTTTAGAGAACTCAGGTACGTATGGGATCATCTGCTGGTGCTAGGAGGTTATGAATCGGGCCATTGCGGACAATATGGGAGGTCTTGCTGAGCTAGGCAAACATTTTTGATATCTCGTCGCTAGATTGGGAGGGAAGCTATGACACTCCCCCGTAAGATATAATGAGCTTCGGGCTTTCCGCGTATTGTTGTTTGATTTCGGGTTGCTTGCGAGTGACTTACAGGGATCGGTGGATCGCCGAAAAAGAGAGGCTCACTTGCACGGCCAATACGTGCCCCTAAAACTCATACGGGATACAGGTGTGCCCAAATGGCGTCTACAACGGCACGATCTGATGATCGCCGTTTCGATCCGGATCTGCGTGCATACCGCTTCTCTACATAAGGCCACTTGACCAGCGTCACTGCCAGGTTTTGTGCATTTTGGTGTCCTTTTATGTCGTCGGGAATGTGCTATTGGACAGGAGGGACCTCGTATTGGGAGCTGTGATGGCTGACAGCACGGGAGGGACTAGGGTGCGAGCGCAAATGGTCCCGAGGCGAGGGGAGGAGCGGCCACCCAGGCCAACCCAGGCCATGCGGCGCCAGCGGTGGGAATCTTTTCTGTTCACGAATGAAGGGGATCGGCAGCAAGCGAGGGGAGCTTCCCTCGCCTCCCAATGACAGGAATTTCCACATTTTTCCTGCCGCGAGTGATGACCGGGGCCCGCCTGCCCGCCTGCCCGCCCGCCCACTGCCCACACCTTACCTGCCCGCCCTGACTGACACCTTGGTTGCGAGAGCGAAGGGGATCGTCGTGCGGCGGCCGTGCAGCCGTGACCAGGAGCCGCTTGGCGCGCCCGGAGCGGTGGTGGATACCCCACGGATAATATGGGGCCACCACCCAAGGGCGAGGGCGGACTCGTTCACGTCTTTCTGCTCAAAATAGAAAGGATATGGGCCGTGGAGATGCCTTGTCTCTTGGGAGAAAGCCGGTCGTCATTTCCGGGGCGTGCGCACAGGTAGCGCCGGGTGCTGCTCCTCGTGAGGGAGCAACCCGAGGCGCTGGATCGTCCTTGTCGCTGACGCTTTTGGGGGCCGGCCCTGACGCGCACGGAGTAGCGCGGAGGATCGAAGCCATCGAAGATTCCTCTGGGCTTCCTCGTTCTCTTTCCTGTTCGGCAATTACTTCAGTGCTCCCCCAGGTATGTGACGCGGGTGCTTTAAAAATAAGTGCAACGTGGTAGTAGCAGTGCAACGGGCGTAATTCCGAGATGGCCAGCCTATAATAGTGTAGTGTCAATACTGTACGCAGCAGTAGGCCACTGTGGTGATGCAGTGCGGTCAGTACCCTCGGTCAACTTTGAAGTTGGCAGGGTGGGCCCCCCCTTGACTGCGCTGCCCTGTCGGTCGCCCTGTCAATCTTGTCACTGGCAGTGCTGTACGGGGTGATGGAACAGCCAGGGAAGCTCATTTCCCGCGCAAATAAGGTTGACGGCCGGGGCCCCTGTGAACAGTCAGGGGGTTTCCCGGGTCGGTAGGCGGCAGTGATAGTGGCAGTGACTTGAGCCTGGGGATGTATGATCACTCAGTCAGACATCCAGACATCGTATCGTGACGACGACCTGCCTCTGTGTGGAATGCGGTGTATCACGGGGATCGGGTGGTGCTTCTGCACGAGCAGCACCGGGTACGGTGTGTGTGTACCATAGCACAGAGTAAATGCATGCGTAGCGGAACGCAGGCTTGCTGACCCGGCGCCATGCCATTCGTCTTGTCGTTCCGTTCCTTCGGCCAGTTCCCCTCGTCCTGCAGCGAACTTGCTGCTGCTGCCGCTGCTGCTGCCTTGCCATGCCTTTGCGTTGCGCTGCGTCGTGTTGCGCTGCGTTGTGATGGAATGGGGATGTGACTCTTCCAGTGATGCTCCCTCCTCCTCCGCTCCGGAATGGAAGAATGAGACGAAGGTGATAACTCAGGCCCAGCTCGTTTCATGCTGCCTGGGTGGGCCACAACACACCCACCCAGCATAGCCTAACATAGCACAAGCACAACAAAGCAGCAGGCAGCTTGCTGCTCCTGTTTCCCATCCGGGACGCCAAGCTCGATTCGATCCATTCAGGCCATCCACAGTGGCTGGAAGCAGGCAAGCTCCTGGCAAAAAGGCCCCGCCGCCCCGTTCCCTAGACAGCGGACCCAAGATTGCAATCTGGAATCGTCCCAATTCTCGACGGGCGCAACACCACCGTACACAGGCACCCAGGCACACACCACAGCACCGCACCGCACCGCACCGCACCGCACCACCACCCACCCCTTACCGCGGACACCATCTCCAACCAACCCACCTGCCAACTCACCACGTCATTGCACAGGCAGCCCTCGACAAGAAACTCCTCCTAACTGACCACGCCGTTTCAGACAAGAAATATCCCACGCCTTGTCCTCAGCCACCTACCCGACCAGCCAGCATCCATTGCCCGCCCGCCGGACCCGCCAGACAGCCAATCCATCCATCCGCCCATCCCGTCGCGTCGTGTCTCGTGCTTGAGCCCGGAACGTCGATTGCCCTCCCAGCTACACCGAGGCCGACCCGGACCCCGTCTGCCAACTTGGTGCGCCAGTTGCCTCCATCCGTCCTGGACTCCAGCAACAGCCCCGGGCTGCTCTCGCGCATCAGACAAGAGCCTCAGTGGACACAGTCTCCCAAGATGTTCATTATCTGACGCCGCTGCTCGTTTTCCTTTCGTCCCGTCGCGACTCCAGAACTCCGATTCTTCCACCAGTGCCCGCGCCAATCATGCGAATACTCGATGCACCCTGTTTTGAGAATGATTCTGGTCGGACGTGCATTCCCTGCGACGATGACGCCACAGGGAAACCATCCTCCCAGCCGCGGCTTGTCGCACGGTCGAGGGATGTAGACGGGGCAGTCTACCGCAAGAGGAGGAAAGCAAATCCCAGGCTTGGAACCAGTCTCGAATCCACACCGACGCACTTCGACAAAGGCATCACACCGACGGCGCGCCACAGCAAGCGGCAATCGCGCCCTTCGACAAATCGCAGCTTGCGCTCCCTCGTTTGCCTGTCGCTCTTGTCGCAGCCCGCCGCCGCTGTTCTTCTCAAGAAATTCGACAACTGCCTCCAGGAATCGACCAAGGATAGCGACCCTCGCGAATTACAATGGGTTCCGCTTTACGTGGGGGCGACCTTCGACACCAAGAACAAAAGCCACAACCTCAGGGTCACCGTTTGGGGGAACGTCACGGGCACCTACAACCCAACAGCCTCGCCTGAACTGCCTCCCTGGGACAGCGACGACTGGAACAACCCCAACATTACAGACGGCAAGATCGTGGCTAACCCGTTCCCGGACTCTGCGAACTTCCTCACCACACTGCACAGCAAGATCGACGTTGTGTCCTACGAGCCGTACGCGGCCGATTTCGACTTTTGCAAGGACGCCCTGACGAATGCGTCATGCCCGTTGGGCCCCTACTTCAACAGGTCGGAAATGTGCGTATCCGCTCTGGCGCCTGTCCCCCTTCGAAGACTTTCAGGCGTGGAAGATGATGGCCGGTGCGGTACTGAACGTCGTTCGCCTCTCTGCGTTTATGGTAGGACAGCAGGTTCATGCTGGGGCTTGAATCATTTTTGGTCGAGACGTGAAGATATATGACAGTGGTGAATCCTTGCAATGGGATGCTCGCGAGCAACCTGTGATGCGAGCCAGATGACTGCTGTCCGACCAGACCCCATTTGCGAGAACCGACTTGTTCCAGTGCTGGCCGTGCTTTTGCTTCCTCTGTTGCAACACATTGTTTCAAGGGCAAGAACAACGCTAACACCTAGTGCAGAACTTCTCTTGCTGCCCTGCCGTCCATCACGATGTCGAAGGACTTCTATTCGAGCTACGCTTTCACATCATTCTCGCCCACGTTCTCCATAATATACGGCGATGCCGTGAAGACAACCGTTGGCTGCGTCTCCGCGACAGTGACCCCTGACCTCGGCAAGCTGACCTGGATGTTGAAGTTCCTGCCCCTCATGGTCCTCCTCTCGGTCGGGTTTGCTACTGTGTTTGCCAGCATTTACAGCCCGTGGGGGACAACGGACATCTTCCACTGGAGTTCCAATTTTGGGAGACACAACGACCTCCTCCGCTTAGTGACGCCAGGCTTCGGCGACTGCCTCCAATACATACAGTTTGTGACGTTGACTGGCGGCCTCACCCTGAATTATCCCGGCTTCTTCCAGCCCATCGTCAGTCAGGCGTCCTGGTCTGCGCTGATGTTCAATGAGAGCTTCGTGAGCAATGAGCCAGGATGGCAGAGCCTGAGGGACGGCATCTACTTCACCAACGGCAGCTACGGCCTACAGGATCTCGGGCAGCTGGTCGGCATGGGCAATGTCGAGGATATCTGGGCGGGCATGATGGTCTGGCTTCTAGGCATCATAGCAGCCGCGGCCGTCATCACGCAACTGGGCTTTGCGGTGCAATGGGTCTACCGCTTTGTCAAGAACGTTCAGGAGGAAGATCTCCGCAACAAAAACCTCCCCTTCACCGTGGGGAATGTCGTCAGGATTGTGTTCAACTTCTTCCTGCTACCTTTAGTCGCGTTGTCCATGTTTCAGCTCGTGGTTGCCGCCAAGTCACCGGCGTACACAGTAGCCCTCGCGGCTGCAACCATCGTGCTGCTTCTCATCTTTGCCGGGTGGCTTCTACGCCTTATCACGACTACCAAACCACGGTCGGTCCTGTTCGACGACCTCCCGACGGTGCTCCTTTATGGACCCCTCTACAATACCTATTCCGACGAAGCTGCCGCGTTCGCGTTGATTCCCGTCCTGTTGACGTTCATTAGAGGTGTCGGCATCGGCGCCGTGCAGCCTGCGGGCATTGCACAGATCATCATCTTGGCTATCTGCGAGGTCGTGCAGGTAATCACCCTGCACGCCTTCAAGCCCTTCTCCTCACCTACGTCGATGAATGCGTACCACACCCTCTTTGCGGTGCTACGATTCACAATAATACTCCTCATGACCGCATTCATTCCGCAGCTTGGAGTCACCGACGGTCCAAAGGGGTGGATAGGATACGTCATTCTCGTGATACACAGCGGCGTACTAGTTTTGTGCTTCTTGCTCAATGCCCTGCAGACTATTATCGAGGTTATTGCAAGGTTACTGGGCGCTGGAGGGGACGATAGCAAGGGCTTGTCGCAAGGGCCTTTGTCGAGGATCTTCGGCGCACGGCAGCTTTCCAGGCGAACCTCGCGACGTGGTGGTCCTTCCAGACAAAGTCAACTGTCAAGCACGGCCATGTTGAGTGCCAAAGATCCAGTTCAAGCGGGATATATCGCGCCCAGTGGCCGACTTCGAAGTGAATCAGCGGGTAGCGTCGGGGTGATCCTCAACGGTCGGCCTCAGAGAAGTTCATCCGCCCTTGATGCTATGAGCTTTGACAACTCGATGCCGCCGTCTCGTCTCGAAGGTGGAACGTCCTTCGCACCATCGACACCTGGCGAGGCCAGCACGTACTCCTTCCTCCCATCTCCCGTGATAGGGCAGCAGACCCGACACTCGGTACCGCCGAACGCTCTAATAACAGACAGCCCGGGCGACACATTCTACCGGCCACCAAGGAAGCGGGGCAAGACACTTGAAAACCAATCCTCACACTCCAGAGCTCGCGGGTCCTGGGGGACGAGTGGTGAGTGGTCTCAAAGGCGGACGAGCCAAAGTGGCGGAGGCCCGCTCGACCCGGTCGATGCCGACCCCAGCGACCGGGACCGTGATCGTGATCGCGCAACACCTGCGACGTATGCCTTCCCCACGAGAACAGACTACGCCACTCGCGAAGTCGACTTCTATTACGGCGTGCAGCGGGGCTCGAGGCTTAATTCGGACGCGCCGCAGAGAAAGCTAGGCACAGGGCCCGCAGATCCCACCGGGACAGTTGCTACTGCAACAGGTTGGTTCAAGAACATGTTCAGCGGGAAGAGGAAGGAGAAAGGCAAAGGTTTCGAGGTCGTGCGGAGCTCTCGGATGCCTCCTGCCATGCATTCGGATCAAGCCTACGATGACACAGATCCTCCCGAAGGAACGCCTGTGGCAATGGGTGTGCTGAGGAAAGGACCCATCGATTCGGACTCTGACGAAGGCGCCGCCAAGGGCCCGGGCCCGGCCGCGCAGGTCGACGAGCCTCCACCAACGGCGCGATTGCTCAACGATGACGGCATCAGCATAGATGAAGACGCTGCTGACGAGCCGGGAGACCTGGGCTCTTCTCGAAAGGCACCTGTGCTGCCTGACGTGGATGCGGGTGGAAGCTTCCACGTACCCAGTCGCGCAGTCTCGAAGACCAGTCATGTCTCCCAGAGGAGGACTAATGCGGACGGAACGGCGCCTGATGTTCCTCGGAAAAGTTCCAGGCGCAAATCCGACCTAATAAGTGGACTGACTATTAATCTGGACGCGTCGCCACCCCAGGGGCAACACCAAGCAACGTCGTCGCGCCTTCCCTTCCAGCCATTGTCGCGGAACGTATCGGCGGACAAGAGAACGCCCTCGATCTCGTCGCTCGGGGATGAGTCTGACACGCACCGGCTGTCGAGTGAGAATCGGCTGGGCACCGTGGCCCATGGTAGTATCAACAGATTCCCATCGGATTCTCGGGGCAAGATCGAGGGCAGTTCGGCCGAGCTCGTGGATCGGTGATAACCACGCACGGAGGTGCACCCACTTTGAGAAATACAACCACATACACATCTACCACATTGTGTTGCGAGCAGACGAGCCACGCCAAGACTCGATGCGGCACACTTTTACATAATTAAGGCCATTGAGAAATTGGGCCAAAACAAAACCTGGACTCGTTGATTTTTTTGGGTAATCGGCAAAGCGGGAGTTGGGTCGATCACGTTCGGGGCGCGCTGCCAGCATGCACGGAAGGCGGCAATAGACTGATTTCTGGGTAACCTCTTCTTTTTGTGTTTTTGACTCAACTGCTAGCGATGGCGTATCAAAAATCAAGTCTCGGGTGCTTTTTTCCCCTTGTGTTCTGTCATTCTCGGGTGTGGTATCTCGGGCGGGCTTCTCTGTAATTAGGGGAGATATCATACGTGTACACTGGGACGATGAGTGCCTTGTAGTAACAGGGAAGAAAGTCAAGAAACCTGTTTCCACATGTGCCTTTTTTGGTTTCACTGCGTGATGATATTCAACTAGGTCCCACGAGTGAAATTTGCCTCGAATGGTCAGGACCTGACTGATATTGTCGGTGTATATAATAGAGGCGAGGTTTTGACGCAAGGAATGTATGTAGTTAGTGCTGATGCTTGTACAATATTGAAAATCTGGGCGCAGAAACATCTCTTGGCAGTGAGAAAGTTGGAAATGCCATTCTTTTGTAATAACAAAGAAAACGTGCTTTTAAATGCCACTAAATCTTGCGTTTTGTACACTGTGGTTGTGCCTAGGTAGCGAGGACGATATTCAGCAGTCTGCGGAGCGATACGCCAACCTCGGCGTGTCTCTAGCACCCGCATCAAGATCAACTCACTCACTCGACGACGGTCACAATCTCCGGCGCCACTCGTTGACACGGTCTCTCCTGCCAACAATCTTGTCGGCTCTGGCGGTGCCTGGCTCTGGGCTATCTCCGGGCCTGCTGTCGACGGTTCGCCGCCGGATCGTCTTGGTCTTGTCCGAGATCCCACTTCTATAATCGACCGTCGCGGGAGAGAGCTGTCAGAAAACGTGGCCCCGTCACAGCCTACGAGCTGAATATCCTGGCGGGACAGATATACTGCATTTTCATTTTCATTTTCATTTTCATTTTCATCAGCTCGTCTTCGAGCGTTCCTTCCAAAGAAAACGCTCTCCCCCAAAGATTCTGCATCTCGAGGTGTGTGTCCCTGACGCTGGTGCCCACAGAGACGAAGACTACTAGACGCTAGGCTGGCCGAGGTTCAGAGCCGCCCGAGGTCTTCGTCTACTTCGACCCGGACTCCAGTATTATATCTACACTCTTTATCGCGGCCCTTATGCCCGCGAATAGGGACTCGATTGTAATTAGCGTCACTTGGTCCGACTGAGTCTCTTCCTGGTGGCACGGCTTGCGGACTTAGGGGACGAAAAGGCAGACACGCGGGCAACTTATGAGGACCTAATTATTGGCGTACTATCTATCTTCGAAGCCAGTCTACACTGAAGTTTGTGCCAGTAAGTTATGATTTTTGTATTCGACTCTCATTTTCTCACACATGATTTTCCTCACCGTGTCGCCTATCTCGCTCGAAAACACATCATATGTTCTTCGCACCTCTCTCCATCTACTATACATCCGTCATCTTCACCCTCACTCCGGCAACCCCCTTCAGGCGCTTCACAACTACAACACCCTCACCCAACCAACGGGGAACCCATTCCACACAAGCACACAAAAATGAAAACACCCGTGCTCATAGTCATCGTCGCCTCGGTCGTGGTCCTCTGCACCCTCCCGGCCATCTACGTCTTCCTCGCGTACCACACATACAGGGAGCGCCAGAGGTGGAAGGTGGACCACGACATGGCGCTCGACAAGATGGAGGCCGAGGGCCGGCGCAACCCGCGGGCCGCGAGTGCAGCCTCCCAAAGCATCTACTCCTCATCGGCCCCGGGCAGGGCTCCATCTGCCCAGCAATACCACCACCCCCACCAGCAGTCGTCTGCCCCGGCGCGGCCGGCCCGGACCCACCACCCCCGGTGGGCGCCGCCGCGGCCGCCGCGCGAACTGGATGTGTTCAAGAGCTCACGCGACCATCTAAAATCACAGACCGACGCCACGCCGCGCGCCGCACCCCAGGGCAGCGGGAGCAGTATCAATAGGCCCGCGCCGGGCTCGAAGACCACGAGGAGGGGTAGCGGAGCTGGCAGGAGCAGCAAGGGCTCCGGGAAGCAGAAGCAGCAGCAACAGCAGCAGGAGCAGCGACCGTCGTCTTTGGTCTTCGGGGCGACGTCGGACGAGTCCAGCCAGGGGACGCGGCCATTGCCGCCTGCATCTCGATTGTCGCATACTTCCTCTCGACTGCCGCCTGCTTCCTCTCGACTGCCGCCTACTTCCTCGCAATTGCCGCCTGCTTCTCAGCTGCCGCCCGCTTCTCAATTTTAGGCGGAAGAAGCGGGGCGCCGCAGTATGGCGCCATCCGAACAAGAGCTCAGCGCAGTCGCCGCCGCGAAAAAAGAAGAAGCAGGGAAAGAAGACCGCAGGGGGGGTGAGGAGCTGGCGCAGAAGCTGCTGAAGCCGAGGAGGCGCGCGCAGATAGACGTGTGGGTGGGCGAGACCGTGAGCCGGTGGGAAGCGCAGCGCTGTGCTGCCGGGAGGAGGTTCGGCCACCGTTCGGACCGGCCCACGCCCTCTGCCACGAACCAGCCCGGCGAGAGTCCGCGCTCGGCGCCGCCAGTGGATGGTGATGACATCTGCCTAGTCTGCGGTCGGCCCTTCGAGGACAAGAAACCCGTCGTTACCCAGCCAGAGCGAACAGGCCAACAGCCGGACGGGGCAAAGCCGGGAAAGGGCAAGCACATGATCCGCGGGATCAGGGCGGCTATGGGCCACCTAAAGGCCAGGGATGGCGGCAGGGGCGGGGAGAAAGGCAAAGACGAGGAGGGCTTGGATCGCGCGTTGTCGACGCAGATGTTCCTCGCTGACGCCAGCGAGTACGGCAGCTCCATCGAAACCGCTAGCTCCAACTTTTCGTTCGGCAGAGGCGACAACACGGGGCTGGAAGAGCGCATGGCGCGCTTGAGGCGGGCGCAGAAGTTACTAGATAGGAGTCAGCCAGGCGGTGATAAGGCTCGGCGCACAGAGATACTGCTCTAAAGAAGAACTGACTTTTTCTGATTGGACGGCCGTGCTACTACGGTCATCGTGCAGCGGTCGTCTCCCAGCTCCACCCTTTCCTGGTGAATAGTGACTGTTGCTCTGCCTATATCGAAGGGGGGAATCAGAAATCCGAAGCTCGTGCGTGGTTATGACGTGAGCGTTGAGACGTTGCCAGCAAGATGCACTGTCGTTCGATGTCTGCAGCCCAATCCCTTACTCTACCTTGATATCGTCTGCTTCGCCGTCTGGCCGTAGCCTGATCCAGTGGCAGGAAAAGTTGAGGATGTGGCGTCATTCGGCACTGACTGGAGCGGCTGGGTTGACTTGATGACTGTTTTGATTTTTTGGGGGGTAATGGGGGGCTTTACATCTGTCTGTGGACCGATAAACATTGGGGGGTAATTCCGAGACGACCTCTCTCTCTCTCAGTATGAAATAAGGCAAATGACGCATACAGGCGGAGATAAGGAAATCAACATAATCCATGAAAATCCCGGGTTGTGACTCTCTGAAAAGGGATAAAACACCCAAAGGGAAGAGCGAGGATCAGCCATGTTGTTAGGACACAACGCCGAACCCACCAAGTGGCCAACTCTTTCCCCCCACGGGAGCCAAAACCAGAGGACCCAGAGTCCATGTCCTGCGTTCTCGCTACCCATCGCAACCAACTCCCAGGAAGAGTGACCCCGATCGTGACCAATGCCATAAATCACATCCTCTCGCCACCCGGACTCCGCTCAGAGGGCGCCTTCCACCATCCTCCTGGTACGGACGCTCAGTTTCAGCGGGGAACATCACTTTTCGACTTTCAGCAGGCGCACAAGGGACTTGTGAGCGCCCCTTTAGGACTCGGGTGCGGGCTCCTCGGCCTTGGCCTCGGTCTTCTCCTCTGTGGGCTTCTCCTCCTTGGCTCCCTCGGCGGTGCCTGCGGCCTCGGCCTCGCCGTTGTCGGACGAGGTCCACAGGGTGAGGTTGTCCCGGAGAAGCTGCATGATAAGAGTGCTGTCCCGGTAGGACTCCTCGGACAGAGAGTCAAGCTCGGCAATGGCATCGTCGAAGGCCTGCTTGGCGAGGTGGCAGGCACGGTCTGGAGAGTTCAGAATCTCGTAGTAGAACACAGAGAAGTTAAGGGCCAGTCCCAGGCGAATGGGGTGAGTGGGGGTCAGCTCGGTCTGGGCAACGTCGGTGGCGTTCTGCAGACAGGGGTGTCAGTAGACTGCGCACATCGGTATCTCACGCGAAACTGAGTTCCCTCACCTTGTAAGCCTCGTGGGCAGCAGTGGCCGCGGTCTTGCGCTTCTCGCCGGAGGCGAACTCAGCAAGGTAACGGTGGTAGTCACCCTTCCTGTTTGCGGGGGGCCCGAGAGTCAGATACGGTCGGAATCGTTGACGGGGTTTCCAGGGGCAGCAGGGCTTACATCTTGTGGTAGAAGACCTTGGACTCGCCGGTGGCGGCGTTGGGGATGAGGGAGTCGTCCAGGACATCGAGGACATCCTGGCAGACCTTCTCGAGCTCGAGCTCGATCTTGGAACGGTACTCCTTGATGGTGGGGACGTGCTTCTCGGAGCCCTTGGACTCCTCCTTCTGCTCGATGGAGGAGATGATGCGCCAGGACGCACGTCGGGTACCAACGACGTTCTTGTAGGCAACAGACAGCAGGTTGCGCTCGTCGACGGTCAGCTCACCGCCGAGCTTGGCAACCTCCTTCATGTAGGAGACCATCTCATCGTAACGCTCGGCCTGCTCGCACAGTCGGGCGAGGAAAGTCTTGCTGTTGGGAATCGGTCAGTTGCCTTCTGGCGCGGGTCTGGGCAGACATCAACCGGAGTTGGAAAAACACACCTCTCACGCTAGAGATTGGGAGCCATGAGTTAGCGGTTTGCATGATCTGGACGCAGCAGGACACGGAGACAGGCTCGAGAAGGTGACAGATGGCATGAGGCAGGGGATGCAGGTGATGTGAGGCTATCAGGAGCGGGAGGGCAGAGGCACAGGAGCTGGCCCAAGAGGCGATTTCGAGAGCAAAGGGGGGATGAGTGGGGGTGGGCTTGCTGCGGTTGCAATACTACACGTACCTCGTTCGCCATCTTGTCGGATGTGTTTACGGAAAGGTGCAAGAGAGAGGGAGTGGGCAGAAAGGAAGTCTGCTGGTGGTGGGAAAGAGAGAGGGAAGGCGGCTGGGTCTGCTGGTTTGCAGGTCGAGAAGGCTGTTTACAAGTTGTCGTTGGTCGGTGATGTTGTTGTGTTGTGGGCAAAGTCGGTGTCTTGGGGTTGGGGGGCGAAAGGTGGGAAGAAAAAGCGGCAAGCCAGCAGGCCCAGGTAGGTTAGGTAGGTAGGTAAGGCAGGCAGGCACGCTTGGGTGTGTGCCCCCCCCCCCCTTCTCGTCTGGCCTGTCTGGCTCGTCTGGCCTGTCTGTCCTGTAATGGGCCTGGCTTGCTGGCGTTTGGCTCTCTCCTCTGGGTCTGGGTCTGGGTCTGGGTCAGGTCGGCAGGGCTGCGCGCGGGAAGGGCCACGCCCAATGGCAGGGCTCGCCGGCCAATGTACCCAGCAAAATCAGCCTTAGCCCAGGAGGGAGGCAGCGCAAAATTGATAGCGGGGAACATCCCAAAATTGAGCCACTCCACTGCTACCTGGTCTGGTCTGGGTACACGCGCACACACGCCCACGCCCTCACCCTCTCTCTCTGTCACTCTCGCTCAACTCAACCTGGCATCCGGCCAACTGGCAGCACGCACGCACGCAGGTGTCGGGCTCCTTTTCCTAGCAGATGCTTGCCTGCTTTGCTGGCTGGCTGGCTAGCTAGCTGCCCAAGGTGTGCGTTGTTCCACCACATATTCTACCGTGGCCCACCATCTAATCGACCACCTCCCTATCTCTCTACCCAGGCATTGGCAGACAACCTGGTGTTCTGTGCTGTGGCAGAAACTTAGCTCTCGTGAGGTCGGTGAGGTGGCAGTGATGCAGAATGATCCTCGGCAAGTATCTGTCTAGGCAGAGCACAGTAGGCAAGCTTGAATAAGGCTTTCTGACTCGGCAACAACTTGACGAGGGACGTCCGCCTTAGCCGAGCCTCGTCCTACCACCCGTATATTATCTATATTACATTACATTACAGCTCTTCTCTCTGCTTGTACTGCTGCTGCACAGTACCATCTGGCCGGCGCCATCATTGATCACCGAGGCGTGGGAGCTATGCGCGTGGGCAAGTCGTCCCTTCGTCCTTTCGTCCCTCGTTTCTTCGTCCCATCCCAAATGCCTAACACATGTGGTCTATATGTGTTTACGTGTATGTACCGTAGCTTGCCGCAATAGGTACCTAGGCAATTAGTTGTAGGTGTTCTGCCCCCGGTTTATTAGCTGGCTTTGACCGTCTTCTGATCGTCCTCATCCATCCATCCTGTGGGCTCGTCCTCCCCGATCGGACTTGTCCCCCTGAGGATGCCCCTAAATTGAAATCACGATAATTTGCCAGCACCTCGTCACATTCCGCCGGCTAGGCTTATTTTATTTTCTGAGTAATCCTTTCCCGAGATAAGGTGTCCGAGACTGGCCTGCCCGCACGTGTGCGTGGGCAGTCTTATTGGACTGGACCCTGGACGCTCAAACCTTCAGCATTGTAATGCGGGCGAACCCAAAAGAATCGTCAGGAATGGAGGGGCCTGAGGGGGAGGGGGGTCAGGAGTCAGGCAGGGGCCGTGTCTTGGGCGCACGCTGCATCTGCCCTGCCAGCTGCAGCATGACGACAGACCACCGTCGCACAGGCAGCTTGTCTGAGCGCCGTCGAAGCCCATTTCTCTTCCATGCGTCTCGGCCTGGTGTGGTTCACCAGCCTTCACCGCAACCGGGCATGACCCGTCCGGTCCGTCCGCCTGTCAAAAGCTCTCTCTGCCTTGGTGTGAACGGAGATGAGGTATCCAAGCCACCAAGTCATCCGTGCTACGGCCCTGAAGTGTCGAGTGCCGAGCTGTGACCGAACAAACTTTCTCGAGCAGCCAGGGCAGATGCCCCTCCCACGCTTGCCCCTCTCGGGATCTGGTAGACATCTGGCATCAAAGGCTTGACCAGCAAGGCCAGGCTCCTCCCTCTCATCATCGTCATGCGTCCGGAACCCGACGGGTTGAGCCGCGACCCCGTGGCCCTGGGGTCTTCCCTGGTCGCGCCTCGAACCTTGGAACGCCCAGCTGCGGATCGCCAATGGTAAATAAGATGGGACCATGACATACATGCATTCAGCGGCTCTCCAGTCTCCCGGGGCCCACGGGCTAACGGACTACAGCGACCGTGAACACAGCCAGGCAGGTATCCTCTTTGTGAATATGTGAACAGCCCGCTGGCTCGAAGCCATGGAAATAACAGTTGAATTATCACTGCCTCCAGCATTGTAGTCTGGCAAAACTACCAATTAGCCTTTTTCACCACCCATGACTAAGTGGAACAACTCAAGGCATCACAGCCTGAACACCGCATAATCCCGAGCGATGGCACTTAGTAATACAACCTTCTCCGGAGATTCTGAGAATGACGAGTGTTATGAAACCCTGCGGGCGAGCAGTCGGGCATCAACCTAGGCGGACACAGCGGGAAACGGGCAGTCACAAGACACTGTATCCTTGAGCATGTAGAAAGTGGTTCTTCTCGTCCTCTTGAAGTCACAAACTGATAGCTGCCGTTTCCCTTCAATTCGAAAGCAAAACCGAGACCAAATGCCTTCTCCTGTGTACCCAGAATACGTACAAGGCTAGTCTCACGTGCATGTCAATCCCAATGCCATCCGCTGCCCATTGCCAAATCATCCTCAACCAGAACGCCCATGCTAGACCTTGCCATAGTAAATCAAGTGAAACCCGCCGAATAACATACAGAGTGTTCTCCAGAACAATGTTTTCAGCTCCGGGGTCCAAGTCACAGCTCATCCGGATGTGAGCTGAAATTGTACGGTGGCCGTCCCCAGTCAGAAGGATCACCGCCAGGGACGCAAAGGCCAAGCCTCCAGAAATAATCCCGATGGGCGAAAAGTAGCTCCCAGAGCTTCAGCCTCGACGGGACGCCGGACAGCGTGCCCAGCCAGCCCCCGTCCCGCCTCTTCGTTCGAGGTACCTCACCCACGGCCTCTGTCACCCGGGCCAGCACAGCGCTATCGGCGCCAGCGATGCAAGCCGGATCCTCGTCGCCGCGACAAAGCCTCAGGTCCTCGACCGCAGGCGAGAGCTCGGGCTTGGTGACGAAGACCTCCCCGGCGTGCGGCCTGTACCCCCACTCGCTGAGCGGCAGCAGCGGCACCGGGTCGTCGACGTGAGTCACGCGCCGGTACACCCTCCGCTCCAGGTCCGGGTCGTACCCGTCAAGCCCGCCGAGCCCGAAGACGCGGTCGACGTAGTCCACGAACCCGGCGTTACCGGCCTGCGGCTCCCCGAACGTCGTCACGACCAAGTCGTCCCAGCCCAGCGCGACCTTCAGCTCCAGCGCCGCCAGGAGCGCGACCGCGCCGCCGAGGCTGTGGCCGACGAGGTGGATGGGGTAGTCGCGGTGCCGAGCGCGGACGTTCTTGAGCACCGGCAGGACCAGCTTCCGCGCCTGCGTCCACGACTCGAGAAAGCCCATGTGTACGGTGCAGTTGTCGCACTTGTTGGCCGTCCCGTTCCCCTTCCCGTCATCTGGCTCCGGGTACGGTACGTATTCCTGCGGTACGGTACTCAGGTCGATGACGGTGTTCGTGATGCTGTACGTCCCTCGGAAGGCCACGACGATGGCGCCCTCCTCTTCTCCAGCATCGCCTTCGCTCCCGCTGCGCTGCTTGGGGCCGGGGCCATGATCCACGGCCACGTACCCGCAGCTGTCGCTCATCAGGACCCCGGTGTTCCACGTCGACGCGAGCCGCAGGTCGGGGAACTCCTTGCAGCGCGAGGCGCACGAGAACGGCGGGGAGATGCCAGTGGTCCCGACGCAGTATGTGATGTCGACCAGGCGGGCGAGGCGCTCGAGCGACGCGAAGAGGGCTGTGGAGACGCTACTGGCCCGGGGGTACCCATCGTCGCTCGAAGGGGAAGAGATTGGTCGCTGTTGGGGCTCGGGGTGGGGTTCGGCGGACGAGCCGGCGAGGCTGGCCGGGTCGAGGACGAGGAGGGCAATTAGAGAAGAAAGGAGTCGCATCTTGTGGTGCGCTCTAATCTGTCGTGTGATCGAGGGGTTGTGGGTCAAGTATAGGTTGATCGAGCTTTACCAAAGTCTTGGACTTGGCGGGTGTGTTTACCTTACATCTTCAAGGTACAGCGTTCACAGGGACTCCAGGTTATTGAAAGAAAAGACGAGGTATTACGAAGGTGATAATTGACAGGTGATGGAATGTTCATAATAGGAGAGTGAAGCCGTGAAGGTCATCGTGAGGAGAACGAGTGTGGTGTTTGAACATTAAACAACCACATGACGTCGGCTTGCGGCGGCTTGGTCCGTCTTGGGGTCAAAGTTTTGGGGGTTAGGGCGACCCTGGGGGATGAGCCGGAAGTCGCAGCGTCAATACCCTCAGGGGTTAGAAGTCGAAGTATCCCAAGCCACCATGCGAGATACCATTTCTGCCAGGGGCCGGAATTTCATATTAAGATCTGACACATCGAGGCCATGGAAATGGTCATACTACATCGCACGAAGGGAAATTTTCTAACCTGTGCAACACAACAATAACCGCGTGCTTCTAAAGCCCCGACGACGTTGTCAAATTAAGAGGGTTTTGTGCAGCCCAGCAAGGTTTATTACCCGACTGACGCCTCACATTCCTCGCCAACAGTCTTGGATATCATACTTCACACCTCATACTAACAACGTCTGTCTCTTCTGTTGAGAATGCAGACCAATCATGAGATCTCTCAGAGTCCTCAAGCACGCCGGATCAGACGTGTTGGCCCTGGTCCACCACCTCCTCCTGGCTTCAAAGGCTCGATGCTCGTGAATTGTCCCTGGTAGGTCGTTTGGTTTGCCGCACACTTCACGCCCGATCCGTCGGTGACATCTGTACATGCCAACGCGGGGATCCATGAGCCTGAAGTATCATATTGCACCCTGTAGCCATGTCAGAGTGCGAGAGTTGTGATACACCTGCGTTAAACTCACGAGCTAGTGGGGCAGGCCAACTCAATCATGGTCAATTTGTTGTTCTGCCAGATGAAGTTGATCGAAGAGTTGTCACATGCGTATCTTGCAGCAGCACCTGCCGCGCCGACGTTTGTCGAGGTTGAGTTCAGGGCGCAGGTGGTGGTGATATCCGTGTCCGAGTCGACATCTAATCATTTGTTAATGACCTGCAAGGCAACCTGACATGGTGATGTCCTCAAGTCTCCCGACGTAGACAAAGGCACCAAGTATCATAGCATTCCGAGCGAAACGTACAGCCAAAGTTGACTTCTGTGTTATTCGACGCACTCGGCGTGAACGTTGTGAAGCCCCGAATCGTGAAATATGCAGGGTATTCACAGTCCTGGGCCAGGTTCTCCTTTGGGATGGCGTCGGCGTACGACAACCCCACGATGTTCTTCGTAGCCGCCGCCAGCGGGGCGAGGCAAGCAAGGGCGACGGACCTCATTCTGGTAGATCTTGTGGGGGTTTTACGGAGAGAAGTACGAGCAGGAATGGACCCAGAAAGGGAGTGAGAGGAAGCGAAAGATGTTGATCTACGAGGCGTAGATGTATGTGTGGGAAGACGGTACGAGGCAACCAGCCAAGACATTGGACAACTGGGGGAACGGCGAACAAAAGCTTATACCAGTGCATCCCACCACCCCTGGATGAACCACAACCATGGATATGGGCAGTGGTACCTTGCGGATCCCTTGTGGCCGGCATTGCAGATCCCAAGTGGGCAGGGCAGTCACTACGGGTACTGCAATTATGCATGTTCGAAGCCGGGAAGGCTGGGGCATTCGGATTACGATCTTGGTGCCTCCCTAGTTGCCTGCATACACCTGTGCTGATTGGTTTCCGACCAAGGACCGTTTCGTTTCGTAGATCTCGACAAAGAAACACTCCCGTAAACACGAGATGGCAGGCTGCAGATGGTTTGTTATCAATGTGTGAACGGCGACACTTGCAGGTCCAGGGTGAAGGTCACTGCACGGCAGCACTTTGTGTCACATCCGTATCCCTTGGTGTAAGGGGAAGCGCCGTATGGTGAAGAATCGCACTGCCACTCGTAGTGCACAAAGGTCGAGGGACGAGGATCAGCTCCTGAGATCCAGCATTAACCTCGCCCGGAATGGTACGTCCACAATGTAACTATGGGCCGTGGTACGCAAGGAGACGTCGATCGAAATCTTGCAGGGCAGGTTTATGCAAGTCATGTCCAACACGTGATACTTACATACCAAATCCGACACCTATATAGCCAGTCAATCCAGCCAGCCCAGGCCGGACATGACGGACATCAATCACATGGAAATGTGGTATCAAATGTGCATATACCTGAGGGTACTGCAATTACTGGATGTTGATGTGTATGTGTAGAGCCCCAATGCACCGCCGCTGTTCTTGTTTATGCAGCTTTCAGGGATCCTGAACGATCAAGTAAGATTTGACCAACAGCCCAACCAGCGAGATGACCTCCCTCGGAAACCTTGAGCGTCTGCTAGGACATTGCACGCATCTGACTTTGTGAAGAAAGGTCTTTTTCTTTCCCAGCTGTTCATCGAGTACCTACGCGGCCCTTTACCTTTCTAATATCTGCCCTGTGTGGGGCTGTATCCAATGGCTGAACATTGAATAGGACAAGCCAGGGAGAAGCCGCAGTCTACCAAGGTTTTTGAAGTAGCACTCAGAAGGAAGGCTGTGCTACACAGCAGAATGGGCCAGTAGGGTTCTCAATTCCATGACTTACAAGCATGCGTGTCACGTATGTGTGGCTGGACTATTACACAAGAATTCTCGGAGGCAAGACTCTGTGCTATGCGATGACTATGCTCCCGAGTGCAGCATGGTGGAGACGGGGAGACAGATGTCCTTGCAGAGCACATAGATTCAGAGAGCGCAAAACTGCACCCCTTGGCCATGAGGAGATGGCTCACTCAGAGCGCCTGCATCCCGTATCTATGTGCAGAACCTTGGGATATGATCTTGCAATTGGGGGCACAAGTGCTTGCATCGGAAGGGTTAGGGTCGACATTGCGGAGGGGGAAACCGGGGGTAGGCTCGTCTGGGCAGGGCAAGAACGACTCGCTTTCCATTGGCCACTCCTTCCCCACAATCGGGCAATCCACCTTCCGGCCTAGCGTCCACACCCACACCCACTCGCACTCGTCCTAAAACTTTTTGCGGCTGCAAGATTTCCTCACCGGCGACTTCTTCCCCATTCCCCATCGACAACCACCCACAGCCATCCGTCAAAATGGCCAAGGAAGCAACTGCCCGTTCGGGCCTGATTGTCGGCGTCAACAAGGGCCACGTACGTTGAAAAGCCCAGTCTCACCTCGTGGAGGATCTCTGCGCTGCCCTCCTCTTCGCGAGGCAGTTGTGGATGATGGACTTTGAAGCTGATTATCGGTCTGTTCCCAAAATGTAGAAAACCACCCCCCGCGTCGTCAAGCCCCGTGTCTCCCGCACCAAGGGTCACCTGAGCAAGCGCACCGCCTTCGTCCGCGACATCGTCAAGGAGGTTGCTGGGTAAGTGCTTTTACCTCTCCCGCTACCAGTCTCGAGAAGCAGCCGCCAAACAGGGAGGATCAAAGGACCACCTGGACGGCGCCACATCCATCAAAAGCCATCAAGACTGACTCTGGACTCCGATAGTCTCGCTCCCTATGAGAAGCGTGTGATCGAGTTGCTCCGCAACTCCCGGGACAAGCGTGCCCGTAAGCTCGCCAAGAAGAGGGTACGTCTTCACCCCCGTGCAATTCGATGCCAGAAAGCCAATATTGACAACATCCCCAGCTCGGTACCTTCGGTCGTGCCAAGAAGAAGGTCGACGAGCTCCAGCGTGTCATCGCTGAGTCCCGTCGTGCCGGCCACTAAACGTGACCTGTCGAGCGTCGACTTTAGACAAGCAACGACACGGTCAGGATTACGTTTCGGCGTTATTTGATGGGGATTTCATGGACCAAAAACCTGGTGGAGGGACCGAGGATATGGGCATTGCTTCCGCATGTCGAGAGAGCTGCCAGGCGTCAAAAGAAACGTCACGTCGATACCAAATGATGATACTTTGAACAACCAAATCCATGATCTCTTGCGTCTAATATTGGTACATTCTTGGTGCTATGTGATTTCTACTTGTGCAGGTCCATTGAAATGCTTCCCAAGATCCGCCCGCTGTAAACATGACGGTCCTCCACGTTCAACTGCAGCCTCTCAGCGGCTTTTCCATGTAGACACGGACGAGGCTGCTGCCATCCGTAGAGCAGGAACCCCTAGCCAACAAGCAAGACAGCTATTCCACAACCCAATTATGCGGGTCAGGTGATTGTCCCCTCTTTCCATCAAGTTGTAGTACGCAGCGCAGAGACGTCTTGCTTCTGATATGGTGACGTTGAAGAGTCGGTCACAAGCAAAGCCCTTTGATGTTACCGCTTTGACGAAGCAATTGTTGCCCACGTCCATCCTCAAATCATATGCAAGTCTGTAAAGGCACAGTGAATCTCCCTGTAGTCGCGCCGATGCTCTTGTCCGCGTCGGAGAGGACCAAGATGTTGAGCACCGGCAAATGTGAAGTACTCTTCTACCAGCACCGCAATCCCGTCATTTCCCAGCTTGCACTTCGTTCCCGAAACGCCAAACACCTTCGCTTGTGTGACACGAGGGTGTGTTCTTCTCCACAACAACGTCTATTTTTTGGATAAGCCCTTCAGCCACTTAGGCATCTTGCGGCTGCCACCGCTATCGTTGTTTTGCGACTGGGGTGGAGCAGCTGGAGCCGGAGCTGGAGTGCTGCTCCCCCCTTCTTCCTCTTCTTGGGGAGCCTGAGGGAGCTCGACCTTCCTCGCCTGACTGGCGAAATTGTCCTTCAGGAACGGTGCTTTCTTAATGTTCTGTGAAACCTCGTTCTCCCAGACGAGATTGACAAGAACACGCCCTGACATCTTGTAACCTCTGACGAGATTATGCTTCACTCCATCTTCATCTTTGATAAGGTTCGAAGGAGATGGAACCCCAGGCAACACCAGCTTGAACGGGGCGGAGTCATTTGCCATGACCCCCCGCACGGCGTTATAAAGAGTTGCACCGGTATCCTTGGGCCCGAAGTTCCACTGCGCCGAGGTCTCGTCTGGAAATCGCACTTTTACATCGATTTTCTTGACCGCTGCAGCCTTGGCTTCCGCGTCTCGGGCCTCCGCTGCAAGCTCGGCATCGGACTTGAGCCGCTTGTTGACGGCGCTCGCCTGCAAGTTTTGCTGGTGTGCCTGGGCGTGTGCAATTGTTGGAGTGTACACAGAGTCAGGAACGTCTACCGAGGCAGCTGCGGGCCTGGAGTTCGTAGGTGCGGAAAAGATGTTGACAGGTTCGAGGCTCGAAGTGCTCGGGCCAGGTTCACGATCCTCGTCACCAGTTGCCCGAGGCTGTGTGTTTCCACCGTCGACTTCCATAGCGTCGGCCCGCTGTGAAACCTCCTTCTCCACCTGCCCATCAACTGACAAAGTTAACGAATCCGCAGGGGGTGCAGTCGACTGCGTTGGTTCAACACCTTGTGAACCATCAGCAGCTACAGCTCCCGTTCCAGCAACCAACGGAGCCTGGAGAGTGGTACTATCGAAGCTCTCCGGGTTGGGCGTGTCCAAGAGCGACTCAGTTCGGTTTGACGACGCCCCGGTCACTGCGCTCTTCTCCTTCGCCTCTGCTTTCTCCTCATCTTTGAAGAACTGGGAGATTTCCTGCATCGCGTCGTTGAGCGTCTTGTCTGTGGACTTGAAAGACAACTGTATCATATGACTCCCGGAGGTCAGGCCAAGTTGAGAGAGAGTCTTCTGGAAGTCCGCAAGCGTCGATATCTCCCGGCTCATGATTCGGAGTGACGGCATCTCATAAAACAGCTGCCCACTGCCTGCCTGGGTACCGTTGCTTGTCTGAGGTATACCTCGATCAGTGAAGTTCAATGTGTGGCCAGACGGCGACCCCTTCGACTCAAACTGCCGCAGCATCTTCCAAAGTGTGGTATCACTTCTGAACTTCTCCATAAGACGTCCATTAGGAATCGCTTTGGCTTCAGCTTCCGGAAGCTTGAGGGCGATGTTCACCACCGAGGTCGTCTTTGAACTTGCTACAAGTTCAAGTTTGGCCCCTGCTGTGAGACGAGTGATGCGAAACTGATCGCTGAGATTGATCACGTTCTTCTGGTGTCTGCAGTTTTCGTTAGTTCGCCTAGACAGCATACATTACTGGACTACCCTGACGAGAGTCTACTTACTTGAGAGACCACTTGTCCACCTGCAAGTTCAGCTTCTTGCAAGCCTCCTCGAGAACATCGAACATGTATGTTCCAGGGTTGACCTTAACGCTGACCCGCTTGACGTCAGGCGAAACTATAACCACGTGAGAAGACATCTTGACGGGGGCCGGGGCGGCGAGCAGTCGAGGACGTCGTATAACGTTGTGGACAGATGCTGGTGTTGAGTGCCTCGGGATGCCTGGAGACGCCTTGCTGCGACGCGTGCCTCTCCTCTCTTCTGAGTAGATCGCAAGGTGACTATCCCAGAAGCGTAGCGTGATATTGTCTCAAAAGAGGGCTGGAGCTGGTGGGCAAGGCCAGGTCTTCCTGATTGGAAACTTTCCTGCCCAACGATCGTGGCGAGCTTTAACGTGCAACGTAGGTCAAGCAGGAGCTGCCCCTCCACAGACAGTGGGGCAGGAACTATTGGGCTACGCCGGTGATTAAGGTGCTGAGTGACTAGAATGGCCCAAAAGCAAGATACTGCTGGTGTGACTAATGGGGGAGAAAGGCTGCACTTTATATGCAACGGATGTTACATGCAAGAGGATATGAAGTGAGGTGGTGGCAAGCAGCGTGTTGAGCAATCTGAACTGTCAGCGGCTGATGAAGCAGTCAGGCAGCCTTGTGAGATCATATCTAGGTACCCATAGTGCCACATGTAGTCCCCTGGAGCTGCCAAAAGGAAGGCGCCAGAAGAGCTATGTGCCAGCGCCCCTGCGTGACCAATCAACGCGCGGGGACTGCTCGCAGGGGGGTCGGACCTACGTACTGCTCCTACCACCCGGGGCCGAACTTACGCAGCTCACAGGTTGCCTTGAAGCTCCCCCAAGCCTCGCCCGGACCTCATCAGCTGCATCGAGACGACAACCTCAACTCCATTCCGCCCACGTCTCCGCAAGCCCACCCACACCAGCCTCCCCGACTAAGACGATATACCGCCAGACCTATCCCGAGCCATTTGCATCTGAGGCTCGTTCCTTGGCTTCACTCAGTTGACCAAGATGGTGAGCACCAGTGACCATGGCAGAGCAAACGCCCATAGCTAACCGCCTTCATAGTCATCGCCCTTCTCAATAAGTCAGCCTCCCACCATACCCCCGAACCCACAAACCTCCGACCCCGAATCTAACCATGGATCCCAACAGACGGCGGCGCCTGCGTCGCGATGGTCGGCAAGGACTGTGTCGCCATCGCGTGCGACCTGCGCCTCGGCCTCCAAGCCCTGACCGTCTCCAACAACTTCCCCAAGATCTTCAGCTACGGCGACAGCGTATACCTGGGCCTGACGGGCCTGGCCACAGACGTGAACACCGTGTCCGACCTGTTCAGGTACAAGGTCAACATGTACCGCCTGCGAGAGGAGCGCGCCATCGCGCCCACCACCTTCGCCAACCTGGTCTCGAGTTCGCTGTACGAGAAGCGGTTCGGCCCCTACTTCGTCAGCCCCGTCGTTGCTGGTCTGGAGCCCAAGACGGGGAAGCCATTCATCTGCGGTTTCGACAGCATCGGGTGCATTGACTTTGCCAAGGACTTCATCGTGAGCGGCACGGCGACGGAGCAGCTGTTTGGCATGTGCGAGAACTTGTGGGAGCCCGATCTGGTAAGTTGGACAAGAAGGACAGATGCGCTTGAAGATGTTGCTAGATCAGTTGAGCAATGCTAATGCGAACTATCCACAGGGTCCCGACGAGCTTTTCGAGACCATCTCCCAATCCCTACTGAACGCCGTCGATCGAGACGCCCTGTCAGGCTGGGGTGCACACGTCTATATCATTGAGAAGGACAAGGTGACGAAGAGGCTTCTCAAGGGACGACAAGATTAAGCGGATGTTTGGGGCGAGACTTGGAATGGAATTGGGCATAGAAAAGGCGTATGATGAAAGACGCACCCTGGTCCAGGAAAGGGAGGACGAGGAGCCACGGCCTTTTGTGCATTGTACGACTAGACACATCACGACAACAGCTGGCTGATCTTATCACAGCCAGTTAGAATATCAGCCACGATGACAAGACCCATTTGCCAAATCAGCCCCGCACTCCGCTGTAAGTTCTCGCAAAATCGCCAGCAGGACGGGCGAAATGGATACTGGCTGTGCTACCCTTTGAGCAGTGGATGGGTTCCTGGAACTGATGCTGTGATGCGTTCTCATCCCCTTACTGTATGTGGGCGTGTGCTAGTTCTATATCCTTTCTTCCCAGCATTGCCAAGTACATTGTTCCCATGGCCTTTGGACCATCACTTGATTGCAACGCTAGAAGTACTCGACGTACGAGCTGCAGTGTACCCATCACATGGGTTTCCATGGCTGTCCTCGCAACAATCAGAGCAAGGCGCTCAGAGCTCAAGGAAGGCAGCAAGAGGCTGGATTGGGCATGCTTTCGTGGTTCATAATCGAGCCGTTAACAAAACGCGTATTTGCATGCATTGTGTCAATGGCATCGAGGTAGCCCAGTGTTTATATCCGAATACAAATCCGATACATTAATGTGTTCTTCACTTCACTCATCGGCTACTTCAAGATTAGGATCCCGCATGTGGACCAATTCAATAGTCGGCGCGGTTCCCTCAGACATGGTAGCCAAAATCTGTCTGGACTCTTCCTCCATCCTAGCCACGGAAACACCACTCTTGGGTTGTCGCTCCGACTCAACCGGTGGACTGCCAGTCCCAACCTTCAAGCCACCACCCAAGATCCATGGCAGCGGAGAGGCCTTCCAGAGCGGCGTCTCATGCCTCCCAGTACTTTCCACCACCAGGACCAGGAACAAGATGGTCAGTGCCGCTAGCACCGCAGGTAATGTGATACAGGGCCACTCAATGCCTAGACAAATGGCGTAGTGTTGGACCTGGCCTCTCACCGGCTTCGAGTAGTTCGCGTGCCCGTGGGTGCGGATGAATGTTGTTAGGGATTCGGAAATATTTCTGAAAACACTCTGTATACGTTCAAAGTCCACTCTGCCGTAGTTGTATATGTTTTGTAATATTACTTGTCCGTCGAAAACATCAACAATCCGCTGGTTCTCAATAATCGAGTCCCACGTGAGGCCTTGAACGCGGCCTACAAACTAGGAGGCTGTCGGGTTACGAATGTGTGGGCCATATTGAGTGCCGTATCCGATCTTGTAGAGAACCCCTTTATCGATGGGCATTCATGGTGTAAAAGGGAGTCGCGGTTGCGTGACCAGCGCTTCGAATTCTCAGGAGTCCAGTTGTCCAGACTGAGGTTTTCATCATCAAATGGAATCCAGCGGGTGGTGTTGTGTATTTCGTAGCCCCGGTCGGTGAGAAACGCTGCCTCTTGTGTCGAAATGCAGTGGGTGTCCAGTAGCCCATAATAAGTTTGTTCCGAAGACAAGCCCCATCTGACATCCGGAGATTGTGATACCAACTGCTCTGTTAGATAGCCTGCCTCGATACTTGCACTGTACGTACGGACGCATGGCTTAATGGTGCAGCTCGCAGCACCGTACCCTCGGCATGCCCATGTGTTACGGCTTTCCGCTGTATCACAGCCAGTGATATTTATTCCTGTCGAAATGAGACGCCTAGCATCTGAGAAGATTGTCTTTCCCACAAGGATATGTACACGGAGTGAAAATTCGTCTGAAAGTGATGGACACCAGATATCCATTCGGGCCACATCGGTGTGTTGGCCTAAGTCACACGAATCAGAAAAGCTCGTGTTCAGCTGGTCACTATTGACCCCCCCCCCCCCAATATTTCCCGCTATTTCCGGCTGAGAGATAGGTAGTTATGTTCTGAGTATCACACTGAGAAGATGGGCGCAATGGAGTCGATTTGATCACGGTCTCGGTTGATAGATCTTCGCACGCACTGCATATGCCCAAAGTACTGTAGGCATTGGGGAATGTGCAGTTCCCCGTCGAGCAATTCCACGGTATTTTATTGCCCGAGGAAGAGGACCCAGCGGCCAGCACAGAGCGAAGCACCTGGTCTGAGATTTGCTCCTCATCTGTGGGACTGAATAAGTAGCCGATCTGATTCGTGCGAGACAAAGTGGCAACATCGCGATCAAGAGGGGTGCTGCAATCAAAGGGGCGGATAATTTGCTTATGAAAGGGTCGATAGCAAGACCAGATATCATAATGACGGCCGCAAGTATGGTCAGTGGTTGCCGGAGCCGATGCGCCCAGAGTATAGCCAGCAAGCCCCATGGGCTGCGGCCAGCGTCATCGAAGAGAACCACGTCGGACAATAGCCGACTACCCGTTGAAAACCCGGCCCATTGGAGCTGTCCGACACATGAAGCGACCACATAGGCGATGGCTGACTTGAACACCAAGGCGTAAATGGACAGCAGCGCGTTGATGGAGATCTTGAATGGCCATTGAGGGATCGGTTGGCCGGTGTGCGGGAAAACAGTGGCAAACATTATCGCAGGAACAACCAAAATGAGGGTGCAAGCTGCGATTTCCCACTTCCAGTTTTTCATGAGAATTGAAAATGTGTTTCGAGAAGATTTTGTGGAGGGCTTGAGTCCCTCCCTTGGATCGTTATTTGGGCGTCCAGTTGGATCGAAGTCACTCGCAGATGACACCACCGGCAAGAGGCAAGTAGTCGACGAACTGAGTGTAGGAGTCATTCGACGGCCCACGGAATCGTAGACGAGGGCTTGGGGCGGCAAATCAACGAAGCTGGTGTTGTCGGTTGCAAGAGGTGCAGTGGCCCTTGCTGTAGAAATGGGTATAGAAGGAGTCTTTTGGCTTGCTCCAGGCACACTCTTGAATGCAACTTCCTGTAATTGGGCTTTGTCCAGTGAAACCGGATGGCCTGCAAGGGAGACTTCCATACTGATGGCGAATGCCGATATCAATAAATCATACTCGTACCGAACGCTGAGCGAATGAGATTTGAACGTGACGGATGATTGCCTCACACTTCGTACTAGAGCAAAGTCCAAGTCAACCAACTCATATATAATCTGGCTTTCCACTTCAGATTCAGAGACTCAGTGATGCTTGTGGCCGCAGTTACGAGCGATGACGGGCCCCGATCTATTCCTGTATTTCTTCCACCGGCTCGGACCCCAGCCTGCTGAGCATGCAGGCTGCTAGACCAATCCCCATGTGTCGTTGCAATTCACGTTCAGCCGAGATGCATTCGCCATGCACGTAAGATGGCATGTGGCTGGTCCGTCCTTAAGCGCTCAGCCTTTATCTTATAGCTGTTTTGCAGACATGAAAAGGGTATAGAGTCTTCCCGCATTCGACAGCTTGTAAAAACACCCATCGCTACCTGAGCCCGATCCGGGGACAAACTCCTTATCAAACCAGACATTGTGTCGTGGATGTCTGTCACTCTATCTTTGTGCTCAGCTACTCAATATTGGTATAAAACTTTCCCGGTTTGTTCTTGATTGGTACATTCTCTCCTGGTGCATTGATGTGCTGCAGAATAGTCTCCAAGATATTATACTATACAACGAAAACCTGTTCCCCTACCGACAGAAATTTCCCATCTTCTTCTCAGTCGCTGACCAACAGCAATGTTTTCGGCATTTCTGTGAAATTGTACGTCACGCATATGTTCTCGTGGTTGGTAAGGATTCCGCATTGACCCTCAAGCCAGTCTGCCCATGGGATGCAGCTATTGCTCGGTCAATATGGATACACCTCACGGGCGCATAATAGGTAGGAAATGACATCGCGGAAAGCATACGACGTCGAAGGAGTGATGGTAATCTCGTGTGCATATTTATAATGCCGACAAGCCGATTGCTAGTTGGCCTCCCTGTACTGTGATGTCCTCTCTATTTAAACTGATGGGAGCAGGGAGCAGGTCTTGTTAATCAGACTGCAAAACCGATCAAACGTAACTGCATCCCTTGCTTGCCTATCTCTAAATGAGATCTAGAGTGTTGTGTTATACATCTTGTGTTATTGTACATGACCACCGTCTAGGATCATATAATGCAGCCAGCAATGAACTATTTTCCCGTCACTCTACTGTTCCTTCTTGGCCTTGACTTCGGCTACGTTAGTGGTCTTCTGCATAAAGAACGACCGCTCAATGAGCTTGAGTCCTTCGTCAATGATACTAGAGTTTCTGTTAGTAAAACGCTTGAAACAATGGAATCGGAATTTCAAGACACTTACATCACGGGCGCACTGATGACAAGCACCGCCTGCCATTCCGGCCAGTTCAGCGGCAAGATGGAGAAGAGAGTCTGCAAGAATGGTGTGTAGAGCAGAGCGAAGTGCAGCGCCATTGACAGACCGATGGCGTAGACCAGCATGAGGTTGTCCCACAGAGGAAGCGTAAGCAGCGATTCGCTACTTGAAAGCGCGTTCATGGCGTTCAACATCTCGATCGTGACCAGGATGGACAGCGAGACCGTGGATGCGGATTTGGCCATATCATTTGAGAACATCTGGCAGCCAATCTCAGGGAATTCGGCGGAGCAACGGTGGAAGTGGCGCAGCTGGGAGAAGGCGATCTGAGGGCCACCGGAGTAGTACATGAACCACCAAGCGTAGCCGGCAACAGTGGCGACGCCGACGTAGGTACCAATAATCAGGTAGCGAATGAAGAGCCACCCGCCTATCAGAGGTTCGTCGCGCTTGCGGGGCTGGCGGCGCATGATGTCGTGGTCAGGCGGGTTGAAGGAGAGCGCGGTAGCCGGGAGACCGTCGGTGACGAGGTTGACCCAGAGTAGTTGGACGGGAATCAGTGCCTCGGGCATTCCCAGGGCAGCGGTAAGGAAGATCGAGACAACCTCGCCAATGTTTGAAGAGATGAGGTAACGGATGAACTGCTGTGTGTTGTTGTAGATGGAACGGCCCTCCTCGATGGCGACCTCAATCGTAGCGAAGTTGTTGTCAGCCAGGACCATGTCGGCCGCCAGCTTCGACACGTCGGTACCAGAGCCCATGGCAACACCAATGTCGGCCTTCTTCAGCGCAGGAGCATCATTGACACCATCACCCGTCATAGCGACAACTTCGCCCAGAGACTGAAGCAGATCGACCAGTTTAGACTTGTGGCTGGGTTCTACGCGCGAGAACAAGGATGCATTCTTGGCAGCCTCGAGCTGCTCAGCGGGGCTGAGGTTCTCAAACTCGCGGCCAGTGTAGCTCTTCCCCTTGAGGTCCTCATACTGTCCGAAGACACCGATTTGACGGCAGATACTCTCAGCGGTGTTGCGGTTGTCTCCAGTGATGACGATGACGCGGATGCCAGCCTCCTTGCACTTGGCAATCGAGGCAGGGACTTCGGGGCGAGGAGGGTCAAGCATGCCGACCAAGCCAAGCAAGGTCAGGTTCTGCTCGATTTTGGCGTAATCGGTCGTAGATTTGGCGGACCGCAGGAGGCTGTTCTCTGAGACGTCGTCGATGCTTGCAAGTGCGATCACTCGCAGACCCTTGTTTCCGTAGTCCGTGACTTCCCGCATAATCAAATCCGAGAGGCTTGCATTCATCTGGACCTTCTTGCCGTTTGCGCCAAGTACAACACTTGTGCAGCGGTCGACGATGGACTCGGGGGCGCCCTTGACGAGAAGCTTCTGCTTGCTGCCATTCTGGACCAGGACAGACATGCTCTTTCGGTCACGGGAGAATTCGTACGTGGCGAGGCGGGAGTACTGCTTGTCGTACCATCCGCTGGCATGGTGAACGCGATCTTCGGGTGCGCTGTTTCTTGGTGCACAAGGCCCGATCTTCTCAACCAGCGTCCGGAGGGCACCTTCGGTGGGCTCACCAACGTTGGAGAATGTGCCAGCTTTAGAATCATAAGCCAACATGGCATCGTTGCAGAGCGCAGCGACTTCAGACAGTTGGCGCACGGTAGATGACTTTTGAGAGAGATCCTGAACGACCTGGCCCTTGTAGGTGACGTCTCCCTTGGGCTCGAAAGTGGTTCCTTCAACGTCGAGTTCCTCGAGGTCTGTTCCGTTGTCGTTCAGATAGACAATCTTGTTGACGCTCATCTGGTTCGTTGTCAAGGTGCCGGTCTTGTCTGAGCAGATGATGCTGCAGCTTCCAAGGGTCTCCACCGATGGCAAGCTGCGAACAACAGCGTTCTTTGCAGCCATCTTCCGAGTTCCCAGGGCCAGACAGGTTGTGATGACGACGGCCAGACCTTCGGGGATCGCTGCAACACCGAGAGAAACAGCGATCTTCAGGTAGTAGATGGCGCCCTTGGCCCAGGTACCATGGCTGGGGTCGTTGAAGTTGGGGATGTTGATAAGCCAGACCAGGATACAGATGACCGTGATAACCTTGGCCAGGCTGTCGCCAAAGTCGTTCAACTTCTGCTTCAGCGGGGTCGGCTCGGAGATCTGGGCGGATATGCTCTCGTGGATGTCGCCGATGGCCGTGTTCGCGCCGGTCAAGACCACAACAGCCTTCGCCCTGCCAGTAACAACAGTGGTTCCAGAGAAGAGCATGTTGACCTGATCCTGCTTGACGGACTTCTCATCCGGGACGACCGCTTGCGCATCCTTGCTAACGCTCTCGCTCTCGCCGGTCAGGATGGCCTGGTCGACGGAGAAGCTGTTGCTTTCGATAGAGATCAACCTGCAGTCGGCGGGAATCCTGTCGCCGATATGGACGGAGATGATATCGCCAGGAACCAGATCTTCTGCCTTGACTCTCGAGACATGACCGTCGTTTCGGACCACGTTGGCCTCGTTGGCCGAGTATTCCTGGAGCGCAGCAATGGCTTTCTCGGCGCTGCTCTCTTGTGATACACCGACGACGGCATTGAGGATCAGGATGGTCAGGATCTAAATTAAGAGAGGTGGTCAGGGCCGGTTCGGTCTGGTGTATACTAAGCGCATGGCGAACGGAGACTTACAACGGCGGGATCGACGAATGCGCTCCAGCCGCCCTCGTCCTCGAACAGGGCCAAGACGAAGGACACGGCGGCGGAGCCAAGGAGGATCAGGACGAGCTGGTCCTTGAACTGCTCGAGGATGAGCTCCCAGAGGGGCGTGGGCGGCTCTTCAGCGATAGCTGGAGGAGATCTGTCAGCATTCCGGCCCGGGGCGCTTTGCGACAGGATGCGATGCGAACGTACCGTTCTTGCCATACTTCTCAGTCAACTTCTTGACCTGGACATCGGACAGACCAGCGGAGGCTTGCACTCCCAAGGTCGACAAGACCTGGTCTACCGGTCTTGCGAAGGCGTTCTCCATCTTTCGCGGTGGGGGGGAGGCTGGAGGCTCCGCGAAAGGAGGCGTTGTGAATGGAGGAGGCAGTCCAAGCTCCGGAAGGTTTTTGGCGCAGGGAACCGTAGCGGAAGCCGGGGTGGGTGGATATGAGATGTCGGTCTGGTCAAAGACACTTGGGGACAGGTCACCGGCTTTCCCAGGAGGAGAACAGGTGCAGCTGTTGGGATGCAGAAGGAATGGATGAGTTCTTGTAGTCTTCTCCGAGAAAGAAGGAACTGCAGGAGGTGCAGTCGAACTAAAACCCACGGATCTTGGAATCGATCCTTCAACGTGTCAAGAACTAGATAAGTGCAGGCAGGCTGTGCTACGATGTACTGCCTAGGTTTTCCAGGTACATGTGGGTAGGTACGCAATGGAGGGCAGCGGTACCCACTCGGCAGTGTTGCCGATGTCATGGCGGGGCTGCTTTTGGCAAGCCTGGCATCTGGAATGTTCACCCCAGGGCCGCCAAGGGGGGGTCCAGGACCTGAGCAGGTGACGGGCCAGACCTCGCTCTGCCTGGGGGCTGACCTGCACCAGCCTAGCATCATGTATCACGTACCTGCTGTGGTCTACCTGGTGGTTATTAAACTATACCTAGGTATCGTCTAGTCTACCACCCACGTGGACTTCCTGCATACTGTATGTCATATCATTGGCTTACCCGGCACGGCCGTTCATCCTCGTTCTCTGATACTCGACGGCCTTCTGAGCCGCAACTGGCTCT
This sequence comes from Diaporthe citrichinensis, assembly GCA_014872995.1. NCBI lineage: Eukaryota > Fungi > Ascomycota > Sordariomycetes > Diaporthales > Diaporthaceae > Diaporthe > Diaporthe citrichinensis. The sequence goes on from JADAZR010000003.1 coordinate 210,578, forward strand.
GTCTCATCTCAGACTCTTCCCCACAGTTAAAGACAAGGTCCTCTACCGTAGTACCCGCGGGTCGATTCCTTGCATGCTCAGCCCCAATTCCTGAGAACATTTTGCCTGGGGTCTTCAATAGGACCCATCTACCACCAACTTCGATGCCTCGGCAATATTTGCCGGGAATCATTGCAATTCACTACCCGTCGAGTGGTTTTCACTTGAATTTTTGAGCTTTACTAATCCACACTGAGGTCAACCAGGCGAACAGTCCAGGAAATATTCAAGAACGAGTGCTTAGACTTTCAAATATGGGTAGCAGCTGTACTGTACTTCTCGTCCAAAATGATAAACCACAAACCATCCGCCCCCCCCCTACCCAAGCCCCACAAAGCACTGCAAATTGTTTTTCCAGACTGTGTGCTGGAGCCCATTTTCCTATTCTCCCGCAATACCCCACGTCACCCGATATCTTCAGATGTCATGACATCCTCACATTACATTCCCTGGCCTGCCCCTCGATAATCCCGTGGACTCGCCTGAGGGGGCGGCCTGTACGGACGGTAAACGACAGGGGTTCGTGGCTGCTGCGCCGGAGAAGTTGCCGGCAATTCGGGTATCGGCCTACCTGCCCCATCCAGCTCAGCGAGTCGTTCAAGATGGTGGTTAGATGGCTGAATAAAGTGCTGGTCGACACCACGCTGCACAGTCGATGGTGCAGCGCCGACGCCATTCCAGCTGTTCTGTCCCGAGGGTTGTGATGGCCCTGCCACATTATTGCTGTTGTTCGAGCTCACAGAGCTCCGGCGGCTCGACCCATTGACGACGTAGAGGACTGGCCTCTGGCCATTATTGAGGGACGGGGAGGGCGACCGCGACTGCGACTGGGAATGCGAGTGCGAGTGTGACTGTGACTGAGATGTCGAATGCGAAGGCGTATGGACCATATGATTGGGGTCTGGATTTCCGTCAGAGCTGGAGAACTTTGCCTAGTGTTGCGCGAGCTACTCACTGCGAGAAACGTAAGCTGCGCTCGTAGGGAAGACCATATTACTAGGTGTTGGTGGTTCTGAGCCCCTGACGACAAGTCCTCTCCGCTTCCTCCACGTCCGTGTTGCGAAGAAGAACACGCCAGCAGCCAGGAGCAGTAGGACCAAGGTGGCCCCAACGCTGACGCCTGCGGTAGCCCCCTTTGAAAGTCCCGAGGAATTGCTGCCTTGTGGGTTCGCTGGGTTCGCGGCCGAAACCGAGCTTGATGATGAGGCGGTCGCTGTCGTGCTTACATCCGAAGTAGTCGTCGAACCAGCTGAGGTAATGGACGTGATTGGAGAACTCGAGCTCTCCACAGTGCTGGACGTGGTCGGAGGTTCAGAGCTTGTCGACAAAGTTGAGCTGGTCGAAGAGCTGGGGCTGGTCGACGAACGTGAGCTCGTCGAAGTGCTCGACGTCGATGTTACAGGTGGCTTCTTCCTGAATGGCTCGGCGCTTTGGGGATTGCTGGAGAGCTTCGCCCGCACCACGTCCCCGGCCGGGCACTCGCTTTCACAAGCATTGGAAGAACAGCATCCTAGAAAGGGCTTAACCAAGTCAGGGCATGTGTACCAGTCACCTTTTGAGTCTAGGCATTCCTGGTCCGTGATGTTTGCTCCCCTCTCCTTCTTGAAGCTGGAGTACCGGACATCCTCGTCGGGACAGTCCTTTGGCCACTGAAGTCAGCGATGAACACACGAGGGAAGTACCTCTGTAACACAAGGGGGTGCCGTTGGCAACCGTGGCATTTCTCATGACCTGTAGCCTCACGGACATCTTGGGCTAATGGACTCTTGGGTATTAAATTCCTCTTGGAGGGTGCAGAGAATCTGGGGAAGTGCTTACACCTGAGCCGTCTTTGCCGGGATCTGAAGCGCAACATCCGAGGAAGTGGACATCGCAGTTCTCACAGACGTAGAACGAGCCGCCCCAAGGGCACGAGAGGCCAAATACGTCCACTGGATTGTAAATCATTGTGCCGGTGCCAGCCTGATAGACGAATAGCTGGCTGCGCTCCTGGCCGAGGCTCTAAATATGAGCTGCGGATGGTGAGGAAAGAGGCCCGGAAGAAGCAGGCTCTGAGTTGAAAGTTGTCAGTGCTCAGGTCAGGTGGCTCGAAGGGGGGTCGTCCAACGTGGAGCGCTCGGAGTGGGAAGGAGTAGGGAGCAAACAACCTGACGTGGTTACAAGTAAGAAGGAGAGGTATCGAGGTATCTTCGCTGTCAACATAAAGCGCCAAACCAGACAGCCCGTGCTACCCACAGTAAAATCGAGTGTCATGAAGGCTCCCTGTTACGGATCTTTAAGTTGGCTGTCTCACGATGCGTGTGCCGCCGTGATTTTGGGCGAAAGAAATATGGGTTCGACGACTGCACGGCTCAACAAATTGGTGTCTTGCTTGGAAGTATGACTGTGCCTCTTGTTGCTCACAATGCCACGACAGACCGTAGAGTGTGCCGTCTTCAGACAAGTAAATGTACACCGAATCCAGCATCGAGCAAGTGATCGAGCCACATCAAGACCTCGTCCAACTCATGCCAAGGAATCATCTCTGTCATAACGAAATGCTCATCACTGGAGTTGAGTGATAACCGGCACTGCCGGTGTGTAAGCGTACGTGTGCTTGTGCGTGTGTGAGAGTCTAGGTAGCGATTCACCTGGTAGGACTTGCCAGACAAATAAAACGAACTGCAATGGTGTTCTGGCCATCCAATTTGTCGCCTCTTCCCAAGACATCGGACGGCGGGAACATCCCGTAACCACCCCAGTTGCAGAAAAGTCATGGTATCATTTCAAGTCGCTATCGATTTGATTGTGGCCCAGTCATAAAATAGCAACCCGTGGACATTTTGTGTAGTTATTACAACCCATTGAGCACACTCTGGATACCCACACTGCTCGAGTCCTCTCTCTTTTGCACGATAGCCTTGAAGTCCGCCTTGGTCAGCTTCTTGCCCGTCGCAGCTGAACCCGATCCTAAGTTCCGGCTCTTCTCTTTCAGCGCCTCTGGGCCGATGATGAACAGGTACCCGATCTCCGGAAGGAGATCTAATATCCCCTGCACGTCCTTGGTGAGGGGCCACTCCTTCAACGTCGAGATGTACTTGTTGAGGTCCTTAGTCACCATCAACCCACCAGTCGCGTTGACGGAGAACTTCTTGAAGTGCTCCAAGAGCAGCTTGTGTATTGCCAACGCTAGCTCGCTGCTGAAGATCTCCAGGTTGTGACCATCAATGGCCTGCGTTGAGAGTATAGAGACCCGCTTGAGGAAGCTGCAGATCGTCTGGCATGTTGGTGTCTGCAACAATTCTGCAATAAGCTCAAGCTCTGCATCCTTGGGGCGAAAATCTGTCTTGCGCTGTGTTGCTAGTGTCCTAGTCACCCAGTTTATCACGACATCCACCGAGCTCTTAACGACGCTGTTCGTTTTTCTCTCTATTGTCTCCATAGCCATCTTGGCCTGGGCCTCCATGCTTCGCCGCACAGTCGCATTGCCCTCCGCGAGCCTGATCATGACAGTGTGTATGAATCGTGACATGATATTCGCAATCGTAACGGCGGGCCGTATGTTGGGCAAGTATGATATGTCCGGTTCGACCTTTGAGTTTTCCTGCGAGGACGAAGCGTCGAGCGCGGCGTCCAGAGCTGTCTCGATATAAACCTGGCCCATACTGGTAAGGAGGAGGCTCAGTAGACTGTTAACGTCCCTTGCAGTATCGGTCGAGGAGCCGAGCTCAAGCGTCCTGCGAACACTCTCTGCGAGCCACTGCATCATCCTCTGGGCCACCTCAACGCTGATAGCGCCGTCTTCCTCGGAAACCTCAATCTCGTTCTTGTTCTCGCTGTTGTCCTTAACGCCAGCGACCCGCAACATCATTGCCTTTTGAGTTGGTGTGAGATCGGAAGATTCGAGACGTTCCAGGTAGACGTCTTTGGCCGATGCCAATAGTTGCGAGCCTTGTTGGGCTATAGCCGCCATGAAGCCACTCGGGGCTTTTTTGCGTCTGGAGTGGAAAATGGTGTACTTGAAGAGCAACGAGCTGTACAACTCCTCCAGGTTTCTGCGCTCTCTTTCGATATATGAATTCCCGACAAGGTATGGCACAAACAGCTCCTCCATCTGCTGGTCCAAGGTTTGTGATATCTGCGCAGAGCAAGGTTCCGGGTTATCGATCAGTCCGTGTGTCTTCAGGTCCTCGATGAGTTGACCGATGTAGGTTCTTGCCGAGTGCAGTGACCGCAGGAATGCCAGTGACGATACGGAATCCGCTTTTTCGAGAACCATCTCCAGCCGCTGTTGAACAGACTGCTGAAACACCCGTTGGATGAATTTGATCAGAACTGTTTCCGCCATTGGAAAGGCCTGTTTGATGATGAACGACTCCTCTTGCATGACGACCCTGACTTCGTCAATCAGGGATTGTAGGCTCTGCTCAATTCCGGGAGGCTCCTTGTCAGGATCGGCGAGCAACTCCCACGTCTCATCGTCACCAGTAACCTCGTCTGCCAGAAGCTGGTTCCTGTTGATAAAAAAGTCGTGCTGATTCACGAAGGTGGCCACAACACTGTTACCTCCGTTGAAATCAAACAGGACCTTGGCACACTGCAGCATGTCGGGGAAGTTCTGAGACCGATAGCTCCTGTTGAACTGCTCGAGCAGGTCCTGTTCCAGAACCTCGCAGAACTTCTCCAGCACCTCGCGAGTGTTGTGCTTCCGGCTGGTGCCGGTCACGCCATTCGTGATCCCGTTCCGCCGGTATCCGTTCGTCTGCCCCCAAGATGTGGGATCCAACCTCTGGCTGATGCGCATGAGCTGTCGCGCAATGTTGGCGCACCGGACTTTGTTCTCGGCTCCGCCCACCCTCTTCATCTCCTCTAGTGAGCCCAGCTGCCCAGTCTCGGAGACCTCATTCCAGCATTGAATCAGGAAGTTGGCGTCCAGCGCCCTCCTACGCTTCCGGTCCAGCTCCTCCAGTCTCTCGCCGATCTGCACAGCTACATTTCCCCCTATGTCACCTCGGGCTGTCCTTTCGTGGCTGTTGATTCCGTTGGAGCTGTTCAGCGTGGAGTCGAGTGCTTCGAACTGGGCCATGGACTGGTCTAGTTTTCGACCAAGCGTTTCTAGGGTACGATCGTGCTGCGTTTCTGCTCGGCGCACGTCGCTCTGCAGCCCGGATTCCTCCTCTTCTAGCTTCTCCGTGAGCGCACCCAACTGCGATAATGCATCTGTATCGCACGCAACGTGTCAGTGAGCGTCCTCGGAGACTGGGAAAAGAGGAACGGCGACGTACTTTCGAAGGTCCTGATTAGGGGTTTTGGGTCGAACGCTGGCTGGGTCGCTGGGGCGGATCGTCGGTTCACAGGAATGGCGCTCTCGGCCAACTCGTCAACAAAGTCCCTCACGATGAACTCCTTGGTTGAGAAGTCCTTCTCTTCCAAGCTAGGTCCCTGGGGGAACAGGGCTCTCGGGCCAGACCCGGACTCGGCCCTGTTTACAGCCATCAATGCTGCCGGCCCCCGGGGCGCATCGGTCCTCTGATGGGCGATTCGATCAGTTCATCAATTGGTCCTTCGAGTCGCGAGCTTGAAGCTGCTTTCACCTGCTGTCACGTCGTAGTCGAAGCCGCAGTCGAAGCCGCAGTCGTCACCGTGGTCGCAGTCGTGGTCGTATTCGTGTGCCTGCCTGAAGCCAAATGTTGTCTGCGGCATGTTTGGCCCAATGTCTGCTGGGGAAAGGGAGCCTCCATAGATCCCTGTTGATACCGTGCAGGGGTCCCCGCCAATGCCTGGCCTCCCCCAGCCATGGGCGCTCTAGCCCCGTTCAGCACCGAGAATGTGGCTGAAGGTGACCGCTTACTGCATGGCAGAGAGCCGAGAGCTCCCTGCAGGGCCGGGAGCTGCAGGACTGACGACAGACATGGCCCAGCCAAGCTCACACATGCTTGCAGCGGGCCAGGATGGAATTTCCCAATCCTGAATAGCAACTCGGCGCCATCTTCACTGCCACTCACCATGCCATCCGTTCCACCGCCCTGTTGAACCACCTCTTCGCCTCCAATGCATACGCGTGTTGGCATGCTCTTTTCTTGCTGACACCGTTTCCTTTTCTTCTTCATTCCTTCGTCGCCTGCCGTCCCTGTGCATCATTTCACGTTGGAACACACCGGGTCATCAAAATGCCTTTCGACACCAAGGATACCCAAGTCTATCGTCGCAACGAGAAAGCTGGCGGGAAGCTCCTGTCTCCAGAAGAGAGGATAAAACTTCTGGAGGTACGTCTCTTGCCCATGACATCAGACAGTAATGGCAGCTAACAAGGGTGAAGCCATACCTCCCACCTACAAAGCAGGACCAGGAACGCGAAGAGCGAGCTCAAAGCCGGCGCATTACGTTTGGAGTTAGGAACTTTCTAAAGACGCAACTTCACATCCTGACCTTCACAATCATTCATGCCATATTCTCCATCTACATCCATACCCGCCAGGCCTACCATGCCATCCGCGATCGCACATACTCCATATTCTTCTACCATCATCGCGACCCTGCCATGATACAGAGGGATGTGAAACGACTGAGCAAAGTTCCCAAAGTCTTGAGTGTCATTTTGAGAGTGGAAGAAGATGGCAAAGGCGGCGCCGAGCTGGAGCGTCTGGTGAACGAGATAGCGGAAGTCTCGGCGTGGTGCGCAAGCGCCGGCATACCCGCCTTGAACGTCTACGAGAAGACAGGTGCGCCTTTCCATGTGCGACGCGCGACTCTGCAGCTGACAGGATTTCTTAGGCCTTCTCAAACAATACCTGCCTGAAACTCACCGAGCGATTTCCCAGAACCTCCGGTCCTACTTCGGCAAGCAACATCCAACGTTGACAGTCTGCGCACCCCATGCCCAGTCGATAGAGTCCCCATCCAGCCCACAGACCGCAAATTTTGGCGAAGCAGTTAGTCACCTTACCATGCGATTGATATGCGCCGAGGATGGCCGCGACTCCATGGTAGATCTTACGAAGACGCTGGCGGAGATGGCCCAGAAGCATAAGATCTCTCCTGCCGATATCGAACAGCGACTTCTCGACGTGGAACTGAGGGAGAGCGTGATGGAGGAGTCCGACTTATTGATCATCTTTGGGCCGCATATCGAGTTTCAGGGATATCCGCCCTGGCATCTGCACATCACCGAAATCTATCACGTGCCTGACAATGAGAGCGTGGGGTACCAGGTATTCTACAGTGGTCTGTGCAAGTATGCGAACGCTCAATTCAGGCTGGGACGATAGTTGTAGTCTTGGGGATCTGATAGAGCTGCGATACAGACGCAGCGCATGGGTTGAGGAGTTCAAGGTGCAGCATAGAGAAGTGTTTACAGTTTTATACCCTCCATCAAGGACTCCATAATCTCATTTCTTGAGCGCTCTTGTCCCATTTATAGACCGGCCCAGTCCCAACATTATAATGATAGTAATTTTGTGTTCCGCCTTTTACCATAGCTTGACGAAATGTTATGTTGATCCTACCTCCATCCTTTTCATTCTTACCGCTCCGTTTTGGAATCGAGTGCAACCAGCAAGATTGGGTCCTCCCTCGCATCAGAATCATATCGCCGCTCTCAAGGGGCAGCTTCAGAGGCTTCGGGTCTGACCCGCCCGTCTTCTGCTCGCTCGGAGCGATAGGTTTGTGCTTCAGCAAGAAGTCTCTCCTCGCACCAAATGAGAATGAGGCGATGGCTGGGTCTGGTCCGAGGAAGCGCTCATCGTCAGAATGATAGCTGATACTATCAGATCCCGAGGAGTAATAGTTAACCAGGCAGAAATTGAACTTGCAGCCAGTGGCAGCCTCAGTAGACCGGCGCAGGTCATCCAGACACTTGGGGATCGGACGGGGTGCACAGCTGGGATATAAGCTGGTGGGGACCTTTGTTCCTGTCTTCGCATCGACAACGATGCCCTCATCCGAGAATCGTGAGGTGTTGTCTATGCCAAAGACGGTGGTGTATCTCGGCGTGTTAATTTGAGTTTCGCCGGGTCCTCTCTTGATGGTGTACTTGACTCTATAGAATGGCAGTTCCGACCGGAGAAAGTTGAAAGCATCCTTGGCGAGATAACCTGGAACGTACGGCTGGAAGTACAGCAGGTCGAGGTCCATTTCGTCGTTGAGGGCACGACCCAGAGTTGCCGGCAGCGATGACAGTTGCTTTTCGATGTGAACTGGAAAGCCAGGTATGGGGAATGGGTACGTTTGGTGAGTGGAAACAGCGCTCTATGACCGTGTTAGCACCATATTGCCATAAGCAGCACCCATTAGCAGAGTCATACTGATGGCTCTTGAGCGTTTGGCTCATCCACTTTCCGCTGCTTCGCCGGTGGCGTAAAGAAAGCATCAATCGTCCTCTTTTTTGACATTGTGCTCATAAATGAGATTCTCAAATCTAAGAGGTAAACTGAGTAGAGTCTTGAAGTACGATTAGCTGCTGTCAATTTCATGGTGTTCAAATGTCGACTTTCAGTGACATCACTGACTTGCATAAAGGCCATCGGTAGTGCTAGTAGCCCTTCAGCCTTGTCCCCGGCTGCGCCAAGCCTGAAAGCTTCCCCAATAAATTTCAACCACTCCAGGGAGCTCGCAGCCTTGCGAAAACTTTCGAGCCCCATAAAATACTCATCGGACCCTTTCAGTGACCAGGCCGAGCATGCACACATCCAACACGTTGCGTCCAGCATCTCATTGATAATGTCTACCGTCGAAACTCATACAAAAAGCTCAGCCACGCAGGAAGAAGACAACATGACGATCCTGCGCCCACCAAAACTGCCGCCCAGCACTTCACTGGACAAAGCCCTGTTCTCGAAAACACTCAACCTAGCTGCAGCGTCCGTGAGGGACAACAAGAACCTGTCAAAACTAAGGCAGGCCCTCTCCAAAAATGGAGACATTCTGCCCATGGAGAGGATATCTGCCATCGCCCCCGACCCAGACACCGACCTCGCAGCAAAAGGTCGCAAATGCCTCCTCCTCAAACCCTCCATCTCGCCTAAGCAACCAGAGACATGGGGTCCTATTGTCTCGCAGTTGGTGAAAGAGGATGAAGTGGGCATAGTGCCATATGAGCTGAAGCTCGAATATGACTACTGGAACTACCGTGACGTGCTGTCGACGCTGTTGCCAGAGGAACTGCACGACGACATCCCCTCCGGATTCAACACGGCGGGACATGTGGCGCATCTGAATCTACGAGACCAACATCTCCCGTACAAGATTCTCATAGGTCAGGTGATCGTGGAAAAGAACCAGCACATCCGAACCGTCATCAACAAGACAGACAATGTGGGCACCGAGTCTGAGTTCCGGACCTTCGGCTACGAGCTGCTTGCCGGCGAGGAGGACTTGAACGTTGAGCTGAATGAGAACGGATGTGTATTCAAGTTCGATTACTCCAAGGTCTATTGGAACAGCAAGCTTGAAAAGGAGCACACGAGGCTCGTCAGGTCGTTCCAGCCGGGCGAGGTCGTGTGTGATGTGATGGCTGGCATTGGGCCTTTCGCTGTCCCGGCTGGGAAGAGAGGAGTCTTCGTCTGGGCTAATGACTACAACCCAGAGAGCTACAAGTATCTTCAGGACGCCATCGGGCGGAACAAGGTGAGCACCCTCTTCTCAACAACACAACATTCGATCTCGACTGACTGGACAACAGGTCGCATCTTTTGTCCGGCCGTTCAACGAAGATGGCCGCGTCTTCATCCATAAAGCAGCCGATTCGGTCCTCGCAGCCTCGCGGGCCGGTGAAGCAGCCGTGGTGCCTTCGAAGCAAAAGTTCTCACGCAGTAAACCTGACGCCAAAAGGCCTCCGCCCACGGTCGTTCCCATCCCGGCTACGATTAGCCACTTCGTAATGAACCTGCCCGCATCCGCCACCGAGTTTCTGTCGTACTACCGAGGCCTGTACGCCGGACAGGAGGCGCTCTTCGCACCGCACACGAAGACAAACCTGCCCATGGTCCATGTCCACTGCTTCGCCCTGAAGAGCGACGACGATGTGCCCAGAATCGACATCTGCGAGCGTGTTTCCAAGGAACTGGGCGTCACCTTGCGCTGGGACGGGCAGGTTGTGGCGACGGGAAGTGAGGTCCAGGATGGACAGGTTGCCGTGCATCACGTTCGAGACGTGGCGCCGGCGAAGAGCATGTATTGTGCGAGCTTCAGGTTGCCGGCCGAGGTTGCTTTCGCTCCTAGGCATTGAAGCTCTGGTTAAGGATGAATCCGTTCAGGAGAGCTCGTGATCGTCTTACGGGTTACAGCCGCCACGGTCACTACAAGGCATAAACTGCTGCCCGGGTTCTAAATCGCCGTTTTGCCAACCATACACCCACGATCCTTCGCATCACCCTTACCTCGTCCTCCGATTGGGCATACAAATCAATATCTTATCCAGATGCCCAATGCAGCTGCGGAAGGGAGCATCGCGTGGGCCGTTGAAGATATGCAGGTCACACGACACTATCAGTGCACAGAACAACGCACAGCATTTTGACAAAGCCACCTTCACTATTGCCTAAGCGGGCCAGACGGGCCCGAGGGTGGAATGGGGCTTTTCGTGTGACAGGCATGGGCCATTGGAAATTGTCCGGTCTCATACAGACAAGCCTGCTGACCATTTTTGTCAACGTGCAGAACATGGAGTGGATGGAAAGCGCAAGGCTGGTTTGGTCTGCCTGCTGGCCACCAACATCTCCCGCGAAGATAATGGCTTGCGGCACCGCCAAAAGTTGGAATGACTCCAGCCTGGGTCTTGCGCTCATCTCAACTGGTCGATCGAGGGCGCGGGTTTTATGACCTGTAGTATGCCCACAACAAGTTCTCTGATAGCCTTTCGCAAGCGTCCTTTCCCAATGGTTCCAATCTAGGACGACGTCGCTTTCCAAAGGTACTACGGCATGTCCTGAGAGTCCATACCGACTGCAGCAGTAGACCGGGTCATAGAAGCAGTGTGTCAACATCACACCACGCGGTTATTCGGACCAAATTGCTACATCGCTATCGAACAGCGCCAAGGATGACGGTCGAGGCCAGTACTCCTGTCGAATTCTCCATAATTCCTTCCTCCTCTTCCCCTGGACATCACATCAGGAGACGGTCGTCTGCAGCTGGGAATTGTTTGATTGAGGAGAAAGGAGTCGCGGGGGTCCAGCAAACGACGAGTATTACCACGAGCCCCAACCCTTTTTTCATGTGATTGATGACATAGGACAGTCACATTGGGACAGGCAGGCTTGCGCGCTCTGCAAGACGACGCTTTTATCTTCACGGCAGCGGCGTTGAAATCCAGTATGCTCGCACCGGATGCTGAAGATCGGTTTCCAATTAGGGAGCACTTCCGGGATATGAAGCGTTCAGGCTACTGCGGCCTACTGAGTCGTATCTGCAGGTCGAAGGGCTGCAAGATTATGTGATTGGCAATGCGGCTCTTTGCCAATCATCAGGTCAATCACCCAAGAATCTGGCGGCTTCGCGGGGAGGAGAGTTCACTCAAAGCGCCGACGAACCTCTGCGCCGAACAGCCAAATCACATGGCACACACAGCCCGGCAAGAACGCTATTGACCACCCGCCAGGCCGTTATGATGCAAGCCACGACTGGCATGTCTTGTTCGAGGGTTGAGGCTTGTGCGATGCGGCCACAACCTCGCCAAGGCGAGTGCCAGCCGCAGCCCTGGCAAGAACATGCGAGCAGATGCCCTGCGGCGCAGTCGTGCCCTGGGCCTTCATGCTGTGCACATGTTTCACAGCGGCCCCGGTGAGGTAGGAGGTGATCTATCTCCCGCCTATTAAAGAAGGGCCACGCAGATCTGGGATGCGCTGCAGATGTGAAATGCGCTTCGGTGCCTCACAGCTGCCACGCATTTCTACCGTGGAACGTCTCCTTTGTTACGCCAGCCGCTCGGGGGAACGCATAGACAGGCCTGGAAGGTGATACGACAGGAAGGACAGCAGGACAGGAGGCAGCAAGCCGCAGGATGAAGCAAGGCATTAGGTGATGGGAGAGTACGGCCAGGTCTGGACGAAACGGCCCGCTCATTTCAAGGTCGGGAGAGGCAGGGCGGAGAAATGGAGGGTCGGGTAGGACTCGGACTGACAATAACCGAGTGAAGCCATCCTGCCATTCCCTCTGGGCAACAGCCGTGTCGATCGCAGCGGCGTCCCCTCCATACATCTGCGTCTGCATCTCATCTGCGCGGGGAAGGATTGCGATAAACTTGCGGGCAACCCGGTTCCTCCCACCCCCCTCCTGTCCTCCCTCCCAATTTGATTAGACGCGCACTCTGCACGGTTGGTTTGATCTAGCCATACACAGCGGCGACACACAACAATGACGAAGTTGTTACGGTACCAATGCTTGCCCCGTACGCGAACACCAAGTCCTATTGATGGAGTTCAGACCAAACGAGACATTGGGAGTACAACCACCGGTGTGGGGAAAAAATAAAAAATATAAGGCACGAGGCTGATTCGTCCGAAGGGGTCGTTATCGCGGAGACATCCGTGGGTGTGTTCGGCCTGCATCGGGCAGGCCACACGCGCCGTCCGGACTTGCCTGTTCTTGACGGGCGCACATGCACAGCACCTACCTAGGTATTAGCAATTAGTTGAGTGTGCCTGTGATAACAATACCTAACCGCAACATGGACAGCAAAAGCCGCACCCTGTCCGGGGATATGGGGGGGGGCGATGGCGAAAGCGGGGAGGCGCCGTCCCAAAACTCTGCGTAGAAGTTGCACCGGAAAGCCGCGAGAAATAGAGCGGCCGAGAATGGGCGGTCCATTCGGGCCTCCTTCGCACCCGGCCTGCGCTGGGTTCGAACGCAAGCTCCACCCCTACCTGGGGCCTCTTTGGCCTTGGGAGGATCCCGGCGCCGAGCGAGCGGAGGGAAAGAACGAGCCCGTACCAGGCTTTGCTAGAGCATTTCGTGTACGTACAAAATCAAAAATCAAATCGATCGAGAACCTTGAGAGGTGAGAGAGTACATGGTACGTACGCACATAGCCTACGCGGTAAACAGTACCGTATCTAGACTATCGCGTCCGCCTCAGCCCCTTCGGATTGCCTCATCAGGCGGCCGAGTGACGATCCCCCAGAGTCTGAGCAATGCTTCCTCCGCCAGCCAGCGAACCAGGCCAGAGTTGCATTGCTGCGATGCCGTCTCTGTTTCATCTGAAAAAGAAAAAGTCAAGGCTGGCCAGACCGCGTCGGGACCCCAGTCCCAGTCGCCAGTTGCAATCGCAATCTATTCCCCAGGCCCACGAGCGGACTGTCACTCGGCCGATATTGGCGTGGGAGTGGGCATGGAGGATGGCTCGCTGTCGTTAAGCATACCGGCCATCTATTAAGGCGTCGGCAGCAGTCAGCATGGCATGATCTGGTGAATCTGGGGCTGGCTGGCCGGATGGATGGCTGGCTAATGCAGCGAGGGCGAGATGGGCGGAGAGCATCTTAGATTGCCATAATTGCTCCCGTCCAGTGGCTAACAGTACAGTAGTGTGGCTGTCTGCTAGCCGGAAGCCCAGGCCAGCGGGATCCTACCAGGTTCTCTTCGATGGTACGGCGGTAGTAAGTTTCACTTGACGGTGGGGACAGCAAGTGTCTTTTCTTCCCTCCCTCCCCACAGTAGCAAGCCTTTTCGATGGCACCTCGTCCAGTCCATCCAAGCCCAATGCAGCGGCAGACTTCCCCGGGGGGATGGATGGATGGGCTGGAAGGGTTGGAGGGGAACTGGGTCTAGATGCAATGCTGACACCTCCCAAGAACGCGTGCCCTTTTGGTCTGGATTTTTTCTTCTTCTTATTTCGATCACGCAAGATGTGAACTGTAAAATGTCTAATTATCTAATGAAAATCCACCCCGGGCTAGCCAAGTGCGGCCGGCGTTTAGGTATGGGCGTGCCACGGGGAACCAAACCCACATCTCCTCCAAGGCTTGTTGTTGTTGCTATACGAACTATCAACACCGGTTGCGTGCCGAGCGAGCCGTGGATGACTTGCTCTACCCAGTGCTTGCTCATCGGCAGGCAAGTTTCTGATCGTCTTGGGTCAGTCCTGGCATACGTAAGGCACAACGCGAAAGTACTCGGCTACACAGAAGTCCACGCAGGAAATCCTCGTCCATGGCTTCTCCCCAGGCGCCACCAAGGGCTTCCAGAACGTGGCGGCCCCGCTCCACATGTGTGAGGCGCTGGGAATCTACGACATCGAGGGGACTCTGCCCCCCTTCTAAAACAAAAAAACAACGCGAGAAACGAGGGATAATTTCAACGGCGATCCCCGTGGCTTGGACTTGTGTTTAAGACATACCCTTTCGACCGCATCGACAATAATGTTCCTGGAATGTCGCGAGTCAATGTCCTCTGGGAACAACAAGGGAGGAGATCACGTCTCCGGATTACCCGATGAGCAAGGACCGCCCAGGACGAGTCGTAGGCCTGACGCTGACAGGTAGTCTTGACAAGTAAATGAGCCCCCCCGTTCGCTGGGAGGCTCCCACCCACGGCCCGCCCTGTGCTGGGTAGCATCATGCCGGCTCACAGCGGCTTGGGAAAATGACAAGTCGGAAGTGACGGGGCGAGGGGGAAGGAGGGAGGGGGAGGGGAGGGACGGTCTTTGTGTGTTGGACTTCGACTGACTGCCAATGTATAGATCTGCTGTACTATGGCGTGTCCAACCAAGCCCAGAGTTTGTGCATTTCTACCAAGCACCTTGACGAAACGATTACAGGATCTGGCCCCAGGGACTCGGGGGGAGCTGAGTACACACGATAGACGATAGATGATGGACAGCAGATCACGAGGTGACCGATCGAGGACACGAGGACATCGAGGTGCCCACCCTCTCTTCTAGCCCCTCGATGTGGGACCAAGCCACGTCTTAGAGCCTCAACACAGAGCCTCATCAAGATACCACTGCCGACCACTGCCCAGGGCCCGGGGATTTTCTCTCCTCCACGGTCTTGGGCCGGTGTCAGGGCCGGAGTGGATTCGTTTGTTTGTTGTCTCTAGTACCTGGGCATAGTCCATTCCTAGGGCCCGACGGCCGTGGAGGCTAGCTTTATCTCTGGACATCAAGGCCCACCCATCGAAGGCTCGTAACGTCTCACGGAAGCAGACTACCGCAGGAGGGCGCTTCCACTGGGCCCCTGGCTTATCAAGTCAACACGCACGGTCGAGGCAGTCTGCCGCCCTGCCGTATCTCGATTGCTTTGCCGTCGGCTTCGGGACGGGCTCGACAGGAATGGGGCCGGCCCTCGACCTGCCTTATCTGTAGGGTGCTCATGCTACGTGGTGGTGTTTCTGTGCAGGATGCCACCTGCGAGAAGAGCTGAACCTGTATGTGTGCCTGCACAGTGTAAGCCGTAGCGGTCCCCTAAGAATAGATGCTGCGGTGATGCTTTGGGTTGCTACGCATCTAGACCTCTGGGCGGGCCTGGGAAGCATCGCGGTGTCTGCTGTGGTCCCGAAACGGCTCCCGCTACGGGCGACGATCAGGGTCCCCTCCCCTCGTCTCCGTAATAGCTGCAGGATAACCTGGATAAGTCCCTGTCCCTTCACGTTGGCGGCGCCTGGCGTTAGTCGGGAAAAACCTCCGAGAGTCTCGGGCTGCAGCTCTGCCCGCGTCACGTCTCGCCCTAGGCCAGCCTATCGTACCGTCCGGAGATGGCACGAGCAATTGCCCATCCCTCACAGGTCAGCTCCTCCCCGGCCAGGGGTAGTAGCATTTCGTCAAAGAAGAACCATCTCAGCCATCAAACAAGATCTAGTCAGTCGGGACGTGAACTACTCCTCACCGCCCTATTCGGACGAAAGTCTAAACCCCACGAGATGTGGGTGCGAGTCACGGCTTTGACCCTGATATCCCGTTGGTTTCAGGCACCGGCCAGATTAGCCGGCTTTATGGGATCTGATGTGCTTGATTTTGATACTGGTTGATGCTGCTTATGGCTCATAGGATTGGCTCCCTAGGACACCAACCAGCCTGGCACCAGATATCTGGTGAGTCGTAGCGGGCGGGAGTCTGCAGGGATGAGGCCATCTGAGGTGGCACTCATCAAGGGACGAGGGTTTGCGTACTCTCAGATGGCAATTTGCCCAAGCGTCTGGGGAAAAGTTGAATTGAGCCTTGGGCTGCATCCTGCCTTGATCCCAGCTGCCTGCCTCTATGTAATCGGTCATCAGAGAGGACAGATTGAATTCGGCTTGGCTGCAGAGTCAGGGAAGTGGGAGGATAGGTAAATCCCGCTCCCCTTACTGTGTCGATAGGTCCCTTGTGCGCCTCGTCGTGGACAGCCCTTGCCGCACCTGGTCTGGTCTGTCGAATATCTATGCACAATGGCGAAGGATCGGCACCCAGACATCAATCAATGCTCTGACAGACGACTTCAATTGATCTTGTCGAGGGATTGCAATCTCGCCCAGCTGTCGAGGCGGTATCGAAAGCACTGTACAGATTCGCTTGGTGACGAGCTACGCGGTCTGTGTTGTCCAATCCATGCGTCTGGTTCGACCGCGGCCAAGACGGCGCCCTGTTTCTCATGTGCATATCTGCATGGCATGGTGTGCGCGTAGGTTCGTTGCCCTACATATTGTCGCGACAAACGATGTGACGGGTGAGAGGACATAAGGTCACTCCCTCGACGTGAATATATCGCTGAGGTGCGTCTAATGCAGCCCGGTGCCAGCATGGACGCAGAGAACAGAAGGACATAGCTTGGTGGACGGAGCTTTAGCTCGGACTATCTCATGTAGCTAGAGGACTGGCCGGGAGTAGCTCTGAAGGTTGGCGCCATCTCGTCTGCAGCTCCAAGGATGCCATGGACGGCCGGGTCGCAGACTCATATGCGGAACAATCCGGAACCCTGGCCTTGACATTTGCCGACGGACGGACGGGCTAGTGTTTCTGGTCGAGGCGACTCGAAGCCGGACGACAATGGAGGCAGATACCTGAGAGGCTGCCGAGAGGCTCCCGGCCAGCCGGCGTGGAGATCAAGCGAGAGGCGGGGATTGAGCAAAGATAGGACATGAACCACCAGCGGTCGACGAGACGCATGCGACCATGCTGGCCCCAGGACGACCATGGGCGGCTCGCGCAGTGCTGCAGACGGCCTGGATGGTTTGTGTGGTCTTCAGGGTTCACCAGGCGGGCTGCCGAACATGCTAGCGGAAAGGTAGTCTTGATCGAAGTCTGGCTTCGAATCTAGAGTCGGTCCATCTTTCTTGTCGGCCTCACCAGTGCGTATCAAACAATGGGAAGGGAGCTCCTGGGCAGGACAAGGAGACAGTTCCCTGGCGCAGGACTGTTACACGGCTCCCAGCAGCTCGCATTGGTTCGATGGCAAGTGGTACGAGCCTGGCCTAATGGCAACCGTCAGCCAGCGATGGCCGAGCCGACTGTTTCCAGATTCGCACTTGGCCTGGGTGCCGTTGATCAGCCTCGACGAAGCGAGACGTCAACGTCACAAGGCTGGGCCCGTGTGTGGCCAGGCCAGGGGTGGGTCGATTCCATAACACAGCAGACCAGCCAGACTGCAAGACTGCGAGACGGACAGACTGCCCAAGCTGCCTCGCCTTCTGCAAGGGAAAGCAATATCAAGACGTCAGTACAGGACAGACAGCCGTGGATTATTAGCAAAGTAATGAGATTGGCAGTCTTTTGTGCCGTCTGGCATGCCGGCGAATGACATCAACCATCAAGCAAGTCTCAGTCCGGACTGGATTGCTGATCTGGGGGCTCCAGTCTGGACGGTGAGAGCTCTGATCACCCAATTCCATGAGGCCACGCCATAAAGGCTGACCCCCCATCCCCCGGCGAAGATCCATCCATCCCCAGGTTGGCAGGCCCGTTTAGGGGAATTCTAACATCGATCACCCCCGGATTCATCAGAACCTAAGACATTCCCCAGTGTGACCCCCGCACTGGCTGAGACAGCACAGGCAGGCAGGACAGGCTGAGAACGTAAGCTCCCAGGTCCATTATCATTTACAGTGCGTGCTTGCCCTTGCACACAGCTAAGCCTAAGGTTTGCCCAGCAGGAGGGAAATAGATGTAACATCCGGGGAGAGCATGGTGCTAACGGGCTTCATGCCAAAGCTTTTCTCGCCGCACAACATAGTCTAGTCGGCTTGATCTGTCGACAGAGGCATCTGCAGGTGCTCGTGGAACCACGCCAGGCCGGATCAAGTGACCTCTCTGTCCTTGGCCGGCTCGCCGCCCTCTTCAGCCCCGGGGAGTGAGTGTGAGGTATCCCGTACACGAGTGACACCCACGCACAAAGTCACGACATCCTCGTCCTTGGTCCCCGTTCCCGTCCTGGTCCTCGTCAGCGTCAGCATCGGCATCAGCAATCAGCACAGTCTGCCCAAGCAGGCCGCATTGAATTAACATTCCGGACCCCCATCCCCACGGGCCGCGCGGGCGGGTGACACGGGGAAGCGCAGGAACGAACCCCAAGCCAGTCATTCATCGTCCCGTGACCATCTCTGAGGCAAGAGGCGAAGGCAAATCAAGAGATTTTCTCTTCTCACTCCCGCTCCCACTCTGCCACTCCGAACCTGCCAGCTGGCCGTGTCTGACCCGGGAAGGCCCCATCCGCTAGGTAGTGTAGATTTGAAGAGAATTCCTCAGCGGGCACATCTTGACCCTTTTTTGCCCCCGGCCGCCCATGCCAAGGCCCCATATTCCAGACGACCGATTACCGAGGTGCTCTGCTCGTACGGTTCCCTCTCTCTCTATTTGCCTTCCCGAGGTACCGGACCAGCCCTGACCACCAGCCGGCCTCGTCGCTTGTCGCCTGTCGCTTATCGCTGGTCGCATGACGACCTGGTACACCTATCTGTACTTATTACACCTGACCGGTCAACTACAGACCACGGAAGAGGAAAGAAGAGAATCGTTGGAACAGAAGCCCGGATACAGATAACAAGGTGAGAATAATGATAATCACTATCGATGCGCACCGTGTACCTACATGATCATGATCATTGTTGTCCTGCCCATTCCCCAGCAGCCAGCAGCTCAACCCATCGCCTACACAGTACACAGTACGCAGTGCTGTTGCGCACACAAGGCGCTCGGACAAACACGGTGGCTCGGTGGGAAGCCACGGTGAATCACGTCCCTGGCTGTCCCCTGCTTCGATGCTGCATCTCATCCTGCACTCCGCAATCCGCACGTTCATTCCCCATCTCGTGCTACCCTTTTTGCTTTTTGCTCAGAGGCAATTCAACTCGCCTCGTCCCTGAACAGGCCCAATAGTCAGATAGCCCACTAGCCCATCACCCTGTCCCGTCCAATCCCCAGGTGCCCAGCCGCCCATGTTCACCGCCCAGTCGCTGCCATGGAGGTACCACACACCTACAGTCGGTGTTCCCTACCATAGTACAGACGTTTTTGTCTAGCCGGGCTTCTGTGATACAGTGGGCGTTCTGGGCTGCAGCGCGTCAGTCACTTGCATGGCACGCAGACATGTCCCCTCATGCCTTCGGTCTGATACCTAGGTAGCCTACCAGTCTTTGGAAGCCGCCAAACGGACGAACCTTGGAACCCCAAGGCTGCGTTCGGTTCGAAGGCTGACAACGCTTCCCCCCCCCCTACCCCCGGTTTCCAAAGAGAGACTGCAAGGTTGAATCTCAAATGGCGTTCCCCCCTCCCCACAGATTCCATCCATCCATGCCCCCGTGCCTCCATCTGACCGTTTCGTTCTCCCCTCTGGGGTGCGCCTGGCCATGCTGCAGACAAACTCACACACATATGCATACATGCGTACATACACACATCCAAACTCACATACACAGCCCACCACTCGTCCACTCACCCGCCAATCTGCCCGCTCGCTTAACCTAGGCGTAGTGCTCGTCCGTGCCGGTTGTTTATCGTGCATGAGCTGTGAGTGAAGCTTGATGCTGCCCCGTCTGCAGCAGGCCTGGGGGCTCTAGAATCGCGAGCCACATGCGCACACCCTCGGCCTGGTCCCGATATCCTTCCTGCCCCAGCCTGCTACTGCCCGCTGCGCACTACCAGCCTACCTGTTGGGCTACCTGATCCAGGTATACACCTGTCTGCTTGAACTTGCCAGAACAGCGTGCTGTGCTGGGCCCTGTACCCAAGTTAGTCAGTCGTCCATGTCCTGGCCTATCTATCGCAGGAGTCGGCATCGTCTAGGGCCAACCAAAAACCCACCCTCCCTGTCAGGTCGTTCACACCGGTTGACCCCCCCTACCCCCACCCCCTTCATCCCACGTCCTTCGGGCCACCCTTCGCGTTATTGCGCTACGACGTCAAGGCACGCAACCAAGTACACTTGCTGCGCTGGCAGTCCCGTGTCGTAGATTGTCGTGGGTGTAGCGGGAGCATCTTTGGCCAGGCCAGGGCCGACGCTCGAGCGATAGATGTCTCAGTAGGCAGGCTGATATGGCATGTCGAGCAAATTGGGATTTACCATCAGGTGGCCAGCCGGGCCCGAGTGCGAGAGTGCCAGTGCCAAGTGCCAGTGGCCCAGAGGCAGCACCACACCCAAGTCCCCTCCCCCCACGAGTGCAGTCCAGGCAAAGCCACTGCCCAAGTGGTCCTAGTGGCGCCAGGCCGAGCTACCCGCTCAGGTTAGCCCCCCAGCCTGCTCTGCCATGCCCTGTCCTTCTCCTCTCTGTCTCCCCACCTGGGGGCGCTCACACCACCGCTCTGCTCTACCCAGGTACCCTGTACCGTGCAGTCGGCCGTGTACCCATGTACTCTCGTAGCCGTGCTGCGCGGCGCCCTGCAATCGCAGAGCCCAGACCCAGACCTTCTGGGATCGGCAAGGACCCCAGACCTTTCACGTCCAACCCACGCAATCCTCCATTCACTTTTCCACATCCCACACTTTTAAGTCTTGGACCCGCCGCCTCCCCCCCATTGTCCCAGTTCTTGAGTGCTTGCCGAAGTCTGTTTGGTGCTTTGCCCTCTGGGTCTTCTCCGACCACCGCCCTCCGCCATCCAGCAAAGCCCCAGAAATCCCCCCTTCGAGTCATCTGCGATATCTCTCTCCACGCCCTCAGTCATGCAGCTTTTGTCCTGACCACCCTGAGACCCGCAGACTCGAGACCCGCAGACTCGAGACACCCACGCACCCACCACCCTCTTCAGATCGGCACCGCGCTGCCACTCACCTGCGTGTGTGTGTGTGTTCTGGCCGCCCGACTCGGGACTTCTGGACCTATATCTCCCCTCACCCACCTTTTCCTCACCCAACCTCCGCTGCCAGTCATAAACCAACCTGGCCGCCCAAGGCCCACCTCCAGCCAGGCACCCTCACACAATTTCTCCACACCCTTGGCCATCGCTGCTTGTCGTGCAATTCACAGGATCGGCTTCCAACAACACAACCAGTCTCCAGCAGAACGAAGCCGGCACAAAAAGTCGGCTGTCAAGCTGCAGTGTCTTCCTAAACGTCAAGGCGCACCGCACAAGTGACAGCACGCTCCCCCCTGACCAGGATTGGTGGCATACAGATGACGGAATCCCCTCTCTCAAAATACGGGCAAATATTGACGGTGACGTTGGACGCCACGTCCAATTGATCGCCGGTGGTTGTCCGTCAAGATGGCGGTGGTAATAACTTCGGAAGAGAGTAGCTACTTCGCGCCCTCTGTGCTGCGTCGATCTCATTCCCAGTCGAGATTCGGGCCCAGGCAAACGGGCGTTCTCCACGGTTCAGCTTCTGCCTCGAGGATACATGATCTCTACCCGCAACCCGTTCAAATCTACAGCGGCTCGCAGCTCTCCACTGCGCCGTCCTCGCCACAAACAATACATGCGTCGACAGCCGACCATTCCTGTTCCTCCACCCCCGCGAGCAACCTGTCGCTCTCCACGGACAGCGAGGGCTGCGACAATGGCCTGTTGCACGACTTGAGCGACGAGAGCGACATTGTCTTCCCCGCGTACAATGCATACCTAGGCCCGCCAACACCAGAAGAATTGGAACCTCCACCCAGCCCTCGCACAGCGAACTCCCCTGGCTACGAAACATCGACCACAGCCTCAAATCCTGAGACTCCTGAGTCTTACTGTGATCCCACCGGTGGCGCTGTAGACGACACTGCAGTTGGGGCACAACCCACTCGTCATGTCGACTACTTGTCTCATGACTGGAAGGAGGAGGACATCTGGTCGTCCTGGAAACACATTATTTCCAATAGGGATGGCTTTGGCGGCAATTCTGCACGGCTAGAGAATGCGTCTTGGAGGACATGGATCAAGGCAAAGAATAACCTCAAGACCGTCTCCCCCGAGACGCTCAACTGGTATGTTATGACCCCCACTCCAATTGTAGTCCCAACCCGCTGACTTTTTGCGCAGGCTCAAGGACTGTGATGTTACCTGGCTGTACGGGCCCCTATTGACCGGCAAGACGAGTGATCTCTCACGTCCTAAACATTACGAAACATCCGCTGGCTTGTCCAAATCCAACTCTTTCATACAGTCACAGTCCAAAAAGAAACCGATCCTAAAGAAGCGGAGCATGTCGGAGATCATGCTGCAAAAATCATTGTCATCCTCGTCCCTGATCAAGCAGGCTGCAGCGGCTGTTCAAGCTCAACAAAAGGAAATGCCTCGCGGCATCAGAGTGTCACCAAGGCCCAGATTCGAGCGGGCTGCCACCGACTACGTGACATTTCCCTTCTCGTCACGGCGGTTGAGTAGGGACCAATTAAGTACCGGGCCATCGACGTCAACCTCAGGTGTCATCTCGCCCAACAGCGAGCGGAAACACATTCACTTCAACGAGAAGGTTGAGCAGTGCATTGCTGTTGACATCAAGGGTGAAGACGATGATGACGATGATGTTGACACAGACCGATATAATTATGGTAGCGACTCGGACGACGGTATCATGATGAAGAAGGCGATCACCAAGAAGCGGAGGCCGATCCTGAGGAGGAAAACGAGCAGTCACGGCAAAGCTGAAAAGAAGAGCATTAATATGCTGCCCCCGACAACACTCAAATACCGAGAGGATACACCCGAACCACCCGAAACGGCCATGAAGCACTCGTACAGGAGCCCAGTCATGTCACCATCATCATCACAGGAGACCCTACGGCCGTCGAAGCCATCGTCCAAGATGTTTTTCGTTGATGACGAGGACGACGACGACGACGACGAGGAAGACTGCGCAGAATTCAGCGATGGATTAAGATCGCCGCCTCCCGGCGGACTTGCTTCCTCTGGATTCCGCCGCACCACTTCATCGAGCAGCTTGAATGCGGCACCCTCCGGTATGAGACGGACGGAATCAGGTATGTTCATGCCCTATGAAGAAGGTGAAACGGCATCGGAAGGCATCGTTGGCTTCGTCCTTGATACGGTGAATACGGCCCGAGACATCGCCCAGTATGTACCTTCCGCGCCCAGAACCCTCCTCGGATCTGCCATACGAACCGAGGAAAACCCCCCGAGATTCTTAGTCGCCCAGGTTCGCTAACCATCATATTCGACAGTGTTGTCTGGAATGTAGGATGGAGGAGATGATGTTGACTTGCTTGTTCAGAAAAAGAAGGCTTCGCAGAGGTCAACCTCCGATTCCCTCGTAAAGGCTGAGAGCTTCCCTC
Source organism: Diaporthe citrichinensis (assembly GCA_014872995.1). Lineage (NCBI taxonomy): Eukaryota > Fungi > Ascomycota > Sordariomycetes > Diaporthales > Diaporthaceae > Diaporthe > Diaporthe citrichinensis. Next base: position 234,209 of record JADAZR010000003.1, read on the forward strand.
ACCAGGGCTGTCTCCCCGTCTGAATGCGGCCTTTCAGCACGTCTCTTCTGCCTACCCACAACCCAGACCAGCCATTGTATCTAGCGAGCGATTGTACGATAGCGTCTTGGATGCATTTGAGCATAGGGCATTTGTTGGACGTTGCCATTCTCTTTCCCACCGCCACTACGACATCTACCGGTCTTGCATGGACAACGGCATATTCGACTTGGAACAAATCTAGCATTCGGGTCGAGCGAGATCTGATCTCCACATAACGACTCGACACCAGCATCGCGGACGGCGTTTACGAACATTACCTTTCATCCTCGCCTACCGTGCAGCAGCGGCTGCTCATTCGGTGAAGGCCATTTTTATTCGGCTGTTCATTGACCTGTGGGGCAGGTCGGGCGCATGGCCCAATTCAAACTCATTTTGCGGCGTTGTGAACGGTCACGGCTCATCGCACACATCTCTCGGCAGGTGCATGAGGAATCCCGTTTCTCATTCTTCGTTCATTCTCCTTTCTTGTTGCGCCTTGTTGCTTTCAGCATGACGCGCGCGGATCGAATATTCAAGCGGGGTGCGTATAAAAGAAATAATAGGAAGGGGAAAAGTCATTTGAGGTTTTCTAAGGGGCGTTTACCAGAGGATATATCAATGGGTAACGGACGGGAGGACGAATCTGGGCCAAGGAGGTCACGGGGGGTCCTGAAAGCCAGGGGGGGACGACCGCCCCTTGATAGATAGGAGCATCCAACTCGAACGGCGTCCTGCTAGCGTGGGATGCCCGCCACCGACAAAGAGAGAAATTTGGACGTGAACACTTGCGCACGTGTATCTGGAGTCAGGATGTTCCTGGTGGAGTAAATTGACAAGCCATCGTCCTGTGAGCTGATCGAATCTTTGAGAAGCAAAAGCAGGAAGCATACAAGCGAAAGGAGGGCAAGCGACAACCGCATTGACCAAGCAAGACTGGCGATGGAGGTGTTGCGGGAGGGTTGAAACGGTTTCGTCCGCACGCCTCTGGCCCGAGCAGTCGCGAGACCTGGAATGACTGTGAGATCTTAATCTATCTTCATTTTCCATCATGGGCCTCGTCCACGTCACATCGTCCCCCGCCCCTTTATGGGTTATTTGTATGTTTGAGAGCAGGCCACTCGACTCCTGGGTCGGATCTGTTCAGCTTTCCCGAAAGAGGGAAGAGAGCAAGCACAATGACCCCCTGTCTCGTAGCGCATCGCGAGTGTTGAAGAGGTATATTCTAGTATATGTTGTGGTACGTGTCGGCAATATCGTCGAATATATGTGTTGTACATTGTTGGTACACTTCAATGCCTATATGGAGCTTGTTATATATCGCGTGTGTTGTTTGAAGCCGCGGGGTATATGCTTCACAACCGTTGATCGAACCCGAGCCAAGGGGCAAACCGCCGTCTAGCCCACTTATTCAGCGTCCGCTGTGGCCTTGAGCTCTGCGTCGAGGACTATATCAAGCCTCGCTGTGCTCCTGCGCGCTGGCCCTCCCCACCGCGTCGACAAGTACCTCGCCCGTGTGGACATTGACGTCCTTCAGCTTGACCTCGAAAGCATCGCCCATCCTGATGTCACGTACCGTGACCCCCAGTCTCCCCAACCCATCCTGTACCATGAGCACATCGAGCCCGAACCAGTCCAACCAGCCCGAGACGAACCCGGCCCCGGCGCGTCTTGCCGTGAACCGGAAGGTGTCCGGCAGCCTCGAGTCGTGCTCGGAGGGGTACTTCCACGCCCGGAAGAGGGCCTGGTGCATGTACGCGTGGTTGCCGTCCACGTTGCCCAGACGCCGGATGATGCGCTGCCGGAGCAGCATCCAGGGGAACACCTCCGTATCGAGCTCCCTCGTGCTGAACGGCAGCTTCTGCACCGCCACCTTGCCACCTTTATCCCTGTCCTGCATAAGCGCGTGCTCGATCTGCCAGTGCGCCACGAGGTCCGAGTATCGACGCAGTGGCGACGTCACCTTGGCGTAGGCGTCCAAACCCAGGATGAAGTGCAAGCCCGGCTGCGTGGACACCTCGTCCGGGCCGACGAGGTCGTAGAACTGCCTGGACTGGTCCATGCTGGGCCGTTCTCCGCGGAGCAGGGCCGGGTAGTAGACCCTATCGGTGTATGCCTTGAGGAGCTCCGAGTTCCTTTCGGCCGCGGATTGCTTGACGAAGGGGATGGGGATGTTGCGATCCGCACACCACCGCGCGGCTATCTCGCCTGCTAGGACCATGGTGTTGGTCACCAGAGGGGCCTCGCTGCCAACGTCCCAGCCTATGCTGATGGATGGATCGCCGTTACAGGTCATGAGCCCCGATGATGCCTCGTCGATTGAGGTACCATCAAACGAGGCCTTGGCGTCGGCGCGCAGTGGGAAAAGTGGTACGGAGCCCTTGGCCAGACGCCTGTCGCGAATGGCGATTGCGAGCCGATGTAGCGCCTTGAGTGATTCAAGTTCATCTTGTCGAAGCTCGGAGCCAGTTACCATCTTCCTATTCTCGGGTTTCTTGGGAGGTGACTGGCCCACTTGGAAGCTCTCCGTGCTAGACCACGCCGGTTGCCGCCTGGGATCTTCAAACCCGACAGCGTGGTTGACCTCCTGGGGAGTGATGAAAATGAGGTCTTTGAGCTGACCTGGGGTGATAGTATACTCCAGGAGCTCGCCATCATTGTTCACCCTGCCGCTGAAGGTGAGGCAAGGCTTGTCAGGACCGAGGGAGAACAGCTCCTGGACCTCACTGCCGACACCCCAGATGTTGGACTGGTGTCCCGAGAGGTACAAGTTCAGCGGCAACAGCTGAGCGCGCCGTCCGAGAGTTGAATTATGCTGAATTCGGGACGCAGGATCTGCTACATGGACGTGAATCCAATGCTCGTCCGGGTTGTTGGTCTTTTCAATAGACACGGCGTCGTCAATATCGACTGTGTCTCGAGCGTCAATGGCAAACACACGGTGATCAGTCCACTCCTTGCGCTTGCCCGCGAAACGGTCCGTCGTCAAAGAATCCGAAATGCCAACTGGCCCCAGCTGTACATGCTCGAACCCTGTCTTCCGAGATACTGCTAGTCCTGGAACGCGTTGGGTGTAGCGTGGGTGGATCTCCCAGGGGCTCAGGTACCCAACTTCCTGCAGAAACGTCCATCCAGTGCTGGTAGACAAGAATTCACTGTCTTTGTACCTACCAAGAGCCCTCAGAATCGTGGAACCTATCGTTTGGAAGCTAGAGGAGAGCGAGAATTGATCGTAGCCAGCCCATAGGTGCATGAAGTGCAAGATGCTCAAGTCGATATCGGTCCATTCCGTTCTGAGGGGCGGCTTGGGCCTCTTCGCAGGGCTGAGAGTCCCATGGGGCGTCCAGTCACGGTACTGCCGGCTCTGGTCAATAGCATCCCTGGCCTTCAGGACGAAGCGGCCTATCTGGCTTTGACTCAACACAGACGATTTCAAAGCAGACAGCGGCATATTCACTTTTTCGGGGATGTCGGTGAAGAGCCTGACCAATGTCTGCATGTTGTGTATCAGAACAACATCTTCAGGCGGCGTCACTTCGTATACCGTCTTCCTTGTTGGGCCCAATGCACCGACCAGTCGGAATCCGACGTCGTTGGTCATGAGAGTGCGGTGAACAGCAAATAAGGTGTGAATAGGAATGCTCTGGTCCTCCCGTTTACTTCGCCGGTCGATCAAACTAGTTGCGACTTGGTCCAGCGTGAGGTACCTGTCGTGACCACTGGACAAAATCTCGTGAGCGTTTTCGAGGCGGATGGCGTATTGTTGAACAGCGGCTTCCGCCATCTGTTGGAACTTGAGCATGATGCGCAGAAGCGCACCACCAGATTCGCGGTCCGGACCCATCTTAAGCTCCTTCATCGCCCTCAACGTCTCGAAGGGTAAAGCCTCCTTTGGTAGTTTGTCAATGATGGGCTGGAGCAATTGCGCGTCAACGAAGTTCCGGACCACAAAGTTCGACGACGTTTTGGGAGTGGGATGCCACTTTCCAGTGATCGTGTAGAAGTGGTAGACCCCGTGGAGATTCCCGAGACATATGGCCAAAATTGCTACCCTGTCGCTATCTTCCTGAAGTTCGATCAAGTCGCCGGCTTTGAATTCGGATGGCGCAGGGAGGAGATCGAGGAAACTGTCACTGTCGGGGAGCGGCTGTTCCAGGTCTGCGCCTTCTCCTTCATCCAGTCTCAGCTCATCGAGGTGGCGAGCCCTTGTGAGCAAGTTCCGCGCCTTTCCTGAGCTGCCGTAGTCTGCGGGTACGCCTTTGGGGGCTGGTGCCTCGTTCTCGGCCTCCCATTGTCGCAACCGCTGGCGGATTTTCGGGACGAAGCCATCTTCTGAGCCTGCCTGGGGTGTTTCTTGTACGGTCGCAAAGGCCTTCACATCACAAGTAATGTCAGAGACAGAGCTGCACAACAAAATTAAAAGTCGAGGGCTGTCACAAATGGTACGGGGTGCTTACCCTGTGGTTGACCAGAGACGCGGTATGACCGCGTATAGCATTGTCTCGGAGGCTACTCCTAGCCAGTCCTGCCGCTCTGTGGGATGAGAGCCCCGAGCGAGCACCTCTCGATAGGCATCTCCAGCAGACGTATGACCCGGCTGCAGGTATTCGCATGATGGAATAGGACACTCAAAAGAGTGGGTGTGTGGCACTGTGAGGTTGTCCTCAGGCAGGCCGGCCTGCTAAAAACTTTATGGAGCAGTCCGCTTATCGTTCCCGATAAGAAACCCAGGCCATGACGTGCATTGCATTCCACTCAAACCCCCTAGCTCATCCGTGCGGCAATCTGTCTGCCAGGTACCTGGGTACCTCTACAAGGAATAGGTAGACTGGCTCAACAGTACCGCCAAACATCAGACGGTACATGAATACATGCACGCGTGTACTTGATATATATACAGACATATGCAGACATATATACTTATCCGAAGTCACTTCTCCCGCGTCCTATGCCCTGCCGTGACTTGTCCATGGGAGGTTTGTGTATCCGGGTCAAAATCTCGAGGCGCACAGGAAACAGCAGGCGAGAAACCATGTGGTGCACGAATCCCGCTGCCCGTTGAAAAGCTGAGTGATATGACCGTAAAAAAGGGCCATGTCTCACATTGCTTTGCGTGCCGCTGTACTACTCCTTCATCTCTCGCCCATTTGCACGGGCGCAGCATTTCTCTCCCTCGCCTTGCCTCGTGGCGGTCCGGGTGCACAAGACGTGCTGTGGATAGATTCGAAATGTCTCAGTTGCAATCGTCGGTCCGATCACAGCACATCTCCCCAAACAGTCCTCAATAAGAATGCGTCGGGAACGGATCAGTACCAGGGAATCTTGGGTTATTTGACATGTCGGTTTCAGCAGCTCGTCTTCCGTCTTCCGTCCCTGTGCAAGCCGACGTCAGCATTCTCAACTCGGGAGCCCTTCTCTCGTTTCGTGGTGGCCTCGTCCATCCGTTCGTCGATACTCTGATCGCCCCTCGTTCCCGGCCGGCCGCTTGGTGTTCATCCTTTGTCTGTGTCTCCATGCTTGCAGGCCACTTGCCACGAATCCTTGCATCGTTTGCGGCTTCTGCAGAACCCGGTCTTTGACAGCATTGGGAGGCGAGGACGGCGAAAGGGTACAGGCATGACGGCACGCATTCCCTGTTTTCAGAGGAAATCATCGCAGCCCTGACTGGCTCCTCCTTCCGTCCTTCCTTTTGTTCGCCGGCTTGTTTCTTAAGCCACGGGCAGCCTGCCGTCCTCGACTGTCAGGAAAGGGCGTTGATCACAGCCGGACCTGACATATCTGTCGAAGCCTACCACCGTTCCCCGCTATCATACCAGCCGACGAATCTTGTCCAACGCGTGCTCTGAGCACTCGCCTTGAGAACATTCACTATCACCATCTTGATCCACCATGGCTTCACGATTTTTCGTGCTGGCACTCGCGGGCTCGGTGGCCCTGGCCCAGGGCATGGACTCAATGCCATCCGGCCACGAAATGTCAGTGACAGGGGACGGCAACAGCGTGACCGCAGCCGAGCCCACCACTGCCGAGCATGCCACTGCCGAGCCCACCACAGCCAGCCAGGCCCTGGAGGCAACAACACCGCTTCCAACCGCAATCATGCCGTCTGACGTCTCGGACGTCTCCGGTACGCCGACCACCTTGGTCGTGGACACACAGACGCCCCCTTCGCCGTCTTCTAGCATGAGCTGGGCCATCACAACCACCCACAACATGGGCCAAATGACCCACGCGAACGCAAGCGGCGTGGCAGAGCCAACCGGTGGGGCCTCCCCGTCGGGCACTGGCGGTGCGGGCGACTCTATGGACAACGTCAACAGCGCCGTGCGCAGCGCGTTCAACAAGATCTCGGTACGTTGAGGCCAGGAGCTTGCTAGGGAGACGACCCATTGACTAACGGTTCGCCCAGATTGGGGTTTTGGCCCTGTGCCTCGTTGCTAGCGCAGCACTGCAGATGTAAGGGGCGAGGGAGGCTCATGCCAGGCTCGCCATCGGATTACGGTCCCGGGGGCAGCGCGGGGTGCGTCTGGGGGCGCGAGGCCATTCCCATTAGCCATGCGGTTGCAGGATTGCAAATTACATTGTAGCCCACGTGTCGTGGGAGATAAGGCGAGGCGGCGGGCTTGTAATAAGCCACAGTCCCCCTAATTTTGCTTGCAGCTTGCGGGATCGCAGACAATGGGAATAGCAGGTGGCGATGGGTTTGGGAGTTAGCGTCCAAGGCGGGGGACGGTATTAGACGTAATGTGGTGGTGTCTGTGTCTCGCGGGGCGGGCGTGCTCCTTCTAGATGGGGGCTCGGAAAGTTGTCGAGTTTGAAATAATGAAAAGTGACCGCGTTTCGCCATGTCATTGTAGCCGTTGCCTGTTCGAGAATGGTGGTGCCCCGTTGCCAAGCGGCCGGTGAAATCAGACAGCGTGTGAAATTAACTGGACGGCCAAGCTTTCTCATCACGAGATGGATCTCCCGGAGGAGGCCATTGATCAACAGAAAGGTGCCAGTGACTGGCTTGATCGGAAGATTAAGGGCGGGTCGATGTCCAGGAGGGAGAGAGTATACCCATCCATAGTGTTGGAGTGTGCGGGCTGCAAGAGGGTGGGCGCGTGTCTCTGAGGTGGAAAGACAGCGATCGCCAGGCCAAGGGATATGGCACTTGGTGTTATTAGGCTTGACGTGAACTAAAAACAGAGAGAGAGAGGTGGATGGGATGTGCAGTATCTGGGCCGTCTGGATTGGTCCCTGGATCCCGGACCACGGATCTACAGTACAGCACAGGCACAGCATGCAGGTACGGGCCCTCTAGACGTTGGACTACGCCGGTTCGAGTTTACGGCGATGGGGATGGTGGGAAAGAGCGATCGCCAGTGCCGACTGCTTGTTCAGGCAACCAATCTTCACTTGTTGCTATCTTAGCCTGCGAGCAGCAGAACGGCCCATTTGCGATACGAGCAGCAGAAGATAGAAGGTGCGATCCCATCTGTCTCCTCATCACGTCGCATCGCATCGCATCGCACCACACATGAGCAGGAGCGGGAAAGTGAGGGCGGGCAGCACGGCGGAGGCGACGGCGGCGGCGGCAGGGAGAGGTCATATCCGGTAACGGGTCGTCCGGGCCTCAGCTCGAGTCATCCAGCAGTCCTCAAATCACCAGTCGCCCGGTCCTCAGCATCTACACGTACATCTCCATCCCCAGTTTTACCTGGCCCCCATCCTGCCTCCGTCGCTCTGCCAAAGCTGGGCGGGCGAGGGCTGGCCAGATGGGCTGGGCAAGTGCCGGATATGCGGTCAGCCTCGGGAACATTCCACACCAGCACACCCGTCGCGGCGAGGACGGCCACCATTTCCTGGGGTTTGGCGTGGGCTTCATCCGGCGCCCGACCAATCCCTCGTCACCGGCAGCGACTTGGCTTCTGACCCTGCCGCTGCCACTGTTTCTCAGTGTCGCCTCGAGCCCACCAGCCGGGCCCGCCAAGTCAAGGTCAAGGGCTGGCAGGGCTGTCCTAGGCCACGCCGATCTCAAAATTCTCCTGCCATCTACACAGTACTGCTGCTAGACCATCTCTACATAGTATCTCCAACCAAGTGTCGCCCGTCTGGCTCATGTGCTGCCCTGCGCTCAATGGTGCTTGGGACTAGGGACTGGGTAGGCAGATATCCAATTTCCCTTTTGTGGTCCGCCCAACCAAGCAGCATCTTGACTGGCCGGGGCCCCTTGGACCCCCCCCCTGTCGCCGTTCGTCTGTTCTCGGTTTAACGTCGTCTGCAGCCCTGGCCTCTCCCGGTCGTGGCATCTCCAGGTTTCCCCCTATTCCGTCGCCCTCACCACTGCCAGCGCAGCCAGGACTGCCACCTCGGATCTCGCTGCAGATACTAATTGCCGCTTTGGTCGACTGGCTGCCCCCAATGGCACCTGCTACTGCGACTCTATTGCTGCATCTGGCGTCCTGATGCTGGCCGTAGCCTGTCGTCTGTCACCTCGCCAGTCTGTGCGAGATCAGAAGGGCAGCAGCCACCACCTCACACCTCCCGGTGTCCAAACCCCCGTGCTAGCTCGCCCCGTGACTGTCGAACCGACTTGTTGACGACGGCTCGCCTACGGGCAGTCCATGGGCAGTCCACCCAGGACGACCTCTTGGCGGGATCCTGCGCTTCTCGGACGAGCCACTTGAGCCCACTGAGCGCTGATGAGCTGGTGGATATCATCTCTCCATAGAGATTAGCACTCTCGCCCAACCAGACCACGCCATGGCCGGCCCCGTTGGACTGGACTGTGGGGATCCACCCACGCATCTCCCCGTCAGTGCAGAGCCGACCCTCTCCTCTCCGTCTGTGGGTGACATGTGTGGTCAGGGGTACCGACGCTCTGCCCGGCTCCGCTCACACTACCCCAGCGTCGCCAGAGGTAATAAAATAATACACTCCCGTCCCGGGGCCCTCGAATCCCACCCGTTCCTCCTTCTCTTACCTCCCTCACGGACCCCTTTGATGCGGTGATATTGTCAAGTTGAAAGCATCGCCAGCTTTCGCCTCTCCGTACCACAATCCCGACCTACCGCTTCACTCTTTCAGCGGGCACTCGTTATTCTGCGACCAAGTACACATACGCATACACCAAAAAACTAACCAAAAAAACAACAAATCACTTAATCCCCCGTATATAATACTTCCTGCTTTCTTTGTGCTTTCACTCCGAGAAACATGAAGACCTCTCCCCTTGTGGCCGCGGCCCTCCTCGGAGGCGCCAACGCCCATGCCCACCGCCGTGCGCACGACCTCTTCAACAAGAGGGCCAACGACACCGAGGTTTGCGTTCCCGGCTGCACTACTTACTACACGACCGTTACTGGCACCGACTTTATCTGTATGTCGCCAATACTCCAGCCCCGTATCAGCTTTTGTTCTGGGAGACTGACTCTGTAAATACAGGGCAGCCAACTCCCAATGCCCCGGCCAAGACCACCAGCAGCGCCGTCGTCACGCCTCCCTCCGGCTCCGGGGCCCCGACCACGTCTGCTGCCACTGCCCCGGTGGCTTCCACCCCTGCCGTGGTTCCCACGCCTATTGCCCAGACGGTCCCTACGCCCGGTGAGTAATGCGCCCCCGAGGGTTGATGAGGATCTACGATGAGCACTGGCTGACCTCGCTGCAGGAACGTACACGTTCCCGGCCACGACCATGACCGTGACTGAGACCACCTCCACCGTGGTCCCATCCACGACTGAGGTCCCCCCTGGAACCCACACGCTCGGAGGTGTCACTACGTAAGTTATCTTGAGTTGTCCATTCTTTTCCAGACTGGATGATCAAGGCTGGGGGCTGCGTGCCGGACTAGGAGAATACGAGAAATTCTCGGCCAGGCATTCGCAATCGATCACGGCTAACATACCTGTGCAGCATCGTGGAGACTGCCACAACGGTTGTCTGCCCCTACGCCACTGTGTCGACCCAGACTGGAGGAGTCGTCACCAGCCTGCTCCAGACCACTACCTACGTAAGAACTACCCATTCTCTCCAACGGACACTCATGTCCCAGCTTAAAGGCTACGGGCATGAAGTGGTGGCTAGGTTTTCGAACGTCCGCGGCTGACATTGGAACCAGGTCTGCCCATCTGCTGGCACTTACACGATCGCCCCTACGACCGTCACTGTCACTGCTCCCACTGAGACCGTGACCGTCCCTGTCGTGACGACCTACCTGCCTGGCACTTACACCGCCCCGGCTGTCACGACCGAGGTCACGACCGAGACCGTTGTCTACTGCCCCTTCGAGGGCGTCGAGCCCACAGCTGCCACGACCTCCAGCGCTCTCGTTGTCCCCAGCGCTTCAAGCGTTGTCATTCCTCCCGTTTCCAGCGCTGTCGTTCCTCCGGTCTCCAGCGTCGTGCCGCCAGCCAACTCCCAGGCCCCCGCCCCGACCACCTCTTCGTCGTCTACTCTCATTCCCGTGATTCCCTCGGTGGTTCCCTCGGCTTCTGCCTCCTCTTCCTCGACCGCCGCTTCTTCCACGCCCACTGGAAACCTCGGCGGCGGTGGCGGCCTGTGGGCCATGACCTACACGCCTTACGACGCCAACAGTGGCGAGTGCAAGACTGCTGATGTCGTCGACGCTGATGTCTCCTCCATCGCCGCCTCCGGCTTCACGACACTCCGCGTGTACTCCACCGACTGTGACACCCTGCCCCTCGTTGGTGACGCCTGTTCCAAGTACGGCGTGAAGATGATCGTCGGTATCTTCATCAGCGAGTACGGTTGCTCCAACGGCTCCCCCGATGTCGACACTCAGATCTCCGCTCTCAAGGAGTGGGGCCAGTGGGATCTCGTTGAGCTCATGGCTGTCGGAAACGAGGCTCTGTACAACGGCTACTGCACTGCCCAGGAGCTGGTCGACCTCATCTCCCACGTCAAGGGCGAGCTGACCGACTACACTGGTCCCTACACGACCACCGATATCGTTGGTGCTTGGGAGCAGGAGGATGTTCAGTCCCTTGTCTGCGAGGCCATCGATGTTGTTGCCGCCAACGTCCACTCCTACTTCAACGCCGATGTCCTGCCCATCGACGCCGGCAAGTTCGTCAAGAGCCAGATGGAGATTGTCGAGAAGGCCTGCGGTGGCAAGCCCGGCTATGTCCTCGAGTGCGGTTACCCAACCGCGGGCAACGCCAACGGCGTCAACATTCCGTCCGTCCTCAACCAGCAGACCGCCATCGCCAGCATCAAGGAGACCATGGGCGACAAGGTTGTCTTCTTCTCCATGTTCGACGACAAGTGGAAGGACGACGGCGCCTGCAACTGCGAGAAGCACTGGGGCGTTGGCAACCTTTTCGGGGCTCTTGGCCTGGGTGACGGTAACTAATTGCTAGTATAGTAGGGCTTTGGATAAAAATTGTGTGTCTTTGACTTTCTTGTACATCGGATTCATATGTCAATTGTCAATTCGATCTGTCAATTACTCATGCCATTTGATAAGTTCATCTGCTGTACGGACAAGCACATGCGTGATGTGGTTATATAAGGTGTCTGAGGGCAGTCTGAGGGCAGAGCGTTCCTTTCTCAGTGTGACCGTTCGATGTTGAAATTGGGGGCATCAATCCTCTCAGCAAGATCGACCAAGACAAACCGAACACCGGCATTCAACAGCTGAAAACGAGTGGTTGGATGTTGCTTAAACATGGTGTGAAGATCAAGTAGTTGCAGAGGACTAAATGCCTATCCTATTTCATTTACTAAGGGCATGCATCTCGACCACATGAAGACCTGCAGGAATCACGCCTCAGATAAAATTATCTTATCTTTCTCCTCTCGCCGACCAACCAAGTCTGCTTTGCTATGCTTCTCTGATACGGAGGCCTAGGCGCCGTGGCAGGGATGGATGTTCGGACATTGGTCCTGCAGTTATTGCGCGGGAGAAGCGCGGCCACTTGAGCCTATTTGGACTATTTGCACCGTATATTTTGGTATGTCTCGGGACAAGAGAAACAGCAACGTCGTCTCGTGCCTCACGATGGGTGCTTAATATTTTCAGTTTCCCGGCAGCGCGCTTGTTACAGCGCCCTGTCGGACCATCTGTCTAGTTGCGCCTGTACAGAAGATTTGTATATCAAGCCTCGTGGCATTCTCCCAGACGCTGTGTATGATCGCTACGTCACAATAGGTCAGGAAGTCATACAGCACAGACTTGTGAATGCGAAATCCCTCTCATTGATGCTTGATCCTATCTTTAAATGTGTATAGTGCCCGCGCCCCCTGATGACAACCGCAGCCTTCCAAGACTTGAATTGCCGACATTTTGCAGCAAAATATCCTATACTAGTTTGTAGCGTTACAGTGGCGCCTGATTCCTGCTGGCATATCGTATAGCGTAGAGGAAACAAAGAAAGGAATGTCTTCCGGACATGCATTGAAAACTGTTTGTTGAACTGTCTAGGTCGTGAGAGAAAAACATTGATAGGGTGCGCCTTCTCTTCCATAAACACAAATAGCGAGGAGAAAATTGAGGAAATCTGCAAAAATGTTTCCACGTTGGATCGTGCCTGAGATCAACGCTCCCAATGCCCGAAACTCCCGCCGAATCGTTCATGCAATGCTGAAGGTCGTGTAATAATGCTGATGCAGCCGCTGCCGCTGCCGCGTCGGGGAGGGATTCGAAAGAGTTCGAAGGGTATCATGTGTTGGCAATTATATAGAGAAATAATCTTGGCGCTTGTGCTTGGTTTGTTATGTTCATGTCGATCGGGCCTCAGAAAGGAGTCAGGGGCTCTAAAGCCAGGGCACGGCGTCTCCTTCGACTGTCAGAGTGTCGTTTTATTTGCCTGGGTGTGGTTTTGAATTCGTGCCAATCGTAAGTGGTGTTCTTCCACCACCGGTCATATGGCCTGTGCCTCAGATCATCAACGTCGTAATTTCTCTCGGCGCCCACCCCACATCGTTGAAGCTGGAAGAGCCCGCCCCTGACACGGTCGCAGCAGAGCACGTGGAGGTCCTGGCCCTCATTAACGAAGGAGACACCGCCGATCTCGCCAAAAAAGTCAAACGTCTGCTTCGCCTGGAAGGTCTGCGCGTCGATGATGTTGACAAAGTCTGCTTCTTCTGCAGCCACCAGCACGCGCTTCCCAGAGCCGACGGGTGAGAACTTCAGTGCTCGAACACCAGCCATTTCAGATCGAAGTGTACAGACCGGGGTGGCGACTCCCCGGCTATTGGTCCAACGGCGGGCGTCCCAGATTTTGATGGACTTGTCCTGGAAGCCAGTTGCAACGGTCCATCCATCGTCGGCCCAGTCGCATGCGAAACCGAAATCCTCATGGCCCTCGAGACACTGTAGTATTTCAGGTTGACCATCGGCTTCTGCTTTTGTGATGAACACCTGCTGCTGATCACCGACCATGACCCGTAACCGACAATCCGGGGAAATGGCAGAGCAGTTGATGGGTTGTGGGAAGATCATATCCGAGATAAACTTGTCAGTCTCGACATCAAGAACGCGGAAGCCTTTGTCATTCGATGCGAAGGCAGCCTTTGGACTTGACGAATTCCTGGACAAGTGAAGCTGCACATGATTCGTGATGCCGCTATTGTCGTTTGTGATAGTTCCCTCCTGGACCTGTCCGCTGCCATCCTCTTCATCCGAGTCCAGTCGACGGAAGCAGTATTCGCCAAAGAATCCGCCCGCTACCAGCGTACCGTGTTCTGCGGCGAGGGTCGACACCTGTAAATGTGGCGTTTCTTGAGCCTTCATGGCAATTTTGCCCTTGCCGGAGATGGGATTGAACTGGTGAACCGCCATTTGACCAGGGTAGAAAACCTGGCTTCTTGAGGTCGATGCTAGCACATTGCGAAGCTGGAAGTGAGTCAAGTTCACGTTTTTCCGGACATTCAGACGTTGAAACCTGAAATAGTTTTCGGTGCATGGCAGAGCGTCGTGGTGCTCCTGCGACAGAGTCAGCCATTTCCTTAGGTTTATTGCAAAAGCAAAACACGCAGAAAGTTTGAGTTGTGGTACTTCTTACCTGCCATCGGTCAGAACGTGGTATGTTGACATAGTTTTTGTACGTGAGCAATCGCCGTTCCCGAGCCTCGCTTCTTGTGACACCCAAGTCATCCCAGTTCATTCCCTGGACGTCGCAGCTGTCTCCTTCAAGATCCTGGTATTCTATTCGTGTGAGATCCTTGGATATTTGGGGACTTATCCTGTCCAGCCAAGGATATCGCCCACGTTCCCGCGAGACGCCCTGCCATACTCCATTCTGCCAGGCCCAGACACGGATGAAATCGGCCAGATTGTAATTTTCAGGGCCGAGTGCGACAGTATTCGGGTTGTTCATGAAGTTTGTGTGCGTTGTCTGGGTGTGGTGCAGAGGAACATGGTGCGCGATATCGTTGTTCGCTTCCTGGCCATCTTCAGGCGGACCCTGGGGAGGTTGTGGTGGTTGTTGCATGGCGGCAGCAGGATGGGTATGCAGCATGGAAGCCGGATACTGCAGGGCGTACTGGGCTTGGAAGGTACCATAGTGAGGCATTGCGTTCATCAGAGGGGGAGGTGAGGGGAGACCTGCCAGTGCAGGGTGAGAGACACTGATGTCGTCGTCATGTTCGGAGTCGTAGTCGACGTCCATGCCTTGGGTCAAGATGTTGGCGATGTCTCCGTAATGAACGGGCGCACCGCCGTCGTCCATGTCATGGTCATCGGACATGTCGTCGGGGTGGGACTGGGTGTCGGCTGAGTGGAGGAAGGACAAGTGCTGTTCCGAGTCGTGGTCATAGTCGGACGGGTCGCGGTCGTAGGAAGCATGCAGGTAGTGCTCAAACTCGGACGCGGACGCAGACGCGGACGCAGACGCGGACGCAGACGTAGTCGCCTTGGGGCCGTGATGGAGAGCGGCGGTCGACTGCGAGGGGGGAACGGTCGAGGACGAGGACGAGGACGATGCCTCGCCGCTGCTCCCGTAATACGAGGAGTTGTGAGGCCGGTCTGACTCGTCAGACCACATGTCGGTCGACTAGCCAGGAGACTGCCGGGCTGGTCGCATTCGCAGCCGACGACGAAGTGCTTGACGGGCGGAAGCCCCTCCTCGACGTCTCCGGCTGGGGCACTGTGCACTTCCCGGGGGCCGTTTTGTCGCAGAAGCCTTGTGATGGGGTGTTTTCGATTCCCTTTGATCTGCGGAGCGAGGCAGGTAATTACCGCAGGTTTGAACCGGGCAGGGAGGAACAATCAGAGCAGGACGAGAGGCCGGTGGTTGGAGGCAGACAGGGTCGGGATCGCGAGCGAATGGTCGGCTCTATTAGGGATCCTTTGTGGTGGGAGTGGGATATGACGGCGGAAACAGGACGAGGGTAGGATAGGCTAGACCAGACGAGACTAGACCAGATAATCGAGTCAAGCGCTGGCGATCGTTGACGGGATTCTGATCTTGTGTCGAGTGATTCGTCGATGGGCGCGACGATGGTGTGATGGTAAGAAAGTTAGTCTTCCGTCAGACTTCAGGCCTGGGTGTTCAGACGATACACAGCGACAAAGATGGATGCAGTCACTGCGGTGGCCGGTCAAGGTCCAGGCTGGTAGTGGCAGCGGCCGTGGCCGTGGTCGTGACTGACGGTGGCAGCAAGTGCCAGCAAGTGCCAGCGACAGCGACAGCGCCAGCAGCAGCTTTCTCGGTACGGCGTCTCGTTGGTTGGAGGGCGGGTCAGGCAGGGGGGGAGGGGGGCCGGTCAGGTCAGCTGCGCTGAAAGGGAACGAACTTCCAAGGATCCAAGGGTGAGCGAAGGAGGCAGTCGGCGCGGGGAAAAGGTGAATTGGACTTGGAGTGCAGGCTTGTGACTGTACTTGAAGTAGCGCATGCCTGAGAGCGGGGATTAGGTCAGCTCTAAAAAAGATTCAAGTGCTATCAGCCGCCCATTGCTGGACGAACAAGAAGCCAGGACGAGACGGACTGACAGGAGTTTAACTGTGTGCGGCGATGTGTTGTCGTGCTCTTGTGCCTTGGTGTGTGTGTGCATGGGCTGGTTTGATATTTGGACTGATACGGTGCAGGCGGGCCCAGTCTCGCGATTCCATTTCGGATTTCCGTGCTTCCTCACCTATCGCTAAAGGGAATGATATCCTCATGGGATGTGACGCGGCGGGGCCAGCCGCCTGACATGGGCTTTCGGAGGCTGGCCCTCAGCCATCAGAAATGTCAATCTATCAATTTCAATCTATCAGTCTGACAGGCCTTGGGCGAGCAAAACTCCACAGCTGCCATGGCTGGGTTGTGATGCATCATCGATCAGCACTTGCCGCTCAGCACTTGCTGCTCAGCACAATAGTCCATCACCACGAATCCTCATCATGTGTCTGTCGAACCTCACCCTCACTCACACTAGAAATAGACTCACCTGCCCACCCTCACACCCTCGGACAGCAGGCCACCCCTTCATCAGCAGCGACAACACGCCGGCTTGACCCACGGGTGACAGCAGCAAGGATAATTAATAGCCAACGTCTTCATCATCATATAGCTGAATCATGTCTGACGCGCTCCCATGTGGCGAGCCATCCCCCAGGGCCCGGGCCTGCGATGGAGGCATCCGGGGATTTTCCAGACCTCGTGTGCCTCCGCCGCTCCCATTGGCCCTCTCGCAGACTGGGCAGAGAATCCCCCGACCCCCCTTCAACCTCTTCAGCTTGCACCTGCAGCCGTGATGGTGTACACTCCCTGCTACGGGAACATCTCGCACTCTCACTCTTACACACTCTCTCATTCTCTCACACGCACATCCTTACAGCCGTAGCAGCAGTCATCCATACCATCTGTCCACCCTCCCCACCATCGCCAGTATTTGCCTTCTCCGGCCCTTCCAATTTGCCTCTTGCCGCCCCAAGGCCGCCTCAAAGCCACTTTTCAACGCACAAGCTGCTGATGGTCCCTCACATGCGCCTGTCATCAAGAAGTCAATTTTTGTCCGGCATTGTGTATATGCGGAATCAGATGTGTATTCTGCAGACTCGCCTCCCCTTGCTTGCCATGTCCAGCGCGCGCCTCCTTCCCCCCCTCTCCTTCCTACACACCTAGACAGGATGATACACAATACCGCGTCCAACGCGGCCCAGTTAAAAACCCAATTCCGAACTCGAACATCAACTGACCCCCTCCAAGGTTCTGGAAGAGCCTCCCCGATCCAGCCTGTTCTCCCACATGCTGCACCCTCCCTCACCGCCCCCGAGAAATACACCTCGTGTGTGTCGGATACGCGCAGCTTTTCCGCCTCGCCAGCCATACATGTAATCAACAGTCGATCAGTTGCCCTGCGGGAACGACTGAAGGGGGATCGGGGCCGGAAGGGCAGCAATATACCACCTGCTACATAATGTACGGTGGGGCCCGACTTCGTACGTAGACCACACCGGGCCTGCATCAATGATCGCCAGGGTAGCGTACACGAACGTGGGAGGAAGAAAAAGCAACCTACCAGACATCACGCCTTGATTGCCTGCGTGCTACGAGCGTATTAGCCCGTCAGAAGCCCCAGGTCCTCCCCACACACACACAATCTCTCTCTCTCTCTCTCTCTGTCTCTCTCCCTCTGCCTGTCTGCATGTCTTATCCTTTTTCTCTGTCTTTATTCACGCACGCCTGCCTCCACCTCCATTGGGCTGGCTCGCCCGCACCCAAGTTCTCCCACCCACATCATGGATGGGGGCCTGTGCTACCTGGGGGCCCGCATCCCATCCCCCCAGATCCGTGCAATATAGCCGGGGTCTGCCTTCCCAAAGCGGCAGTGTGCAGCAAAAGTAATTGCTTGTTCGAGAACTCGAGGGTGCCCATCCCGACCCACGCACAGTCTTCTTGTCTCTTCCCGCCTCCTTCTTTGCCTTCCCGGATGCTCGTCCAAGGAGAAAAAACGGCCGCGATTGCGCGCCGGCCGGCCGAAGCCAGTAGGTTGTGCATATCGCATCCCCATGGGTCCAAGTTTCATGGTTCTATTGACCACGGCGGGGAAAGGGGAAGGCAAGAATGTTTGTTGATATGCAGACAAGCCAATAACCAGGTAGACTCTCACACCATCGTCGCGGACTGTGTATCTGGACTACCAGCATAGTAAGGAAAAAAGGTCAAACAGCTGTGTTGGTTCCTGTCCAAGGTCATGTACCTACAAAAGTCCAGAGCCCAAAACCAGGGATATTCTACAGCTCGCTCGGGGAGTGATCGACGAATGCAAGACAGTCGCTGTGCACGTTGCGTGTGAGACGGGACAGACGTAGTCGAATCTCTCACCAAGGTTTATTCCATAGACATGCATTTACCAGAGATAATGGTCCATCATACTGTTCATGAAATTAAAGCTAGGCCCGAGTTGTGAAGATAACCCAAGCCTGCGTGTGTTCGTTATCTTATATACATGGAAGCAGCTGTCCGTTTGTCCAATGATGAGCATAGACAGAACCGACGACTCTGCCATGCCCTTCCAGCCCCTTATTATTAAGTACTTGATTCAATACAAATAGCGCTATTCTCGAAAACAACCACAACGACTCTACTTCTCCCTTCGAATTTCAGGTGTTCATGCATCCGAATAATATTCGTCGTGGTAACCAGGCGACGGAGTTGCAGCCCAGTAACCACTACTGGTGTTGCCCGGGATGTTATCCTTCGAGCCCCAGTACTGACTCCGCGTTCTGCGCTCGCGTTCGAATTCGGCCCACCGCTTCATGGTGATCTTGCTGCTGTCGAATTCGCCCTCTTGCTCACCATGGCCGCCCTTCTTGGTCTCACCCGCGGTCTTGCGAGTGTCACCCCACGAGAAGTCATCAAACTTCCAGAAGGCGTAAGTTGGAAGGACAAAGTTCCAGATAGGCAGGGAAACCAGGTAGATAATCATCCAAACAATATATGTCCATGAATGTGCCGTCACGACCACGAGGACGCCTGGCAAGCCCAGAATCAGAGCGAGCAGGACCAAGGGAATAACTTGGACTGGCCCAATGATGGAAGAGACAACTGCAACGTGTTAGTCGTATGCAAGGATCCAGGAGCAGGAGGATTCGTCGAGAATAACTTACCGACGTAGAGGGTGAACGCAATAGCAGCGGGCAGAACCAGTGTGCCCATCAACTCGATGAACACCACAAACTGCATACTAAAGCAGAAGGTGCCACACAGATCTCTGACGAGGACGAGCTCCATGAGGTTGTGGATAGTCGAGTTGATCCAGCGACGCCTTTGAGACAGGAGAACCATGAACTTATCAGGCACCGTGGTCTTGCAGACTGCTTGAGGGACAAAGACCTGTTTTCGCTTGGGGAACGTCCGGAGCATAAGGGTCGTGAGGTAACGATCCTCACCCAGAAGGAGCAAGTTCTTCTTGTGCAAGGTGTCCACCACGTTTTCTGAGTAATGCTCAACCACGTCGGGATTGGCCAGGACGGGGACCCAGTAGTTCGCACCTCCTTTCGGAGCCTTGATTCGGTACATGCAGAAACAACCGGGGAGACAGGTAACACCACCAAAGACCGATTCGAACGACTTGGCCTGGTGGTGTGAGATGAAATATTCGAAGACCTGGATCGCCGTGACCCAGCTGTCCCGTTTGTTGGCGATCTTTGTCTCGCCGCACAAGCCCATGATCTCAGGATCCTTGACCATGGCGGAGACCATGTGGGTGAGACTATCAGGGAACACCTTCGTATCGGCGTCTACCATCAACACTATTTCGTAGAAGTCGGGGGATATTCCAGTGATTTTCCACAGGCCGTTGAACATTTCATACTCGAGTTCAGTCATCCGCTCGTCAAACATGACCTTTTGCAGGAAGGACATGAGAATGATTTGACTGTCGCGCTTGCCTCGATTTCCGGGTTTCGATTTGGTGGCCTCATCGGGCGTACCACACTTGGACACCAGCATCATCGGGACCCGCTGTTGCTTTTCCAGAGGAATGCGAGACTTGGGACCGTAGTCGTAGAAACCAGAGTAGATCTTGGCCATGTTGTGCCGCTTAGAGCCCGTAGCAACAGCGACGTACGAGAATGGCTGTACTTCCTCGGGTAAAATAGTGAAATCCTTCATCATGCTCAGAACGTAGTCGGGTGTCGACATGCTCTCGCCCTTGCCCTTGATGATACCGTCGCAAATAACGAGAATGCACTTGTGGCTGTTGGGGTAGTCCGTCATGGCGATAGAGTCGAGTGTCGTCCGGATCCCTTCCTCGCCCTCGGAGTACCCAGTAACGAGACAGAGTGTGTGCGCCAGAGGATACCCAAAGGGCATCCAGTCGGATGGTGGCTGCGGCACAACTGCCTCGTGTATGAAGCCGGCAGGGCCAGGCCCATCTGTGGGGCTGGGCTGAGGACCGTACGGATCAGAAGCCAAGAAGCTGTTACGGCTGGGATTTCCCTGTCCGTACATGGAGGTCGGATGAAGCAAGGCAGCCCCAGAGCTTTGACTAGCCATCGTTGTGGGCATAGTAGGCCTCCGGGAGTTCCGGTCGACACCATACACAGTTGAGAACCGCGACGTTGTAGGCAGGAATGTGCTGGCGCGTTTGCTCGTGCGGTCAGACGAGGCTCCTGCTACACTGCTTCCGACATCACCTGGCAGGCGTGCTGGTGCGCGGTAGATGTCCTCTGACCACTCTTCAATTTGCTGGTTGCGCTTCCTCCTGTCTGATGACTGAGACGTCTTGGCTGCTGCGTATCGCCGGCTTATGAACCACTGAAAGATCAAGGCCAGAACGAAGCGGACGACGACAACTGACAGAATCAGAACAAGAGAAAGATACAGAACAACTTGCGAGGCAATGCAGCCCACCGAGTCAGAGTCCACTGATCCAACCTTGATGATTTGCTGAAGGCATTCAGCTGTCGCCTTGTCTCCTGACTTCATGAAAGCGTGAGTGACATCGCGACCCCTGACAGCCTTGTTTGCCGAGGAGTTGCTGTCGGCGAGTTCTTTGAAGCGATCAGGGACAGAGACCTGCGATGAGTTGAACCAGTTGAGCAGATCCAGATCGAGGACGTCCCCGGAGTATACAACAAGATTCCGCGAGCTATTCTTGACATCGCTCCAATCAAAATAGACGTCAGCTGTCGGGTTCAGCGCATAAAAGGTGTTTCGTGAGTCTGCGGTGGTGTGACAAGCGTAGCCAAGGTAGTACGGATTTGTGAAATTGGGCTGTGTAGATCCGTCCTGGTTGTAGGTATTGCACGGGAAGTACCAAGCCAGCTCGCCCTTGCTGTTTGTGGGCACGTCTGAGCCGTCGGCCAAGGTGATCAAGTCCTTGCACTTCCCGTTGACGTTTTGGAACAAGAAGCTCCCGTCTTTGCCACCCTGCTTCTCCGGAAGGTCAAACAGAACATTCGCCCCTGAGTTACCCGATCTAGGGATGCCCTCAGCGGGCGGATGATGAGACGCGGAGAGATCGTATGCTTGCCCGTGGAAAATCATGTAGCCACCGCCAACGTGATTCACCTGGAGGCGCTGCGACGGTGTGCCACAGACTGTGCGGGTGAACCCGAAGGTCAAGAAACCGACGACCGCCATGATCAACGCGATGATGCTCAAGAGTCCCATCTTCTCTCGCCAGGCTCGAGCTTGGTCTTTCGATCTCTTCCCGAAGCATTTCAGGACGAAATTCGGACACCAGAACGTAATAATGGCGCAGTAGATGTCCCAGAGACTCGGTGGACGTATCTGTTCCACATCCTTTCTGTGTTTTGAGCCCCTCTTCGTGATTTTGCCCGAATGTTTCCGGCTGTTTGCCCTTTTCCTAGAGTGCTTCGACTTCTCAGCCTCGCCGCTGTCTCTGCTGCTCCCTTTCTTGCCCTTTGATGCGATCGATTCGGAGATGGCGTCTTCCCGGTTCGACGTGGTCATGTAGGTGGTCCCTTCGAAATCCTCGTAGACTGGTTCGTTGCCGGTCCGCGACGGCTTCGTCTGCATTTTCGCTGAATGTTGACGGTAGTGGTAGTTTGGATGGTCTTTCCCGATTCTGTTCCGTTCCGGCTTGACCAAGCTTCGTTTTCGCGAAAGGGCTGCATCGCCACGCACGCCAGCACTCTCTAGGTCCGGCGACAGAGGTACTTCGTCTGTAGTGGTGTTAGAAGGAGGCGGCACAGTTGTCGCAACGGAGTGAGATGAGTCCCCACGGGAATGCATTGTGCCCTCATTCCCATAACGACTGCCAGCCTCGATGTCATGTGGACGGCTGCGCCGAGTGGATTGCCTGTAAGCAGTGCGCTGCTCGTACGAGGCTCTCGCACCGGGCCTTTCGGGGAGAGACATGGCACTGGTAAAGGACACTGTTAGTTGAGCCGAACCTCAGCAGACATTGTGTTGGGGGGCCGTTGGGAACAGGGGGGAAGGGATGGCTTCACACTCGGAGAAAGGGGGCGAAAGGGTTCTTTGTGTCGCTTGAGGCGGAGGCGGAGGCGACGACTCGGGTCGTGGAGCGCAAACACAAACGACCCGTGAATGGTGGGGTACACAACCAAAAGGGGAGCGAAGTACAGAGATCGGTAAATTCAGACCAGACAAGAAGCCGAGTCTCAAGATCCCGAAGTCATTGTGTGTTGTTGCGAATGCTGACAGGAAGGATCGGATACTCACAGTTGTTATGGGATACGGCACCCAAGGACTGTATGGGTATAGCGCAGGCCGCTATTGCGCTATTGGCGAGGGGTTCCTTGGGCGACGGGCTGGTGAGTTTGAGCCCCGAGTCCAGACGACGGCCAACCTGTTCGAGTCCCAAGGATGATGCAGGATCGAGGACAAGCTTGACAGGACAACAGCCACTGAGATGCAGACAATGCAGTCCCACACAGCTGAGGCGATGCCTGATCACAGAGGTGTTCCTTGTCGTGCTTTCAGACAGCACAGAGCTCTCTCCGTTGTCAGCCTGCGATGGCACGGCTGACGGTTGGGTTGTGGCTGGATGTCCACTCGCGGACAATGCACGGGCTGAGGGGCACAGCAGTACCGATGTCACAGGATGATGTTGTCGTTGAGATGAACCGTTGCTTCAATCCGCAGTGTTTGGTGAATCAGCGCGTCAGGCAACTGGTTTGGGAAGCTGCGCCTCTCGTCTGGCTTTGGGTCAAAGGCGGGAAAGCGGCCACAACGTCCTGCAAACCGTCGACGAAGTGCCTGGATGATGATAATAAACAACGGCGCACAAACGCCTCCACAGGTAATGCTGGCGGTTTGAGGTCCAGATAGACTGGATGACCTAGCGAATGCACGGTTGAGATCGGCTTGAGAACGACAGGAACCGCCCACCAAGTCAAGGGTTGGGCGCTGCAGGGTGTCAGGAAGAAATGGCGACCCACGGCGAATGCGAGGCAAGGTGACGGCGACAGCGACAGAAAGAGAAAGAGAGAGAAGTCGACGCGATGGCGATGAGGACTTCAAGCACCCCCTACCTACGACGTGATTCTGGTGATGAGCAGCAGACGGCACTGAAGAATAGAAGTTCGATCCATCGGTCGGCCCCCTTTGGATTGGACCACCCCTGTCGGCTCCTCCCAGCCTACTAGTCTACCATTCCATCCCTCGACGGCTCTGATTTCGTACATGTACTCCGTACCGGCTCCAGAAAATAGAGCAGGGGTGGTGTGATGGTGGTGGAATGCTGGAGTAGCTGTTGTTAGGGGCCAGGTCTGAGAGACAAGCTTCTACTATTGGAGATACTTTGCTCCTTCAAGCAAGGATCCTCCATGCACCGCCGAATACGATCCGCAGGTCGTTTCCCCGTCGACCAGCGGCAAAAACCTGGAGAGAAAAGCGAGGGCTGGAAGCTTCCAAGTTGTGGGCGTCTCGCAGCATTCCTCCTGCTGCTTGTCAATAACCACATCTTGGTGCATCACGATGATGCAATCGAGCTCTGCAAGGACTGCAAAACTTGGCTCAAAATGCTATCCGAATTCAAGAATACTGGTGAGAGTTATGGCGGTCTGCAGGCGCCTGCCCACTGGCTACCCTGAAACTCTGATATTAAGCATTCCTCATCTCCACAACAGGACGGGCCTGACGCGGGTCCCGGCGTGATCTGGGTGGAGAGATCTCGAACGTCCCCATCACGAACGCAGGCGAGTTGCGTCACGGTAGATCGCACAGGTTTATCAAGACTCTTTGCGGGATGACGCAGAGCTGCAGACCATGTAAATGCACGTCTGTAGTATCTCTCGGGCGCATGCTCCATGATTACTATAGTCACGAACAATCGGGCCCGGGGGCAGTCAAAACGCCGAGAACACACAGGGAATCCAGACCGAAAACAGGTTGAACTGCTGACGGGAAACAAATGTCGCATTTCTTTTGGATTTGCCCTACCGCGTGTTCTGACACCTCGCCCACAGCCCCGAGTCACCCAGCCCACGGGAGCCTGCAGACCGTCTGCCTTATGGCTTATGCGCCAGGTCAATCTAGCCTGGGAATATATTTCGTGTCCGGAAACTGTTGCCGTGGGGGCGCCCAGGTCCTCGCCCATCGCCGGGTATACATTTCAAGAGACGGCAGAGTTGTTTTAACCAGGTATTCATTGTGTGCGACGAGGCTCGGGCGTCCTGGATGCTTCGGTAAGTTCCGGATCCTGTGCGATCGACTACTTGGGCTTCCCGCACAGGGCTGGTCAGAAGCTGCACGTATGCATCTCCTTTCGGCAACCTCGCAGGTACCAGCCTGTCTGTCAGCTTGGTCCCTGACCGGGGACTCATGAGCGGCAGTCTCGGTACTGTCTGGCCTGTCAGCCTCCCAATACTGTGGCACATTGGGCGTGAAAGAAACTGGCCTCAAAATTCTCATCATCCGGATTGGCCGCAAGTCCGCGGCAACAAAGGCACGAGGGGGGAAGGAGAAAAAAAGAAGGATCCTCGTGTGTATCCCAATACGAGGGCGCTAGGGTGAAAAGGGGGTTTGCTCTTTTTGTGACAGGCTGACGGCAGTTCTTCCTTCAGCCTACCTCCTGTATCCGCCCAGCCCGCCCAGAGAAAATAGGTGGCACCTTGCTGCTAGATATATGACGCGATTGAGTTAATCTCATACACAAATGTCGAGGTGCCTTCCCCAGACATCAGTTTGAAAATTTCGGGCGGTTCGGCTCCCGTGTGAACTAACCATTTGGTTAGTCTGGTGAAATGAATCTCCAATTGAGGAATGGTGGCCGTGGGAAGAGGGAGAGCCTTGCCAATTCCCCGGATTCCTCAGCTCCGCAGCAAATTTCCTTCGCGCTCAGAAGAGCGTCCGCACCCCTGAGGTGCAACGGAGGATCTGCACGGGATAATTCTCCGATACCTATGTATGAGCCTCGACTTCGGTGCCCAGTGTCCCCATAGCGGCCGTCGCTGCCCACGGTTGTGAGGCTTCAGCAGTACTGTGAATTGTTCTTTGAGAAGCAACACCATTTCTGCTCGTTCTGTAGGGCTGGGCCGAGTCGCACAGTGCCTGCAACGAGCCGCGTTGGCTTCATTTCTGGTGTGCTAACCAGATCGGACTCG
The DNA here is from genome assembly GCA_014872995.1 of Diaporthe citrichinensis. Taxonomy (NCBI): domain Eukaryota; kingdom Fungi; phylum Ascomycota; class Sordariomycetes; order Diaporthales; family Diaporthaceae; genus Diaporthe; species Diaporthe citrichinensis. The sequence goes on from JADAZR010000003.1 coordinate 259,695, forward strand.
GTTTGAGATGAGGCAGGCGAGGCGCGTTTGGAGTAAATTAAATTAGAAGGTAGGACCCAATGCTTCGGCAGGGAGCGAAGGAATATCTTCATCTCGCCCGCAGGCAACACTGCTGGCGAGATAGGTTCGAGTACCATGCAGTGCACAGTTCTGAAATCTGCACACTGCAAAGGCCCGATGCAGCTGTCCACCGGAATGTTACCCTCGGAGTCGAGAGATGAGATCGAAGTGCGAACTCTGGTAACGACGTTGGCGAACTTGCAGCTAGCTAGACTACTGTACTACAAAGTTAATCAGTAGCTCGACTGGCTCGTCCCATGACAGGCCGGTGACAGTTGGACACTTGGGATCAAAGCGTCCGGGGTTCACCGTCTGTTCGCAGAGCCGAGGCAGCGGTCATGTCGTCAGAGTCTGGTGTCGTGCTCGAGATTCGAAGTTGAGGAGTTTGACGTGCCTGATGCTAATGAATATCACTTCTTGCATGAGACTCAGGCTCCATGCTGGTGTATACTTCTAACGCGGTAAGGGCGCCAGCGGGATAACACAGTGGAGCATTACGCGGTGCACATGTAGTCCTGTAAATGCTCTCTCATCCGATACTGACGCGGCGCGATCGTATTTACCCTTGAAGCGGAGAGCACGTGGGCTTGACCCGGGACTACTGAGGTGCACGGCAGGGTTTGGATTCTGACGATGGGCGTCCGTCGTGTTGTGAAAATGGTGCAAGTGCTACCCAGCCACGCCAGCCTGACAGCCAGCCAGCCTACGTGTAGACTCTGGTTGCTGTGTCCTCGTATGCTCCTGGCAGTGTTTGGGCGAGGACCTTGGAATGCTGGGATTCCAGTGGATCGGTACCAGGCTCTCACCAGTGACACCAGGCCATCTGTGTACGTGCGTACTCGTGTTTGTCATGACCCGCCTATTCTGGCTGTTACACTTGTTACACTGCAGCACCGTGGTCGACAGCCTCCAAACATACATGGCTCCGTGACACCGTCTGCGCAGTCGAAGCGGTAGATGCGGCCAACACGGCCGGCGCGGTCGGTGTGGTGGTTTGGAAGGAAGTTGGCCGAGCCTGAAGGAGCTGCTGGAATTCTGAGCCGCACGTCTATTTGTGTCTCCATCCATATGGCATGATCGGACTGTTGGTGCAGGCACGGGCTACGGAGGCGTCAAGGGGTGCGAGACCCTTTCTGCCCGCCTTCCTGGGCGCGCAGACTGGAAACTGTGAGGATGAACAAGGGGCCTGGGCCCCAGAAGTCGGGGTCTGGGGCTACTCAGCAGGCACAGCACCCCGTGCCTAATTTTGGGTGCCCCAAGCTGCGGGCTGCTCTTGATGGGGCCACCGTGCATTGGGGGTGGACAGCGCACTGTGACGGGCCCAGTAATGAGGAACCCGCTAGAGCAACGATCTACGGCCAAAACGGCTAGGTAGCCCCCCCTGTACCTTAGGCAGGTAGGGTCCATATACGTATAGAACCTGTGTACGGCACCCAGGTACCACCCACCCGGGCACCGCTTTCTCGGGGTCGCAATCCAGAGCGCCAACGGCGTCACCTTCTCGACGTGCAGTGAGATGAGTGCACCGCGCATTCTACTCCTTCTGGCCTTTTCTGATACCCAGTGCCCTTCCATCACATCCAGAGTCGTCGGCCTGCGCTGACTTCCCAAGTGGCCTGGCTCCTTTTCAGTTCCCGCCTCTGGTCGAATCGCATCTCAACCTGTGTGACGTGACGTGAGAACGGACGAGACGGAACCGACGTCTCTGCTGTTGTCTCCTTGTCTCGCTCGCTGCCTTGCCTCGCCTCCCCCCGACTCCCACCAGTCCGCCCAGCAGCTTTACGACTCAATCCTGCCGTGTCATCGTCCCGCCAGAGTCGAGTTTTCTTTGTCATTGCATATAGGAGCATCTTTCCGCGCCATTCTCTTCAAGCAGCATCTCAGGAACCCCGTTCTCGAGGAGCGCAGCCTTTCTCCCTCACGATACCTGAATCGCCTGCTCGACGTCTGCCTGCCGCCTCCCCTACCAACCTCCTAACCACCCCGCAACCTCAGCCCCTGTATAGACAAGACCCCTTCCACTCGGCGGGCTGCTCTACGGCCGCTAGAAAGCGCAGAAACGGTTCTTAGGCACTTCAATGCAGTCAGGACAGAGTCTCCAACAGTTGTCGCAATAGTATTGTGCCAAACGTACCCCTTCGCTGGCCCGTCTCACCTGTTGCGACGCCAGCTGGGATAGTTACAGCTCAGGAAATCCGTCCGAAGCGGACGACCTCAGGTCAAAGAATCTCACGCCCTTTGCAATGGCTGCGGCCGATACCTCACCAAGGGCAGGCTCTGGCCCTTCGAGCCCCATCCAGCGGAAAGCAGTTGCTACCACTCAAGCATCGCCACAACGCAGCCTACGGGAGAAGGGGAAGGCATTGCCTCCTATCCCCATGTCCGAAGGCTCGCGACTGGGGCAGTCGCCTGTATCACCAGTCAAGATGAACTTCCAACAGGACAACTGGGCGCAACCTTCCACCGCAACCATAGAAACAGGAGAGCCAAACTACCAGCAAGGGCCACCTGCACCACCGGCACATAAACCACCAATAGAGTTCTCGCAGCCGGAGGGGACCGTACGACGTGCAAGAGAGGCCTCACTAGACTCATATCCTCCGACACAAGGGCGCACGAACCTGCCCGGGCCTGCGAGTCCGACACACGGTTCTGACTTTGATTTCCAACTGGACTCGAACCTCGGAGGCAGTGAGGCTTCAACAGAAGCGGCCAGCAGCACCACACAGACGCCCACGAAGCAGGAGGATAATAGGCACAGTCGCGAGACAGACACGTCCGGGTCTACGCCCAGCTTGTCGAACCCACACACGTCGACCGGTGCGTCAGTGGTAACAAGCGCAAGCTCAGTCTCCAACTCGTTGGACAACGGACAGGGCAGGAAATCAGAAGATGCTTCTACTGTCGGCTCCATCCCTGAGGATCCTGGCCAGGTTCAGCTTGTTCCACAGCTACAGTACCACCACCAACCCTTCGTGCCGAGGACAGCAACCTCCGCGAACGAACAGAACCCGCGGGCCGTGTCGACGCCGGACCTGTTAGAGAACGGCACGGCCGTCAACCGCCATTTGACACCCGTCTCTAATATGAGGAGAAGTTCAATGCCACGGCCGCAGTCAACATACTCCGTCCACTCTGACCGTGGCCGGTCGTCCACATATTATGGGAATTCAAGCCCACGCGCTCCATCGTCACATTCGGCAAGGAAGTCACCGGACAACCGCCAATCCACATACTCCGAGCTTCTCAATGTGCCCTACCCGCAGCCAGCTCCGGCGCCGCTCACAATTGACAATTCTCAGCTGCGAAATGTAGTAGGATCTAATGCCTCTCTGCTGAGCTCGCAGAAGACGCTTGACATGTACCGACAGAACGTAAAGAAGACGAACGACGTTTCGCTACAGTATTCATTTGCGGTCTTCCTGATATCAACAGCACAGGATCAGGGATTAGACGTCACGAAAGCTCAGCCGAAACCGTCGTCGAAGTCGGGGCACAGTCGCGATGGCTCATTCGTCGACGAGACTGGATCTGGCCCGCATGAACTAGTGAGAGAAGCTCGAGCCATCCTGCAAAAGCTTGCCAACGCCGGGTACCCTTTTGCTCAATACTACCTCGCGGATGGCTATGCGTCAGGACTGTTCAGCAAGGGAAAGGAGGACTACAACTCAGCCTTTCCTCTGTTTGTCTTGGCGGCCAAGCATGGCCATGCAGAGTCTGCATATAGGACGGGATTGTGTTACGAGTTCGGGTGGGGGTGTCGAAAAGACCCGGCGAAGGCTGTCCAGTTTCTACGAACAGCCGCCTCCAAACGACATCCAGGAGCCATGACGAGACTCGGAAAAGCTTGTTTGTCTGGCGACCTTGGTGAAAAGCGCTATCGTGAGGGTCTGAAATGGCTGAAGCTAGCGACCGAGTCGGCGGACGCAATGTACAATGCAGCACCTTATCACCTGGGTTGCCTTTACGAGACGGGGTACGGCGAGGATATCTTCAAAGACGAAGGATACGCTGCCGAACTATTGACGCAAGCTGCCGATCTTGGCCACCCGGAAGCCAACTACCGTATGGGCGACGCCTACGAACACGGCAAGCTCCAATGTCCGCGGGACCCCGCGTTGAGTGTGCACTTCTACACCGGCGCGGCGGAGCGAGGCCACGCGGCAGCCATGATGGGTCTCTGCGCTTGGTATATGGTCGGAGCGGAGCCTGTCCTGGAGAAGGACGAGGAGGAGGCATGCGAATGGGCACGCAGGTCTGCTGAGCTGGGTGAGTTTTGAGTCGTCTCCACGCTGATCCCTCCGGTTGGCGTTGAGTTTCATCGGGTGACGGTGAAGGTGCTGACAAGGTATTCTTAGGCTACGTCAAGGCGCAATACGCGGTCGGCTACTTTACGGAGATGGGCATCGGCTGCAGGAGAGACATCCTTGAAGCTAACGTCTGGTATGTCAAGGCCGCAGATGCTGGGGACGATCGAGCCAGGCAAAGACTCAATGCCATCCGGGCGGCAGCAAGCGGCGGTATGCCGATGGAGGTCGGGCCCGCAAAAGCCCAAAACCTTAGGAAGACGAAGAGCGGCACGAAAGATGACAACTGCCTGGTGATGTGAGCACTTAATACGGCAAGCTGGCCTGGGCCATGTGTGGGCATGGACGTGTCTCAGGCCAGGCGGTGGATGAGCTTAGTGGAATCGAGCGATTAATGTTGATGCATCGGGGCTCGCTTTCCTTTGGGTGTGCGGTTCTGGAAAATGCCTTCACGAGGGCCGGTTGCATAACTTTGGGGGATGATGAATTGGAAGGCAGTCTGCAATGTTTACTGCATAGTTTCTATTGAAGAAGAGGCGAACATAGCATTGAGCTTTCGGGGCTGACCAGGGGAAATCGCTCAGACCGGGGCATAGGACGCGGCATTTTATGTTATTTATTTTTCTGCACGCTCTGTATGTGTGCATCTTTATTGATTCCCAAATGATACACACCTCTTGCACACCCTCCTCTCGTCCAGCTCGAAACATTTGATACACCCTGGCCGAACTCGACCGGAAGGGGGCAGGTTGCAGACACGAATACCTTAGGCGTAGCTCCTGCGCTGAACAGTTCGTCCCAACCCCGAGAGCTTCACGGGCCGGCTTGGTCATCCGAGCACATGCTGAAGGGATCCTGGCCGAAGCAAGAGCCACAATCCTCACAGGAAAGCTCTCTGCTCCGTTCGCCCTTGCCTAAGGCATCTGGTCTTTTTCAATCGTGTAGAACGAAAGCCTTATCAACGGGGAATAATATGTTATGTGATGTGTACAGAAGTACCTCCCTGCTATGCCGCCCTTGTGGCGTTGTCAGAGGGCCTTTGAAAGACAATACGGAAATTTGCACCTGCAAAAACAGAGGGTAAACCGGTACATCAACTTATACCATAGCCATAGCTATCAGAGCACATCACCTTGGTCTAATTCGTTTACCTATACCTAATACCTATATACCTAAGTTGAATTAGATATATTAATTAGGTACATAAGTTGGGTATATAGGTGTTGGGTGTTAGGTGTGGGTATAAGTAAGAGTGTGGGTGTGGGTGTGGGTGAGTGTTTGGGTGTTAGGTGCGTATGGGTGTTAGGTGCGTATGGGTGTTAGGTGCGTATGGGTGTTAGGTGTTGGGTATGCAAATCTGGGTGGCGTGTGTAGCCTCTCCTCACCCAGGCCTGTCTGGACCGGCGGCGACTGACTTTCCAGCCTGTCCCAGATCACGGCCATGGTCAATATTCTATTCTGGTAGAGCGGTGTTTGGGGGCTACTATTCCACTGCCCGGTGGCGTTCTCCGCCCCCAAGTCCGGCCTGATATCTTCGGTTGATTCAAATGTTTCGACACTTCCGCTTTCCAAGACAAGTCTCTAGCAGGAGCCGGGTTCGGAGAAAGTAGACCAGCAGATATGCCATTGACTGTTCCGCTCTCCGAAAACCGAAACCTCTGAGATTGTGTACTTGAAGTATATCACAATGAAGCTGTCTTCTCTTGCCTGAATAGGCTGGCTGACTTCCTATAGTCAAGGGTCTGAATCATACTGCCTAATGCAGCCTCATCCACCTATTACATGATGAGTCCTCCTGCAACCGCAAGCACACATATCTGCAACTGGGCCAGAGTCAAGGACGTAGCAACATCAGCTCCCAAAAGCATACACATGAGCGTGGCTTTTGTTCCAAAGTGACTGAGACCGAATACCCAGGTGATATAGAAAGACCAGCCTGATTGATACGATGCCTCTGGGACCAGTCCCTAGCGGCTTGCAGCCAGTTGAGCTGAGTCACTCTGATACATGTGACACCTTAGGCAGGTATAAACTGTGCCTAAAACCATGCCAATTGCCTTTCAGCCATGTTTGAGCACAGCCTAGAACCTGAAGGCCTAAGAGGGCATCGGGCACCACAAGGCAGCCTAATTCCCACTTGTACCCAACCCGTGGGTTTTGACGTGTCTGTGACCAAAGGAAAGAGAGGATGGTGCTAGACTTGCTTATTGTAGGAGGCTGATTTCAAATCACTGTGACCAAGCATTGGGGAAGAGACCTCGACACTTCGATACAGCAGCCGAAGGTATCTTTACACACTTGGTTCTGTAGATGGCCAATAGAGCTTGGCGCAACCCCAGGAATGTGAAGGGAAGACGAAAGATTAATGAAACGCACCCATCGGGGGACCATTGTTGTTTTTGGACAGTGACTGTTGCAAGCCCAAACCTGCATTCACTCTGTCACTCAGACAGCCGTGGCAGGTCAAGGGGCGATATGGATGAATGCAGCTCCAAGTATATCAGGGGCGGAGGGGGAAGGGAAGGAAGGCTGGTTCTGGCAAACAAATCACGTGCTGGCAAAAAGTGGGTCATCGAAAGCGATTTTTCGCTGGGGATCCAGGCGTCCTAGCAACTTGCAACTGGACCGGCCGGGTTCAAAACATTCATCTGCCCAACACCATCACCGCCGCCACTACAGGTGCATCTCTTCTCTCTTCATACCCACACACCCCTCCTTTTCTTGCACCCAGATACCCGCCGCGAAGGTTCGTCCATCAGCAACCCAACCTCCGACCCCCCTCGTCAGCCCGATCCTTCCTCCCTAGCCTCTTGCATTAAAAAGCCCTGTTGTCCAACTCTTGCAAAGTACTGACGCCTGGCCCACCAGCCCCCACTTCTAGGCATTTACATCACTCAACCGCCTCCCAGTCACGCCTTTTCTCTTCCTGTCCACTGAACAGATCACAATCACACAATGGCTGCCCCAGCTCAGCAGGTGCCTACCTTCAAGCTTGTGCTTGTCGGTGATGGTGGTACCGGAAAGGTGAGTCCATCCTTATCATCATTCCCGGGAGCAGGAGGAGGCGGTGGGCAGCTTGCGCCTAGCGCTCGCCATCGCGGGGCAAGCCTGCACGCCACCCACCGTGATCCCCTCGCTGCTCAATCGACCCGAATGGTGCTGGACAAGAGCTGATTATCGTTGAAATGCCATAGACCACCTTCGTCAAGCGCCACTTGACTGGTGAATTCGAGAAGAAGTACATGGCCACCCTTGGTGTTGAGGTCCACCCCCTCGGCTTCACAACCGTTAGTACCTACCTTGCGAGCCTCGCAACCGAACCCGAAGCTAACCCGGAACTATAGAACTACGGTCAGATCCAGTTCGACGTGTGGGACACCGCTGGACAGGAGAAGTTCGGTGGTCTCCGTGATGGTTACTACATCAACGGCCAGTGCGGTATCATCATGTTCGATGTTACCTCCCGTATCACCTACAAGAACGTTCCCAACTGGCACCGTAAGTCTCACCGCCTGATTTCACAAGGAGGACCACACATGCTGATGCGCTGAATAGGTGACCTCGTCCGTGTCTGCGAGAACATCCCAATCGTCCTCTGCGGCAACAAGGTCGACGTCAAGGAGCGAAAGGTCAAGGCCAAGACCATCACCTTCCACCGCAAGAAGAACCTGCAGTACTACGACATCTCCGCCAAGTCCAACTACAACTTCGAGAAGCCCTTCCTGTGGCTGGCTCGCAAGCTCGTTGGCAACCCCGGTCTCGTGCGTGACGCCCAGAAACCCCCCCTCCCCCCATCAGGCGCACTCATCGTCTTGCTGACCAACCGATACAGGAATTTGTTGCTGCCCCCGCTCTTGCACCCCCCACTGCCCAGGTCGACGAGACGCTCCTTGCCCAGTACGCCAAGGAGATGGAGGAGGCTTCGGCCATGCCTCTGCCCGGCGAGGACGAGGACGACGACCTGTAAACCGGTTGCTTTACCCTTGCACCAACCCTTTCAGGAGACACTGTGCGGTGGATAGATTTCACGGGCTCCTTCATTCGACGTGATCAGCATCTTGCTTAGGGACAGCGACATATACAGGCAGGGCAGGCCATGGCAGGATTAGGCCACGTTGATGAGCTCACGATGGGATACAGGATGCGAAAATGCGAGGCGCGATGCATTAATGGCTGAGGAGGCACGTCGTCCGGTCTTGGTTTGATGCAGCATCGACCCACCGCGTTCCGAGAGTAGAATTCCGCGCCATGCTCTGCACTCAGGCGCAACTTAGGTAGAATATCACCAAAAAGTCTCAATAGCGATGCCCCAAGCACAACCGGCCGTCTCCCATGTCGCGGAGTGTCTGGACTGATCCTTCCTGCCCCAGGTTGCACGAACGGGTAGGGCGGCTTCTACCTTCCAAGGTTGCCAAAACAAGCAAACGGCGATGCACCAGTCGAGAGCGTTAGGCATGGCCGTGGCCAGCGTCGTATTGTAAAGAACATTGCAAGGTTTTGCAATGATGTCAGCCCATGGAGAGCTCTGCATGCGCCCCTCATGCTTGATCCAGTCATAAGAATGCCCAGGGCCCCTGGCACACACGTGGTGGGGATACACGAAGAACGTCAATACGGTAGCGCTCAGCTAAGTCACAATTAAGCCTCGATTGTGGGCTGGAAACAAATTGCAACAGGGCCCCAAAGTGCCAGAAATGTTGACGACAAGTCGTTCATGGAATGAGATCCCTTCATGCCAAGATCTGCGGCAGTGGGATAATAGTCGATATCAGGCCCAGACGTGGTATGATACGGTCCACGCCCATCCATGGACAGGGCCAGCGTAGCTGCCACCGCCCTCTGGTCAAAATCATAGCTTCTTGCGATCTCGCCAAGAAGATGGTACTCCAGCTTCCCGTACAGGTGCTCCACAAGTAATTGGAGAGACGGTCATTTTCTTTTCTGGTATCAAACACGTCTAAAGCCTCCCTCCGCTTTCTGGCCTGGATTCTCGCTGGATTCAATGGTGCCAGTGTGTTCTCAAACGAACAACGCAGATTTCATAGCGCAACAACTGACAGTCACCACTGTCACAACTTTCCACCCGCTTTCCGCCGCACTTCCAGGGCTGGATTGTTTGCAACATCTGGGTCCAGGTCCTGCCAGTACGTCCCAATCGTAATGGTGCATGCTAGGCGGCGCCGTCACTCAAAGAGGCAATATGTGGCATCCCAGCAGTCCTCTACCACCCCAGCCCTGCCTCGGCACCAGGGTCAACTGTAGTTCCCTTTGCGACGGTGCGGCGCTGGGCCTCGAGATCTTGACGAGGACGCTCTGGCCGGCGTTGCCCTGGACGCATTCGGCGACCTTCTTCAGCTGGTCGTGGTTGGCGGCGTCGACGTAGCCAAAATTCCGGATCAGGTCGCCCGGCTGCAGCCCGGCCGCGGCGGCGGGGCTCCCCGGGGCCACCGTGTTGATCTTTGCGAACGGGTCGCCCAGCTGCTCTGGGACGTAGTCCCGCAGGGCGGGCTCCCGGCCGGCGTCTGCGGACGACGAGGCCGTGGGGGTGACGTCGGCGTCGGCGGCGCCCTCTGCGAGGCTGGCGAAGTGCTCGTGGATGTGCTTCTCGATCTTGGCCATCAGGTCCTTATAATCGTTGCGCAGGTGGATGATGCGGGCGCGGGCGGTGCGGATCTGGGCGACGTCGATGTCGGCGCGGGGGAAGCCGTCCGGGGTCAGGAGGCTCGTGTGCATGTCGACGCCGTGCGAGTCGAGCACGCTGCTCAGGGCCTTGAGCTCGGCCTCGACGTTGTCCTTGGCGCGCTGGAGCTCGGCGAAGGAGAGGTGCGCCGAATTGCCGTTTGCGGCCCTGGCCGTGGTCGGCCCCGAGGGGACGGTGGGTGCGTGGAGGTTGTTCATTCTCAGCGGGAGGCCCATCGGTGTGCCAGGCGGTTATGTCCTGCTACCATTTCTCTCTGCCCGAGCTGAGTGGAGGGGATGGAGATTGTGTGGGCGCGATGATGGTTGCGCTGGTGGGGCAGGCAGACAATCAGTCAACCGCCATGACGCGTTGCTGGTCAGACGTGCTGCGTGCAGGAGAAGGTCGACGAAGACAGCTAGGGAGCTAAGGTTTGTGAGGCTGAATGCCATGGAGGAGGGGCAGCTCACCTAATTACCAGGCAAACTAACTTTGTTTCGACCGGGGAGCCGGCGAATTACACCCAGTAGCACTGACCAGACCTAGCTCGCGAGCTCGCCTAGCTGTAGGTAGGGATTCTCCGCCAAAATAGGGCAGCAGGGGTGTAGATTTGGATCTTCAGTCACTTCCACTTACATGGAAATTTCCTATGGCAATCCGGCTCCTGCAACGTCATGTCCTCCTGATGCTCTGCACGCCGCCGCCCAACGCTGCCTCCGGGCAGTAAGGGCATGCTGGAAGCAGACGTCATCCTACTTGTCGCCAATCTCACATTGACCATGTCTAATATGAAGAAGCTAAGTCAACGGGGCAGTCCGCCGCGCAGCTCCCGCGCCTCTCAATCTCCAGGCCTGACACACACGACTCTATGTGCTGTACCACTCTGTCAAGGGCGGCCGGGAGCGTCTCATTTCATTGCCCGTCTCCAGCATGACATAGGTAGGTACCCTTTGCGGGAGGGCAGCACACCCAGCATCATTTCCCCGTGCGCATGGCAACCAGACGCCCTTGTCTTGCTGTCTCTGGAGAAAGAGACAAGGGCCCGCCTTCCACTTACAGATCAGACCAGGCCACGCTCGTCCATCGGCCGCGTCCTTGCACAACAACAAGTAGCTGTTTGCGTTACTCTTGTCTGCGCGCCTTCCTTGGCCTCTCTCTCTCCTTCTCTTTCCCATTTTCCATCCTCTCCTTCCATTTCTCTCTTGTGTATGTCATATTGCAGATCTGGGGAAGTTGACCTTCTCTCGCGGCTGATATCTTGATATTTTTCTCTTGTTCTGCTTGGCCTCCTCCATTATTCCACACTTGTCATCATGTTTTGATACCCCCCATTTTGGACGCCTTGTTGCGAACTGTCTTGGAGCTCCTCTCTTTTTGGGTGGCCTTGAGGAGCAAAAGTTTTGGTTTCAAGTTTCTTGATCTCGAAGAGAAATATTATGGCTTCCTCCTCGTCCGAGCTCCCGAAGGACGGCTCCCCTTCTGGCTCGGTCCGCATCACCCGCGGCCCTGAAGAGGAAGAAGTCCCCAGCCAGTGCCTCTCCGACCTGAGCCCTGCCTCGAATACCACAGAAGAGTCGACACCGAGCACCGAAGACGATTTGGGTCTACCAAATATCGAGCCGATCCTTGGTGAAGACAACGGCGACTGGGCTGATCGGGACACGGTAGATCCGGCGTTGGTTAGGTTCACGTTGGATGAGCCCCACGCCCTCAGTCTTCCCATTTCCGACGACCCGATGTCACCAGGCGTCTACAAACAGTGCGGCTTGGAGCAGTCACCCACGCCATTCCACAGGTGGATGAGGACTTTGCGGCGGCGTGGGCTTGGCCGGCCGGCTCCGGTCACCGACGACGACCACATGCCCAGGCCATTTTCTGCCAACGGCCTGCCAGACAAGCTCAATGGCTCAAGCCATCACCGCCAGTCATCTTCTGGGTCGTCGTTCGGCTTTGTCGAGACCGTCAAGACGGCCAGCGCCAGCCTTGCGAGCGGCAGCATTTTTGCTCGGTCAAGACGGAATAGCATGCGGTCCTCCCGATCTAAAACGCACACCGACCTCAGTAGCAGGGCATCGATGTCTAGTAACAGATGTTCGGAGGACAGCACGGGGTTGGACAAGCCACAAGTTCTCGACAAGGCAACAGTAGAGCGCTCGCTGCAGAGACGCCGGATCTTGGAGGAGCTCATCAGCACAGAAGAGGGTTATATTGGCGACGTGCGCTTCCTCATGAATGTCTACGTCACGATCCTTGTCTCGCTGCCCACCATGCCGTCGGGTTTGAGATCCTCGATCAATCGGAACCTGGCTGACATCATTGAGCTTCATGAAGAGCTTCTGGGAGAGCTGCATCGAGTCGTGCCTCATTCAGAGTATACGCAGATGAGCCTACGCCCACAGTCCAAAACTCGCGTCCATGGTCACAATCGGATTCGGAGCTTGGACGTCGTCCCCGAAGACAATGCAAGCATGTCGTGGCTAGAGACTGTTCCAGGGATGGTCGCCGAGCCCGGCGTTGTTGCAGATGTTGCCCAGGTCTTCACCAAAAAGGTTCGAATAGCCTGCACTTCCTTCGTGGTACAGCAACCTCTGACAATATGACAGATGAACCGATTCTTCGTATATGAAGAATACGGCGCGAAGTACGAGATGATGATGAAGGACATTGCGTCTGCCCATCGTACTATGCCGCAGTGGGAGCTGTATCAGAAGGGGCTGGAGACACTGGCATCCTCACTCGGCCCAACCAGTAAACATGGAGTCAAATCAAAAAAGTCATTGACCATTGGGGACCTTCTAGTCAAGGTGAGTTTGTCTGCAGGAGTATCGACTTGTCAAGCCCCGTCTCTAACGTGTCTAAGCCAATGCAACGAGTTTGCAAATATCCTCTCCTATTCTCAGAGCTGTTGAAATACACGCCCGTCGCAGATTCTCCGTACGCTCATATGGAAATTGAGAATGCTCTCATCCGGCTCAGAGAGGCAACATCCCAGGTCAATCGAGCCACTGACGACGCACGTGTAAAAGCTGTCCTAGAGAAGACATGGCTTTTGCAGGACCGTCTGGTCTTCCCAGATTCTGTACGGCCCCCTTGGAGGTTACTGGTCTTGAACGTATCCCTAACAGTGCGTAGGAACTCGACGCTGCATCCAAAAACCGCATTCGCTCTTTTGGCCACATAGAGCTCTGCGGTGCGCTGCATGCCTGTTGGCAGACAAGGGACGGAATTCATGGGCAGTACATGGTCGCTATGCTGTACAAGAACTGGCTCTGTCTCGCCTCGGCAAGCCGAGTCGATCAGATCTACACACTGCAAGCTTGTATACCTACGACCAACGTCAAGATCGAACCAGTAGACAATGGACGAGGTAAGCCAACTCGCAGTGTCTTTCATTAGCCCGATAATCGCAGATTACTCATACAACAGCTCAGGCTTGCAGTGTCATACTGCCCCTTTCTCGTGGAAGATCGTCTTCGAGTGCGATTGCCAGTTGTATGAGATGATGTTGACTGCTTGTAATCCGAAAGAGGAAGACGAATGGCGGTGCCGCCTCGCAGTTCGCTCGGTGTCGGAGCCACAGGATCCAGCTGACCCTGAACTCTATGGTTCACTGTTTTTGAATATGAAAAGCCTTAGTACGGTTTTCGGGAAACAGGGTAGGATCCCCACCTTCTGGCTCCTCCACTGCAAGCATTGCTGAAATAGTTACAGGTACCATTGCGCGCAGGCTATCCATCCATAGAGCGACCACGGTCGGTCCGAAAACGCCACTTTGCCATGTCGTCGTAAGAAACACGAGCGTTGAGAAAGAAGCAACGTCTTCGTCCAACACAACCATCAGCCGGACACAATCTCTCCTTGCTACTAAGGGTCGCATACCGGTGCTGGCGCCGTCTCGAGGAGACAGAGCCAGGCTGGAGGCCCTGCTCTCGGATGTGTGGACTCGAGAGGTCCTCCCATTTCCTGGAATGACGACTCGTGCTCGCAATGAACATATCATACGCACCTCGGCGCAATCTATGATGCGCAAGCTGAGTGTTACGAGCATCACAAGTAGTTTTACCAAGCGCTCGGCCAGTTTCGCAAGCATCACCAGAAACAGCGACGATGGGTCTAGCGGAGAGGAGGCAGTTGCTCCAGCGATTAGTACGAAAGAAGAACCCCCGGCGATTCGAATGCCGATTGGGGAGGAAGAAAGCAACAGGCTGCGATTATCTGTCATCGACGACGAGTCAGACAGGGCGACACCTTCGACGGTTCGTGCCCACCATGAGCCTCCCGGCACTGCCACAAGTGTCGAGAGTCAGAGAAATCCACGACGCCGAATGCGCATCGCCAAGAGCCCGAGTGCGTGGCAGCTTAGGGAGCTTGCGCTGGCTAAGACGCCGTCGGCCCCCGCTGCCCTCCGCGCCAAATCCGTCAACAGCCCAGGGTTGAAGCGTCAGGCGTCTATCCTGTCACGGAGATCGGTCTGTTCGGCATTTGATAACAATGATGGCTTCGGCAAGAATATCAAGAAGAGAAGAGCGTATGAGCACTCTGAGCCACCGTCGTCCTCGAGAGGGTCGACGCCGTCTCCACGGAAGCAGCCCTCATCTGCAAGGTGGTCCAAGGTGGATATGCTACGCCGGGGTACTGTGTCTCAGGGAATCCGAGGCTTCTTCCGATAGTCTGGGGGAAGTCCAGTGTGCAGGCCGGCTAAGAGTTGATAATTACAGGAGTGGTGAGAATTTTGTATTTTGCTTTGAGGATGGAGGGTTTTGGTTAAGGCTCTCCTTTAAGCATCACGCACATGTACTGCATATACCCATTTCTTTTGTGTGGTGGAGTCTAGGAGAGTCTGGGAAAAGGCAAGGGAAAAGGGAAGGTATTAATACCACGACTCGACTGGCCGCTCTTTTTTTGTATATACATATCTCTTCGTCAGGACAGCAGACCTGTTCCGGCAGGCTACTCGGAAGGCACTTCGGGTCAACCCTAGCTGTAACCGCACCAAAAGCTAGGTTTGCCGAAATCACATTACACACGTCTTGCAAATGACGACTATCCCAAATGACATTCTCTCATGGTCCTGCTCTGTGTTTTTTCTCATTCGCTGGCATGTGTTCTGCTGAATTCTGCTTGCTGATGTTTGGGAAGCTGTCCTTAACGAAGCCGTGTTGTAGTGCTAGACTGATGTATAACCCTCGGGGAATATGGAGTGTGGATGGGTATCTTAGTTAATGACTCGATACTCCTCGATCTTGCACCAGATGTCTTGTCACCGTACCTTTGCGTCCCCTTCCGCTAAAGATGCCTGCCTCTCAAAGACTATGGCAGCGAGTGGGTACGAACTCAAGGTTTGTTACACATAATCCAGGAGAGCTGGAATTGAGTTGGACAGATAGAGATGCTAGGTCTCCCATGTTTCTGCCAATTTTGAGAACGGTTCTGTTGAAGTAAGATTGGAGAAGCCAGGCCCGCTAATCATACGAGTCTCTACGGAGATCATTGGAGCATACGAAAGACTTCTTATACTACATTACTCGAGTATGCTAAGCAATCTCCTGGTATTAAAAGTAACCCCGAAAGATAATCCCTTAGAATTGGTAACAATTATACCATCTACATCATACAAATATAGTTGAATGTATGTATGTGCTGTATATAAGTATGTCAGTGCCTATATAGCTGCTGACTTTTGACATTGAGCTAAGTTGTCCTTGCCAAGGTGGCTAGATTAAGGCCATGTCTTTGAACGCATTGATATTTCACTCACCCAAATGACACTGACACAACGTTGTAACATCAGAAATCTGCTAATGCTGCTGTTGCGACTCATGAATTCGAGTTGATACTTACACAGTGCTGATTCAACCTTTGAGGCGAACCACCACTTCCTTGAACCGCATCGCATCACTTTGACGTCTAGCGATTTGAGGCGCTGCCGGAGGCGTCCATTTCAGCAAAGACTGGCCTACCATCCTTTTCCAATATCATCCTCCCATGCGTTGGTAACTGGTACGGTGGGACCTCCATCTCCTGCCGTGGTATCTGATCCGATGAGACCTCATGGTGTGGCTCTCCCCGGTCGCCCTGGGCTGTGTGGCCGGCAACGGTGCCTTCTGCAGGGTCTTTTTGCATGTTGGCATCAACACCCCCTTCGGGATGCCCAGTCTTTCTCCTGGCTTTCGTCGCTCGGTAAACAAAATAGGCCGCAACGGCGAGTGCTATAGTCCCAACCGGGACAGCGACACCAGCAGCGATAGCCGTCGTACGGGAAGTGTCAGACGAGGTGGAGCCGGTTGCCGCCGCGGCTCCCGTCTGCGAGGGTATTGCTGAGCTTGCGGTTGGAGTCGCAGTCGCCGTCGCGCTGTCTGGACGAACCGGTGTTAGTTTGGACTCACTACACACACAAAAACTGGATACAGTGAAACAGCTCACTTAGGGGATCCACCGTCAGGCCAGACTCGACGCCCAGGTCACAGTACGCGTCGAAGACAGCGATGGCGCTCGACACCTGCTGCAGCGCCGAGCTGTTGCGGCACTGGGAGGACACGCCCTTGGAGATGACCGAGCTCATGTAGCTCGAGCTGAGGGTGCAGAAGCAGGTGTACGAGGTGATGGCTTCGGCGTTTTCGCCGCATCCCTGGGACATGCCGCGCACGACGGTACTCAGAGGGTGTTCGGCGCATGCCACGAGCTGGCTGTACCCGGGTACCGTGTTGATGTAATTCTTTGTCTCGCCGTCCGCAAGGCAGTGGAATGTGAAGAGGGCGACGAGCGTGACCCATCGGGCGGTCCATACAGTCGAGGGAAAATTGGACGAACTCATCGTTTCCACTGTCTGAAGCTAACACTTCAACTAGATAGGTAGGATAAATTCAAGTGGCAGGAGCCAGATAATATCAGTTTGGCTCAGTCAGGTGTTTTTTTTTCTGGTGCCATAAACATACATGCTTTCAAGGGGGGTTTATTTGTTTCCCCCCCCCCCCCCAGCAAGATGTGGGGTGTGACCGGGCATGTCTATGATATGAATCAATTATGTGTGCCTACAGTCAGCGACCAATTTGCAAGGACCCGAGTTGGGCTGTGAGCTTCGTGGACCGCACGTCACATACTATAAATGGCGCTGACAACACATGCGGTTACGACGCCATATCACTGCCCGAGTGTTGCACAGCAAATCTCTCCTTCTAGCCTCCCAACTTCTTTCGCAGGTACATAGATGCTTGCTATATTATTTGACGAGACTATCCTAGTAGAGCTCAGTACAGACCTGTAATTTGTCGCTCTGTCAGCCCGAAAAAGAATGTGTCTCTTTGAGCCTTGAGCAGACTTGCAGTTTACCCGATTAGGAACCGGATCGCAGATCTCCAGGAAACAATAAATAGCGGTCGAAGTTACACCGGTAGCCACATGGCGGCATCCTTGCAGCCACAATCTTCAGCTGTTACCAACAAAAATTGATAACATCGTTAAAATATCAGGCACCAATATCCTCTAAAGAAAATGCTTTCCCCAAAGCTGTGGACAAAAGAAAGCCGTCAAGTCCTGGTATCGCACAACGCAAGTTTCTCTAATCATAACTCCTACACTCAGCCGCAGCCATGTTTGCGCAACATATCGCCACAGTTCTCGTCGCGGCCCTCGTCAGTTCGTCGCTAGCTCACCCCGAGCCAGAACCCACCGAAAGTGGCTCGTCTTCTTGGGCTGGCAGCAACCTGTATTTCCTACACGGGCTAGATGCTGGGACCCAGTCGGCGTATATCGAGACGCTCGCTGGGTGGGGAGTCAAGGTTCTCCGACTCTGGGGTGAGTTCTTATCCGAACTTCCCATTGTGTTCCCACACTGCCCCTTGATAACGCGGCGTCTCCGTTCGCACCATATTGAGCCCTTGCAGCCAACGGGATCGCCTCACGCACTTGTCTATCAGTCTGGCTGACCGACCTCCTTTCCCTCTGCATTAGTGACTGGGCTCCAAGGTGGCTGCATCAAAGGCAGTCCCGATGTGGCTGCGGTGCCTGACTTGAAAAGCACCGTCGGGGTCTATGACACGACCGTCCTGGACCAGCTGGATGCCACACTGAGCAGGCTGCATGCCAATGGGATCAAGGCCATCATCTCACCGCACGACGCAGGCCATATCAACGGCGCCAACGGGTGCGACGCCTACTGCCGTAAATACGGGAACCAGACCAACTTCTACACGTCGGCCGCCGGAGTCGCCGACTACGACGCCCGGCTCTCCGTCATCCTCAACTACGAGAGCCCCGCCTTTGGGAAGAAGTGGAGCCAGCTGGACGAGGTCATACTGGCGTTGGACGTGCAGAACGAGCCCATGATCGATGCGGTCCAGCTGCTGGAGGGCAACGACCCGGATGACTGGCTGTGCGGGCGGGCGGGCGTGCTGAAGGGCCTGATCGGCGACTCCTCCCGGGTTCAGGTCGCGACTGGCGGAATCGGCGGGAGCCAATACTGCTGTGACCACCAGTTCAACGACCTAGACAAGGCTCTGCGCTGCGAGGCGTTCGACATTGTGAGTGTGCATGGCTACATGAGCAAGGCGACTGACTGGGCATATTTCATCACGGGCGATGCCTCCATCCTGGAGAAGACAGAGGCTGCTGGCACTGGCCACAAGGTCATGATCGAGGAGTGGGGTGTTGCGGCAAGCTCCCAAGACGGGTTCGATGAACAGGTTGATGTCTTTAATAATGCCGGTGTGCCTTGGGTGAGTGCTCTATCTTCTTGTCCGTTGTATTTCAAGGCACCTCTCCTGTTTATTGACCCATCTGCAGCTGTACTGGCAGGTGGTGCCTGGTAAGGACCAAAGCCAAGACGGAGCACCGGCAAGCTGCGGCTATGATGGATTCGAGATCGGGCTCAGCAGCCCCAAAGGTGATGTTGCTGCAGCAGTCGATACGGCAGGTTCCACTGCTGCGTGGCAGGACTGGAGCGACTTGATATCCTAGAATATGAGGGTTGGTATCCTTGGGTATGCCTAGGTAGGCAGAAATAGCAAGCAAGACTTGAGGAGAGTGCAGTAATTGATGCGAAGCTACCCCTGTCTCCCGCATCATCAGCAAGTGACGTAGAGGTGCGGGAATGCAGGTACCTACACTTTTCCATGCCTCTCCATGGCGGGAAGCCCCACCAAGCTTGGAAGTGGAAGCTCTGGAGCTGACGCCGCCCCGCCATCTCAAGCTCGCTGTATGACGTAGTGGTCACGAGCTCCCCTCCATATAACGAGCCAAACCACCACCTTGCCCTCTGCCTCTCAGTCCACCTTCTAAGCATCACAACTACGACTGCAGAAAACAACGAATTGACGACTGAAATCATCACAAATCTGACCATATCCCTCCTCCCAACACCAACACAACAACCCACAGCAACAATGACGAAGGGCGGCGCTACTCAGGTCAAGGTCCACTTCAAGGGTCAGGACGACGACTTCCTCGTCTTCGTCGACGACCTCGAGACCTACAAGAAGTGGCAGGAGGACAAGTCCATTCCCCTGGCTCACTTCGTCTCCGCATTCAAGATCTTCGTGACGCACAAGTAAGTTGAGCTCCCCCCGATGGGCCTAGAATGCCCCTCTCATCATTACCGGAGCTCTCGCTGACCAACGCCTCCTCTCTGCAAACAGACAAGGCGCACAAGGAGCATACGACAGCGCGCCCAAGGGCCAGCTCGAGAACGAGTTCGGCACCAGCAACGAGGATGATGTCATCAAGGCCATCCTGGAGAAGGGCTCCGTGCAGGAGTCTTCGGTAAGCCACCACCGCCATGTCTTCCCTCCCTTGACCGGCGTTCACTTGGCCGTGTTCAACTATTCCCTCCGCAAACAGCAGTGGGCTGACCAGATCTCTCCACAAAAGATGCCCGAACGACAGGGACCCAAGAACGACTCCAAGGGCGCCATGGTTGCTCACTGAGCGTCTCTCAAGGCTGGAAAGATACCCATTGACGTCATGAACATTGCTGATTTAGCATTTGGAGGGTTAAGATGGACCATGATATCGGCGTTTTGGTAGTCTCAATAATCAAAATTGTCCTGCCTCGTTAGGCAGTCCCCAAACAATTGCCTTTCCATGCACGTGTTCGTACAAGCCTAGGACATGTCCTGAATTGCCTTGCAGTGGACAATTGATGGCCTTGAGCTTGCTGATGGACGGCTTACAGTAGTAGTAGTTTGTTGCCCTGTCGATCCTGTGTGATACACGACTCGCGTCCGCTCCCGCTGCTTGACTATAGCCACACCTGCCCGGTGCTGTATGCCTGAAAACTGAAGGCAAACTGAAGACAAAGCCTTGAGCAACTTTCCTCTCAGACCCCGCCCGCGTCAGGCCGTTACCACGTCATGATGCACCAGGGCACCACCTCACCTTCCGGCACGGAGTTATTGCTGCCGGCTCACTTGCCCATGAGCTGCCGGTGACCCCCAATCCCACTGAGCCTGAGCCCACTCAGATACAGCGAAGTCGTGAGAGGAGCTTGGCCCGATTATGTGATAGAATGGTAGTCAGGTTTTGAGAGCTACTCACTAAGAATTTAAGAGCTACCCAGTGGTGAGTCGGCGTTTTCTAATGCCAAGCGTCGTGCCGCCCAGCACCAGGTTTCTCTGCTGCGTCCGGGGCAAAGCAAACGGCCAGCCGTGGCTGTGTCCGCCAATTTGAATGAGCTGTCAGACCACGATTTTGATGACTAATTTTTGACCGGGACCCCTCCTTCTCTTGTTCAAATCGATTCAGTAGACAAGACTTCTGCCAAAGTCCAGGCGAGTAGTGGCACGCCCACGGACGAAACCTGGAAGAAGTCTGGGCGGGTCTGGGCAGGCGGGCAGGCCCTATCGATAGGGAGGGCAGGGCAAATGGGGGGAGGCACAGCCAGCCAGCATTTGTCAATCCCCTTGGAAGGGGACCCATAAAATACCCGTCCAGACCCATCCCGATAGCATGAATAAGTATCCGACTGCACAGACATTTGCATCCTCCCGCATGTGGCATGAGGCTCAAAAAAAACTCAACAACATACGAACTCATGACCTGTGCGCACATAGACTCTACAGATAGACACACATCCTCAATTAGGGGGCCCGGCAGTCGACCGGCAGGCCAGGTACGGAAGGGCAAAGGGTAGGATAAAGGATGGATGGACATCGGACAACAGTTATGTCAGCATTCTTAGCGCCAGGGCGCCCGTTTCGTACCAGTTTCGCATGCGGGAGCCTGGTACAAGCCTCCCTCTCCTTGCTCAGAGGGTCGACCGTCGGCGGCGGCGACGCCTAAATCTGCTGGCCCTTGACCTTGTGCTGCCTAGCCTGCCCGTGTCAAAATAAGCAGGTCCTGAAACGGGAGGAACCGTGGGCGCGTTGGCAAAAGGGGGAACCGCTCTACCACTGCAGCGTACCGCCTCGCCTCCCAAACCCTCACCCGACCCCCTTCTCGAACCCTTGGCTTCAATAGCTCGTCTCGACCCGCTCCGTCCCATCTCTTCAGATGGTAAACTCTGGTACGCGCTGCTAGTCGCCCCTTCTGCGCCCCAATTCATCTAATTCACCCAGCGGCTCACTCGAGTTAAATCTGTGGATGGCAGTGAGATGAACGCTAAAATTCCATGATGAATTTGACGTGAGCCTCACCCGCTGTACCAGTCAAGGTGGGCTCAAATCATGCTAATAATAAAATAATAAAACCACCTCTGTTGGTCGTGAACATCCCCGTCGTGATGATGATTGATGTCGTGATGAAAAATGGGTATTTCCTAGCGTGCCTCCTGCCCGTCCCTGTTCCTTTGCGCCCATGAGGTCGTCCCAGCTTGTCCAAAGCTCCTGTGCCGCCATCGCGGGAAGTTTCGGTAACGATGTCTGCTTTTGCTGAGCAGTATCTCAGCGTCAAGTCCCCCGTTGGAAAGGCTGACCGCGTATCTTTCTCGTGATGACGGGTTTTGCCGGTGATCGAGCCCGATGGCTATATCGTGTGAGACGGACTCGGATTCATAATTTGTCTATGCCGATTGAGCTCCACCGCCTCGTTTTGGTAGTGTCCATGGCTTGGCACAGATAACCTGTGTATTTGGTCAGTCTGCATGTTCTCGTGTAGCTGACGGTGTCCAAACATACCTCGCCCTCAGAAAATGCCCAGAATTCAATGACCATGGCAACCAGATAGTACAAGGCGGCGTTTGTCCCTTGGTACGTCAAGACGGCGGCGAGTGCTGCCAGGGGCAGGAAAGCTAGGCGAGCCTCCAAGCTTCGGTGGATTGCCGTGCCGGCGATGAATGATAGTGGCCATTCCCATGCCATCACCCATATCCCCATCACCAGGTTGATAATCTGTAGCGTCGGGAAGGGCTTCACGGCCGCATCCAGGGTCTTCGTGGCGAAGTCCCAGAAAATCTTGGGCCAGAAAAATGCCTCGATTGCCGCAGCGATTTGATCTGTAATGAATATCAGCGCGTGCCCATTGAAGCAAGCAGTTTCTCCCGTCGAGGCGGGTGGTTGAACTCACAAGCTCCGGCAGTGAGGATGATGAGCCTCGCCCAGTGGTTCTTAATAAGCCTTCCCATCGTGGATTCGTAAACGTAGCAACTTCCCCAGGAATATTGCCTCCGCTCCCAAGCTCTTTCTTCTTAACTCGTCCAAGACTGTTCTGCCTCGTGGTACTGATCGATGATGGTTGTATGCGTCTTTACAAGCTGAGATTGGTACGCTCCAATTCGGATTAGAACGAGAGAAATTGGACCCGCTCAACAAAGTCCTCCACGGCACCAGCGTCGACTGTCGATATTATTACAAGTGAATAGTAAGGAGAGACGAGTGACCGGACTCGCTCTGTTGGGATGATGTGCAGGTTGTCGATATGAAAGAAGGCTATCGACAAACTGTTGCCACACTATCGAAAGGGAAGGAAGGAACAGGTGCAAGATGTGTGAGACGATGAGCGGCCACCGGGGCCAAGCAAGACTATATTGCCTGGTCTTGGTATGCCGAGTGGTCTATGCCCTGTGGGCACAAGCCCGGCCCGAAGGGTGTGTATCAGTTGTCTTTGGGAACCGACTGGGGAGGGTATCGAATGTTTCTGGCTTGATGCTGGTACGTCTTCGTCGGAGGTCCAGGTTCTTGAGATCCGGTCTATGATGACGGCTGGCATCCGAGCAACATTAAGCTTGATCGACACAGACCTGGGAGGTGGAGACGATGGCTTATGAACGGTATCATCAAGGGGTTTGGTCCACGCCTTGTGGCCAGGAGTGGAGTGAACGCCCTCTGTGGTGATGGGATGGCGTTGTTTGATGCTCGCGGCGAAGCCAAGGTAGGTCAGTCGAGATGAGGTCAACAGTGCGCTTTCGCCGGTACGAGGCAGGGCTTGAGGCTCCTTCGCATTGATATGGGGTTGAAGATCAGACAAGACGGAGGTCTGAGGCAGGGGAAGCTAGATGTTTGAGGCAGGGTCGACCTTTTTGGCATGTAAGAGAGCTCGCTTGATCTTCGCGGGTGCGGGACATGCAAGTTTAAGAGTGACATGAGAAAGTGCGGGTCAAGACGTATGAGGAGGCCTATGCATGCAAGTACCACGGGTACGTGCCAGGGCCAAGGAAGAGTGCAGGGAGGGACACGGAAGGGAGTCCACTCGCAGGGGTGTACTGCACTACACATGTACATCTATTATTTTCGAGTGGGCAAGAGGTACAAGGGCTTTATTTCTCGTGGTGAGAGGCCCCGCGCCAAACGAGACGTAGTTTGACTCGTCCGAGTCTCATCAACGTCAAGCCACGGCCACGGCCGCCTCGAAGAGCTTGTGTCGGAGACCGTCCCAGAGACCGCCACTTGGGACCCATTCTGGAGGATTTTGATGAGCACGCAGCGGCTACACTACTGGGTGAGCCTTGAGGAACTCTGCCACCTGACCTCCAGCGGCAAGTACCTCGCGAGTCTGCCGAGCAACGGTGAGGCGATGCTGGACGGCGGAGAGGGGCTGGAGGAGCTGGAGGAGGCCGTGATCGTCTTGCCTGCCCAGCCCCACAAGCGAGAACCATGCGATGTGTATGCAAGAGGCCCAATCAGCTAGGCAGCTGGTTCTCCAAGAGACGGCATCGGCCTCGGCGGCAACGTACACCTCGGAACCATTGGGGACTGGGAGGGGAGAAGACGGTTATTGCGGTGGGAAATCTGATGTGCAAGACGAGCGGCAAAGGTCTTCGTCTGAGGTGATTGGCAGAACATCAGATAGCGTGCAGTGTAGCACGGCGCGTAGAGATGGGGAACAGTCCAATCAGGTCCCTGCCCCGCCAGGGGCCAGGACCAGCCCCTGCTGCGAGGCTGCAAGCTGGGTTCAGGGGTCTCGCCCTGACAACCCTGGACATGCCGTTGCTTGAGGGGTCGTTCCAGGTCACTCTCGTGCTTCACGTGGGCGGTTGTTCGCCGAGCGACAGCAGTCGAGGCACAATGCGGGCCATGGAGCATGGTGCTGGAAGGGGAAGGGACGCCCGCATGCATGCAGCCACACCGTGATGCTTTGCCAATACTTGGAAGTACTCCTTGCCTTTTCGGGCCATTTTTGCCAGCTCATGGGGCTGGACCTCACCAGGCCATGTCGGCAGCTCGTTCGTCACTGTCACTGTCGCGGTCACGGAGTGGCAATGTGTGGTCACTGCGGCCTGCTGTCCACGAATGCCGACGACTTCAACCTCGGGAGTGTTGTATCCTCTGTCGCGTTCGACCCTTTCCAACTGGACTGGGACCCACAATTGACTGCGCACATGCTATCGTCTGCCAGCTCGCTGGGTGGCCCTGGTGTTGCCGTGGTGTCGCAAGCGGCGTCGGGACGAGACGCCTCAAGACGCTTCGGAACCAGAGCCACCATGATAAATCACGCCCAAGGTGCTGCACTCCAGACGTTGAATCCTTTCAATTTGGCCGTCTCACCAAGGCGTCTCGCTAGTGCATGTCGACTGGTGTGCGGGGAGTTGGAGAGAGCAGTTGAGGCTCGTCTCGTCCGGGCTCCCGTCCCAGGCTGCGGTAGCGGCTCGACGCCACTGAGGAGTTCATCAGACAGATCTAAAGTTGAAAGATCAGTCGTCCCATGATTGATGGGATAGTTTGCTAAGCCCTTTTTAGGTGCCAGGCTTCATGCGACAGACGATCAGACAGATAGCGGTTTCGCCGAGACCAGCACTGGGAGGCTGAGGCAGAGGCCGTTTTAGGAGACTCAAAGAGTGCGCCTCCAACGCTTTGGGCCCCATTCGAGGATAAAGTTGGGTCTGACAGGTCGGCCGGCCAATTGGTAGCGGGGGGCCGCGAAACAGGGGACGCTAGTTCGGATCCTCACAGAGCCGCACTGCCTGAGACTGTCCCCTACCTAGGTACACAGCAAAGTCGCGTTCCATACTTGGCCACACGGCAAGGTACATACCTGGATAGAGCAGAGCAGCGCTCAGCAGGTCCAGCAGTGATGTGACAGGATACCAGGCTCTTCCCTGGGGTCAGGTAACGTCTCGTCCTCGTCCCGTCGATGACGAGCCGTGCAGGCATGCAAGTCGGGGGCACAGCGAACTGTGGGTCAGGGCAAGAGCACACATGCTTTGCGTCTAGAAAACCGTCCATTGTTCTTTGGATTTTACAGCTCGGATCACTTCAGCCCAAGAGTACCGAGATGGCCCTGGACGCCTCAAAGTAAATCTGCACCGTTCGAACTTTCGATCCCACCAAGCGCAGGTCGGACGGAAACATTATTCGTCCTGATCTTGTTTGGACCATTTTGCAAGAGGAGGGACGACGCAGCGATCACTCTTGAGATCGAACGAAAAGCCACCTGCGCTGAACGTAGCCGACTGATGCTATATTAGCCTTGTGGACTCATGATGTGACTTGAAGGGATTTCTATCGCTGGGCGGTCAGAAGTCCAGCAGCGGGCCTCTGCCTTATTTTGACAGCAGACTCCAGGCCAAGCAGTCTGCCGGCGGTGATCGGATGCCGATCACCAAGGCCGCAAAAAGCTCTGTGCGGTCGTAGCGACGGGCGGGAGATAAAGTTAGAGTTCGTAAAGTCTAGGCGGATTGGCAGCAGAACCAGCAGCAACAGCCAGCAGGACGTCGAACGTGGCAGCTTGGCAGAGCATAGCGGCGTGCAGAAGGAGATCTCAAAAGGCCTGCCAGTCAATGACTTGTCCCCCACCTTGATCGGGGTCCACTCTGCACAGGCCCAGCCAATGCCAACCCAGTCCAGCGCTTGCACCATGATGCCAATTGGTATCTCGGACGGGTGTGGGCCGGGGCCGCGACCCGCTCCATGGTGGGCACACCAGCCTCGCTGGAGAGACCAATCAGCTCGGCAGACTGTGCCTTCACTTCCACCTCCCTGCCCGACCTTGATCTGCGAGACGCATCGTGACATCCGTGGTCACCGCATATCATGCCCCTAACTGGCCAATTGATGCCGGTGAGCCTGGCAGACTATTTGATTCCAAGCAATCTATAAATGGGTGCATTCTTGGACCCCAAAGGCCCCAGAAAGACCATTCAATATGCTGCCGCGCTGTGCTGTCTCTTATCGGTTCGCAATTCGTGGCTCGAACAACGGCAGTGAATGTCGCGTTGTTTCCGACCATCGATCTCTTTCGCAATCTCTGGGTCCATAAAGGCATTAGACTGTAGCAGTCGCATGATCCCACCCGGTGGACCGATATCGAATGACGGCACGCGAGGGACTGTCTTAGATCTCACAGTTTGGACCGGAAAAGTCATGAACCGGTTAACCGAGGACCTTTACAACCCCTGTTGCAGTCTCATCGACGCGGCTTGATGGAGAGAGTTATCGTAGTGTGTTCGAGTCAAACTGCATATCAACACTCGATAGGTCTACTCTTGTAAAGTGGTCAGCCGCTCCTATTCCTGTCAACACTCAGGATACCCGGTTCGACAGAACCAGAGGATAGCCAAAAGCTATCTGCATTCATCCGTTGGGCCGTGCCGGAATGCATTGAAGACGAGGTGTCCGCATTGCATGTTCCGGTTTTGATGAACGTCTGGCGGCCGCCCAATCATTTTCATGTCTCAACGTCCGGTGGGTATGAGTTCACAAGACGTCTCCAGGAATACTCTTGATGTTGAGAGATCTCTTTCCCTCATTTTGCTGGCCCCAACTCAAACTTTCCAATTGGCATTGTGTAGGATGCACCTAGGTAGGTATCCGTACACACGCGTACACGCACAGACAAAGGAATTGGGAAGGGAAGCTTGAACATTTGTGCGGTAGCCAAGTCTCTCTTGCTCTGACCCTGATGATGTTCAGCCGATATAGTGTGGCCTTTCACATGCAACACTGGGGTCCAACCTTTCTGTTCTTCTCCATTCAATTGTCTGTCATGGTGACAGTCAGCTGGACCGCGAACAAAATTATTCCATACCGCTTTCCACTAGCCAGTGGCTCATGTAGCCGTAACTATGGCAACCATATCACTCGCAAGCCCCCCATAATGCTCTCTTAAAGGTCCGACTCGTACGTTCGCGTGAACTCACCGCAACTGTCCGTGGTCATCTGTGATGGTTCGTGATCGTGCATCAGAGCACCAAGAGCTTCTTGGCCCCATGGTGGTCTGGTCGTCTGAGCAAATCAACATTGTGCGTGTTCTGTGACTAGTGCTGGAACCATCATGTGCAGAATGAACGGCTGTGACCGTCTTTCTTGTCATCTGTCTTTGCCCGATGTTTTCCGCTCGAGAGAGCGACACCCCTACCTGGTCTCCGGTTACTTAGTGTTGGAGGCTTGTATTCAAATTATTGTCTTCACCGAGACGGCCTCTATGAGGCCAGTGTTGAGCCAACGAGAGGAGTATGCAAGTGAGGATCGCCCACCAGTTCAGCGGGACCAAAAAGCAACGAGTTCCAGTCTTGCATTGTGTCTTGGCAAAAGGCCCGGGTGAGATGAGCTGTCCCTTGGTTCAACTCCATCACAGCAGATACTCCTGTGTCCAGAACAAGATGACTCGTCGTGCTTCCTCTTGGCCGAGGTATTCTGCGAGCTCCAATTGCCCAGTCTCAGTGACTGTCATGTTGGCTAGGTTTGCAAACCCCATTGTCAGATCCGTAAGGATGTTGGTTGTGTGCTCGCGTAACGGAGGCGAGAGGCCGCTGTAGGGAAGGAGCCTTTGCATGGCTCCCATGTTTTGAGGGCGGTTAGAACTCTGTTGAGAAGCGCTTCCTTGGAGGAATGAGCGATGGAATCTGTGGAGTGTGTCTGGCAGATTCTCGATGCTTCGTAGCGGAAGGAGCGGGATTTCGAATCTATCGACGAGCCTTGCAGTAGAGTTCTGTAAGTATGTGCCTCCAAGACAGACAATCATTCAAGAGCGAGGAACGGTTGATGTTTACTCAATCTGAAACTGCAGGTAAGAGGACTGATCACCACCTTCTCCCTTCAGCCATATGATGGCAGCGTCGTTCCCACCAGACTGTTTCTCAAATCTCTCGATGCGCTGTCGTCTGGCAGTTGGATCCTGATCGGCCGGTGACAGAAGAAGGAAGCGCAGATACCGTGTTCCTGGTGCGCCAGGGCTGGGCAGTGGCAGGTTGACATCGTGAGTGTCGAGCTTGCTCTCTGACGTATCCAATGGTCAATTAGTACGCGCTTTCTAGGAAAAGGCAATTTGGGATCCCTTAGATCCTATGCACACCTCTGAATTTGGGATTTCTATTCTGAAGCAGACGATGAACAACAGGTGCCCATTCCTTCCGCCTCCGCAGCGAGGTACAGAACATCGTGTCCTCAAATCTGCTGGAACCGGCCAAGACTGGAACGGACTGCCCCGACGCTCAGGGAGCTCGGTGCATGGGGGATCAAAGTAGGCAAGAGACTCGATTGTGATGAGGAGTTGTTTTATTTGCATTGAAGAGAGGCGATAACAAGGAGGGGGATTCTATCTGGTACTCGATCCCTTCGATCCCAGAGGTCTTTCGCAGTGAGAGAGGGGTGGTGTTAGGACTCTGGTATCGCAAGCTTTTTCTGGGGGAAGGCACAGCTCCGAACAGCATAGGTACTGTTGAGCCTTCCCAGGGCCGAATAGTGACCATGAACCTTCCCCAAAAGTAGAACCCAACGCCACGCTTGTTCCTTCCTGAGTGATTCCTTCCGACTGCCTTGGCACGTATGTATCGTACAGTCTATCTACAAGCTTGTGGTAGTCATGATGCGAGCTTAGCAGGCCGACAACCCTATTTGAGAAGCTTGCATTTCGCCTGTCCCTTCTCCGAAACCGTGAGCAGAAGCCCCTTAGGTATTCTGGCCGGGCGAGGCTTATGTTGCTTGTGTGGGTGATGGAAGTAAAGGCTGCTTGGTCTTGGGGTCTTTGTAGTTCCGCAGTACCTCCTCCAGTTGCAGTATCCTACTCTGCTGTCGCTTCTCTTCCTCCTCATGGTCTTTTTCTCTGAGCTGCAGCTCTTCGAAGCGCTTATTCAGCTCCTCGAGCATCTCCTTGTTCCTGTCCGGTTTGATCGAGGAGCGCCAGGTTTCGTAGAGGATCAGGGCCGTGGCAACGAGGAGAATAAAGCCATCTCCTATGACATCCGCGAACAGATCGACAGCTTTCCCTTCGGGCAGGGGCTTGAACCGCCGTTTCCATATGCTGGGTCTCAGGGGGTTTCTCGACTGGCTGGCATCCTTCGCCGTTGACCCGTACTTGGCCTTGAGTTGCTCTTCCTTCTCCACCTGCTCCTTTGTCTTGACAGTTGGCGCCTCGGCCTTCTCCTTGGCTTTCCGTTCTGCATCCACGTCTCGTAATAATGCTACGGACAGTCTCATGTTCAGCTGGTGAATCCTCTGGCCGTATCTGGCAGCGAACGCGCGAAACTGAGGGTGGTCGTGGGCTTGTGACTTGATCCGGTTCTGCGTTCCCGATCAGTCAGACTAATTCGGCTCGAAGGGATCGGTGACAACGGGCGGACTGACGGCTCCATATTTGGACACATGTCGGACGAACAAAGAAGCAAGCTTGAACAGCGGGAGAGGCACCATTGTGTACGGGAGGGTCGGAGGAGCACTATTCACGGCCGGGAGCGCGTAACGGGGCCAATATCTAGGCAGTCCGGACCGGCCGTTGAGGAAACTGAGCTGGCAACGACGCGACGCCAACAACAATCAATGCAATGCGTTTGGCTGCCAGTAAGCAGACAGCAGACAGCAGACAGTAGAACAGAAGCCTCAACGCCCCCCACGAAGCAGAGTTGGTAGATTCATTCGTTCACGGACAAATCTTGAAGTCCCGCCCATGCGTTCAACTGTGAATAAGGGCCAATCGACGTCGTTTTGCTGACTATCCACCTATCTGGGTAGGTAGCGTCTCCAACAGGCAGTGGAACAGCCGCCTTCCAACGAACCTTGATGGGCGCTGGGGGAGCTCCCCAACTGCCCAGCCTACCAGCCTCGGTGAGGTACCTAGCTGCCTAGTTCTGGCTGCAGGGTACCCAAATGACAACTACTGCAGCGGACCCCACAGTGGGTCTTTGCCGCCCCTGCAAGGTGGGCAGCTCGTTGCTGAGCAACGAGTAAGCAAATTCAGCAGGCCTCACAGGTCTCAGAGACAACAAGCTACTTGCCCATTCAAGGATCCATCATTCTGTCACCAACTCTGCCTGACACCAACTCGTGCTTCACTTGGGACATTGCCCCAGATAATGTTCTAAAGTTCGAAAACCTCTCTTCAATAGTGGCGCTTGTGGCTCCTGCTACCATCTCATGCCATCTCGCTGAGCAGTCATTTGTGAGTCTCCGGGTTTTACTTCCACCCTCCTGTTCAAAGTGATTGCAAGACACCCTTCGGAAGAGTTATCTACAGTGGACAAGCTACTGGCTTTGTGATACTCTAGGCTCTCCTCTCTCACATCAAGTGCGAAGACAGCTGCCCAATGTCTTCTTCCTGACATTCTGGGACATCAAACATCTCCTTCATCCGTCCTTTCTTCACCAGGCAACTATTCACTCAGCTTTGATCACGAGACTTCCTTCATTCGCCTTTCAGCAACGATCCTCAGCATAGCATATTAACTTGGATGTAGCTCGCCTTCGAATCCTCTACTAGCAGCCAGAGGCATCATTATTTCGTTGCCCCTCAAGTCGCAAGTCTTAGGTTGCTGCATCAACTGTTCAATCTCAGACTTCAAGAACCTCGCTCCAGAAGCTACCAAAGAGAATAGCAAATCAGCCGGCAGACACTGAGCTGGGTATCCCAAAATGGCTGGGAGAGGAGGCGTTGATATGGAGGCCTTATCACCTAGAGATGCAAATGCCCTCCCGAAGCGCACCACGGATCTCAAAGCAAAGGCTGCTGCCCAGTTAAGGACCGCCAAAGACAAGGACCACCCTCCTCCTCCGCCACCGCAGGTCGTCGAGCCGCCCAGTTCTGATCGCAAGAATGGAGCCGTGTACCAGGTCGGGAAGTTGCTGGGCAAGGGCGGCTTCGCCATTTGCTACGACGGCAAGCATGTCGACTCGGGGAAGAAATATGCTCTGAAAATTGTGAAGAGTACAATGCCTGTCAAGATGCAGCAGAAGGTTTGTGGAGCTCTCCCAGGCTCTCTCTCTCAATCTCTCATAATTACGAAGCAGAGGAACGATAACCAGGACTAACCAAATTTCCTCACAGTTTCAAACTGAGCTTCAAATCCATTCCAAGATGAGACACGCAAACATCGTGCAGTTTCACCGAGCATTCACCTTCGAGAATTGCACCTATCTCATCCTTGAGCTCTGTCCAAACGGCTCGCTGATGGAAATGGTGAAGAAGAGGAAAGGGTTAACCGAAGCCGAAGTCCGTTTCTACACCATACAAATCGCTGGAGCCATCAAGTACATGCACGGAAAGGGCATTATACATCGCGACTTGAAGATGGGCAATATTTTCCTTGATAGGAACATGAATGCTAAGGTCGGCGACTTCGGTCTGGCTGCCCTGTTGGTCACTGGTAACGACATGCACACCATCAGGAGGACCACGCTTTGCGGCACGCCGAATTACATTGCTCCCGAAATCTTGCAAAAGGGAAAAGCTGGACACGACCACAATGTGGACATTTGGAGCCTGGGCATCATAATGTGCGTACAAAATCGCCCGGTTGGACGATCCAGCTGGCAGCAACGGCTCGATGTTGACTAATCGGATTGCTCCAGGTTCGCCATGCTCACAACGAAGCCACCATTCCAGTCCTCAACTACAGACGAGATTTATCGCCGCGCGCGGGACAGAGACTATGACTGGCCACAGAATGACCAGAAACTCATTAGTCTGGAAGTGAAGGATATCGTGGCCTCCATGTTGGTTGAAGCAGACCGAAGACCAGATCCAGACGCAATTGTTCAGCATCCTTTCTTCACTGCTGGCTACGTTCCCGCCCAAGCCGACATAACATCGAGGCTACGGGAGGCAGCCCCGGAACAGGAGATCTTTCACGACTCCTGCGCGAGCCCTAGGCTACAAGAGAGGGTTCAGGGCAACCTCAGGGAGCTTTGCCAACAATGTGAAGTCGGCCCTTGGCAGCAGAAGATCCAGCCAGTAAAGGCAGCCATATGGAGGGAGATTGCTTCGGAGGAGAAGCATGGTCTCACACCCAGCATCCCATTAGCTGTTGACATCGTCTACCGACCTTACGACGAGCTGAGGAGGGAAAAGCAGCAGCTCCAAGCATCACAATCAGTATCCTTATTGTGCGAGAAAACCGAGGCGCTTACTCTTGATGCGCCCGCGAAATGGGCACCCTCTGGATGGCTCAAAGCGCCACCTCAGAGCTTCGCAGCTCAACAGAGGGCAGCGAACAAGCCCCCGAATGCCATCCCCAGCTCACGAACACAGCCTTCAATGAGTGCTGCGCCGGCGAGACCGTTGGCGACCCGATCTCGTGGGATCAAGAAAGATGTTCCTCTGACCACCAGCGGGGCATTGTCTGTGGAGGACCATGAGCAAGCAAAGAAGGTATCGACAAGAGCAACGCGGACACAATTGCCGTCCAGCAGGACTCAGCCGACCGCACGACCAGTGCTTGCAACGAGATCATCTTCGACCGCAAAGATTGACCCACCGCCGCAACCAAAGGAAGATGTCATAGGCGAGAAGAGAGTTGTGTCGCTATTTGGTCCGGGAGAGCAGCAAGAGTACCTTGAGGATACGAGGCCTGATCTCGTGCTGAGCAGGATGCGGAAGCTGCAGGCAGAACTTGAGCGGGCTCTCAATTCTCGATCCATGGCCTACATCTCGACCAAACAGAAGGGGCCAGAAATTCCCAAGGTCGTTGTCAAGTGGGTGGACTATACGAACAAGTTTGGACTTGGCTACATCTTGAACGATGGTAGCGCCGGGTGCATCCTCAACAGTGTCACTGCGCCGGGAGGAGATGCTCAAGCGGTGCTGCCCCCTTCATTTCTGCTTGTTCACGATGCTGAAAAGCACATCTCACGGAGAAATGACCCAACATATCACGAGAGGCAACAAGTCGTGCCGATGACGGAGCCTATCTACTTCTACGAAACCAAGGGCGAGGAGGGGATCAGCCGAGTGCGTGTTGACCCGGACGAGTTCAGAGTATCCGTGAGCCAGACTGGGACTGCTTCCAAACTTGGACCTGGCAAGAGCGACTACGAGCATCGGAAGAGAGAGCGTATTGTTTTATGGAAGAAGTTTGCCAATTACATGCTTCAGCACGCGCGGGAGCACCCTGATGCGGAAACGCCCAGGCCGTATCCTGTCGACGTGCCAGGTGACCTCGTCACATTCTATCAGAGATTTGGGGACGTCCAGGTATTCCATTTCTGCGATGGCCACCTTCAGGTATTCAGCCCCTGCCCTTTCCCATCGATTGGCCACCTTTCTGACTCCCGTCCAGTTCAACTTTCCCGACCACACCAAGATAGTACTTGATCGGACAGGCACGTGGTGCCACTTCTGGCACCTATCCCAGGAGGCCGCAGAACAGCTTGCCAGCACCGGCGGCATGGATGAGGCATCGCTGGATGACCGTGCTGTGCTGTCATATCCCCTCCAGACTCTCCTCAACTTCTCGACGGTGCCCAAGGCGTCACAACGCAGTGTGCCCAACTCCACCCGGCACCGACCAGAGATCCCACTGGAGCTTCAAGGCATACCCGCCGCGAACGATTTCCGGCGCAAGGTCGAATTCATCAGGGCAGTTGTGAAGGAGTGGGCAAGGAACGGGGGCATTGGAAAGAGTGACATGTCGCGAGATGGCCGGCTGAAGTGGCCTGGGCTGCGGCAGACCAGGGACTGCGAGGTCTTGTCCAAACAGGCCTGGGTCACGGTTGGCGCGAGAGGAGAGGACAGCCGGCATGCGGTGTGGGTGGACAGTCGCAACCCGACTACGTTGCTCGACGAGATCGATGAGACCAAGAAGAGCTAGGGCAGGCTTTTCGGAGACGATGGCGGCAGTATGTGCCTCTGCTTGCTACGAATTTTTTTCTCCCTACTTCTCTTTCTTCAAACCCTCATATTTAACGTTTTCATTGTCAAGGCGTGAAGGGGTCTCTAGCATTGCGAGACATAATGATGGCTTCACTTGAGAGAGAGGCGACGGGGGTTTTCCAAACTTGATGATAACAATGAGATAGCGAGCGAGTGAAGGGCATAATTTCATAGTGGTTCTTGTACCCCAGGGCCTCTTCTGGTGTATACATATGCATTCAAACGTGATGGACAGATCAGGCCTTAAACCTTGGCCAGGTGTGCTCGAGCCGGGCCTCCACACAACACAAACAATGAAAGTAAACAAGACGAACCCACTGCGGGGCAACGCCCCGGCTCCCAGACAATGTCTCGACGAACCGCGATTGCTGGGGTTTAAATGGCATCCATTACAATGGCTCATTTCAGATTGGCATGACGGTGGTTCCCCTCCACTCACCCAGATTTAGTAATTAGCTAGGTATTTTGTGCGCATTTCGTCACGAGCGATCTCGTCGCACACATGCTGCAGTGTTTGTCTGTTTACATTCTCGTGCAATTGTATGTTTCCTGAAGACGAAGAGGACGAGGAAGGTAGAATCAGATCGCGTCGCCGAATGTAATACACCGCTCATCCAGGGCGTCGGGTAACGAGCACGGGTGCAGAGACCAGGCTATGCCCATTTGATTTGTCTCCAATGTGCAGTCGCGTATGCAAGCACCTGCACGATGGCCTATTTTTTTCTTGTCAAGACGAAGGAGCTGCAGCTATGCCAATCACGGGGCGGGTTTCTCGCCGGGGGTAGAGCTTGAGGGAAGCTCCCCACCGCGTGCCACGACAATCCTTGTCGACCCTGGTCTCCACCAAACTCGCTCAACGCGTCTCGTCTGGTTTGGTCTGGGGCAGGTCTGCGTTACTCGACGCGGCTGAAATTTGATATCTGCTGCACTACCTCCTCTCCTCCTCTGCTTGTGTTTCTGTCTCGCTTGCATTTCCGCTTTGGTTCCAGCATTCCTTCCTCTCTTCTCACCTTAGGCCAGTCAATTAATGTTTTCATGAGCTCGTCCTGTCAAATCATGTCTTGCTGAGGCTCAAATACTCGTCGCCATCATCCTCAATAACACCTTCAATATCTATATACCGAGACCAAATATGTCCAGTCAACCCACCTCTCCCGGCCCACTCCCGGGGAGCTCTCAGCAGCAGAATGAGAACAACGGTTCTCCTTCGAGCTCACCTCACAGCACGGCCAATTCCGCGGTGCATGTCGACGAGACCAGAGACAGAGTGGATGCCGACTCATCCTTCCAGAGCAACTCGTCCGAGCGGCACCCCAAGGGCAAGAGGAAGAGAACCGCGTATGTTGCACACACGACTCGCGACCTGGTAAACGCTGTGGGAGACGGACCATTACTAACCAATGCTCTCCGTTCTTCAGTGCAAAGGACAAGGCAATCCTCGAGGCAGCATATAACGCCAACCCTAAGCCGGACAAGGCAGCGCGTCTGGACATCGTGAAGCGCGTGTCCCTCAACGAGAAGGAGGTCCAGGTACGATTTCCATGTTCCATCTGCCCAATTGAGCCCACAACGCCCAACGCGCGCTCAATTGGTGGCGTCTTGCCCCGCGGTGACCATCGCTGACCGGACCCGCGCCCCAGATATGGTTCCAGAACCGGCGGCAGAATGACAGGCGCAAGTCGCGCCCCCTGTCACCGCAGGAGATCGCGGCCCTGCAATATGGTGGAATGCAGGTGCTCTCGTCCGACCCGACTCCCTACAGCAGCAGCCAGCCCCAGATGTCCGGCCTTCCCAACTCCAATACGTCTCCTTTCCAGCAGCCTTCGCTCCTGGAGGGGCCGGACGCGTCTCCACAAGCTGTCGCAGAGCACGCCCCGCCCGAGACGGCGGCCGAGTCCACAGTGGAGTTGCCCGAGGCGCATCACAATCGGAGGGAGTCTGCAGTATCGATGGGAGGCGCTGTCATGTCGTCTTCCCAGCCGGTTGAGTTCACGGCCGGCCAGCCACACCAATTGTGCCGTTCCGCCTCGGTGGGATATTTTGCCAATAGGTTGCATGCCGGCACGTCTTACCAGGCTAACCGCCGCAGCCCGGACTCGCTGAGGTATGTGCTCGCAACACCCCAACGCGGCCAACGAGCCTTGCTAATCTGTGCAGGCATGAGTTCCTCCCCGCTGCTGCACGACCGTCGTCTGCGGCCCCTGTACTCCCGCCGCCTCTGTCGTCGGGGTTCCGCCTGTCCATGTCCGTCGAGGGCAAGGCAGAGCTTGTCCCACAGCCATCGCCGCCTCGGCTCTCTCCCTCGGCCTTGTCTGATAGCCTTCCTGATCCTTTTGATCGCCCCAGCCTTCACCGTAGCCGCAGTGCAGCGGCCTGTGTCACCCTGCCCCCCATCTCGACCTTGACTGCTTCTCTTGATACAAACGCCTCGAACCCGATAATACAGGCGCCGGTCTCGCACCAACAGCAACCACGACTCCCCCAGAGCCTCCATCGCAGCCGCTCTAGAGATGTCCACGCGTGGGAGATGGCCTGCGAGGCGAACATGGAGCCCCGGGACGAGCTGACGGCCTACGCGGCCCGCGAATCATCGGGATCTGCCATCGCGGCCATCAGCCTCCTGCGGACCCTCAGCTCCAGCTCACACTCCGGCATCAGCCATGGCGGCGGCGTCCTCCAGCCCAACGGCTCCAAGAGGAATGCGCGCCCGAACGCTCAACCGAACCACTGCGCCAAAAAGCCCAAGCTCAGCCGTGCCTCGAGCAGCGTCGGCCGCCTCCAGACAAACTTTGTCAACACCACGACGGACAAGCCCCCCATGCGACGAGAGCAGACGCCGGTGGAGGCCGAAAACCTGAAGAAGGGCAAGGTGTCGATCCTGTTCTCACCCGGCGGCAACGACTCGGACAAGGAGAACTGGAGCCCCGACAAGGAGGGTGACCACATGTTCCGCGGCGCGTCACGGCCTGCAAACGGGAGACGGCCGCTGCCCTCGGAGCCCACGTCGAAGACGACGGGCCTTCAGAAGGCGCGCAGGAGCGTGGGCCGCGTGCTGGGGGACGCGAGCAACAACAGGTCGCTCCTGGGGCGCGCAAGGACAGCGCCGACCTCGAGGCGGAAGAAGGGCAGCACGCCGGTCAGCATCTTCGAGGACAGGGCCGGCGCCGACTCTTCCGAGGACGAGAACGAGGAGCACGGCCGGGACGCCGTTGAGGACGATGAGGTGGAGAGGTTCATGCGCGGCGAGGTCAGTCCGAGCAAGAAGGGGGCGGCTAGCGCGATCGCGGGGCTGCTGGCCCTGAGCCAGGGGAATTGGCGGTAGGGCGGCCTCCCCCTTGTTCCCGAGTGGCTTCATCCTCTTGCTGCGACTGTTGTCATTACTACTAGTAGCCTTGTTACCTACCGTCAGCTGCAATTGTCCAAATGCCGATTGATACCTCACCTCTCGATGCATCGATCCTGTGCCGAAGTCCCGCCGCCCCCGTATTCCTGTATACTATACTCTGCTCGACTGAATCGGCGGTCAGATCTCTTCCCCCAGCATGCCCGAAAGCCTATCTCGGATGAATGATGAGCCTGAGGAGCAGTTGGGACATGGATCGGGCAGTTTGATCTGGTCAGGCGCCCGCGCGCATCAAATCACAAGATTGTTCTGGATGGAAACTCCGGACATGTCGATTAAGCTTCGCTTATGTGCCGAAATAAGACAATTGTGGGGTAGAGGGAGAGGCAGGAGTGTGGATGTGGCGGGCCCGCGCGCTGGATCTCATGCCATCTCATCTCACGTCTATCTCATCTGAAATCCCCCGCGGTGAGTGAAAGCGGGCGTGAGCCCCAGAAGCCTGGGACTCACCGAGGTTCATGCGTAATGGGCGCCCTGGAGGGGCGCTATGGGGTCACTGTGTGAGCCTGGTTTGTTTGTGAGTGTATTTGTGTGTGTGCATAAGTTTCGGGCTCGAACGAATGTCATCTATGAATAAAACGAAACCAACGTCTATTTTGTTCCTCCTATTTTTAAGCTTCTGTCTTCTGCATGCTAGTCGTGTTTTGGCGAGCCGTTGACTACATGAAACGGTTGGAAACAGGCGGGGCCAAGGTCAGGAGCAGGCGTGAGAAGGAAAATCAACTTTGCTTTTGAGTGATTGCGCGCAGACACAGATCAGTGTGTTACGGAGCCCCCTAGGACACTAATTTTGAATAATGCCTTCTAGAAGACAGTGTACCGAACCACTGAAAAGTTGGGGCAATAAAGCACAATTGTACAGTACAAATCAAAAGATACCTCGAAGTACTTGAGTGTAGCCAAGGGCCTTTGATGCCCATTCTATCTGTATTTGTATGCCACTAAAAGATGGCCTATGTTCTGCCAGATTCTTGTTGGAATTTGACGTAGCGCTTTGCGAGATCTTCGAGAATCAACGCTTGTAAAACTCCCCCTATGGCTTGGTCGCGCTCAAATGATGGCTTCTCGCTGCCGTGTAGCGAGCGGTACGAATATGGTATATCCAACAAAATGCCACGCTCTTGTATCTATCTATGAATTTCTAAAGTATATATGCACTTCTGCGATGGGGTTGGGTGATTGTCGCTGGTGACCTTGGGTCCATCTGCGGCGTGATCGCTATGTTGGGCGAGGCTGTTGGTTTCTACATTCCCAAGAGACTCATTTGCCGCCTCAGGGGGCTCGCTGCAGCACTCCCCTCCTCGGAGGCATAGCAAGCAGAGTCCGTGTCGATATCCCAGTCGCCTTCGCCCTCGTCACATGCCTCGCTGCCGTTGGCGCTGCCCGTATCGAAGCCCTTCTGGGTCGCTGCACGGGTGTTCCAGCGCAGCGTCCGGGAGACGGAGTCGAACCACTCGGTGTCGGTCCGGTTGACGGTGGGGAAGGGGTACTGCGAGGCCGTGATGGTGACACAGTCACCCTGTCTGAGTTCCACGCGTCCCTTGCCGTCGAAGGCACAGTAGGCTGTCGCGCGTGAGTTGCGGGGGACGGTCACGCGCAGGAGCATCGTGTCGGAGAGGACCATGGGCCGGAAAGAGAGTGTGTGGGGGCAGATGGGAGTGAGGAGTATGGCAGGAAGGTCCGGGTGGACAAGGGAACCACCTGCGGAGAGAGAATAGGCGGTCGATCCTGTGGAGCAGATTAGCGATGCAGCTCGTAGGCGGGGAAGCGATCATATACTGGGGACTTACCAGTCGGCGTGGAAAAGATGCAACCATCCGCCTGGACAACCGTCAAAAGCTCATTGTCTCCGTAAAGCTCCAAGTTGGAGACATAGGGAGACGGGCCACGGTCAATGACGAGCTCGTTAAGAACCTCGAACTGCTCTCCTTCCTCCAGGTCACGACCCTGCTGACCGTCCCGGTACACCGTGCACGTAAATCGCATCCGAAGGTTGATCTTCATGCCATCATCTCCCATCACACGACTCAGGTGTTCCTTGAAGCGGTCATACCCAAATGGCGTCAAGAAGCCCAGACTACCCAGGCTGAAGGAGAGCACGGGCGGGACTATTCTCTGGAAGAGCCAGGAGGTGAAGAGCACCGTGCCGTCGCCTCCTAGCGTCAGGACCAGGTCGAATTTCTCGGGTTGGCTCCAGCACAGATCCGGTGTCCAGTACTTGAGCATGTGTTGGAAACGGGGGTTCTCGTCAACCAGCCCTTGGGCGTTGAATCGCTTCGAGTTGCGAAGCTTTGCATCCACGTAGACGTTAACGCCGAGATCCGACCCGTAACGCGGCGTGCTGAGTAGCCACTGCGTCAGCTCGCGAGTCAAGACGACCAGTTGGTTGTCCCTCGCCTTGGTCACAATCATGACGTTCCGCACCGCCCGCTTGATGGGCCTCCTCTGCAGCTGCTTGGACACCTCACGTACTCCGGTGGCGGTCTGGACCAGGCGTGAGTGCGACATCCACTCGTCGTTCTTGATCTCCTCCAGAACCCTGTCGATGTCGACGATACCGTCGAAGCGTTGGTGATAGAAGCATGGCGACTGCAACGCGGGAAATGCTGTGGTAGGCGTGAGGGTGCGCTGCGCAAGGTCGTTGAGAGCATCGCACAGCTGGGAGGATGAAGTCCCGCGCCGGGCGTCGGCCCCGCTGGATTGCGAGGCTGACAGCATGCCGGGCAGAGATAGGGCCTCTGGCTTGTTGTTGCGTGTGACGGACGAGGCTAGAGCCTTGAAAAGAGTCTGACGAGGGATAGACTCAATGGAGCGCGAGTTCTTCCTGTGGCCTTTGGCGTAGGGGCTGGGGTCGGAGTCTTCGGAGTCTCCCCCTACGAGAGCGGCTGATAAAGAGATTGGTTGGTTGTGATCGACATATCGAAGGCTTTGTTTTGCTTCGTCCAGAGAGAGGTGCTGCAGGGAGGGCGGGTATGGTATGGAGGTGGTCAGGGAAGGACCGGAAGAAGTTGACGATGAGGTCCTGGGGCGGTCATGGAGGGTATTATGATTATTACTGGTCTTGGGCTCCTCGGACTTTTGCAACGGCGGAAACGCGGCGGGATTACTGAGGGCTGGGTGGATCGAAGTCGGGGATAGGAGTTGGTCCGACATGGTGACGAAGGTAGAACCCCAAAGATCTGCCGGCAGCCGGGAATCGTCGAGCTTGGACTGGTGACAAGTGGTGGTTGCGTGTCTGCAGGTGCAGGTGCAGGTGCAGGCACAGGCGCAGGCGCAGGGCGTGTGCAAGATCCGGGGCTGCAGGATGCTTCTGCAGCACGACACAGCAACCTGGAAGATGCGGGCAAGCTAGACTCAGCTGTCTCGGAGCTTGCGACTCAGCAATAAAGCCAAATCCTGCCCGATAATACCGTTAGAACCGGTCTGTCCGCGGCACGAAACGCTGAGCGGGGTGGGGTTGATTGTAAGGACACAAGGGAACCAAAGGCGGCGCCTCTTTCCTCTTCTGGTGCAGCTGTGCGGCCCTCTCTAGTGGGTCCGCACTGGAACAGGGGATGTTTTGGCGGGTGGGAGCGAGAGGCGAGATTGTGGGTGAGACGGCGGGATGTGGACGGGGTCAAGACCGCCAGGTGGGGGTAAACCCAGCTTTGGGTGGGACTTACTTGGCGGGCTCGTCGATGAGGAAGAGGGGAGTTCAGCCGCTCTGCTGGCTCCAGCTTATGGCAGCAGGTCTGGCCCAAATGATCGACCTCGCTCTGTGTGAGTGCTGTGAGCTGGTGACCCTGATGTTGACCATGCAACGTCACAGGTTTGTTGCCGTCAGTGTCTGGGCTCACGGCCGAGACGGTCTTCGTAGATCTGGCAGACTTCCGAGGGTGATAACACCGGCAGAGAACCTGTAGAGGCCGGCACACGAGTCGTCAGTCTCAAAGGCCCTCCCGATTTCCCAATTGATGGCTTGCTACTGTGCAACCTGCCAGGTGGACTCCTGTCAAACAGGGGTGACAGCCCCCGGCCGCGGTGCACCACCCAAAGTCTGAAGGATTCTGCTGCTTACCGTGATCTGGGAGTCTTGGTTGCTCTGATTGCTTGAGGTGGTGGCAGTGTGATGTGATCCGAGGTGCAGAGACACTTGTGCGTGGCTGGAAGACTCGTGACGAAGATAGCTGGAAATAGATCGCTGCTGGACAAATCGATGATGCGTGGGTATCTCTGCAAAAGCAACTTGGTCTTCCGGGTATTAAATGCTGTAAAATGTGTCGACTCCAGGTCTTTAAACAATGCTGATGCACGCGGTGCTATCAAAACGACAGTCGGGAAGATCACTCGGTGGCTGGACAGCATGCAGGGAAAAGATTGAGCAGTTGAATAACGGGACAGAAGGTTGCTTCCAAGGACAGTAAAGAAGGCCAGGTTTGAAAAGAAGGTAAGAAACGACGCCGGCGCGATTCAGAGAGTGGTGAGAGAACGAGATGGGACGGACAAGCTCAGGGGCGAGGTAATTACTAGAGAACTACCAGAGCTCTGCTTGCAGCTTGCCGTCCAGGGAGAAGAGGAGGAGAGGAGGAAAGAAGTTATAGACAAAGTTGCCCTCTGGTGTGTCTGCCCAAAGAGGTCGCGTCGAAACAGCCTACTTGTAGTATGCCGCCCGCCCACTTTGAACATTTGCCTGCGGGCCGTGGATTGACCTGCCAGGATCGGTGAGAACCCAGACCGTCCGCTTATCACAGGCAGCGTGGCATCTGAGTGGGAGCTGGGACAGGAGACGGTGGCGCATACAGGCAGACAAGGCCGGTTCGACGAGGGCAGCTTGTTGTCGAGCCCGGCGCTGCTCCCGCATAGTCCCCGCTGTTCCAGAACAGAGGCCGTCAAAGGGCCTGACGGCCTGGCCCGCCAAATCAGATCTGTACAGCCAGCACTGATCCCCGTTGTGTACCACAGGACCCAATGCTCTGTTTGGCAATTAGGGAGTATGGTGAACCAACGGAAGTTCCATGATCCTGGCCCCCTGCCCTGTCGGTTTCTGGCGAACGTCCGCATTGATACGTCAGATCTTGGTGTTACGGTACTGTGGTTGCTTCCCGCACCCTCTGCAGCAGGCTTCCTGTGGATGTCGCTACACACAAATGTGCCGACTGATCCGTATGCTTCTTTCTGACAGCCCCTTTTTGGTGGAAATCAGCATGCCGAGGAAGCTGTCGTGGAGAAGTGGCCCAGTAATAGGCAAGACGCGGTATTGTGCATGCACGTTGCGGCTTGACAGGAGAGGCTCCAGGGGTTTGGGACCGCTAGGTCCAGTCGAGTCTCAGGTCCGGGTCGCCAGGGTCTGCGGGAAAACTAGTGCAGCAGCTCGTCTCATCTCACGAGGCAGGGCGCCCCGGGCGGAGCCCGAATATACCAGTGCCCTGCTCTTAATTATTCCAGTGGGCCTGACTCGATCCGCGGCGTAAACAGTCCTGCGTATCTTGACGACGCTTTTGCCGCCCGTGTTGACGGATGTTTG
Organism: Diaporthe citrichinensis; assembly: GCA_014872995.1. NCBI lineage: Eukaryota > Fungi > Ascomycota > Sordariomycetes > Diaporthales > Diaporthaceae > Diaporthe > Diaporthe citrichinensis. The sequence continues at coordinate 303,089 of JADAZR010000003.1, forward strand.
GCAGGATCTGCCTCTGGTGTCCGATCAATGCAGTGGGTGCCGGGTTGTCTTGTTTGACCCGTGCGGATCAGACAAAACTGTCGTGCAACATACATACGCAGACGACGACAATAACAACAACAAATAACATGGCCACCAAGGGCCGAGGCTCTTCTTGTCCTAGGACGAAAGTAAGGCCCTTCAACAGTGATCACCGTCCAGGTAACAGTTGAGATTTTCTCGAATAGCACGTGGTTTAAACCTTGGTTCCCGACTGGGCATATGTCCTGCATTTGGACATCGGATTGTGCTGACTTCGTCTGGTTTACTTGCCTGTGTGTTGATGAAGATCCGCTTGCCGAAGACCCATTTGGCAGAGATCTGATATGTTGAAACAGCCCCTCAAGCCTCTTCGTTGCTCCAGACGCGGCCGTCGCTAGAGAATCCACGAGGGACGTTTGAGGATGCCAACACGATCCTTCTAAAAACCATCGCCACGGACACACCAAGTGACGAGTCAGGTTTCAAGGGAAACGATGCATATGAGACTCGCACACTGATGTCAGGCTGCCGACGCCCACAGACTCGCGTCCCTTGCTCGGGATTCCCAAGCATCCCATGCTACGGGTTGACAGTTGCCTGTGCGAAGGCAGGCAATCACCGTATCAAACCTTCCGCTTTCTCTCCTCTAAGAAGTGATCGCACCCCGCCTCCTCAAACCGGCATCCTTCGCAATGTCTGCATCTGCTCTGCGTTGTAGCGTGGGACGTCGTTATCATCCCGCCAGCGGGCCAGCAGCCCCGGCCAACGTTGTTCATGCGGCAGGACACATCGATAGAGGTGTCAAACAATATCTGTCTGGAGCGTACGAGACGCCCCAGTGATCAATATAGTTGCAGTCATTTCCAGTATAGATCTGCCGCGACTTTGCTCTCTGCTGCTGACCTAACAAACTGAAGCATATCTGGGCCACTTTGTTGGGCTTCATCCAAAACAGCGTGGATCCCGTTACCATCAGCCGCGCCACAGCAGGCGCTCCGCGTTGTTTCGTAGACTTGATCCCATTCGGTCATGCTGAAGTCACCCTCGCTCTCAGCAAGCAAAAGCTCGCTGAATGATGTGAATGCCAAGACGTGGACGGATCGGGATTTGTCCGCCTCTCGTGGAGAAGGGTCCATCGTGATCTGGGTCTTGCCGTCACTGAGCGAGACGGCCGCAACAGCAGAAGTAGCTGTAGCCCTCATTGGCACTGCAGCGGACACGAGGGCCAGAACCGCGGTCTGAAGCAGAGCCGGGATGATGAGCAAGTTCTATTAGGAAGGGTCAGCAATGTTCAAGCAGCCCTGGCCAAGACGACCAGGGGAGGGGGCGCCGGGGAGCTCTTCGAGCCTCGTACCGAGCTCGCCTGGACGAGTTTCGTGTTGACGTATTCATTGGCAGGCGCTTCTGTTACCTGCAGGACGATCTGTACGACGCAGCGAGGGAAATTCTTGACCAGGATGAGCTGTCGCAGTGACTGTTGCAACAGCGACTCCAGATGCCTCTCCCTAGTACCTGTGTGAGAGAAGTGAGCGAGTCTTCTCTGGTAGGATCTCCTGGGTGCCAAGAAAACTGACCTCCGACACCTGAGGCCGGCCGAACGACGACGTCAACCAACGTCTCGTAGGGATGCTCATCCCGTTTCTGGGCCTCAACAGGACCGTTTGCAGAGGCTGTGATGGTGTAGCCAGCATATGAGTACGTAGCAGAGCCGTCAGCCTTGGGCAACGGCGACAAGACCGCCTCGGGCTTCGCTGACACTGTCATCGTGAATGGTGGCCAGCGTTTGAATTGTCAAAGGTAAGGTGGCGTACTGCACCAGGCTGATATTTGCACGGAAAAGAATGTCGCTTCCACCAACCGTGGTTGGCATCACAAACAATAAAAAGTCAACTGGAATGAACTCATAGGTCGGGAGAGCTTTGAGCCCCACCACTACTCGAGTTACGCTAGTGGGTCCCAAGGCAGACAGTACCTGGGTCAGGCATACCTATGTAGGCAGGTATGCACCCAGGTACAGTACGGTAGGTAGTTACGATATGTAGGTACTCAGGTACCTACCAGTCATCACCTGCCGAGGTGCTTTGTAACTGGCAACAACGACCACCAGTCAGGGACCACCTTACTCCATCAGAACATCAACGAGCTTGCTGCTATCCACACATACGGTTTCTATGACTGCACACTGAGAACATGGCTCCTACCGCTATGGCTGAGGCCACGCAACAAACGGCAGACACCAAGTCGCCGCCGATATCAACACCGGCACCAGCATCAACGTCAGGGCCTCAAGGAGTGCCGAGTCTGGGTCACAAGCTTCCCAAGCTCGAGCCCAGGCGGCGCCGACCACAGCCTGAGAATCCCATCCCTTTCCCCGACACGCCTGCTCTCCCACCACCCCCGGAAAACCCAGGCTCGTTTCGTGTGCCGAGCCGCCGCATCTTGTCAAAAGCGGACCATGACTTGTTCCTCTCCTCCCCGTCGTTTGACCTGATACTGTCCTGGATTTTCAGCCTGGCCGAGTCTGTCGTCGACACGCCCATCTCAGCGGTGAAGGACGACGAGCTGACCAGTCCAATACGGACGCTCCTGGAGATCCTCGACGAGGTGGAGCAGCTCGTCTACCAAAACCCGCCAGACGACCAGGGGGGCTCCAGGTTCGGCAACAAGAGATTCAGAGACTTCCTGGACAAGGCCAGGGCGCAAGAGACGAAGTGGCACCAAAGGCTGGGCGTCGACAGCCCGGATGCCGTTGCCGAGCTCGCCACGTACCTCAACCAGTCCTTCGGGAACCGGAAGCGCATCGACTACGGCTCCGGCCATGAGCTCAACTTCATGATCTGGCTGCTATGCCTCTACCAGCTCCGCATCGTCACGCGCGCAGACTTCAAGCCCCTGGTGCTCAAGGTCTTCACCCGCTACCTTGAGGTCATGCGCGTGATCCAGTGCCTGTACTACCTCGAGCCGGCGGGCTCGCACGGCGTGTGGGGCCTGGACGACTACCAGTTCCTCCCCTTCCTGCTCGGCGCGTCGCAGCTGTCCCACCACAAGTATATCACGCCGCGGGCCATCCACCAGGAGCTCATGCTCGAGCAGTTCGGCAGGGACTACCTCTACCTGAACCAGATCGTCTTTGTGAACAGCACCAAGACCGTCAAGGGCCTGCGGTGGCACAGCCCCATGCTGGACGACATCTCGTCCGCAAAGTCATGGGAGAAGGTCGAGGGCGGCATGCGCCGCATGTTCGTGGCCGAGGTGCTCAAGAAGCTGCCGGTCATGCAGCACTTCCTGTTCGGGTCCCTGGTCCCGGCCGTGGACGGCATGAGCGAGCAGAGCCAGGCCGGGGTCCCAGACGAGGAGGATGATGACGAGGGCGGCGAGGTCCAGGTCTTTGACGAGGGTAACGTCAGGCATGTTCACCAGCAGAACGGATGGGGCGAGTGTTGCGGTATCAAGGTCCCCAGTGGTGTTGCTGCCGGTATGGAGGCGATGAAGAAGGGCGAGACACTACGCAGGATTCCTTTCGATTGAAGTATCCTGGAATGAGTACATTCTGGGGAGCTCGCGGTGGTTTTGCGCGCGTGTATGTGTGTTACAGCTCATGAGACAGTAGACTACCTCAATCCACCATGAGTTGGGCATGATTTGTGTGGATCAAGCATGTCTGGCTGTGGCCCTGCTACTCTGGGCAATCTGCAAAGCCCCAACTTCAGTCGGGACGACTACGAGCGCAATCGAAGACAGTGTCCTTGTCACTACTCTGGCAGCGAAACACCTTGTCTCTATATGGCGCTCCCTACTGTCCTGTTCTTGGTGAGCCTCGGTAGCAAGAGACGGACATCACAAAATTCGAATCAAGCAATCTCGGAGGGCATACAGGAATGGACGATGCTATTCCAAGGCAAAACTAACTATCCGCGATGTATACTTGCTTACTCGAACAAAGCATTCTAAGAATGGACACGACATCATGCGATCTATTGTTGGAGAACACACATGACAGGCAAAAGGGAGACCGCACGCTGATTACCTCGGCTGGCACTTGAAATGAGTGTGAATGAGAGACAGAATGAGAGACATGAGAGAGGAGCAAAGGAAAAGCAAGGAGGGTTCCAGGCCCGAGCCATTACGACCCGCCCTCGGCGGCAGCGGACCACCAACCTTTCATGTGCCGAACTTGGTTGGATCGCCGCACGCCACGTCGAACCATTGGTAGGGCTGGAAGGGGTCGATGGACGAGACCTCGTACGCCACGAGGCCGCCGTACAGCTTGCACCTCGGGGCCCCCAGGCCGGGCTCCAGGTAGAACTCGTAGCTGTAGCACTGCTCGACGGCAACCTATTCGCACACAGACACGTTAGCACGCCGGGGTTAAAATAAGGAGTGGGGTGGTATTTAGTGGACGGAAATCAACACTCACGCTGCAGAACTGGTAGCAACCCTGGAGCGTCACGGGGACGTTGGCCCTGTTGTAGGCGTAGGTGGCCAGGTAGTACACGCCGATGGCGGAGCCTCTGATGCCGCAGTGGATGACCGCGGGGGACGGTGTGCCGGTCGGCGCGTTCGACGAGACGATGTTGGTGGCCGTGACGACCGTCGTCGGGAACTCTGACGGCGTGGAGCTGGCGGTCGCGATCGGGGTCAGCGTCGTGACGATGACCAGCGTCGGTGAGGTCGATGTCGCGGTCGAGGTCGCCACCTCAATCGGGGTCACGGTCGTGTCGATGACGAGCGACGTGACCGACGTGACCTTTGAGGACTCCCCCGGCACGATGACAGTCGTCTCAGTGGGCAGGGTGGTGATGGAAGTCACCGTCGGGCTGTCCGATGACGTGGGCTCCTCTGCGGTCGTCGAGGCAGGGACGGACGAGACGTTTGCGAACGAGGAGGTCGGGATGGGCAGGATGCTGATCTCGGGCGTGGAGGTGATGTTGGCGAAGGAGGTGAAGTTCCCTGGGATGTCGACCGAGGAGGTCGGAATGGGCGTGGGCGTGACATCTGGGGTGCTGATATTGGGGAACGACGTGAAGTTTGTGGGGACCAGCACGGTCGTAGTAGGAACCGAGGAGGTGATGTTGACGAAGGTAGGAGAGCCGGTGCCGTCCGTGCCATAGGGGCCTGTCGAAGTGGTCGAGTTGGAGATGGGGAAGTAGGGCTGGCTTGTCGTTGTGGTCACGGCAGTCCCAGTCAGGAGCCACGACGAGGTGACTGAAGAGTTCCACCCATACGGCGCGGAAGTGAAGTTCCCACGGGATGATGTGGGCGAGCTTGTACCGTACACGGTGACGTACTCTGTGATCCTGATCACGGAACATGCGCTTGTGGTGGGGATGGGAGGAAGCAAAGGATCAACGATGACGGTGCTTGTGCTGTCCGGAGACGACGTGGATGTATCAATCGCAGCCGCGGTCACAGTGTCGGGGGGCGGGCCGTAGAACGGAGGTCGGAACGGGGGCCCAACGGACAAGATTGGCGTGTCAACTTGCCGTTGACGATGGCCTCTGCGGGGGTGGGGCCGCTGATCATTTGTCAGTGAGGTGGTTCTCAATAAAAAGGGTAGGTATTCGTGTCTCAGATTCTTGGGGATGTTTCCATTCCACATACGTTGTTGACATTGGGTGCTGCGAATATTGGGCTGCAGATGAGCCCTGCAGCGACCAGAAGTACGTTGTGATGCATGCTTCTGTCCTGAAAGGTCAAATTTACACAGAAACGAGTGATTCAGAAAATCGAGGGATCACGAGGGCGGTGCCTTAAGTGAGTGTGTGCAAAGCGAATGGCTGTTGCTGATGATGTGTTGAGTATTTCTCTGCCATCTCGAGCTTCTCCTCGAGAGTCTTATAGACGTTCTCATTGCTCGAGGTCTCTCGAGATCTATCGGAATCTAGATGCTCAATTCACAAGGGATGGTGTTCTCAGACCTAACCAGGCAATTATTGGCATGTGTGGACGGTTAGTCCTGCGAGGCTGGGAAGGGGAGGACCATGGGCACACTTTTTCCAGCAAGGGAGAAACCACCACACCACCGCACTACCATCACGAGGCCGGCATACCGTCTAACGGCTCCACCTTGACATCACTTTCACTCACGATCGCCAGGCAATTGACATCAGGGATGCCATCTCGGCTCAGAGTCTCAATGAATTCGGCTGCCCTTGACGACCTAGCGCTTATCTGAACGAGGCTCCCTAAGAGAAAAATGAACCGTTGCCGTATAGTACACTCCGAGATGTGAGACCCCCCTCGGTCGATCGATCAAAGAACAGATGCGATAGGGTATCGAACAGGCTCACTCGAAACGCCTCTCAATTCCCTTGCGTGATCCCAAAATGCAGACATGCCTTGCTTCCTAAAGACGCCCTAGAATGCTTCCTGGCTGAAATTTATACAGTGTACCTTCCACAGCAGCCGAGGGAAAGGTGGAAGGTATAGCCGAACGGCTCGCGAAAAAAATGCACCCTCGCCAAACAACTGGCGGCAGCAAAAAGGATGGCCACGGACCAAAGTCTTCTCCTTATCAGTCTTCCCAAATAGTCTCCAGGTCCAGGTCTCCTCTCCTCTCTGCGCCACAAACGCTCCACCGCTTCCGCTTGTCTCTTGTTCCAAACCCGCTCAACGTGCGGCCCCGTACTGGGGCATCCAGGCTGCTGCGGCCCTTAGGCTCACCGCCGTCCTCAGCGTCAGCGGCAGCTTTGAGTTGGGCAATCCTGTCCGCCTCGAGTGCAGCCTCCTCGGCATCAGGCGAGTCCGGGATGGTCTCCAGACTTGAGATGCTGGGGCTTCGAGATCTCATAGAAATCGGTGTAGAGGGCATGGATGATGACGGAGCGTAGCCCCCTGAAGACGAGTAGCCGTCCTTGTCGCTCAGTAAGTCGTAAGGTCGCTGGACCGGTGAGGAAGTAATGGACGATGATGTAAAAGAGCTAGGCAACGAGCCCGTGCTGGAGCTCGGCAGGTGGCGGAGGGGTGAGGAAGGACGCTGGCGGACCATCGGTGTGCTAAAGCCCAGGTTGGGAGAGCTGTTCCTCTCTGACAGCTGGCGGTCAGGGAGAACCGATGTACGTGTAGGCGAGGCGGGAGGATACATCTCATCGACTGGCTTTCGCAAGGACCGCTGTCGTTGTGGCGAACCCTTGGGGCTCTGAGGACGTGGTATGAGGATGTGGCCGAGCCCGTTCACGCCGGGCATGGACTGGGCACGACCCATGGGAGGGGGCGCCAGAGTAGCGGCAGATTTGGACCTGACGTGGTTGCCTGACAATGGTGAGGTAGTCCGCGGGCGATATGGCAGAGCAGCGGCGTTCCACGTGGGAGAGATTGGCGAGGAAGGTGAAGGATCGGTGGAGCGACGCATGGTGGGAGGCTTGCGAGGGGATTCGGGCTCAGAGGTCAGGGGCTGCGGGTTGTAGTTTGAGTGCTGTAGTCGCAGAGAAGGAAGGGGGCCTGAACGGAACTCCTCGAGTTTCTCAGTCTCCGGGACAGGCTCCATGGTGATGATGCCTCTAGCAGGCCGGGAAAGAATCACCGGAACGTCGTATGCATGGAGGAGGAACAGGAGGGCGCGGTGGTCTGGAGGTGGTCTGGAGTCGGACTGTAGCTGTGGGATGGTGGAGTCGTCGCAGCAGGTGCAGCAGCCGGAGGCGCGATTGGCGGAGGGGCAACAGGCTCGCCGTTAGGTCTCTCCCCGTGCAGACACGCCAGCACGTGTTCTGTGGGTGAGGACAAAAAGAGTATGCCGAGGCGGATTGAAACGGGTTGCAAATGCGACCCGGAGAAGTCCAAGTAATGTGGTTTCGAGACCCGATCTGAGGACTGTCTTAGTCCATCTCAGCTGGTCGCCGCCCAGTTCAGTCGATGGGGTTCAGGGCGATGCAGCGCTAGACAGGTCGTGCTTGCAGGCCAGCAAGATTCGAATAGGTGGCAGCAAAGCGTGGAGGCGGACCGCGTATTGGCAGTAGGAACGGCGAGCAAGGAGAAAGTGAGGTTGTTGTCTAGGTATTCCGAGGTAGGGTCGGCGAGGTGCTTGTGTAGGTAGACCAGGAGAGGGCAGAAGCGGGATGTCGGCGGCGAAGGGTGATGGGGAGGGCGAGGCTAAAAAAGAGAACTGGGATCCCAGGGCTCAGGGCTGTCACCGATGTTAGTGCCTGGCCGTTTGGATCTGGCTCATTTTGCGTGTGTTCCACGCTCTGCCGCGTGCCTGTCTACCAACTAACTCGCATGTTTAAGTAGATAGTCTGATAGCCTAGTACGCCCAGTCCACATACAGGTAGATCTGCTTTCCGTCTGCCCAGCTGCCGCACCAAGCAACGATCCCCTGGCGGCACAGGCCAGTGATCGCTTCCTTAGGTACCCTTATTTCGCATGGTCAATCTCTCCGAGTCAATGCACGTCGTCACTTGCCAGCAGAACCCAAAGCTTGCTGCCATGACGACGTTGGCGAGCACAGCTGCGGATAGACGGAACGCTCCCAGCATGAGCATTTCTCACTGGAATGCGCAACAGTAATTAATTACCTGAACCTACCTACAGTAGGCGGGCAGCGCAAGACACAGCTCGGCTCGGCTCAGCACAGCAAACACTCCAGCGCCCCCCCCCAACCAGACTCGATCACGGGCCGAAGTCACGATGCTACGCTCCTTGACACCACATGTGACACTATGGCGCTGTGCACAGATTCGACTCCTGCAGCTCGTCTGGCCCGTATTCTTTGCAGTGATCAGAGCTGCAGGAGCTGGGGCGGTTCATGCTCATGATTCATACCTTGTGCCCAGCTCGCCCCCACTGGCCTTGGACTCTGTTCATGCGCATGGAGTCGTTCCCCATCCTGCTGCTTGCGGTGCGCCGCAGTGCAGTCGGATGGCCCAGCAGACCTACGGAGTACATGAACATATCAGAAAACCCCGGGCCTATAACAACTGCCGCAACGCTGGGCGCTGGCTGCACTGCTCCACGGCACATTCTCGTACGTGACTGGCATACTAACTAGCCTATGGTCTAGTTCTCTGAATATTATTTCATGTGCGTGTCAACGTGCAGGCTGGTACGCAGAAAGGAGCACCGATGGTGATCTGCGCCGTTTCACTCACCGCCTGCATCCTCTTTCATGGGCCATGCATGACAAGCGTGCCGTGGAACGGAGCCCCTCAGGGCCCTGCAGCCCTTGGAACCTCCGAGCCCCGCCTTTTGTTCCTGGTGCTTGTCGGCTGGGCGGGCTGGCGGCTGAGGCGCCAAAGGAAGAACAAGCTACGCCGACTGCATTTGCAACCTAACCTGCCAGACAGCCAGACAAACCAACTCCTCCACCCCCGTCTCCCCGTCTCCCTTTTGGCGTCATGCGATCTGTGCGATCGGTGTGCTGCACGAGATCCACAGCACACACATACTAGACTATTCTGCTTCGGCCAACCATCAATCGCACTGCTCGGAACTCTTCCACCAACAACACACCGCACCACTCGTGACCGATCAATAATCGGCCTTCTGTGGCCAGCGACTTGCCATGTCCAGCATTGTCCAAGGATCACGTCTCCCGAAATCCAGGGTCTCCAGGGTCCCGGAGCCACCCGCTTGATTGGTGGACTTTCGACTAGAAAGAGGTCCATAGTTTTGGTCGAGAACGACCCCTGCGCATGCCCCGGCGGATGTCGTCGTCAACCTCATTGCACTACGGAGATGCTGGACGAGGGCTCGAGGGTAAGCTCAACTTGGCAACAGGAGAGCAAAGCAGAACCATCAAAACCTGGCTCCGTCCTGCCAGCCTGCCTGCCAGCTTGCCTGCCAGGTCCCGAGCGTCAGATCGCCATTTTGTAGTACTCGCGTGCAACAGGAATAGGCCCAAGCCGGCAGGGTTCATGCGAAAAGACCGTCGTCCTCGGGGTGGAACCCCCCACAAGAGGAGCGGTCACTTGACCGTAGCCGCGGGACCGGCTCGGCCGGCCAAACCGAAGCACTGGCTCCATTACCACCGCTACGGCTTCGGGCAAGGGGTAGACGGGTTCCAAGGACGGGCGCCGTTAACCATATCGGCCACTTCGGAAGAAAGCACGTAATTCACCGTTGGACGGCGTAGCACAGCCGACTGGTCTCGTAGGCCATCGATTCGAAGGAGGATTGAATGGCACGTCCTGCTCTCGGCGAATTTTGAGCTTCTTTTCTTTGTCATGTGTCTTTACCCCTGAGCCAATTTAGTCTGGACCGAGCCGCCGTCCCCGAAAGACAACCAACGCCAGTGGCAAGCTGAGGCCGACTCGAATTAGACCGGTTTACCACGCCGTCGGTATGCCCTAGGGAGCGAGCGACATTATTGCGGCTGGAGCTAACTGCCACGGGGGTAAAAGCCAATGGAGGCACGACTTTGCCGAGAAACTGAAGACATGTTGTAGCGTGCGGGAAAACGCACTCACCAGCACGAGACACAGCCGACACACTGTCTCTCTTGTGTCTTGCCAACGGAAGATTCCGCACCCCAAAGTCAAGACTCAACGGCTTCAACTCGGACTAGGCGTCGCAGAGCTGAGCTTCGGGTCTTACGATGCCCACCACGGTGTAAGCGGGCCATCACTTGGTGATGTCCCCCAGGCAGAAGAGCTGCTGACTTCTTGTACGAGTTGGTTGCCCGCTGTGGGAAGCTGTCGTATTGGACCAACGACGATAAATCGTGGACCCCGCGATAGTCCCGCAATGGTGCCTGCGGCACATGAGGAGACGGGAAATGCAAGAAATGGCCGGAGATTTTTCCTCGCTGTGGAGTCCTTTAGTGCAGGCAGAATTCTAGGGGACTTTGCGCTGAAAATGGCTCAACGCACGGGCAAGTTTCCTGCTCAATTGCTCTCTGGCACCATCTCCCGAGCATTTTGGCTACGTCGACGATGGCCAACATGGAGAGAAAGACCTTCTAAGGGGCCGTTGCGATACCAAGCACGCGCGTATCGTGGCTGGTCTGAGAAGACATGGAGTACCCACCAGCGTCGCGGTCACTGTGTGTAAGTGACGAGATCACCACGGGAGGATCCGGTGGATTTGTCCGTGATTGACACAGGGACGATGTCCGGCAGGATAGTGGGCTGTCTGTCTTGGGCTAAGTCTGTATCTGAGGCCCCACGATCCGAATCGTGTGTCTTAGTCTCGAGGTCCATCGAGCGCCACACACCTCCTGAGACGACGAAAGTAAGCACGATACCACATGACAGCGAGTCTCCGGTGCGATTCACCAGCACAGTATGCTGCTCACATCTCACAATGTTGTTGGCCTGTTTCTACGAACGGGCAAGACAAACATGCTGCCACCTAGTGAGACAATGCTGACGTCTCGAGTCGGACAGTGAGACTTTATCCCGTATATGATGGTTGACGGCTGCGTACCAAAAGGGATGCGTAGATGACAGAGAAGCACGAGCATCAGGTACAGGATGGAACAATGTCTGACCGTCATGCACCGGAATTGCTCCCTTTTGGTCTAACTAAGATTGGTACACTGGTTGGATTTTGGGGAGCCCCGCCTCACAATCGTGCACAGAAATCATGTTAGAGCCCCAAGGAGGTCCTCTCTTCCATGCTTCGACGGCCGCCACTGTGTTTGTCTTTCTCGAGTTCGTTCAGGGGCAGGCTCGAGTCTGATCGGGGTCGAGCGGCTGGCTGCCTTGGTCTGTACGGCAATTATCACCATCAGTGTGTTCAATCCCAAGCACTCAGCAGCAGAGGGTAGATTAATCGCAAATAAAACACCACCTAGTATGCTCCCGGTCTCCTGACGTTTGGCTTCGCCAGATTCTATTTCTACATATGCTTCTTCTCTCTATCAAAACAAGGGGACAGCTCTTTTCGCACACTTCTCTCCAGCAGTCCCACGGTCTGGCGTCGATCAGACTCAGAATATGCACACAGTGGTCGCAGTGCCCTCAAACCGCCGCGTCTTAGGGCGGCACCGCACGATCACTTTCGACTGAGACTGAGCGGATATATTCGTCTCGCCTAGATCGGCAGGAAGTGGGAGTGAACTCCATTGACTCAAGAAAGATCGGTGAGGACGAAACAGACCATGCCTCGCTGATCGGAAACTTCCCTTCAGGTGCAGAAGTTGAAAATTGGCGGCACCGCGAAATGCATTGAGACTGAATTCCAGTTCGTGTGTCTTCGAACCTATCTGGCTGTCAAGTCTGGTCTCGTGCTGCGGCGATGTCCGATGAGATCGCCAGACATATAGCGAGACTGAGAGACAAACAGGCAGAAAGACTCTTCAACGACAAAGCCAAGTATCGCCAGGCGATTATTGCCGACCGCCTCTGATCAACGTGACAGCGACGTCCGCTTGACCTTGTAGTTGAGGGGTGATTCTGCTTAGTTCGCAGGCTGTCTTGTGCCGTTCAGGTCCTCTGGGCCGAACGACATGGGAAGCAGCTACACGCAGACGTCCTCAGTCAGTACGGGTACGTCCGAGGGGGGCAACGTTCAGGCCAGGGACCTACATCCTCTAGCCGCAGGACACAGTAATTCCCATCCTTATCAAACATCAAGATCGGCATTCTCAGTTCGCAGAACTCCCGGATACTGAGACGCAGTCCATGTCAGTATTTAAGCGGCCTCGTCACATCACACACGCGCCCGGATTTTCGGGACTTACAACTGCCTACACATGCCGCAGGGGCTGGCGGGCGGCGAGATGTCGGTGGCGACGGCGACGGCCTTGAAGCCGCGGTGGCCCTCGGTGATGGCCTTGCCGAAGGCGACACGCTCGGCGCAGGTGCCGACTGGGTAGGCGGCGTTCTCGACGTTGGCGCCCGAGACGTAGGCGCCGACCGAGGTGAGCAGGACGGCGCCGACGCGGAACTTGCTGTAGGGGCAGTAGGCCGTGTCCTTGGCGGCCACCGCGTGGCGCCGCAGGTTCTTGATCTCCTCCTCCGTCAGCCCGAACGTCTCCGCCGTCGACTCGATGTGCTGGCTGTTGATGCTGGACAGCATCGGGGGCGGTTGGGGTGCCATTTTGGTCTGGTGTAGTAGGTGCAGGGGTCCAGATGTCTGGTGATAGATTAAGTGGTGAACGAGACAGCGATCCGATATTAATTTATTCAGTGATTGCTCACAAGAAAATGAAAAGAAAATCTAGGGGAATATCTTACCGGGTTGAACAAAATCTACTCTCGGTCAGGAATGAGACAAAATGAAGCAATACTGTAATTGAATCACTGAGGTTGACAAAGTGAAAGTTCGGCTCTAGTGTCCTTAAGGGAGCATCAAGACTCATGTGGAGTGCGGTAGTCGCCGCCAGCCGACAAGATAAGTCTGCCGGCTGTACTGGGCTCTTCTCACCCTTCGACAAGAATTATGCGGCCAATAGCTTACATGTCTTGATAACCAAGATCTTTTTGTATTTGTATCTAATTCAGCTGTTCGCTTCATTAAGTAAAAGTGCGTGCCAGCCGTATCCCGTATCCAGCCAGTGCGCCCACCAAACATCTGCTCCACTATGAGTAACCTACGATGCACGAGACCAGCCAAGGAGGGCTTGATTAAACTGAAATGTATCTATCTGTATTTTCTCTTCTGTGTGCGCCGAAATTTGCCATTGTACAGCGCGTTATCAACGATTCGACGCTTTGATGCAGACTACAGTGTAAGAGAATTGTACATCACAGCTAGGAGAATCATGTCGGCGTGTTACTACAGAGGTTATCTAGGAGGCTATCTGCTCGACTCAACCTATGACAGATTATCTCATAATAATTTATCTTGGAGGAGGCAGTGCTACGGACGGTTATCCTAGAAGTAGGTATCCCATACCATGACCATTACTGTGCACCATCTCTCATGGCGTATCCAAGTCCAGATACCCGCTCAGATTGGGATGGTCATAGGGTTCATTACACTTGCCCCTCCGTCTACCACCATGTTTGCCCCATTGACGTAGGACGAGAATCCACAGGCGAGGAAGCCAACGACTCTTGCGACCTCCTTTGGTTGTCCAGCACGCTCGAGCGGGATCGTCTGCTTCTGGGCCTGGAGCACATGCATCAAGTATCATCAGCAAGAATAAGTCAAAGACTCGGCACGATGTCGGGGTCCCTTACCTCGGGTGTTTGTAACGATGCTGGTGGGAACTGCGCCGTGAGGCCTCTCATGTCCGTCTGTATGACAACATCAGTAATCCGGACGGCAAGACGTATTTCGGGTACCGGGCTGCTCACCCCATTCAGGTCAACGCCCACGTCGACTTGGCCGGGAGAAATGCAATTTATTCTGACACCACTGCCCTTCAGCACAGCGACTCCGGCCCTGACGACCCCTAGAGCCGCATGAGTAGCCATGGTGTAGCTAGGACCCCAGCAGCCACCGTAGGTAGATGCCACACTGCTGATGACGATGATACTGCCATATTTCTGCGACTTTGGCGCAGCATTAGGGTACAGCAGCTTCTTGGTTAGTTTGGCCATGGCCGGGGGCGCGTACTTCAGCGCAAAGAAAGGGGCCATCGAGTGCGCCTCGAAGCATCTTTGGAGATCGGACGGGGTGGTATCGTGGATGGAGGGCGGGCCGAGCAGGCCGGACGAGCAGACCCAGACGTCGAGGCGGCCAAAGGCGTGCAGAACCTCGTCGATGAGCACGACCGTGTCCTCCTCCTTGGCGATGTTGAAGGGATAGGGAATGATCTTGGTGTGGGGATGGTCCTTGGACAGGGCATCAACAAAGTCCTTGTCCGCGTCTAGGGCTGTAACTTGGTCGCAGGCGTATATCGCAGCTGCTCCATGGGTCGCCAGCTCCTGGACGATGGCCTTGCCGACAGGCTGCGAAGTCCCCGTGACGACACAAACGAAGCCGTACTCAACTACCGTTAATTTTGCGTTTGGTTGTTACCACGGAGAGAATTTGGAGCCCAACAACTCACAAGCTTGCCATCAGGACGGTATGGGCTGAAGTCTTCGGTAGTATCCATGGTGGCACGTCCGAGCGGCTTGACCTTGCGGGCACGATTATACTAGTATACAAAATGTAGTATGTTATGATAATCAAAAGAGAGACAAGACGACAGGCCGAAGCAGCAGGAGTTTTGATCATGTATCTATCCATGGACAGACACTAAGACTCAAGGTGCTCGCGGTGTCGAGCACAGTGGTCTTATCTGCTGATGGGTACTAAGTAAATATGATGTCGTTGCCATGTGTGTTACACATCACCAATTGAGCGACTCTGGTTCGTCAATGGCTACAGCAGGTGGTTGGTTAGTGTGAGCTTGGGATGTGCTTCTCCGAGGCACCGCTGGGGTGCAGGAATCGACTGGTGCGTGCTTGAGATAAGCGCATACAACAGGTGGTTTCGGTAGTACACGGCCGCAAGCCCGGGAGAACCTGAGCAAGGCAGCCGTCGTACTTCTCCTCGGTCCGTTGGAGCTTCAGCATTGTCTGGTGAGGCAGCATGATCAACCAGGTGCGTGGGGGACACGAGACCGTCTCGTGGTCCTGATGTGAGATGCAACCGCCCGGCTCTCGACCCTCTCGACCCGTCAAATATTGCTCGATTGACCAGGGGCCTGAGCTTGGAGATTTGGATTAGCACAAAGTATGAATCTGCACTGCATGCAGATCTGCACGGCTCGGGTCCAACGCCCAAGCATAATTGCGAATATCAGTGCAGGAGTTGGTAAAGCTTAAAATAAGTTCTCCGTGACTGCCCTTGAGGAGGCTGGCTTGGGCATGGGAAAGTAGAGTGCGCCCTGAGAGCCCGGGAAATCACACCCAAGATTCCCACGTTGCAGCGGGTCCCCCACCCCCTACAGACTGGCCGAGTGCCGGACTTTGTCCCGTCCGTGAACTAGATTGAACTCCCTCTGCTTTTCGGACTCGAGAGCACACGACCGCAGACAACAATCGCTTGCATCTCGCGATACACGCGCCAACCCGACCACCGCTTCGAGACATGCAGCACTTATGACACTAGACCCGACCCCTGTACGACCGCCTACCTGCTTTCTGCGTCATAGAGAGAGCCTCTGCAGCTGGGCAACCCGCCCCGTTACACAAGCTCGTGCTCTGCCCTGCCCTCGCCCGCACCTCGCCTAACCTCGCTCGCGAACGCCGTCCTCGACCCGATCTCGCCATGGACCAGGCAGACGTGCCGGCGCTGCTGTCGCGCCTGGCCAGCGACGAGGATGCCGCCCGCAAGATGGCTGTTTTCAAGCTCCAGTCCTCCATCAACGACCCTGCCTTCGCCGACGTCTTCATCTCCGCCGGCGGTCTCGTTATCCTGCGACGTCTCATCATGAGCACCGGTGGCAACACCCTCGCATACTCGCTCCAATCCCTAAGCAGGCTACTCGAGGTCGACATGGGATGGGACATATTCGAGGGCCACATGGCCACCGACCTTGTCGAGCGCATCGTCGAGCTCATCGTCATGAACCCCCTTGTCAACATCTTGAGAGGTGCAATGTCAATACTGGTTGCCCTCGTGTCCCACTCGCAGTCCGCCCCCAGGACCAACCACATCGCAGCCTCTGTGAAAGCACCCGGCACCTTTGGCTTCCGCGCCCTCAAGCCCGCCGTCGCCGTCTACCCCCAGCTTTTCGAGCACGTCATCTCCCAGCTCCAATCCGCCGACCACGCTCTATGCGCCAATGCGTTGATGCTGATAAACGCACTCATACGCGATGCCGTGTCGAAGGAAGAGCCGCGCAGTGGTGCAAACGGTACCAGGTCAGGCGCAAACGAGGACTGGTCAAAATTCATTAAAAAACTACAGGATCTGGGTCTGATCAAGGCGGTATACAACCTGATGCAGAGCTCGGCAATGCAGGACCTTGCCCAGCCTCTGCTTGAGTTTCAGTCGCTTACCAAGGTGCTTCTCAGGAGGTGGAAGGAGGTCAAGGTCGACCTGGAGCGGCCGGAGCACCGGAGAGCACTGAAAGGTCTGCATCTTGCCAGCGCGCCGGATAAGTCTTTTGGCAACGGATCCGGCTCCACCACGCCCGTGGCGATGGACAGCGATAAAAGCAACAGGAAACACAACCCAGAAAAGTGGCGCAGGCTCGGTTTTGAGACAGAAAGCCCGGCACAAGAGTTCGGCACCGCTGGGTTCCTGGGCATGATGGACCTGACAGACTACGTGCGCAAGAACGAGGATGGTTTCCAGAAGATGCTCTTGGAGCAGTCGACCAGACCACTGCATGAGAGGTGTCCAGTCGCACGTTCGAGCTTGGCAGTGACGACAATGCTCTTCGAGCATTTTGAGGTGAACAAGGCAGACCTCGAGGACACAAAGGGCTACCAAGCGCTTGAGAACGTGAAGAACAACGACAAGATCTTCAGGCCTCTGTTGCTTCAATGGTCGCGGTTGCATACGGCTGGTCTTCATGCTTTCTTCCGGATGTGGAAGGCAACAGGCGCGGAGAGGGATGATTTTGACAAGGTGGCTGAGCTGGTCCGAATCCTCATCGAACAGGTGGTCGGCCAGGCCAGCAGGATGAAAGATGTGGTGGAGGTCGAAGAAGAGCTCCAGGAGCAAGATTGTGCGCGACTACGGGAACTACAGATGGAGCTTCTTGACTTGTCATTCGATGACCAGTGGGGACAGCACCTCTATCAAGTGCGCGAGGAACTGAAACACGAAGCGCTGTCATTTGTGAAGGAGCAGCGCATTCGCTGTCTGCTGCAAGGAGCTTGGTCCTCCAGGCCACTGCCACGACGAGATCAGCCGGAACATCAACAGGAGGATGGTTCGGGCAAGAAAAAGCTTTACCAGCCGAAACCGTGGAGGTTTGCGAAGCTATCCCACAACAGGCGCTACCTTCACTACGCCGACTTCGCGGAGAAGATGGAGCCAGACCCCGGCCTTGACTCCCTTGCCGAGAAGATCGACCTGAGCACCATCAGCTCGGTAGTCTCGAATGTGTCTGCCCCTAACGAGGACGTTCGGAGTGTATCTAGTGGATCCACTCTCAAGAACCAGGCGGCAAACGCCGGCGCAGCGACGGGCATCAATGCCGCACCAAAGACGACGACAAAGATCACCATCTACAGCTACGTGAGGCCGGAGGAGGCTGCAAAAGGTGGCGACACCAAAGAGCAGGCCATCCTGACACTGTTCCCATTGAACCACTCTCTGGCGTCCGAGTGGCTGGACGGCCTGCTCATGCTGCTCAACCAGGCACCGATCACCGCGGAGACAAACAAGCTGGTAACACTCGTCAGTGATTACGGCCTGAAGATTAGGCTGCTCAATGTGAGGGTGGACGCCGTGTATCAGGGGCCGCCCCCTGGAGCGGGCGTTGTACCGAGCAGGGAAGGACTGGACGACAATTACTTCTATGAGGTTTAGTCTTGCTACAACCGTGGCGATCGACACGTCCAGGCCGCAAATGGTTTCTTTCTTTGGTTTTTGTCAAGCTTCTTTTAGTCAACGCGTATACCCCGATTTAGCAGAGGAGGTCGAGAGCTCCGAAAGCTCCGAGAGCATCCGCTCAGGTTTTGCATATCACAATAGTCGTCATAATGGTCTTCAGCATAGCGATAATACGTCTGCTTTATCTTTTCTTCTCGATATGTACCATAATTCGCGGAATCGAATACTCTGAGCATGAGCGTCGACCAATATCTCAGGCATGTGGACGACTTAGGGAGGGACTCCAGGCTTTGCCAGAAACTAAAACGCTCCCAGGTGGAGACGGAATCACACAGTACATGTATGGTGAGGTTAAGTGCTTCCAAAAAAAGAGTAAGGAAGAGGAAAACCAGGGTCTTGAGGACATGCACAAACGTGGCTGGTGTGGGGACAACGACCCACCGCGTCGGGCCGTCCTGCAGCAGCAGCAGCATACCCTAGCACGCCTAGATCCAGCCTAGACTGTTTGCTGTCGACAAAGGCGGGCAGGTGGCTGGGGGCGGGGCAGGGTTCCAGCTTCCAGATTAGATACAAACGGGCTCCGGATGACGACTTATCCTGCTTCAAGTACAAAGCATATACTGAGCCCCCCACCTAGAGTTCTGGCAACGAAGGTCGTCCTCCTTACATCACGCGTGACAAGATCACTACCGTCGTCGAAGCTGCATTGACCCGACGAGATGCCCTACAAGACTCCCTCCAGAAGGGGGGCGTCCGCCCAAAAGCCGTTTACACCTCGCAAGCGAGGCCTCTTTGAAGACGGTCAATGGCTCTGTAAGGCCCCGCCACCACACCCCATGAGACTGACTGCCTCATCCGTCTAACCGTGATCTGTCTGCACTCGCAGGCGAGTGCACTCCGCGGAAGCCGGCTCTCTGCCTGACGGTCAAGAAGGACAGCCCGAACAAGGGCAAGCGGTTCTACACATGCCAGGACAACCCCAAGAAGTGCGACTTCTTCCTTTGGTTCGTTCCCCACACGACTGGCACCTCCAGTCGCCCGACGTATGAGCACCCTCGCTTACACCAATCGCAGGGAGGAAGAGGCAATGAAGCGCGAGCGCGATGCCCTCCTGCTGCACAATTGTAATTCGGAGAACGGCGTCACCACAAGTGTGCGAGCAAAGACCCCCGAGCCCGCGCCTCCCCTAAACCTGCCTGCGCCAAAACCAGCCGCGCCGACGATCTCCCAGTACTTCGAGAGGCCTGGGGCATCCAAGCAGAGGATCTTCAAGGGGCTCGACGCTCCGCGCGGGAGCTACCCATCACAGTCCAGCGACACGGACGACGAGGCCGACGCGGCGGTGGCAAGCCAGACGCTGCGCGGCTCAGTCTCGTCCAGGTCGCTGAACTCCGACGCGGCAGCGGCAGGCGGCGCCGTCGCCGGCAGGGCGGGCCCGGTCACGCCGACGGCGAAGCGCAAGCGCGGCGTCTTCCTCGAGGACAGCGACGAGGAGTTCGGAGGCGACGACCTCGACGACTCAGAGACTGAGAGGCAGCTCGCCGTAATTACTGACGAGAGCGCGCGGAAGCAGCAGCGCACGCGGGACGCCTACGGGACGCCAACGGCCCAAGGTGGCACCGGCCAGAACGGCCTCCCGACGCCTGTGAGCAGGAGACCCGGCCTGCTCATCGGCCAGGATGAGCGCGAGCGCTCGGCCAAGCGCCAGCGGCATGCCGGATCGCCACCTTCACATGCGGGTGACGACGATGACGAGACGCAGTCGCAGCCTGGGCCGGGGAATGTGCTAGGGGACCCCGAGACGCCCACGCCCTACCGGAAGACCGACGCCCTCGCCGGGCTCAAGAACACGACCCCAGCAGCAGCCAAGACGGGCGCAGGGAACGTAGCACAGGCCGCGGACGACTACCCCAAGATCACGGACGAGGTCTTCTCGCTGCTGGCCCACCAGCCCGTCTCGGAGTCCACGAAGCGGACGCTCAGGGCGGCGATGGAGCGGCACGAGATGCGCGTCAGGGGCGTCGTGCGGGGCAGGGAGGCCGCGAGGGCGGGCATCGCGGAACGGGACGCCAGGATCGGCGAGCTGCAGGAGCGCGTCGTAGCTCTCGAAAACGGCAGGAGGATGGACAAGGAGAGGCTGCGGGAGCTCAGCTCGGGGCTCCTGAAGCTGAGCCAGGAGGACTGAGGAGCCTGGTCGCTCTGCTTGGGTGGCTGAATAGTGTGTGCCATTGCTAGGTCTTTGTTTAGCGTGTAGTTTTGAAGGCAAAGATTTGGGTCGAAAAGGCTTTTAGTGAGCAGCTCCGGGTCTGGATTTGAGTATGGCGTGTAGGATACCCCTTTGAGTTTTTGCATAGACCTGAGGACCAAAATACTATGGGAATATGAAGTTTGACATGGGTGATGATGCCCTATTGTATTGTTTTGGACAGACGAGTCGACTTCACTATCCCTTTATATGTCCAACCGAGCTGCGAGCCCTCCCAACAATTGCGTCCTCGCATTCCCGGGCTCGCTTTGTCTTGCCTCGCTCCTCCTTTCGAAGCTATGGGTGTCATCTACTCCAACTTTCAAGCAGGGGGGTATCTCATGCGGCAAATGCAAGAGTGTATGTAGCTATCAGCCGCTCAAAGCTTGTACGGTGTTTTGTCCTATATCTCCACCATGACGGTTGCACCTCATCATGCCCGTTCGTTCTACCTTCCAGATATCCTGGACAGTCTCGACCCTTTTACTGGTGCTGGCAGGCACCGGATCAGATCATCGCGCGCTGGGACACAATTAGCAATTTGCAACACGTCACGTTCTGGATGTGAGACTCACCCTCTTCACTCTCAAATAATATCGTGATATCGTCATGCTCTCCTGGTATCTCAGGCAGGTCCAAGCACACGAACGCAAGGTCGTCCGCTGACTCTCCATGCTCTTCCGGCCTGCGAGGCAGAGGGAACTTTGCATCGTCAATCTTGATGCCCGACAGCTTGTTGCGGCTTACAGCCTCGAAAACATCGGTAGGCTTCAGGGGAAAGCTCATGCTTTCGCCGTGGTGGAAGTCCTCGAAGAAGGCTAGCACCTGAATGATGTTCTCTGACTGTACGACCTGGATCCTTGTCGCTCCTGCCTCCCACTTCTTGTAGATTGGCACCACCATGCGCCGCCGGGAGATGGCCAGCGTTGCTGCGATTCCATCGAACAGAACCTTGAACCCTGTCAAAGCCTCTTGGAACTCGTGCAGGTTTCTTTGACTGGTGAAAGTGAGTGTTCGCACGGAAGGCGTGCGACTCGTTAGTTGCAGCGCCTGGTGCATTTCCTCTGGGGTCTGCTTTGGAACCTGAGATTCCGACAAGGCAATTGTCAAGTCTTTTTGTGGCTGCCGTAAAATGGAAAGACTCAATTTGTCTTTGACAGGCAGCCTGAGCTTCAACTCTCCAGGTTCAACATTGACCCTGTCAGTGATGGTACCGCATTTGAAGTCGACCACGATCTTGAGCTTCTCAGCCAGTACCGTTTCCGGGATCTCGTCCTCAGTGTCCTCATTGATAATCCTGACTCTTGACCAAGGCAACTGGGAGAAGCCCTTCAAAGGTCCTGACCTTACGTTCTGAGACAATGAGAATCCGGTGACAGGCACTTCGGAGTGAACCTTCTCGTCATGTTGGACAATAGTGCCGGCCAAGATGCTGTGGAAACGAAGTCGCTCAGGTTCGTCATTGAAAGCCATGACCATTCTGCCCGATGAGTTTCCGTCGTCAAATCTGAGCAGAAGAGCCGGTTCGTTGTGCTCGCCGCGTAAAAATCCGAATTGGACTGGCGTCTGTGGACTATACACGTGATTTACTGCACTCAGCACCTTCGTGCTCGGGCCGGTCACGACAGCCAGGCGGAAGCCCCGATGATAGCTTCTTTGTCCTGTCGGCGACGATTCCTTGAGGATCTTTTCGAAAAGGCCGATATCGCAAGCTCGAACTGCCTCCCTGGGGAACGTGGCTGACTGGGCGTTGGAGTCGAAATATTGGAAGCTGCGCAAAGTTGACTTGAAAACAATATCCTCTTCTTGCCGCGGTTGAAGCGTCGCGAGCGACTTGGCGTTGAAGTCCTGCATGCTCCAGAGGATCTTGAAATCCTGGGGTCTACACTGAGTAGCAAGCGCGAAGCCACGAGGCAATTTGACCTCGAGGGAGCATTTCTCCACCCTCCACTTCACGTCGTCCCATGTTGGACCCGCCGCTTTGTTGCTCTGTATGCGAAATTGGACTGCGCCATTCTGGCTTGCGAGACAGAAGTCGAGGCTAGATTGCTTTGTAGCTCTTGTCACAGAGAGGAGGCAAGGGAAACGAAGCGGGTGGCTCTCCATCCCTTGCTCCATGAGAAAGACGTCCACGAAATAGCGGCCATAGCAGAACATGTCGACTGAGTCGCCCAGTGGCAAAGATGCGAGCAGTGGCATCCTGGTGACAGGTTGCTGCAGTGCAAGAGACCCTCCTCGGGAGCCCCACAGTAAGGAGACAACATCTTGACTGATGGCAGGATACTCCAGCCAAATCGATCTGTCCAGTGTTTGAGGCAATAGAGCATCCTCTGGAGGCAAGAATCCGTTTCGCTTCATTGAAGAGGAAAGCTTTCTCAGCTGCGACGTTATCGCTTGGCCGACTTCCTGGACTTCTGCATCGACAGAGCTGCTCTTGTGGCCCATCACCTCGGGCAGGATTTCCTCAAATAGGAAATATGCCTTGGCCAGGTCTGCATATGCCTGTTGGCGAGCTGCTGAGACTTGCCCTGGAGTCTGTGGAGTCTGTGGTGTCTGCGGGGCCTCTCTGATAGACATTTCCAGTGCCATCCTGCCCTTCAAAAACCACCAAAGTGCCGCTCGAGCAAGATCGTCTGGCGAACATGAGAGCATGGGTTTCACTGCGTCGGCATGCAGACGGAAGAGCTCGAACAAGTGACGGGTTCGAGCAACGAATATGTCCAGAGCGTCGTCGACGGGTGCGGCAACGTCAGGCACAGCCACGCTTCGCTTCGTCGGAGATTCGCTCGGCCTGGGTGGCTCTCTGGTGGACGGCCATCTCTGTGAAACGGCCGGGCTGGAGGTAGAAGTATGGGAGTAGTTTGACGACGCAGGGCTCTGCTCTACCGGCGGCCTTCTAAATTGGCTCTCCGGCGACTCAGCGCCGCCTGACGACGCCGCTGATGCCCGGGAGTCAGTAGGCGTGCCAGGGCCAACGCCACTCTGCCGGACTTCCTCCCACTGGTGTTCTAGAGAATGAGCGGAGGACTGGCGCACGGCTTGTGCGAATGCCATGCCCTCAGCCTGGCGCTGCTTCGCCTGATTTATTTCGATGAAGGACTTCCTCTTGTCGTCGTTAGAAACCACCGAGGTGTCAAGGAATCTAGAGGTTGTGGGTGTTCCTGCAGGCATAACAGGCAGAGTAGGCTCCTTTTGAGGTGGCTCGGGTGGCAGATCACGGCTGGGTTCTGGAGCCGGGGGCATGGGAGGTGCTGGCTGTGGAGGGGAATCCGAAATGGTGGAGAAACCAGTCTGTGTACGTCTCATGGCTTGCGGGACGAATTCCTCCTGTTGAGTCTCCGAATACGCCCTCTCCCTCTCTCCCTCACGAAGGCGAGCTATCTTCTGCAGCTGCGCCGGCGGCGGGGCGGATTGCGCCCTCTTCCTCTTCCCAATCTCGGCCGTAGGAACACTGCACTCATCGCCGCCATCACCAATTACCTCGGGGAAAGTATCGACGAATCTAACGACCAGGCCCTTCTTGTTTCGTACCCGAGGGCTGTGAGAGCGCGTGCGAATGGGGACGCTTGGCTGGAGTGTCGGCTGGGGTTGTTGCTGGGCACCGTACTCGGCGGCGTTGGGATATCGCCTGGCGGTGGAGGTGTCCAGCTTGGCCAACAGTTGCGGGCCGGGGTGATTAACCGTGACGGGGAGGTTGTCGTGCGAGCCGTGGAAGAAGTTGTTCAGGTCCTCGTTTCCAGAGGAATGGCTTGGGTTCGATGTCTTGCGATCCCTCCCAAACAGCTTGCCCATCAACCGGCCCCTTTTGGAATATGGATCCTGCTCCATGGCTGTTATACGCTGTCGCTGGTCTCGTTATGGGAATGGTCGAGATTCGGCGGGCGAAGAGGACAGGATTTTGTAGTTTAAACGAAAAGATGACTCGTGCTTCTTAGGCTCGGTTCGGGGGCATTGTGTCACGAGGGGAGGAGGGGAGGTGAGGCCGGGGCCAACAACGTTCACAGGGTTGTGTGGTGTGTCCCTCGAGATCTGGGGCGACAGACACGGCCGTGATCAATGGCAGGTTAGGCAGGTTGGCTGGAGTGGGAGGCTTCAGAAAGGGACAATGCTGGGGCCAAAGTTGCGAGTGCAATGCAGGACAAATATCTCGGGTCTAAATTTATGCGGTGGTGTACAATGGCAGCAAGATGTAGGGAGGCTTGAGGTTTGGCGAGAAGCCCATGGGTGGTCGTTTCAGCAACGTCGTCCCTCACAGGGCGGGCAGGTGAGTGAACTGTACTTGGCTCTGCTGTAACAACCCCGTTGGGATACCCTGGACCATGTCGCGCGTCCTCTGGCTGCCAGTGTCTACAACGTACCTTATCCGCTCCGCCGTTACGCATTCCTCGCAGCCCGGTACCACCCCATGAGCACTACCTAGGGAGTACCTGTCTGGCCGCCTGAGTGGGCTGCGTGCGGGCGTGGGTACCAGGTACCGTGGTATCTGGGTGCTGACCCGCGCAGGTGGGACCCCACCACGGTTCACATCAGACGTGCGCAGCATGATGCTTGGCCTCCACCCCATGGTGTTCCTGAGCTGGAGCTCTGGACCCCTTTTTCCAGCTGCTGAGGCGCTTCTGAAATTAGGGGCATTGTATGAATCAGTGCCTCCTCGCCCGCCTCGCCGCAGCTGCAGTGCATCAGCAGCAGAAGGTTCAGCAACAAAACAGCACACCCAGCAGCAAAGCATCAGGCATCTCGTTGGCCTCGGCCTCCGATTCGGAGAGGGAGAGGCCTCAAATTCTTTTTACGGACATGGCCTACTTCGTATTGATGGTCTGTCGATGGGCCTGCATGAGGCTTTACACACCAGAGACTTTTAGAGCGGTCGCGTCGGCGCACTCAGGCACCGATGGGTCTCCACGTCGAGTCCACGTTGAGTGTGCCCATGTTTCCGCGGTCAATCGGTGAATGCGCTGCCCCCACCCCTGCCTCGAAATTTAAAGTACCCTTGAACGTGGAGATGCTGTCTGCCTTATTGCCGGCATGGCGCGCCGCCCTGACGGTAGTCAATCTCAGTAGGCAGTATACCTAGGCGTGCCTAGGATAGAGAGGGACCGTCAAAGGCAAAAAATCCACCCGGGTGGCTACTAGGGTTTGTTGTACGATATCTTTTTGAACCATTCTGCCGGACACGAGAAAGATGCTGTCCCAGGGGCGGGTATCCACTGCATGTTTAAGTGCAAGTACTTGTACCCCACGGGAGCTTCCCGTAGGACGATACTACCTTATGTACCCCGAGTGAGAGAGGGAGGATACACGTCGTAAATCACAGTCAGTAATTTCACAGCCGAGTCCCTCGCAACCATCAGGCTGTGGCCGGCCCATCGACGATGACCTGAGGGCGGCTGGCCCACCGGCCTCTCCTCTTGCCCTGTTTTACCGAGCAGATCAGTAGGTAGATCAGTCCAAGCAACGGGGTCGACTCTCTGCGCGCAGAACCACGTTGCCGCGGCCCGGTGGGAACTTGGGAACGTGGGACCGTGGGCACCGGTGTCCAGACCCCCAAAGGCTGCCCAAGGACAATTAAACCCTTATCTCTTTCTCAGCTCTCCCGTCCCCGGCTCTGCGCGCCGGCCCTGCTCCCCGAACCGTGATGCACAAGGCTTATTTGTCTACAATGCCAGTACCAACGCGCAGATCCTTCTGTCTGTTTCACGTTGAAAATGTCGACGCCGCAATCTCGACAATTCCCGACGGCTCTGTGCCAAGGAGGCGCTGCCTAGGCCTAGATAACAGCCTCGCCAAGGCCATCTGTCGCCCTCGACTCGACTCGACGATCTGGCGCTGACTTGTTATTTTTGCTGATCTCCTGCTGTCCTGTTCTGTTGCTCTTGCTTGTCTGGGACAATGGCTTTTATTTCGATAGGCCGATCAGCCGTACTAGCGCAACTCGTCATCCCATGGGGTGGCCGTGGGTGACAAGAGAGAGATCAAGCGTCAGTTCGCAGTTGACAAAGCACTTCTTAGAGACCCCTGCAAGCCGTAGGGACGAAGGCCCACCTTTTGATTGTGGTGGCTTCCGTATGTGAGGCGTCACCGGAAGCTCAAAGGACCAACAACGCCTTGTCATTTCCATCAGCACTGGTAGCGGTCACTACTACCAAGGTCCGCATCCTGCGAATCTCGGTTCTGCCAGTGTCACCCATCTGGATCCTGGCGTGCGGCAATCTCCTTGCTGAACTGATTTGGCTGACAGATACACAGTATTCTAGTCCAAGACTGGCAACGAGTCACACGACACACAAAAGGCCTGGTAAGAGATACAGCTCTAGGCTGTGCCATAGCGCCGTTTCTGCCCCCGACGTGTGCATATATATCCTCTCTTTATTTTTGCTCATCCACACAGCCCCCCCCCCAAAAAAAAAAATCAAAAAAAAAATCAAACATTTTTCTCTATACATGGTTCACACAGATCGAGGTTATATCAGATGTCGCGACCTCAGCTGAGGACTTTCCTTGACCCGTCTCCATGCTGACTAGAGTCTGACGGCTCTCCCGGACCAAGGTTGCTAGGAACCCGGTCAAGGTTGTCCAGACGGCTGGAGGCAGGTGCACAATCTGCCTTCTGGTTGCTAGGCGCTCGAAGTGAACTCAACGCGTAGTCTGACTACCCGAAGGCAGTCAATGACGGGCAAGTTTGCTCCGGTTATGGATCCTCGGAGTTTCAAAGCCAGATGCACGGAGAAGTCGAGGAAAGTCGTACTGATCATGGACTGCGCAACTAAGAGAGGTCAATAAGAGCTCGGCGGCATATAGTCCGCTGTGGCATCTCGAACCCTCAAAGTCCGCGTGACAGGTGAGGCGCGTGTCTCAGGAGAAGGATGCCAATATATAATGGGTAAGCCCGAGTCCAAAAGCCCCCTGAAGTGCGTTTGCGCCAGAATTGTGGCAGCTGTCGAACGGTGACTTGATTAGTTGTTTGAGGTAGAGGTACCGATGAGATGACCCAATACAGAGAGGTCGTCTGCTGGCGGATCCGAGACAAGCTCGTCATCAGTGCCAATGACATGACCAACGCCCTGAATGCTATACAACCAGCAGATGATGAACACATTATCTATAAGCGAGTGTGGCCATGGAAATTGCCCCGGTGTTCCACGTGGGATCTTCAATTCCAATAGGAGAACTCCTTGTCCTCTCTGCCTTGGCCTACATGCACATGAATCTATGTATCAAGGCCGATTATAGCCGACTTAGAGGAGGACACAGTTCCTGCGCGAGGATGAGTCCCGTGAAGGCATTTCAATATCGAGTACTAGGCCCTGCAATTGCCGCCAGTGATCTCCTCCTGCCGACTTTGAGAACCATACAGAGAACAGTTCGTGATTGTTTGGCGCTCTCACATTGCCAGAGATCAGAATTCCTGCATTTCTCTCCCTCATCAAAGACATATCGCAGGTAATCATCCTGGGTATTCCGAGAGCATAATTTTCCAGGGAACGTTCAAGGGTAGTTTCACAGAGGATGGGCCCATATATTACCGCAAGAAAAGACTGTATTTTTCAAGAATATGCGAAAGGCTGTCCGTATTATTATCCCAGAAGATGACATTCCGATAGATTTGTAGGGTTTGTGGCATTGTTAATGACATTGGTTTCTGAAGGCCACTAGGAAGCGACTTCTAGATCGTGACACAAGTATGATTGCATCTGTGTGTCGAGTGCAGTGGTGAGAAGAGAATGGCCAGCGGCAAGTCTTTTCGTCGGACCACACGTCGTTAGTGTTAAGCCAGGCTGCCAGCCGTATAGACCGTGGAGGGTGTGGAGATGTCCGGACGTCTTACACACATAACATATACACCTGGCCGTCTTCGCACAACGTGAGGACACGGAAACCCCTCAGGAGGCGACATAGAGGGAGGCGACTACACCTAGGTATCTATCTATTGGGCAGGCGCCTTATTTACTGGGAGGAGCGACTCAGTCCTCGCCAACTGTAAGGGCTCCGAATCACATCAAGCTATGCCGAAGTCCTTGCAGACACTCTGGTTGTTCATTTACCGCAAGGACCGCTCCAGGCAGACCAAAAATCGACTCTTCTCGAACGAGAGGGGGAAGTGCGAGGCTGCAAGCACACAGTCTCGACATGCAGGGCGCAATGCGACATGAAGTCACGTTGCTGATATGCAACTGCTGACTGGCTGCCCAGGGATGGCGAGAGCAGTCCCAAGACTCTATGTATAGACATCTATTTGTGCTCCACACGGCCGTGGTTGAATCCGATGAACCGGTACCTACCCAAGATCCAGGCATGGGAGGCCGTTTCTATGCGGGGGAGCACGGGCCCTGGGTGCGCACAGTCGCTGCCAGCTTCTCGATCAGAGATCCAGAGGGATGACATCGGCATACAACGTCATGGGTCGGTGACTGCGCTGGTTTAGGGTCTAACCTTGGAAGAGTACCTACTGGCTGGGCTGGGCTGTACGGCTGGCGCGCCGGGCTGGGCCAAAGGTGGAAGGTGTGGTGGTGGGTGGGGGGCGTGGCGACCCCGCCAAAATACCCAGCTCCTAGGCTCCGGTAGGCTTCTTTCTTACCTCCCACCGGCGACGTCGGGCTCACCCTTCCTGCCTGCTCCTTCAGCTTTCCCTGCCCTGCATCGTCATCTCGATAACCCAAATCCTCGCGGTCAAGACTATATCCACTGACCGGCCCGCTCGAACGTTTCCCTTTGCCTCAAGAGCGAAACCTCTGCTATCACTCTCTAGCCTTCTTTTCCCAGCTACTTGCCCTCCATAGGTGCGTGTCGACGCCGCGAGCTCATACAAACTCCCCGGTGATTTTGTCTTCCTTGGGAGAGAGGCCTCTCTCCTGGGCTATGCCGATGATGGGGCTTGTCTCTGGAGCACGCCGACGAGCGACATCAAATGCTAGTGCGTGAAATCTACAATTCTTTTCTACCTTGGAAACCATCTCCCGCGTATCCCGCCGCCGTTGTGACTACTACTGCGCCATGCTCTACCCGAACGCTAACCTCTCCCCGTTCTCCCGGTAGGCAGCAGAGGATCTGTCGAGGAGGGCAGAGGGGACCAAGGTGAAGATGAGACCGTTATAGAAGCCGATCAGGGAAATGGTGCGTCAACCTCCCGCCGACACACCGAAACTCGTCGATGCTGATACTTGCGACTGCAGTGCTCGGGCACATTATATCCCAGCTCAGGCCCGGTGCAGACCTTAGCCGGGTCACGCTTCCAACATTCATTCTTGAACCTCGCAGCATGCTCGAGCGGATAACCAAGTAAACCAAATCCCCGTACCTTCAAGCAATCAAGTGACCCCGGCTGACAATCTGCCTTAAAGCTTCATGTGCCACCCCGAAATGCTCCTGCCCATCCCAAAGATGGACGATCCCACAGACAGATTCGTATCCGTCGTGAAATTCTACCTGAGCGGTTGGCATATCCGTCCACCCGGAGTCAAAAAACCTCTGAACCCTATTCTCGGCGAGATATTCACTTGCTATTGGGACTTTCCAGACAACACACGGGCATACTACATCTCCGAGCAGACCTCTCACCACCCACCGAAATCGAGCTACTTCTACATGGTCCCTGACCACCACATCAGAGTCGATGGATGTCTAAAACCGAAGAGCAAATTCCTGGGAAACTCAGCAGCAAGTCTGATGGAGGGCACGGCGACACTCACATTCTTGAACAGGGGCAAGGACCCTCAGAAGGGCGAGCGATAGTAGGTGTAATGCGTTTCTACAAGCCAACTGATGCTGACTGCACTCCTTAGCTTCCTCACGCAGCCGAACATGTACGCAAGAGGAATCCTCTTTGGCAAGATGAAGTATGAGCTCGGCGATCACAGTTTCGTTCGGTGCCCCGAGCTGGGCCTTGTCGCAGACTTGGAGTTCAAGACAAAGGGCTGGGTTGGTGGCACGTACAATGCCATCGGCGGTACCATCAGGAATGAGAAGACGGGCGAGGCGCTGTTCGAGTTCTCTGGATTGTGGAGTGATGAGATGGTCATCAAGAACCTGAAGGTAGACGCAGATTTCCCCTTAAGAATCCGCAATGATGAGACAGGAATCCTAACGACAGAGCAGACTGGTCACAAGGATACCTTCTTCAATGCGCACCGCTCAAAGCCATCGCCCCCACAGGTCAGACCCATAGAAGAGCAAGATGAGAAGGAGTCACAGCGGCTATGGCGTAAGACTGCTCAAGCCGTGAAGGACAGGAACCACGAACTCGCTACGGACGAGAAGACCAAGATCGAGGACGCGCAAAGAGATGAAGCTGCCAAGAGAGCCCAAGAGGGGGTCGAGTGGCACCCTCGTCTCTTCAGGAGAGTCAGAGGTGGTCCTGGTGGCTCCGAGGAAGGAGAAGAAGACCTTGAATGGATAATCAACGCAAAACTGTGAGTGCCTCCTGATTTTATGTCTCGTACGAAAACTGCTGCTGACCTCTCCAATAGCGATCCGACTGACCCAAAGAAACAAATCGAACAAATTCTGGACATATATCCAATCACACCAGGTCAGAAAGCCAACACAACGCGCTCGATTCCTCCCAGGGGTAGCATCAGCGAGGCTCCACCACCGCAACCGAAGCAGGATGATTTGATAGATTTCGGTCAGGACGATACCCCAGCGGAGCTTCCCAGGCCGATACAACACCAACTCAAGGACAACCCCAAGGTAGAGAGCACGGGGGAGATTTCAGGGATGCTCAAGTCTACTGGCAAGGCATCTGAAGGACCGCTGATCGATTTCCATGACGACCTGAAGAAGAATGTTCCTGACATTCGAAGATCAGACACGACCGGATCCAATGACGTTTTCGTAGATGCGAAGGAGTAGGCGAGCATCCCCGCAAGGGTTTGTCTAAACCGAAGAAACAGGATTACGCATAAGTTGGTGACAGTGTAGATGACGGACGAAGAGGTCGACTGCTAAGCGTGAATGCGAGGAAATATCGTGGCGCGACACTTACCCGCCCGTCCAACGGAGGCAGGGGGAGGAGGATCCTTTCACATTGCATCACTTTGTCGATCTCGACCAAGGCAATATAGCATGGGATGGACTTCATTAATGACATGGGCTTTTCCCTTAAGCACATCCTCGTGGAGAAATCATTGAATAGACTCCTGACGCCCCAACCGTTGTGATATCACTCAAGTGCACGTGTCCTAACAACTCGGCCACTCGCAATGCTGAGAAACATGCGCTTGGTTCCTTGACACCCCTGATCCCTCGCACCTACGAGTGCTTTCGTGTCCTCTGCGTGCCTGCCTATAAGTACACTTGAGCGTTGACCCATCCTGCTGACAAATTTGCAGGGTTCTATCGTCACCGCACATGAGCTGCTTGGGGGGGGGGGGGGTTGCTCCCCATTGCTCCCCTCAAGTCTCCTCCTAACCTTGTGATCTCGACCAGCCCCTGGGATGGCCCCTAGTACCTCTTACGGGTGGGCTCGGGGCTTGGGGACCTCGTGGGGCTGCGGACGGCGCCGCCGCTCTCCTTGAGCCACTTCTTGGTGCTGAGCATGAGGTCCCGGTCGAGCTCGTCGGAGGGGTTCTTGCGGTGGATGAAGTTGCAGAAGCCGCCGCGGACGCAGCCCTCGCCCGAGTTGAGGCGGCAGCAGGCCTCGCGGAAGTCGGTGACGGGGGAGAGCTCGCAGTAGATGGGGCGGGCGGCGTACCAGCGCGAGTTGAGGTCGTCGCAGGCCTTCTGGGCCGACTCCTCGTACTTGAAGCGGGCGTAGACGTTGCCGATCAGGTGGTCGTTGTTGTTGTCGCACACGACGAGCTCCTCGAGCTCGCCGTACTTGCACATCTCGCACCATATGTCCTCGTAGAAGGCGTCGAAGTGATTCTGCAGCTGCGACGCGTTCATGCGGTTCTTGGGGTCGAAGGCCGGGTTCTGGTACAGGTTCGGCATCAGGATCGTCTGGCTGTACGACGGCTTGACGTGTTTCCGGGAGCAGCGGTCGCCGTGCCTGCACGCCCCGATCTTGTAGTAGAACGAGCAGTTGACCTGTTGTTGCGCAGTTAGTAGGAGGCGACGTGGTGATGGGCGACGGCGGGGATGACTGCTGGGGTACGCACCTTGTCTTGCTCGGTTCCGAAGATACTTGCTAGATACTGAGCCATGGTGACGGTGTGCTGGCGACGACTGGCGATGCACGAGGGTGTGGTTTTCTGCTCAGGGTTGAATCTCGGCTGGGCGTCGTGCACTATTCGAAGGCGGCAGTTCGATCGCAAGGAGGTTCCAACACCAAGAGCAACGCATGTGAAGTCTTGGAATTTCCCCAGCCACAGCCTGGAGCTTGCTGGTCCATATCGATATCGGCAGAAACAGAGAGTTGCGCCACAATGCATTAGTAAGCAGATCCAAGTTTCATTCGGTACGTACAGAAATGCAGTCTAGACTACGGTACAACATGCAGGGATCACAAAACGTGGGTTGTGAGGATCATCAACCCATCCCCAGTAGGATGATCTCTGGGATAATCTCTTGTGGGATGATTTCCTCTGGGATAACCTCCTCCATAACCTACCCTGGGATAACCTCCTCTGGGATAATTTTCAATGGGATAACCTCCCGTGGGATAGCCTCCTGTGAAATAACCTCCTGCCTCCTCTATGATACTCTCCTGCCTCCTATGGGATAATCACTTGCGGAACAACCTCCTCTGGGATAACCTCCCCTGGGATACTCGGTGTCTTTACTTGCTACTTTTAACATAGAGGGCTGGTTACATATGCCTTAGATCCCTGTAAGATATGAATTGTATAACTGTATAAGCAACGATACTTGTGAAAGCTGTTGATCTGCAAGGTGAATTGCTAATTACTAGGTTGGAAAACTAGGTTGGAAACTTATACACACATCTGTGTATTGAACACATCCTCGGGTGTGCATTTCTATTTCCTCGGGCGGCAGGCTTTGTACAATGTTACTGCTGAAGTGGAATGTGGCAAAGTACCCCGTCGTACGTTGACCAACCTTGGAAGCGAGCAGCGTTCGGTACCAACATACAGTACCTGTATTGCTTTATTCATATCTGTCCTGATCTGATGCGCACCCCACCGAGTAGAATTTATTCTTGACCCTGGAATACGGTGAGTCGCAGAGATGGATCTGCGGCGGCTGATGACTCGGCCGTGTGCTTTCGGGCAGGTATGGATGCAAGCAGAGGCCCATGAATGGTTACGGTAGCAAGTTCTCAGCCCCACAGATATCCGCACACCTTGACAGGAATGCACCCTCAAAGCCCACAGCGTCAAGATGGGCTGTCTGTCTGCATCAGGTTAGGTGCGCACGTGTCTAACTCCTCGAGACTGTTTCGCATGCTAGAAGTAGACGCAGTCATGTCATCATATTGAATGCGCATTGTTCCGAGGCAGCCCAGGTAGCTCAACAAGCTTTCCGGGGCAGTCCCTGGCAGACGAACTCGTGGCTCTGGGACAGGCTACTGCGAGCCCCGCCCTCTAAAAGTTGCGACTCGCACGAACCCAATTGTTGCTACTATTTGCCCGTCCTGCCCGCTCCCCTGCCTCTCGTGTGGAGACCGAGGAGGCAGGTTCCAGTGGGGAGTGGGATAAGTTGGCGCGAGATATGTGGCTTGCTCAACTATTTGGCACGAGTGAGGCCTCATGAAAGCGAACTAGATGGATTAATAGCGCAGCTCTACAGGTGCTGTAGGGCCAGCGATGATACCCTGGCCAACAAGCCATCGATCGGGATCGCGGCCCAACTCGTTTCCAAGGTCGGCGGGTAGAGACTAGTGTACTGCATTCAGAGTTTCGTGGATATCCGGCCCAGGATTTGCGACAAGCTGAGCAGCCGCTGCCTCTTGGCAATATTCCAACTTCTCCCACCTGGGGACCGGCTAACCGAGACTGTCGTCCTTGCGATTGGGACAATTTCCTGTGGGATACCCGCCATGGGCTAATTTCCTGTGCAGTAGCCTCTGTGGGACAACCTCCTGTGGGATAACCTCCTGTGGGATAACCTCCTGTGGGATAACCTCCTGTGGGATAACCTCCTGTAGGATAACCTCCTGTAGGATAACCTCCTGTAGGATAACCTCCTATGGGATAACCTCCTGTGGGATAACTTCCTGTGGGATAACCGCTATCCTCTTGTTGTATACTACTCGGTGGGACAATCCCTCCCCGAAGGCCAGGCTCCCTGAGGCACCGTGTAGGCACAGTGGGGACGTGTTTGCATGCAGTTTGCTGTGTAGCAGACAGATAGCGTCGAAGTTCCGGGCAGCACAGTTTGGCCTCCAGCCCCCCAGCTTCCAGAAGCTCTACGCTCTGGATCCCTGCACGAGCTTGATTGGCCCCACAGCTCAGCCACATTGGATCCCCGGCCGGGCTACGTCACATCATCACAGTGTGCTCTCAAGGGACCCCAGGGGCAGCTGTCCAATGCGCTCTGCTTGCTTGGTCTGCCACAAAGCAGGCTTCCAAGCGTGGAGGTGGTTCCAGTCGTTAGCTGAGCTTCTTGTGATTCCGAACCGAGACAAGACCACTGGGACGGGAGTCCAACCAAGGCATTGACAACGTTCCGGGAAGCTTACCACCAACCTCCAACATTGCCTAGGCTCGCCCGACCCATCCAAGCTACCTCACCACTCTCTTATCTGTCCCTCTTTTGCTTCAGGCCGGCCATCCTGTCCTCACCTCTCCTGCCTCCCGTGTCATCACATTAGCTCATCTCCCCTCCCCTCGTCACAATCTCCCCAGGAAGGCTGCTTGCGCTCAGGACAGTCAAGCCTTGTCACCTGGCCAGCATCTCCGCCGACAACACATCATCCCACCCCCAAGCTTCACCTGTGCCAGCTTTGTGTGTATCAATTGGATCCCCTACGCGCTGCTGCATCTTGTAGCCGTGCTGTCTACTCAACATGGCGACTGAGCAAGCGGCATCAGAGCTCAAACAACAGGGCGCCATCGAGGCGGCACAGAACCCTGAGAGCTCTGTGTCAGCCGACGATGCCCAGAAGAAGATGCTCGAGGAGAGCAAGGCGGCTGGAGTGGCTGCCTTCACCTTTGACCCAGATGCAAGCCCGGAGCAGAAGAGAGCCCAGGCTAGAGAAGTGAGCACAAGAGTCTAACGTCCTCATCCACCTGTCGCTCCACTAACCATGAACCCCCAAAGGCCATCCCAAAGGGCTTCCATTCGAAGCGGCCCAAAGGCGCAGCGCTCGTGACCGACCAAGACGACGGTACCAAGCCGGAATACGATCTGCCAGAAGCTTCCAAGGCCGGCGTTGTTGAGGTCTCGAAAGACGCCGACGGAAAAACGATACATGAGGACGACGGTGACGATGGTGGAGCAAAGATGGGGCCCATGACGGGCTGGGCACCCCAGTTCGGCTGGCCTGTCGAGTCTATCCAGGAGGGTGAGAGCCTGCTCGATCATCAGACCTGGCTAGAGGGAAAGGTTCCGGACAAATTCTACGGTGACTGGTACTACAATGCCGCCGTGATCGCATTCGCTTGCATATCGTCATGGTTTATAGCTCTCCTTGGAGGCGGCCTCGGTTGGGTCTTCATCATCATGGCTATCTGCGCGACCTACTACCGGACCTCGCTCCGTCGAGTTCGCCGCAACTTCCGGGACGACCTGAACCGCGAGCTATCGCTCAAGCGACTAGAGACGGACACAGAATCTCTCGAGTGGATCAACTCATTCCTAGTCAAGTTCTGGCCCATATACCAGCCAGTGCTTGCGCAGACCATCATCAATTCGGTGGATCAGGTCTTGAGTGGTGCGACGCCCGGCTTTCTCGATAGTCTGAAGCTCAAGACCTTCACGCTCGGCTCCAAGCCACCGCGTATGGAGCACGTCAAGACCTACCCCAAGGCCGACGATGACGTGGTCATGATGGATTGGAAGTTCAGCTTCACCCCAAACGACACTGCCGATATGACAGCTCGTCAGGTCAAGAACAAGATCAATCCCAAAGTCGTTCTCGAAATCAGGGTCGGCAAGGCCATGATCAGCAAGGGTCTCGATGTCATCGTTGAAGACATGGCTTTCTCGGGCATCATGCGCCTGAAAATGAAGCTGCAGCTTCCCTTTCCGCATATCGAGAAGGTCGAAATGTGCTTCCTCGACCGTCCGACCATTGACTACGTCTGCAAGCCCCTCGGTGGTGAAACCCTTGGATTTGATATCAACTTCATCCCCGGTCTGGAGACCTTTATACTTGAACAGATCCACGGTACATTGGCACCGATGATGTATGCGCCCAATGTGTTCCCTCTCGAGATTGCCAAGATGCTTGCTGGATCTCCGGTTGACCAGGCCATTGGTGTCGTCGCGATCACTCTACACGGTGCCCAGGGGCTGAAGAACCCCGACAACTTCTCCGGTAACCCTGACGGCTATGCTGTGGTCACCGTCAACAAGAGACAGCCATTGGCACAGACCAAGGTTGTCAAGGATACACCTAACCCACGGTGGAACGAGACCCACTATATTATCATTACCTCCTTCCATGACTCCCTGGACACCGAAATCTACGACTGGAACGAGTTCCGCAAAGACAAGGATCTGGGTACTGCATCATTCGCTCTCGACAACCTCGAAGAAGACTACGAGCATGAGAACCAGCGGCTGGAGATCAAGTCTGGCGGAAAGGATCGCGGTGTTCTGATGTGTGATATTCGCTTCTTCCCGGTTTTGGAACCTACCAAGGACGAAGACGGGAACGAAGAGCCCGCCCCAGAGACGAACACAGGTATTCTGCGCTTCAACGTCGAACAGGCCAAGGATCTGGATGGTTCGAAGAGTATCGTCGGCCAGCTCAACCCATACGCGAGCCTCCTGCTCAACGGCAAAGAGGTTCACACGACGAAGAAGCTGAAGAGGACCAATAACCCAATCTGGGACAATGGCTCCAAAGAGATTCTTATCACAGATCGTAAGACTGCCAAACTCGGCGTCGCCATCAAGGATGACCGTGACCTAGCTGGAGACCAGATCGTGGGGACCTACCAGATCAAGCTAGACGATATGCTTGAGCTGATGGCTAAGGGACAAGACTGGTACAATCTCTCTCAGACACCGACAGGCCGAGTGAAGATGCAGGCTCAATGGAAGCCAGTGGCCTTGTCCGGGGTTGTTGCCGGGACTGGAGGCTACCAAACACCAGTTGGTGTTATGCGCTTCCATTTCAAGGGCGCCAAAAACCTGCGCAATCTCGAGGCGATGGGCAAGTCTGATCCATACGTGCGTGTTCTGCTCTCTGGCATTGAGCGGGGACGTACAGTGCACCACCGCAACACTTTGAATCCAGACTGGGATGAAGTCATATACATTCCCGTACATTCCGCGCGTGAGAAATTGTCGGTTGAGGTCATGGATTTCGAGAAGATGGGCAAAGACCGCAGTCTTGGTCTTATTGAGATTCCTGCAAGCGAGTACATATCACAGGACGAGACTGGTGAATACCTCGTCCATGATAAGAAAGCGCCGCGTGAAGACGGCCTTCGAATGCACGGCAAGGGTGTTCCAAAGGGGCTGCTCGACTATACCGTTGCGTTTTATCCTACGCTGAACGTTGCCGACCCCGAAGACGAAGAGGAAGAGGAGAGGGAGAAGGAGGGCACGTCCGCAGCATCTCAGAACGGGGACGCGAAACAGTCACTCGATGTGCCACGTTCTGGAGAGGCCGGGAAGTTCTCATCTTCCCTGGGTGCGCCTGCCGACGGGGACAAGGGCAAGGATGCAACACCGCCCAAGTCGCCCGTCACACCTGTTTCTCCTAGCTTTCCTCGGAAGTCGAGGGAGGAAAGACACCCACCCAAGGTCCATCTCACTCCTCAGGAGCTCGTCAAGTACGATTCTGGTCTCATTATATTCAAACTCATGGAGGCAGAATTGCCCGAGAGCCATGCTCATATCGAGGTGTTTGTGGACGACATGGCTTTCCCCTCTTATGTTTCGTCGACCGCCAAACACAAGTCTAACAAATTCGACGAAATCGGAGATTGCTTCATTCGCGAGTTGGAATTCTCCAAGTTGACGATCAAGGTCCGCGAGAAGGGCGGCAAGCACGGCGACGACGACAAGGATAGCACGCTGGCTCGTCTGTCAGGCAATACGCTGGACACACTGAAGCAGTGTTTGGTGAGTCGATGGTCGTACTACCGAAAGGTTTCAAGGCTGACATGTTCCAGAACAATCCTACCACGCTGATAATGAAAGACGAGGACGGAAGACCCAGCTCGGTGAAAGTCAGCCTCAAGTATGTCCCAGTGAAGATGCAGCTTGATGCCAGCGAGAGCATCAACAACATGGGCAACCTTCGGGTTGACGTACTGGACGCTGTTGAGCTGCCGTCCGCAGACTCCAACGGGAAGAGTGACCCTTACTGCAAGTTCGAGTTGAATGGCCGAGAGGTTTTCAAGACCAAGGTGCAGAAGAAGACGCTTCACCCGGCATGGAACGAGTTTTTCGAGGTTCCTATCCCCTCTCGAACTGCTGCCGACTTCAACGTCAAGGTCTTGGATTGGGATTTTGCAGACAAGCCTGACTTCCTCGGCGGCGCGGCCATCAACTTGGAGTCGCTAGACCCGTTCAAGGCCCAGGAGGTCAAGCTCATCCTGGACGGGAAGTCAGGTGTCCTGAGACTACGCTTGCTGTTCCGTCCGGACTACGTGACGAGAACCCGACAAGGCTCGTCAACGTTCTCCGGTACATTCGCTGCACCAGGCAGGATAGTTACTGGCGTTGCTGGTGCACCTATCAAAGGCGCCACAGGCATTGTTCACGGCATTGGTAAAGGTGCCTCTTTCATGAAGCGGGGCTTGACGGGCTGGAAGAAAGATGATGACTCTATCCCAGAATCACCGTCCGCTGGCCTTCAGGAGTCACCCGTGGTCATCAACGGCGCTGAATCGACACCTGGTGGTCTGAAGCGATCGACTGGCCTTGGATTCTCCGATGCTGAAGTTTCACCGGACGCCTCGCCACAACCGGCTCTTGGCGCCAGCAATGGAAACCACAACCGCACGAAGAGCTTTGGCGCAGCGTCCACACACAGTGCGGTAGTACCGGGGCCGGGAGCTGGCACGGCGACGTTCACCATTGTTTCTGCCGCAGGCTTCCCGTCGTCCTCGGACTTGTTCATTGTTGTCCAACAGACAATGCCGAAGAACAAGACCATCGGAAAGACCAAGCACCACAAGGCCTCAGGAGGGACGTTCACATTTGGAGAGACATTCAGGTGTGTCTGCGCCCCCGACGCCGCCTTCTCCATTCAGGCCAAGGAGAACCACACCCTTAGAAGCGATGAGGACCTGGGCGAGCAGTTTTTCCCTCTTGACGAATCGCCTTCTGTAAGCGAGAAGACGATCAGCGTGGGCGAAGGCACCGTTGTGGTGAAGAGTTCGTTCGTCTCCTCCGAAGCCAACGGCGGCGGCAGTCTGGCCCCAGGCAGCCCCAAGTCAGCCTTTTCGCGCCGCAGTTTCCTGGGCAAGAGGGAGGGCAGCAGCGCCCGCAGCCGCGAGCCCACGCCGAACCCTTAGAGAGGGCGGGTAGGCATGCTTTCACGCGAGTCGCTGAGGTTATCCTCTGATGCACGTAGTCGGGAGTAAAAAGGAGAGAGGGAGAGAGAGAGCGATTCTTTGAGACTGATGGTCGTCGGGCTTGTCGTAACTGTTTCACCGCGGATACCTATTTCCCTACATCTTCTTTCTGTCGTTTCGGTTTGGTTGGACACAGGTAGCCGTGGGTGGGCCAAAAAAGGACTGGATTGCTGTTTCCTGCTTTGGATCGTATAAAGACCGGGGGCTGGCTCCGAATACCAGGCTTGGAGGAGATACGTAGTACATCCTTACCAGACTTTCTCCTTGTTGGCTTTCGGTAGCTCCTCGGTAAATCCACTATTAATATGACGATTATGAGTTTCACGAGATCTTCAATGACAATAGTATTTAGAGTTCACACTGGTGTTTCATTTCGTTCCCTCATATACGAGCTCCACCTGTTCCATCGATCTCCTGGCGAAGCTTGCTCGTAGATCTGATCTAGATGTTTAAGTTCATCGTCTGCATGAGTATGGTCACGGCAGATGCAGCACGACGCTGGTTCCTTCCCAGCCAATGCGGTTGCAGTCGTACAGGAGAGTTTGAACAAAGGCGTCAGTCACATCGTTCCTAATCATCTACACGGCGCCCCTCGTCGCCATGGCGGCATGGATGATGAGTGCTGGCGTCAATCCCAGCAAATGTACAAGACTTTCTCATTAAATTTATGTATGTATACGCTACTAGCGAATTCGTCGCTGTCCGGGCTCGCCGGCACACGCAGTTGTAGCAAAACCAGCCTCGTTCCCAAACGCCGTTACAGGTCTACAGCAAGTATTGAAGGCGCTTCCGATCCATCCTAGTGCCTTGAATAATACCGCCGCCCGATCCCCTCCCAAACAAAATTATCGTTCATTTCGTACAAAGCGTCATTGCATAGCGGGTCGTGAGCTCATCCAGTACAGTTACTTCACTGGTTCTCATATAACGACCACGCCAGCAACGAACGCCAGCAGCGGTGCGGCGAGCAGCAGCCACAGCCCGCAAGAAGCCATGCCCGCGGACGGCCCGGCGCCGTTCTCGGCGGCCGTCTTGGAGCCGACCTTGCTGTTCTGCTGCTGGGCCCCGCCAGCCACCGGCGGGGCCTCGGGGGCGCTCGTGGACACGGGGAAGCCCTGGTCGTCGTAGCTCCTGGTCGCCGTCGCCCAGCCGGAGGGGAGCGTCACGGTGGTCGCGAAGCCTTGTCCGTCCCAGGTGGTGATGGTCTCTTCACCGCCAGGAGCCGCTGCCCCGGGCTGCGAGGACGGAGAGGCCGAGGAGGCCGGCGAGGAGGAGGCTGTGAGGGGGCCCTGTGGGGTGAGAACGTCAGCTTGCTGCATCTTCGGGGAGTCTGAATTGATCTGGGGAGGAGGACCGCGAGAAGTCCTTAGAGTCTGATTTTTTAAACGTACTAACCGCTGTCGAGCTGTTGGGCACGATCTTGCCGCTCGAAGTCATGCGCCAGCCGCTGGGGATGGCATCGACGCTCGAGACGCTGGTCGAGGACCCGCCGGCGATTCCGCTGCCGGGAAAGTTGGCGGAGCCGGTCGATGCCGTCGCGCCGGACACGGTGGTGACGGTGCCGGCCTGGTCGGCGTTGGCGTTGATCTCGCCGCCGTCGCTCTTGATGGACTCCCAGGTGCCGGACATGTCGCCGTACGAGTACTTGCTGCCCGTGGAGTAGTCGGTGACGGAGACCTTCTGCACCGTCGCGGTGAAGGGGCCCTGGGAGTAGTCGGTCGAGCCTCCGGCCCAGGCGACGGTGCCCTCCGAGTTGCTGGGGTCGCCGCCGGCCCAGATGCCGAACTTGAGCTGCATGGGCGTCTGCGGGTAGTATTGCGGGTACGAGGACGCCTCGAGGACGCGCACGTCGCTGCCGCCGATGGACCAGACGATGCGCTCCGAGGTCCAGTCGAACGAGTAGGTGACGAACTCGTCCTGGTTGTTGGGGGCGGAGGCGTAGACGAGCGGGTCGGGAGCCCTCTGGCCCTTGCCGAAATACATGGTCTGGACCTGGGAGTTGTCGACGCCGAGGAACTCCATGTCGATCTCGTCCAGGTCGTCGGACTGGAGCACGACCGAGGTGACAATGCCGGTCCCGGGTGCGCACTTCATGGTGATGTCGACCTTGCCGAACATGATGTAGAAGACGCTGTTCAGCTGCGGGGCGTCGCCCGACTTGCTGATGGTGAATGTGACGCCGTCAGAGCCGTATGATGGCGTACCGCCACTGGAAGTAAACGAATTGACCTCGCCCTGGGTGAAGTCGACGTTGATGGCCATGCCCAATGCCGGGTTTGCGTCACATGCTGGATATAGACTGTCAGAGGGGGATCACGGCGGGACTGTAGCGAGCGACCTACTTGTCTGTGTGGGGTTGCAGTCGGTAGATGTCTGAGCCGTTGCAAAGCCGGCCAGGAGCGCAGCTGAGGCAGCAGCCCGTAATGACCTTGCGAGGAACATAATGCTGGCTGGGTGAAGAGGCTGGCAGGAGATGTCGACGACGAGCAGAGCAGGAGACGGTTGGGTTTATCCTGTCCCGGTGGCTCTCCTCTCCAGCAGGACAAGAGGGGAGGCGGGTGATGATGTTGACCGGACAAGCACCTGGATACTTGTATGGTTCTAGCCTACAGCAGAGCAAACAAGCAGAGACAAGAACAGGACAAGACAAGACAGGCTGTGAGACGGACGTTGGTGCGAGTCGCAGAAGGATGTCTCGGGACACGACATGGCAGCCACATGCGATCGGGTCGTGCCTTGTGGGTTGGGTTATATCTGACCATTCTGCCCTCTCCCAGCCTCACCAAATCAAACAGGGCGGTCCGGACCAGCACCAAAACAGACCGCAGGCAGCGTCATACCCGCGGCGCCCACGTCGTTCCGCTGAGGGTGCCAGGGAAGCATGGCTCCATGGCTCGCATGGGTGTGGGTGTGAGTCCTGTCGACGTGGGACCGCTGCAGGCCTGCGATCCTTGCCCTGCCCAAGCCCCGAATGTTTTTGTTTTGATTGGCGCCGCCGGCCGTTGCCCATCATATCATCACCTCCATTTCGGGGTAGAAATAAAGGTGGTTGGGAGGGGCTGGAGCGGCCGAGCCCCCTAACAGAGTCTGCCTACGTCAGCGGCAGGTGCTGTTAGCGGAATATACCCGGTGAAATTGTGGGCCACCCATCTTGCACCGCTGCTCTGTATCAGTCCACTAATAATAATCCATCCTCACCCACCGCAACAACAAAGGGTCCCTTGGAGCTGCGCAGCTCGAGTCCGATTCCCCTGGCGTCAGTCGCCCTGGGAGACTACTCCGGATGTTCAGACAGCTCCTAGAGCTCTGCCGAGCTAGAGGCGCCGTTTTCTTGGAGCTCAGCAAGCTCGCTCCATGGGTCCTACTTACAAGTAGTGTCACATGCTCAAGCATATGCCCAGGTACCGCAGTCATGCAGGACATGCTGTTTGTATCGCAGATACCCGTCATGCCCCTGACTCGGCTCGGCAAGCTGCGCCAAAGCGTTCACGGTCCTGTTCTCTCTCGCAATCGAGAGCCCGGGGGGAGGAAGAAGGAAGAGGCCTGCTGCAGGCTGTGAGCCCCTCGTCATGCTAGACAGATAATGATACACGTGTACGAGCACGAGACAGCACACATGTCACTCAAGATCGATCAGGAACGGATTGATGAAAACGATTTACTCTTAAGTATGTAAAATCATCGCTTCCTCTAGCAATTTTCCTGTTTGTTTGGGTTTGGTTGCTGCTTCAGCACTGTTTCCACAAACCTTGTCTCTACTCTGCGGACGGAACCGGAACGTCTCAGTGCTTCTAAAGCGCATCTAGAATCCTCTCTATCAAGTGGTGAGCATTCAAATGGTTTTATCGGGATAGCAAAAGATTGCCCTCGCAGAATGTTTCCAGCCGCGTCGTCTAGTCAGAAGGTTTGCATGCCCGGCAGTTGCTAGACCGATTGTCGAGCTAAGAAATGTGCCGTCGAGCTTCAGGCCGGGTCTGGGTCCCGGGCGAGCGCCGGGCTATTCGGCCGAGTCGACAATTAATACGTACTGTGTACTGGATGTGGGTTGCTGGTGACCAGGCGGTGAGAAGTCTAGAACTCCCAAGCAGAATCCTCGCCGATGGAGGCGATGGCCCAGGTGAACTTCTCGCGGAGAGTCTTGGGGAAGAGCCGCTCGATGGGCACGTCGA
Source organism: Diaporthe citrichinensis (assembly GCA_014872995.1). Lineage (NCBI taxonomy): Eukaryota > Fungi > Ascomycota > Sordariomycetes > Diaporthales > Diaporthaceae > Diaporthe > Diaporthe citrichinensis. The sequence continues at coordinate 347,446 of JADAZR010000003.1, forward strand.
ACTTGTTGGAGAAGACGACACTGAGTCGTGGATCGATGTAGTTCTGCCAGAGATTAGCACAAGGCAGCCCGCACATGAATCGGTGCGACTCACGATCTTGGAAGTTCCCAAGGCAACCTCCTTGTTGCCTTCACGGTCAGCAGACTGAGCTTCGAGGTTCTTGATCCTCTCCTCAATCTTGACAATGTTTGCGTCGAGCTTGGCCACCGTCGGACCCTTGCCCTCGGCCTCGACCTTCTTGGTCTTGTTCTCCTTCTTGAACTTCTTCTCGAGCTCCACCGCCACCTTGAGTCGCTCCTTCAGCTCCTTCTCCGGAAGTGGCTTCTTCTTCTCGGCGACAAGCTTCTCGTTGTCCTTCTCGAATTTCTTGGTAATCTTGGTTCGCTGGTCCTCGACAAGGAAGGCCTGATGGCTGAGGACCCACTCGTCAGTTAGCTCGGGCTCTTTCTCGAAGAACGCCGCTCCCCTCTTCTTCTTAAGCTTGGGTTCGACGTCCAGTAACATCATCTTCACCCGCCATCTCTGGTACTTGAGGCCTTTGATCTGTGGAACTTAGCGTTAGCAATATGTCAGACCCATGAGGCTCATCAAAGGATAGACTAACCCGGTCTCCTAGCTTCTCCATTGCCTGCTCGTGGCTGGCACCCACGGTACGCTTGTGGTTGCAAAGAATGGCGACCTCCCGGTTGCAGTCGTTGTACAGCTTGACCTTCTCGTTGACGGTGAGGTTCTTGTGCTGTTTGGGGTCCAGATTCTGCAGGAGATTTGACATGGTGTAGGACGCGTTGTAGGTACGGAACACCTTCGCCGTCAGTCCGGGCATGTAGTTGGATAGATGCTTGTTCAATTGCGACGTCTGCCACAGTCAGTATTTCTAATCCAATAAATCGAAGAGAGCGCGGCACTCACATTGACGCGATCGAATATGTCGTCGCCGTCCTCTTTGGGGGGCTTCTTGAACATCTTCAAGTTCTTGAAAACCTGACGGTCGACGTTGACCTCATCATAGAATCGGATGCTGTCTTTGCCCAGGAAATCGAAGATGACCGTGTCTGGCTCTCGAAGGGTCAAGTGCTCGAACTTGAGAGAACAGCAGCCAACAGTGTCGGCCTCGTTGTCCGTGTCCTTCTCATTTCCAGCTCTGAGCGCGAATTTGTCAATCAGATACATCGCAGTGGCCATCTGGCGCTCCTGCATGACCTCACTCTTCAGCTTCTTGGTGTAGTCCTTGCGAATGAAATCGATGTGCTTCTTGAGGTCGCGAGCCTTCTCGAACTTGGCCATATCCGCCTTACCCTTGACAGAGGCGCTGGCAGCAAGCATAACGTACTTGTAGTTGCCGTTGACGTTCTCCTGCCACATGGCCAGCCAGGTTGCCTTGTTGTCGTGCTGAACTGCCTTCCATTTATGCCCTGGTGGCGGCGAAGGGACCTCGGCTTCTTTCCCGATATTGATGGTGATCTGCTCTGGCAACACCCGTTTCTTGACCTTGCCAGTCTTGGGGTGCTCGCCACGGCCCCGGAACAATGCGGGAGGCTCGACACGGAAGTTTCCAACCTTTTCCTTGCGCCCGTTCCACTTGCAGTACTGTAGCGGCTCCTCCAGCTTCTGTCTCTCATCCTTGGCCTTGAGCTTTTCCTCTTTGGTCCAGGCCTTCTTCGCTTCAGATATGGCCTTGTAATGCTCGTATATGTTGCTGAAATCAAGCTTCGAGAAATCTTTGATGTCGACCTTGTTTCCATTCTTGTCTTTGGCGCCTCCGGTCTTCTGCAAGATCTCCTTAAAGTCGCCAAAGAAGTTCTTCTGGAAAACAGGGTTGGTCACATTCTGGGTTGAGTTGAGCATGGCGCCGAAGAAACCCGCGACTTCTTCTGCGTCAGGGTGAAGTTCCACAGGAGTGCCATCGTACAACAGCCTGACATTCTTCGGCAGTGGCTCGTATGCCGGGGGAAAGAGCACACCATTGTGCTCGAGAGTGTTCCACTTGATACTGTCGTCTTCGGGTTTTGGCTCATTCCACCACTCGTGGACCTCGTCATCCTCGTCCTCGTCAGGCGACTTGTCCTTGGTCTTAGCCGGTGCTTTCTTCGGCGCCGCCTTGCCCTTGACAGGAGCCTTCTTCTCGGCCTTGACACCGTTGGCTTTCGAGGCGGTTCCGTTCGACTGCTTCTTGACGGGTTTGGCCAGGGGCTCATCGTCCGATGATTCTTCCTTCTTCACAGCCTTCTTTGGAGCAGCCTTTTTGACCTTGGCGTCGTGCGCTCGGATGGCCTTGGCCTCCTTCTCCGCCTTTTTCTCGATCTGAGCCTTCTTCTTAGCTAATTTCGCACCGAGAGGCTTGTCATCGTCGGACGAGTCGGTGGGAAGGGCAGTCTCCTTGTACGAAGGTGGCAGCTTCTTGGCTGCTATGGGCTCGTCATCGCTGTCGTCGCTGTTCCTAGGAGCCTTTTTGGGGCGTTTCGCCTGGTTCTAGTGTCAGCCCAAGGGCGCGCTTCCAAAATGGCAGCTTTGCAGCGCCCCAGAGTGCCAGGACCTACCAGAGGAATCTCGTCATCACTATCAGACTGGTCCTTGTAGCTGACATTGTTGCTGATGGAAGAGCGTGACTTCCTCTTGGCAGTGCCATTTGGTTGATCTATGTCCATTGAATCATCATCGATTGGGCCATTTCGGATTGAGATGCCTGTGGCAGAGGGCTTTGATTTGGAAGCGGAGTCGTCCATAGCCTTGTCTTCGGCCTTTGAAATCTTGGAGGCTGAGACTTCACAAAACCATCAACAACGGTTAGCAACGTGAATGGAAACGCCCTTGAAAGATGGCGATGAACATCGACAACGTAGGAGGCGAACGAAGTGACAAAAGGGCAGGTGAAAAGGGTCGGTGGGTCACTTACGGTGGTTGCCGTTGGATCTTGCCAGAGGCATGTCATCGTCGGAGTCGCCGTACGAAGACATGACTGGTTTTGTGGAGGAGTCAAGTGATTCGAGAGGGTGGTGTGTGCTGTGTAGTGAGGGTAGCCCAGACGGCGGTGGGTGGAAGGAGGGAAGTCTGAGATACTCGGTAGTGCGAAAGGAAAGGGAAGTGAAAGTAAGCGCAGATGGATGAAGGAGCAAGTCACCGGGGCCCGAGCTGGCTCAACGGGTGGCGTTGGGGGCAGCTCGAGTTTTTTTTGTTTGGTAGAAACTTGCAGTGGGCAGTGAGCGTTGCGAAGATATAGACGGGCCAAAAAACCAAAGAGAGTAAAGTCAAAGTGAGGCGAGAAGAGAGGGACGAGGGAGAGGATTGATGGCCAGGGCGGGCGCGCAAAGACTGAAGACTGACTGGCGCAATGGCGAGGAGGTACCTGCCTAGGTACCGACCCGAGTGCCTGCCTCCGGGGATCCAGACGGTCTTGGTAGCACCCCCCTGCCGTGATCCTAGCGCACGTGACGGCCCCAAGCCGGTTCGGGGACGGGGCGAAAAGAAGACGGCTCGCGACCTGCAGCAGCATCATTTGAGAGACTTAGAGACCGGAGAGAGCTTCTCGCGTACCCTCCTGCCAACACCCCCGCCCAACCAATTGGTCCTCCGATCGTCACTGCTCAATCGAGCCACCGCCGGCAGAGCATTTCACGTTCAGATTCCCAAAAGACAAGATGCTGTCTAGAGCTGCGCGGCCGGCTCTGAGAGCTGGAGCTGCCTTTCCCTCTCGGTATGTGTTCGACGCTCGCGGGCGGGCCGCGAGTCTGCATGGGCGCCCACCTCTACCTCTACGAGCACAAGCGAGGCCTGGCATTGGATCCTCTTGACTGGGTTGATGCATAAGTCTTCAATTGTGATGGGGGAACTGCCTAGGAACCAACAAGCTGACATGTCTCCTTCAACCAAACAGCGCCGTCACGTCCGCCCCTCATGCTGCCGCCGGCTTCGCGACGCTGCGAGAAATCGAGGGCCGTCTCAAGTCCATCCGCAACATCGAGAAGATCACCAACACCATGAAGATCGTGGCCTCGACCAAGCTTACCCGCGCTCAGCGCGCCATGAACGAGTCCAAGGTCTACGGTCAGACTTCGAAGGAGGTCTTCGACCAGGCCGAGACCAAGCCTCTCGAGGGCGAGGACAAGAAGACCCTCATTGTTGTCTGCTCCTCCGACAAGGGCCTCTGCGGCGGTATCCACTCCGGTCTTTCCCGCTACATCCGTCGTCTCTTTGCCGAGAAGCCCAACACCTACGAGCTCGTCATCATTGGCGAGAAGTGCAAGGCCCAGCTGTCGCGAACCCAGGCCAAGGACATCCAGCTCAGCTTCGCCGGTGTTGGAAAGGACGTTCCCACCTTTGCCGATGCGCAGGCGGTCGCCGACCAGATTGTCCACTTGCCCCACGAGTACGCTGCGATCAAGGTGCTCTACAACAAGTTTCTCAACGCTCAGAGCTACGAACCTTCCGAGATTGATGCGTTCTCCGAGGAGGCTATCAAGGCTTCTCGTACGTGCTTAGGCCCCATTGAAACAAAGTGCCAAATATTGTCCGTGCCTGCTCTTTGCTAACGCCGCTCACAGAAAACTTCTCTGCTTTCGAGATCGACGAGGAGCTCCTGCCCAACCTGCAGGAGTACGCTCTCGCCAACGCCATCTACTGGGGTCTTGCTGAGGGTCACGCCTGCGAGCAGTCTGCCCGCCGAAACGCTATGGACGTAAGTGACGGCGTCTGTGCCTTGAGGTTTTCTAACAAGATGCTAATCGGTCCTGCAGAACGCCTCCAAGAACGCCGGCGAGATGATCAACAAGTACCAGATTCTCTTCAACCGAACCCGACAAGCCGTCATTACCGGCGAGCTGGTCGAAATTATCACTGGTGCCACTGCCTCGGCGGACATGTAAATCCAGAGCGGCAGGTAGAACAGTTGCCTGGGGCACGTTGCCGAAGTCCGGATGGACGGAATCTTAACAAATTTCCCTTTGTGACAACACATACCAACGGGCTTCGTCCAGCCCGTGTATCAAGATCAGTAGAATAAGAGAGAGAGATTCGAGAGGTGGAATTGTTTGCGTCGCAATGTTCCGGGTAAATTGCGCGGGCCGCCCTCCGCTGACGTGAATCACCTCCGGCCACTATTCTGATCCACCTGTGCACCCGTAGTAAATCACAATAGATGACATACCCCAAGGAGTGAGCCACAGAAGCGTCCTCCGATATTGATCCCGCCGTCAGAGCTATGAGGACCAAACGTGGCCAACAACTACCCCTCTGAGGCGGCGCTGGCATAGCCCAGAGCCGTCTGTGGCTTGGACCACAAACCGCAAGCACAACACGCCGCCGTTCGGCTAAGGCCAGCCAAACAAGGGATGATGCTCAATTCAAACAACCGAAAAGCTGATTCTCGGGTCCCGCACTGTGGTACCTGCGACCCCGGTACGATTCCATGCCGTCTTGAGGTACTATAGGAAGTGATGTTAGAGTATGGAGACAGCCTGGGTGATGGTCTTCGCCATCACTGAGGCATCAAGGAGGGAGTCTTTGAACACCGGGCCTGCTTAAAAGCAAAGTCACTGGCCCCGAGAGTGCAGAAGACTGGCATTCTAGAACATGGGCAATGAAATGAGTACTCTGTTCTAGTTATGTGGCATTTCTTGTGACAGAGTGAGAAAGCCCCCCGAAGCCAGAGAGACGGAACGGAAGCAGAAAGCAAGCTTTATTGTGCAGCGTGTGCGTGTGCGCCCTGCCCCCCAAAAACACCAACCATGCGTGATAATCCATTTCGTTGACCCATGCGATTCGTTTCCCTGACAACACTCCGGTGCCTCCTGGGAAGGCACATTAATACCGGTGGCCCATGGCCGCCAATCCAAGACCCCAGAACAGAAAGAGCAGAAGACAAGAAAGCACACTCGGTCGCTCGCCGTCGACGTTACTCCAGGTCGAAATCACTGTCCTCCTCCGCGTAGCTCTCGACCCTCTTCGCCCTCCTCCCGCCACTCCCATATCCGCCGCCTTCTGCAGCGAGCTCCTCCGGGCCAGGAACATTGGGGTGCTCCTTGACATACTCCTGCCTCAGCCCGATGGCTTCTTTCTCCCATTTGGCCGCCGCTGCGGTCCACTCCCCCAGCGCCTGGGCATAGTTGCGCTTCTGCTCCTCAGCAGCATCCTCAAAGGGCTGCCGCACCTCGGGAGCAGCCTCCTTCCACATCTTGGACGTCATGGTCCGCACTTCGTTGGGGCTTGGTTTACCCTTGCCTGTGCGCCGGCCTTCCTCGCAGCGCTTGCGGCCCTCGTCGTAGTGCGCCTTGTTGAACAAGAGATATGGGTTTCCGGCCACTTTGGAGGGTTTGACGGGATACGGCCCGAGCTTGGAGTAGATGTGCTCTTGAATTTCCATTTCGTAGGCTTCGAGGCGGGCTTGCATGGGGTCCTTGTTCTCTTCCTCGGCTTTGCGCTTCAGCGAGGCAGAAGTCTCCCGAGGGAGAACAAGAGGTACGGGTATCTCGATGGGGCCGATCATCTCCTCTAGAACATCGGATGCGGCTCGCAGGCCGGAGAGGTAGGCACCGTGAACGGTAGCAGGGTGCGTGACGATGGTGTGTTCGCCGGCGAAATGCAGGTTGCCGATTGATCGAGCCATGATCTGGTAGTCTTCAGCCTGCATCTTGACCCCGGCATTGGAGTAGCTCCCTCGCGCGAACCGGTCCGACTCCCATCTGGTCACGACAGCCTCGAGCGGTTGTGATGGCACTCGAGCACCATATCGCATACGCAGAACCTCGGTGGCTTCCGCAATCAGCTCGTCATTGGGGGTAACCTCGGTGTCGTAGCCCGCATCGCCGGCCATCAACGCAAGTAGGCAAGGCATGCCGGTCGTGTTGCTAACGTTGAACCACTGGAAGAAGCGACCACGGCGCGAGATGTAATCTTTCTGGTTTAAACTGAGACGATTAGTGGGAGTCTGTAGTGTCCCGAAGATGTCTCGGTCTTTGTCCCAGAATGCATCTTTGTATACGAGAATGACTTTGTTCAGGACGCCAAAGCCTAGACGTCCGATCGCTTCGGCTTTCCACGAAGGTAGAGGAGGCTGGAACTCGACACCTCCATGCTTCAAGACACCCAACGGAATAGTGTTGACAACATAGTCTGCTTCGACCGATTGGCCATCCTCTAGGTCAACCCTCGCTGGTCCAGCTGCTCCCTCAGTGGTGTACGTGATACGCTTCACAGGCGCCTTTTGTCGTATAGTGAGAGGCGTCGGGAGCATCGAAAGCCCTCTGGCAACGCTTTGATACCCGCCCACTACCATGGTGTGCTTTCCTTCCCACTCGTTGCCGGCGTCGATGTCCCACCCTTGCAGGCTTAGACGATTAAGGTTTGTGGCATTGCTGTACTCCAAGTTGGCAATGTGCCAATTCAACAATCTGAAGTCCTGGGCGTTGAGGTCAAGGATACCTTTGTGTTGCATCAGCGCCTCGTCGACAACTGAGCCCAACGTGGCATTTCTGTCGCTAGCCGCAGCATCAAGATCGATATCCCTGGTCTCTGGTACTCCAGGCTTCAAGATCCAGCCGAGCGACTTGGCCTTGAACGCAGCTCTAGTGGATCCAGGAGTTCCAGGCTCGACGTGGACTTTCCCGGTCATGCGGTCTGTGGACACTGGCACGAGCTGAGTCTCAGGCGTGACGTTCTGTTGAGAGACAGGCGGGGCATGAGGTTGGGAAGCCGCCTTCTCCTCCTCGAAAGCAATAGTCTTGTGGCCCTCGGCAGTGCTATCACGTCCCTCATCGATGAGGTCGTGGTTTCCTTCGATTAGTTTAGATGGTTGCGATTTGAACTTGTACTCGCTCACCCGGTCGAGGCACGCATTGAAGAGGTGCTCAACCATCTCATCACGAGTAGAATCAACGGCTGTACCATTGGTGTCATAGAGAGACATGTCGCTCCGCAAACAATGATACGGCAAGCTCAGCTGTCCCCTCACGAGAATGTTAAGGGGATTGCCCCTATCGAACCCGGTGATGATCATGCCGCCCATCTCCGCGGTGAAGCGCTTGCCCCGGAATATGCCCGGCGCAGTATCCGGCAGAGTGTGGAAAGCACGGGAGTAGACTCGTCCACCAACTCGATTTCTGCCCTCTAGCACAACCACCCGAGGTGGGTCTTCGCCCATGTTACGGAACCGCTTTGAGTACTGCGTGAAGAGTCCTTCCAACTGCCTGGCGCATCCGAGCCCGGAGAAACCAGCCCCGATGACCACCACAGTCTTTCTCTTTCGTGGTTGTGAATCCTCGACTGGGCTATTCTTCCTCTTGTGTTGTCGAATTTCTACACACCCGTAGTTGATGAAACCGCGACGGACCAGCCAATCGAAACACACGTTTGCAACGTCGAACCAGCGGGTGTCCCTGGCACACCCAATAGCTTCTTCTCTCGTCACAGCGATCTGTGGATTCCTCACCCATAGTCTGAGGATGCCGTTTCGAATATTCAAGTAGGTCGTGACCTGTGCGTGGCTGAGATGAAAACGCAGTATGTGATACTCCTCCTGGTGTAATGCGTACGGATTCAAACGTGAATGCTCCGCAGCCTCAATGCACTCCATGGCGTATTCTTGCGGCGTCAAATCTGTGGGAATAGACACTTTTGGGCGCACATTATACTGTATCCTCCGCAATCGCGGCTGCACTCTGGCGACGGGCGTTGAAAGGGGAGTCAACGTGGCGGGCTGGCTTGCCGCTTCTCTCGGGCTACCGGTGTCGAAGGGGGTCGTCGCTTTGCTAGAGACGGATGGTGGTTTCGAAGACAGCCCAGATTGCTCAGTCGGGGCCGACGCTGACGAGGCGAAGGAATGTCGCGACGCCCCGATCAAATGGCTGATCGCTGACTTTGCTGGAGTTGTGTCGAGGAGCGTTGCATCCGGGGACACTAAATCAGCGGAGACAACATCGCTGAGCTCTGAAGAAGCCTCGTCCACGTGGTCACCCATTGCCTCCACCTTCAATACTTCTTCAACAGTCCTCGAGGCTTTTGATGGAGTAACGCCGTCCAGGTCAGTGAGGTCACTCAGCTCGGAACCTGAGGCTGTTGGATTTGCGTGTCCTTCAGGTACCTTCGCAACCTCCTTGTGGGGCTCTTGCTCACTACCACCATTGTTCTCCATGAGCATTGGCTCGTTCGCATGCTCGTCTACCCGCTCAGCAGGAGTAGGTCTCTGTTCGGTGGGAGCACTCTCCGCGGCTTCTGTTTTTGCAGAGAGTAGAGGTGCACGATCTGGAGAGATGGGGGGAGGGGACGCGGCGGGCACCGTGGCATCCACAACAGAAGGTTTAAAATCATTCATGTCTGAGCCACGATTTTCCTGATCCACCATTGAATTGATTTCTGCCGGCGTTTTCATTTCTGCAGTGAATTCTCGCCTGTCGGACTCGGTCGTTACGACTCCCATGTCTCCGGTGTTCGTCTTGGTGTGTGCCATATCAGCCACAGAGACACCCGAAGGCTCTGCCAAAGGAGCCTCGATCGCCATAGCATCCTTCCCAACGATGCTGTCGTCTGGAGCAGTTGAAAACATGGACAATAATTCGGAAGACTTGTCTTGGTTCGTCGCATGTGACGCAGCAAAGCCCATATTAATGGCATCCGGCTCTGCTAACGGCGGCTTCAATGGCGTTGCCTCGGCGTTTATCGAGTCCGGAAGGTGCGCGGATGCAGGTATTTCGCCTACAGACATCGAATGTTGTGCGATTTCCTCAACCGCTGGGGGCTCAGATGCATTCGCGCCTGCAACACATGTGTTTGCCAATTCTGAACCCGTTTTAGCCGGCTCCGATGCCGCCTCAACAGAGACGGAAGGGTCAGGCGAAGACTGTTGATGAGCATGAGGGTCGTGAGGATCCGACCTGAGGAGAATTTTGTCAGAGATAGAAGCAAATAAGATCGTGATATGCGGCAAGTATGCTACAGACAGAGACTGGATCACGTGAGGGCCGGGCGGAACAAGGAACATACATGATGATATCTCCCGATATCATCGTCTCGGACACCTCATCGTCCATATCGAAGGAATGGTCTGGTGAGTCTGTGTTCACGACGATGATATCGGCGATAAACTCGGCGGTCTCCTCGGGCTCTGGTCGAGGAGCCGATGGTCGCGAGGGTTTCCGCGATGCGCGAGAATTGGTACTGCTACGGCGCGATGATGAGCCCGGGGTCAGGTTCTTCCTTTTTGGTGCAGAGGTAGTCCGAGACGACGAGGTTGAAGCCGGTGAGAGTAATACAGATGATGAGTGCGGGACCAGGGGGTCAGAGCCACTGTTGCTGCTCCGTGCAGGTCTCTTTCCAATGCCACTTTTCTGTCCAGATCGAGCACTGCGCGAATTTGCTCCCATTATGAGGTCGGGACTCGACTTTGGCTAGAGCGGGGGTATCGGTTGTATTGCGTATGAAGGCGTATGCAGTCGCTGCTGATGAGGGCTCGAAAGGTTGGAATTGATGATATCGCCGCCGCCAATCTCATCGGTCGTCTCCATCGAACCGAGTCTGGATATCTCATGCGATGGAACGAGGCGGCCCCATTCTGTGATTGAGATGAAGTCCGAACACTGCAGGAGACCGGTCAGTCAACAGGTATACGGCATCAAAACGATGCTCGGTGCTTGATATTCAGAAGATGCCAGTCTCATGAGTAGTGCAGATCAGACCAGTCCGGGGGGAGGGGCAAGCAGGGCCGGCCCTTGCTGGTTTCGAACGTCAGGTCTACCACCTCGCCCAACAGGTGCCGAACTCCCTGGCTCGGTCATCAATAGGCAGAACCGGGCAGCCGCATGCAAAACCACTAAATGCTGGAATTTGCCAGCCAATATACCTAGCCACTAATTATACAGGCAATTGGCATGGTGGAAAAACAGTACATTTCTGGGACTGCTCTTCGATCCATTGCAGGTTGGTTGGACTGATCACGTGATATATGAATCTCGGTAATCTGCCCTCGACACTTTGGGCTTGTTTCTCTTTACTCTCTCTAGTTCTCTCTCGCCCATCACAACCCCATTTCCTCTGAAGATTGTCCCAACCAGAGACAGGCCATCAGCCGAGTAGCACCTCAGCTGAATTGACCCAGTGCCGGGTCCCTACAGCCAGCGCTGACCAAGCCACATCTTTGTGTTCCCTTTATCGCCCTCCGCCGTCGACAGGCCGAGCTGCCGCGCCAGCCTGCCCAAATGAGTTCTTCTCAATGGCCGTGGCCATCATCTTGTTTCCACTTATAATCGAGGTCGTACAAATAACGATGTTCCTTCGAGCTGTAGGATTCCAACAGAGTCAGCAATTCGGTAACTTCGAGAACGGGAGGGGCAATCCAGGGCTATGCGGGCACGAAGGGCAGCACAAACCTTCTTCCTGCTTTGCGATGAAGCGCAATGCTGCGATTTCCGTGAAAGTGATTCCACCCACGAACACAACAAACACCGTTTTCTTCTGCCCATTGCCAGAGAGCAGTGCCCGAGCCTTGACCGCCTTGTCTTCTCCTTTTTGGAGCTCATCGAAGGTCTGGCCCCGCGCGTGCTTCACAGCCTCTTCGAATCCCCTCCAACCATGACTGCCCGAGCTCGCAACTGCAGCACCTGCCACGCCGTTTCCCTTTGTCATGGAGAGTAAATATTGCTTCTGAAGTATGCATTGAACCAAACGTATCGACAAAGGTGCATACCCGCTGTAGACGTATGCTATATCATTCGGGTTGTGCTCGTTGACTTCGTCTACAATGAGCCGCAGAGATTTCCGCAAGGTCGAGTAGTTGGTCTTGTCACCAGTCGCGCCTGCAGAGCCGGCCATTGGAATCATCGATGCCATAGGTGAGGACTTAGGAAGGAAAAGCTGTAGTCTCTCCAGATTGTGCAGGGTCAAAAGGTGCTGATATCCATAGCCTTGTAAGACCAATTTTCGCAATTGGTCATGTTCTTTGGTTTTGATGCCACCAGATATGCAAGAGTAAATGCATAGAAGCCGGAGCACCTCGGGCAGCGGTGCGTCACGAGCCACCAGTTCCTCGATTGAGTCGAATTGGGACGAGGGGTCGGCGCCCGCTGCAAGGTTTTGTTGAACCTCGAGGAGCTTGCTGAATTGGTCGGTGCGTGTGTACTTGATAATCTCTTCCACTAGGTTCGTATGTATCTTCAGGTTTTGCTGTTCTGCTTGATAGCCTGGCAGTTTTCGCACAAAGTCTGTCAGTTCTGCCGTCGTTCTGGTCGTATGTCGGCTGTCTAGATCCTTTTGTATACGCAGAGCGACCTTGTTGAGCAGATTTCCGACGATGGCAAAATTCGTGTCTCGGAGCTGGTCGTACATGTTGTCTGACGAATCCAGTTGGACTTTACGTCTTCTAGACTGGTTACTAGACGCCGGTGCTGCTGAAGCGCTCTGAGCCGCCTGAGGTGCTACGCCGCCTAAAATAGTCGAATCGACTTCTGTCTGGTTGTTTTGGATGCCAAAGACCTCGTCTATCAAGCCCTCGTATGTGAGCTGGGTGAGGAGAGGTGTGACCATGTCCACCTCGCGATCGATGATGATAACGCTTTCCGTTGTCGTGCTCGGGCTGAGGCCACTCTTGTCGGGTTGACTGGCCACTTCACCGGCTAGAAGCTCCTGCCTCATGCGGGAGAGCAACTCGGCGACTCTCTTGGCACCGTCACCCTTGCCCGTGATACGGGGGAACAAGCCGTGTTTTAGTTGGATACCCATAAGGGCCTGGGCGAGCAGAAAGGTTGGTGTGGGGTCCTTCGACAGGTATAGATCCTTGAACCCGTCGTTGAGTTCCAGGGAAAGGACATCTCGCTCTAGTGGGAAGAAGTACAAAGGAAGCTCCGAGACGTTGACGTCGCCGAGAACACCTGATTCTTCAAGGATCTTGTCGGACACAATAGTACGCCGCGGTACCCAGAAGATGTGGAATTCATGGGACGTCTGGCTCTCACGCTGGACTCGCCTTATCTGGTCTTCGGGATTGTCAGCGAGCTCTCATGGCTCTCACCGCGCATCTTCAAGCGTGATAGATACTGGTGTTCGTTGGGGACGAGTCGATAGTAGACGACGATGACTGGCAAAGAGAACTCATGGGGATTGGGCTGTTGTTCAGCGACACCCAAGTAATGGCTTGAGGGGGTGGGGAGCGGTGGCTGCATCACAATGTATGAGATGGCGACTGACTTGCGATTTCCTGAGTGTGGGCGGTGCGGGCGATGAAGACGACATTCCTCTGGGTTGTCGAGACATTGCTGCTTTCCAAGAAGAAGAATTTATCGACACCATAATCCTGCAAGGTCTGCACCTTGACGATTGTTCCGATGGGGCCGGCGAGGCTCTGTTCGATGACGAGGTTCTTCTTGCCCTGGACCTAAGCAGCAGGCCGAACGCGCCAAGTCAATGAAGCTGGTCATGAGCTTGCACTGCCGTGGGAGCCGTGTTGGGCGCCTTACTTACTACCGAGAGAAGGTAGAGCAGGTCCTTCCTAGCCTTGTCTCTGATCTGCTCCGTGTCGAAGCCAAGTGGAGGAGCCATGATGGGCTCTCCATGGACAAAGGTGAGTTTTCAGGGTGAAGAACGAACGCAACGGTCGTAATACTGACTTCCAGGCTACAAGGGCGAGCGCGTTGGAGGGGGAGCTAGATGCCTGTCACAGGTGGCCAGGCCCCACCCGGTACCGGCCTGCCTGCCGGATGATCCATCGATAAACAAAATGCTGCGATAAGATCCCCCTGGTCCACGAAGAATAATCAAGAGACCCCATTTATATAAACACGCCTGCGTTGGGTCGGTATTCATGGGTGCATATCGATCGCCGACGGCCAGGCCCTGAACGTTTCGGCCTGGATACGTACGATTCTCGAGAGCATTTCGCAAGAGGTTGCACACATCCACGGGTGGGACAGTTTTGGACGGGTGAATTCGCTTTCTTGTATCATCACCCTACCAAGGGCAACACCTTTCTACTTGTAGACCTTTCAAAATTGAGAGCACCTGATGCTGCTCACCAAGCAATGCTTTCCTCTAATGGGACCCAAATAGGACCTGAGTTCGCAACGGATATTGTAACAGGTGCTTGAACTTCAAGGCCTCCTCCAAGAGCACTGGGAAAGTGGCAACCACCCAAACTCCAACAAACCATCGCTGAAGTCTCAGTCTCACAACGCAATGTCTCTGTCTCATGTGTCCATCTCGCCTGCCAAAAGCCGTGTCGTCAACGCCGGGTTTATGAAAAGTGAGCTGCCGTAAGCTCGTTCGCATCTAGACTTTGTTGTCATGGTAGTAGAAATCGATGTCCCTTGGCCGCAGCCGATTGCTTCGGACGAATTCCTCGTCACCGGGCGGGCGTTCATTCTTGGTATTGCCCGTCAGCATGCTTTGCAGTGACATGCACACGCTCTCAACGTTCTGCACCGGGCTCCATCCTTGCTGGCCCAGGAGGTCGAGACAGATGATGCCGTTCGAGTAGATGTGGGGGTGTATCGGTATTGGTCGGTCGGGCTTTTGAACGAAGGTCACCTCAGGCGGCTCTGGATCAACCGTCAGTCAGAACTGCCTTGCGAAGAGATCGGGGCCATGTGAGGTTCTTTACCGATTGGGTACTGGTGCCCAAACCTGAACATCAGTCTGTAAACATCTGGGTAAAGCGGGTTGTCGTCGAGAACCTTGATGTCCAGGTACCACGTCTCGAGGTCATCGGCAGACACAAGAGAGATGCCCGCCGGGAGGTTGTCGGTGATCTGTTACGACGACATTCAAGTCAGCTCACGAGAAACGAGCCTGAGTTCAGGAGTGGTGGCAGGGGTGGAGCGTGGCTCCAAGCTGGCAACGGACCAGCTTTCGGGGGTACTCGTGTGCGCGCGCGCAAAGACAGACACTTAGACACTCAGACATACTTTTGTCAGCTCTTTCCCGAGCCGCCTATGCGCAAAGTTGGCACCCATGGTGTAATGGAGGAGAGGAAGGCGGGAGGTGGAGGTGGAGGTGGAATTTCGCCGTCGAGTGGGAGAAGACCCCGGCTACATACGTCAGGCCCAGGGACTGTAGTAGGGACTAGGTGGGTGCCGGTTCGGAGGGGAGACGGGGGCACTGCAGCCGCCCGGGGCGCCGCCGTGTCTTTCGAGAGGTGTTGGATGGAAATGAGGAAGGAGGAACGCAAGAGTGCCAGCCGGACTCTAGTCACTGATCTGTCACTGTCGCAGCCAGACTGCAGCAGGCAGATGGCGACCAGGTTGTGAAGCACACAGGTAGACTAGGTGGACTGGGTGGACTGGGTGGACTGGGTGTGAAGTGAAGGGTGGTGTGTGTTTCGAAGAGCGGTCCAGATACTGGAGGTAGCGAGTAACTTTGGAATCTGGTACTGTCACTACTGTAGGTACAGTGTACCTTCTAACTTGGCGAAGGTCCGCTCAGCCTGGGTCTGTCTGCTCATAGGCAGTTTGAAAGCTGGGGAAATCACGCTAGCCTGCCCGGGTGGCTATGTAGTCACAAGCAACGATCACTGTTTCCGTGATCGACATCGGTAGTCCACCGTCCTGCCGTCGTAGCAGCGTGCCGTAGCTTCGTCCCGAATAATCAACCACGGCCGCCTGTATCTAGGTAGGCAGATAAGCGCAGGCAAGGCTCCCTGCTCACATGGAGGGGCAGGTAGTATCATGAGGGACCTGGATCGGATCTGAGAGCCAGAAAAACACATGAAAGACCCTCCATAGCCTGCTGACAAGCAGCAGGACCGTCACTGTCGGTCAGTCGACGTTGGGAGCGAGCCATGCTGGAAGCCCCTGCCTCTCATGATGGTGACTGTATCGCAGTAAAGTGGGAGCTCTCGGATAACATTGCCGCATGCACGGCTCCCAAGGTTCACAATCCATCAGGGCCTCCATGGCCTCCACGGCCAAGTCGAAGGCCACCCATCTATAAAAAGGGGGAAAGATGGCTGTGCTCGGCCGGTGGTGGGGCAGCCTCCAAGCAGCGGCGGGATGGCACCTGGGCCAATGGGCAGTGAGGGGGATTCTCTGCTCCCGCCGTGCGCCCAGGTTGACTGCCCTGTCGCCCGTCGACGGCGAAGCAACATCCAGGTTCATCTGGCTGTGCGGCTGAGCAGTTGGGCTGTCCTTGCTCCTCTGCTGCCATCATCAGTTGGTGACACGAGCCAACCCCCTCTCACGCGCAAGGCATTTCCTCACATACCATCATTGTCGTTGCCCTCCCGAGCTCTTCCACTACTTTATCTTGGTCGGCTGTCGTTGACAGACGAAGCTGTCCCTTCAAACGCCCAAAAACTGTCTGAGCTCCTTCCTCTCACTCAGCCGCCCGCGTTCGAGCCCCTCCTTTTTTAGCCAGGGACCACTTGAGCTACCACCTACTGTGTGCACTCTCTCCTCTTGCTCTGTTCGCGCCTGCAGATTCTTGACGGTTCGATCCTGAACCAAACAACACCGCCCCTCCGAGTCTTTGTCCTGTCTGCTCTGGTCTCCTTCCTGACGACTGCTGTCACACCTGCTTGGTTCAATCGCACCTGCCTGGCTGCCAGGCTGTCGCTTCAAGAAGCTCGTTGAGCAAGTTCCCAATACCTCTAGGACACAGCGAGCGAGATTCCACGTCGCTCTAGTTTCACCAACCAGCTCTTGAATTCAGAGATCTAGTCGGGCCAAGATGAGTTGTTAGTATTGCCTAATGCGCCTCGTTCTTACCCCTCTACCCACCTATCAGTCACACCCTGCGTCCTGAGCAGCTATTTCCAGGTTGCCCGTGGTCGACACACGAACCTGATAGCCCTATCTCACCCCTACTTCACCATGCTGACCAGATCTCCCCGTGCGTCAGTCTCCAACATGCTCAATCGGCTGCATGGCCAACCTGAAAGCTACGACAAGAAGTACGTATCCTGCCTCGTTAGGCGCCAGACTGGCCAATCTGACTATCTCTGCCAGGTCCAAATATCGATTCGGCCGAACACTGGGCGCAGGCACCTATGGCATCGTTAGAGAGGCCGACAGCCCATCTGGCAAGGTGGCTGTGAAGATCATCCTCAAGAAGAATGTGAAGGGCAACGAGAGGATGGTTTATGACGAGCTTGACATGCTTCAGCGCCTGAAGCACCCCAACATTGTCCGGTTCGTGGATTGGTTCGAGTCTAGAGTGAGCAGGATTCCACCCTGAAGAATGGGGCAGGGCTGTCTGAGATGATGGGCTACAACTTACACGGGCTGCAGGACAAATACTACATCGTCACGGAATTGGCGACCGGTGGTGAGCTTTTCGACCGCATCTGCGAGCAGGGAAAGTTCACAGAAAAAGATGCCGCCGCGACTATCAAGCAGGTACTAGGGGCTGTCGATTACCTGCACAGCAAGAATGTCGTTCACAGAGGTGAGTCCGGTCCCACGATGAGAGCTCCGCAAAGGAGGCATAACTGACCGCATCGCAGACCTCAAGCCCGAAAACCTACTCTACCTTACCAAGGCAGCCGACTCAGACCTTGTTCTAGCTGACTTCGGTATCGCGAAGATGCTGGACAGCAAGGACGAGGTCCTGACCACAATGGCAGGATCATTCGGATACGCGGCGCCGGAGGTCATGCTTAAGAAGGGCCATGGCAAACCCGTCGACATGTGGTCCATGGGCGTCATCACCTACACGCTTCTGTGTGGTTACTCGCCGTTCCGCTCTGAGAACTTGCAGGACCTGATCGAAGAGTGCAGCAACGCGAAGGTGACCTTCCATGAGAGATACTGGAAGGATGTTAGTGAAGATGCCAAGCAGTTCATCCTGGGCCTGCTGCAGCCCAAACCTGATGACCGGTGGACCTCCTCTCAGGCCCTGAACCACATCTGGCTGACTGGTGATAACGCCACGGACCACAATTTGATTCCCGAGATCAAGGCCTACATGGCCAAGGCGCGCCTTCGGAGGGGCATCGAGATGGTCAAGTTGGCCAACAGGATCGAAGCCCTCAAGATCCAGGAGGACGACAAAGAGGACTCGGATATGCCGACCGACGCGTTCGCCGCGGCGGACCACTCCAGAGAATCGGACAACTCGAGCCCCAAGCCAGAGGCCGGCGCCTCCGCTTCTACCTCCAGCGAAGGCAAGCGAAACCTCCAAAAGAAACTGAAGGGTGCCATCTTCCGCGAAGTGGTGCTCGCCAAGGTGCGCGAGATGAAGCAGCAGGAGCAGACGTTGAAGGTGGCGGAGGAGGTCGAGAAGGAAGCCAAGAGGCGCTCGTTCCACGAGTAAAAGGCGGCGAAAGGTCGCCATCCGCTGGCAAGGGAGTAAGGGCCAGTCAGGAGGACGACAGAGTAGGGCTTCGATACCATGGGGTAGTGTCTTGGCAAATTGTCTCTTGTTTTCTTTATTGCAGAGTCAGGTTCATTACCCCCAGTGTTTCTCGTTCCCATGGGCGGCGCAGCGTCAGTCATCCGCCGTCGCCTTGGGTGTGTGCGCTTTAGTGCTTGTGTTGGAAAACAGGTCTCTTGAGTAAGTGGGATACAAACTCGGGCATAGGGAGGGAGGCTAGCTGCTATAGCGAAAGGGGTTACAGCTGGGTTGAGCACAGAGGCCAGTCGCTTGCTTGCTTGCTCGGCTGCTCACAATAGGAAGGTACACAAGTATCATGTTCGTGGAATAGAATACCTTGATTTTTCTTGTCCCCTTTTCGCATCATTTTAATTGTCACAACTCCACCGTGGCGCCGGAGGGGGAATGTCGGGAGCCTGCCACTGGTCGGCGAACGCCTGAGCAGCTTATACAGGATGAGAAGGTAATGGTCCTCAAGGTACATAAACTGGTAAACTCCAATATGAAGCCGTGCGAGTCCCTCCCGGTTTCTTCTCCCCGAAGAGCCTCCGTCACACATGGAGTAGCCGTGCGTGCGTAGCTGGCAACCAGGCTTCAGAGCTCAAGACATACGTACATCGCTCTACAGGCTGATAAAGATCTCACGAATCTAATCTGCCCCGGTCAAGTAACGAAAGACAGGCTTTCTCGGAGTTTACCCCGTGCGGCCCGAAGCACAGCACGTTGGGAGGAGAGATGATCAATGTGGGCAGATTCATTGTGAGAAGATTGCAAGACCATTGTGATGTTTGAAATATTTGGATTTGTTGGAGAACCGATGTTCTGCGGGACGTAGACGTCCAGGGATATATTTATGTAGATGCAGAGAGCACAATGCAGCAGGCAGCGACGTGGCCAGCCTTCCCTTCCTAAATGCACCGAACACCCGTACGATGCAAACCTTTGTATGCAGATCCTCAAAATGGTGCCGTACATCCCTTCCTCCCACCCGTCCGTCCTTCCTTGTGTCCGTCCAGCCCATCCCCGGTATCTCGAGGAGTTTTGTCATGCGCCTCCATTGTCGCCCGTCGTCTGATGTCGTGATGAGAATGCGCGGGGGCAATTACTTAATACCGAGCCTGAGCTCATAGAACAAATGAGATGTCCGCCTGGAGTCCTTCCTCCGTCAGGAGTCGTGTACATATATGTCCCCGGGTTGGGCCTCAGTTGGAATTCAGCTCCGCCATGACCGTCTCGCAGAGCACTTCGTAGCGGCTCGCATCGAACCTCTTCCTCTTCCACCCGTTCATGCGCAGCTTGTCGATCCTGGCCATGCGGTCCTGAGCGCGGGCGGTCTCGTCGTCGTCGCCGCCGATGGACCCAACACTACTGAAGCTCATGCTGCTGCTGCTGCGCGGCTGGCCGCCCAGGCTCATGCGGTTGACGTGCGCGGACTTGATGGTCGTCGCGTCGTACAGCAGCGGCGACTCGGGCTGGTCGTGCTGGGCCTGGAGCTGCACGTCGGCCTCGAGGAGCTGTTTGAGCGAGGACATGTGGCTGTTCACCTGCGTCTTGAGCGAGGTGAGGGTCTCGCAGTAGCGGGATACGTTGCGGGCTGACTCCGGGTCGGCGGCGCCGAACTGCCCGAAGGGGCACACGTCGGAGCCGAACCCCTCCGAGGACGGCGAGCTGGACGGACTGGGCTCCTCGTCCTCGCTGATGGACGGCATGGGCGGTGGCGATGACGCGGGGCTGTCCAGAGGGTCGACCTCGATGTCCTGCCGGGACCAACGCTTGCTCGATGCCACAGGTAGGTCCGGAAGATCTTGTCGTGACGCGCCGGACAGGAAGTAATCGTCGTCGAAGCCTAGGGTTGGTGAGTCGGGGCGGACCACGGGCTCAGGTAATCGGAACGACCACCGGTCCTTATCCTTTGGCAGCTCGAATGAGACCTTCTTCTTTGGCCTCTCCCGGTCTCCCGAACGTGGTTCCTGCTGCAGACTAGACTTCCTGGAGTGGGTCCAGTTAGGTGTCATCAGGCAGGACTCTGGGGTCCATGCCCGGGACGATACTGAGCCTGATGGAGAGTGTAGGCTGGGTAACGACGACGCAGCAGACGTCGACCGAGACTGGGCGACGGCTGCTTCCTCTGCCTGCCTGATTAATGACTGTGCGGCGTCGTAGTGACCACGCGCCTGCTGGAGAAGACTAGTTCTGTAAGAGGACCCAGGCTGTAATGGGCGCGCGCACATCTCAAGGGATGCGGCGGCATAAAAGTTGAGGTATATTAAATAGGCCGGCTGCACCATCGACTACACGCGATGTCAGTAAGGCTATCCAATGGGAAAGAGGCCGCGTGCTAGATGGCGCAACTCACCAGGTCCTTGGTGTTTGTGAGGATCTCATTACACCTGGCCGAGCATGCTCGGTACCGGCGAGTAACGTAGCACTTCTTTATCTCCGTGATTGCCCTCTTCCACTCGGCCGACGTGAAGGGCAGTACTGGGAGCGAAGCGGGTACCTGCTGGGAGTGGCGCTTTGTAGTCCTAACGGGCGGGCGGGAGAGTTTGATCATGGGTGTGACATCGCTGGCGTTGCGCTTATGCGCCGGAGACGCAGACGACGCGGCGGCGGGAGAGTTGATATATTGGCCGCCGGGGAGGATGACGGTGGTTCTCGAGGGACCGGAGCCGAAGCCCTCGGTCAGACTGGGACTGAGCATAAGGGGTATTAAACCCTTCGGCATGGTTGTGGGATCCGGCAGGTGAGTGCCCGTGAGGTGGAGCACACGAGTATTCGTGGAGGCAGCGGGATTCGACTGTCGGTTTGGTTTGAAATATATGCGCTGAAGGTACGACAGAGTATGGCAAAAATAAGAAAAAAAATCCGGGGCAAGAGGCCGCAGGGCTTATTGGTCGGATGTCGCTATAGAGAAAGACGCTTGGATCGTCTGTTGTCCAGTAAGGAGGATCTGGGAGAAATGCTTTTGTTTGTTGCTTGGAGGGGCGTCAAGAATGTGACCCAAGAACTCGGGAACAAGCAGTCTACCAGTTGTCGATCTTGTGATTATGGTATTAGAGGGATTGAGTCCGATCGGCTCAAGGATATATGCGTGTCTCAGAGTCCTAGACAAAACATTGACCTCGTGGGCATGAAGGCCGGGCCTCGGGATGCCGAAGAGTTGAGACACTCTCGCGTAGTTGGTGGTTCCTGGGTGGGCGGAGGAGTGAACGGGGCAGGCTTGCTAAGACCTGTGACGCAGACTGGGGTTGGTGGTTGACCACGGGTGTGAGGGTGGGTGTGTGGGTGAGTGTGTGAGTAACCGGGGTCACCACTTGATGCTTCGACCTCTTGGAGCAATATGCACACACGAACTGGCTGACCGATTGACCGTCCGGGAGGTTCAGAAGAAGTCGGGCTCGTGAACAGGTGAGCGAGCGGATTGAGGTCAGTGAAGGAGGGAAAGGAAGAAAAAAGGGACTGGCAGAATGTGGGATTGGGTGACGCCGGGCTGACGATACGAAAAGGAGTGTATAAGATGAGGACGCTGCAACTTTGACCTCGACTCAAATCTCCCCGGTCATCCTCCCCTGCCAGTGATGAACGTTATTGCACGGATCTTATTTTCTCGCACTGAAAGCGGAAACAGGTGTGGACCACCGTTGCTCGAGCCTCGAGGCTCGACGGGGGGCAGCCAGCCAAACGGAACAGTCAATTGCTGTGGAGGCTGCCACCCCTCAGGGCCGCTGGGCCTCAACCCCCCGTCCGAAGAAGGCTGCGGATCGTCGAGAGCGCAGGGGTGGGGCGTGGTCGAGTCTGCCGTGCCACCGACTTGTCCCCAGAAACCTGGGAACCTGCCTGCAAAGCAAGCCTGCAAGCCTGGCTTGTCGCGTCCGGTCTGCGTCTGGATTGTGCGCCCCTTGCAGCCATCACCAGCCTCAAACACACTCCACGGACACACTAGGCCGGGTCTGGTAGACGAGGTGACGGGGCGACGGCGTGGACGAGGTGACAAGGTGTCAACCCGGCCTCCCGTTTCCCCCGCCGAGCTGGGCTGGTGCCTCATGGTCGCAGCAAAATCTGTGGTCGGCTCCCGCAATCGTGAAACTCTGACAGGCAAGCTACCATTACTAGATACTACTGTAGACACACAAGATATACTACCAGCAGAGCCCCAAGCTGTGCAGCCCGCAGCACGCACGCTCAGATCCGTGAGCCCTCCCTTCCGCCATCACCCAGTCACCGTGCTGAACTGGTATGACCCGTAACATCCGACAGCCACTGGTCCCTGCTAGCATGTAGCACGCCAGTCTCCCAGCCGTGAACCGATCAGTCAGTCAGTCAGTCGGTCCTGTCTTGTGTGCAACAGGTTACACAGATGACAGATACACTTCCTCTTGCGAGATCGACTTTCCCGGGTCACAGGCACATCGGGGTTCATCTGGAATCGTCGCATTGAAAACTCTATCTGCCCTCCCATGTTGCTCCCATGTATGCATGTCCTGCCTCTCCCGGCCCTCGATCCACGCATCTTGAAACCAAAAACCCGGGCCCCAGAGCAGGGCCCCAGAGCAGGGCCCTCTGTCCCCTCTCTCCTCCACCCAAAAGGCTCCAGAAGCACGCGAGACGCCAGGGCAACGCCCACGCCCACCCACGCCCGTGGGGCGTGCCGTCCTCGTGCCTCGCTCAAATGAGTTCCCCCCAAAAATGGAAGCACGCCAGTGACACCACCCACGGGGTGGCTTGAGCGCTGATGAGCTAGCTGGACTCTGAGCTCTCCCCCCGCCTTTTGGCCCCCCTTCCCACCACTCTCTATCTTTCCTGCCCTCGCGTTAATCTCCGTACCTGCTTAGGCGAGCCTCTTCCGGCTCCTGCGTCAAATCGCTCAGAAATGACAGAATATGACAGAAAACGCCGGCGCGAAATAAGACAGCTGTCAGAGTGGGTGGGCACCTCGCCCTGTCCGCTGGGAGCGCCGTGGGCGCACAGCTTCACATTCTTAGTGTATCCCGCACATTACCAAGATGAAAGGAAAACTAAATATACTTTTTTCTTCCCGAATTCTCAATCTCTCCACCACCAATGCTCGTGGCATTCCTGGGATCTGGTCTCTCTGGACAGGTGGTGCATGTAAATGCACATTATTATTGCATCGTCATGCTACACGTGTGTATACTATATAACTACCACCTCGTATCTTCCCCTCGTAATACCTGCTGTTCCAAGCTCTTAACTGCCACGGTCCCAGGTCCAAGTATCCTCAACAAGCTCGATTGCGCAAGCCGCCAGGCTGGTTGAGAGAGCTGATGCTTGCGTCGGCACCGGGCACCCACAAGCCGGTTCGGACGACGTGGAGCTTCCTGTTGATTTCTTGCCCCCCTCGTCTCTTTTGTTCTACCAGCAGCTGTTTTTTCAAGGTTCCGGGCCCAGGGGCTCCACATCCACACCCGAGCCTGCGCCCGCAGGCTCTCGTCGGATTCGGATATTGCAGTACTGTGGTACCTTTCTTTCTCTTCACCGACATTCAGCACATGTCACAAAAAAAGTCGCGACGGTAATCTATTCTATTCACAGCGTAGTCGGTTACCAGAAATCCCGCTCGCAATCTCGACTCCTCCTGTTGGTCTATCCGGTACCAGAAGGCCGGGTATGCAAATCAATGGTGGTCTATGCAATTCGGTTCGGCATACAAGGGGAGCGAGAGGCGTGTACTGCAGCTGCGTATCTGCACGTCAAATCAGGACGCTGACTCGGGCTTTGGGTCCACCACCACAGCCGGCTCAGCAACGGCCGGCTCCGGATTCGCAGCCGCAGGACCAGCATCCCCGGTGACAACTGATTCGCCCTTGATACCGTCCACGACACGTAATCCCGACGCGTCCACTGTCATCTCCTCGAGCTTGCGGAGCTGTTCGAGGCGTCTGCGAACTTCGCCCACGAGGTCGGGGATGGGCACGAGGATGCCTTCTTTTTCGGGGTGGCCATCATCCAGGCCCATTTGCTTGAGCCTGTCGAGGGTACGTACGTTAGCAGTGACTTCGTGAGGTTCCCGGATCGAGGTTGACGTACTTGACTTGGCCATTCGCCAGCTCTTCCTCGCCCAGAATTACTGCGAAGGGGACGCCGTTGTTCTCGGCAGCCTTGAACTCTGTAGCTCCTGTTAGCATGCATTCCAGGGGATGCCCGGCGAGCAGGGGATCCACGCACGATTTTGTAGCTTCGGCTTGTTCTTGTACAAGAACTCGGCCTTGACGCCCGCGGACCAGAGCTGGTTGCATATCCTCATGCGGTCCTTCACCATGCCGTCGAACCCTTTGCCGCCAAACGCCATCACGTAGACGTCCGTCTCGTTGTTCCTCGGCTCCCTGCCCTGCTCTGCGGCCATGCGTGCCGCCTCGATGGAGAAGATGCGGTCCACGCCGAACGAGATCCCGACGCATGGTATTTGCCCCTTGCCCGAGAACATGCCGACCAGGTTGTCGTATCTGCCACCGGCGGCTACACTGCCGACGCCGAGTGTCGGGTCATCTGAGCGGTCGTCATCTTCCGATGCCTTGCCCTTCTTCTTCTGTTTGGGCTTGGCGGCGGCGGCGGCGCTTCCTGCTGGGGCAGCTGGTGCTGAGCCCTCGGTGACGACTTCGTAGATGATGCCTGTGTAGTAATCCAGCCCTCTTGCAAGGCTCAAGTCAAAAGACACAGCCTTCGTAGCGTCAAAGCACTCCAGATAGTCAAACAGCAGCTGCATATCAGCCATGCCTTGCTTCATCGACTCATTCGCGGCCAACAACTCGTCCTGCTGCAGTTTCTCCAAGAGATCCTTGCCGCCTTTGAGTTGGACCCAGACCCCGATCTTGTCCGCGACCTCCTCGTCAAGCCCCTTCTCGTTGACCATCTCCTTCTTGACGTCCGCCCACGGCATCTTGTCCAGCTTGTCCACCGCAGAGGAGATGGTCCGGATCTTGTCTTCAGGAACGCCACACACCTGAAAGATGCCGTCGAGGATCTTGCGGTGGTTCGTCTTGATCGTGTATCTCCCGTCCCACCCCAGGGCCTCGAAGACCTCGCTGACGATTTTAATGATCTCGGCGTCGGGCAGCATGGCGTCGAACGCGCCGGCAATGTCGAAGTCGCACTGGTAGAATTCCCTCATCCGGCCCTTGGAGACGGCCGGCTGGTCCCTCCTGTAGACCTTTGCGATGTGGTACCGCTTGATCTGCTGGATATTCTTCTGCGCGACGAAGCGCGCAAAGGGCACCGTCAGGTCATACCGCAGGGAGCACAGCTCTCCGCCCTGGTCGGCCAGGTCGTAGATGAGTTTCGAATCCTCGCCGTACTTGCCGGCCAGGATCTCCTTGAGCTCGAATACCGGTGTGTCGATCGTGACGCCGCCGTGGCGCCTGAAAACTTCGCGGACTGTACGGCGCACGTGTCAGCCTTCACTCCCGGTGCAGCTGCCTCACACATAGCCCCAGAGAACCCAATTCCACATGAACAGTCGTTGTTCCTGTTGCGGCGAGGCCACAGGCGGGATCGCTTACTCGTATCGAAGATCTGCTCCCGCAGCACCATGTGCTTGCCATCCCAGTCTCTCGTGCCCTTGGGCGTCTTCAATTCGAACCCGCCCTTGGGAGCCATGTCGTCCGACTCGGTGTTTCGCCTCGGGATAGATGTGCCGAATGGCTTTGATGCGCAAAAGACGGGGAGGGCCGGGTTCAATGGTCTGAGAGGCGCAACTTGGAGGAGAGTCCTTGGTCGTGCTCGGGCGGCCCTTGTAGCGTTCCTTAATGTGACGATACGCTTCATTCACGTGGTTAGGAGAGAATATTCAAAGCACCTTGTCGGCCGGTTCCTTCGCTGGAACGAGGATGGGGACGCAAGCTACTATGATGGATGAGCGCAGCGAGTGAGCGTAAAAAAAATAAGAGGGGTTTTTGGTCGATGTTTGGAGGTTGTGGAGGGGTTCAAGTGACTCAGGCGCAAAGTGGGCAAATCTGCATCTCAAAACCCCCCCCGTGCCTGACTGCAAGGCTACCTACCTACGTCAGGCGATCGACACCGACAGGGGTACAGCTCTCGCTCACCGGGGAGCACAATATCGGAACCCACAGTGGTCACGTATCACGATCGAATCGGCTGGCGGCTTGGAAGCAATCAGAATAATAGTAATGTGTTTCCTATTGATCAGGTGCCATTGACCGCATGAGAACTATCAGCGCGACTTGCTTGCTGCCGCGAGTCTGACTTTAAAAAGGAGACGAAAAGAAAACCGCAGTCTGTCTGCATTCTGCCGATCCAACCTTGCCAGTACACAGAGCTTCCCTCCCTGCTACCAGTTGCTACCAGGGCAGCGCGAACTTCGTCCTCTCCGTAGAAAGAAGACTCGTGCCTGGGCTGTGGCGCACCTCCTTTTGAATTGCGCCTCCCACCCCGCCGTCCCTCCCAAACCGGAATACACGCTATTACACACATTGAACAGCGTTCAAGAGCCCGCGCAATGAATTAGGGCCCGCAACTTTGCCTCCGATTCATTTCATGGAGTTCTGAATGGAGTCGACATCTGTTGAACCGACCGAGATCGAGTCAAGTTGTGAGACCAACACTTGTCCGGAGACAGGTGCTCACACGTCCCACTCCTGCTCCTGCTCCTCAGCAAGATTGGCACCGTCATCAGACAGTGCAGCAAAAGACGACTGTGAAGGTAAGGTCTGCGGCTTGGGCCGACCGTTGATGTCAGTCGCCTTGGAGGCTGGCTTGTTCCCGGCTTGCGCAGTGTGGTTCTCCGCGGCGGACTCGTCGGTCTCGCTGACGGCATTCGTGTTCTTGGCCTTCTTCTTGCGAGACTTGGAGACGGGGACCCACTCCTCAGACTCCTTCTTCAGCATCTCCAGCTGCTCCTCCTCGGAGTAGGGAATGTCTGCCCAACTCGTCTTGCCGCCGTTCTGCTTGGCGTTCTCCTTCTTCTGCGCGGGGGCTGCCGGAGTGGCAGCACTGGCCTTCGGAGTGTTGTCGAACGTGTCCAGCGGTTGAACAGATGTCGGGGCAGCAGCCTGGCTAGACTTGCCGTTGACTTGGTTCCCGGTCCACGCAGAGGACTTCGGCGCGGCGGTGAATGTCGACCCATCCTTGGCGGCTCGGCCCTCGGCCTCCCTGGCTGTGCGTCGCTGGGCCTCCATCAGGGCCTTGCGGGCCTTCTCATCCTCCTCGCGCTGAGCCTTGGCCCTCTCGACCTTCTGGCGGTTCTGCCTCTGCTTCTTGGTCTCTGTGGGTTGTGGAGACTTGGACTGCCTGGGCTTCTGCTGCTTCTCGGCCGTGTCCGTCAATCGAAGAACAGAGGGGCCTGAGGTAGGCTGCTCAAGCATGTCGGAGATGCCCGTAGGGTCGGCGGCGGAAACGATGGGGGAAGCGGCAGAGGATTGGTCGTCATCGCCATCAATTCCAGCTGTGGAAGACGGGGCCGAAGGGGCCGAGGCCTTCCCGTTGTCTGCGGGTGTCTCGTTGCTGATGTCCTTGGCCTTGGACTGTTTGACCGACTTCTGCTTCTGCTCGTTGTTGACCTTGGGCGCAAACTTGTTCTTCTTATTCTGTGCCATCTGCTTGGCAAACTCGCGGTTGTCAACCCCATCATCGGAGCTGTAGTCCTTGGCCTTGGACTGGGTGGCCGCGGCATACGACTTGGGTTGGGCTTTGGGCTGAGACTGTTTGGAGGACTCAGAAGCGAAGCTTTCCATCCGCTGTCTCTTGGCCTTATTCTCCTTCTTGGGCTGCTCTCGAGAGTCTTGCACGCGATGCTTCTGCGAAGCTATCTTCTGCTGCTTGGCCTGCTTGGCATTGCGCTGGGTGTAGCCGATGACGCCAACGACGACAATAAGAGTGGCATAGCCAACAAATGTCTTGTTGGTAATGATTGAGAGAGTGTTGCCCATGATGACGGATTGAGCAATATCGAGATGTAAGGAAGCTCGGGAAGTTGGGGAGGGTGGCGTTTCGCGACGGGGAGAGCAGGCGTGGTCGCGGGTCGGTGGGAAGTCAGAGCTGCAGTGAATCTGTCGGCGATGGGCGAGATCCAATTGAAGTGTTCCTGATTAAAAGCAAAGTGTAAGCCGGGTGAGATGCGAAGTTTGTGGGGAAATCCACCAAGGTGATCGCAATTGGGGCGGTGGTGGCCAGCTAAGGAGCCATCAGCGGTGGTCTGGCGCAACTCACTACTAGTAGACTAATTGGTAATTGCTGCTTGCTTGACTTGGAGACCACAGCACACGTCCTAAGTGCTTCTAAGAACTGGAGCCAGTGGGCCTTTCAGCGTGGAGGTGTGAGGTCTGGATGTGATGGACGGCTGAGGAGGTGCAATCGAGGATTCCAGTCTGGAGCCAGAAAGGAACTGTGGAGAGATGCTCGGTGGTGGTGACAGCTCCGGTGCTCGTGTTGACACGGTACGATGCGACGAGGTCCTTTTCCCGCCAGACTTAATTAACAGGTGGCATTTCAGAGGCTAAGCGGCATCAGCAGCGGCGGCCAGGTACCCCGGTACCTCCCCAGGTAGCTCTCGGGTTCCCAGTTGGGGTCACGCTTGGGGGGGGAGACCCACCAAGATGAGAGCGAAGGCAAGACGCTAGTAGTCAGGACGCTTGAGACGGTTCGTCTGCTAGGCGGCAAGTCGAGCTCGTTTTGAAGAATATGCAGGATCAAGGAGAGTTTCAGTTCGCTCTCTCTTTAAGTTTCTAATTGCCTGGTTCTCAAATTATTCACTGACTCGACTTTTCCATCAAGGTTGAAGGGAACAGGTGCAGCTTGGGCAGCCGCAAGATAGTACACAGCTAGAAGTACCTCTTTCTTGTCTACCTGCAAGGACAAGTGCATTGTGACGGACCAGCTGGAAGCCGAGACAACCAATCTACTACCCAAGTCACTTCCTTCCGCCCAGCTTGGTCAGGCCAAGCCATCATCAATCAGCGTGCTCGTAATAATCCACCACCTTGCTGTAGATTCCGGTCACATGCCATTTTAGGAAAGAACAAATTGATTTAATATGCTTGTGCCAGGCAGGACCAAAGTAGCAATTCGATCAACGTCGACAGCAGGACCAAATAATGAACACATGCTCCACTCCGTTGGGACAGTACAGATATGCTGACTGACCAGGCGGCCCAGGTACCCGTCTACAGAGTACAGGACATGACGTTTAGGTGGACGGGCAAGTTGGCGCCGATTATCTTTTATCGCTCCGCCTATCAGCTTTGTAACATTGCCTTCTTAGGAAGCCCCTCCAAACTTCCAAGGTTGTTTGAGCAATTTGCGACGAGGCAATCCAACCTGTCACATGCACACTCTATGAGCTATCCTTGCTGACCTTTTGGGAAAGCCTCATCGAAACTGAGCACTGGATTATCATTGGTTTCCCCTATTATTTGCTAGGTAGTCCACAAGTTCCAAATTCCCGGCTCGCGGTCCGTACACGTATCTGTAGGCCAGTGAGTACTCATCTCAAGTTCCCTTCGATCTTGTTCCACCGCATCGGGATTGCGGCCAAGCGCAGGCGAATGCACAGACACAAACACAGACACAGACACAGAGCTAAGTCCACGTGAAATACCCGAACCTCTTAACTGACTGGGCCTAAGGTCAATCTCGCTTCTAAGACAGGCCATGGCTCCAAAGAACCGTATCATTATCGACACCGACCCAGGCAAGCTGTCTCCTGCCCCGGGCCCACGTGTGCCGCACTCTGGCTGACGTTTCGCGCAGGGGTTGACGATGTCCTTGCTATACTGCTCGCCCTCACCGCGCGTCCGGATGAGCTGGAGGTCGCCATGATCTCGGTGACATATGGCAATGTGTCGTTGCAAAGGTCAGCCGTTCCTTGTCTATCTTGGTGAGACAAGATAGATTGCGTGGATGAGGCGACGGAGCACTGACAATCCGTCAAAATGCCAGATGTCTGCGCAACGTTGTCGCATTGTTCCACGTGCTGGAGAAGGAGAATGCGTGGCGCAAATCTTCAGGCAAGCCCGAGGGCTTCGAGGCCTTGAGGACGTCCAAGCCCATCGTTGCGGTTGGCGCCGAGCACCCTCTGCAGGAAGATATCCTCAAGGCCGATGATTTTCACGGCGCTGATGGCTTGCATGGCGTCCACGAGGCTGTATGTCCCTGCCCCTTCCGCGCAGCATGCGCCCATCAGCTGAGTGACGATGTGACTATAGCACCCGGATCTCAGCCCTGCAGATACTTGGAAGTCGCTTTTTGCTAGAGACGAAACCCACCAAGCTGCAGGCTCTGCCGAGCCACCTACATTATCCCCCTACTTCACCCCCTCGAAGGCACCTGCACACCAGGAGATGCTTCGAATTCTCAGGGAGAGTCCCGAAGACACCGTTACCATTGTTGCTGTCGGACCCCTGACCAATGTGGCCCTCGCGGCAGCCGAGGATCCGCATACTTTTTTGCGCGTGAAGGAGGTGGTAGTCATGGGCGGCGCTGTACATGTCGAAGGAAACATCACCCCTGTGGGCGAATTCAACTGCTACGCTGATACAGTGGCCGCCGCCAGGGTATATGCTCTAACATCCCCCACGCCTTCTTCCACCATGCCTCCATTCATCGAGGGCAAGTCCACTTTCGGACCCTACCCGGCCAAGCTACCCAAAAGGCTCCTGCTCAGCCTCTTCCCACTCGACATCACGACGCCACATTTGCTCAACAAGAACTTCTTCGCGCAGACCATACAGCCATTGATCGATGCAGGCAGCCCCCTGGCTCGGTGGATAGCAACGTTCATGTTCGGCACGTTCAACAAGATCGATTCCATGCTTGGCGACGGCAGCGAACCAGGGCTGTCCCTCCACGACCCGCTTACTATCTGGTACATGCTGACACGCGACGATCCTGCTTGGAAGGCAGTACCCAAGCCTGAGGACATACGGATCGAGACCGTCGGGCAGTGGACCCTCGGCATGCACGTCATCGACCGCCGGAACAGGAGCAAGCAGGGTGAGCAGCAGGACAGTACGGTCAAGACCAACCCAGAGGACCCGTTGGATGCAGTGGAGTTCGACGACGGTCCCCACGACAACGGCGGCTGGCTGAGCCTTAAGAAGGGAAACAGGATCAACCGCATTGTTGAGTCGCCCGGGGAAGAGGTCTTCGCACCGTACTTGATGAAACGTCTTTTTGGATAGATGACATGAGACTCGACGGTCACTGGCAATCATACAGTTCGAAGCTCTGCATAGCAAGCAGAGACGTCAGTATAGCAGGATGGGTGAGGGTTACAGCAGGATCAAATGCATACCAGATATTGACAGATCGCATACTTCAACGGATTTCCTGAACTCCTAAAACTCCACACGCCTGCCGATGCATCAAATTTCCCAGTGAAGCCCATATGCCCACCAGAAGCCAAACTGAAGCCCTCAAATGCGCAGCTTCTACCGTAGAACAGCCCACGCAACCAATGCTCGCCTCTCTGCAAGTCTAACCCTGGGTATCTCGTCCGCGCAATGACCACGCTCCCTTCCATACAAAATCACCTCCAGTCCGACCACGCCCTGGGACAGACACGTCTAGCGACGCATAGTAGGTGGGGACTTCATCTTCCCATTCTCACCACGCCGCCGTAAGACCGAGCGGGGCGCCGCCTATGAGTGCTTGATGCCGCCGATAGGGGCGCCCTTGACGGCGGTCCAGTCGATGGAGTTGTCAAGCTCCTCGTCAACGACGCCCACGAGGCAGACGTTGTCGCCGCGGACTATGTAGAGCCCGAGGGGCACCTCCACGGACGGCTCCGGGTCCTCGGCCGGGCGGATGACGCGCTCGACGGCGTTCTGGAGGACCTGGGGGGCATTCCGTTAGACACATGGATCCTCTGAATGACAACACTGGGGCCCATGCTGATTGAACGGGCATGGCTCAGACTCACGAGATTGGTCTGGTTGTCGGCGGAGATGAGGGTGCCAATAAGGGTGCGGCTGTCGGCCGTGATGATGGTCACCTTCTCTGCGGGAGTAGAGCATGTCAGTACTCGGTGCACGCTCGAGTGAGCCTGGGGCATCAGGTTGGTGAGCTTACTGTCGATGTACTGGTTGAGAGACATGATGTGCCTGTGGGGACTTTCTTATTTGACTCGGCTGAAGTGAACGAATGAATGACCGAGGATCCTTTGTTACTGCTAGTCGTCAGGAGACAGGCAGCGAGCGGTGAGTCGGGATTGTCTGTTGACGTGTGTGAAAGGTGAGGTCGGGCCTGGGAAATTTTGAGCTGAGCTCTTGGGGGCGTCTCCGTTGAAGCTCACTCCCCTGCAGCAGCTTCAGGAAAGCTCGGACGCCTGGCATTTGGACCTTGTTGTGGTGGGTCTCCGCTAAAATGGACCCCTCCAACAGCCGCCCCTGGGGTATAGTACAGTACAGTAACTCCTGCTCTTGGCTCTGAGTATTTTGTGGATGAAAGTACGCACTTTCCACTCCCGTTTCAACTCAATCAAGTCAACATACCAAGCTCTACCACAAGAGAAGCACGTGAGTCTTTAAATCCCGCAAGTAGGTCAATCTGCTCTGGGCGGGCTGGGTTGTTCTTGGGAAGACAGGACGGAAGAATGTGAGCTGACATATCTACCTAGGTACATAGCGGACACCACGTTGAAATGCGTGCAACAAGCAGACTGTTGCAATTGCCCTGCAGGATCACCCTCTTCACCAGGGAACACTGTGGCCTGTGTGTTTCAGCACGCTCCGTACTCTCAGACGTCTGGGACTCGAGGCCTTTTGTCTATAAGGAGGTCGACATTGTCAAACGGGCAGCTCAACAATGGAAAGACCTGTATGACTTCGACGTTCCCGTGGTACGCAATACGCTTCTTACAATCTACAGCATGAGCTGCTCACTCACAACTGGACAGATTCATGTCAGCAAAGCGGACTCCCCGGAGGAGGACCCCAAGCTTGTCTCTAAGGCCTTGAAGCTTATGCATCGCTTCACACCAGAGCAAGTGAAGGCCATGATGGACAAGGCTGAGGAGTCATCAACCAAGTCATGATCATACATTCCACTCTGTTCAGAGTGGCCAAGCTGGCTGATTTCAGCGTGATTGAGGCAATTTCCTGGAGACCAATGCTCATGGGATTCCGCGCCCGATCCCAAGCCATGACAATATCAACTGGCCTACAACACTATCTATGACCCGTATGCTTTCCCCTTCTCCGGTCCGGCAGCACCACGGGCAGCCGCCATCGACTGCTTCATAACAAACTCGAGAGTGGTCACATCTGTCCCGACATTGATCATGTCGAACCCCATGGCACCATACCTGTGTCTGGTCAGCTGCTGAGGGCCAATTGAAATGGTTCTTGGGCGTGCTTGCCTTCCCGCCTCCTCACCACTCGAAGAGTACATTCCGCATTTCTTCCCGGCACTCTTGGCAGCCTTGAGAATCTTCGCAATTGCTTCCTTGAGTTCGGGCTTCACGTCACCATTGATAATTGGGTATCCAATATTGTTGCCTAGGTCAAATGGACCGATGAACAAGACGTCAACAAGTGGTGCTATCTCCTCCACTGCAGCAAGGGCCTCCTTGGTCTCGATCTGTACCATGGTGAGGATGGCGTCATTGGCCTGCTGGAGATACTCGGTAAACGATGGGATCGGACTGAAGTTCTGCATAGCGAGAGCGGATCCAAACCCTCGACGCCCTTCTGGTGGGAACTTCGTAGCCGCCACGACTTGCTTCACCTCATCCACGGTCCGGATGAGCGGCACCAGGATCTATAAACAGGCCATGGTCAGTCTCTCGCTTTCAACCTGAGTATCGACGTGTCCTTCTTACGCCATGCGCGCCGCAGTCCAGTGCCCCTGTGGCATGGTCAGCACGCGCCGTTTGTTTTGCTTGTTTATGTGATCGACGGACGACTCACTCTTGATCATCCAAGACTGAAGGTCAGGTATTCTGACGCACGGAGAAATGCCGCATGCTGCGATCGCAGGCACAGCCTCATGCATCGCAGCATCTGCTTGCCATGTCAACATCCGACCACTTTAGCGGGCTTGGGAGGACGCACCGTCTATATTGCCATGCTCACAGTCAACCATTATCCAATCAGGATTCGCCCTCGCCAGAGCCCTGGACACGTTGGAACCAGGGAACATTTGCTATTTACATTGTCAGTACAGTGTTGGCATCTTCGTATTTGGGAGGGGGAAGGGGGCAGCGGGGATGCGTGAGAATATCCTGGTGATGACGAGTCAATGCAAGGGGAAGCAGTACCCAGATGCCATAACTCGGTCCTTTATTTTCGACAAAGGCTGTCCGCAGCCGGTTGGACTTCTGCATCGCCGTGGTGGCTGCCATGGTCGAAGTATTTCGGAGCTGTGGCTTTGGCCTGGTAGCAGGCGATGATGGTGTTTTCTGGAGACACGGGTAGGAAGCGCGCACTGGAAGACGCAGGATGCTGTGAGAGCTATGAGGGCGAAGTGACTTCATCATCATGGAAAAGGGAGAGGCAGTCTGCCTATGCTCCTCAGGTTTATAAACTGACCTTTTGCCAGGGCCGGTCGACTACCTACTCTCATTTGCAATCAATCGTATCAAAATGGCGCTAATAACCTGCACAAGACACACCACACCCTTTTTCATATACACTTCATTTCTCAACTATTTTCACCTCTCATTTCACATATACCTTCTTAATTTAATAAAAACCTATATAAAAAGAAAGTTGCTTCTTTTTTAATTCTTTTAATACCTATTTAAGAAGAGTAAAGGGAATATTAAAGATATAAGGTATATTAATATTAAATTTTAAAGAAGAATCTTAAATTTTAAGGAGGGTGTGTTTTTAAGTAGAAATAATTAAATTTACCTTAAGTCCCCTAATGATTTTAATATAACTCTTAAATTTCACCCCCCCTTATTCCTTTTTAAATTTAACTTTAACTTAAGTTATTTTTAACTTTAATTTAAATATAAATTTTTCCTTCTTTATATACTTAATTTAATAATAAAAAAAAGAAATAAAATTAAAAAAGAAGTAGCTTTTTTCTTATATAAGTTTTAAATAAATTAAAGTTAAATTAAGAAAGTTAAAAGAAGTGCATATAAAAAAGGGTATGGTATATCTTATGCAGGTTATTAGCGCCATTTCAATACGATTGATTGCAAATGAGAGTAGTGTACCGGAAAGCTAGCTCCTGCCGCTGTGGTATCATACAAAAGCTGGGGAAATAGTCGTGCACCTCCGATTTGCGCGCCGCTTTCCCCATGCCTATCGTCCTATGAGAGACGTTATTAGACAGCTTTGGCATCTTTCCTGCTCGGCTGGCATGAGTACGACCTCATCAGGGGCATCAACCGGAGAGCCGCGGGGTGGTGCGGGGTCTCCCCGCGTTGGAGAGGTGGGTGCAGTGGACTACTGTAGACCACACAAAGCACGATGCGGGAGAGACATGACTGCTCGGCTATGGCTTTCCCACCCCACGTAATAACCGTGCTCCATTCTCGTCTGAGGAGACGGTCTGGAGCAGCCCACGAGCTGGCCTCGGATTCCTGGCCTCCGACATGCTCTCAGTGACTGTGATGACGCAACCCGGTGCCAGCTCCGGCACTTTTCGGACCAGGCCTCGGCGGCGGCTTTCCGGACGATCAGCCGTCAGCCGGACCTCTTCCGCCGGGACAGGGATGCCCACCACGAGTGATCAGGCTGGTTGGCGCAGAAGCTTAAGCCTGCAAAAAATCCAATTATGGTGGTCGTCACTGATAAGGCGCGCCGGAATGTCGACCTGTGTCTTCTTGAACGTGGGCGTGCTCACCGATATTAAGCAAGGGTGACTCTTCTCCGTCCATGGGCACCGAGAGAAGCGCCGCGGGGCCCACCTAGCCCGAAAAAGTTGTACGGCGATGGGATGATAGGAGGGTTGAGTATCGACCCCGTCGGCAGGATCAGCACGAGTAATGCCCAGTGGCTCGTCACAGTCTGCGTCTTGGGAGGCGTACTTTTATGGTCGTGGCCCGGCATTGATCAGAGTCAACCGAAGCACAGAGCCGTGATAACAGGCAAAGAACTTTGCACGAGGAAGAAGCGCCCATAATCTGGTTTCCTTGGTGAGAAATCGGTGCATTGTCTACTTACTGCGCTCTACCGGCAAGATGCAAATCTTCAAGCCATGGCCGCTCTACGTGAGGGCCAGCTTTATCACCTCCTTCATAGCGATGCTATTCGGGTGAGCCATATCCATCAAGTCTATAGGTCAGTCGACTGTTTGCTGACCTTCACCAGCCTTGATACTGGAACCATTGGCTCCGTAACCACCATGCCCGCCTTTGAAGTCACCATGGGTCCCATCTCGTCCACAATCCGCGGCGTCATCGTCTCGTCCATCCTGCTCCCCGGCGCCCTGGCTGCCCTCGTCGCAGGCATCTTGGCAGACAGACACGGCCGGAAGCGCCTCATCATCCTCGGTGCAGTCATCTACGGCGTCGGTGCCGCCATCGAGTGCGGCTCCGTCGCCCTGGCCATGTTCATCGTCGGACGGCTGATCAAGGGCGTCGGGCAGGGCCTGTTCCTGAGCACCGTGTACGTCCAGGTGTCTGAGATCAGTCCGGCCCGGACCCGGGGCACCATGACGGCGCTTCCGCAGTTCCTCATAGTCTGCGGGCTTGTGACGGGTTTCTTCATGTCCTATGGCACCGCCAGCATAAAGGGCTCGTCCGCCTCCTGGCGGCTGCCGCTGGGCGTGGCCAGCTTCCTGGCCTTTGCCTTCGCGGCGATAAACATCTTCACGCCTGCGTCGCCGCGCTGGCTCCTGGCCAAGGGCCACGTCGACCAGGCGCGCACTATTATTGCCGCGCTGGGCCTAGATGAGGCCGAGCAGGAAGAGTTGCTAGCGATGTCTTCTTCTGCGCTGGAACACTCCCCTGACGAGTCCTTCCTGGAGTCACTGGTCCACACGTTCAAGGATTTTGGCGAGGCTTTCTCCGCGCCCGTCCGGGCGAGGACGGCGTTTGGGTGTTTCATCATGGCCTTCCAGCAGTTCAGCGGCATCGACGGTATCTTGTATTACGCGCCGATTCTGTTCAGCCAGGCCGGGCTCTCAGGGGAGAAGGCGAACTTCCTCGCCTCGGGTGTGTCCTCGCTCGTCATTCTGGCCACCACCATCCCTGCCTCCATATGGGCTGACCGCTGGGGGCGGCGAACCTCCAGTATCATCGGCGGATCGCTGATTACCGTCCTTATGGTCCTCATGGGCACGATGT
The DNA here is from genome assembly GCA_014872995.1 of Diaporthe citrichinensis. Taxonomy (NCBI): domain Eukaryota; kingdom Fungi; phylum Ascomycota; class Sordariomycetes; order Diaporthales; family Diaporthaceae; genus Diaporthe; species Diaporthe citrichinensis. The sequence goes on from JADAZR010000003.1 coordinate 384,938, forward strand.
ATGCTGCTAATCTTGTCCATGGAAGCCACGGCGCCGGGAGATGGGTTGTTATTGTGTCCATTTACCTCTTTGCTGTCGTGTACAATGGAACATGGGCCATTGGCTTCCGCACGTTTTTAGTTGAGAGTCTGCCCAGGAAAACGAGGAGCAGCGCGTCCTCGCTGGGACAATGCTCCAACTGGGTGAGCCGACCTCACATCCCGTCCGTTTTATTTGCTTCCGCTGACGTTTTCCAGGTCGCGAATTACATTGTCGCACTGACTACTCCTGTTATGATTGACAAGTCTTCATTTGCTGCCTATTACTTCTTTGCAGGCTGCACGTTTATTTGTACAGTTGTGTGTACGCTGTACATGTTTGAGACCAAAGGCCATACCCTTGAGGTCATCGAGCAGAGGTATCTGGATGAGAAGGCGAATTCGACCGGACGGTGGACTTTCGAAGGCTTCAAGCTAAAACCGGTCACAAGAGTTTCTAGGTGCCCGAGTGTGAGCAGGCCTAGCTCTGCGGACGGCAATGAGCATGCTTAAATAGGGATGACAACTTGTACGTACCTATGTATTGCACTTAAGCGTTACACCAGCAGTGTCATAGTTGGACACCGTCTGTCTTACTGTGTAGTATTGCCATCCATTTGATGGGATGAACTTGGCTATATCCACCTCGGTGCCAACATGGACCACTATCCTATAGGAAACAGACAACACACAATCTACTGACAAGGGCCCGTTCGGATGGAGAAGGCGGGACAAGGTGATGCTCCTTACTATCGTCTGGCCAATTGATTTGAATGCGGAGATTCGCACCTGCAAAAACGGAGGGTATACCGGTACATCATCACCTCACCCAACACCCAACACCCACACCCAAAACCCATACCCAACACCCATACCCAATACCTACACCCAACACCCATACACCCATACACCCATACACCCATACACCCATACACCCATACACCCATACACCCATACACCCATACACCCATACACCCATACACCCATACACCCATACACCCATACACCCATACACCCATACACCCATACACCCATACACCCATACACCCATACACCCATACACCCATACACCCATACACCCATACACCCATACACCCATACACCCAAAATCTATATACCTAATACCTATACTCTTACTTATACCCATACCTAACATCTAATACTTATATACCTAGCTTATATACTTAATTAATATATCTATTTAACTCAGGTATAAGGTGTTAGGTGTAAGTAAAATGAGTTAGACCTGGGTGATGTGCTTTGATTAGCTATGGCTATGATTTAAGTTGATGTGTTGGTATACCTTCTGTTTTTGCAGGTGCGAATCTCCGTATTCATTGATTTACATTATGCCATCCAATCATCCACGTCGGACATATCTCGGGGTCGTATCATGGAGTGAAACGAAACGAAAAGCAACTTGTCTAGGCGGCCTCGCCCAAGCTCAACCGAGCTTTTCGAGCCTGATGTCTATTTTACGCTCGCGTGAATCTAATCTGGACGAACCTTGATAGGCGAGAACTTCTGTGGTCAAGGGCTTGGTCATAGGTTCGAGTCGTATCAGTCATGGCGACCTCGTTGATAGACACCTCAGGACATACGAGAATCAAAAGCGGCCAAGTGTGTTTGATGCTCAATGTGTGGCGACCTGCCTACACCAGACATATCGGCTGGAGAAACATCCTCGAATGCCTTCAGTACGTGAGCCCGAGACCAGGTCACACCTGCGATCGGGTACACGAACCAGTCCTAGACAAAAGCAGCCCCGCGGTCATTGTCGGCGAGACTCTTCCGAAGTGACAGGTGACGCCGGTGGTCTTGGGACGAGACTTGGACCCTGCCTGGGTAGGGCGCTACATAGATGATCTAGGTATCTTAACCGCCGCTTGGCTGCCATCTAACACACCTGGGCATGTCCATCATCGTACCACTCTTCGGACAATAAGGTTGCAGATCCCTGCATGCAGCCCTACCGGCCCGGCCCGCTGTGTGCTTCATGGGATGCCACCGAGCCAGAACCACTATATTAAAGTTACATGCTAACATGGTCTTGACTGTCAAGCATGGTCCAACGGCTGGACCGGCTGCTACCTTTTGCTGTTCCTCTTCTTGAAGCACCCATTGTGTTGAGCCTGCCGGCTACTGTGTCCACTGGCCAGTGGAGGAGGTGGTGACGGCTTCCTCGGTATCCATCATCCAACACTGGCAATCAAACCTGTTGACCCTTGATCTTCGAAGGGGCGGTGGATTGATTGCGCTAGAAAGCAGCACGTGCCCGGGAGATGGGAGCTGGTATAGACAAGATCGACGTTGGATAACGATACCCTCTTTTCACGGGCATCGAACCGCATTCGGTTCGCAGGCCGGTACCCCACGTTTATGCTACAGTACATTCTCTCCAGTTAAACCTTATTCATGTTGTCACGGATGTAGCTGGGCAGCGTCTAGCACCATCTGACTGACAGAGAAGCCCAGTTGATGCCATCAGTTGAAGCCACCACTGTTATTGAATAGGAGGTTTGAGGTTTGGCCAGTAGTTGGATGGAACAATCCGTGTGCACAGTAGCGTACAATGCGCTTATGCAGAGGCCTCAAAGTTGGCTCGTCGATCCTCACGGAGCTCTGGCCGAGCGGAATTCCACAAAAAGAAACGATCGAAACCCTCAAAGTCATATTTGGGTATAAAGTCTTGCTAAGCCCAAAAATAAAGCATGGAGCACTATTGGCGATCTGATATCTGATGCTAGGTGTTAGGTAATATATAAGGCCAAAAATCCAGACCAAGTCAGCAGAAACGGCGAGCCAATGACCCCCATTCGAGTGGGAGGCACGTCCCATGCGTCATGAGGCAGAATGCTTCCAGGAGAATCAATCCGGGAAGCAATCATACAGAAATAACAGATAAGGGTACGTAAATACCTATACAACTATATGGAGTCTCCGGAGCAGGAAGGTGCAAGCCCTAACCCTCTATTGGTTCGCAGCTCGGAGCTCAGGCATGGGGACAGCCAGCCTCGCCATCAATACGACCGACCCCACGTTGGAGCTCCTAGAATCTTCTGGCTCCAGAGCAAGGAACTCTAGTCAGGGTCTTGCTTTTTGAGCGCGACGTCACATCACAAAACACTCAGGCACCAACGGCAAAACGGCCAGTCTCTCTCACACCTTGGAACGCGGTCTCCTGTCCCACACGCTCGAATTGAAATCGCTCAATCCGAAAGACGGCTTCCCTCCGCCAACATGGCCCAGAAATGCGTCCATCAAGGATGTGGCAAGACATACACAGACACTGAGGAAGTCTGCCGGTACCATCCAGGCCCACCCATATTCCATGAAGGCCAGAAAGGTTCGCACCGCGTCTTCCCCTGGCCCTGCCTCTCCCCTGAGCTCAACCAGAGGGCGAGGGCCGAAGGACCCGGCTGACCGTGCATGATCCAGGATGGAAATGCTGCAAACCCCGCGTCTTAACCTTTGAGGAGTTCATGGACATTGAGCCATGCACCCAGGGGAAGCACAGCACGACCGACATACCACCGCAGATCGAGAAGAAAGAAGCGGACCCTGAGCTCGTCAAGGAGGTCACCAAGGAAACCACAGCCTCCCCCGGGCCCGCCCTCCCCCGTGCGCCCATCAATGCCCCCACGCCCACACAGACGCCGCCTCCCCCTCCTCCTGAATCAGATGACGACGACGCCTCCCTCGAGATCCCCGATGGCCGCACGTGTCGGCGGCGCGCATGCGGTGGTGTCTACAAGAAGGGGGCGGAGCGGAATGACAAAGAGAACTGCGTACACCACCCGGGTATCCCCATCTTCCACGAGGGGAGCAAGGGATATACCTGTTGCAAGAGGAGGGTGCTCGAGTTTGACGAGTTCATGAAGATCGAGGGCTGCCAGACCAAACCCCGGCACTTGTTCATCGGCAGCGGAAACAAAGAAAAGGGCAAAGACGCCGGCGCGGAGGAACTGCTCGAGACAGTACGGTGAGTGCCAGCGGTTACTGTCCCCTCGCGTTTTGCCGACCACCATATCCTGGGACGCCTGCTGGGCCGAGAATTCCCGGTTGGGCGATCACATCACGAATGCTGCGCCTTCTGTTGCGTCACGGACTCCCCAAGCCACGCGCTATCATGCCCATGCCCATATTCTTATCGCGATGGCGAAACACTCTCACACGGATGTTGCGGATGAGACATACATGCTGACCGCTATTTTCAGGACGGACTTCTACCAGACGCCAAGCAGTGTAATCGCGTCCTTCTTCCTGAAGAAGATCGATAAGAACACCGCCAAGGTCGTCTTCACGCAGTCTTCCGTTCAGCTCGACCTGCCCACCACCGACTCGCCCCCGAAGAGGTACAGGACCGAAGTGCCACTGTTCGGCGGCATCGACCCAGAAAAGACCACGTACAAGATCTTGGGCACTAAGCTCGAGGTGACGCTAGCCAAGGCGGAAGTCAGCTCTTGGCCTGTTCTAAGAGCCGATGATCGCCTCACGGGGGAGATCCTCCAGGTGGGCCGAGCCGGAAAGGTACAGTAGGTGCGGCCTTTTCGCCGATAGGCAGTGAGCATGGCACCCGTCTGTCCTGGCCGGACATCATCACCATGAAACCGCCATACGGAAGGGAGGGGAACGATGATGTATACATGCGGAGGAAGTCGGAAAAGGGGGGCTTACCGACGACACAAGGTTCAGACCCGGCTACCGAGCCTTGGGACAGCCCAAACCTTTTGCATCTATGAGTCCCAAGCGCATGCTGACCGGCCTTCTGTCCTTTGGGCTAGCCGGACGCGCCCTGCAATATAGGAGATACAATCCAGTGGATCTGTTTGATATGGGTGCCACTCGCCAGCCTCACGGCTTGTGATTGGAGATGTCGCAGATAGGAATCCTGCAGGGCGCCTGTCGATCAAGCGTTCTAGGGCCCTTGGCGAGATAGACCTGACATCTGTTTCTGGACCTGCCCAAGGTTTCTCAAGTGAGTTTGTGTATCTACAGGCCGGAGCGAATTCAAAAAAAAGACAACACCGGAATGAAGCCAAGCAAGGCTGCCTTCTCAAGCAAGACCTGGCTGTGTGCTCGTGATTATGCTGGTGAGCCCTGACATATATTTCGGTGCCCGACGTGTTGACTTAGAACCGCAATCGCCGGCCGCCCAAAGGTCTCACTTGCCACCTATGCCATGAATGACTGACGGACGGCACTGTTCATGCCCATGACTGACGTCGTCGCCCAGCCCGAAAGCGAGCTTCCCCATTGGGCAGCATTGAGAAACAAAAGGCTCCGGTCGAAACTACTGCGGCACGACCGACTCAAGCCTTCCCGCTTGGCGGAATGGTGGACCACGGCGCGGCTGGGCGGACAGGACATACCAAAAATTACGCTTCGGCGCCAAGACCGCAACTCCCTTTCTTTCTCTGCGCCCCCTGCGGTTTGCCTCCAGGGGGAGGGGTGGGGGCGCCTTCCCGGTCAATGACGGTTTACGTGCGAAAGCAACGACGGGAGCTAAGCCGGCAGCCAGCAGACAAGATTCTGTCCGCTGCGAGAAAGCGAGTCAGAAGTACCGGGTGCTTCTCCCACGGCGATCGATTGCCATCCCAAGACGGCAGACACTTTTGCCGAGAGTAGGCAGTCGGAGCTTGTTTTTTTTGGGTCTTCGACTTACCTTGTTGGGGGCCGGGGGGAAGGGGTGTCAGCGTCGACTCCGTCCGTGTAATACACGTATTTTAGATTTTGGCGTTATCCTTTCCGGCAATGTCAGGACAAAACACAAAACACAACACCCCTCCCCCCCCCAAGCACGCAAAAAAAAAAAAGTGGCTGTCCGTTCCCGCACGGGATTGTATGTGAACGGGCTAGTCTAGCTTATGGCCAAGGGCGGTTATATGGTTCCCGAATCATTCAGATAAGAGACCCTGAGGGATGGGAACAGCGCCACCAGCGTGACAGCGCGCCTCTGGGATGGGAGGGACTTTCAGACGACCAGGGTCGCAACGGCTGCTGTAACATTTTGGTACACCAGACGACAAGAGTGGGGCGCGTAGCAGGAATGTCTGCGATCGGACACCCAAAAGGAAGCCTGTGTCGAAGTTTCAGATGTTTCCTTACAAATCAGTCACTTCGCCAGGGTCTGCTCTGCATTGGTGAAAGTGGCCTTCTTGGTTTAAAGTTTCTATCTGCTTGAAAATGGCTACGCAATCCAAAGTCATTCTGACCCACAATCGAAACCCCGGTTTGGTATCAACCTTCTAAAGTGCTGCCGAAGAAAACCCTTGTGGTGCTGGGACGCCGGCTTTCCTAAAATGACAAGACAGCAGAAAACATGTGGAAGTGAGAACGAAATGCCCAAGGGCTTATCAGAAACGCTGTAAACTCTCTTGCCCAACTGGCCCACTCAGTAAGCTCATCATCATCATCATTGGCGAGTCATTATCGTAGCGATCGTTGTTGCCTTCAATGTCCCGTCAGAGGTGCTCGCGCTTTTCTGTCGTTGAAAGCCCGTAATCTGAGCGCCCCTTGACCCAAAGGCCAGGCCCCGAAGAATTCCGGTCTGACTTTCGAGGAGAAAGAAAGTTTGAATTTTCCGCAGCTTCCGCTGCCGTCACAGTCAGGGCGAAGTGCTGTTCTTCCCTTATGCCCCTTCTTGTGCTTAGAGAGCGCCCGCTGCCTTCTCAGAGGAATCATCCACAGCTGAGATATCCCCCTTTTCAAGGTCAATATCCTGTCTCTCCTTGCCCTTGTAGGGAGCACGGGTCATTGATCGGCCCCTGCTCATGCTGTCTTTCCTGCGTATGTCGCCTTCTCTCGACGATGAGGGCCTGATCGGTTCATCCCAGGTGATGCCACTGCTGCCCTGGGCCCGTGACATGAACTCTTGCCGGACGTTGGATGCGAGTCTGATTATCACATCGCCATCCTTCGTGTAGCCAATGACTTTGGCGTTGAAATCATCATTACAGTCTCCGCAAACGGTTGGACTGTCTCCGTCATTCGACCTCGCCTTGGAGTCAGTGCTATCACCCCTGATCGTAGGTCTATCACAGGAAGACGTTAGCACAGCTACTTGGCATGGAGTGGCAGTGACGGTTTGTGTGTTCAACTTACACCTCGCTGAGGGCTTCGGAACGCCCCCTTTCTGTCGGGTTGCGGCTGCGGCTTCGGCCCCTGATACTCCGGGCCGCTCGTGATCTCTTGAGCTTGCCCTGGAAATAGTGGCCCAATCCCGCAACCACCAGCACTGGTGTTCCGAGTGCGAGTGCCCAGGGCGGGTGCTTCTTTCCGGTGACCATGTGGCGGACATGAAGGCAGATGCCCCAGACGGCGATGATACCTCCGACCTGGATCATGGTCCACAGAGACCAGTAGAGACTGATAAGGGGCTCCCCGTCGCAGAATTGCAGTGTGTTGATGACAAAGGCCTCGAGAACAACGATGATCATTCCGACAACACCAGTGAGAAAGCAGTACCAGAACAGCCATCTCAGGCGCCGTTGTCGCTCGCGGCTTTCCACGCTCAAATGCTCGATGCGCTCCATTACCCGGCCGTACTTCCACGAGGCCGTGAACAGGGCTGCCAAAACGAGAAAGAAGAATGCCCAGTAGAGGCCCTCAGCCTCCGTTCGCTCCAAAGTGTGCATGAACCTTCCATAGTATTGGCAATTCTCCTCGGTGGGCGTGGTGATCGGCATCTTTGCGATGACTACCGGGGTCAGACCCGGGTTTTATGACGGTAGACTTGGATGAGGCCGTATTGCTAGTTTGAGGCTAGAAGCACCTATACGGCCTCTAGGAATTGTAGGTGAAGGGAAAGACCAACAGGTTCGAGAGCGACGTGAAATGGTATGTAGGTAATACAGGGGGCATATGTAATATATGGATGATAAGGAAATCGATTTAGGTTTTGCGTTGACGGCGTAGGATTTATGGGTCAAGTGAGCAGACAAGAGGGCGTAGAATAGGGACGGACTGTTCATACTTAATACATTTGAACGAGTAGTGTTGACAGAGTGGTACAAGGTACAAATGTGAGACCTGGATACAGGGGTGTGAACGCAGGAAGGAGGCGAGGCTGGCTTCCCTGTCATACTCAAGTGACACTAGTTCAGAGAAACCGCTGTCGAGACAACCCCGATCGTACCCACCCGATGGACTACCTTCGGGCCAAGAACAACGCAAAGAGAAAGAAGCATGTGTATGCCCAGCCCACACAGACATGTGAGATTACCGAGCGCCAGGCAGGCGTAAACATGCACAGTGTCCCTTGTATGGGGTCTCCATACCCCATGCCCCATGCCCCAGGCCCCAGGCCCCAGCTTCTAGTTCTGCCGGTTACCGACGATGCATGATACTCTCCTGTCGGGTTTGCAAGAATGGGTATTTTTGTAACGCGATGCCTGGTGGGACACGGTGATGTTATCCCGGTTCGATGTAAAGTGCCATTCCGGCGATTCTCTTTGTTCCAGTCCGGCTAGAACCTCTCAAGAACAAGAGGCTGGCGCCAAGGACCATAGACTGCATCTGTGTCACTTATCGAGGTAGGACGGAAGGACACGTCGTGCGCGATATGCGACTGATAGACCAAGTTGATTGGCATGGTGTCTCCTCAGCTCATACCCTCCATCAACTCGACCCTATCCAGGACCATGCCTTTGCATAGGATGAATTCGCGCAACGCTTGGAAGTCAGCACCCTCCTCTTCGCCAAAGCGATGAGCCTGCGAGAAGCCGAAGGAGCAGGCCACCTTGTCCAGAGCGGCTCTCTCCTCTTCATGAATCCACCGTTCCTTCAGAGGAATCCCTGGGGCCCATGTCACGCGTTTCATATGATCATTTTGCGTGATAACGGACAGGGCGCCCATCCAGCCGGTAAACCCAACGTAGGCTAGGATACCGGCCGTGGCCACGGCGGTTGCCGTCTTCTGGTCGAAAGAATTCTGGAGATGAGACAGGCTGGATGCCAGCAGGTACACGGCGATGGGAGTCGCGACTACAGCCGAGGCAGGGAGTAGAGCTTTCTTGAGCAGCTTCGCCCGGATGAACGCCTTGGTTGCGTAGCTATTTTCGATGATACCGATGGCTGCATCAAGGTTCTTGGCCTCGATAGCAGCGTTCAGCGCTTTGTCAACGAGGTCGGGATCGACAGCGTTGGCTGCCCTATCGGGATTTTGCTTAAAGTACTGCAACGGACCACGGCTTCGTCGAGGTTTCGGTTTCGAGGCGTACAAAGCCAGCACGTGCGGGAGAGTCTCTACCTTGCCAAGTCGGGCCTGAGTGTCCAGATAGAGTTCCAAGACCTGAGATGTAATGACGACGTCCGGGTGAGAGACAATGACAAAGGCGGCTTCGGATATGCGGTCCGCCAGCTCGCTAACCCGAGGGGGGTCTAGGACGGCACTGGTGTCCATGGACTGCGTCAGCTCTGAGCTAGGTCCGTCCATAGATAGCAGCGACGACGCTGCGGTGTCTGACTCGGCAGACTCCCCGAGGTGAAGAGGACTGGCTGGCCCGGCGTGGATCAGACTGGCAGCTTTGGCGCACTTGCGTAATGCGGCTGCGACCTCGTCCTCGTGCGGGATCCTGCCATGAGCCAGAAGCTGATCCAAGGCGTGCTCGATGACGAGCACGACGTCTTTGATGCCCACATTTCCTTGCTTGGAAGAAGCTTTCGCCCTGGAGGGTCCCGTCTGGGCCTCATCCGGAAGGGAATGCTTCGAAGGCTTGGGTGGGCCAAAACGGTAAGACCTGAAGGTTGGCAAGATTGGCTTTGGCGACAAGCCTGCGTTGGGCATCCCTTGGAGGGGCCTGACTCTGCGAGGGCAAGCGCCAAGTGTTGCAAACAGGGGCTTGGCAAGCTGTGAACCAAGCGGCGAGGGCGTGGGAGCCGTGATGAAGGTGCAGATCTGATAGATCCGACGAGGATTTGGGCAGCTTGGCCGCTGGGCAAACGGGCGGTGCATCGTGAAAGTCCAGGGACGTTCCACGCTAGATGTGGAATTTGTTTTAAGGTTGCGGTAGATATCGGTAGTTGCTAGCGGAACGTCAGGGACGGACCGGACGCCCTGGGGTGGGGGGACGAGGGAGAAAGGGGGAGGGAGGGTGAGCGCGGGAGGGTGAAGGAGGAAGGGTGAAAAGATGAGATTGGCGATAGCGATGGCGACTGGGGGTGAGATGATGCGAAAATAGAAGGCGGCGGGAAATGTTTTAGGACCCGTTGTGAGGCGTGCGTAGAGTGTAATCCAAGACTGGCGGACTGGCTGGGCGTCAAGGTTGTCGTCTCGACGTTGCAGTTGGCGCGAACACCGGTGCAGCACGGTAGCATTCTCCGCGGCGCGGTGGCTATCGGGTGAACGTCGACAAGAGACAGAGAGAGATGACCGCGGTCTTGGATCGCACCCCCCTGCCCGCAGATCTTCGGCCGCGTCGGTAGTAGACTCACGAATCAGAACCTAGCGTTTCAGCAGGGTCTCTTGAGCCTCTTTCCCAGCGCCCTGGGGCAGCGCCGCGGTCACCGACCAACAAGCTCAGTGCCCCCGCGGGGTCTTCTGGGCGAAACAGGCCGCGTAGCACCAGCACCACGACAGTCGGATTTCGGAACCAAAGGGCATGAACAACTGACAAGGGACGAAGCAAAGATAGATTGCAGATTCAGGAGGGGCTGGCCTAGGCCTTTTCCGATCTGACAACTGACACGCGCAGCCCGGTGATGGGTGGTGATGGTGTAGGGAGGGATGATGAGCGGATTGGGGAGATAGCCGCGACTTGGATCTTTGGGAACTGTCTCCCTCCCTCCTAACCCTGAGTGAGTCGTTGCACACCCCTCCCCTCTCCCTCGTTACCCCCTTCCAGCTTTCCGACCCCTAACCCTAGATGGGGAGGCGCAGTAGCACATGCCGCATGCCTGCCCCTGCTGCCCAAGCGGGTGTGACGACACCTGAACCACTTGCAACGTCCACCTTAACTCTCACCACTAAATGCCCTTCAGCCTAGTCACAAGCTTTAGGCATCAAACTGCATCGCTCTCGAGGCATCTTGGCCTGCACCCACCCTCGACTCGTCGTCAGCATCTTCACGACCTCCCTTCCATGCATTGCCAACGCCGAGTCCGAGTTCAAACACCTGTCTAGTCATTAACGAGTATCGCCGCCTATCCCGACGCCGTCTGCCCTCCTACTTTCGGCGCTGCTCGATCTACCGCCCTCCGCAATCGAGCCTCTAGATTCAGCTCCCGGGGCACATAGCTACTATGCCGCCACCACCTCCCCCGCCGCCTCCGCCGCCTCCCGGTGGTGGAGGGCCTCCTCCGCCTCCGCCTCCTCCTCCAGGGAATCTTCCGTCACGCCCGTCTGGTGGGGGAGCAGGAAGAGTATGTTGATTCAAGGCCTCTTTGCCCCCAGCCGCATAAAGCTAATACAGCTCCAAGGGTGCACTCCTCTCGGATATCTCCAAGGGAAAAGCCCTAAAGAAGGCCGTTACGAACGACCGATCAGCGCCAGTGATCGGGAAAGTGTCCGGCGGGCCGGGCCCGTCACCGATAGGGGGTGCCCCGCCCGTCCCCGGCTTGCCGAAAGCCCCCGGGGGTCTCGCTCCGCCTGTGCCTGGCAACAGAGCTAGGAGTAACAGCGATCAGGGAAGTCGAGATGCACCCGCGGCGCCCATGGATGCCGCCCCACAGCTGGCTGGTCTCTTCGCCGGAGGCATGCCGAAACTCAGAAAGACCGGCGGAGGGGTAGACACTGGAGGTATGTTCAGGTCAATGGTGAGACTTATGTCCAGGCATCTAACATACTCTAGCCGATCAAGCCGCATCATATCTATCCGACCCTGAGTCCTCGAGGTCATCCGCGCCAAAACCGCCAACAGCCTCTGCTCCTCGACCGCCTGCCGGTGCGGCACCAGCAGTCCCTGGACGTCCAATGATACCAGGCCTGGCGAACCACGCATCGATAGCGAATCTTAGAAGGACAGCTGCCAGCGAGCGGCCAATCTCGTCGGCTTCATTAAAGGGTCCGCCTCCTCCAATAGGGAAGAAGCCGCCTCCGCCGCCCAGCTCTCGTAAACCATCCTCCAATATATCATCGGCACCTGCTCTGCCAAGCGCCCCGGCACCACCGCCACCGTCGTCTGCCGCACCGTCACTACCGCCAGCACCACCCCCTCCGCCTCCTTCATCCGCGCCCCGACCACCCCCGGCGCCAGCACGATCACAGCCTCCCCCTCCGCCGCCGCCAGCAGCCGGCGGTGTCTCTCCCAATATCGCAGTGCAAGCAGCGATTCGAGCGGCAGCAACCGGGGCAAGCTCGCCAACCTCAGCTCCACCGCCGCCGCCTCCCCCGAGCGCTCCCTCGCCGCGATCACCGGCGTCCGGTCCCCCACCGCCACCACCACATTCGAACACCGCTCCTGCGCGTGCTCATTCGGGCTCCGGCGGTCGCTCGATGCTTGACCCCAGTAATTTCGTGCTCGCGCCGAACGGTGGTGGAAAGAGCCCCAGCCCCACACGAAGCAACTCGATGGCAGCTCGGGCGAACGGTGGCGGGGCAGCGAGAGGAGAGCGGATTGTTATCCAGGATTCAAGGTGGAAGTTCGTGGACGAGTCCATGTTTCCCAGGCCGAGAGAGTTTCATGGTGGAGCAAGGAGATATAGAGCTGGTAGGGGGAGTAGTGTGCCGTTGGACTTGAGCGCTCTGTCTTGAGGGAGGCCGATGGTAGAAACCTCAAGGGTGTTCATTTAAGCATACCGCTTTCAAGATGGCACTGTAATTCTTTCATAGCGCACTCAAAACCTAGTCTGACACGGATAACCCTCAATGTGCCGACGGGTGTGCCTGAGACCCACAAGGTATGATGAGCTCGATGGGATCATTAAAGTGGTAAATTGAACTGAGTACCATACGCAAATTCTCCAGTGAGGAACAGGGAACTCTGGCCATGACAACGAGACGGACTAGATTGACAGTATCAAGGTTAGAAGATAGGGGAGGAAGCAATGTGATTATTAGTCCCAGAGCCCAGCCACCGGCCGCGGAAATCCCCATTCAGAGTTGTGCCATGCGATGACGCTGCGTATTCAAAGAATGCGTGAGCTCAGCAACAGAAACGTCTTGTCTATTATGAATACGTCGCAAGACCATGGTGAATAACTGCGTGTTCAGCTTAACACTGATTCTGCCGGTCATGAAATTCTCAACCGAAACCTACAGCTTTTTCCCCACCGACCAGCACTGCGTGTCCTGCCCACACCCTCACGAATCCCACGCACGCAAATCTTGACGGGACACATCTGCCATGCAAAACATAAGGCAGAAGAGACAACATTATCGGGTGTGGCCCTGCAGCGAACCAGATTCAACCTCATAGGCGGATGTGGATAAGTCAACAATAGAACCAGGATGTACGCAGACACCCGCCCATCTGTAGGATTTGCAACGCCGCCATAATTCCATGCTCACGAGTAAAAGCCCAGATAGCTTGATTAACGCCCATCACATAGGGTCCTAGTCACAAAGGACACATCACGCACTCAGCAAATCTCTTACACTCATGCCCCTCCCTGAACCGCCAGTGCCACTACCGCCGGCGGCCCCACCGGCGGTGCTGGATCCACCGCTCGCACTTGATACCGTGCCCCTCCGATCACTGTTCAGCATCAGGAGCGCAGCCATGGCCTCCTGGTCCAAATCCCGCTCCCGCAACGGACCCAGCGCCGGGCTCGTCAGCGCCGACCCGGCAGCCGAGTGGTTGCTCGGCGCGTAACCAGCTGCGCGGTAACCGCCCGCCAGCGGCCCGAACGCGGGCGACGTCGTGGCGCTGCCGTAGCTGTAGTGCCGATGGTGCTCCACCGCGACCGTCGAGAGGGGCGCGTACGAGTCGTGGCGGCCCGTCGAGGGGTCCTGGGCCCGCAGGGCCGGGGAGACGGAGGGCTGGTGAGATACCGAGGTGGTGGCTGATGACGGACGCGCGGCGAACGTCGGCGAGGGCGCGTCGTCTGAGCCTGTCATCTCGACGTCTGGGGAGTGCTGTTCCTCGGAGTAGGCCTGGCGGTACTCGTGATCCGGGTCGTAAGAGTCTCGACCCGATGGGGTCGATATCCCTTCCATCTCGGGTGTGGTCTGACTTGGTAGCTCTCGCTGTGCCTTGAGTTTCTCGACGCAGTCCTGCAGGTATCTGACGTATTCGATGGAGGCCTGGGATGGTCAGTCACGGAGATATGGTCAAGTGTCGGCCGGGTCTTCATCGCTCACCTGCAAGATGGCCAGCTTGTGCATCTCGCCTGTACAAGCTGGTATCATATCCTTCAAGACGGCAAATTCCTCGTTCATCTTGGATCTCCGTCGCCGCTCGATGAGGCTGTGTGCCGTCTTTCTCGCGATCTTCCGACCCGCAGCACTGGTGGCAGACGGCTGTTTCTTTTTTGTTTGCCCGACCTCATTCGCGGCCGGTACAGCAGCGGTCTTCTTAGCACCGGCTGTGCTGGCCGAGCTCTTGCCGGCCGTCGCTGACTGCGCGGGTTTCTTCTCCTCTTGGGGCCGTGGGGGCTTCATCTGGATGATCTTACGGGATCTCGTAGGAGGCGGCGGCAGGGCGAAATCGCCGTCCTTGTTCGCGGTGGCGGTGGTGGACGGCCGCCTTCTTGACTTGACAGCCTCACTAGGTTGTATCCTAAACGGGGCCTTGGGTGAAACTGGGGACTCTGGGGAGGCGGGAGTGTCCATTTTGTCCGTGTGGGAGCTCGCGGGACGCGCCTTGATGGCAGGCGGGGGCAACTCGAAGGCCATCTGCAGCTGTGATAGCTGCTTGGTACCATCCTGTCCTGAGATATCTGTAGAAGAGGCCGGCGTTGGAGGCAGGGCCGTTCGGGGCATGTTTGTAGCGTGCGTAACGGCACAGCAGTGTGACCGTCCCGGACTTGGTCCCTGGTGCCAACCACGAAGATGGGGCGTATTGGTGAAATCCGAAGTTTGCTAGTTATGGTCGTGGAAGAACAAGACGGGAAAGTCAACGCGGCCCTCAACGGCCAAGGCCAAAGTCGAGATTGCGCAGCCACAAAAGCTTCGTTGCGTGCTGGGCGGGCTGTGTCACGGTCGTCACGAGCGCGGCGGGAGGTGAACAGCCGTCAGGGCGGGTTGTCCAGATCGGGTAATCCAGACTGTGAGACAGACACTTGAAGACTTGACAAGGCCGTCGAGATAGGACAACAATGGAACAAGAGAGGCACGGGGCACGGGCACGGGGCACGAGATTCGTGTATAAGCGGTGGGTTTGAGGGAAGGAAGGGGAAAGAAGACAGAAGGAGAAACGGCCGCCACCAATACAAAACCTACCGGAGAGAACCTGACGACAAGAATCATGACGATAAGCAACGTGCCTTCGATAGCCCGGGCGAGGACGTTTTGGATCGCTTGGCCGAGCGCCCTGGATACCTGCCCCCCAAAGGGCGGCAAGTTGCGTGTGTCCTTCCACGGTGATCCAGGCCGCACCCCAACCCCACGAATGGGTGGTAGCAGCAACAGTAGTGTTCCCGGCAGGAGCTCACGCGAGCAAGGGCGAATCACAGTGGAGCTTACGACCTCGTGCTGGATTGACGTCTGGCGAGGCGGGCGGCGGGCTACTGGCCGGTGGCCCGTGCAATCAGGGATCTCCCACTGACGGCCGCTTCAGTCGAGTGCTTGCAGCCCTCGCGACACTCACATGGCTCAATCCACAGGCTGCGGCGGGGAAGAGCTTTTGCTTCCCACCCGTCAGATCTCGTGGTGCGTCTGACTCGGTACGTTCTGGTGACTCTCATGTATGTTTTGTGGTTCAATACATGACAGGCAGACCAACATGCCCCGTTATGCTGGCCGTTGTATCTACATCGAGATGCGACTGCATGTAGAATGCTCGGCCTGCTTCATGCTCATTCACTCTGGCACTGCACTTCTACCAGCCAGTGGCATGCAGACTCAATTCAGGAATGACAGCCCCCGATCCAGTCAACCATGGTCATAGTCAGTATCTGCAAAAGGTAGCATGTGGGTATGGATGCATTGATTTCAAGCTCATCGCCCTCACTATCTTGTTTTTCTGGCCTAGGAGGTGCCCACGTGCTCACGTTCGCATCAAGGTTTCGGTTAAGATACTCTCATTTGCAATCAATCGTATCAAAATGGCGCTAGTGACCTGCATACGACCAATATGCCCAAGATTCGTATATACTTCTTTTAACTCTCTTAATTTAGCTTTAATCCATTTATAACTTATATGAAAAGAAAGTTACTTTTTTTTTAATTTTATTTCTTTTTTTTGCTATTAAATTAAGTGAGTGGAAGAGGAGGAATCTGCATTTAAATTAAAGTTAAAAATGACCTAAGTTAAAGTTGAATTTAAAGGGGGGGTGAAATTTAAGAGTTATATTAAAGCTACCAGGGGACCTAGGGTGAATTTAGCCATTTTTACTTAAAAACACACCCTCCTTAAAATTTCAAATTCTTCTTTAAAATTATACATTAATACACCTTATACCTTTAATATTTTCTTCATCCTCCTTAAATAGGTATTAAAAAAATTAAAAAAGAAGCAGCTTTCTTTTAATATAGGTCTTTATTAAATTAAGAAGATATTCATTATATGGGAGGTGTAAATAGTTGAAAAACGAAGTGCATATGAATTTTGGGCAGGTTGGTCGTGTGCAGGTTACTAGCGCCATTTCGATACGATTGATTGCAAATGAGAGTATCTGGTATCCGCACATAGACAGCCGGCCAGGGCCCACGGTCTGGACCTGGCGTTTCACTCTTAGCTCCCCACGCTTTCACATGCTCTAACATCAATTTCGGTGATCATATCTCGTCAACCAGACGCCTATGTCCATGCCTATCCGCCCTACCATATACCATCACCATCACGAGCTCAGATCTCGTTGCTAGGGTACTCCACCTTGGTCGTGGCAACAAATTCCTCCTTCATAGTCCTCATGTTCACAAATCTGCCCATAATCGCCGAGCTTCCGGCCTTGTCGTTGGTGCCCGATGCCCTCGCGCCACCAAATGGCTGCTGTCCGACCACTGCACCCGTGCTCTTGCAGTTGATGTAGAAGTTGCCCGCCGAGTTCCGGAGCGCGTCCTCCGCAACCCGCACCGCCGACCTGTCAGACGCGAACACCGAGCCGGTGAGCCCGTACTCCGTCGTAGAGTCGACCAGCTTGCAGGCCTCGACGAAGCCCCCGGGCGTGCTGTCGTCGTACACGTACGCCGTCAGGATGGGGCCGAAGAACTCTGCCTTGAGGTACGGGTGTGCAGGGTTCGTCGTGCGGTAGACGGTAGGCTTCACAAAGTAGCCCTTGGAGTTGTCGAACGTGCCGCCGGTGACCAGCTCGAGCTCACTGTCCGTCTTCGCCGCCTCGATCGCGCCGGAGAGCTTGTTGAACGATGCAGTGTGGATGACGGGGCCGATGAAGTTCTGAGGCTCCCACGGCACGCCAACCTTCAGCTGCTCCGTCTTCTCGGCCAGCTTCTGCTTGAATTCGGGCCACACGCTCTTGGGCACGTAGACACGCGAGGTCGCGCTGCATTTCTGGCCCTGGAACTCGAATGCGCCCCGCACTGTCTGCACGGCGGCGTTGTCAATGTCCGCAGAGGGGTGGATGATGTGGAAGTTCTTGCCGCCAGTCTCGCCCACAATGCGTGGGTAGCCAACGTAGCGTCCCTCGGCAATTCCCTCGCCAATCTGGCCGTACAGCTTGCGGAACACGGCAGTGCTGCCCGTGTAGTGGAGAGCGGCGAACTGCTTGTGGCCTAGCACGACCTTGGTGACCTCCTCGGGCTCACCAGGGATGAACTGGATCACGTCCTTGGGCAGGCCTGCCTCGATGAAGATCTTGTAGAGAAGCCAGTTGGAGGCGATGGCGTGATCGGATGGCTTCCACACAACCACATTTCCAAGCAGGGCAGGGAGACCTGGCAGGTTACCGGCGATGGCAGTGAAGTTGAACGGAGTGATAGCGTACACGAAGCCCTCGAGCGGTCGGTATTCCAGCCGGTTCCACACGGCTGTGGAGTTGTGCTCGGGCTGTTGAGCATACAACTCCTCGGCATACTGGACGTTGAATCGCAGGAAGTCGCACAGCTCTGCGGCGGCGTCGATCTCGGCTTGCCATGCGTTCTTGCCCTGGCCAAGCATGGTGGCCGCCATGATATCGTATCTGTACTTGGTGGAGATCAGATCTGCGGCCTTGAGAAAGACGGCTGCCCTGTCGGCGAAGGGCAGCGATGCCCACGCCTCCTTGGCAGCCAGGGCAGAGTCAATTGCCCTCTTGACATCCTCCGGGCCTGCTTTTGAGTATTTGGCCACAACTTGCGAGTGATCTGACGGGTTCAATTGCTTGCCAGTGGATGATGTTGTGATCTATGGGGATAGACGTGTGAGCGGCGAGGTCGAATCAGGGGGCAACACGGGAGTGGAGCTTGTACTGACTTCTTTACCACCAACCACTATTGGGACGTTGACTGTGCCGTTGCTCTTGACCTTCTGGACGGTAGAAAGCAGACCTTCCCGCTGGGATGAGCCTTTGGCATAGTGGTGCTAAATTCGTTGGTCAGCATCTTGTCCTGTGCAGGACAGCATATTGTCGCCCTTGACGTACATTTGGCTCGTTCGCGATCTTGGGCACCTTGAAGGCAGCGAGAACTGAGGACCTGGGGGCTGATGTCGCAAAGGTGCGACGAGGTAGTGGGGTGCCTGCCAGCCTTGATGATAAGGCAGAGCTTGACCGTGAGGTCACCGACCGCAAACCGGCACTCCTGGAAGTCATGGCCATGGCGACGAGTAGGAGTTGGAGGGGCTGTGGTAGTTGGGGAAGGGCAAAGAAAAGAGCAGCACAAGCGGATGACTGAAGGAAGGGTATCACAAGAGGTTGGAAAGTTTTTTTGCAGGCGAAAGTGTTGATCACAAGACAGAGACTCGCAGACGGATGCACCTTTATTGACTTACACGTTCAGCAAGGGATATCGCCATTGCCGTCGGAAAACCGCGGCCTTAATTGAGGACAAGGGTAGCTCCATTGTCAACGTGGAGAAGCATCATGCGGGGAGGGGCCCATGCCAGAAACCTTGACGGGCCAATTGGCCAATCACTGCAGGCAATGACTCTGATAACACCCCCGAAAGCCGGCCCCTAGAGCAGCTCGGAGCAAGGCCTGCGACCGCTGGCCGCCCATGTGCCGGGCCTTTGATCGGAGCCCACTGATTCGTCTCGGCTTGCCCTAACATTGACTCTCCATGCGGTCCCCTCTTCCTCCCGACTTGAGCCGCAAGTTCTGAGAAAGCCTTGGATGGATGCCATATTTAGTAAGGCCCCACAAGCTGTGAGAGCTGGGACAGCCTCCTTCTGGCTTTCAGTATGCCGCCAAGAGGCTCAGAGCTTGTGCTATGTCCGGTCTATACCATGCCAGCTTTTCGTTTATTCCCGAGCTTTGCTGCTGAGGTCGGCTGGTGTCCAAGAAATGTGGCCTTTCTGTAGTAAGCCACACTGTAGACTACTGTATGTATGCTCAGACAATCAGCCAATTCGAGTGCCGTCCCACACATGTCACCACCGAGCAACAGTTTGTCTCAAACCGTCATAATGAGGTGTGTAGACGATAGCTTTCGACACCGACCCGGGTTGGTTTCACCGGAGGCAGCCATCTCCTTCCGATGCCCCGCCAGTCTCAGAAGCTCTGGTTTCAGACAAGAAGCTCTAGAGCTTGCACTCACCTGTGACGGCTGTGATGCCTCTGCGCGGACCGCCGTGGGGGTTACCTTTAAGATCATCAACTGAGATTGCGCGTGGCCCACGTGTCAAGACACACAAACTGACACATGCAGCGCACCTCAGAATTGATCAATGGGGCGTGGAAGGTCTGCAAGACGGGACAGAAAAGTCGGGAGATGCTGCAACGTTATGACGAGTAGCCCACAGCTCGCAGGGACCCCAGAAGCCCACGTGTGTACCCTTCTAGTGGGATGACTTGGGGTAGGACGACCTTCTGTGGGATAGTCGCCTGTGGGATAATCTCGAGTGGCATACCCTCGAGTGGGATGACGTCTGTGAGATGGCCTCCAGTGGGATGGCCAATTGCAGCGAACCTTTTGTAGGATAACCAACCCACTGTGAGTTGTGAGAACAATCCGTAGTGTGTCGGTAGGAGATGGAAAAGAGAGGGGACCCGTGGATGGAGTGTTTTGAAACTGCATGCAATTGACAGGCCAATGCACCCTGCACAGGGACAAGGATGCGAGATATGGGATATGGACCCCTGATCTCAAGCGTGCCATGGTTCAAGGCTTCCCGAGATCCACTGCGGCAGGCTAACTGGCAGATGGGATAGAGCAGGATCGGGCAGGATTCTGATTTAGATTTGGAGTCGCGTTCGAAATGGAACAGCAGAAATTAAACAGTGCCCCTGCCTGCGTATCTCGCAATATCATCGCTTGCATGGCAGCACAGCACAGCATATTACACAGGTTCCCGTGCTCGCATCGTGTAACTCGGGCAAGCTTGCTGACCATGATCGTCCTTGTCACACACGAACTACCCTTTTCGACGCGGCGGCCTCCAAGCGAAGAAGCAGCTGGACCAGAATGGGCGGCTACTCGCACGACAAGTGTCTTGTGGTGGGACGGATGAACGCAACCCTGAGGCAAGATGTATGTATTACTGGCCATGCAATCAATAAATCATCAATCATTCGGGATGGGGGCCGGCAGCACAATCACTCGCTCTCTCAAGTCACCCACTACCTCGTGCTAGGAGATGGCCTTATTTTAGCCCGTGTCCCCTTCTCAGCTTGCCTGGGAGTCGAGCTGCTCAACTTCCTTGATCAGGACGTCTTGGCGTTGTCATCATCCCCAAATTGCACCCAACCTCCCTCACCCCAGAAACGGGATCGCGTCAAAATCGCACGGCTGTGCTTGCAGTCGTCCGCCGCCTCTTTTCCACGAGAGCAAATCAGAACACATCAGAGTCCATTCGCTACTGCACCCAGTGGCGTGACTCTGCAGGTCATCACCCGTACCCACCGCAGTTTTGAATCCAATATTCTCTTGTGTTGATCCCGTTTTAAAGAGAGTTATGCGTGCCCTCTGCTGAACCGCCTTCTCCGTATGACCCGTTGACCAGGCCTCATCTCGAATCCCTCGGTCTAAGAATAACATTGGGAGCTGCCCAACGCCCAGCCAACAGAACTGTATCTGCGGCAAAAGAGCTCATACTGTTGCTATTCCTTATCAGCCTTCCGTTTTCGCCGCACATCCCTTGCTGGAACAGTTGCTGCGCGCGCGAATACAAGTAACCCGCCCACCCTGCTTACCGTTGCGTGGCTGGGACAACAGGACCGCATTTGCGACTGCGACACCTTTTGTGTAAGTCCCCACATCTGTGAACCTTCAATGTTTCTGCCAATAGCGCGCGCTCTGACCCATTCGCGACTCAGCAGACCCAATTCGTCCGCCGAAGACACACAGTATGTCTTCTCACCATGCGCACGATCGCGACGCCGACTTGGACGGCCAGCACCCCGACCCACGAAACCCCTACGCGTCGAGTACGAGATGGCGCCATGAGGAATCAAGCCAATTTCGCAAGCATGCGGGTCAAACGCTTCAGCCAAGGGCCCCCGATGGAAAGAGCGGGACCCATGATCTGGCGAGCTTTCTGCACTCTACCAGGGTCCCCTCCGACGATGGCACAAAAGACGGCGCCAGCCCGCCCGGCTCTGCTGTCCCGGGCAAGACATACACACCCATCATGATCGACGGCAACGAGGCCGCAGCTGCGGGCGAGCCGCAAAACGCCATCGACGCTGATGTCGCGAACGCCGTGCCCCAGGACGGGAAGACCATCGCGTGCGGGCCCCTGCTAAACTACAGGCGCACCGAGGGGAACACTTGGGTCGGTAGCGTCCTGGTCGTTACCAAGGGCGGCGGCAAGACCCAGGAATTCGTGCCAACTCTGGTGCTGCGGAGGGTCGGCCCGGCGCAAAGGTCGCAAGGCGCTCTCCCCGGCCCTGGGCACAACGGGGAGACCAATGGACACGTGAACGGTGCAGACGGCGCGACAGGGGCGACGGAGACGCAGGGAATCTGTCTGTACTCCGATATCCGCAACACGTTCTGGCGGTTCGACCTCCACGCCGAGATGGAGGCGACCGAGGTCAAGTGGGAATACACCGTCCCTGGCATGCGTTTCGCCAGCAAGACGAAGCCGCAGGCGAACAACTTCTACGTGCCTGCCGTCACGGAGTCCATGCGGATCATGTTCCACTCTTGCAACGGTTTCTCCGTCGGAACCGACGAGGACGCCTGGAGCGGTCCTGCCCTCTGGAACGACGTCAATAGGCGCCATGCCGAAGCGCCCTTCCATGTGATGATCGGTGGTGGTGACCAGATCTACAATGACGGCATCCGGGTTAACGGCCCTCTCCGACCGTGGACAGATATCAGCAATCCCAAGAAGCGCCGCGACTATCCGTTTTCCGAGCAGCTACGTGCCGAATGCGACGACTACTATCTCAATAACTACATCCGTTGGTACAGTACGGAGCCGTTTGCTACTGCAAATGGTCAGATCCCCCAGGTCAATATCTGGGATGACCATGATATCATCGATGGATTCGGCTCCTACGTCAACGAGTTTATGAAGTGTGACGTCTTCCGCGGCATTGGTGGTTGTGCTCACAAGTACTACATGCTGTTCCAGCATCACCTGCCACCGCCGCCATCTACCTATACCTCGGATGCGCCTCAGACAGTGACCGAGCCTGGGGATGGGCAAGCGACAGGTATCGATAGAAACCAGCTGATTGACACATACGTCGCCGAGCCTATCCGTGAGGCCAGCTATATTATTGGGCCCAAGCCCGGGCCGTACGTGGCTGAGCACTCTCACAACATATTTGCCAAGCTGGGCGCAAGGATAGCGCTCGTGGGCATTGACGCGCGTACCGAGCGCACCCGGCATCAGGTCAACTACCCAGAGACGTACGATTTGATCTTTGGGCGGCTGAGCCAAGAGCTGCAGGACGCGCAAGCCGCGGGTACGCCTTTCAGGCATCTGATACTGCTCTTGGGTATCCCAATTGCGTACCCTGTAAGTCACTGGCCATATGCATCAGTACTTTAAAAGTTTATCTAACTTTCTTATCTCACAGCGGCTCACCTGGCTTGAGAACGTCTTCAGCAGCCCTATTATGGGCCCTATTAAATTCGCCAACCGGAGATTTGGGCTAGGTACGTCGAATTTTTGGCTTTCTGATCGTCTAAGCAGGCATTCTGATGCTCTGCTGCTGGCATCATTTCTTGTTGCTTTGCATGGCTTGGCCACTTCATTCGTCGAATTTGCGATGGCTGACTCTCAGAAAAGGCGGTGGCCTTTTCAACCACTTTGACGGGTCCGTCGATCTCTTAGACGACTTGGACGATCATTACACTGCTCGAACTCATAAGAAGGAGCGAAATGGAATGGTCGAGCGATTCCAAGAGATCTGCAAACAATGTAAGTCGTCAGCAGCAACGAAGATTCATCCCCTTTACACGGGCACCGAGCTAAATTAGGACAAATAGTCTCTGTGCGCGTAACGATCCTCGGTGGAGATGTTCATCTGGCAGCTCTTGGCCGCTTCTACTCCAACCCTTCGCTCAACATCCCTTGCGAGAACGACCATCGCTACATGGCAAACGTCGTCTCATCCGCGATCGTCAACAAGCCCCCACCGCAGGCTGTCGCGAACCTACTCGCCCGCCGCAACAAGATCCACCATCTCGACCACGAGACCGACGAGACGCTCCTCAAGCTCTTCGACAAGGACCCCGGCGACTCCACCAAGACAGCCAACCACAACCAAGTGACGATGCCAAGCCGCAACTTCGCCATGCTCACCGAGAACTCACCAAACAACCCGCCGAGGCACCGGCCCACGACGGCAGCCAACGGTGGGACCGAGCAGGCCAACGGCAACGAGGCCGCGTCGGTGAGCGCCGTGAGCGGGCGCGTCTCGGTCAAGTCCAAAGACGCCCACCTGCCCATCCATTCCGGTGAGGTTGACTGCGGCACGAAGCACAGGGCCGCGTCGGCGCATGATCACGGCCAGGAGAACGACGGCAGTCTGGATATCTGCATCCGCGTGGAGATCGACCAGCATGACCGTGAGGGCAGGACTGAGTCCTACGGGCTTACGGTGCCTGCCTTGACTGTGACGGCCTGAGAGCATGTCAGGCGTTCAACGCGTCGGCTTGGATATGCTTCTGTTTAATGCTGACTTGCTTTTCGCATTGTTTCATTTTGTAATAAATACCCTATGTATACCTAGATACCATCCGCTACACTGAATCTTTTCATCTTGAGGTTTATTACCAAGTTTAATTGAGGTATTTTTAAGCCTCATGTCAAAATCCGACTATTCATGTAAAGTTTTCCATTCTGAAAATGTCTTGCAGAATACCAATGGAAATGCCATATGGGAAGAATACATCACACCTACAAAACCAGAGGGTACACCGTTACATCACTCACACCATAGCTACAGCAACTATTCACTGCCTCATAGACATCAACATGGTCAGTTTGGGAGAGAATGTATAGGCTGTTCAGAATTATTCCATACCAGACTGCCCAGCCCACCACTAACTATTACCTAGCTTCTAGCAGTAGTGTATCAGTCCTTTCAAACCATCTATTACATTTTCCAATTCCATGGGTAGTTGTACTTCTCGAGAAAGAAGACTTCACACGAGCCACGCCGATGATACCATGCAGCTTGGGATTCTTATTCTTCATTGTCAAGATCCATTTCTGTATCAAATGGAAGAGTGTGCATCTCTTACACCTCCTGAGAGCCCATGTGGTAGACATTGGTGGCGAGACCAAGGTCGGCGTATGTGCGACCCGTCTGAAGTAGCTCTGTGGCTTGAGCAGCAGCAGTGAATGTGCAAGGCCGGTTCAGCAGCCTGCAGTTTGAGCAAGTGCCTGTTGAAGGGTTGAAGTCATACTTTCCCCCTCGACAAGGCGTTGTTGATGCTTGGCAAAGGCAAATGTCACAGTGCACCCGACCTTTTGGCATCACAGCCGGTCGTACACTAATGGACGTTTTTGTGAAGCCTTTTGCGGCGACAAGGTTCTGAATCAGTGCCCTGTTCTGAGCCATTGATCTGTCTGGGCGCCACTGCCTTGTGCATGTAGGGCGGTTGCGAACTTTTAGTTGCTGCCCCAGATGATCGTAGGCCAACTCCTTGACCACAATCCTGCCCGGGTAGTTGAGCCACCACGGGGCGCCATTGAAATGTATGCTCAGGAGGGTGCTGGCGATGCTCATGCCCACCCTGTAGTGATGGAGGATGCCGTTTGGCTCATTGTCAACGGTGTTCCATATTTGTGACCATGGCATGCCGCATATGTACCATTTGCCCCCGCTGGTCCATTCCAAGCGCATGGCCATTGAGCGCAATAGTTCTAGTTCAGGATTTTTGCCAATGCGAGGAAAGCGCACCCACATGTCCGGGTGGTCCTCGTCATTGCCCATTAACTCGACAACAAGGTGGACAGCTTGGAGGTGAGTAAATTTTGCTTTCTTGACGACATCATTAGGAATGGTCAGTGGCATCCCCGTCAACTGGTTGTGATGAGCACACTTGAGTCGTTGAGATTGCCGTTGGGATATTTCCTGACGAGCACCCGGCGACGACACCCAAAAACCTTCATGCTTTTCTGGTAGTCAAACCAAGTGGCCCAGAGTACCTCAAGGTCTGAGTCTTTGACCAGTGGTGTTTGCCAGTTGCAACCCACGATCTGCTTGGGATTCTATCCCGTTCTTGCTGAGACCGTGTCCATGATGCGGTTGAACAACTTTGCCGCTTGGAAATCATTTAGATATGATGCATAATACTCGGATGAGGGCGTTGGCCCCAGCAGCAGAGGGTGCCAGCTGCGGAAAAGACAGACGATGGTCAGTTCAGCCGCGCTGAGGCATGAGGTCACACCCAGTTTATTGACGCTTGACTCTGCTGGGTTGAAGAGCATCTAGTCTGTGTCAATAGCCTGCTACAGAGCCTAAATTTATGCATTCTGGAACAATCCAAAACACAACAGATGGGGAACCACAGAAAGAGAAGACTCGTACTTACTATTGGCATCATGCGCTCCCTCTTCGATGTGCGAGCCATCTGGTAGTTTTGGGCTGGGCTCTAGTCGATGCGTTGTGCGTGATTGTTCCAGCGCTCTCCAGTCAGTAGGTTGAGAGGTCGGGATGGGCAGTGGCAAGAAGCATGTGTAGGCAAATATGCTGCTAAGGGTCGGGTATCGCGATGCGAAGATGAATGGCAATGACTTGCGTTGACTCGAAGAAAAACGTCAACATGCAAGATGGTTTGAGCTGATGTTTTGTTTGTTTTGAATCTTGTCTTTGTATTGTGACCCGCCCTTGACAGTCAAGACTTCTTCATGAGGTAAACTGCCTTGTGCCTTCCTCGAACCGACCTCGGGAGTCTTCAGATCTAGCACTCACATAAGTTCGAGAAAGTGTCTCCGACAAGTCCAAATATGTAGGGAAGCTGCAAACAGAAACAGGAGCAAGTATCATTCTTGGTCAAGGTCTTGCTACCTGAGCAAGGAAGGAGCTTCCCATGAATCCCAAGACTTATACCACTCTCTTTCTGGCAATTTGTACGGAGCACATGCTCTGGACAGAAATTCAAGAGGATGTAGGATGGAAGGAAATAATTATTTCGATACGAGCCTCTATCTATATCGTTCGGCAAGTTATTCAGGACTGTTAATAATGATATGTCAGTGAATACAACATCGTTTCGGACCCGAATGCTCCCCAGGTCAAGTGTACCGTAATGTATATACATGAATGTGAGATGGCCCATTTACAGGAGGCTATCCTATCGTAGTGACCTCAGGTTTCTATCATCTGTCTTCATGTTCGCAAGCACACCCACCCGGGTATGCCACCCACCACGCCTTCCTTAGAAGGTGTGGGAAACGTCTCCCATCCGAGAAATAAGGCCCAAACTTTGGTTACAGGAGTCTATACCTCGACCTCAATTTTCTTCAGACCTGGGCAGTGTCGGAAAAACACTCCGTCGGCTTGGTCAGCGCATACGTCACCGGCATAACCTAACAGGGCTCCAAAGAGGATGCATACACCTTGAATACGAGCGGCATCCGTGTGAGGTTGTCCCAAAGTAGGTTATCTAATAGACTACAGGAAGTTGTCGCACAGGAGGCTATCCCAGAGGAGGTTATCCCAGAGGAGGTTATTCCAGAGGAGGTTATCCCACAGGAGGTTATCCCCAAGGAGGTTATCCCACAGGAGATTATCCCGTAGGGTGACATTCAGTGGGAGATTGTTACACTGGAGAGAGCATTGGATCATATTACGCCCACTCGGTGTCCCACAAGCCATGGACCCTGTACCGTAATGACAGGTAGTACGTCAAGTGTAAAATCTGAGACTGTTTACTGGATCACATTCTCAGCAATCGAATTCGAGAGGCCCCGTTGTGGCCCCATTTTCCTCATTTGACTTGAATTCAAAAGAGGCAGTCTGATGCCTGCTGAGCTAGGCTCAGAATCCGCCGGGACAGCCCCGCTCTAAGCAAACTCTGGAAGACTTGCAGCGCTCAGGACTCATGACAGACAAGTGATTCAGATCGCAATGTGCATGATTGTGGAAGTCAGCAAGAATATCATAACACTGTTTCACTTTCTGAGACGTGAAGCATGATAGAAATCATGATCACTATGTAGTTTTAACAATTCACCTCCAAAAACAACCGGGGGTGTGGCGCAGTGGTAGCGCGCCCGCTTTGCAAGGTGATATCCTCACCATTCATTCATTGCGGAAGGTCTAGGGTTCGATCCCCTACTCCTCCACTGGTTTATTTTGCTTTTTTGCATCCCCAGAAGGCATTCTGAAGTGCCTGTTTGATGCTGGAGAGCGTGGGAGACGATGGAAGCGATGGAAGTTCTGTGTGGAGTGTTACAAGCGTTCTGAGGTGATACAAGCGGTTCTGGGCCTAGTGTACTGTATCAGGCAAGCAGGAGCAACATCGATAGAGAGATGATTGACTCAGGAGCTTTGTGTGGGTGCTGGTTGCTTCGGAGGATCCCACGATGTGGTCTCCCGGAGCCCGGAGCCGGAAGCTGGAACATGCTGCGAGTGGCCCCACTTGCATCTCGCACGGACCAATACGCTGAAGTTAGATACTATATTAACCAAATGGTCCACAGCGTCACGGTTTGCTGGAGCCTTGGTTACAATTTATCTGAACAGAGGTATATATGTCCGGAGGGTGGAAGACTGGCTGTGTGCATATTGCGGCTTTGTGACGGGAGCCTCCCGTGTCGGGCCGCGTGCGGGGCCGGTCGGTATGACATTTGATTGGCTCAGATGAGCGGAATCGACGACGCTAGCCATGTTGAGCGGAAAACTTTTGTCGCATGGCAGTGACTCAGCACGGGCCAGCCCCCACGTCGGGAACAGATGCTAATTGATTCCAGTCGCATCGAGAATACCTCTCCACCCTTCGTCACTTCACAACACAGATGTGGCCACCAAGGCAGTGATGCTTTTTCGCTTCATGAAGTCATTCATCATGTCTGAGGCGGCTGTCAACAGAGTGCCGATCCCTCCAAGAGGAGTCGACTACAGAGGCAAACTCGTCCTGGCGCCCATGGTCCGGTCGGGCGAATTGCCATCGCGCCTGCTTGCCCTCCACTACGGCGCTGACTTGGTATGGGGTCAGTTTCTCTGCGCGTCTCGTCCCTCCCCCACCATGACTGACAATCTCTTGTACGTGCAGGCCCCGAGACTGTTGACCGATCCATGTTAGGTACAACGCGACGAGTCAACCCATCCACAAATACGATCGACTTCATCCGTATCCCGCACCAAGGACAAAAGCAGCCGCCACCCAATGCCAAGGAGTCAGTGATCTACCGATTACACCCCGAGCGCGAAGGGCGCAAGCTCATTTTCCAAATCGGCACCTCCGACCCAGACCGCGCCGTCGCGGCCGCGCGACTCATCGCACCAGATGTGGCGGGAATAGACGTGAACGCAGGATGCCCGAAACCGTTCAGCACGCACGACGGGATGGGCGCGGCCCTTTTGAAGACCCCTGATAAGTTGGTGGCGATCCTGGAGGCTCTGGTGAAGAACATCGTACCGGAATTCAACATTGGCATCAGTGTCAAGATCAGGATACTGGAGACACCCGCAGAAACAGAAGCACTGGTCAGGAGACTGGTGGCCACAGGCATCACAGGGCTGACAGTACATTGCCGAACGACGCCCATGCGACCACGTGAGAGGGCCATCCGGGGGCAGCTGCAGATGGTTCGGGAGGTGTGCCACGAGGCGGGAGTTGCGTGCCTGATGAACGGGGACGTCGAAAGTCGGGATTCTGCCGTGGAGCTCATCGAGGAGTTCGGCGTCGACGGGGCTATGATCGCGACGGCGGCGGAGAAGAACTCCAGCTGCTTCAGAGCCAAGGAGCAGGGAGGCATGGCGCCTTGGAATGAGGTGACGGAGACGTATCTCCGCCTTGCGATGGAGACGGAAAACAAGTTCGGCAACACGAAATACATGCTGAACCAGATTATACCTGGCAAGCAGCCGGCCTACAAACGCGTTCAGTCCTGCAAGAGCTATACTTCTGTTTGCGAGGCATTGGGGCTCAGCCATTTAAAAGACGCAGCAACGGACGCAGACAGGGCAGTTGGCCTTATAATCGACTCGGGCGCGAAATCTGTGGCCGCGTTAAACGGAAGCGCAAAACGGAAGAACGAAGGTGCCCCCATTTCTCAAGCCTCAGGGGCGGTTTCTACCAAACGTCAAAAGACGGACGAGCTGGTGAAGGACAACGAGGTGCTTCAGTCTCCTGTGGCCCTTTCAGTTTGAGCGGGCTATGCACATACATCAACGAGCATATTCACGGAGGGGCATTTTGACGAGCCTGCGACAATTCGGCGTTATTGGCGGCATGGTCGGACAAAAAGGTTTTAGACAAAGATATCCTAGACAAATCATGCAATGAAGGCGTAAAGGTACTTGGATCTTCTTCTGGATTGATTCCAGCATATTGCACTCGGCACCTGTTTGTAATTCTCCCTGTGGGAATATTGTCAGGAGCACTGTAGTAACGTGAGAGTTCGAGTTGGGTTCCAGCCACAATTGGTTGAGTACCTAGGTATCTAAGTACTTCCGCATCGGAAGCAGAGCCAGCCCACTTTGAGTGGTGGCTGCCGCCACTGAGGCAGAACCTTTAACCACATGGCTTACACAGACTTTTGATGATTCAGAAAATGCAATTCTTTTGAAAGGTTAGCCGGATTCCAAATTGCCAGTCTTCATTATGATTCCACCTGAGAGATGAAAGGGCGCGTTCTGCCACACTGTGCAGGGCACTGTACTTGCCACTGCACGCATTAGGAAGCCGCCAGACTGAGTGAGTGACCAGGTATCCCCTCGTCGCGGCCAAAGCCGCCCAAAACGCACCCACCGACAGCACATGTACGGTGACGTACGTTACGATTCTCAACGGCCTGCATGCGCACTGGCACATGAACTGATAGTTATCTTAAAAGCCATTTCCCTGTAGTCCCTTCATTACTTCTCTCAAGCGCGACACCACCACGTGTTGCCCGCCAAAGCGTGCCACCGGCTCAACCCTGTTCGCCTCCCCCATGCAGGCCTGAGAGGAGTCTCACCCATCGATCGCCGGCGGTCGGGCTAGATGACGGATCACGGCATCGGCACATACGGAGCTTTGCGCACTCAAGATGAGTGACCTGCAGAAGGCGTGGGCGAAGAAGAAGATGGAGATGAGCAATGCAGACGTCTTCAACGAGCTAGACGAGGAGGAGGAGGAGGAAGAGGAGAACGGTCGCATAGGGGAGCTCCCTGAAGTTCTGGATGACGACTCCTCGTCGGCCTCGTCGGCCTCGTCCACGGGCACGGTGGTTCCCACTCCGAGCAGGAAGCTCTTTGCCAGACCGTTAGGGTAAGTTGTGTGGTGCATTTAAGGTTCAGGTACCCTGGCCCAAGGGTTCCCAAAGCACACTACTAATTGAACTCAACCAGTCCCCCAAGAGGAGGAGGCAGAACGTTGGACCAGATACCTTGGACAACGTACTTTGAACGGGAGCTCTTCCTCGACGGCCAGAATGATGGGTCTAGTACCGCCCAGATCACACATCATGCCTATCTGACCTCCCCTGGCGATAAGGGACCACTATTCGTAATGCACCACGGCGGTGGATCATCTGGCTTGTCGTTCGCCGTGGTAGGGTCTGAGATCAGGAAGCGGCTGCCATCTGCAGGCATTCTGTCCCTGGACGCGAGGGGCCACGGATCGACAGTCACAGCTACAGATGCGCCTCTCGACCTGAGCCTGGAGACCCTGCGCTCTGATCTGCTGTCTGTCATCAAGCAGACCCAGGCGCAGATGGGCTGGAAGGAACTCCCTCCGATTGTACTTGTTGGTCACTCCCTGGGAGGAGCTGTCGTGACGGATCTCGCAAAATCCCATGCCTTAGGAAGCTCACTTCTCGGATACGCCGTGCTCGACGTCGTCGAGGGCTCAGCCATGGACGCCCTCCAGAGCATGACGACATACCTGTCCACCAGACCTACAGGCTTCGCCTCGATCCAAGCCGGAATTGACTGGCACATCCGGTCGAGAACACTCCGCAACTCGATCTCAGCACGCACGAGCGTGCCCGGCCTGTTGGCGCAGGATCCAACTCCCGGTGTGAGCAGGCCCTGGAAATGGAGGACGGACCTCGCAGCAACAGAGCCCTTCTGGTCGGACTGGTTCGTGGGCCTGAGCAAGAAGTTCCTCGAGGCCAAGGGCGGGAAGCTGCTGATTCTGGCCGGAACTGACCGGCTGGACAAGGAGTTGACCATCGGCCAGATGCAAGGTGAGCATTGCAGTCGTTCGTGCTTATGTTAACGTTGAAGCTAACCACTTTTGCAGGCAAATACGCCTTGCATATCTTTCCGGAGGCTGGCCACTTCGTCCACGAGGATGTGCCTGAAAACACTGCCATGGTGATTGCCGATTTCTACAGACGCAATGATAGAAGTGCCTTGGTCCTACCGCCGAAAGTTGGAGATCTGTTGGCACAGGGGAAGAGAGTCTAGCCCGACAAGGCACAGAACAGACGTTTTCAGATTTCCATGGCTGAGCATCACCTTGCTCAAACTCAATTTCTGGTGTGGCTATGAGAGTAGTATACCCTCAACATCTGGTGCACAGACCCACGTGCACACGGCTAGAGCACATAACGAAGCAGTGGGAATCTCACGGCCTAACCACAGAGAGTGCATAGCCATAGTGTCATGAGGTGCGCAGATGGCAGATGTTCGAGATAGAATAAGATTTAGACACAGTATTGTCAAGATACTCCGGCGGCTCGCTTTGCCCAAGTGAAGAATTCAACCTGTCCAGTACGCCGGAATGTGAACCAAACCCAGACGCTCGTCAGTTGTAGTTACTCGGATTATTCGCCGTCTCAATCTCCTTCCGACGCGCCTCCTCCTCGGCGGCCTGCTTCATGGTCTCGTTCATGGTCTGCTTCTTCTGCTGCAGCAACTGGCTGCCCAACTTGCCCGTGGCCTTGTCTTTTGCAGCTTTGTCTCTTGCCTGAGAATCGTCAGTTTCCGAAACACCAAAATTACTGATGTCATCACCATCCTCTCAAGTCCGGTCGGGGGCTCTCTCTCACCTGGGCAGCGTCGGCAGCCCTGCGCCTCGCCTCCGCGGCATCTGCGGCAGAAGCCCCACCACCACCACCACCACCACCACCTCCACCGCTCGCGGTCGACGGGCCCCCCAGCGTCCGCGGGGGCCCGCCGACGACGCGCTTGTTGTTGGGAAGCGGCGCGGTGGTCCTCTCTGCCGGTGGGGAGTCCAGCCGGCGGCCTGGCCCGGTGAAGTTGTCGTCCCTCGACTCCTTGCCGCAGAGGGCACCCATCTCTCCGTGCGATGCCTGGACCTGGGCCCGGGCTTAAACGGCACCCGTGAGAGAAACGATCAGGGTCTCAGCGCAGACAATGCGGATTTGGCTCGGTAGTGGGTTGCGATGGAAGCGACCTTGGTAGTGGGCCGGCCGCGTGATTAATGGCGCTCGGGGGCCTCCGTTAACTGCGGGCGGGCTGAGATGCTGGCACAAATGAGGGGATGAGTGAGGCGAGAGAGGTGATTGCTTTGTGGGGCTAGTGAGTAGGTAGCTGCTGTGATGGCTTGTTTGAGTTGGACTGGGTTTTTTCAATTGTAGCAAGTCAGATTTTCCAGCATCTGGTTCGTCCGGTGTGATTCCCTTGGAGAGAGAAAGGACGTCTGGAGTCGGAATATCGCCTCTCACGGGGTTAATCAAACGGGTCGCCCTGTGGAGGTGTAGCTTGGCAGACGCTACTTGGGTGAGTGTATCAGCACCCCTCCTGGCGGTTCACCCCCAGCCTGGAGCAGACACAGCCCCAATACTTGGCACTGCTTTAGTGACCCGGGGAGGGGTAAGTGTAGACTAATCAATCACTTCCGAGGCCCTGCGGGCACCTGAAGGAATCAGCGACCCCGGGCTCCGGCTTACAAGACCGACCCTGGCCGACACCCTCCGGAACACAGAACACAATCCAAGCAGACATCAGAGAATCGGCCATGGCGTAGCCAGCAAATCAAGGCTTGAATCATCAAAACTCAGAACACAATCTAATCATGCAGCCTCTCAAGCTCCCAGTGAGCCTGAGAACTTCTGTCTAACGTAGGTACGACGTGTTAAACATGTCCAGGTGGCCGCTAGAAGACACCAGACATGTTAATTCCACAGTCGGACGGGTTTAGCATACAGTCGAACAACAATCAATATCGTCCAATATGCGCATGTTGGTCTAAATAATAGACCCTTACTTGCGTCAAGTCGCACACTCAACATCTGCATCTAGAAAAGCAACTCCATCCACTCCAGTCCCCCCCGGTCTGTTCCAACCTGAATGTCGCGCTTTGTCCAACAGTCACCACCAACAGTCACAGACCGAAGACCTACAAAACGTCGCTGTCGGCATAAAAGACCTTCATTTGAGATGCGTCTGCTTGCTACCAGAGTTTCTCGCCACAAATCGCCTGAGGGACGAATGGTGCGCAGAGTACGGAAGCTTTCATTGACTCAACGCCTTTGAGCTCAAAAGGTAACTTCTCGGCACTACATCATCACACACGATCCATTGTCCAACTCCTGAGCCCAGAATTTTGCATTTCTCCAACACATCTCCCACCTTCCAGAAATTTCCTACCAATACCGCCACCAAAAAGAGCCACCACAGCAAGGCTGAGTGCTCGACATTGGAACACCGTGGATGAATCTTTTGAGGGCCGATGATGCTGTGCGGCAGCTTCGACTCGCAACACCGAGCAAGCTTCGCTGCAAAATGAACTGAGGCCCCAGAGGGTTGGCGGTGACGGACCGGTCCTGTCTGGTCTGTACCCGTCAGCCGAAGCCGACGGATAGTTATGGGTACCCCCTAAAGATATTGAAAAAAATGTAATCTTCGCTCATCGCTCATACTGCCAGCAGCCACTGGAAAACTGACACTGGGGGCACCCACCTTGTTATAAAGGTGATGTCAACCTTCGAACGCTGCCAATGATGATTCGCGAGACAGAGCGGAACAAAACTGAGGCAATGCCGTTGCGGCAAACAAGTTCAAATAGGATGAGACAGAGAGGGCAGAATAGATGTCAACGCCACCAAGTGGAGGCAACTGAGATGGGGACGGAGGAAATGGTGTTGAAACTGTGGTTGGACAAGTGTCCGGGTCAAGTAGGACTCGTCGATCAGTGACGACGGTGCCGGTCCGCGGGGATGAGGAGAACTGTGGGAACAGGTCTCTGATGTTGTGATGAAACAAACAGGAGACACGAGGTATGTCGGTTGTCTCCTAGGCTCAGAGTCAAAGATTCTGAAGATTGGACTGAAGTGTTGATTGTGTGTGGATCTGGAAGAGAAGAGGGGAGAAAGGAGCAGAATCTGGGGAGAGCAGCGGAGGCTGTTTTGACCATCCGTTCCCTGGGGGTCTTGTTGTGATTGCAGCTTCCGTCCCCCCTCGGTGTCTATTGCACTATTTGGTCACAAGAGAAGGCACATCTCTCATCCAGAAGTTTGCGGTTGTGGAAGCGGGCTCCAAGTGGAAGTCGGATGAGATCATGCACTTGGCTGGCACCTTCTTTGAATATGCTGACCACATCAAACAGAGTGGACACGATCAGAAGCCTCGAATGACCTATCGGTACCAATGCCCGCCCGGCTGTCCTCACTAAATTACCACTCTAAAGGCCCCATCGCCTCTTGCAGCATTGTGATGTTCTCTGGACCGCGAGGACTCCTCCAACTAGAAATTGCAGTAAAGTCTGTCCATACCAATACATTTTTGGTGGAGATGTGACATAAAAGTGGCTTCCTATGATAACAGTAGAATGGATGAGTGTGGCATCAAACGCGCCGCTGACATTCTGATGGAGGTACCTGCTGACAGGCTCAATTTGACACACGCGCTGAAGATACTGAAGCTGGTCATCCAATAGTAGCACATGTGATAGTATTTATTCGATCTTCCTGTGATTAAAGAGGAAACCGAAGATGATGGGCAAAATTCCTTCATATCAGGCCTAGGTGTCTGGGATGGCACGAAAAACCTATAATTTAAGCCAAATGGAAGACATGCGGGAGATCAATTCAATACCCAGCTGGCAAAGCTATCGTCTCCCTAGATATGGCCCGACTCACCACACACGTATCATGTACTTCTTCATAGTTGTTCATATGTAGAGTTACTAGGACATCGGGAAAAGACTACTATGGGGCTTTAATGAAAGCCGAGTCCTCACGTGCATCCATTCCCCTTTAAAGTCACCAAGACAAGATTGCTTCATCGCAGAAGCTAACATGGCGGCTGTTTCTCCTGCGCCATAACTTGTATTGAAAGTGCAGTATTATTAGAAAGCTCTGGAATTCGAGCGCAGTCTTATATTATATAGCTGTGCCGTCACGGAAGCTCTTACGTAAAGGGCCAGTTTGAAGCAATACTAATTCAAAGATGGAAAATCTTGGATGTCAGTCCGAACGGTACCGTAGATATTTCAACGTCATCATAGCGTCCACACATTCTAGCATCTTCATTAGCTCTTTATAGACCAGTCCGTTTTTAACTTCCGCATTGAAGCGGCTGTGACGTCGTAAAGGTAGGCTGCACTATGAAGGCCATCAGACAAGCTGCCATACGACACCAAGCAGTGGTCGGTCTGAGCACCTGTAGCACTGAATCAAGGTCTAGGCTAGCAGCAATATGCTATACGTTCTACTCTCTGTGCCCTTTTTCGGTCGTAAACACACAGACTGGTGAGCGCCGTTTGACCGTTTCACCGTTCGAGTCAGGATGGCGCTTCTGAATTCTCAGGCGAGGTATACACATTTTAATTTCCCTGCAGGCGGTCGAACCTAGTGGGTGGAACCCATCCCAGCCTGGCCCAACAGAAGCGCTCTCGACGGCGACAGTTGTGACTCGAGTTCTCAAGATACCAGATGTCTCCCCACTCCATTGGATCCGGCTCTGCACCGTTCCCGTTACCCGTTGCCCGTATGCAGGTTCTGAAGTACAAAAGTACCAAAGTACCAGGGTATTCCAGCATCGACAGCCAATCAGATTCGGCTGACTAAGTGCACGCCGACCCGGACCCGAATGCAGCGACGACCATCAAGGTTCTCAATGTCCTGTCCAATTCTGCCTCACATCAGTCCCCTCCGCTGCCCTCCTCTTCCAACGTCACCCCGCGGGATTGCGCACCTCCTCGCCTCGGGCCATTCATCTCCAGGTTCTATCTGTCCACCACCCTTTCCTCGCGAGTTACTGTTCGTCACCCACTAGTATATACCCTCACCAAACCTTCTGACCACGACATGACTTGAAATCGTGGGACCCTTGGAAAGCCGCCAGCCGAGGACCATCACGGTTCCTCCCTCTCCCTAGCGACCAGCCCGATACCCGTCCAGAACTTCTGACTGCAATCTGGATCGGCACATAGCGCCTTCGACAGCTCGTTTCCAGACGGAAGCGTCAGGAGGCCCACCATGGATGACCTGGTCCTCAGTTTGGCACCCTATGGGAACGCCTCGGTCCACGAATTCTCGGCGCACGACGACACATGTCTGATTGGAGCAGGCTGTCAAGGCCTTGGTCTCGTTTCTCGTCAAAATAACCACGACAATGGGGCCACATTCAGTGCTATTCCTTACCCGACATTTACTGGTTTCGCTAGCCATGGTGTCGCATCTCCTTCTCCCCAGTCACCCAATGCCGGTGACACCTTCCCTGAGGCTAATACAGGGAAACCGCAGTCCAGGATGCCATCTCCTGGCTGCGGCGACCCTGATCCAACGGCACCCGAGATGGTGTCGTTGGTTTCGCGGCAAGAGGCACCTGGTCCGCCACCTCAAAACGACGAGCTCCTTGAGGACTACGCTCCGTCTGAGGCAGAAAGTAACGCTTCTTGTGATAGCCAATGCTCAGGAAGCAAAGGTCCATGTAGTGCGGGTACATGCGACTTCGTCACTGCCTGTAGAGACGAAAACTGCACGAGACCTGTTGTCGAGCCTGACGTCGCCCATAGCGCCTTCATTTTGCAGACTATGACGAGTGCGAAGGAAGCCAGTGCAAACCTCGTGTCTTTTCAGGATCGTAAGTTTAATGATACCTTTTTTTCCTCCATAGCCAGACACTATCCCCAGAGCCGGAAAGTATTGCTCTGGTCACAGTGCGAAAAGGTCTACGAGGACCTCTTCAGCTGTCCACATAGCATTCTTTCACGGATGTTTCCACCAACTTGGCTTGCTCGTCCGAATCATGGCTTACGCTTCCATAGAAACGAATCTGTACGAACAGAACATGGCTGAACATAACTACCCCTTCAACTTCGCCCAAGAGGCAGGCCCAGGCTGTCCCGACCCAGGGTCGCACGCTACCTTTGCGCACCTGTATCAAACGCAGGCGCAGGCTCATGATTCCCAACAGCAACTTGACCAACAAGGCGATCTAATCCAAGTTGACCCTTTCAACATCTTCGCCCTGGGACCTAATCCCCACTGCCATGCGCCTGCTCTGCCAGGAGCCTCAGGGCAGAATGGGATGGTGGATTTCCAAGGTCATGCTAACAGCAGCGGCAATTTTCCCGGGGAATGCGGTGTGCCCTTTCAAGATCCATTACAGGCTTCGCTGCATATCCAACAGCATGCTCAACACGGCCAGTTAGTCCCGCTCATGGATCAGGGCTTTCAGTATGTGCAGAATATGCAGCTGCAGCACCCAAACCAACCAGTATTGGATTTCTCAGGCATGGAAAACGCATCTGCATATGGTCCGTCGAACAACAACTTTGCACAACAATCCGTAACGCCTGGTCATCAAAGGGGGCTTTTCGCATTCGGCAATGAACAGTTGCCATCACCATCCAACCAAAACCTGGGCCATCTTGCATCTCCAAGCGGAGCTAGTTTCCACGCATCGGCGTCCGACGCTGGTCAGGAAGCGCCAAATTCCCCGGCCGACTCCTGTGCATCGGGTGACAGCCAAATGCAGGATACCGCACAATCCGTGTGCCTCTGGGAGCACGGGGCATCGAAGTGCGGAATGGTTTTCGAAAATGCACACCAGCTCGAGATACATGTGCAGGCTGAGCACGTTGAGAACATGCCGAAGGCTGATGGCGGGTACGTTTGTGGTTGGGCCGATTGTGGACGCAGGCACAAGCCTTTTGCACAGAAGAGCAAAGTTAAACGCCACATGCTAACGCATACCCAATGTAAGTGTAGTCTTACTTACGGCCCATACCTGAGATTAACTGTGTATCCAGACAAGCCCTTCAAGTGTGATCATTGCGCACAATCCTTCTCTGCGAAACAGGCCCTGACGCAGCATGTCCTAATCCACAAAAACGCCAAGCCACTGAAATGTGACATCTGCGGGAAGGCCTTCAGGCAGCAGAGCGCTCTAAGTAAGCTGAACCAACAAGATACCAGCGGTAAAACGAGAAAATAGCAGCTGACTGGTAACACTCACAGCCATGCACATACGCACACATACCCATGTGAAGCCGCTCAAGTGTGAAATCTGTGGCACCTTGTTCGGCGAGTCCTCGAACCTCTCCAAGCATCGGAGGACACACGATGCCGTTGGTCGCCACGCGTGCCCTGAACCTTTATGCGATAAGAGATTCAACAGACTGGATCAGTGCCGCCGGCACTTAGAAACAGTCCATAAGCGTCGCCCCGAAGGTGAGAAATATGACCTCTGCGTTTGAGACCGATTCACATTTGCTAACAAATCTCGATATTCAGAAGTAAAACATCTTGTCGCGCCCATGACATTTCGTCGCGAATCTAGCGCCCGGAATAGCCGTTCCAGCAGTAGCAGTGTGGCGGGAAGCAACAAGGCCTCGCGTCTCCCATCGCAGCAGGCTTCTCAACCTGTACAGGCCACTCACGAGGACTTCGTCCCAGAATTGGCGACTGTCAAACATTTCTCTGGTCAAGAGAACACAGGCAGCATGGCGGCTCCGATGAACTCGCCCTCTGTCCTGCAATATGGACAGATGTCTTCACAAAACACCCACATGCTATACAGCCCCCCAGCCGGCACGGGATACGACACTATGCCCATGCAGCAGCAACCCTTCGCAGTCGGTGGTGCGATTCCTAATGGA
The DNA here is from genome assembly GCA_014872995.1 of Diaporthe citrichinensis. Lineage (NCBI taxonomy): Eukaryota > Fungi > Ascomycota > Sordariomycetes > Diaporthales > Diaporthaceae > Diaporthe > Diaporthe citrichinensis. The sequence continues at coordinate 424,721 of JADAZR010000003.1, forward strand.
GCGGCATACAATTTCAACCAGCCACTTCAAAACTTTGCTGGGTCAGCCTGGTAGAGTAGCAAGCACCACACAATATTTTTGACCTTGTTTCTTTGCTTTCAATTTTCCTTTTAGCCATGATTTTTTTGGGTCTATTTCCTTTGCGCGCAGTCTCAACCAGGTCTTAGGACAGGTTAAATTCGCAGTTCGACACCAGGGACCAAGAGGAAAAAGCGGCATGGCATGATGAGATGATACCCACAATACCAGAAATATGCACAGCGGTTGGCGTTCAGTAGGACAAAGTCTCGCCCGATAGAGGAAGAGGTGGAAAGGGGAGGAGAGGGAGGAAAGGAGATGGAAATCATGGCGAACATGGATATTTGGTGCTTTATGAAGCGAATTAGCTTTTATGCCTGGCTCATTACCATTGTCTTGTTCTTTCTGGGCCTCTCTACTCTCTTCGACACGAGCCACATATGTGCTGGCATGACCGTCAGCATATGACAACTATTGTTACCAGAATTAATTCAGACAAGATGTCATCATACACTATTTGTATATGCGTGAGAAGGCAATGAGATCGAGCCGAGTCAACTCTCATTGCTGCTCGCAGGCTCAGCAAAACTGATATGTAGTAATTGACGACACGCAAACCTATAAATATACAATTTCTACTCAGGACTGGGGACGTGAGACCACTCGCTACGAGTTCCCTGAACGCCGTTGAACAGTTATGAAAGAGGTTGTGATAAGGTTGGTTGAGGTGTGTGTTGGGGTGAGCGTTCACTGTATATTTCTCCTTGGCCAAAAATTACGCGTAATGCGCAGACTTATTGACTTCCTTAAGGGTATCCGGTGGATATCCAAAGATCTCAGCTAGGAAATAAGGCACACAAAATAGGCTGGACAGCATGCAGCAGGCAAGAATGCACTTTCGGGCGGGAACTGACTAGCAATCTAGTCTATTCTTCCAAGTACACAGCATCGAGAGCATCTTCGACATCCCCGGTGATTGTGATTGTAAGCCAGCGTGGAAAAGCCTCCGATGACCGAACCAAGTTCATCGATATCGCTTGAGTGTCTTTGACCGCCGCACCGTCCGGATAGTTTCAGCCTTGACCTTTCACACGGGGGACAGAGCGTAGGTGGTTGTGTGAAGTCAACTCGAGCTCTCTTTTGGAGCTATCTGGTTGACTAGGTATCCGGGCTTGCTGTCATATATCCTCATAACACCGAGACCCGTAGCGGAAAACAGATTTTGCCCTGTGATGCCATACGAGAATGCGTGGAATCGTCTTTTTGATTCTCGAAAAACCACGCCAGCGACCTGTAGCCTTTTTGCCTTGACCTGCTTCAATTACCAAAAACCCTCAAATGCCGACGCCGTTTGCCACTTTATGCGGAAGCCTGGAACGTCACACTCGTTAGCACATTGCATGCCCAGCCCAACCATGGCTGCACCCATGGATCGTTCGCTGCCCGTAGGTGTTGATTGTAGACGAACCTTGATGGCGTATTTGCGCTGAGGGAAGTGCTGCTGGCGCTTCTTTGTCTTCTCCAGCTTCCTTGCGGCGTCCTCAGGAGACAGGCGGCGACGGATGGCGCGGGTCTGCTTGGGGCGGAGGTCGAGGGGCAGGTACTTCTTGTTCTTGTAGAAGAGGCGCAGGTTGTGTCGCTCCTTAGCGTTGATGATGGTGAGGACGCGGGCGATCGACTTTCGGAGGTCGTGGCTGCAGATAGAACCCCAAGGTTAGCTCCCATGCTCCTTGTCCATTCCCATACATCCTCCAGTGCTCGAGCACGAAGCGTCCTGTTTCGGTGGATCGTGTGGTATGTGTGTGTGTGTGTGCCGTGTGGACTTCGGGTTTCCGCTCACATCTTGTTCAGCTTGGTGCCGGAGGAGGCGATCTTCTGGATGCGGAGCTGGCCGAGCTCGGTCTTCAGCTCGCCGAGCGTCTTGGTGAGCTCCTCCTTGTTCTTGGACCACAGCTGGCCGGCCTTGATCTTGCTGGAAGACTGCGACATTGTCAGTGACCCGTCCGACGAGCAGTCGTCAATCGCGGTCGGCTGGTAGTGGGGGTCGATTGAGCTGCAGGAAAAACACTCCCGCAGCTCAATTGCCGCCCAGAGCTTCGCAGAAATTCGGGATCGGAGTCGTAACGCACCATTTTCGCAGGTATTGTCGATTTAACGTCGTCTGTCGGGGGGCGGGCAGAAGGGCAAGTTGCTGGTCGTTCACGGGAAGGCGCCTGTCGTCCTTGGTGGAGTTTAGGAAAAGCCTGTGGGCAATCCAACGTCAAATTTTTCGGAGAAAAGTATTGCAGTCGCCGGCTCGTTTGCCGTGGCGCGGTGCAGTGAGCAGCGTGCAGGCTCAGGCTCCCGGCCTGCAGGAGTAAGCTGCGCTAGGCCCCTTAGCAAATGGCTGTTCTGCCTGAGTGCTCAGGGGGCCCACTCGACGCGGCGCTAGGGATCCAAACAATAGTACGAGTCACCCACAGTGGCCGGTCTCACTATCATGGTACCTCCGGATAAGGATCCTATGATGGACCCTGTTCTCCATTACTAGGCAAGTCCACCGCATTGTCTGCGTCGGCTCCCCAACAGGTGTGACGACACGCCAGCAGCTCGTCCTAACACGGAGGTATCCAACAGCATAGCACCCACCCTACATGCACATGCGTATCACCTAGACCAGAAACACCAGCTCCCCAATTGCTCTGCCGACAGAGACCGGTTTCTCTATTTGCACTTCGTCCTGCGTGCTGTCTCGCGCAAGCACCTGCACCAGCGTCGTTGCCACCACTGCGCGACCGCTCCAGCCGAAACACCGAGTCCGCCTCCGGACACCACCACCAGGACGACCATGGCATCCTCAACCGGCAACAACGGCTGGGCGCAACTACGGCAACAGGCACGATCATTAGAGTCGCAGGTCAGCAGCCATACCAATGGACAATTTGGGGGCTGCAGCTAATCCAAGGCGCAGACCGAGTCTCTGTTTCACACCTATTCGCAGTTCTCGACGGCACCGAACATCCCGCAGAAGCCGACAGAGGAGGAGAGGACCACGGAAGCAAGACTAGAGGACCTCCTCGAGAAGGTGAGACCGTCATTCAAATACCATCCCGCATCATCAGACTGACACAACCCCCGCCCCCCAGCGAGAAAATGTCATCACACAGCTCAACCGCCTCCTCGACTCCGATGCGACCCTCACCTCCTCGGCCCTAAAACAGAACAACCTGTCCCTGCTGCGCGAGAAGCTCGCCGCCCACAACAAGGACCTGGCACGCCTCAAGTCGAACCTCTCGGAGGCGCGCAACCGCGCCAACCTGCTGTCCAACGTCCGCGACGACATCGAGTCGTACCGCGCGTCGAACCCGGAGCAGGCCGAGGCCGACTACATGCTCGAGGAGCGCCGGCGCGTCGACAACAGCCACGACGTCGCCGATAGCGTGCTGTCGCAGGCCTACGCCGTCCAGGAGAGCTTCCACCTGCAGAGGGAGACTCTCGCCAACATCAACCGCAGGATCACCCTCGCCGCGAGCCAGGTGCCCGGCATCAACTCGCTGATAGGGAGGATATCGGCGAGGAAGCAGAGGGACGGGGTCATCATGGGCAGCTTTGTCGCGTTTTGCTTTCTGATGTTCTGGTTCTTCTTATAGTAGTGGGCCGGGACCAGGCGACAGGTCGTTTGGGCATATACGGTGGGCTTCGGGGCGTGGGCAATGCATCAACATTTGGCAGGCATGGCGTTTGAGGCGGTGACATTTAAGGCTTGGCACGAGAATGTGTTTGTACATTGAATGGGGTATCCTGGGGTGTAATGGAAGCAATGATGGGATTTCATGTCCACCTGCTTGCACTCTTTGCGCTCGTCTCTGCTGTTGCAGTCTTCTCCGCAGTCTTCTCTGCGGGCCTTGATCTAGACCAGACTCCCTTGTCCGCCTCATCCAGAAGCCTCTCAAGGCCTCTTGTTAAGGACTCTCTCTCATCGGGCTCAGCAGGTCCACTTCCCGCCCAACGGATTCTCCAGTCCCCGTCCACCAGGTACGTGTACCCGACCTTGCTGTTCAGATATCCAATCGACTCCCTGATCTCATCTGAGATGCCTTTCCTGACGAGGAAGTACTTGTCCCAGTTGTCCTTGCCAACTTCTTTCCGTAGAGATCCGGAGAGCAGGCGAACAACCCAGTACTTCAAAAACGAGGTATCCTCCACGTTGATATGGACCAGCTGCGCCTTCCCCTTATTCTTGTCTAGAATCTCGTGCAGAGCAGGGTTTTCCTTCTTCCCCATGAAGGAATCGGCCTGCCTGCGAGCCCATAAGGAGCTGTATACGGCGACCACGGTGGCCTTGCCTGCGAGCACGGGCGTCGTGTCCCGCGCCAGGCTCGTGTCCTTGAGGAGCGTGTGACCAAACAGGTTCGGGAAGTAGAGGGATTTGTCGTGCTTGAAGAGTCGCGGAGGGGCGAGGAAGGTCTTGCCCTTGTGGAGGGCCAGGTTGGTCCAGTCGCGGAAGTACGGACGGGCCATCTGCGACTTTCTGCAGGTCACGGTTAGCGATGCGCCGGAACGGCCGGGACCTGAGTTTGGGCTCACAATTGCTCGCGCCTCTTCAGATGCGCATCATAGTTGACAAAGTCATCCCTCCGCTGCTTGAGAGAACGCAGATCGACGCCTGTGTTCTCTCCCGGGCTGGGCGGATGGTTCAGGCCAATGGGCCGGGCCAGGACCTTGGGCTTGAACTCCTCGACCTTCTTGCCGTATGAACGTGGTGCATCGACCAATGGGCTTGGCTCGGACGAAGCGGCTGCTTCAAGGCCGTTGCTCTGGGTCGTCTTCGAAGCCGCGGTCTTTGGCAGCTTGTTCGAATTGCGGTTTTCGAGCCGAGGGTAGGTCGTGACAAAAGTTCGCCATTGGCACAGCAAGCAAGTAATTACTGGCCTGCTGGAGGGCCCCAAAAGAGGCCGTGCTAACGTCCTCTTGAGCATTGTGTGAAATGTTTCAATCTTGCACCGGATGTCGGCCAGGGACGAGCTGCAGCTTGGATCTGATCGAGCTTGATCAAGCTCGCACTCGGAAATTTTGGCCGGCAGGGATCAGGGCGACCGGCCGGCAGCCCCAGGTTTTGGGAGACATGCTTGGTGGATAGGGGATCGAACCCAGGGGACCCCACGACCCCCGGGGTGGGGAAAGCAGCGGCTACAAGCGGAGTGAACGTCACTCGGGCATGGCATGGCTGGACTCGGCTTTGTTTGGCCATGGAGTCGACGGAGAACGGCTCAGACCGCGACAGCCACGGCATAAGACAGCAGGCCAAAACATGGTAATATTGGGGGATTTGCACGAGATGGTCGTTCAATTGACCCGAGGGATGTAGTTTTCTTCTTCATCACCCCTTCGCCCTTCTATTGTAGACACAATGCTCATGCGACGCTCTCCTCGCGCGCTGCGGCTTCAGTGGCAGCTGGCCCAGCGTATAAGTCGAGTATCTACAACGGCGGCTGCGACACCCCCATCCCCATTCTCTACTAGGTCACACTCCGAACCAAGACACACCGCTCCATTCCGACCGACGAGATGCTTCCACTCTACAACAAGACGGCAGGTTGTGAAGCCAGTGTTGCTAGCTGACATCGGCGAAGGTAAGACACCCCCTCAATGTGCTCGTCACATCTTGAATTCTCACCAGCTTCGTCCCGACAGGCATCGTCGAATGCGAGATCATACAATGGTTCGTCGAGCCCGAAGCCCGCGTCGAGGAGTTCTCGCCCCTATGCGAGGTTCAAAGCGACAAGGCGTCAGTCGAGATCACCTCGCGCTTCTCGGGTGTCGTCAAGAAACTCTACTATGATGCGGGCGACATGGCCAAGGTTGGCAAGCCCTTTGTGGACATCGACATCCTGGGCGACGTCAGCCAAGAGACATTGGACAAGTTGACGCCTTCCGGCGGTGAGACAAAGGAGAAGACACCACCGGCGTCTCAGCAGAGCACAACGGAGCCGGTGTCTCCACAAAAGCCGGCTCCCGGCCCGTCCAACAACGGGGCAGTGGAGACTGCTGCGACTAAGCCCAAGGGGACACATGCTGCCCTGGCGACGCCGGCAGTCCGTCATCTTTCTAAAGAGCGGAACGTGGATATACTGGACGTGGACGGTACCGGCAGGGACGGCAGGGTGCTCAAGGAGGACATCTACAGGTTCATCGAGGCGCGAGATAATGGCGCCGCGCAGCCTGCCCGGCCCGGGCCCGGTGCAGCGACGCCAGCCCCGTTTTCTTCAGCACCTGGCGTGCAGACAGAGGACCGCCAACCCCTGACCAAGACCCAGGAGCAGATGTTCAAGACCATGACCCGGTCGCTGAGCATCCCGCACTTCCTCTACGCCGACGAGATCGACTTTACCGACCTGTCGGCCCTGCGCGGCCGCCTGAACACGGTCCTCTCCTCCTCGCCCTCGTCCCCAGCGCCTGTAATCCCCAGCAACCACGGCGTGACGAAGCTGTCCTACCTCCCCTTCATCATCAAGGCTGTTTCAATAGCCCTGCAGCAGTACCCCATTCTCAACGCGCGGGTTGACGCCGCCTCCTCATCCTCCTCGTCGGCGGGTGAGAAGCCGGCCCTGGTCTACAGGTCGCAGCACAACATCGGCGTGGCGATGGACACACCGCAGGGCCTCCTCGTGCCGGTGATCAAGGACGTCGCCGCCCGCAGCATCCTGACCATCGCAGCCGAGCTGCTGCGGCTGCAGGCGCTCGCGACCGCGGGGAGGCTCTCCCCCCAGGACATGTCCGGGGGCACCATCACGGTCAGCAACATCGGCAGCATCGGCGGCACCTACTGCAGCCCCGTCATCGTGGACGGGCAGGTCGCAATCCTGGGCGTCGGGCGCATGCGCGACGTGCCCGATGTGGCCCGCGACGAGGGCTCCGGCTCGTGGGCGGTCAGGGGCGTCAAGAAGGTGTGCAATTTCAGCTGGTCCGCGGACCACAGGGTCGTGGACGGGGCGACCATGGCTAGGGCTGCTGGTATAGTGAGGAGTTTGGTAGAGGAACCAGATGTCATGGTCATGCATCTGCGGTAGTTATGGCGCAGTTACCAAACAATAAGAACAAACACAATTCCCCAAAATCGGGAGGAAAGCTGCCTGATTTCGGAATACTTGCCGTCCCAACATGCTCGGTTTGCTCAACACTCACTGCATTCCCTGCCTCCGGCCCCCAATTGTGAGCTCTCACATATGCGGCCTCTCGCCCGGCCTGCTTCCCTCGTCATGCCGGGTATAGTACCCGCCGTAACGTAACTCCCTCGCACCCTCGCCCGGCTATGCCCCGAGGGCGCCGAAACAATCCAGCAAGCCCAGGCATGAGGATCCTGTGCCCGTACCGGTGTCATGTTACCTGGTGAAGAAGAAGAAGGGTGTCAGGCTGAGCCGCTTGTACATCAGTCATTCCGTCTCGTCCATTTCTCCGGTTGTGAAAAACGACGAGACGAAGGAGCCCAAAGAACAGAATGAGGCGGGCCGTCCCCCGTCCTAGAAGTAAGAGCTTATTTCTTATTTTCCCTCCCTGCACTTCAGGCTATTACGGATGGCCGTCGCTAGGGCAAATGAATAGACACACCGGTCAGTACCGTGAGGGTGTGCAGGAGGTGCCCTCTACTGGTGTCACGTCCCCTGGTGACTTGGCATGGGCCGCCAGAGAGAAGGGGGCCAGGCGTCGCAGGGACTGCGGCCAAACGGATTACTGGCGCCGGGGCTACACGTGGTCGAATGATATCCGAGGCTGGTGGGACAGAGAAACAAAGCCCGCATGACTGCATCTCACCTTTGTCTGTTGGTCTGGCCCTGGGCATAGGGAGGAGGAGGGAGGGAGGGGGCAAGAGTGGCTGCGAGGTATTTCTGAAGTCTACGCGAGTATTTGGGCAGTACCCGGTCTACGCATTGCTGCATTTGACAGTCATGGCTCACAGAGACGGCGGCGTGACGCATGGAAGCAACTAGTAGGACCCAACTCCTTCGAATTTCCAGGAGAGGGCCTTAATTGGCTCTCTCCCCTGTGTTCGTCCTCTGTGTTCAGGAGGGGGAGGGGGCATACTCAGTATTACCTGCATTTCTTATATGGGCTGTGTTAATACCTCAAAACCTTGGAAGTCGTATCGAGACAACCCTCACGTGTTGGAGGGACAAATGGGGAACCCTAGAAACCCGGGGCACCGGTCCGGACTGTCACTGAAACCGGGCTGGGCGTGCGGAATGGAGGGATGAACAAAGCATGCCCGTCGTTCTGCGTTATAAACCATTTACATAATAAGGCTGTTTCTTTCTTGAAGACTGCGGAGTGCATTGCAAGTGAGCTAGCTAACTACTTGCGCTTCTGCTGACTGGGCCTATTCTTCTCGCTGTTCTTTTTTCCCATTGGGCCCATCACTACAACAGTCTAATCTCACCAGATGAAACGTCAAAGGAGGGCTCTCAAGGTTCCCTTTCCACTGGCAGGATGCAAAGTGCGGTATAGCCCGCAAGATGTGCCATGAACGCTAATGTTTGTACCGAAGTGCCACGGCTCTGCAGCCGCGGCTGTGTAAATGCGATTCCCACGTCAAAGACCTGACAACTCCTTGGCTTTTGCCTGCCGGCATCCTGGCCTAACCTTCCAAAATAGTGCGCCGATTGTTTCCGCCGAAAGTATAATGCATGCCCGAACCTCGCGTCCGAGACGTTGCGTAGAATAATGTGCTGGCTTGCACCAGATGCAGAGGAGAGGACTCATGCTGCATCCTCGGCCAACTTCCTCACGGCCTGGTCAAGAGCATCACGCATGACCTCCTCCATCGACCGGCTGACGTCGACACTGATGACATCCTTCTCCTCCTTGGTTGGCGGCTCCAGGATCTGAAACTGGCTGCGGACCATCGTGGCGCCCATGTAGTGACCCTTGCGGGCTGCCACCCTCTGCAGGAGCACTTCCTCGGAGGCATGCAGGTAGATGAAGTGGAGCTGGGCGCCGGGGTAGAAGTATGGGGCCACGCGAATGACGTCTCGGTATTTCCGCTTGAGTGCTGAACAGGTGACGACGACACCGCTGCTGCCCATCTGAATCTGCGTCAGGGCCTCATCTCGCAGGCGCGTGAGCCAGTCCCACCGGTCGGCGTCTGTAAGTGGGATGCCATTGCTCATCTTCTCGATATTTGCAGGTGGGTGGAACTAAAGTCTTGTTAGCAGGACATTAATGTCAAAGGCGGGTGTGATCAGAGGCTTACATCATCGCCTTCTATGTAGGACATGCCCAGGGAATCCGCAATATGCTTCGCGACAGTGCTCTTTCCACAGCCTGCAGGGCCCGTGACGAGCCATATGTGGTGGTGTTTGGTCTGATCGCGAGTGTTGTTGGCCATGGTGCTGGTGGACTTGACTATGTCCGCTTGTTTGGAGTGCCGCACAGGCTTTGAGGATGATATGACCGGACGGTTTGGGGACATGTTGGTTGGCGAGACTGGGGATGGCCCGTTGACGGATATAGGAGAATCGTAGGAGAGCATAGTGAATGGAGTCTGTGGTAGTACTGGACTATGTGTTTTGTGAATGGATGCCTGTTCAACGTGGCTCCAAGATTTCGCGTCGGCGGCCCGGTGAATTCGACAGGTGAACTCGACAGGTGAACTCGACAGGTAAACTTGACAGGTGAAGTTGACAGGTGAAATTGATAGGTGAAATAGACTGCCGGGACGAGGGTGTCGTAGGGCGACCAAACGTCTCTTGCACCTCCTCCCAGGGCGATGTGTAGTCAATCTACAATGGATGGGTGGACGAGGTGATTACAGGAGTAATATCAATTTTGAGGTAATACGAGTGGTGTGTAGATTCTTCTGGGAGAGAATATCGAAAAATCAAGACTAGGTTTTGTGAGGAAGGGCCAAGGGGGCTGCCATGGAAGGGGCCGCTGGGTCGCCCGGGGCAGTTATATAAGTGCTAATAGTGACGGCCCTCAGGTTGAGACGAGCCGTCCCAGTCTCGTTCCCAGTCCGCCGCTGCCGTCAGCAGGCCATCGATGAGGTAGGAACCCCAGCCTGTTCCTGGGCAAGTTTGGGGTGTAACTTGCTAGGGTCGGGGACCGGGGGGATGTCGCCCGTAAGTATCGACGGGGCTGAGACATGTACCGGGCAGGGCAAGCCGCTAGGAGTCCCAGTCCTCCCTCGTGTGATGTGCCTAGGCCGTGCCAGCGTGCATGCGTGCCTGGGAGGATCCCCCGGATTTTTCAAACTGGCACGGAATGATTCGTCCAGGCTTGGTTACAGCTCGCGAGGCCAGCGGTGCCCAGGATGGGCGGTCGTTCTGCAGGCTTCCATCCTCCAGAAAAGCAATCATTGGGGCGCGGACGTTGAGCGGGTTGAGCGGGAGTCTGTCTCTCTTTGTCCGTCTGTGTCACATCTTGTCAGCTGGTCGTGTGTGCTGCTGTCCACGCCAATCAAGATTCCGTGGAGGGGATTGTTTGGCGCGGGTACTCGGAGGTACAAAGCCAGGACAGGTCTCGACATGGAGGTCCTGACGCAATCTTGGGTCTGGAGAAGCGTGGGATGGCTTTGCAGACTGTGGGGAATGCGCCAAATCCCACGTTCCCATCCTCTCTTTTTAGACTCGGTGCTACGTAGTGCGCCTCTGCCTCCCCTTGCGACCACCACCGAGTTGGCCCGTCCGCGTCCGTCTCTGGCCAACCGCCTCTGGCCAAGCAACGAGTGGTTGCCCGACATTCCAGATCACTCCGATTCCTCCATGCGACCCTGCTCGTGGACTTGAGCTGTCGGGGGACGCAACTTGCTGAGTACGTAAGAACTGAAGAGCGACAGACTGGTGAAAAATCTCTCCTGGAACCAGAGTTACGGGAATTGAAAGAGGAACCCTGTCGCGTGGGGGTCCGCCGTCCAGGCTCTGTCTCATTTTCAGGCCGAAATTTGGGGGCCATCGCAGAGACTCCCACGCTCGAGAGGGGCCCGACTCTCGGCGACAGCGAAACGAACAAGGGAGAATCACGATGCCCTGAGTGGGTACCACTTTTGAATTAGTGTGCTGCCGACGGAGTTTTTCTGGAAGGTTTGGAAACACTGCCGCTCATCCTTCCAGGCCATCCCCTCTGCTGCTGTCTCGGCAGAAATAAGCGAGACAGGGATTCGAGCCAATCGGATTATTCACCGGGGCCAATCTGACCAATTAGAGAAGATAGCGAGGCCCGGAAATACTTTACGCCGAGTCAGCAGCAGAAGGGATGTGTTCTACCGCGAAAGCTGCCAACAGGGCTGCGGGGGAAAGACGGCTCGGCACAAAGTCAGCAGTCGCTGCCCCTTCGCTATCCCCTGAGCAGGCGTACCTCGGTCGGCCGTCAAGAACCTCGGAGAGGATCTCGGAGACTTATTGTCAACGTCGCCACAGAAGGGTTGACTGAGTCCCGACTTGTCTGCAGGGTTGATGGCATTGAGTCGGGTCGGCTTAGGTTCCGGGATGCGGGGCCGGCTCGCGGACGTGGTCAGCCGGCCTCTGCACGTCGCCAAGTCGAGATCCGAGGAACGAGGGTCGCAACGCTCGTCGGATGGAAGAGAGTAGAAACAGGCCTGAGTTATTATGTGCACAGCGATTGTCCGAATATTGGGGCGGCGGGGTGGCTGTCACAGGCAAACGCATTGCTGGGCAAGGACTTAGCGTGGCCTCGCTGCTTCTCTGCTTGTGTGTCGAATTTGGCAGAGCGAGGAGGAACCCACACTCGGGACTCATCATGGACTCTGGCGGGAGAGCAGGCTGACGGCTGACAGGGCGAACTGTACCCCCACGCTAGTGAGGTACATGATGTACATGGCACGGTGAGCAGGAGAGCCAAGTCTGCCGCAGGGCCGATCACGAGCCCGTCGTTCCAAGGTCCCCCCATGTAGACCAGAAAAGTGGAACTGCCATCCCGCATTTCCAAAGCGGTCAAATTCGGCGATGGTGATCTGCAGGCTGTCAAAAAATGAGCTGGCCAACAACACCAAGTCCGGCAGACATTGGGATCATGTAGGTGCGGGAGGCTCACCGACAACCCCATGTGTCGGCCGAGAAAGTTGTCGGCGTAGAGCTCCGAGGCCTCGTCCAGCCATGACAGGTAGTAGACTGACTGCCTGCTTCAGCCTCACGAGTGTGTCAGCCAAATAGTTAGGTCCGTAATAGGTTCGCGGGCCGCGATCCGGGCAGGAAGGCGTCTATACCAAGTAGACGCGAGAGGGTCTGGCCCAGCATGCCGGGTTAAGGAGCGCCAAGTAGATCGACTACCTCAAGTCTTCACAGTAGGGACCTGAACCTAGGAACGCCTCGTACTCTCGGCTGGATCTCAGATAAGGAGGTCGAGGCACCTTGCATCTGATATCTTGCGTCTTACAATCTGCTATTTGTGCAGGCCTTGTTGGTGATTGCGTTGCATAGCTGAGCGACTCTCGTCCCCTTTGTTGTGGTTTGCTGATGACGTCCGTTGCGCGGATCCCTCCTTTGTAGGTGCTGCAGCTGGTTCGAGGCCCGTTCCAACTGTGGCCATGCATACTCGTCCGCAACAACAAAAAAACTCGGATGAGCGTGATGAAGATGATTCTGGACCCTGGACATTGGAGACGGCTCAGCTCCGATGAGCCAGCCCAGCGTCCCAGGTGAGGTGGCTATTGCAGCACAGACTGCACAGCGCCCAGAAGACGTGGGCTTTCTCAAGTGCCAAGGCCAAACCCAGGTACCTAGGTACCGCAGGAACGGGGGGCAGGCGTGGGCTGATAATCCCTGCCTGTCAAGGAGCTGGGGCAGCTTTCGCAGAACGAGCTTTCGATGACGCCGCTTCGGATCCCACCGCCATGAAGCTCCCGAACCTGGGCCACTCTCACTGCCACGAGACCCAGTATCCCACGATATGGTGCCTCATGTCTCCAACAACGCTCCGAGAGCCCTGTTGAGGGCTTACTGCGCCCGCACGAGCTGCAGGGCCGCCCGGGCCTACAGCAGCCCTCGCCAGACCATCTGCCACACCCCCCGCCAGATCGGCCGCCCCTTCTCGAGCTCTGCACCAGCCCTCACCTTCGCCAGCCCTTCCCTCCCGACACAATCCCGCTGGCTCGACGCCAATGGGGCTTCACTCTCTCGCTCCCGCAGGAGCTACGCAACTGCATCAAGCGCCGACCTTCCCAGCGACATCGCTGTCCTCGGCGGTGGCCTGACCGGTCTCACCACCGCCTACTACCTGACGCGCTTCAACCCGGACGCCAAGATCACAATCTACGAGTCCCAGGCCCGAGTGGGAGGATGGATAGACACAGAGCAGGTCGAAGTCACCACGCTTGCGGGCACTGACGAGACCATCAGCTTCGAGCGTGGCGCCCGCGTCGTCTCGCCCCAGACCACGCTCACACGGTACGAGGATTTCGTCCTGTACGACCTGGTATGGCAGCCCTGTGGCCCTGCTTCAACAGCCTGTGTCCAATATCCCATGCTCGTACTGACTTGCCTGTCAGATTGCAGAACTCAAACTGGTAGACGAGTCGGTTGCTCTCTACAAGGACGACCCAGTGCTGCAAAATCGCTATGTCTTCTATCCGGACCATCTGGTCGGCATCCCCGGAAACCTCCCAAAGGATTTCTTCGGAAGGCTGAAATGGTTTACAAGTCTCGCACACAAGATAATGACTGAGCCTATTTTCACCGGACTTGTCAGGTCGGCAGTGTCTGCAGTCCTTACTACAAACGCGCGAAATGCACAGGTAGCACAGCGAGCATTGGCAGAGGGTCACAGGAATAGGCCACACGCCATCGCGGATCTGAAGGACATATCCATGGGCGAGTATTTCGAAGGTCTTCTTGGCCGCCCTGATGTGGTCGATAACCTCCAGTCGGCCTTGGTCCACGGCATCTGGGGTGGTGATGTCTGGAAGCTGAGCATGCGGGAGGGTACTTTCCAGCAAGCACTCATGCAAGAAAAGCACGGTGCAACCCCTCTGATTGCGGTAAAGGACCACGATTTGTACTCGGGCCGAGATGTCGCCGTAAGAAATGAGTCGGCGCTGCTGCTGGCCAACTTTTTCAACCCCAAGGTTGGATACATATGCTTCCGTAACGGCTTCAGCACCCTGACAGATGCACTGGCCGACTCCTTGAGGAACAACCCCAATGTGACCATCAAGACTGGCACCCCCGTTACCTCGATCAGGTACGAGCAGGGAAAGGCAGTCGTCTCTGCACCCGAACAAATCGGGGGCACTGCGGTTGGTGAAGCGAAGTTCGACAAGGTGATATCGAGCCTGTACAGCGGCAGCCTCGCCAAGCTCACAGGCAATTCTCTCCCAACCTTGAAAAACCACAGCACGGCTGTTACGATCCAGATTGTCAACCTGTGGTACCCTGATCTCAACTTGAATGCCGACCACCCTGGTTTCGGGTACCTCATCCCACAGTCTGTGCCCGCGGAAAACAACCCACACGCGGCGCTTGGCGTCATCTTCGACTCAGATCGTGAGGCGGTGGCCAACGTCCCCGAGCGCGAGTCTGCACCGGGCACGAAACTTACCGTCATGCTCGGCGGGCACTATTGGGACTACCTGGACGCAGACTCGTGGCCCGATGCCAAGGAGGCCACGGCGATGGCCATGGACACAGTCCACCGCCAGCTGGGCATCCCGCCAACGCAGCCCGTCTTCACCTCGACCAAGGTCTGCCGCGACTGCATACCCCAGCACCTGGTCGGCCACCGGGAGCGCATGGCTCAGGCCCACACCGAGCTCTACGACGCCTTTCGCGGGACTCTGGCCGTCGTCGGGAGCTCCTACACCGCCCCGGGCGTCCTGCCCAGCCTCAAGGCCGGCCGCGACGTGGCTCTTCAAGTCTCGGGTCAGGGCTACAAGCTGAAGGATGGGACTGAGTATGACATGGTGCACGTCGGGCAGACGGGGCTGGCCCGCTTTGCTGGTAAGAACGAGACCTACCAATTGCGCGACAGAAGGGAGCTTCCGTACCGCTTCGGGAACACCAAGATTGATGCGCATGATGATGGTTGGCCATTCTAGTGCTTGATTATTGCCAATGGCCCCTTGGCTTGTATATATGATAGAAAGGACTGCCACAAAAGGAATAGACCACATGAGAGCTGGACAGCCCTCGTAGTAATATCCAACTGATGGAGTGTCTCTTCCACCTCGCTCCACGCCGAGATCCAGGACGTGACTTCAAGGGTGTTGTCGGGACGTATAAGCGGAAGAATTGCGCGGGAAGACGCCTCTCGTACTCTGGGGACTAGCAAATGGTCGAATTCAATCGCGCGAGTATCCTGATTTCCGCCTGTACTGCCGAAGCAGATAAAGAGAGAGTGTGTGGGCCTACACGCGTTTCACTCATTCTTCCTAGACTCGAACAAGTAGACCAAACACGCGATATGCGGGTGTGCCGGGCTCCTGTGATTCGGATACACACTGCAGAATCGTTTGGCACTCACCGAGTCGTCAAATCGTGTATCTGAAAAGTGTTCTTTCCCCGTCCCTCTTCCTCCAGCAGTCAACACAACAGCCCAGAGGTAAATAATAGACCCGCCCAAGATACCCGTGACGATATAACACGAGCCATTGAGCAGGCAGCCGTCGGGACGCGGACGGGGAGTGATCGCCTGGTGACTGCGTCGTCTGCATCATCACTGTAAGTTCCTGCTTTGCTCACTCCGTCTTGGTGCCCGCGTGGAAGCTCACCACAACGGCACTCTGCTCACATAGACTGGGGGCGGGGGCCAGGGGTGCTTCAGTTCATAGATGGTCATTTCGTGTCGCATTTCTATCTAAACCTCCCAGATTATCATCAACCGCGGTATCATTTCAGCCCATGCCTTGCCTAAGTGAGATCTACGAGAGGGAACGACAGACAGTAGTATCTGACGCCAGGAGACGTGTGAAGGAAGAGTCAACTTATTCCTTAAATATCCGTCCCGTGAAGAGTAATGATGACGATAGTAATAATAATGATAATAATAATAACCTATATAGCCAAGTGCTCAAAGACTTGTTAAGGGAAGACGATAGAATAGAAATGGCAAGCCACGTGTGGCATCATTATGTTGGACGTTTTCCGGCGTCCAGGTCATGGTTTCGTGTCAGGCTTGATCCGGTGAGAAGGGCGAGCCAAGCTTGACCTCGACCGCCAGCACGCGAGGGCGATCCTCCGTGGTGGGACCCATATCATCAAGCTTCTCTGACTGAGAAGTCGAACGCGGTGACGACCGAGGCGCATCTGACTCGATCTTCTCAACGTGCTCATCCTTTTGTTCGGCTGGTTCAGTAGGAGTGGAGGCTTGGTATTGTGCGGGTAGCGCCTGGGGAGAAGCCGCCGCCGCGTCGATGTCAGATCCGCGTGCTCCTTTGTCCCTGTTGTCATCTGATGTCGCGACTGACTCGGCTCCGCGGCGGAGATGGTATTGGAAATCTGAATCCTGCTCCTGTGCTGAACCTGCCGTCGTTGGCGTCCGGAGAAGAGCGGAATCCTGGCCAACACTGGTAGCAGCACTAGTCGCGGCGCTGCTTGGAACAGCACTACTCGTATTGCTCATGGCACCACTGGTGGGGCAGGTGGTTGATGTCGCGGATCGCGGAGTCGTGGAAGGAACGATGACATTGAGGACGCAATCGTCCAGGTGCTCGTAGAAATCTTGAGCTGTGAAAAACTGGGTGTGACAGATGGAGCATTTCGCAGTTGCACCTGCACTGGTAGTCCCGCGAGACAGAGCTGCACCGCCATCTCTAGACGACGCCGCAGACGAGGAGCTGCTGAAGGCTAGTTGCTTACGACTATTCGGTGGCGTCTGCTCGACATTGTGGACGGCGGTCAAATGTCGCTTGAAGACATCGGCGCGGTTGAAAGATTTCTCGTACGCCGTTCCGGGGCCAGGGCAAAAAGGACAAACCATGGTTCCCTTGTAGTGCGTCAAGGCATGCCGGTTCTTGTCATACTTTCTGGCAAATCCTTTCGTATGGTACTCGCATGTCTCGATAGGACACTTCTCTGGCCTTTCCTCCATGTGAGTCAACATATGGGCAGCGAGGTCTTTGAAAACCCGCCCGCACTGTGGGTGTGGGCATCGATTGCGATTTGAAGCAGGTACTTCATCCGGTCTGTTGATGCTTGCAATGTTGGCAAAATTCGTGGTGTTACTTTGAATCGGGCTGGTTTGGAAATTGATCGTCGACGGGGTAGCGAGAGGCGGGATCTCCAGGAACGGAGCTCCTAGAATAGGAGGTCGTTGCGTAGCAAGAATGTGAGGAGGCACGCCATGGGGCAGAGGGGGAGGTGCTGGAGCAAGCCTGGGTACTTCGAGGATTGGAGATCGGCGACCGCTTCGCGGAGACACGGCTTCAGATCGCTGCTTGAAGTCGCCATCGTCTTCACCACTGTCTGACTCCTGATCGTTGACATCCACCGACTGTCTGACCTCCTTCATCCAATCTTTCAAAATTGTCATCGGTGGCCAGTCCCCGCTTGCCTTGCCACCCCTGTGAGGATTGAAATGCGCTCTTCGCAAGTGCGCGGCCGCGTTGTAATAGGCACCATATCGTTTCTGAGTGACGCAAGCCTTGCACTTGGACAGTGGTACCACCGGCTGTGGTGAGCCGGGACTGTAAATTTGCGGTTCAGAGCAAACCCACCTCTTCACAAGAGCAGCATGCTTGGCGTCATTGTGCCTTCGAAGCTCGTGCTCGCCTCGGAATCCTTCCGGGTACTCGTTGCATTTCGCACAGTAGACTCTGCGAAGTGGTGGTCGTTGGTATGATGGTCTGATCCTAGTTGCGGGAATCGGGGAGGTGAGCCCCGTACCTTCACCGCGAAACAAGGGGCTTTCCGCAACGCTGTGTCTTCGTGCAGGACTAGTCGACTGCGGCGATACCATTGATGGATCAGAAAAGAGCCTAGGAGCAAATGAAGTCCCTCCCGGAAGCCCGCCGTTTGTGCTCCAGTGTTCGCTGATAGGGCGGACTTCGGGCAGAGGTCGCCGAGTACCAGGAATGGATACTGTCGCAAGCTGCCCAGGTCGATGGCTGGGTGTTCTCTGCTTGATGAAGCCATTCACAAGGGGGCCAATGTTGTCGATGTCTCCAAGAAGCAGCAAGAATTCTTTGGTCGATGTCAGACCTTGCTCATTCCAGTATTCCTTTTTCGTAATGTCGTATAACATGTTGAAGAGCGCGCGATCATCTTCATTCATAGCTGGGCGATAGTCGTCGAGTAGCATTGGCGATGCAGCGTCAAATACGCTGACCAATGCCTTGTAGACACCCGTCATGGTCGTTGCAGTCGAGACCGCGGTGGAACTCGACAGAGGGCTGGGTCTCGGACCGGAGGAAGCAATATCCACAAGTACAGTCCGCACAACACTGAACAAACACAATGATACAAAGACAGAAACCCAGGTCCTTGGATTCATGTGGACATCGCTTTGTGTGATGTTCTCAAAGGACTGCAGGAAGTCAGTCATGCAGTTGTACAGCAGTCGATATCGGCCATGATTGGTAGAGTCATCACAGACTGAGCGTGCCTGTAAGTTGTTTGCCTCTGCATGTATTGAGGGCTCCGCTTGTTGCAAGTCGTAAAACAAGACTTCTCTGAGCAGCAACTTGACTCGGCATAGCACCGGAAACGCCACAGCTTCAGCCTCCCTGTCCGATGACATGTATCCGCTCAGCCTGAGAAGCTTCCAGAAATTGTATGTCGTCCCGCTCATGTTCCAACTGGCTGCCAGAACTGACAGCAAGGGCGGTGGCCTCTCAACTGGTTCTCGCTGGAACGATGACACGGATCTACTGGATGGCGATAGCTTCGAAAGATCCTCAGACCACCAGAACCCATCATCGAAATCGAGATTGTGTTTCACTAGTCGCAAGAAGTCGGGATTTACTAAGTATGCTTGCTCGAGGTAGTCGTTCATGTTTCGCCTTGGTACAAGAGGTGAGGCAAGCGGGGTCTGACTTTGCCGTGGCGAGATAGATACTACTCTGCCGTCAGTCGTTACAGTAGCTGTAAGGTCGGTCCAAAATGACGTACTCGGCACCAGAGTTTCAGCGAAAGCACTGAGGGGCCCTCTATGACAACCGAGGACAGCCCAGAAGCCGCCAGAGGGTTGGTCCGCTTGGTTCAGGCAGTAGGAGCATGGATCGTTTGAGTCGCACTACACCATTAGAAACAGTGCACAGCAGGGACATTTCGAGGAAGCGATGCTTACCTCTTTCCTCGCTATCTTGCATCGTAGGCATGGCTTGACATCGCGTAGCAGCCTGAGCTCCTCGATAGACTCTAGCCTGGACTGCCCAACACGACTGCGCTTCAGAGGTGGGAGAAGAGGGTCAACTTCGGAGTCGACCGAGCCTCGCAGATCTCTCGAGGACGATGTGGGCTCTGTTATGAACGAGTAGGACCTTAATGAGTCCCTGGGATCTCGAGTGTGTGCCGGAACTGCGGGTGTTGAGAGCTGCAAGCTGCCACCGGGCCGTGGTAAATACAGGGGTGATGAATTTTTTGAGTACTCATGGCTGTAGTTGCGGTGATGGGCCGGCTGGTCAGATATCACTGGTGGTGTGCCGCCCATGGACAGCCCGGAATCTCGCTTGGACGACACCAGATGGTCCCTGCTATGCTGGTCTCGCTCCTCTTGGCTCGGAAAACCGTAAACGTAGTGTAAGCACCTTTCATCCCAGCACTTGAAGGACCGAGAATCACGGAACTTTGACGGAAGACTGTCCCTCAATCTCCAACCCCGAGCAATCGGATCAAAGTACGATAAATTTCGGTCCAGCCATGCCTCGTACCCAGCCGGAGCATCATGTCGAAAGTAAATTTTCAAATCCTCATTTATCCTCTGTTCGTGGAGGTCCAGACCTGTTGGCGTGTGTTAGGACATAGCGAGGCAACTGCCCCGTATAAGATCGAAGACGGTTGGGAAACCAGGACGTACCTTGCTCAAGACAAGCCGTCTCGATACACTCGCACTGGTACTGGAGTGCTCTGGCATCCTCGATCTCAAACAAGACCGGAATCTTATCGGATATACCTGATATGCTACAACATCAGACGGAGGGGCACACCAAGAGGGGTACGATCAGAGCCAATGGCAACAGACAAGACATTGGCAATGCAACAATTGTGGACAGGACATTCAAGGCCAATGCGGGTTGGGAGTCAGAGAAATACGGAGTGCTTGCTTACGGTTGTCATCGGCGAAAGCGCGCAGGGATTTGAGCTTGTGCCGCAGCATGGCAAGTTCGACCTTGAAGTCTGGGCCGTGCTTTCGGGGCAGCAGAGCAGCGATCTTGGCTTCGATCTCGGCTTGTTGGTCAAGAAGGGCCCTGATAGTCGGATCCAGGGAAGAGTCATGGGCAGGACTGGAGGCGGAAGCTGAAGCATGACCCTGGCTATGGCTACGGGCGTGACCAGACAATGGAGCAGAAGGAGCTGGAAACGCAAAACCTGGGCCCCAGGAGGGCCCAGGAGTAGTGGTGGCGGCGGCGGCGGCGGTGGTGGTGTCGCGATCCAGCCGGGGCGCGGAGGCGACTGTGTGGATGTGCCCGAGGTTTTCCGAGGCCATGAGGCCTTGACACGGCCGGCGCTCCGGTGGCCGTACGGCAACGCCAAGACAACGGTTGGAATGGGCAGACGGCGTGAAGTTCGGATGCGTCCGCCTCGTCGGAGGTGTTTCAGTTGTTGTCTCAGCAGTCGTTTTCTTTTTTTCTCGAATTTTGTCTCTCGCTTCGCCGTAGCTGGCACCAGGATCGTCGATCGATCCAGCTCTGCAGCATACGCAGCGTCTTGGGTGGGCGGCCGACCTAAACGTCACTTCGGATGCAGCTCTGGCATCCCTTCACAAAGGCCGAGCCGACTTGAGTAACAGTCTGCCGATTTTGCCCAGCCCTGCTCGGATGATCACTAGCCGCCTCTGGCCTCGTTGGTACACAAATTACTTGGGCCGATGCCGGGATTCGACTCGTCCTTTCCTCGCCGGTGCTTCAACAAGTCAAGATGATCAAGAAGGGAAGCAGGTCCATTTGGTATCCAGAGGAGAATGATTCGTCGCTTCTTGCGCGGACTCATTGGAAGGCGAGGAAGATATCAGACACATATGGACGGCATGGCGCGTGGTGGAGGAGGCCAGTCGTAGGACGGTGAAGTTGTTTTCTAGGCAAAGAGAGAGCAAGAGGGCGCAGGAGGGAAGACGGGGACAGAGGCGAAGGGCGAGGATAAGAAGGGGATGGGGGTGGAGGGTGTGAGGATGTGGATGAGGACGAGGACGAGGGTCGAGGCAGCGTGTGGCGCAAGGCGACTCAGTCGAGGCAGGCAGGGCAGCGATAGATAAATGGGGACGGGATGGGGCAGGAGGGCTGCTGCATGCTCATGTGCGATTGATGGGATCTGGAGCTGTAGCTGGAGCTGCAGCTGTGCCAAATGAGGGAGGAGGGCGAGGGCGAGGTGTGAGGGTACCGTACAGGCTGCAGGCACAGGCACGAGCACAGGCAGAGGCTGGAGAGGCAGGAGAGGCACAGGACGAGCGAGTGATATACATACATACAGCATTGCACAAAAGACAACACCCACACCAAGTACATGTAGTTATGCAGTCAGTCCGTCGAGTATCCCACCACCAGACTGGGGACAGAGATACATCGGCGGGGAGGGCACGGGGGACCCGTGGACAGAACCCCACCTGGGCAGCTTAAGGGCACTGCAGTTGCAGATGCAGATGCAGACTGCAGGCGCCGCAGGTGTAGTCTAGATGCAGGCGCGGGCGCATACGCACCAGACACAGACACAGACGGAGACTCAGACGCAGCAGACAGACGCAGACGCAGACGCAGACGCAGATGCACTTTCCAGCTCGAGCCTGGACGGATGTTGAGCCCTGGACGAGCTGAGGGGGTGGAAGGGGGGGTCTCCTTGACCGTTGAGCATCGACATGGTCATGTACTCGGGCGTGACGGGCAAGGCAGGGGTTCAGGAACTTGGGGAAGAGGTCTTCTCTCGCCTGTCCTGTTCTGTTTCGTTTCGTTCTCTCCTCTCCTGCCCTTGTCCTGCATGGAGACACAAAAAGTGAGCAGGGCATGCAAAAGGCAGGACCAGCCCGGACTACGGTACTTGGCTAGGTACCAAGGCACAAGGAACATGATTTCCAAGGGACCAACCTTGGAAAGCAGTGCCAGTGCAAGGATCAGTGCAGAGTGGGTGGGGCGACCGTTGACTTGATGATGGTGGCCGTGGCTTGGATGGCTGGATGGCTGGCTGGCAGGTAGAGGGGCAGGACGTGGAGACAGACCAAACGGACCAAACAGGCAGTGTGCATCCGCAGCGGCTTGGTTTATCATCTGCCTATATCGCAGACCACTACCTGCTCAGATACTGGTAGCATTGTACACCCGCCATTTACCTACTGTATGTAGATATGTTGGGAGACCGGATATCTACTGTACCTACTAGGCAGGTATGGATGTATCCACGAAGATAGTCGGCTGGCGCTGGGTTCCTCGTGGTGCCCCAGCTGCAGTGGCGCGACTTCAAAGCGCCAGAACGGCTGCACTTCGCGCGCCCTGCCTACCATGCGTACCGAGCGCACCCTGCCTGGCCTGTCTGAACTATTTACTCTTTGACGTGGACTATATTCATACCCACATCGTCACGTATTATAATGGCACCACACATCGGTTTTGTTGATACCCTCTCTTGCTAGTCCCCCCTTCTGCCCTGGCCACCAATCAAGGTCCGACCATGGGCGCGACCCTCGCTCCTACCCCCAGCCAGCTCGATCTTTCACGACTCCATCAACTCCTCAACTCGCCTCGATGCCCCCCGAGGTCCACCCGTTACCTCTCCTCTCAGCTGTTGCGATTGGTACGGCCTAGAGAACACTCCATGTCTTGGCGCCTGTCCCTCCTGCTCACCAGGCAATCTTAGAAGCTTGGACCCATAGAGCTGCCTCGAGCTGCGTCGAGCTGGATGTCCACAAGCTGCCTCGAGCTCCCACCCCTGCCAACCTTGGACCTCGACGAAGCTTGACCACCTCGCTGATCACCAAGGGTCGGAGCTCTGCGTTTTGGTCCCAAGAAACCCCAGATCCTCCCGAGAGGCTCAGATCCCCGGCCTGACAAGACCACATTGCGCAACACACGCTGTTCTCCTCCTCACGCACGGTTAACACTCTTGATGCCCGTCATTAATTAAGTCGCCGCGGTCCTATTCTTCTCCGCTGACGGGCCGTCCATTCGCTGCCATCTGCTGCCCAGTCTCAGCACCCCTCGATGCCCGCCTGCCCGCCTGCCCGCCGTGGGCCCAGAGTCGCTGCGTCCTATATGAGCATCAACGCCACTCGCCTTGGCTTGGCGTCCAAGCTCGTGTCTCGCTGGCCCAGGCATTTGCCGTCCCTCCTATCCGGCTCCCGCTGCCCGTTATAACAGGGGAGATAAGACCTCCCCAAGGATCGCTATATCTCGCTGTCGATCCCATCTTTGTTTGGACGCCAAGCTCGATCAACTCTAACCATCACCACAGGCTTGACCTGCCGAACGAAACATCGCTGTGTCCCCTGCGTACAGTATATCACACCATTCTACTGGCGGCGTCGGCTTGGACGCCCGGGGCAGCAGGGGTAGGGATGGCCTCGCGATGCCTATCCGAGCACTGGATGGCACTGCAACCCGCCGTAGGCGGGACCGCACGCGCTCCTGCCAGTGCACTGCAGTGGGCAGCGCCTGCTGCTTTATTACTCTACCATGCACGTCCAAATCTATGCCGGCACGTTTTGCGCATCAGTTGGTGTGACCAGGCCGTGACACTCGTCTGCCCCTCCCGCCATCATACCCTCTGGGCCCATCGCCGGCCCATCGGTTGCGATGGTACGACTCCCAGCTGGGATTTCAACTGTGGTACTATAGGTCCAGGTAGCCATCACAGCTCAAAAGTCGGTGCGACTCCAGCAGACCGCACCCTGCCGCACCACCCCGTGCCGCCTTTTGTCCCCCGAAAACTATACCGAAGTACTTCTCTGGGCACGGATACTGCGGACACAACCTGAGAGGTAGGTCTTCAGAGGCATGATCCTCGAGCTTGCTGATCCGCCGGAAAGGGTCCTGGCTACCCTTGCTTGCCTTGCGAACAGACGAACTGAGTTCGACCAGACTGGACCCAAGTCTTGACTCGGGATCTACGTGAGATCAAGCTAGTATCCCTGTGATCACCAGCTAGCCATGCAATATGGGAAGGCAATTCGCACATGTTCACAGACACGTCCCCGGCTACCGGACGAGACGTCCCGCGGCTAGAACGTCAAGGGAATCCTTGGGCTGATTTTGGCTCCAGCTCTCGGCTTTCTTGTCCTCTGCAGTAGTAGATCCCCCATGCTTTTGGATTGAACCTACAGTGGTGAGTGGAGTGTGGGGCAGCGGAATGATGACATTGGAGTTGAAAGTTCGAGGACGCAGAACTCAGATGAACGTATCGAGTTATCCTGTCACCGCCGGGCTTTTCTTTTTCAGCCACAGCAACTGTTCGGTCTGAGAACTGGAGTCCAAAGCAGGACCTTGCGCTAGGCTTGGGAGTCGGCCGTCGAGCCCTAAGTTCAGCGTCCTCTGTGTCGTCGATCTTGACCAGGGCAACGGAAGAATTCGGTGACCCAAGAGGAACGACTCCGCGCTAGAGCACATGGAACTGGCATCGAATCGAGCGACTCGACGGCGGATGAAGGGGCCGCCTTCCAGAAAGTCGTCTAGAAACAAAAGGGACTGTCCGTTCTACTGAGAGTTGGCATCATGCCATCGAAACATTGCTTGCTATGCACTACCGAGCGATGGGGTACAAGGCCGATGTGGAGAAATGCCGTCTCTGGTCTCTGCAAAACTCAATGCTGGGTTGGAGAAGGAAAATGATAAGATGTATGTGTATCACCCACGCGATGCCATTGTGCGAATGAGTCCGTACCGATTGATCCGGGACGGAAAGCTTCTACTCAAGCGGGATCGCCATCGTGATAAGACACGAGGATATCGGCGACTCGATTCAATCAATCATGAGCAGATTGGTTGGCCGAGCACATCAGCGAGCCCGGCACATCGCAAGGAAACTGCAACTCCAAGTGGTCGGCATGATAGCCGATACAGGATGCGACCCCGTCCGACGGACGCAACACCCCCCTCTGAACTCTTGCGCAGCACAGCTCCGCGTCCAACGAGCACGAGAACGAGCCTGGTACCAATCTCGCCACCATGCAATGCAGACTGGCACGCCTCGTCCGCATGGCGCAGAGACGCATGGCAACCTCTACCTATCGGCACAAACTCTCTAGGCGCTGGGCTGCCAAACCATCAATTGGCCTTTGGCTCGGTTGCTGGAAAGCTAATGCTCACCTGGGGAATATCGTGATTCTAAGTGAGCAGCCTCGCTGGTGAAGTGGCCACCTTCCCACACCCACCCACACACTCTTCACATGATCTATGCCGAGAACTGCATGCTCGTCCGAGGAAAGAAACCCTTCTCAGCTTCGTGATCACGCCGGCCACCGACGCCCATCCCCATCATTGCTTCCCCGCCCGGTTGCATGCCTAATCTTAAGCTTGTTTCCACGTCTGTCGGCCTGTCAGCTGGGGCAAGGTCCCCTTCAGCAAGGCGACATGACAACCACAGCCTGCCTAGTGGCACTCGACCTGTACACTGCATTTACTCGCCTCAACAGCCTCAGCTGCCAGTGACGAATCTATCCCGCCCTTCAATGCCCTTTTATCTGTCCCGCATTCTGCTCACGTTACCATTCCCCGACCACATTTGTAGATCCCCGACACAGCCGCCACCATCAGCTGAGCATGGAGCAGCGGCGGTGAGCGCTTTTGGAACCCGTGTCAGTCGATTCATGAGGACCGGCACTTGAGCGCACAGTCGCTTCGGGTTGCGACCTTGTACCCGATGGGGCTGAGCACAGCCAAAATATTCTGCCTCAAACACTGGAGGTGAGAGCCACCACAGTCCTGTGCTCGTGTCGGAGCTTCCTCGGGGGTATCTGGCTTGCGACTGCACGGCCAGTCGCGGGGTTGCTTGACTTTTGTCCCCAGGCCGTGTTGCGTGTTGATCATGAGGCAAGCAAGCGAGGGAGAGGGTCCGTCATCGATTCATTCTCCAAGATCGTGAGCTTCATGGGCTATGGAAGTAGTCGACCCCATCACCTCAACCTACATAAGCAGTATGATGCCAAGACCTTCAATTTTCTCCAAAAGTGTCTTCGAAGTAGTCGGATCGGCCCCGGAACCCTTGGAGGTATCCCCTTGACGGTCGCATCTAGTGTGGTAGTCAGCGCCGTGGCGGCTGTACATTTGCCTACCCGAGTGGGGCTGGTCGCTCTGCTCGCATTACAGTATTGCAACACAATCTAGTGCCACTATCAGTGATTCACATGCCCGTTGTCAGCTTTGGCTAGGAGGCAGGATATGTCCCTGGTTCCTGTAACACTTTTACTTTGGGGCATTTTCCCCCGGGAATGTCAGAGAGCTTGGTCGCCGTCGATCAATTACCATAGGCCCATTATACGTGCGAGGAAAGCGGCCATGACTCTGACTACCTCGTAGAGTGGTAACAATGGTCGCACCCACCAAGTCTATCTGGACCAAGCGGGATGGCAAGCAAAGCTAGAACATGCCGAGAAAGACCGTGCTCCGGCGATGGAATGGGAAGAAAGGGCCTGGACCTCAATCTGGATGAGCCCATGGAGTCCTCCCCAAGTGCCTTATATTGCTACTTATGCTCAAACGCACTATTATTGATACTTGGTGCTATACACCATCCAGCCGGCCACTAATCGTCAAAGTGTGGGATCGGTCAGTGGCACTTCGGAGTACCAGACTTGAAAAGCAAAGAACGTTAGATTACCAGCTTTTGCACAGAATATCTGAGTCTTCAATCTTTGAATCCATATCTTCGCCAAGTAGGCAGAACCGTCAACTCTCCACCCACAATCTATGCGATGCACCGCTGAGGTTTTCCATCTTGACTACGTCCGCGGGCTGCTCTTGGTTGCCGCCCTGATTGTTGTGTGGCGCCAAATCAGTGGACGTTATGACACGTTCATCTTGGTTTGGGTCTCGTAGACGTCGCGTGGTTAATTGGAAGGTGGCTGAGCCCTACTACACCGAGCTCCGATGATACTGGCCTACGCAACGTCGTCAACGATGCGTCAAAAACAATTGAACAAACGCGTCTTGCTTACGCAAATAGATATGCTTTGATGTTGTCCCAGCCGATGTATAGGCTATGCGTCTTCTGTAAATGGTCTCTTGCATATTCGACTTCAAAGAACTTCAACCCGCAACCATGGACAAGACACCAGTAGCTACACATTTCATGACGGTCACCCCCTTGCGATCCTTGGTCCGTATTCTCTGAGAATGAAAATTTTAGCTGTTACATATCAGAAACAATTAGGTAGGGCAGACTTGCTTCAGGATATCTGATAGGGCACGCTGGTCAAGTCGTACACTGAAAACATCGATAGAAGCACGGAGAACCCCTGACTTCTTCAACTCCCAGTGGACGTGCGTTTCGGACATGTTGCTGGCATGAACGTGCGCTTCTTCTATCCAATGATCCCAGGCTTCCAGTGTGGGCTGGTCATTACACGGGAGAGCAATCGATCGTCCTTTGGAACTGTTGCTGTCCTCTTCTGTTCTGCCAGGCATAGCTGTGCTTCCACTTCCCGCTGTGGTCTTGAACACTTCATTCTGCACTTCGTGGAGCAAGTTCATTGCCGATTGTGGTGTCATGGACGTTGGCGGGGATTGCCCCTTGGTGAGAAGGTAGAAATGGGTAGTCTTCCTGCGTCGTGAGGCCCAACACCGCTGTCAATGGTTGGTCCCTGATAAGTGGCGAGCCAAATGATCCATGCTGTTGCTTGGTGTGGCTCCGATATTCCTGGGAAGAAGGCCATTTTGTGGCCCCAGATGTCGCCTTCTTTGTACCACTGGCTGAGCAGTCGCGGCCCATCTTGGCGCAGCGGTGGCATCTCTGGCCAGGCCGGGCGCGGTTGGCTGAGGTGCACTTCATGGAGTTGTCAGGCCCGCAAGTTTCCCATAGGACCGGCGATGCTTATGGGTTTCTTGTCCTTCCTGCAGAATATGCACTTGCTGTAGTTCAAGCGACGTCTCTTGCCAGTGAACTGTAATGATTCCTCATGATGAGTGGCATTCGTTTTATTTGCACGTTTGTGTCCCCCTTCAAGGCATTGCCTTCTTGAGACCGATAGAGAACTTGGTGTTCTGGCGCCGGTATCTATGGCCTCTAGTTACTCGGTGCTGTCCTTACTGCTACTTGACCCTTTGATCACCCCCCAACTCTATTAACCGTTTCATCCGCTCAACCTCTCGCTCGCTGGACAGATGTTTTGGCGTCTGTGTTTTGTTGCTGGGAGAATTGTGACAATCCACTTTTGGTATCTGCTGAGGCTGTAAAGAAGTGAAGCGGTCTTCCCAGGAAATATTGGAGTCCATTTTGAATTCGCAAATGTGCTCTGACCATAAATCATGATCCAGAAGAGATTGTGATGATAAGAGTCTCGCTGCCTCCCCAATGTACGCGTGAGTAGTACATGCAGCTTAGGCTCCAACGCTAGAGTCAGGCTGAATATTGCCTGTATCTGATGTTCAAAGGCACCTCTTGTTGGCCACTTGTGAAGGCCCCTGTCCGAAAGTCTGGCTAAGTGGTATTGTCGAAGGAAAACATGATCCCGGGATTCGGGTCATGATGAAGCCTGCAGTTATTTATACAGTACGACAGGGTGTGTCTGATTGTCACAGTATCGCACTGTCATGCAGTACCGCAGTGCAGTTCATCGCAGTTCGAACTTGCTGGTGACGTTTCTTAGGGGTTGCTGCCCACCACCCGCACAGCTGCAGTAGCTGACTGCAGCTACAGATGCAGGAAGACCACTTCGCCGGTGCCGTACCATACATAGAGTTCGCCCTCAAACCTATCGATGGCATACCTTGCCTGACTACTTCTGCAGTAGAGACCCATCTCCAGCAAGATGAACCCGATGGTGTCTTTCCCTCAACGCTGAGGCCTTTTACCATCGTGGGGAAAGGACGCACTCGGATCCGTTGAAAACCCAACCTACGTCCTCTCTGTGCATCCTCAAGAGCATGGAACCGTCCACCGGCCAATCTTGGCCCAATCGCGTCAGTACTTGCTTCTAAAAGACAATTATATTATCGCGTTTTGGTATACGCTAATGCCTATGTACTGATTTTCTTTTGACTCCTCGCAGAGAGCATGTTGAATGACTGGGAAACTGTTCCCATCTCCTGGGCAACATCACGCTCGAGTTCCGTGACGATTGCCTTCGTGCTGAAATCACCGAAACCCCAAGCCCGGGCGAACGCAAACGGGAGCAGGGAGCAAGGCCTCACTGCTCAGCCCACCGCCGTTCCCGCAGCGGCAGCTCCTTCCCCTCGGCGGTGCGGCTCCCGTCTACCTCGGCCTTCCACGCCCAGTACTCGCCCAGTCTGGTCTCGGCGTACGACGCGTAGTCGAAGTCGATATCAGAGATGGTCGCCTGGATGAGCGCCCAGATGCCCCAGTAGAAGCCTGGGACTCCGCGGTAGAGGTCGACCTCGTCGGCCAGTTTCTGGATCTCGGATGCCTCGTCGTGCTCGGGTTGCCCGGGGAGGAGACTGAAGTACGACCGCACGAACTCGGTGATAAAGTCGCGCCGTTGGGACTTGGTGGGCAGCACATTGTAGTCACAATCAAAACCACCCCATTCGGCAAAGTGGTTGCACAAATCGAATGCTGCCGGGGAGGGCACGGCGTATTCATAGTCAATAAAGGTCACGGTCTCATCGGTGCCTTTCGTGGTGCCGTTGCTGATTATTCCGGAGTCCTGGTTGCTGCCCTTGGGCAAGACAATGACATTTCCGCACAGCAGGTCGCAATGCGCGAAGACCAGCTAGGTAAAGTTAGCTCTGACCGGGTAGCTGTTCCACCGGGTTGGTCATTGACAATGACTTACACCATCCTTCCCCAGGCCTGGCCGGTGGCTCAGCTCAGCTACCAACTTGGACAGCTCGACTTGCAGTAGTTGTTGCCGCTCCCGTTGTGCAGGCGTCTTGGTAGGCAGGGCAAAGATCCACTTCTGCATGACGGTCCACACGTTGGGGGCCTGCTTCCCAGGGGCAGCTGCATCTACAGCCTCCTGTAGAGTCGCGTGCTTCTTCGCAGCCCCGTTGAGCACATCGATACAGTGCACGTCCATCTTGTCGCTGATGTGCGTCTTGCCCGGAAGACAGGGCACCGTGGCATGCCATTGAGCCAGCCTTCTCGCCACTGCCAGGTATATCTCTGGCCTCCTCAGGTCCTCAGGATGCGTGACGCTACCCCTGATGAACTTGTACATCATGCCATTATTGAACCGTGCCAGCAGCTCTGGTGCCAGGCCATGCTGCGAGAGCAGCTCGTGGTTTTGTGTTTCCCGGGCGCGATCGATGATCAGGTCGGTGCCGTGGCCGTATGCGCGCAGCAGGATGGCCTCCCGGTCGATCTCGTCCTTGGACAACCCGGGGCGCTTGTTGACGGCCTTGAGCAGTGTGTTTGTGATGCCATCGGTAAAGCGCACGAACTCTATGTCGGAGTCTTCTGATGACCACTCCGGGCGAAGGGCCAGGATGAGCTGGCGGGCCGAGTTTTCGGAATCGGAGCCGTCGTAGGTCTGGGGAATAAAGCGGACCGGAGGATGCTGGTCAGACCCGGCGGCGGCGCGAGGGCCGTTGTCACCGTTTTGGTGTATCATGGTTGGAGTAAGGGCGGAGGAGGGGTCGCTTGCCTTTGTCGGGTTGGTGTGGGTGTGGAGGGGTGCCGGACAAAAAGGGGGCTTCTGCCGGTTTTTTTATGTATGCAGAGCAGCAACGAATGCACAAACGAGCACTCACAAGACGACTAGGTTCTTCGACACATGCCTTTATCTCTTGAGTCCCACCGGTCAGAGCTGATATGACTTGAAGCTTGCCTTTGTTTCTACGTGACACATCCACAGTCTGGTGGGGGAAGACGTCATACTTTTGCCCGAGGAGGCAGTGAAAGGGGGGTTGGGGCGGCAGACGAGGAAGCAAGCACACACAGGAGACAGGATACACTTACGGTTACAGGTTCTCAAGGTGCTTGACAACAGCTAGCCACCCCAGCGTAGAACGATTCGGTAGCAAGGCACTGGACATGCAAATGCGAAGAGGAGGTGAAAGGGTTGGGAGTGCGACTGTCACTGGAAGCCCAGGTCGACAGACAATATAGCGAGCAGACTGGCATTTGCCGAACAGCAAAATGACCTCGAAACTCAACAGTCTGTGGATGAGGGGCACGGAGGGGCACGAGGACGACTTCCCGAAAAAGAAGCGATCGATGGAAGGGGGAGAGATCTGGCTACTATTAGCCTACCACGTACCTGTCCAAAAAGCCTCCTGTTTCTCTCTCCCTCGCAAGAGGAGGAAGGCCTGCCCCTGCTGCTGGCAAATGCCCCCCACACAAGGGTCCTATTTGCCTCTTCATCTGGGTCCACAGTTGCTAAGAGAAATCGAGTCCCATGTGATAGAGGTGGCCAGCTGGGAGTGTGGAGAGGCTCCCTAACAACCAGCTGGCAGCAGCTGGTGGAGGGGTGTCTACCACCCACCTACCGCCAACTAAGGAGCGGCTGCCGTCCGAGTCCACGATCAAGACTCATATTGTATATGTGACTGGCCATACTGAACGGTGTGTGAGCAATTGGCGATGCTGATGTTTTATGTAGATCAATGGTTGCATCCCAATACCGCATCATCCTACAAAACCAGCTCCAACCCGCCGCCCACGGCACACCGGACAGCGATGTGACGGTCCTTTCCTCAACGCGCCCATGCTCATGTGCCCAACAGACCACATCACCCGTGAATGATGCCTTGGGGTGTCGACTGAAGAACCTGCATCGACCTTCGAATGTGGAGGAACATTCCTCATTTAAAATCCAACGCTCGATGCATGAGGCGACCTGTCGCAACTCAACACCTCACCTGATAGCTAAGACCCATCGAGTATGACTCTGCCGGCTCTCCCAAATTCTTCCAACTTCCTTGGAGTGGCCCTAGTCATCAACAGGAACCGCGATGGGCCCCGCTTTGTCTTCCACTACCCTCCTCACATAGTCCCTGTCGAGGACCGGCACACCGAGGGCAGTGAGGACGGCGTCGATGAGGATGACATCCTGCTGGAACGCGCCGCTGCGCCCATGGATGGCTCGTCGCCGTATAACCTGAATGTGTCTGAGATGCTCCCATGGGATCAAGATGATCATATCGTCACCGACAGCGGCACTCAGATCGTGCCATGGGAGCATGTCGCTGGGCTCCCTACGAAGGACCTGGAGAGCATCTTGACCCCAGCTAGAGCATATCACAAGACGTTATTTCAGATTTCCTTGGATCCGCTGTACTTCGTATCATACCCAATCCACAAACCTGAGAATGGTATCTGGAAGAAGAAAAGCAAGAAGAGGGAAAACCAACAGAGGCACAAGAACAGTGATGCCTCGAAAAGGGACGACGACCAGCTGTCACCACACGAGGACCCCTTGGACAGTGATCCTGGCGCCAGAAAGGGGGAAGCAGCCGACGAGGACAACAACGATGTCAGGGACAGACCGGACAAGTCCACGGCGGGCGCAGGCAAGCCTCAAGACGAGTCAGAAGACAAGGTCAGCTCTATGACCATGTTCAACCTCGTATTCATCCTCAACCCCAGGAAGCACGAGGCCAAGGACCTGATCGATACCATGTACACCAACATCATCCGCAAGGTTAACAAGGCCTACAAATACGTCCAGCAGCGCAGCGACTTTGTGTGGAAGGAGTCTAAGAAGATCCTGTCCATGAAGGACAAGGCGCGCGAGGAGAAGCGCAAGATGAGCGTGTTGTGGGAAGAGATCCTGCATAACTCGTCTCTGGCCGCTTCAATGCAAGACCTGTACGATGCCATCTCACGCAACAAGATCGCTGCGCTTCAGCTTGACACGGGCGAGGCCACTGTCACACACTCGGTGCAGATCCCCGTTCCCTTTCACATCCCCGATCTTCCACTACTGGAACGCGAGGAGGACAGCCGCGGCTTGTGGATAACAACGGCCAACACTTTTGTCGGAGACAGTGACGCCTTCGAAGAGCCACATTATCTCGACAAGAATTTTGCATTGCTTCTGATGGACGATGACAAGAAGATCATCGCAGAGCTATCTGCTGACCCTGACGAGACCACACTGTCCATGATCGAGTTCGTCCGCCACTCGAAGCCGACCATGTCTTTCCACCAGGTCGCGCAGCAGACAAACAACATTCTCACGCTTGGACAGGTGCGCAAATTCGCACAGCACTTCATATTCTGGCGGCGCGCCATTGCCATACCTCCTCTGCATGCAAGGGACGTCTATTTCCTCAGCCCCAATGCCGACATGAAAGCACTGCCGAGGGCAAGCGCAGACTGGGCGAGACAGTTTCCCTTTGCACCGGCCCTGCCCAACTTCCTCGCCGACCTATCTGCCGCCCCAAGGCCGTACAAGTGGTTCTGCCCGTCCAAGAGCTTCCGCCCTAGCTATCTTCAGATGTTGGCGTGGCTCATGCGCGGCGGATGGGTGGCACAACTCTGCACTTTCGCGTATGTCGTTGTCTGGCCGGAGATACTGTATGAGGTGGAGTATGCCCTCGAGGCGGAGGAGGTCGCCAAGGCGAAAAGGGCACAGGTTGCAGCTGTGGACGACCTGGAGCATGGCTCGCCTGGAAATGCACCCAGCGTAGCGAGGAACAGGAGAGGCAGCGGAAGGAGCACTGACATGATGGCAGGAAGCGTCGAGAACCTCGCTTCCTCCACCTCTACCCTTCAACAAACAGGCAGCGTGGCAGGGACTGCCCTGGAGAGGAGCATCGGTGATCTCAGCTCCATCTCCATCGGAGATGAGGCTCAGCCATCGCCTCTACCCTCATCACCCTCCACGTCCGTAGTCCTCAGGGACGCCTCGGCGCCAGGCTCGGAGGTGCAGTCTCCCACCTCCGCCACGTCCCACGGCCGGCCGCATTCCCAGCCCACCCTGGCCGAGCAGGTCGCGGAGAAGGCGCGCCTCGAGCGCATCGCCGACAAGCTGGCCCGGGAGCTCGCCGAGAAGGCGACGGCGCACGCCCGCAAGGCCGCGCCCAGGGCGACGGACCACCCCAGCGTCAACAAGGCCCCGCATCTGGCCCAGCTGAGCCCACACATCATACTGGACGCCAAGAAGGCCACCGGCAAGGAATCGCTCTACCTGTCCGCGATCGCGAGGCGGCTGCGGGAGAGGAAGACCGCGGCCCCGCCGCCGTCGAAGGCGAGGAAGGACAAGGCCAAGGCGCAGCCTGGCCTGGGCGAGGGCCCCAAGAGGGCAGCCGCCGGCGCTGGCTCGGCTGCAGCTGGGAAAGATGGCAAGGCCGGCGGGGATGGCAAGGGCGTCGACTGGGACGAGAGGGTGGCGAACATGTGGCCGCTCTTCTGCAAGTACTTTAACGGGCGGTGCGCGCTGGAGCGGATCGCGCTGCAGGAGGAGATGAAAAGAAAGGACGTGTGGAACTTGTTGACGGCCATGAGCGAGTACCTGCAGACTGTCAGGCACTGGTAGGGAGGAGGAGGAGGTGATGGTGTTTGCCTCTGAGTGGGCTGGGGGAAACCTTCGTGATCAGACACGCCAACGACCATTGACGGTCTGGAGTCGACATCTCGAAGTCGGGTGGGAGGCCATCTCTGGGACCTGAGCAGGCAGCCTCTGGAGGCGGAGACCACTGCTTATTGATGCCTTTAATTGCGGGAACATTCTATAGAGGGGGACCAGGAGCTTGGTATTAGTTGAGGACAAACTTGTGGCAGACCACTGGACATCAATTGCCGGAGCCAGTCAGGCAGGAGCGGACACAATCCAGCTCATGAGGAGTAAGCCAATGCTGAACGGTCGTCCCAGTCACACCTGCTCTTAGAATGAGGTTGTCTATGGTAAAAATCACTAGTTGCAAGGATGTTTGAAATTTGCCCGAGACACCTAGTACAACTCGTTTCCATCATGGACCTACATGGACAGATGGCCGTGAGGACAAGCAGGTCGATGTTGACAGTGCTGCTACGGCATATTCACGTATCCAGAGGGAACAGAGATTGACAAATTTGTGTAATATTTCAAATAAGCACAACGCAGGGCCTTCCCTCCCATCAGCGGATCCTGACCCTTCCCTTGCTATTGTTGTAGCCTAATTCCCCATATCAGAACGACTCAGGTATCATAGTAAGCAATAACGATCTGTAAATATCAATGCCAATTAACCAATGCGGCCCAGCCCAAAAAAGAGAAAAGGAAAAGCCTAATAGTAGAAAATTGACGAATGCAGTGCAAGGAGTCCAGACAAGCAATTGCCTAAGCTCCGGAGGCGGATCCCATCTGCGTATGCTTGGGGAAGTAGTCCCCTCGGGAGTGGAGATATGAGATCTCAAAACCAACACAATAACGCCAAAATATGTTGCCCTGCCTGGAAGAACACTCCTCAACGTCCGCCTGATGCAAGCAAGAGCAAGTGTCTTGGACTGACTGTAAACGGAAATACAGATGACCTCTTAGCGACAAACAAAGAACGGGGACCGCCGAGCCTGTGCTGTTGAGGCCGATGTGGCTCTGGGCGGGTTTAAAAAAACGCAACTAAGTGTAACTCGGCGAAGTATGTGGTGATCGCGGCGATATGGAAGTATGACGTCTCTAATTCGTCAATTCCATGAACTCGTCTTCTTCGTCAAAGCTGTTGCGGTTGAACTTGATGTCTTCCGCGTCGTCTTCCCAGAAGGTGTTGGACTCCAACATTCCATTGCCAAGATGGCCGTTGGCATCCCCTTCTGGGCTGATTGAGTTCATCTCGGTGCTGTGGTCGGCGCTGTTGAGAGGCTCTCCCTTGTAGTCGGTGTGATGAGGCACTCTCAGACCCGTTCCAGCCGTTCGTGAATAAGTGAACTCCGTAGCCTCATTCTTGGCAAGCGCCTCGAGCAGCTCCGTCTGCATTCTCTTCTCGTCCTCGGTGACGCCGAACGGGGCATGACCGCCAAGATCGTGGATCAAGTTTACAAGCTCCTCTTGTTGTTGGATCTTGGCCTGTAGCATCCACATGAGATCACGCGTCCAGCTGACGGCGCCATTCAAGATGTCACCCTTGTTAGGACCTTTGTCTTTGTCCTCCATGGGCAAGCCCGTGGTTATGTTCCCCGCAGCTCCGGTCGTCGCTCTTCTGGCACCTGGACCAGCCAGGCCTGAAGTCGCTGTACCTGGGTTGGAAGAGCCGGAGAGTGTCGGCGACAAAGGAGTGCCGTTGGTGATCATCTTGCGGATCTTCTCATCGTCTAGTCTGTGGGCGGGGACTAGCTTGCTAAGGTCCTGGATCCTCTCGTTTATGTTGTCTCGCCTCCGCCTCTCGACCAGATTGTGGGACTCCCGGCGACGCTTCTTCTTGGCCTCCTGCTGCGAGGACAGCGCATTTCCCTGGCCCAGCTTCGTGGGCATTGACGTACCCTTCATCAGGAATTCATTGATCTGATGATTGCCGCCGTGCATTTCGGTCTGCAGCGGTGAAGACAGACCAGAACCAGGGAATGAGGCCATGCTGTTTGGCGTGTGGGCCCAGTGGCCAGAGGGTGCCTTGACATGGTGAGGACCGCCGCCTGTCCGTATTGGCTGAGCGCCGAATCCGTCTTGAGAACCGATGGACAAGCCCAGCGCGCCCATCTTAGGAGTGAGGGGGCTCCTCGCATTGGAAGCCTTGCGCTGCATGGCCTGCGCCTGGAGTCTCTGACGAGCTTGAATGTGGGCGCTGTCGTTGGGGTCCTTGTTCATCTCGTTGGCCAGGGGAGAGCCGGCGTAGGACATGGGTGACTGTATCGAGTTGCCAAAAGGCTGCGCATAGCCGTGCATGGAACGGTGTTGCCCAAGGTTCTGCATGAAGGGACTTTGGATAGGATCCCCGTCGGGTGTGTTGGAATAGCCTGACATGTGCGACTGGTCGATCGGAACGCTTGGGTGCGCGTTGAAGGCACCTCCATTCTGGTTGTAGCTCATGTTCATCTCATTCATGCCGGAGAACTCCTGGCCTTGCATGCCCGAGCCTCCTTCAGTCGGACTTGCCAGCCCATCTAGTAGTTCGTCATCGCCAAAAACGGCCGAGCCACTGGAGAATGCATTGTTCTGGTTGTTAGAGCCTGCGCCAAAGTTCTGCTGGAAGCCTTGATTGAAGTTGAGTTCATTTGGGTTGATGCTACCGCCGCCGCCGTGGCTGTATTGATTGAAGCCCTGTTGGGCCATGATGGATCGCAGTGTTTACGAGGCTTGGATGGGATTCTTCGGTGTTGGATTTCGGTGGTGCGAGAAGTCGTCTGATGATGACTCAAGTGGCGCTGTCGCTCCGAGCGTGTTGCGGTGCGCGATGGGTGCCGTTATCGATGGTTCAAGGTCGTCTTTTGACAGAGTAAGGTCAGCCGCAAGCCTGAAAAAGTGCGAATCAGGGTGATGCACGATCAAATGTGTCGCTGGGGCGCGATCGCAGCCCTGCAGAACAAGATGACTCGAAGTGGGCAGCGTCGCAACTTGCGGTCAGCATGACCTAGCCAGGGTGCAGACCGAGGCGGTGTTTCTGACGGGCTCTAGGACTCGAAAGCAGCCCCCAGGAGCACGAAAGCAAAGGAGAAAGGGTTATTACCAGCTGTAAGTAATGGGAATTGGTTGTATTGTATTTCGGAGTGAGAAAGCCCAGCAGGAAGCCGCGGAGGGTGAGGCTGTAACTCGGTGCGGTTCCCGGGTGGGGCTTGGCGATGAGAGGGTGGGAGGGGTGCGAGTCGGTCAGCGCAGGAAGCAGCGAGGTGAGGCCCAGCGGCTTGGTGCGACAAGAAAGTTGCGACGACACCGAGGTGGGGGATCCGGACAAGATCGGATGCTGTGCTATGGCATAGAAACAAGCACGACTTTGGAGGATGTGGGATTGAGGTCGTCGAGGAAGTGTCGGCCGAGAAAGATGTGAGACCTCTTCTTGCTTCTTTCTGTTGCCTTGGGACTTGCGGAAGGGCGGAACAGGCGGGCAGCGCTGCTTGTTCGCTTGCTCGCTTGTCGGCGCTGCTGGGATGGCTGGGACGGCTGTTAGAAGGCGCGGCCCTTTTGGAGCGTGCTGTGTAGGTAGTGTTCTGTATGCAAGCTCTCAGCCGCTAGCTCCTGTCGCATTGCAGGGCGACAGATGCACCGAGGAACTTGTCTTGTTCCGAGCGACAAGGCCGGGGAAATAGAATGCAGCGGGACAGCGGGACAACAGAGGCTCCTAGCGACGTGCAGCTTGCAGGTCGCAGGGAGGCCCGACGAGGCACTTGCACTTACTGACGCTGGTACAGGCAGGGACGATGAGGGCGAGGGTGTCTGGGAGTTCTGGGTTACTGCGGCTGCAATTGCCAGACGGTGGGTTTCGATCGCAGGTCGCGGGTGCGGGTGCGAGTGCGGGTCAGGTCTGGAGAAGGCGAGACGAAATGCTGGGGATTTCTGGAGAAGGGAAACCGAACGGAGTCAACCCGGCTTGTCCTGTCCGTCCTGCGGTTTTGTGGCCAACGAGCTTGGCCAAGCAGCTGAGAGCGGAGGGAAGCACTGGGCGGGCGCGGGTCAGTGCGCCCGCACTTCCATTCTCCCACTTCCAAGAATCCACGCTGGTTTGTACCACAGCACAGTACAATGCGGGACAGGTACACGGTACCAGCGTACCTAGGACGGGTACCGTGTATGGGCCAGGGAGGGGATGGTGGGGATGGTGGGGATGGAAACGCCCTCGATGCCTTGAACGAGTGCTAGCGCCGGAGAACTTCCCGACGACAACCACGGCCGCCAAAAAAAAAGAAAGAAAGCGATGAACCATTTCTCTATCGAATATTTGGGCGCAAGAGCTAAATTGACTTACCTTGTTTTGAAGGGCTCGTATCGGCCCCACGAAAGCCCAGATGCTATCCTGTCCTGGGTGTGGATTTCGTGTGGTTTGACGGTGCAAAGTGATGTAGTGCGCACTGCACTGCGATGAGGCGGGTGGTCAGAAGGTATTCTCTCGATGCTTTGGCTGACCGATAGTCGATGGCTGGGATGGATGATGGATGGAGGGTGATAGCGGGGGATCGGATGTGGTGGTGGCAGTGGTGGTGGTGGTGGGCGGTGGGTGTGGGTGTCTCTCAGCACTGCTTGGAAGTGGTGCTGCGACGGCGCTGCTGACCTTGGAGATGATGATATATGACCGGTCCAGTCCAGGCCAGCCCAGGCTCAATAGCACAGAATGCCCTGAGCCGGTTCTTGATCGGTCCAACGGTCGTCCAGGTCTATTGGGGTTGGCTGTCTTGTTGGACGAGATACAGACCGATCTCCTTTTGTCCCTTTTTGTCCCCCAGATGGCCGTCGTTGGTTCGGCAGAGCCTCCTCTGAAGTCTCGCCCTGGGCTTACTCCCCGAATTAGAATTGATGGTGGCGATGGCGACAGGAGATGACCCCAGTGAGATGATCCGGTCTTACTCAGTCAGCATGTGAACGTCAATCGAAACAATCAGTCTTGCGCATTTGTTGCCGAAAGAACGCCGTCATCTCATCGCTCGAGGCACCTCCCGAGAGCGGGACCAAACAACCCTTGAGCGACGGGCGATAAACGATGCACCTTCGTATGGCCATTCCGGCACAGATACCCGCAGAGAAGGAAAAGAAAGAACATAGGATGCGTACCGGTCTTGGGTGGTCTGGGTCTATTTCCCGCTGCACACTCAACGTCTGACGAGATGATGTTCAAGTGCGAGCCGCGATGCGCCGGTTATAATAAGCCCGGCCGGCGGCAGCAGCGGTCTTCGCACCTCGCAATATGGGGCGGTGGTCTCGACCCTCGTTCCGCCGCTTATTACGCTGCTAGTAGAATCCGATGTCTCTTTTCTTGCTTAGTCTCGCTGCTTCTTTCGATCGCCACTCGGCTAGCGCTCCCACAGGTTAGGGTCGCACACCTGAATTGGGACCTCGTCTTGCGAAACTCGGATCGAGCTCTGATGTCGCTCAAAGGCTGTCGCCAACGTCGATGCGTCGTTTGTAAATGATGGGTGGGGTGTGGGTTGGTCGACTCGTTGATCTGTCCCTTGAAACCCTCTTTATTGGTCAGCTTCCGACTGTGCTGGGTCGAGGTGGGAGCCTCATGAGCCTGTCATGGCAAGCGGCGGTGACCGTGATGTGCTCTTGACGGTTCGCCCAAAGGACATGACACATTAGGACCTCATACCAGATAAGAAATTGTGGCCAGGTCGATAGAGTCTGTGGTGTTCCCTGCGAGGCTGAATTCGCTTTCTGTGGCGAGACAAATGAAGAGGTACGAGATTGGCGAAGCTGCAGGGGAAATCTTCTGGTCCGTACCAGGTCCTATTTATATGATTCCTTTGGAAGGCCTCAGATTGGCTGTCACACTTTGGAAGTGAACGCAAAGGTGCGAGTCATAGGAAGGATACGTCTAGACGAGAAAGGTCCGGTGGTAGGCCAATGTATCGCAGGACAACAGCAGTTTATATACTCTACACTAATTCCATGTACCTCGCCGGCGAGAAGTGTCATGTACCAGGCCCATTTTCGACAGTCAAGTCTTCTGACTTGGACTGGCGGGATGGTGTGGAAGCCAGAGACACAAGATGTTGCGGCACAGCCCCAACCCTTCCTCCCTTCACTGTATCTTGCGCGTAGATGAGGTCTGCCGCATGCTGAACCTACCGGGAAGTCTCCGTGGCATTCTCCAGAGATGGTAGACCTGGATCGGTATGGGCATTCCCGGAAGACGTCTGGAGGGGGGTGGGCATCACATCCAACGTGACTCGTGTAGACGACCGCAACCTAAGACATTCAGCACACCAGGAGCAGGGCAAACAAGCTTGGAACCAAAGAGAATGTGCGACTTGCTAGCTCTTCCCACGTAATACAGACGTCGACAAGCTTGCCAGCGGCAATAACGGTCGAAAGCCGCTTGTCACTTTAGCCACTGTTACTTCCGAGGTCTTGCCGTGAGTTACACAGCGATAACTGCTCTGCCTGCTCCGCGTGTCGTCTTGATAGGCTTCCACACACAATCACAAGCAAATGGCAATGTAGCCATCATGGTAGAGAAAGTCCCCTGTCCACCTGTCGCCACAGCCACAGCGGGATTTGGACCAACGAGGTGATCGACAAGTCCAGCGGATCGCGGCAGTCGCTGAACCGAATCTCAGATACCGTGGCCGACATGCCCCGGTACCGTAGGAGTTTAAAGTTCTGGCGATGGGAGCCCCCACACCCACGTCGTGCTCGAAGGGGGGTAGCTTTGCCTGCCCTCTAGATCGCACCGGCCGGCAGAGCTGCAGGCGATGGGAGCCCTCCGAAGACCGATGCCCTGAGGTAGGTAGCCAGAGCAGGAGCAGAGGCCAGGGTCACAGATCATGACAGGCTAGGCAATAGCTCCAGCGCCGTCGCGGGTCCCAGGTGTTGATGGGCACCCTTGGCCTTGGGGTAGTTGGGAATATGTGGCTGGCCCGGTGATGCGCATAGGAAAGCCATGGGATTGCCCAAAGTCCCATATTTTGATGAGACAAATCCCGTCATGGATGCCCAGTCAAACGCAAGGACGGACCTGTCTGCGTGCCGTCTTGCGACTAGGACCGATCATGACACCGTGCCCGGGTTCCCTGCGGGCAGGGAATACAGAACAGATACCCGCAGAAGGGTACGAGACGCAAGCTGTAAATGGCTGTGTGAAGCTCGGAAGCGTGATGTGCTTGGTGTATGTATATATCTAGGGTGTGGGTGGGGTGACGGGAATGGGTGTGTCCAGGGATCAGATCAGCCCGTTCGAGTACAGTACCCCTGCTTCGATCTCTCCAAGTGCCGCGCTGTATTGGGGCACGGGGCACCCTAAGGCTTTGGCATCTGCAGACCCCGGACCCGCTATTTCTGGGAAGGTAGCACTAACTTAACGTCCCAGGCTCCCGACGTCTGTCTGCCCATCGGCGTCATCTCAGAGCTGAGGTTCCCGACCGCGAACCTGGACGTCACAACACGACACACACACCCTGCCAACCACACACCAACAGCTCCTCGCATCCACGCCCAAGGCACCCAGAATCGCCCCGGCTTATCGCTGCTACCTGCCAGCCTCCCCGTATCGTCACCGTACGCGCGGTTTGCCCAGGCTGCCAGAGGGAGGCCCTCGTTTCGGGACACGTCGCCAGCGCAATACGAAGCTCCCCTTCGGATGATAAGACAACCGCACAAGCGTTGATCCAGATCCACAAACCCTGCCATCAACTACCCCGGCGGCTGATTCAAAGCCCAAGCATACCACAGCACAGGGCGCAGAGACAGAGCACTGGCTCGACCCGACCTGTCTCCTGAGCCTTCTGCGTACTGTGCGCCTGCACCTCGCGCGGTCCCGATCCACACCTACACAAGAACCTACCACAGACAAAGCGGTAGGTGACCCTTACAATCACAGCCTCGCCCTCTTTATTACGCCAGCCCTCCTTAGTGGCTCCCTGGTCGCTCCTATCTGTCCCTATCTCGACGCCGCCCAATAGAATCGAGCGATTCCCACATGCTGCACCCCCTTCATCCTCCTCAGAGAAATCACAAGGCCGACCACTGATTCTTGTCACTCTAGTAACAGGTCACTGGGCACACCTTTACGACACCACTTCGAGGACTCGGAACAGTCGGTTCTTGCTATTCAGCCCTCTCTCGAAGGGTCCTTAAACATTCGCATTTGCAACGCCCTTCCCGGACCGCCCGGAACAAGGCGAATAGCCCTGTTGAGGACAAAATGGCATCAGCATCATTCCGAGACCAGATGAATGCCCTAGGCTGGTCCAGGCGCGGACAGGATGAGCCCGTGAACACATCCCAGCAGAGCGGGCTGCTATCGTCGATCAAGTCGTTGAATCCATTTGGCGACCGTGGCTACGTACGCCTTCCTACGACGGAGGGCGCCGGCGCTCCACTCCCGGCAGCCTCGCGGCGAGAGGAAGAGGAAACTTGGTTTGCATGTGAGTCGTTGATCGTCGCTTAACAAATTCCACCTACGCCAGAGAGCCTCCGTTCCCCTTGCAGACGGCAGCCGGCCCTACGAGGACGCTGCTCGAAGCGCCGTGTCTCACTACCGACGGAACAAGAATGTCTATCCTTACCGCGGGCTTGCATCCGTCACATCACAGAGAGGCTGACTTGGCGGCCCATGGGCTTGTTCCAACAGTGAGTAGATGGGACCGATTGATTATTTTCGGTGCTTGCAACTTGGGCGCTCTTGCCTGCTTCGTCATCTGCTTTTTCCTCTTTCCGGTCCTGTCACTCAAGCCGTCGAAATTTGTCATTCTGTAAGTCCGCATGTTTCCTTGAGTACCATGTGAGCATCGCAGGGGGGGGGGGGGGATAGTGCTGTTTGCCCCCATCCCAGGATGCCCAAGGCGGTACATCCCTCTTTTACATCCCATGCACGAGGCCCCCTTAGCCGGCCCGTTCGGTCTGGAGGAAACAAGCTTGGTTTCCTGCAGCTACCCGGCGCGCATAAGCTGTCGATCTCGCATGACACGCCGAACAGCCAGTTCCTCGCCCGGTGACTGGTGAGGGTGACCTGCAAGGCACAAGCCCGCTTTCCAACTTATTCCAAAGCACACACTCTCGATTCCGTCCCGGCCGTGGTGGACATGCATGACTGACTCATAAA
Organism: Diaporthe citrichinensis; assembly: GCA_014872995.1. NCBI lineage: Eukaryota > Fungi > Ascomycota > Sordariomycetes > Diaporthales > Diaporthaceae > Diaporthe > Diaporthe citrichinensis. The sequence continues at coordinate 468,519 of JADAZR010000003.1, forward strand.
CTTGTCTTCAGGTGGACGTTGGGATCGACACTGTTTCTCGCATCCTTTGCGGCTGTGATGGGGCCATGGGTCTACGTCCAACACTTGCTCTCCGGCCCACGGCTGCCCTTCACGGGTGCCTACTTTGGATCTATCATTCTTACATTTTACTTCGCCCTTGGGGTGAGTCATTCTTCCCGTCTTCCGTTCCTTCGTGTCCTCGAAAGTTCGCTGTCTTGAGACCGAGCCTCTGGCTGACAAAGTCATCCTGTCACGAACAGCTGCGCAGCACCATCCTCACGCTGTTTTCGGCCATCATACAGCTAGTTTGTCTTGTATGGTACCTCGTCAGCTATTTCCCCATGGGTTCCAGCAGCCTACGTGTCGCCTCGAGCTTTGGCGCAAGGAGAGCTGCCGCTTGGGTGACTGGGTGAGGTGTAGGCGTGTGGGCGCCCTGGCCCTGGAAGCAGATATCTCATTCTAAACGTCACGAGGTCGAAAGTGGTCATGGAGGTGTGGTCTATTTCTCACACGGCTTACGCTGTCACCATGCGGTTTCAACTAGGACTACTAATCATGAGGGCGAGGTGTAAGGAGTAAATGCGTTTCCAGGCGAAGACGAGCGAGACTGGAGTTGCAGTAATGATGATGGGGGCGGCGCACCCTCTCTCTGGACAAGACTCAGTACCGCAGAAAGAACCGCTGCAGGATGGCCGGCGTGACCAGAGATCATGCAGCGCCTGCTTCAATGTAACATAGCATATACATCCCGGTTTCCGTATTCCGAAAAATGCACGACATACATTACTGCTTCCATATCACATATCATGCGCAGCTGCCAAGGGCGGTGACTGGCCGAGAGCTGAGCGTTGAGCGCTGGGCGCGGCTACTTGAGAAATGAACGCAGCCCCTCTACTGCTACTAACACACAAGTAGGGTCGATGTGACATTGCCCTTGCAGTGGCCTGGTTCACGCTATCAACAAGACCGCCGATACCATGATTGCCCTTGATTGTTTCCCAGTCAGGGTCTTGCTGGGAGCCGTCCCGGCCATGGCAGTTGTCAGTTCGCATGCGTAGCCGATGTCTGTGATAGATACGGTAGCACGTCCCGTGCGAGTATTAGCTTCCCACCGGCGCAACAAGCCCCCCCCCCTTTTTTTTTCTCCCACCTCCCCCAGCGGCGAACATTACCCTTCTGAAATCAAGCATTCTTGGTCGGGTTGATATGAATGAAAAGCTGTGTGGCGACAGACATTCGCCCCTCACCACTTCAAAGTGCACAGTACTGTACGAAAACATTCTGCGTGTTTCGGATGAGCCACGGTACACCTGCGCGGCGAGCCATCACCGTCGTCATCACGTTGCAGCGAACCTCCACCCTCTGCGCCGCGGCCAAGACATTTCACTTGGCTGTGGTGTGTAGGAAGCCGGGCGACGCGAGTTGCACGGGGGCAGGCACGCGCAAGTTGCTTTGTATGTATGCAAGACGCCCGATTTCGCCGTGTGTATTATATGTGTGTGTGCATGTGTGTGGACAAAGTTGCAAGAATGTCACCCAATATCCTTTTAGGAAGAGGGTGGTGGAGGGGGGGGGAGGTCGTGCACCTTTTGCCAGGCTCTTCTTTGTCTGCAAACATCATCACGTGGAAGGGCGTCTGGTGACACCCCATGTTCGAGGGCGAGGTGTGCCCTCCTGGTTTGAGTCTTGCCTGCCCCCGTGGACTAGGTGGTAAAACTACCACGGTTGTCATGCGTTCTGACTCGTCGTGCTCGGTTGAGAGAAGGAGGAAACGTTCCGGGGGAGAGGGGGGCATGGGAGGAGGATGGGGGGGGGGATTCTTGTTTGTTGGGGGGCAACATACCTCTGTCTTCTCCTTTACGCGATCTGCTGGTGGCAGTCGAGATGTGAAGGGGAGGGAGACGAGAGCGCTGTCTCACACAATACACCACCAGCTCCACGAAGCGAAGCGAAGAATGTCGGCGATCTGCGCGCATCGCAGTCGAAACAGAGAGATAACGCCGGGCCGTTTGGCATCTGCGGCATGCTTGCAGTATGCTGTCCCACAACGCCTGCAGCGGCGGGAAACGGGCTTCACGTGCACCATTAGATCTGGCGTCTGGCGCCGACGCCACTATCGATGCACAGCGGCAGAATTGCCTGGTTTCCCTGGTTCTCCGATTTCTGTCTCTGATCTCGCTCCCGGCGCGCGCAGTGTTCTAGCCTATATATATATATATGAGTCTACAGCAAGCGGAAAGACATCCCGTGTCAGAATCGGCCGCGCATGTGTGCGTGCGCGCGGGACGGGCAGCGGTGAGATCTCAGACAGAAATACGTCACCCAAATACCAGCCCGTGCCGTGGCTGCAGTAGTACGAGACCTCGGGAGCGAGTGGCCGCATCCTGCCGGCCCGCGGGATACCTGCATACGGGATGTGTGTTCATCACCAATAGACTGGTCAGATGAATCGCTTGCATCGACGACGGCGCTGGAATAAGTGGGCAAATTGTCGTCTATCTAATGACCCCCATTTGGATAAGTGTACTGTGGCATGGTGCCAGAGGCCAGGGTTGAATGACGACGGCTCAAGCATAGGCTATTCCAGCTTGACAGGGGGGTTTGGGGGGTAACATGGGCTACATCAGACCGTTGTGAATCAAGTATGGCATGTAAACAAATTGTTTAGAGTATGGCACAGTCCCCCAGATATTCAAGACTTGCCAATTTTTCGGTATTATCATGCCTGCTTTACTTTATTGATATCATCTGTGGAAAGCATAATTACCACACTGAAACCGACGTTGACCTCACTATGGTGACAAGCTTTTCTGTGTAGATTGTGTTGTGGGCTCAGTATCCGCTTGAATTCACATAGAGATTATACTGCTTTCGTAATTCCAACGAGAGTTTCTAGTATTATTTGTGTCTAGATACACGCATGCTCGTGACTCAAGACGTACGTAGAATAACATGGATACTAACAGGACGACGTCCGACATGCTGTTATGGGCCAGCTTCCATGCCATGCCAGCGACAGGCTCGATTTCACGTTTCTGTTGAAGAACGTAAGCTTCAAGGTCCTCTTCACAGTCCTATTGGACGTCCTGACTCACCACCAGTCATCCTGGCTGTGGAGGCAGTCCTGAAGTCTCAAGTTTTTGAGAGCTCGCGGTCTATCCTCAAACTTGCATGTGCGAACTTCTCTGACAAGTAAATCATTTCAGGTTGATGTTGACTATAGAATGACGGTGGATAGGCCTGATAGAAATCTACAACGTATTGCAATTCGCTGGCTTGCTTTGGATAGTGGGCCATGGGATCGAAGCACATTTCATACTTAGTATGTCAAGACAGCAAGCCGCTTGTGCTAAATTTTGTGTGAATTGGTCGTTGCTAATATTCATATCATAAGGATGCAGAGCACATGCGTTCTATGTGGCAACCTATATCATTCCCGGCCAGTTGTTCTCTACTCTGCTTATCGACTGCGTTGTCATCGCTGCGGCTATTTGTGGGTGGAAGCCAGGCGCGGGCGTGAATGCCCAGCGTTTTGGGCTCTTCCACACTGGCCATCAACATCCTAGCCATTGCTTCTAGAGGCAAGCGGCAGGTTATATCATATCTCTTACGAAAGCAGAGACAGAGCTAAAGAGACCATAGAGCCTCACTGACTACCTCAAGGTCTATAATGGCTTCTTCTATCAGAGGGCACATCGGTAAGCCCCGGTCACCGCATGTTTTCCGAGAATCTGGATTAGAAAAATTATGCTTTATCTGCCAAATTTGTTACCTCGTGAAGACTTTCACGAGTTAGTTTTTCGCAATTTAATATACTATCAGACACTGGACAGCAGGACGACTGCTCAATACGAGTCCGATGACGCCCATGGAGGGCTCTTTTGCATCGGCTTTCCTCGCTCCGACCACTGTGTTCAATCAATCGCAGAGACACTCATGCCCACTGACACGGAGGGCGATTGCTAAAGTACGACTTTATTGCGTGAAATCTAAGCATTGCCTCTGGGATGCGCAGTGATTGTACATGCTTTGTGTCGTCAGCTCGGCCTGGCTGCCTTGATCGTGGTATTGGGCGCAACTACTGCTGAACTCGGAGGTCCTCGACGCCCAGCTGTTTCAATTCGGCATCAACGCCCCTGTGGCTTTCTCCTCCGGCACAGATGTTGGCGTCACGACAAACTGCTCCAGCCAGGACAAGTCCATGGAGTGGACGCCGAGCTTTCCCTTGTCTGGGTCTATTTCATCGATGAGTTTGCCGACTACTCCGCCCTGCTGCTCAATATTCAGGGGCGCGATCCTGTGGTGCATATTCTCTGGCTAGGTATTTCGTTGCGATCTCGGTCTTGATTCGCTCTTCTCTGCTGACGTTTGCACATATCTTAAATCGGGACATGCCGTCAGGTCCGGCTCCTGGATTTGGGATCCAAATCGCCGCCCTTCACGTATTTTCTCGCGCTTGCCCAGTGGCTGTCACGGCGAGGAAGTTTGCGTGCCAGGCGACGTTCAAAGAGCAGTATCTCCGCCGCCTCCGCACGTTCAAGCCCCGTACTACTTGCTCTTCTGCACCCAGCGGGGGCTAGGTGTTGTCTTCGACCTGATGGTCGTTCTCCTGGTGGCCATTTTTCGTGCGGTACCATCACGACCGTCAGGATATTCTGCGCCGGAGCCCGAGTCCCAGAACATGCTCTCTCCCAGGCTCTGTGTCGTCCCCGTGGCTTCGCCGTCTTGTGGCCAAATCACCACCGAGAACCTAGCTGCTTCCTATGCTGCCGGAGGCGAGCTGGTTCTCCGCATCGCCGCCGCCGTCGTGCCGCAACACCCATTCTTCCTCAAGGGCACGAGCCTGCGGGCGAGCGTTTTGGCGACAGCCTCCAGGTCGACCGCGCAGGTCCCCGGACCGGGATGGCAGAGACAAGGAGATCCTCGCAATTCTGAGCCGGCTGGACGTGGCGGAGGACGTGGAGAGGATGAGCCAGCTGGAAGGCATGCTGAAGGCCAGGAGGCTGTTCGCAAGGTCGGCGGCAGCTACTGTGCCTGGCGAGTGCGATGCTCGCGGGCAGCAAGATCATCTGGCTGGGCGAGGCGAGTAGCAACGTGCCTGGACAGGAGGTCGGCAAGTAACACCCCCATCACTGTTTCTGCCCCCCCCCCCTCCTGCTCTGTGCTGTCTTTTGCGTGATGGAACCAAGTTTTACATCCTAAATTACGACTTATAGCTCTTGAAAACACTGAAGAGAGATGTACCTCAAAACACATACCAGCAGGCATGTTCGCTCCAGGGGCGGTCGATCAGGCAGATCATCCGCGGGAAACCCGACGACTGGGCCGTCATTGCCATCGTCTCTCGCCTTGGCACAGTTGCCGGCTTCGACCGTCCCGTCGTCCGTCATGAGCGGTGGCCGGATGCTGGAGTGTGATAGCCCGTGGGCTGTGCTTGCGCGAGACAACAAGTTTACGAGGGTTTGGGGTCTGTCTTGGATCAGATTGATAGACAGCAACACTCGCCATTCACCTGCAAGTTGAACTAAGAGGAAATGTAGTGCTGACATGTATGTATGGCTGTTGAAAACATTCTCATCAAGTCGGACCCGAATAATACGGGACCGGTCACTCGGCTGTAAGCCCTTGGATAGTGTCACTTCGAGCGCCAGCCGTGGCAGGTAAGTAAACCAGACGTTTCGTCACTCTATTCTTTCTTTTTGAAACGGCCTGCCTGTTCGCCGGGGTGAGGGCGGGCTGTCGGTCCGCTGCAGAGATGATGAACCGCCCTTGAGTGGACGGACGGACGGTCCGTTTCACAAATGCAGGGTGCCGCGAGAAAGCTTTCCTGAAACCAGACGATCGATCTGTGTTTGAGGTAGGCTGCATACGACTCCGCCGAAGCTTGGGGTTTTGCTGCTGAGTTTGGTCATCCGAACAAGTCGGATGGGCATAGGTAGAATGGGGGCGATCGGCCCCGGGATTAGCTTCGTTGAGATCCACTTGGGGAGGAGGACGACTCTCAATGTGTGTGCGTAAGGTTTGTTTGACAGAGACTGCCACATCTTTGGGCAGGTCGCATTGAACAAAATTAGGACTCTGCCATGTTTGGCAGTCTGCCTTGGTGAGTGGATGATTATTGAGCGAGCGACCGTACTGTCCTACACATCGTCCTCTGGATGCTCGTAGGCGTCCGAACAAGGCGCACTTCAACACAGGCAGGCCAGACAGCCCGCCGGGAAGAAGCACTGTTGGTGAGGGTTGGTGGCAAATGCGCACCTCAGTAGCCTCGCCAGCGACAACAGGTCAACTGTCAGCGGAAGAAGTTAGGTACAAAATATGCCATCTTGCGCCACGTGGGCAAGCACAGTAGATACTGACTGCACGGTAGCCCGTGCGTGGCAGCTGTGATCAGTCTGGGGGAGGGGGGGGAACGGGGAACGGGGAACGGGGCAAGCTGCGGCCAGTCCAAGCCACCTGCCGCTTGACAGCTGCCGGGTGGTTCCGCTCCCCCATCAAAATCACACCACCAGCACCGGGGGACGAGGCTGAACTCCTGCCAGCTTGTTGAGTTATTCCCATTCGCGTACAGATACAGGGTGTCTCTGGTGGAGTTGCTGGTTGGGTCGCTGGTCGCCAGTCAATAAGCTTGCCTGATGATGTGCAAGTAGGTCTCGGCAACACGGTCTCACGAGGTCGCTTCTTGATTTCCGCGGGGCCATGGGGAGGGGGACTAGGTTGCTAATAACTAAAGTGCCATTTCCAAAGTCTTGCTGGGCGCTGGGCTGGACAGTCTGTGCAGGCGGATACGTCGTATCAGTGAGTGCGCCGAGTCGAGAAGAAAGACTAATAACTGGCTGCCCGTGATCTTCAGGGGTCTTTGTGACGCTATCCCACGACCAGCTACGTATAAACAAGGCCCGGACCGGCGCTTTCAAGGCTGTCCGGCCCCCCAGCTGAGCCAATTGGGTGGCCGAGGGGGGGAGCGGCTTCCGTGAGCTTGTGCTCCTCGGCCCTCATGCCGTGGCGGCGACACAGCTGGACCTCCCGATTGGGGCTGTCTCTGGGCAACAATGCCGCCTGAATAGGTAGGGCTTGCCGACGTTGCGTTTGTCTCAAAAAGCCGCGCTTTGCCCTACCTCAGCCAGTCCTTGATTATCCCACTGCCAGCTGTTGGAGGGTGGACAGTCTTGAGAAGACAAGAGCCTGTGACATCAGCTGTGTCCGAGAGGGGCAGCTTGTTGCCGGCGGACCTTCCATAGGTTTATTAGCCTCAGGGTCCGTACAGGCTGCAACGCAACCTTGACGAGCAACACACCCTGGACCGGGAGGCTTGGACGGAATGGAGGGTCCGAGGCGCCTGTGCCCGGCGTGGAGTGTGCGTGGAGTGTTGAAAGCCCTTGCAGCAAGCGGCGGGCGGTCTTGATGAGGCAAGACCAGCTCTCAGCTGTCACGGGTCTGTAAGATTAGGTGAGGTCAGTTTGGCTGAGGTGAGGTGAGGTTGATGAGATGGCCTCGGCTTTTCCTCCTCCTCGGAAACCCGGATGACCGCACAGTGCAGGCTCTCTATTTTCGGTTGCAGGCGGGGTATGGGTTTTTCGGCAATGCTGGGATTTCTGCAAGGGAAAATTTCAAAAGGGAAACGGTGCAATGCAGAGGTCCGGTGGGCCCAGATACTGTAGCCAAGAGGCAGACAGATGAAGATAGCACGGCAGAGAGCCAGAACCTGGCACGACTGGAGCCGGGTCTGTCCGTTCTGCGTTCATGGTGAGGGCGGCATAGACTACAGACCTACCTATTTCTTTTCCAAGAGCTAGATACTCTACCTAGATAGACTGATCTTGGGACCAGCCAGACTAGGTACCTAAGTACCTACCTAGGTACTTAGGTAGGTTGAGACGGTTGGCGGTGGTGGGGGCATCAGCAGCAGCAGTAGCAGCAGTGGTGGTGGTGGTACCTTTAATGGCTTTGCAAGGGAGGTCTGGTGCGTCATGGGGAGCGGCAGTTTGCGGCAGAGTGTGTGCCCAGGCCGAAGTAAATGGTTTCTCCCAGCAAACGGCCCGCGTGTGCTGCTGTGATGCGAGCCTGCAGAAAGCGGAAGGAAGGAAGAGGGCCTGGAGAACAGGCAGCGCAGGAGACGAATGCCCTTTAATTATTGTCCAGATTGCTCATGTCTCCTCGCATACACTCACGCAGACACACAAGCAACATACATATACACATACACATGCAGTCAAGCACACAGGCAGGCGCATGCTATTCATTGAATCCTTTGCATTCATTCCATGCAGTGAATGACTCTCGCGGGAAGCCCTGCTTTAGATTTGGCGATTGCTAGTCTAACTGGGCGGGGGCGCGCTTCGGCCGCAGACTCAAAAATTTTCAAAAATTCCCTGGGCTCCTCACTTTTGCAAAAGATTACCTACCTCCTACCTACCTCACCTCTACCTCCCACCCTCTCCCTACCTACCCAATACCAACCCGTCCACTCCGAGAGTGTGGTCCTGTTCATTTCCTTGCGAAAAAAAGCCTCTTTCTGCGTCCAGAGGAAGAGGTGTCGCCGACATCTTGAGCAGCAGTTGCAGCAGACAGCATCCCTCGGGACTCGCTTGCAGCCAGCATTTTTTTTCCCTGTCATAGCAGCAGCAGCTCGCTCGTGCCCGCCCCGTCTGTCTGTCCGCCCGTCGTCTCAGTCAGCCCGGCCCCAGCACTCACCAAATTTGCCTGCCTGCCTGGCCCAACTCGAGGTTTCGTTTTGTGCGTCTGCTGTCGGCTCGACCCAACATCCCGACAAACGACGCCTGCTGTCTCCGACGCATTCTTGTTCGTGCCGTTGGTCGTCGGTTGTCGATTGTCGACCTTGGAATTCTCTGTCCTGTCCCAGGGCTTCCGTGAGCCCCGCGCCCCGCGAGATCAAGCAGAACCTAGAGTGGTATTCGGTACACATTCTTCTTCACTACCAGCCTGCCTCAGCCCAGCTGGCTTGTTCCTCCCCGGAGCTCACCACATAACCAGACCCAACCTGTTTCGCAGTCCCCTACGGCGGCCTGGACACCACGCCTTCCGAGACACCTGCCCACTCGCGCAGAACACCAAAACACCAGACCACCGCCCCGCTCGCTTCCTTCCCAGATTCGCGGCCAAGGCTATATCCTGAGCTCCCTCCATCCGCGCAACCTCCTCGTGTTGTGTTCCTCGTTTGAGGCGCGCCTACGTGCGTGGGACACATTAACCCTACCACCCAACACCACAGGCTGGGCTGCAACTGCTCATTGCTGTTGCAGGCCAACCACCCCAAGTGCCTACTGTGAATCAATTCACACCTACCAAGCACTACACATCGGACACCATGTCGGCCGCTACCGCCTTCTCGTATGCGCAAGCCGCCAAGGGCGTCAACGCCGCTCAGTCCGATCCCCAGTCCGCTGCTGCGAGCCCTGCTCCTGTCGACCCAGCCAAGGACGACAACAGCTCGGTGACCACAGCTGCAGATGCCTCGGCAAAGTCCTTCTCAACTACCTCTGAAATCTCCGAGTCTGTCAAGAGCTCCGAGGTCGACCTCGAGTCTGTTGCCTCGAAAGCCCATTCAGAGGTCGCCAACACTGGCGATTCCGACGGCTCGGCCACCTCCGCCAAGTCCGATTCCACACTCATGGCTCGCCCAGACGAGAAGACCAGTGCGCAAAGCACGACAAGCGAGAAGAGCTCCCGCCCGTCAAATCGCCCCAGCGAGTCCTCCGATTCGAGGAAAGGCCGCAAGGGCAAGAAGAGCAAAAATCCAGACAAGGACGCCGAGGGTGATCAAGTCCAGCAGGAGCAGGAGAAAGAGGTCGTCCCTGTGAAGCTCTTCGAAGCTCCGCCCCCAACCGTCAACGTATGGCAACAGCGGGCCGCTGCCGCAAAGGCAAGGCAGCCTAGCGTGACTCCTGCCCCAGCTGGCACCGACGCACCGGCCAAAGTCGTCTCTCAAGACTCGAACAAGAGCACCAGCAGTGCCGAGGGTGTTGACATCAAGGATTCTTCGGAGACCGTTCGGCCTGGGAAGGCTGCCGATGGCTCACGTCCATCCAGCGAGCAAGCCCCCCGCAGGAATCCACGAGGGAGCAGGGCGAGTGACCAAGTCACGAACGGCAATGTGCCCCCAGTGCAGGACGCATCTCTTTGGCCTACACCGGACACTGTGGCCGCTGAAGACAGCAAGCGCAAGGTTTCCGAGTCGGATGCACCCTCAAAGGACAAGCAGGAGGAAGGGTCACAGACCAAGTCTACCCGGCCCAAGTACGTCCAGAAGTTGGAGATCAACCATTCCGTCAAGTGGGAAACCCCGATGCAGGCACGCCCTGCGAGCAAGGGCCGTGGTGGTGGACAACCTGGGCGCAACTCGGTCGGCCGGGGCGGTCACGCCTCGACCGCCAGCGTCTCTGGCGACAAGTTGCAAGCCGCATCCGAGGCGCAAGGGCCCGCTGCCACCAGCGATGCTCAAGGGAAGCCTAGGGAAGACGCACCGGCGCGCACCAACTCGCTGCCTTTCGAGAAGAAAAAGTTCTCTGCCGAGACCCGGGATATCCGTAAGACATCAGCTTCGGCTGAGCGTCGCGCAGGGGCCTCCGGCGAATATCACTCCACGTCCAAGAGCGAAGCAACGAAGGGCTCCAAGGGCGAGTTCGCCCAGGGTTTCGGTGGACAACAGAGCGGCTCTCGAGGCGAGGGCGCTGAGCCTGGAAGAAAAGAGGGAGGCTTCGCCGGCCACAAGGACGCGAGACCCAGGCGAGGCGCGCATGGTAACGGGCGAGGCGGGCACAACGGAAGCCAGTCTTATTCACAACAGGCATACCAGGGCAATGGACACGGTCCTCGGTCAAGCACATACAACCCCCCTCCTTTTGCCAACGGGTATTCTTACGGAGGTCCTGGCTCAGGCCGAGCCGGTCGTGGTCGCCCTGCGTCAATTAACGGTTACAAGGGCCCGCCGAGCGGCGCAGTCAAGATGCCGCCGATGCAGCCCCTCAACACGACGGACTTTGGTCCTTTCTCGCCCTATGGCCAAGCACCCTATTCTGCTTTCCCCGGGGCCTTCCCACCATCAGACTACAATCTCCTGGTCCACAACACCCTGAAGTCGCAGATCGAGTACTACTTCTCCATGGACAACTTGGCCAAGGATGTGTTCTTGAGGGAGAACATGGACACCCAGGGATTTGTACCGCTGGAGGTCATTGCTGATTTCAGCCGAGTCAGATCAATATCCCAACAGAACCTGCAGTACGTGCGAGAAGCCTGCATGGACTCCGAGGAGATCGAGTTTGTGCTCGGTGATGGCAAGACTGAGCTTTTGCGGCGACGCGAAGGCTGGGAGTTGTTCGTTCTCCCCGAGGCCAACAGGAGGGAGCAGGCTCGCAATCCTGGCCCTTCCAGTTTTCAGCACAAGTCAAGACACAGTATACAGCACGCACCGAGCTATCACCAGCAGGGCTCCATGCCATTTGCATATCCGGGAATGTCGTCACCAGCATATGGAGGGCCGTTCCCTGGCGACGTTTACCCGGGATACCTGAACGGATCGGGTTACAATAGCCAGGGGGTCAACGGCGGACCAGTCAATGGACACCGTGCTGATGACTCCCAGCTGAATGCTGCTGTACCTGAGTTCGCACCAGGGAATGAACTCATGTACAACGACTTCACTCGCGCTGCGCACCAAGCACAGGGCTCTTGGGCAGATAATATCCTGCTGCAAGCCACAACTTTCTCAGATGATGAGGTTGCTAAGCTGCATGTTGTGTCGCCAGGACAGTCCAAGAAATCTCAGGAGGCTGAAAAGCTGCCCAATGGAGACACGCATGGGGCCACCGAGGACACCAAGGGTGCTGAAACCAACGGGGTCCATCCTAGCCCAGATGCATTGAACACGTGAGTACTTGGGTGCGTGCCAAACTCGGTGGTGTCATTATCGACTGACAACTTGCACAGTCCTGAGTTGGGCCCAGTCACCGACGAATCTGCCTCCAGCTCTCCCGCGTATCACCGCTTTGATGGTACAGTGGCACAGTCTTCTGGTGATAAGATCACCGAGAAGTACGTGGATGTCCGAGCGAGGGCACTGGAGTTGCGTCACTCTGCAGCCCCAGGAGACGTTCCAGAGGAGATGAGGAGACTTTACAAGTTCTGGGCATCTTTCTTGGTGTCAAAATTCAACGCTAGCATGTACAAGGACTTCCGCCAGCTCGCCCTCGCAGATACGACATCAGAAACCCCGAGCAAGACCGGCCTCGGTTATCTGCACCAGTTCTACACCAGTGTGCTGTCCAAGACTGGTGAGACAGGCATATGGGCGCCTGGCCACCAAGTATACCAAGTGCTGGAGTCGGATTTCCAAAGCTCCCAGACAGCGACAGGATCATCTGAGCCCCAGGTCTAATGCATGCCTTCAGCACTGCGTGTCCAGCAGTGTCTGGGTTGCTGTGGCACTCGACATGCGAGGTATCATGCCGGCGGAATAGGCCAAAAAAAAACCAATCCGGATATCTGATTCCACTCGAGACACCTATGATACTGGACTTGGGCAGAGGCCTCTGAGCAAACTTCCCAGGATTCTACTGAAGTGGCCTTGCTCATGAGTCTCACGGGAAGCTCTGCACATGGCCATCCACAGTCGAGGGGTTGTTGCTATTTTGGCACTGGAGCCTTGCAAATGAGTGTCTTCCTCGAGGCAGCACACTTTTCACCGATGACCATTCATCACCTTTTGTCCGTGGAGGTTTGGGTTGGTCAACAAATCAGTACTGAGCAGCCTTTTGCATCATGATACCCGTTGGGGAAGCCCTCATCCTGTGGAGGTGTGTGTCTTATATGAAGCAGCACACTGAAGGACTCCTGAACTGGACGGTTAGGACTTTGGTGCCCATGCCATCATAGGCTCCTCCCGGCTTCTGGGTCCCCAACATCCACGAGATAATATTTGCAAGAGATTATGTACGACAATATTCCTGGTCCATTGGGAGGACTATTGCGATTTTGCAGCCGAGGACGAGTGATTTTCAAAGGGAATGGGAAGGGATGATTGTCACGGGCCTTTGAGAGAGGGCAAGCTTTGGTCAACCAGCTGGCATTCCATTCATGCATTCAGGCCTCTTGATTGAGGCTGTGGAGTACTGAAAGTCATCTTTCCCCTCAGCATTTGCTTTGGCATGGAGACAAAAACAGAAACAAAAAACATTTGGCCAAGAGAAAAAGTTGAAGCATGCAAAAGGACAAAAGTTGCACCGGGGAAAGCCTCTGCTGTTCTGTCTTTTACCCTTGTGCATTTTGGATGTCGAGTGGCAAGAGGAAAAACAAGCGACGGAGCGGCTAGGCTAGCAAAAGGAAAATCAAGAAGCCCATTTGACATGGTCTGAAGAGTTGGTAGTTCAGTTCAGTTCCTTTCAGTGTAAGGAAACGGGAGAGGCCTAAGTGAGGGAGGAACAAGCCTAGACTTCTGTGTTTTGAAGCAACGAACGGCTTGTCAGATCTCCCTCCCTTCTATCTTTTTTTTACACTTTTCTTTTATTGTTCCTCAGGTGTCCGGAATGGAAAGACAAAAAAGATTTACTCATGCTTTTTGCTTGTCATTGTCATGAGCTTGGCTGTACGAATAGGGACTCAGGGCAGAATATCACATCGGAGCACAAGTGGACAGACGGAAACCTCCCCCCCCCCCTCAAGCCAATCTTGAGCAGCATCCTTGTACATAAGTTCTTGAATGTTGAGGGCAAAAGCGAATTGGTTTCATGGGATCGAGCAGTGGCTGAATTTTTGTTGTTTTTTGCCTTCTCCTCTTTTCGTGGTTGCTTGCTTTCTCAACTCTATGAGGTGGGATTGCGGTCAGGCGACAAGTTGGAAAAAAAAAATCAAATGACACTCCTCACTACTTGCAACTTGCAACTTGAGGTTCCTGGATTTTTGGTAGAGTGAAGTGGTGGTGAGATTCTGATGTGGGGCACCGTCTCAGGTTGGGGGCGGGGCATGTGCCTGGACGAAGTTCAATGACTCTACAGCCTGTCTGCTCACCACTGAGCCAGGCCAATACCTAGCGGGACTGAGAGAATACCATGGATAGGCTAATTATTACGCATTCTTGGCATTTTTTTACGAGTCTACATTAGCAAGAAATTTATTTTCCTGTCACGCCTTTGCATGTGAGAGCCTTGCATGGCACAGCCCAAACCTGTTGTTGAGGCTTTCGTGAGTTTGGAGAGTGGCGGGATGGATGGCTTGGAGGAGCATGGAGGGGCACAGCACTACGTCACCGTGGGGCAGGTTTTCTTTCTATGTGGTGGTTGGGCAGCCAGCAGCGGCTGGTCTCTGTGCCCGTCTCGAGCGAGCACACCACATGGGAATGCGATACACCACCAGTGGTTCAGGTAACAACAGTGTACGGAGACTACTACAGGTGGTTGTGTGCGTGGATATGTGAAATGGGCCGAGACCGTGAAACGGTCACTTCGACGCCTGCGCCACTGCTATTGCTGCTTGTCTTACCCGCCACCGTTCCGAACTAGCTTTGGCTGGTGGTGGTGCACATCACTGGACTGATTATCACCCCGTTACTCTGCGCAGAGGCTGGCCAGGTCAGCCAGGCCGGGCAGAGAACCCGTCAACTTTGCGAGAGGAGGCCTCTGCTGTTTCGTCGTGTCGTCTGCGTGCAATGACACCTTCCTCTGCTCGGTGTGGCTCGAGAGCGGGGAGGGGGGAAGAAGTGGCCGCCCGTGTGCTATACAAACCCGTCGCGGGCGATGCTGTGCCTGTGCTGTGCCACACAACCACCCACACACACGCAAAAGCTTTGGACGGGCAGAGGCGGGAGTGGAAGGTGGGAGAAACAACTCACGCTTGGCCTCCTGGGGTCATCCTTCGATGAGGGTGGCCGTTGCCGCTGTCTCATTGCTCGGCTCGAGACGGTCTGCCCCACTAGGAGCGAAGGGCAGGGCAGGAGCAGGGCAGAGAGGGAAGGAGGGAAGGAGGGCTGTGGCGGCTTGCTGTCTGCTGTTTGGGAGTGCGTGCTGCCTGACGAGACTGCCCTGTCCTGTCATGTCCAAGCCGGCCTGAGGGATCCGACCCTGCAAAGTAGGCACCTCGGACGGTTGTTGTCGACCGGCATCATGAATTCTTGGTCCATCGATTGACCCGAGTGAACAACCACGATTACTTCTGCGTGCATCATCATTTTTCAGGCGAATGAAGAAACTGTTGGGGCTATTCTAGATTCAAGCTCAGCTGCTGTTCTGTCTTGGATCACGCATACGTTATCAGGGTCCTATTTTAGGTGCAGGCGGCCATATTTGTCGTCCACCACCGGCCACCCTCCTCTGCCGATTCCCCCCTCCCCTCACCTTACCTTGCCTCGCCCCTCCTCCACTGCTCAGCTGAACCCAACACAACCCAACCCTGCCCTGCATTATTCATTTCCCGGGCGTGACACCTCACTCGCCTTCTGTTTTTCCCACTACATCCTACAACCCAAGGGAAATAGACTAGACCCTAGGTCTGATCGCCGGCAGCTTTCTCTTCGCGCTCTGCTGTACAAACAACACAAACATACACACACACACACACACACACACACACACATTATATCCAGAGCCTGACCAACTCATTGGCGGGCCTCTGACGTCACCCACCTTGTCCTGCCTGTCACCCAGATAGCGCCAGCCATGAGCTACGACTACGACCCTCCGCGCCGGCAGCGAAGCACCCGGGAGCACTATCGCGAGGAGAGGTATGCTGAACCTCAAGACCCCTACCTGAGGGTTCAGTCCACTCGCGACCTCGTGCCGAGGGGCCGAGAAGACAGCGATCTGTCGGTAGAGGAAATCCGCAGGGACTTCCCTCCGCCCGGCTACGCTCGTGGCGATGTTCGGAGGGCTCGGTCGGCAGAGCCCTATGACTATGACGATGATGCGCGCTCCGCCTACACCCGCAGGAGCCGCGATGACTACTATGACCGCGACTACGATCGCCGCCGGCGCCAGAAGGCCGAGAGCGTCTACATCGAGGAGGAGGAGATGAAGCGCAAACGTATCCTGAGCCAGCAGGAGAAGATCATTGCCGCCGTTGCCGGCGCTGCCGTCGCCCTTGGAGGCAAGGAAGTTTTTGACCGCCGCGAGGCCGACCAGGAAGGCGGAGACGTCCATCGCAACTTGATGTCCTCAGCAGCTCTGGGCGCCGCCGGTGCCTTCGCCGCCTACCAGGGCGCTGAGTTCTACAACAAGCGCGCCGACAAGAACGAGAAGAAGTCCACCCACATCGTTCACAAGGGCCGCGACGGCAGAGTTACCGAATACTACTCGGACGATGAGGACGAGAAGCACAAGAAGGGCCATAAGAATTTCCTCGAAGCTGCCCTCGGAGCCGCCGGCCTTGGCACAGCGCTCAAGGCTCTCACCGGCGGTGGCGGCCACGACGAGAAGCATGGCGACCGGGACAGAGATAGGGACAGGGACTCCAGGTCTGACACCAGGAGCCGCCGTGGAAGCCGCGAAAGATCACAATCCAAGGGCGGGCCAGGCGGCAAGATCCAGAAAGCCGCCATGGCCTCCCTCATCGCCGGTGCCACCGAGGCGTTCCGGGTGTCCAAGGAGCCAGGCGCTTGGAAGGGCGAGAAGGCCAAACGAGTCCTAACCGCCGCTGCTGGTGCCGCGACCATTGATGCCGCGCAAAAGCCCGGAAAGGACGGCAGCAAACTTGGCCTGGCCGAATCCGTTATCGGCGGTCTCATCGGCAACCGCATGATCAACGGATCTAAGCGAGACATCATCGAGGACAAGAGCACAGGACGAAGCCGGTCACGCTCGCGTGCCAGGTCCGAAAGCAGCAAGGGAGGCGGCGGCGGCGGCGGTATGGGTCTCGCTGCACTGGCCACTGCTGGTCTAGGCGCCATTGGTGCCAAGAAGGCTGTTGACAATATCCGTGACGATCGCTCACGTTCCCGTCGCCGGGACGACTCCCGTGACTCTTACGACAGTCGAGATGGGTCTCCCAGGACACGTACGCGCAGCCGTAGCCGCAGCGTCGTCGACAAGGCCCGCAAAGGCTTGGCGAGGATTGGTCTGGGCAAGGGAGAGGACGATAGCGAATACGGCTCCCCACGTGGCTCGCGCCGAGGGGGCCGCCACGATGATGATTATGATTCTCGGGATGGCCGGTACCGCGATGACTATGATGATGACCGGTCCTACCGGGCTCGCAGCCGGTCAAGAGGAGCGCCGTCCCGAAGCCGGGCGTCCTCTCGGGGGTCAGTATCCAGCTCGGATCTGGGAGATTCGGACGAGGACGAGAAGAGGGCAAAGAAGATGCGAGGTAAGCAAATCATCACCACTGGCCTGGCAGCCGTGGCCACCATTCATGCAGCGCACAACGTCTACCAGAGCATGGAGAAGCGAAATGCTCGGCACAAGGCGGTCAAGGAGGGTCGTCTCAGCCCGGAGGAAGCCCGTAAACTCAAGTCAAAGGCGCTGCTGCAAGACGCCGCGTCGGTGGGCATTGCCGCGTTGGGCATCAAGGGAGCCGTCTCCGAGCTCAAGGAAGCCCGGGAGATGAGCCACGAGGTGACGGAGTGGAAGCACCAGAAAGAAGAGCGGCACCAGCGCCGGATGGACCGCCTCGCGCGCCAGCAGAAGCAGCTCACATACTCGAGCGACGACGACGACTATGACGACTTCGACGACGGTGCCACACAGTACAGCAGAAGATCCAGGGCTGACAGATATGCTTCGTCAGTTCCTCCGCGGGTCGGCGGCAGGTACGACGACGGGCCCCATTATTCCGATGGGAATCCTTACTCTGCCTTGCCTCCACCCCCTGCTGGCTACAGCAACAGCAGAAGATGAGCATTCAGACACGCGCGATGCAACAAGTATGGATGCCCTCATTAACGTCTGCCCATTCTGCTGCGCGCGCTCCTCCACCTACACCCACATCAGATCAGCCTGGCTCATTTTGCACACCGCGTCATACGTCTGTCTATCTGTCTGTACGACTCTACAAGTCTGGCACCGCACATCCCGCAACGTTTCACAAGCAGCAACATACCCTTACAACTGTTTTATAATCAAAAATTTTGGAACACGTGCGACGAGCGGGGGGCGCTAAAAGATCATTTGGAACATGTCTACGAAGGCTCCGAGATTTGTCAAGTGCTTTCACGATGGGCTTCCTCCGTTGGCCCGACGACCTTACTCCCTGCCGCTGCAGTGCGATGGTAGCCACAGCTTGGGCTGGATGGCCCAAGCCTCTGCTGCCTTATCCCATGTTTTATGATGCCCACGCCACACCAGCATACACGTTATTATTTATACACAGCACCGATACCACCAAAGATCTCGCGTGCATTTGGAGGAATCAGATAGATCTCCCAGGCATTTGCTCCAGCCCCTTTCTGCTCAGCACTAATTCATTTGCTCTCCTTCCACACAAAACGTTCCAGTGCAAATTACTGATGGTCTCCCAATTTCGTGATAGATCGGCGCAATCGCCGCTAAGAAGGACGATTCCTCCCGCGTCGTGTGGAGTCAAGGATGTCTGAGGATTCGGGAGTTCTAGGCCCCAGCCTGTTTCTCCTGGTGTGCGCTTGTGTAACCGTTCCTTCGGGTTCGGCCACACGAGCGGATCAGCCGGGAGGAACAGCGAGTGGGCCAAAGAGAGCCGCATGCATACCACAGAACGAGCAGACGAGACATCACACGCGAAGACGCGAGGCGAGTGGCTGACTACGACGATCACCTGCAGCCCACATACCCACAGATCGGACGATCGGTGTTTTTAAACCCAACGACAACGCGAACGGGCCCTGGAACAGTGCACGAAAAAAGTGGCCGGGGGTCCCCCGAGGGGGAGGGAGGGGTGGCAGTGGTGCCTATGCGGGTTTCAAAACGGGGATCTAAAAGGGCTTCGTGGGAGGCGAATGGCCGGGAGACACGTCTGTTAGTTTGGATGCCGCACATTTTTTGGGGTTTGATCTGGGTTGGTTGGGCTTTTTAGGCCGGGGGGCAGCACTCTGGAATTGGGAACGGGAACTTCATGACAAGTAAGGGCTAGCTAGCCTACGCACAGGGCGAGATGACGACTACACACTTGATGACCTTTTTCTTTCCTCTACTTTTGCCTTTCCCTTCATCTTACGATATCAAGAAAGCTTCATAGCAGTCAAATGCACGATTTCATGACACTCCGGGGATATGTGGCAATAGAGACAGAGGCAAAGTCGCCTGTGCGTGACAGAAGCTGTTTCTAATGTCTTTTCACGCCCGCCTACCGACCGAGCTCTGTGATGTGAAGACAGGTACAGCGAGCCAATGCAGTCTAGCCAATGCGACAACGCGCCGGCGGCCAGTCTACTGAATTGGGGTTGCTGCTGTGTTAAGCGGTGTGAGGGGGACTTGGGCCCCAGGGAGCACATGACCATTTCGAGCCCAGCGAGCGGGTGATTGTGCCCGGAGGGGGGAGAAGTCCGGATCTTCTAGCTAGCCCGTGAAGAATCAATCCAGCCAGCCAGCCACGGCGTCTTCTCCGCCTGAACTTTCAGACGACACCGCGGGCCGTCACGCTCAGGCTTCTTTTGGGGGCGGGCTCTGTGGTCCTCGCTTTGTTCTGCCAACAGCCGAAATCCACCCCGGCTGGAACCTCTCGTGCGCTCGCCCGGGAACCAAGGAGGCGGAAGGGCGGGATACGGGAGTTCCCAGCTTGGCATCTGCGGTCACGCCCATTGACATCACCGTGCAGAAATGGGCGAGCCTGGCCTGTGGCTCCCTCCCTCCCCCTCCCCTGTCATGCTCATGCCATTCACAACGGGTACTAAGTACCAGGACTCGGGCCGACGGGGGGGCTGTCAGTGACTGGTGGCTGGTCAGTCGACTTCTCGTCGGGGTTCGAGAAGTCAGGTACAGACGGGGAGCTTGACAGCAGACCCGGCTGGCCTCCTCGGCAATGCAGGTAAGCCGGGGTCATATGTTCAGACAATCAGACAGACAATTAAGTAGACAGTTAGGGAATTAGAATCCCGCTGCACTAAGCTTGCCCAATGAAAAGAGAATTGGATAGAGACAATACCGTAGGCCATGGGCTCTTCAACAGCCTTCTTGGGCAGTGGCTGCTTCAACCGGAACATGTCTCTGACCCAGGATACGCAGGATGCCTACGTAACCCCCCGGTCTCGGGACTAAGCAACTCCTCCGAGCCTGCTGCAACATTGGCGGGAGTGCGTTGTCGACGTGATGCCAAAGAGTAGTCACAGATGAGTGAAATAACTTGAGGAATGGGAAGAATGTGATTCGTTTTGATCCATTTTAGCAGAGCCCCTATCGACCTCAGTTCTGCTTCCACGCTTGCGCCATGGCCAATAGGTTGGAGATATCTGCCGGCTGCTGCTCGTCCACGGGGAACACGTAGTCGATGTACTCCTCCATCTCGCCGTCCTCGTTCTTCCTCGTCTTCCTGACCTTGCGCGGCATCTGCTTCTCCACCTTCTCCACGTCCTCCGCCGAGCCCTGCTCTCTCTCGAACGCGAGCCACGCGTTGAGCAGCGTCACCCGCTCCGCCTTCCTCTCCCGCATGCTCTTGAGCGCCCGCTCGAACACCTTGCGCGTGCGGCCCTTGGCCTCCTCCGACACGCCCTGGTCCTCCTCCTCCGGTGCACCCTCGCCCTCGCCCCCGCCCTCGTCCGGCGCCCCTAGCTCGAACTGCGCATAGCTGATCCACACCTTGGGGTGGTCCGCCTTCTCGAGCAGCCGCTCGTACAGTGCCCGTGCCCGCTCGAACTCGCCCTCCTCCTCCTCGAAGTCGATGTACTTCTTCCACACCATCTCCGGCATGTCCAGGACCGGCTGCTCGATGCCCAGCTCGAAGATGGCCCGTGCCCGGTCCAGGTCGCCCAGCGCGCGCTCCAGCTGCGCCCAGTCGATCCACGTCTGGCAGTTGGACGCGTTGTACGACACGTGCTTCTCGTACAGCGTCCGGCATCGCGTGAACTCGTAGAGCTTCTGCTCCAGCGCCACGTAGCCTTTGAAAAGCGAGTCCTTGGGGCACATCCCGATCGCCCGTCCCAGCGTCTTGCGCGCCAGCGTGAGATTGCCCTGGCGAATGTCGAACTGGGCTTTCAGCAGCCACACCTTGGCGAACGTGAACTTCTTGTGCGGTATCAGGTTCAGGCATGCGTCATAGACCTGTCGCGCTCGCTCGATATCTTGGGCCTCCATCTCCTCGTATATGGCGTAGAAGATCCACAGGTAAATGTACCGCCTCCACAGTCGCTTCTCCTGTGCTGGTGGAACCTGGGCGACTGCCTTTTCGTAGACTTCCCGTACCCTGTCGACGTTGCCGGATGCCTGTTCCAAATTTGCGTAATCGATCCATGTGTCGTAGTTCTTGGCGTTCTCCTTCACCTGCTCCTCGTAAAGTCTCCTTCTCTTGGAGAGAATAACATCCTCAACGCCATCCCGGTCGCCAAATTGCTTCTCGAACACGGTGTACTCTGCGTGGAGCTTCATAGATCTTGACCGTGGGAGGTTGTCCAACGCGAACTTGAAGATGGCCCTGGCCCGGTCATACTCCTTGAGTTTTGCCTCGTACCTCGCAAAGGCAATGAATAATCGTTCGTCCACGAAGTCGTCCCCTAACGACTCGATTGCGGTCTGGAAAACCTCCCTCACCATGTCACTCGTCCCGAACTCCTCTTCGAATTTGGCCCATTTCAGAAAGTTACGCGGCTCAGGATGAACAAGGACGAATCGCTGCAGGATATTCCGCGCATTGTCGAACTCCTGATATCGCCTCTCAAAGTGGATGTAGGCGCTCCAAGCCCGCTCATCCGGCTGCCAAGTCATCCACCTCTCAAAGACCTGCCGACATCCTGGGATGTCGCCCAACCCTTCCTGGACGAAGACGTACTTGTACCACATCTTGTCCACGCGGGGCAACAACGTCACCGCGCGGTCAAGCAGGTTCCGCGCATGCTGGATGTTGCGCTCCTTGATCTCGAAATCAATGTACCGCATCCATAGCGCCGGGTTGGTGGGGAGCACATCCAGTGCGCGCTCGAAGACGGACCGCGCGCGGGCGAACTCCTTGTACTGGATCTCAAAGTCGGTGTACTGGGTCCAGTTCTTGAGGGACTGGCTATTGCGGCGGATGTAGTCCTCATACTCGCGGCGCTTGCGGCCCTGGAACTCCTTCAGCTCCTCGAGGTCCGCGAAGCGCTGCTCCGGCTTATCGAGTCCGCCCTCCTGCCTGTCGACGGCCTCGCGCAGGAGCTGCTCCGCGCTGATCTGGATGGGCGCAGCTCCCTTGTTCTTCACACGGGGGGGACCGCGTGAGGACTCCATTGCGGGCGAGCCAGTAGGACCAGTTGACGGTGACTGAGATGGGCCGAGGAGACCTGAGACAGACTGAAGCGTCGGTCAGACGGCTCGGGTTGGCCCTGATGTGTTTGGGCTCAAGATCGCAATATAATGGGCTGGTATGTGTGAGGGTGCTCTCGAGCACTTGAATCGTTTATTTTCATCGCCCCCATACATGGCTAAGCTTGCCTGGTCACTGCAGCCGCGCTAAGGCTGTGGAGCTCGCACGGACCACCAACTTTTTCCAACCTTCCTGCCTCGTTGCCTTGACAAAGAGCTTCTGATATCAACAGCTCCTTCTCGATTCGTCACATTCCTTCTTTGCGCAAGCACGAAACCGCGTCGCGATTCATATCCAGCCACAGTCTTACACAACAAAAACCCACTCCACTGATAGAAACGGGCAACATGTCTACGCTCGTGGACGAGCTGCTCCAGGACTTCGAGGACTCGGGTTCTGAGCCCGGCGACGCCCCGAACGAGGACAACTTCCTCGGAGCTGATGATGGTGAGGCTTCCAAAGAGGCGCACGGAAACGGCGACATGGATTTGGACGAGGGAGGCGATGAGGACGACGACGAGATGGGTGGCGTCGACAGCAGCAAACAAGTTCCAGAAGACCCCGAGGAAGCCAAGGCAAGGGTCGAGAAGATGCAGCTGAAGGACGTCAACGATGTGCGCCATATTGCTGGTCTCATGAAGACCTTGGAGCCCGTTCTTGAGGTTAGTATCCCGCCCTTGAGGTCCCCTCCGCCCTCCACTCCTTGTTCAAGACATCGTGAAGTGTTTACATCTTTATCCCTGGACATTAGCCCTGACCATTTACGTCCGGCCCTGCAGAAAATCGAATATTACCAAGCGCAGCCACCAGAGGCGCGAGATGCTAGTATCGGCAACATCGAGGACCACCCTGAATACAACCTCCTGACCGAGTCGAATCAACTATCCACATCTATCGACAGCGAGATTGTCCTCGTACACAAATACATCCGCGATCACTACTCTGTACGGTTCCCCGAGCTCGAGACGTTGATTACGAACCCCCTCGAGTATGCGAGGGTCGTTGCGATCCTGGGAAATGGTCCTCTTGATCCAGACAACGTTAAGACCTTGGAAAAGTCCAAGGACAACATCTTAAACTCTACATTAAAGGAGGTGCTTGACGGTCCGTCTCTCATGATCGTGACACTTGAGGCAACCAGAACGAACGGCCAAGATATGTCGGAGGCCGAGCTCAGCCGGGTGATGAGGGCTTGCAAGATGGTTGTGGACCTGGACAAGGCAAAGAGGACCTTGACGGAATATGTGCAATCACGCATGAACATCTTCGCACCAAATCTGACCGCTCTCGTTGAGTCTCTCACAGCCGCGCAGCTTTTGAACGGAGCTGGAGGCTTGACCGGACTGGCTAAGACACCCGCTTGCAATATTTCCGCTTGGGGATCCAAGAAGCAACAAAGCAGCGGAATGGCTACAAATGTCGGTGTCCGCCAGCAGGGCTTTCTTTACCATTCTCCAATCATCCGCAGTGTACCCAGCGACATGAAGAGACAGGCCATGCGAATAGTATCCGCAAAGGTCGTCCTTGCCGCCAGGGTGGACTGTGCACACTCCAGCCCGGACGGTTCTACCGGCGAAGATTTTAAGCAGCACTGCTTGGAGCGACTCGACAAGCTGCAAGAGAAGCCCCTGAGCAAGGGACAGCGCGCCTTGCCTGTGCCGGACGACAAGCCGAGTCGGAAACGAGGAGGACGGCGCGCACGGAAGGCTAAGGAAGCCACAACTATGACCGACCTGCGCAAGGCGCAGAACCGTGTAGCCTTTGGCAAGGAGGAGAAGGAAGCGGGCTACGGTGCTGGAGACTCCACCGTGGGCATGGGCATGATCGGACAAACAGACACCGGCCGGGTGCGTGGGACACAGATCGACGCGCGCACCCGCGCGAAGCTCAGCGGGAAGAACAAGGGCTGGGGCGGCCTCGCGAGCTCGGTCACGGGCGGCGCGGCTTCGTCGCTCAAAGGGTTCGGCCAGACACCCGGAGGCCTCGATCTGCGCGGCAATGGTCTACGGACATCTGGTGTCGGGACTACGGTGGGAGGTGGTGGAACCATGTCATCGCTCAACTTCACGCCCGTTCAAGGCCTGGAGCTGGTGGATCCCAAGGTTCAGGCGGAGTTGAAGAGGAAACGTGAGGCCGAGCAAGATCGATGGTTCAAGGGCGGCACATTCACACAGGTTGGTGGTGATAGCAGCAAGACGAGCGGTGATGGTGTCTTCAAGAAGCCAGCGCTGCCAGCTTCCAAGCGGGTTGACACAGGGGCGACGAAGAGGTGAGGAGGCATCGGAGCAGAGATTCCGGTGGAGGCGTCGCGTCTAACGCCACAGGCATGGGCGAATAGAAGACAAAGGGCAGCTATCGCGCTGGCTCCAGTCGGCATCTGGGGAGCAAAATAGGGTTTACTTGATACGAGGGCCCAACCAGTAAGCTGGTTAGTGTGTTGGGGAAAAGCATCGCGGAACCATGCAGTAGCCCATCAACCAATACAGCTCGCACGGATCTCAAACGTCGGCATGAGACTCGACCAGCGCGTCCTTTCCTGCGAGGTGACTTGTGGCGGTCCAATCTGTTGAACGCTCATGTGGACACCTGCCCGTGAGCAGACCTCCCGTGAAAAGAACACCCGTGGGAGAGTCTTTTGCCTGATATGGGGATGTGTAGATGTCGATGAACCAAGCACGATGTTCACATGTGCAGGTTTACATGACCCCAAGAGGAGCTCGGCCGTAGTCGTCAACAGCCACAACCTGACACACCAAGCTTGTTGAATCGTCCCTCCCAAACCTCTCAACCCCGCTTCTCAAAGCTTCCTCCCCAAGCTTGTCTGCACGGTCTCGCTAGAGCTTGCGCTCGGCTGCTCCTCGTGATGACTTGTGGCCACCATGGGGGCTGCAGTAAAAAAAGACAATTACTCGTCGCCGCTCTCCCGGACGCGGGATGCCGGGAGGGCGGGCAGGAATTAAGCGGGCTCGGCAAGATTTCCATTGGAAAAAATCCCCAGGCAAAACAGGATGTCGTTGTTATGATGATCTTCTGAAATATGGATGACAGGAATGTGGCGAAATGAACATGCGCAAGACATGTGTTGTGGTCCCTGGGTCTGGGAGTGGGAGACCCTGGGGCACAAACCCCGCTACTGCAACGCCAACAGCCGGCTACGTGATGGGAAATCTTGCTTTCAAGAAAGCCTAGGATGGGGATTTCTTCAGAATCCCATCTTCGCCCAGGCTAGCTAGCCCTCAGTAGTGGGCTGATCGCCGGAGCCCCGTCTACTTTCTTTTTTTGCTGCTTCTTGTGTTTTCGCCCCCCTCTCGTCACCTTTCTGGTGGGGAATAGTGCATCGTGGGTTCTGGAATTTTTTTTTTTTTCATTTGTCGCAAACCGTGGCCAACTGTCGCCCCAACATGAGTGGTGCTCCTACGTGCGTGGGCGCACATTGATTGACTTGACTGACTTGACAATGACGGCATCATGAGTGAGTCCGCCCGTCACTCTTGGCCGCGCCCGCGAACACAGATACACGCACCGCAGCGTATCAGAAGGGTCCACATAACAGTAAGCTCATTCCTCCACATTCACTTCGCCTGGGAAACCTGTTTGTCTCAGGGTCCTTGGGCCCTGCATGGGCCAAAATGCTCTTTCGCATGGTATTCGACCGGTCTGGCCAGAGACATGCACTGCTAACCTGCATTGCACCTGCGCGCGTGTGCCAGGACTTTGGTTGGGGTAGTACGGAGTACGTGGCGGGACGATACCGTATGTCGAGGCTAAGGACTAGTATGCCAGTTATTCACGGCTCTGGGATATGGTCTGGGGGGCCCATTGGTTGACTTGACAAGCGTAAAATCAGAATCCTGTGTTCGAGTCGAGGAAGGAATATCATATCACTTCCAAGGCTCAGGAATATTGTTGACCACTCGCAAGGCGGCCGCCAAGGGCCGTCGAGGTGATGAAACCCAAGAAGCCGTTGTCATGGCACTGTTACTCCGCAGCTGTTTCGACTTGACAGCCCAGCTGCTGGTTGGTGACCGAGCCCTCCTGTTCTGGCCAAGGGCTCACGTCCTGTTGGAGACCGCCGGTGAGATGACCCCTCTTTGTAGGGTGATCCCCTCCGAGATATCCGGAATGCTCGTGTGAGTGTGTTCTTACACCCTATGGAGCCTATCTCGAACCGGGACTCCTGGGCTTACTCTGGTACGGTATGGTCCCTTGGCTTGGGGTTCGAACTACCCGCTCCTCGTGTCGTCGGCATATTGGTCTTGGGCCCTCTGACTGTGCTGTGTGGCCGGGCTGATTAGTCCATGTCGTCTCATCAATTTGTATCGGCTCAGGCTTCCTTGTGGTTGGGCCTCCTCCACGTCGCGTTCGAAAAACGAGGAACCACCAGTCCTAGCTTGGCACCGAACCTTAAATGCCCCAGGTCGACGGTCTGGACCGGCCGTCTACGTCAACCTAGGGGTCGTAATCTGGAGCCTCCACAACCAGCTCGTTGCCTCTGTCGAATCCGAGCTTAGCGGCATCGCCGTGGGTTGTGACAGGAGCACCTACGAGTTCGATGTCTTTGCGGGGACAGAGTATAGCAACAGTACTCTCAACGACGAGTCTAACGGCAGCTCGGCAGCATGGCAGTTCTCCAGACTAGGCAGTCTAGATGGTCTAAAGACCTGAGTACCTGCTGCAGTAGATGGGTACCTGGTGCAGTAGACTAGCCATGTGCTAGTACCTACGGATGTAGAGATTGTGGTACGCGCAGCTAGTGGGAAGCAGCTCCTTGGTACTTGCCCAGCAAGTCCAGGCGGGACGGTACCTAGACACCTAGGTGAGTGGGCATTGGCTGGTTTTGTTACGTCACTGCTCTTTTGCAGCGTGGAGTATTGCGATGACCGCATGTAGTGTATATTTGCAACGGCAGGACAGAGGGTGCCCGAGGCCTTTTCTTTGTTATGGCATGAACATGAAGAGACAGACAGTCCCGAGTCTTGACCGAACGGAAAGCGAATGCCCAGAAGTCGGATCGGAGCAATTGCTCCTCAAGCTGTCAAAGGCAGAGAAGGGAGAGATCTCGATCCGGGCGGCCACGCGCGCAGGCTACCCCTCCCAGACAGGAAGGACCCCTACATTCCTGATGGACCCCAGCTCAGTTCTAGGGGTCCACCCACGTCCCCCACCCGGGTCACAAATCCATGTGCCTGCCCTTGTTGCCCTTGCTGCCTTGCCTTGCGCCCTGCCAGCTGCCAGCTGCCTGCCCTCCCCGGCCGTGACAGCCCGACTGTGGGACAGCTCGTCCGACGCTCTCTGAAGAATGAATGAATTTATTTCCTTCGACCCCTTGGCTTGTCGACGGATGTGCCCCATCAGAACCTGCAGTGCGTCACACTGACGTCCTTATTAGTACCCGAGCTCAAAAAGGGTTCTCACCCGGCATCTCAGCATCCGTCCGTACCGAGAGGATGACTCGTCAGACGACAGCATCTTCGCGCAGACGCAAAGAGACTGCTTGCCTCCCTGTGAGCCAGCTGGCTAGGCTATCTCACCGCACACGCGACAAGCCCAATGTCCAGTGCTGTTGCAAATGCTGCTGCACACCGCCGGCGCAAAGGGTCTCCTGCCAGAGGGTGAGAAAAAAAGGCTGGAATGGAGCTCCATGTCAGCTGTCCCTGAGCCCGAGCAGCAGCAATGCAAGGTCAGGCCTGGGGGTGCCACTCTAGCTGGCCGAGCTCCACCCCAGACAAGCGGCCCACACGTGTTCGGGGTGGGCCCTGTCTCGGCGCCAGCGGAAAGCCGATCCTCACCTGAACTCTCGATCAGTCTCCCGAATCTTACTGCAATCCTGGGACCCTGAAAACACAGCGCACACAAGCAGTACGACGACCCTCCAGGCTCAAAGTACCCGCACCCTTCCGTAGCGGCCCAGCCCACGCTGCAGTGCCCTGTGTCTTTCCACCGCCTCAGGGCCCCATCAACGGGCTATGTCACCACTTTCCTTGGAAGCTCGCGGAACTATTCCAAGGAACACCGCCCAGACGAAACGCGCAGCTGTCCCCCAAGGTCGCGTGGGTCCAGTTAGGTTGGCCCGAAGCGCTGGGAACACTCCGACACCGACACCAAAACAAAACCGCTAGACCAATAAATGTTTAGCTTCCTCCATCACCCTGGCCTCTGGTCTACTCATTCTATTTCCAAGGCAGAACATCATGCAAAACGTGCTTCTGTAACAGGCGGAGAGATCACTACCAAGTCGTTCAGATCGCAGAAAGGGGGCTATCCAGCAGAGCATAGGAGGAGGAGGATAGGAGGTCGTCGAATCCCCTCGGCAGGGCGACAAGGGTACACTCGGCATCCAGGGCGCCTACGTAGATAGCGATGCATACCCATCACCGATCTAGCTACTACACGCAAGTTGCCACCTGCCAGTAAATATCCATCAGGTCCCCTTTATGCTTGCGCGGACTGGAACATGGCGTGGCCAGCTTGGGCGCGACATACCGATCCGGATCGTCAAATCGGTCGGTTACACATCTGATGGATCGCGGTGCAGCAAGCAATGCGAAGCAAGCACTACGACACCCTCACTTTTCAGGACGAGCTCGTGTTTTCAAAGAGTGCTCATTAAAAGCGAGGCGCGTTCATGTGTCTCTGCGATGCTGATCCCAGTGTACGCACCTGGACGCCTTGCTGATCCTTTGTTTGCTCCCGGTTTCCAGAAGAAAACCCTACTTACGATGATGGGAAACTTGCGAATGCGCATGCGCAAAGAGGGGTGCCACGGAGAGGGGAAATAGACGCATTTCACTTTCGCAGAATGCAGGAGTTCCCTGCTCGGGACGGTGTCATTCGCCCACGAATTTCCTCCCGCAAGAGCTAAACTTCATCCTCGGGAGTCTGTTACGGGATGGCACGACCATCCTGCAGCATGGTATGCATCAACGACGGATTCCGGATGACCCTGTTGTCATCCATCCATCAGTCGACATCGTCTTGCCGTGAGTCGAGCTGTCGAGAGAGCTTGGCCGCGGTGGAGCCCAAGGCAAGGACCCCAATGCAAGTAACGCTACTTACTTCCCAAGTACTGACCTCCGACCCCCTTGTCGCTTTTAGCTGTCCGTGTCGGCGGGCTGGAGGATCGCGGCTCAAATTTCAAGAAAGCCCGATTATTGGCTGGCAGCTTTTTCCTACTTTTTTGTCGCCTATGGCCCTCGAGGTACTTACTCGCACACCCGGCCGAGCCACGCGACGGGCGAGGCATCCAGCACTGAAACGGGCTGACGGGTAGCACGGCAAAATCTGCCCTTGTCGCCCAACGATGAGGCTGTCACGATGAATCGGCGATCGTGAGGCCAGATTCAAGTCCTTCACGCTGGAGCCAATATGACAGGATTAGGGCGTCGGAAACCTGGTTTCCACTGCAAAGATTGTGCCATCAGTCGTCCCAGATGCCCACCTCCACAACTGCTACCGAGCCCTCGCGCGGATGTGTGATAAATGCGAAGTACCGCGCAAGAATCGTTTCCAGTGGGTGTGCACCGGTCGAGATAGCACCCTATTGGGAGTCTGATGGTCCAGATGTGGATGTCATTTTGGCGTTGCAGCCCTACCCAGATGGCCTGTCCTCAACCTGGGCATGCGGTCTCTTGGGCCGGTCCCTGATCATCCAGAGCGACCCTGCAAACCCTGCGCGACAAAAAGATTGTCCTTCCTACCACCGCGGCAGTACGGCCAGGTGCCAATGCCGAAGAATACCATCCCAGCGATCAAATTACCCATTCCATTCCTGGTCGTGAGACTGAAAAGAGCCGAGCCATAGATAGCATCATGACACACGCCAGGGTTTTCCCATTAGAAAATAAGCACCATCTCAAGCAGGCCAGAGCATGTCGAATGCTTCCGGGCCCCCGGTCAACTTTTTGGCGGCCATTTCCGTCCCTGACGGGCGTCAGCAAGCCGGCCCTGCTACTTGTAACACAGCTGGGTGCAGAAGAGGTCCAAAGAATCCCGGTCGGTACTCGACGTCATTGTTCTTGAATTCTCACGGCATGGAGGAGCCCCATAGCCCCCAGACTCATGCAGGAATATCCAGTGTGGTGCTGGGCCCCTAATAAATGAGGCCCACGCGTGTCAACATCTGAGCAGCCCGCAAGATGGCCGAGGTGACCGGTTGCGACAGCGGGAGGATCTTCCCCAGGAGTCTTGGGTCCGCCTGCGCGACCGAGTTTCATAGGCTTTTGAGTGCAGAAGTGGAGGTCAACCCCAGGCTGCATCCTGCGCTGTTGCTGATACGGATGAAGCTCGTTGCCGGGCAATCAACACTACAGAGCCAATTTGACGCATTGGTCGTACTACATAGTAGACATCCGCACGGGCGGACTCGACAGCAAACATTCCCGACATCGCCCTGCCGTTGATGCTCAGCCGTACGAACCTGTTGGAGGCCGGGCAGCTTACCCCTCAGGGGAGGCAATGCAGAGGTCATGTGTCAGCAGCGACTCGAGGGTGAAGTTAGGATCAGCATGTTTGGTGCTCAGCCGCGTGCCCGTCCGCGCCGGGCTCGGGCACCGGGCAGCCATCGGACCCTTGGGCGACTAGGAACGGACAGAATGCTCCGTAAAAAGCATATTTTCTGTCAACAAGAATCGGAGAGAACTTTGTTTGCCAACTCATCTGGAAAGATCATAGGAGAGCGAGCAGGTCTACGGGCTTGATCTCCAAGTTTCCGATGTGAGTAGGCGCGAAGCCTACGTGCCGAAGGCGAGGAACCACCCTGCAGGTATCACGAACACGACCCACAAGAGCGAAGCGTTTACTGTTCTCGCAAGACTTTTCTGGGATGGACAAGTTCTCTTGAAAGAACTCGTTTGGGATTAACGTTGTGTCTTCTCGACGCGAGCGCAATCCCGACTTCTGTCGGTGACCCGTGGAGGGGATTTCACTGGCGGGACTGATAAATTTTACCTTTGACTAAATGTGCCAGTGTCTGGGTTCTCAGATCGCGATTTGGACTCGCGGAAGGCTCGTGTGGGTGCAACGTCTCCTGTCACCAGGCCCTGTCTGGCAATGCGGTCTAGGTACTTCGGGACGGGGTCTTGGAAGTACTTCATCCTGTGGGTAGTCCCTCAGGGCCCGCAGCAGGGAGGACAGGGATAACCCTTTGTGGACTCCGAGCCCCCTCGAAGAGCCTGCGCCGAGAGGGGTCACCCATGTCGTGCGGTGCCTGTCTAGGGGGTATGACGAGAGCACAGAAAGCCCATCCGGTTTCCTGATTTTTCCCACAGTGGCCATCACTTCTCGATTTCAGAGGAAGACCCCCCTGTTCTGCCACGAGACCCCCCGCATGGACTCGTGCTAAATCGAGACCCCTCGCAGTGAACTCTAAAACCGATCAGGGATCCCGGGCTGGCCTGGGTACCGCCTGGAGTCTGTGTCCACCCACATCGTCTTTCAAAAAGGAACACTGCCGTCTATTTCATCAGTTCACCCGTCCTCCCCTCCCTACACTACACCCTCATGCCCATGGTACCAACCACTACACGACTGGCTTCTCCTGTGAACACTCAAGTCTACCTCGAATACTTCACCGGACCACAATGTATGTTACTTACTTCTGCCCTCACGAGGGCCCCGACCAGTCGTCGGAGCGTATCAATTGACATCTCGTAGCTGCCGCCGTGCCGCCAGCCCCAGTCAGCCCCTTCGACCAAACTCACCATGCCGTCAACTCACCGTGACGCCTCGGGACGCGTGATCTCTATCCTACACGATCCCAATGAGCTCGAATATGAGCCGCACACCTCCCAGAAGACTGGCCTTCACTCGCAGGGACCCTCATTCGGCCCGCTGATTTCGCACGGCATGCGAGGTCACGGCTCATACGCCTCGGCTGCACCCCACATGGAGAGTGTGCATTCTCACCCCAGCACGCCAGATCTTATGCGGTCCGACTCGTACGACTCTCAGACGAGCAATGATCCCGCCAGTCCCATCACTCCCAACAGCACTTATCAAGAGCAACTTTCTCCCAGGAACTGGGCGCAAAGCTCCATGGGGTTACCGAGCTCAGATACCTTTCACTCGGCGTCAAAAGCACAGACTACCTCAGGCCCCGCGTACCGTGGAGAAGCTCGCCCTGTACTTCCCCCGATTTCATCCTTCGCCAGTCTGCCCAGTCCACACACGGCAACAAGCCCGAATGCAGCATATTCATATGACGCCATGCTTCGGCACCACTCGTCCTCAGGCCTGGAAGAGCACCACTTTCGCCGCAGCTTCGATGCTCGCGAGGACTACCCGGCGTCTGTACTAGATGCCGGGGTTGAGACCTCGATGCAGAGAAATGTCGAGCATCACAACGACTTCAAGCACCAGGCCCCTTCCCCGTTGTCACTGGAACAGGACCATTGCATGGACCTCGATGAGGAAGATGAGTCGGTCGAGAGCAGTTCCCCGGGCAAGAAGGCGTCCAAGGGCAAGACGTGCGCCTCTCCCAAGCGTTACCCCTGCAAGTTCAGGGAGACGTACAGCTGCTATAAGACCTTCACCACCTCGGGTCATGCTTCACGGCACGCCAAGATCCACACTGCCGAGAAGACAGTTCCGTGCTCCTGGCCGGGCTGCAACAGGAGGTTCACCCGCTCCGACAACATGAAGCAGCACCTTGAGACCCACAAGAAGGACAAGCCGAGGGCCTCGACCCGACAGACCCGCCGGCCGTCCCTGGCCGCGATCCGACGCCAGTCTTCTTCGAGCAGGAGCAGTGTCAGCCGATTCTCGCTCCCGCGCGACACACCGCCACTGATGTCGCCGAGCATTGGGTCCACTTTGATGTCTCCGACCTTATCCGCCGAGCGCTGGAACAGGCCCGTGGCTTCGAGGACACCGAGCAGCGGCCTTGAGGCCCTCGCTATGGTCGCCGCAGACACGAGTCGCGCCGAGCAGGAGGCTTCCTACTACCAGCAACAACGGCCCCGACAGCACTAGCGAGCCGCAGACCTGGTCACAAGCCTAGTCGGCTCGGATATGTCGAAAGCCACAGGAGTTGTGGCGATCTATTTTATTGTAAATCTTTTTCGGGTTCCATTTCATCTCTTCTCCCTCATCTCGGACGGCCAGAGCGGGGACACGGATATATACCCAACACGAATCCCTTTCCTTTTGATCGGCACGGCGCAACATGGGACACGGAAACTAGACGGCTGCACGAATACGCATAGCAACCCGGCGTTCGAAACTTGATCTTTTTCTCTTCACTGTGTTTTATTCTTTTATACGCGCGGGCAAACTTGGAGCCCATGAGGCAACGAATGGTCCAAAAACAAAAGTGGTCGCAGTTGGATGGCGCCCACGCACCGCCGGGGTAGTGGAATTGCCCACCCCGAGTGTGGATAAGGCTCCCAACATGGCTTTCTCTTTTGTGTACATATACGACGGACAGACTAGCGGTCCAAATGTTCCACGGTTGATGGTATTTATTCATACGGAACTCAATGATACCACGGGAGGGGGTTCTGAACGTTCTTGCAAAAAAAGAGCCGCAGGCACACGACAGCGCGGCGTAATGCAGCTGCGTGCATATTAGTGGGCGCAGGAGGAAACGGCAGAGGGTGGACTTGGGGGCTGAAGTTGAGCGAGAGAAGGGGGACTTACTTGAACGCGCGTCAACGCGCGACGCCTGGAAACAAAGCGTGGGCATCCTTCGCTCTGCCCGCTGAGCTTGTTCGAGAAACAAATACCAGTCAAGTCTAAACAGAAGAGGATTCCCAACCATTTGTGACATATATTCCTTGAGCGCCTCCGATAGTATCCTTATTTCCCCAAGGCCTGAGCTGGAAGTGAATTACACACTTCAAATTTCATCACTTGACTTGGGTACAAAGTGTTGACACGTCTCGCTGGTCAAGAATGCTTCTTTCAGAGTGCTGAATCTGGACTGAAATAAAACATACTCTCCAGCAAACAGCGCATTATCGTACATGCCACTCATAGATTATCCTAGAGTGCGCTTCCAATGACGATATTATCTCTCAGGAAGTTGATCTATACAATGCCATACATAACATTCTATACTCTGGCAGAGTCATTTTAAGGAAACACAGTTTTGTTCTATTCTCATAACGAATGCAGTCTGACCTCATCCGCATACTTGATGACGTCCCGGATTGTAGCTAAAGTGGACACCAGTACTTCAAAGGGTCCCAAGCAGGAAGGCATCTAGTTCGCCGGCATCGTCGCCAAGATACTTACTTCACCCAGAGCGTTATAGCTCCCGTCACGGATCTAAGCCACTTTCAACGACCAGATCCATCCATTGTGTACAATGTACCTGGGCCGGCTGTCTATGGAAAGTGGCCCCTAGTGCCCGTCAGGCCGCCTTGCGGAGTGCTCGTCGATTTTGGGCACTCAGATACTGCCTTCTCATCGACATCCAGCACGTTCAATGTCCCTTAGGCAGTGTGACGACGACCTCTTGTTTGTCATGGATACAAGCCAGAAAACAGTTTCGAGGATACGATATCTCAAACACGGCCCGCAAAGTCCTGGATTCAAACTCGGTGAAGTTGCACATTGACAAATGGATATGTTATTGTTTGTGAAGCCGAACACATGTGTTGTCTGGGTAAAACAAACTTTTCTCGGAATCAATGTGTATCTCTGGACGGTAACTTTTTCTGAATCAAAAGAGAAACAGCCATCTTTGATCAAAAGTACCTTTATTGTGATGTTCTTCAGAAGTTCTTAGCGTTCACTATCCGTACATTAAATCCAGCGAGAACGAAGATATGATACATTCTATAGCCTTCCTTTCCCCTGTTTCCAACACATTCTGCTCCGCGAAGCTCGTTCTGTCGGATCGACACTCGGTTCAGAAACAGTCACCCTCTCAGGCTAGCTGTCTAACTAGAAAGGTGCTTTCGTTGGGATAGGTTTAGAAACATTGACAAAAAGGTTGTAGAAGGGGACTTGTCTACACAATCCCAGATTCACCACCACCTGGACCCTTTCCTACCATGACATCTAAATTTTCTCTTAACTAGTATATGATATACTTCGTGGTGACACCTTGTGCTTTTGCTGTGCTGGAAGAGATCCGGCACTATCCCATCTCATCTACAGCCTAGCTCCTCCGTATTGGGAGGCAAGCCACTTGGCGATTCAAATGAGTTTAGACAGATTGTTTAGTCGTGGCTTGGAAGTGGCTGGTTAGGCGGTGGGTGTTTTCCTGGTGATTGACATGGTCGCCTGAGTCTTGCTGTTGGTGGTGCGCGGCCCCAGCGCAATCTGAGGCCTCTCATAGCCATGCCTTGACCATCACAGATTTTCAAGAAGAAGGGAGAGATTCATATCTACAAAAACGGAGGGTATATCCATATATATTGCTATTAATGCATTAACAACGCCTTACACCTAAATTAATATATATAACGTTATTTTGCTCTTAGCAATGTTATAATATATTAAAAATAGTTAACTTATTATTTTTTTAATACTTTTTAAGGTTATAAATTACTTAATTATACTTAATTATACTTAATTAAGTAATATTTATTAAAATAATGTTTTTAATATTAAATTAATTAATTTTATATATATTTAATTAATTTAATATAATATTAATATAAGATAATTATATTAAGTTTAATAATAATAAAGGTTGCATAAAATGCTGATGGTTATAATTATAAAGGGCATTATAGGGTGGTATAATGTGATTGTAATCATATGATATTTCTTAGTTAGTAGGTATGGCTGTGGATGTACCCTCCGTTTTTGTGGATGCAAATCTCTCCCTTCTTCAAGAATGTGGGCTGTCTGGATCGAACGCATCGTTCGAGTCTAAACTTCCCTCACACAAGCTCTCAGCCTGCTTGCAAACAATTTTGCAGCATCGTTTGCTGGTGGCAATCAGGAGTGAAGGGTACGAGAGAGTAGAAGAGGATGAAGGGAAGGTATAGGAAAGAAAAAAGGGAATTATTGTTCCACAGCAGCGACCCAACACTTGTTAGAAGCGAGAGTTGTCAGAGCTGACGGCGATAGGGGCGTGTTGCGCAATTTCGAACCTACACAACTCGCCACTACACCATGCGCTCCGAGCTGTTGCAATCTCACATCTAACATGTCCAGCTTGTGTATTCGAGTTGTGTTATTTTGTAACGTTGACTACTTCCCTTCCTCGATTCCTCTGCCAGACGTTCAGAGCGCCGTCGTCTAGGAGGAGGGGGAGGACACCCAGCCTGTGTTGCCCACGCCGCGTCACAGCTCCAATCGAGCTGTGGAATTATTCCCAGCCACAAGCTGCCTCATGACATGTTGGAACTTCGCAGCCGTCCATGCGGGGCCAAGCTGGGAGAGAGGCAGCAGCATAGTGCAAGAGAGGGTCACCAATCGCTATTGAGCGGGGGTTTGTGTCGATGTTCTCGACATGGCATGTTTAATTTGCAATGGACGTGGATAGGCTGAATTCATCGCACCCCACGTCCCAAAAGCCAAGCCTGGGTATCAAACTCCTTGCTCACATTGCCTGTCCCCCCACCCCCTTGTTGGCTGTCCATGAACTCCCCAAGTTTTCATGAAGAGCTACCCTCTTGACTGACCGACAAGGCCAGCCATACCATCACCAAAGACAAGTCTGAAATGGTGGACTTAGTCTAGCTCTCAGGATCCCGCGTCGCTGTTCCCTGACCCCAGCACAGTTGGTATATTTGGTAGGCTCCTGGCAGCCTCCGTCGCGTCGAGCTCGTACGCTACCTGGCCCGATCGTAGCGCAGGCATGGGGAGCTCGATGCGGTTCGGGGCAAACGGCATCCCGCGCAGCGCGGCGTCTGCGATGTGGCAAAAGGTCCACTGGTCAACGAAGCGGCGGTAGTCTGGGCTCTCAGTCAGCAGCTGCAGATTTAAATTCATGGTGTAAGATATGTTCTTTCAAGGAAGGGAGGAAAATGGGAGAATACTGACCGCTCTCCCGCGTGAAGCGGACCCCCAGCCAGCGAATATCCAGCGGCACGGTTGTCGTGGATATCTGGCCCGCGTCCGAGCCTCGTTCTGCCGACCTCTGCTTGCTTCGCCACGAGGACGGCGACGAGAGGGAGAAGCTCCTCGCGCGGACAGCGTTGGGCGCGCTCCCGCGTCTGCCTATCGCGCCTAGCCGGCACTCCTTGTGCTTGTCATCACGGTTCTTGAGCTCTTCTTGGAAGTCGGTGACCTGATATTCTCGGTACCGCCGTTCGCGCCGATTGGACGGCTTGTTCGAGTAGAAGGTAAGGCAGTGGTGCAAAGAGAGGCGGTCCCTCCACAATTTGATTCTCTGTATTGTTGCCAGGCCTCTTACGGCCCCTGTCAGTGAGTCCGTCCTGCCGTGGGTGTCGGAGAAGACAACATCAACGTCGAAGTAGTCGACAAAGTCCTGTCTTCGTAGGTCGCCCTGGAATCGCATGGAGCCCTCGATCGAAGTAAACTCGTATCTCACTTCGATCACTTCGTCATGGACTACCGTGCCGTCGGCCGTGGTGTATCGTATCCTGTATGGCTCTCGGAATGTAACAAACAGCTCCATCTCCGCTGGGTCGGAATAGGGCCGGTGTTGGCCATGTAGCGTGACGGGTTGCGCCTGTGCTGGGAGGCCCAATGGGACTGCTATGAGTGTAAGCACACGTCGACTATAGATGGTCTTTTCAGTCGTACGCACGGAATTGTTCCAAGATCTCGCCTTGGTAGCTGCTCTGCCAGACAACTCGGCGAGTGTCCCCCTCTAATACCTCCCATGGTCCAAGGTAAACTGTGCGCTCGTGCGGTGTGCGCTCGAAAAGAGTAATGGTAGCCTGGTAGCCCGGGGGCCCGAGGTCCAAGGGACGGAGTGATGTGACCGGGAACGAGGGCTCGTAAGTCACAGCGGAGACGGAGGAGCTCGTCGGTGTTTGCGTGAGGTGTGAATGTGTTCGACTGAGGGACGGGACAGCTAGAGACGAGGAGACGTAGGACGACGATGAGGACCCGGATTGCATGGATCGACTAGAGGAGGAGGCCATGGCTGGGAGCATCAGTCCCCGGGCGTCTTGAAGCCCAGCTGCCTTTGAGCTTCGCCAATGGCAAAACTAAGGTAGATAGTGGTCCGTGTCGAAGGGCATGCTATCGATTCCATGAAATTTACAGCAGCAGCACCGCCCGAGAATACTTTCGAGATCCCAGGAATGCTTGCGGCCGCGATGCCGGCTTGGGAGGCGTGGTCCTTCACGGCACGAGGCGGTAAGATATATGGGAGGTGCGCCTGGGCAGACGGCAGGCCGGGAGGACTTGGCGAGCCGGGAGGCTTCCGTGGAGCAAAACAATATTGGCGGATGAGGGTGAAGGAGTGACGACAACTACACGCCAATGAGCTACAGTCCGCAGGGGGATGTTTCCCGGGAGAGAGCGAACGCTTCACTGGAAGAGGCAGCCGTTGAAGACCCAAAGAGCACTTGGGCAGGTCGAGGCAGCGATTAAGTTTGCGACAAGAAAAGCATCTCTGTCATGGCCGAGCTCGAGGGTCAACGGTTGCGCTGTGTGATTCGTTTCAGGGCGGGCCCATCGCAGCTGCAGGCGTAGATGAGGTCGAGATCACCAGTCTGGGTATCTTATCGGAGAATGGATGATTTGCATTGTTCGTTGCTGCTTGCACCCTGTTCTGCTCTGCTCCCTGCCATGTGTCTCTTCTGGCTCCTCACTGGCCGTGGCACTGTTTCTCAGGCCTGGGGCAGGGTGTTGATGTTGCCGAGCGTACTCCGCGCAGGGCATGCAGGCTGGCAAGGAGAGTAGAGTTCAGGGAGAGCGGGGGCATCGCGGGACGCCATTGGTGGTCCCGCCGGGGGTCGAGATGGGCTCAGGGGCCCCGGACCAGGAGATGGCGGGATGCAGCAAATAGAGCCCGGCACACGAGCACATGCCAGAATCCGACGACGGGATTGCACCGTTGCAACTCGGCCGGGCTAAGCCGTTCCGGGCGGGGTGCATGCTGATGGCATCACTGGCGCAGCCTCGCCCTTTCTCGCACTCTTCTCGACCCCCCGCCATCCGATAGCTGCTGGTCTGTCTGAGAAGCGTTCGTGGCTCCGAGGGTTGGGCCCCTGGCGGCGGAGGGTGCTCGCTGGGTCGCATGGCCAATTGGTCCAGCAGCGAGGACGGGTGCCGGAAAGACGCAGGCACGAGACAGTGAGCGATCTTAATATAGAATGCCGATGAAACAACCCCAATACCGCTGGCACGACCCCAAGCACACCAAGAAGTGACATTGCGGTCCAGTCGTGGTGCAGCAATGCGCAGCAGCGTCGGCCAAGTTGTGTGACACCCCAGAACCAGGCTGCTGGGTACCTAGCGCGCACGAAACATCAGGCTGCCAAGCCTATAGCCGGGTGCTGAATCGGGGCCGGAAAGGTGGGAGATTGATGATGCAGGTGGTGCGGATGCAAAACTTCAGAAACATATCGCCAATGTCTGATCTGGCCTGGTCCGGTGTTAGCTGCCCGCCTCTATTTTTACACTGAGCGTGCGGAAGAGAAACAGCCGAAAGCCCAAAACCGGGGCGCTCCCGGCGGGATGAGGCTCTATAATTATCATTTCTAGTCGTGATGGAGAAACAGGAGTCTTCTCCGCGATTCGGGCGTGCCCCGGAATTTGTGTTTGTGACAGCTCGGCTGGGACCGATTCGACGAGGTGCTGGTGGATCGACGAGCCATTGATTGGCAACGGGGCCACTGACAATGAGCTGTTGACGTCGGACCACAACTAGGGGCTACGGCCAATGTACCATGTACCATGTAGTCTACCCAGATTAGTGATGATCGAGCTGCCTGCGCCCTCGACAGCTCATCGTCTGTCGCACCTGCCCCACGTGGGCAATGCGCTCATGTTGGGGCGGCAGCGCTGGAGCACCAGCCCAGCCTCCAAGAGCGGCAGCAGATAGAGACAAAGAAAAAAGCAAATTGGCTTCTGGGTGGTGTGGCCAACATGCCCGGTGTCCATTTTGTGTTTGCGTGGTGGACGCCACAGGCAAGAGGCAGGCGAGTGCGTGAGGCCGGCCGTTGATGTGATAGGCAGGTGCAACGGGCCATGTCTGTGTCCGCCAAGCTGGACCGGGGCGAGACTGTCTGTTCCCATGCCAGGCTATTGTTTTATCAGACTGCAAGTGCAAGGTGGTGTGCACCCATTCCCTGTCGTCCTGGGGCTTAAGTCTTTTGCCCTTAGCACCCAGCGACTGGCTGATGTTGGTTGAATTAAACTTCCTGCCTCGGATTTACACGTTTCGACGAGCCCGACCCCGTCCTGAATCACACCCGCTCTGCCACTGGCCCGTTCCATTGATCGTCCTGATCGTCCGTTTGACGGGTTCTTGATCCAGATCCAGATCCAGGTCCAGGTCCAGGTCCAGGTCCAGGTCCATGTCCATGTCCATGCCCGTACCCATCCGTACCCATACCCATACCTCGCCAAAACACACGCACAGCTACGGCTACATACAGCTCCAGCTACAGCTCCAGCGTCGACCCAATCGGGACTCCTGGCATGGCTTGACCCAGCCTCGGCCTTGCAGCCTCGCAACTCTCATACATGATCCTCTACGCCCACTCGCGGGGAGCTGAAGCCGAACGCCGATACTATCATTATCTCTATCATTATCCAGACAGCACATATTCTTGCTGCGTTGTTGGCTGTCTCGCCCAGCACTGGCCACGGCCGACTGATAATCACTACCCTCAGAGTTATTACTTATTGATGTCTCACAAAATGGCCTCCTGAATATCCTCGATAGATCTCCCCTGGTAGCGCTTGTAACCTCATTAATCGCGTACACACACCCTGTTGAGGTGCTAGAGACGGCCCACTTTGCACAAAATGCCGCGAAACATGTACCCAGACGACGCGGAGAGGAAGAACCGTGGATTCTTGGGCTTCGACAGCTCTGCCCTGCCCCCAAGAGACCTCCAGGTGAGCCTCCTCTATACGGACACAGCCTCGTGTATGTGTAAGCATTTCAAGTAACCAACACACCCTCCCAGGACCGCCAGCAGTTACGTTATGAGCTGGACCTGAATTCCTGGAACCTGAGAATCTGGGGTGTTGCTGCTTCCGGGTTCCTCACTGATTCGTAAGTCTGACTCGCCCGATTCTGCATCTACACAACCAGTTTCTTGTAAACAGCGAGCTCTGGGGGCTGACAGGAACGCAGGTATAACCTATTCGCGAGCAACGTCATCCTAACATCCATCACCTTCGTCTACTTTCCCGATCAAAGGTGGCCTGGCCTCGTCATAAACCTCTTCACCCTCTTCGGCTCGGTGTGTGGCCAGATACTTTTTGGGTATCTGGCTGATCGGTATGGACGAACTAGACTGTAC
The DNA here is from genome assembly GCA_014872995.1 of Diaporthe citrichinensis. Taxonomy (NCBI): domain Eukaryota; kingdom Fungi; phylum Ascomycota; class Sordariomycetes; order Diaporthales; family Diaporthaceae; genus Diaporthe; species Diaporthe citrichinensis. Next base: position 510,278 of record JADAZR010000003.1, read on the forward strand.
GGCATTGAGCTCGTACTTGTTATCGTCTCGACCATAGGAGTTGCCACAAGTAGCTATGGCTATGGCGACATGTCATTCCTAGCTTTGTTCACCTGGGTCAGTCGGACTTCCCAGAAGAGATGTCGACCCACAGCAGACTAACATCCAACTCAAAACAGTGGCGATTTGTTATGGGCGTTGGGATCGGCGCTGAATATCCTCTCAGTGCTGTCATCACCTCAGAATGGTCTAGCACCTCGTCCCGGGCCACCATGATCTCCTCCGTCTTCATGATGCAGCCAGTTGGCCAGGCACTCGCCCAGCTCGTCGGTCTATGGGTGGTAATAGGGCAGAACAACCGGTACGACCTACAGGGCATGCAGTGTGGGATCAACGACAAGTACGAACACGAGTGCAAGCAGATCATCGATGGAATCTGGAGGATCGTCATCGGGTCCGGCTGCGTCCCGGCTCTCCTGGCCATCATTTTCAGATTCTTCTTGTACGACTGCGGTCTCTACAGCCTGGAGGTCAAGGCAAAACCGGGGACTGCCTTTCGTGATACGCAGAGGGTGTATGGTGCACCGCCTCCTGCTGTCAATGTTGACAGCCCTTATTCCCCTGGGGGCTACCAGGCTCAGCCCTTCCAGTTCATGCCGATCCAATTTTCCCGCGAGGACCTGTACAACTATTTCATCACCGATGGTAACTGGTACTACCTACTAGGAACCAGTGCAACATGGTTCTTCTTGGATGGTAAGTGCTTGACGGTCACCTCCCTAACCCCCTAAATATGTCTATGGCGTCGCTACATGTATCGGGATTTGTGCTTTCTCTTCCGAGTTGCCTCGCCATTGAGTTCCCAAGAGCGAAAGTCGTTGGAGAATGCTAACTTAAACTGTTACAGTCAGCTTCTACGGATTTTCCCTCGACAAGGGCAGCACACTCGCGGACCTCTGGGCGACGAGCCTCAAGCCGGCCGTCACACCCGACCTGTCTTGCTGGAACTCCACCCTCGACGGTGGGAATTCCACAATACCTTTATGGAACGAGTACGGCATACCGGCATGGCAGACAGACTATGCCAAGCCGTGCTCGACAATCTACGACACACTTCTGGACCAGGCCAAGCAGTACCTCCTCACGGTGTCTATTGCATCAATCGCCGGCACTGCCTGCTATACCTTCGCGGCAAACCGCCTGCACCGCAGACACTTTCTGACCGCGTCGTTCCTGCTGCTGATGGTCCTATTTCTCATCACTGGAGGGGTTGTAAGTAACACCCAACGACATAGTCACCTTTCCGTGCTGTGCCAAAAGTCTTTTCATATTTGGCGAAGTCTTCGACCAGCGTCAGGTGTATCAGGCGCTTCACACAGCACACCAGATTTTCCCGTCGATATCCCTCAGTGGGCGCGAACCCAACTAATCCGTTCTGTCGCAGTACTATGGCGTCGCTCACACCTCTGCCGCCCCAGCGACAGTCGTCTGCGTCGCGATCTGCCACTTCTTTTTCAACTTTGGTAAGCAGTTTCATACCAGCTGAATGAAAAATTCGCTATGCAGATGTCTTCTAACATACCGTAGGCGCAAACACCTTAACTTTCATAATACCCGCGGAGATTTTCCCAACCTCATACCGCTGCACCTGCCACGGGATCTCGGCCGCAGCAGGCAAGATCGGGAGCATGGTGGCGGTGCTGGTTGTCTATGGCATCAACGCGGGCTACAGGTCGTCCACACGTCAGGGTCTCATCTTCCTGCTCTTCTCCCTGTTCATGGCCATGGGCGCCGTGTGCTCCTGGGCCTACCTGCCCGACATCCAGCGGCGCGTGCTCGATCGCGAGACCGGCAAGCCTCTGCGGCTCGAGAACAAGAACCTCGAGGACCTCGGTGAGGGCCGCGAGCGCGCCAGGAGGGACGGCGAAGTCGTCACCGTCGGGGAGAAGCTGCGCGAGCTGAGGAGGCGGAGGCGCGGCGCGGGATTCTCACTCGGCTCGGGCTCGGGCGGGCAGGAGGTGCGGGGGCAGGATATCGGGATGATATGACGTTTTTTGTTTCCGTAGAGACAAGTTTGATAGAGGCAGCAGGCATGGTAGGGAGGGCATCATATATACATACCTTCGAGCCAAAGTGCCATCACCTCCTCACCCGCACCTTATTGAACCAGGATTACCCGCGGTGGCGAAGAAACAGGCCTAGTTCCACAACTGTGGAGGGCTGTATTTACTTCATAAAAGTTGAACGCCTGATCTATCATGCAAATGCCCATTCGAATCATTTTGGCTGGTGTACACATCGGTCGGCATCATCTCGCCGTTCCGGCATCACTCTCCCCGCTAACGCTCGCACTCGCATCTGACAGCTCCCCGCTGGGGCTTCCACCATTCCCGCTGCCAGTGCTACCGGTCTTACTTGACTCCCCGGACCCGGAGCCCGACCCGTTGAGCATCTTCCTCTGTGGGACCTCCAGCCGCGCGACAAGCGACCCGCCGATGCCCTCCTCCCCCTCTCTGTTCCCGGTCGCAATTCTAACGTTGGCCATCTCCAGCGCCTCGCGGAGCGTGTCACCAGTCTCGTCCAGCGCGGCCAAGAACCTCGCCAGTTCTTTGCACAGCTCCCAGTCCTCCTCCCTCATCGCCCTGCTCAGCAGCCTTACGCTCTGCTCCGACGCGGACGACAGCTCGTCAAACGTGTGCAGGATGAGCAGGTACCCGCCCGCAGTCTTCAAGCTTCCGCGCTGAAGGCTCTCTTCAAACAGCTCTTGCGGTGGGGGTAAATACGCGAACAAGGTGCGCCAGGAGCGTACTTCGGTCTTGCGGGTGCATTGCACTACGATGTCCAGATACTCCTTGAAAGACGAGAGCAGCGATAGGACGCGAGGAAGGATTGCGCTCTCGGGAGGAGGCGAGGGTGACATGTCCACTTCCTCATCGAGGACGTGATGGAGGAGGACCTCGAGCGCGTGCGCGAAATATTCCAGATGTTGGTACTGTTGAGCGAGGTAAAGGGCTGCTAATGACTTTCCGGCGATGAGGTGGTACCGTAGGATTTCGGGCAGGAAGAGGTTGGTCTGAGTTGATGTGATTAGTGGTGTAGATGAGGCGAGGCTGTGCAAGACTTACCCGTATTGAGAAGCGGAAGAACGAAAAGTTGATATCCCTCCTCTGGACAAGGTCTGGCTCAACACCGAGGATGATAGCTTTCTCGAGCAGAACGGAAAGTGGATAGAAGTCGATGCTTATGGCAACAGCGGGAGGGAGCTCGCGGTGGTTGTCGCCTGAGATTGCATTTAAAACCTTTTGCATATCTGACCAAGCCTTCAGATCTCCACCGTCGAACATCCACAGAGAATTGAAAAGATCCTCGTTCTCGGCCTCTGCGGGGATATTAGTGCGAGGGGGGCCGATTGGGCTCAGAAACGGCTGGTCTTTCATGGAGACGTAATACTCCACGTTCTGCGCGATGACCCGCATATCGTACTTGAGCTGGCCGTCGTCGTTCAGTGAAGGTCGCAGCAACACAAGCTTGCCGTCCACTAGAAATAGGACTGATGCGACGGCAACATCCTGTGATGGGTCGCCCTCGACGAGTTGATTTTCTGGTAATATCCAGCTCAGGCCCCGCACCCTGGCAGGAGACCTGACGATGCCGTGAAAGGCAATCTGACCTACTTGCACAAGCCGGACAGAGCTGCCGAATGGGGCAAATATGAAATGGTAAAGTAGGTTGTCGTAGGTGTAGACCAGAAGTGAGTCTTCACCCGAAGGCGTAAGGAGGACGACCGGTGCGGGCATGGAATGGACGTAGACGACAGACGCATTGTCCAGATCCTTCTCTCGCGAGAAGAGGCGTAACTCGTAGGACTTTTGGACCTCTACGGCGGCCACCAGGACGTTTTGGTACCAGCACATGCCGCCTCTGACTTGGAATTCATTCTCCATATCCGTATTGGAGAACGTCTTCCACCGCCCGCTGTTAACGCTGTAGTGAGCAAGACCACGACGGCCAGCAACAGCCAGATAGCGCCCATCTGAAGAGATGACAGTGCACCGTATTGGCCACTGATTCAATAGATAGTTCGCTGGTATCCTGGCTGTATGCCAGAGGAAGGGCTCTGCTGAGATGGTGCTCATATCTGGGAGGTCATATCCCCTGTAGATCATGACGCTTGACGTGCTCTGTAGGACGGTCCGGAAAATGTTCGAGGAGCTATAGCAACCAGTGACAGCGCTTCTCGCCATCTCCAGCAGCCAGAGAGCCTCGTGTTGCAGTCCAACCAGGAGGATCTCTGAGCCACCCCCGAGCCACGAAGCGTCCTTGATGCCTGAGATCCATTGCTCGTCATGCCTGGACACGAGATGCTGATCGACCCCAAAGCTGCTGCTCAGGGGCTTCCCGTATACACTCCACGTCGCCCACCCCTTCTCGTAGCCCGCAAACAGACAGTACCCGTCGGGAGAATAGCTCAACGTAGTCAATGGGCCTGAATGAGAATCCGATACAGACAGTCTGTGGATGTGGGACGAAGGTACGTTGCCAGAGTAATCCCTGACTGTATAAACTCGGATGGCGCCGTCTTCGCACCCGAGCGCTATAAGCGAAAACCGAGCGTTTATGACGGCATGTGTCCCGCGGTCGTGCTTTCCCTGTGGAGTGTGGAAACAATGCCCTTTGAACAGCCTTTTCAGGTCCATCTCGCCAGTATCCGGGTTGGGCTGACCCTTGGGCGTCCGCTGGACAGCGTACGCCTTACCGTCACTTGTGATCCAAGTAGACAGGTTCATCGACCGGTCATTCGTCATTTCAGTCACGGTCACTTTCTTCCCGAGCCAGGCCATTTTGCTCAACAGCTCGGTGCTCGTCTGGCTGCCTGAACTGTCTGGACTCCAGCGTATACATTGTACCGCGGCTGGCTTCTGCGTGGCCACGACGACTTCGTCATCGAGCGCGAGGGCGCTCACTATGCCGGCGTCCACCTTGATGACCATACGGAATCGCACACTGATGTCGCGCACGCCCTGGCCCTCCCCGGCCCCCCAGAGGATTTGGTCGGGAGCAGTGTGCCCCGGGCCACCCCAGTGGCTTTGCCGGCGTCGCTGAACATTGGTATGACTGGTAAAGTAGGGTTTATAGACTCGCGACTCGGAATCGGTGGCCAGCGAATACGTAATGAGGAAACCCCGGCTGGTTCGCACGACGAATATGGCGGAGTCGGGCCTGAGCAGGAGGTCGAGGTTGGTGCCGTAGGAATCGAGGGAAGCTTCGGACCGCACAACGACAGCAAGTATCACGGTGGGCTATACATATTATCAGCTTTGCTTGTGGGTACTCGAGGGCTGGGTCGGAGTAGGCATCGCACCTTGGCCTGCCATATGGTCATGGAGGTCGCAGTGATGACGGCGAACAAATGACCGGGGCGCGCAACGCGCAGTGCCAGAATGGGTTCCTTGAGCGGTATAGCCGCGGGAACAGGAGCTGGCTCATTGCTGGTGGAGGCTTCTGACGCAGAGTCGAGCAGGTCATGCTCTACAGAGTTGATTCCGGGCGTCTGGGGCGTTATTGGGGTGACGGGAGTGGGTGGGACAATGTCATAGCTCGAGGCAGATGCGGAGTCGGAGGTCAGGAGGGAAGCCTTGTCAGCCTTGTCTGTGGCATCCTCAGAAGGGGCTGGAGGAGGCGGGAGGCCATCATGGGAGACGACGAGGTTGAAACTGGCAGTCTGGGTGCTGCTGGTGGCATAAACTCGAGGTGTGCCAACGGGCCAGTACATGGCTGGCTGTTGGGAGCCAAGAGGCAGGATGTGTCTTCATTCGTGCCAGTCCAATGGCTGCTGTATGGGGTGCACAAGTGATGGGAATCCACTGCCACCAATTAGCTCATCTTGATTGGTCTCTGTGAGTGAGGTGGCAGGTCCAAAGTCAAGGGTGTAGAGAGGTTGCGACTGACATGTGGTGAGAGGTGGCTCCGGCTGAGCAAGGCTTCCTTTCGTTCGTGACGACAGGTTGGGATCAGCTTAGCGGAGCTGGCAGCCCTGTTTCCCGCCTGCAGGGCCCTGTTACAGTGGGCCAATGGGAATCCAAGGGCCCTGGGCGGCTGAAGCTTACTACCATAGTACCTAGGTATGGACCTCCAAGGTTTGGCACTAGGCAAAGAGCAGCATTTCGAGCTTCTTGAGAAACAGGCATGGTAGATATCTAAGACACCTGGGCCATGAGGAGAGCTGCATCAATTCCTGGTATAGTTCACACCCCATTCACAGCTTTCATACCCCAGGATTCTGTGACATGTTTGTGAAGGGTCAAGCAGCCTTTGTACTCTCTTTCCGACTTCCATGACACAGACCATATGTGAGGACCTGGTTCTTGGGTAGCCTCTCCCCTGTTTCTCCCGTGCTCTTCAACCTCAAGCTGGTCTATCTTCCCAGTCTTACAGCCACGAAGCAAGCGACTCACTCGAGGACCTATTCAAGCTTTCATTATCTGAAACTCATTGGCAGCCGGGGGCATATCAAAGACCAACCCACTTTTTGGTACTGGTATGTCAAACCAGCCCAGGTTTTAAATCCAGTTGGACCTGCAGATACTGACCGAGGACGAGTCCTAGACGAGCCCGACAACCAAATCACCAGCCTTTGTCTCGGTGACTTCCCGGCGCACTGTCGCTTGCAGCCGAGATGGCCCCTCTGAAGCCTCGAAGTAGTATCTTCAAGCAGAACTTTGCAAGTCACTTCAGCCAGCAGAGAGCCCAGGCATATTCTGACACATCAAGAGGTGGCTCATCTCACAAGTACGTCCTCTGCCAGCCTGCGTCCACAATGATCCTCGCCACCCCGAGAAGGCCCATTGTTCACCAATGCGAGGAACAGAAGTAGCTTTATTATAGACTTGCTGATTCTTACCAGCATCCGTTCCATCGCATGGAATCCTCAAGGCAGCCTGATCGCCACCGGCGCTGCTGATAAGACGCTACGAGTCTGTGAGTAAATCGACCTCACCCTTGAGGGCCTTCCAATTCGGAAGTTAACGAGAGTCCTAGGGAACCCGGAGAAGCCCAATGTCCGCTTCTCCACTGAGCTGAAGGGCCACGCAGCCCCGATCGAGAAGGTCGCCTTCAACCCCGTCAAGGACGCCGAGCTCTGCTCCGTCAGTAACGACGGAGTCGTCAAGTTCTGGGACGTCCGTACCAAAGCCTGCGTCAACGAGGTCAAGGGTCTGGGCGAGGCCTTCACCCTGGCGTGGCACCCCGACGGCGAGTCCCTGATCGTGGGCACAAAGGTGAGAACAAGGAGATCCAGTACCTGTTTCCCCCCTCCAGCAGCGGCTGACCGCAGACCGCCAGAGCGACAAGCTCCACATCCTGTCCCCGACGCAGTCCGCGCCCCTGGCCTCGCATCAGCAGCCGGTCCAGACCAACCAGATCTCATTCTGCTGGGGCGGCAAGAAGGTCTTCGTGTCGACAGGCGAGGGCAAGGTGCGCGTCCTGTCCTACCCGGACCTGCAGCCCCTCATGCACTACAACTACGACCGGTCCCAGGTCGACGGCCCGGGCGCCACCGACGAGTACATGATGAAGGGCCACACCTCGTCCTGCCTGTCCGTCGAGCTGAGCCCCAACGCCCGCTACCTCGCCTCCGGCGGCACCGACTCCATGATCTGCCTCTGGGACACCCAGGACTGGATCTGCCAGCGGTCGTTCACGGACATGGTTGGGCCCGTAAAGAGCCTGAGTGAGTTTTCCCGGACATCATCCTGTGGAACCCCTCCGACCTCGTGTCACGGAAGCGTGTGAGTGATGCTGACGCCTTCCCTCTCGTAGGCTTCACCTGGGATGGTTACTACGTGGTTGGCGGCAGCGACGAGGGCACAGGCATCGAGTGCTATCACTGCGAGTCCGGCGAGCGCGTCCACACCTTCAAGACGGCTAGCCCGTCTCCCGTCGTCTCCTGGGCCCCGACCCGGTATCACCTTGCGTACAGCGATCTGGGTCAGCTCCGCATTGTTGCGGCAGATGTGCCGGATAGGAAGTGACCAGATGTTAGTCAAAGTGCAGCAAGAAAGTGAGTCACGTTGCACGGCTATCACAGAACAGAATACGGGTGTGTAGTTTCGGCCTGGAGATACCCTTGTAAACAAGAAGTCACTCATAACGCCTTCAGAGGTTCTTTCGAGTTGACGTGATTTTTCAGATTTGGTGGCACACACAAGTCTCCAGAGATCTGACAACTGTGGCCCTTCTGAAAGGACATATGTGACATTTAAATTCTCTTTAACGCCGCCAAACGCTGCTCCAATCCGATGCTTGGTATCTGTGCCCCTTAAACGCCTGTTCAAATGCTTTTGTGTTCCCTCTCCCCTGAGGTCCTGAAACGTCTCTGATCGCCTTATTGTCTGCCACTCCCCTCGTCCGTCTCTGTGTCCTCCTCGAACGTCTCATCGCCCTCTAAGAGCTCTTCATCATCACTCTCATCTTCTTCTCCATCAAGACCCGGGAATGGATCATAGGGTATGTAGTCGCCGTCGACCCAATGCCTGCTCTCGGGAAGCTGATACGGGTCGAAGGGAAAGTAAGGCGTGAGCTGCAGCCAGCTCTCGTCGTATGGGTTTTGACTCGCTGTTTCTCGCAAGGCCTCCACGCTCGAAGAGACATACGACGAGAGGTAGATCCGCCGATTGGCGTCAATCTTGTCGTGAACGTACATGAAGCCGAGGTGACCGGCAAGCTTGGCGAATTCTTGCACGATGGTAGGATGGCAAACCCGCAAGGGGTTGAACCCAGACCAGATGTTCGCGCGAAGGAGTGGGCGCAGCTCTTCCATCCACTCTAGATCTTGGCCCATGTATGAGGCGGGATCCTCCGGATCGACCATGTCAGGCTTGTCGATGACCAGATCGCGCCATCGGAAGCAGAATATGTATAAAAGTCCTTGGAAGAGAGCGTAGTAGGGGGTAAATCTCCTCAGGTCTGGGCGTGCAGTCGCTTGATGTCTGTACCGATATGAGTCGATGTGCTTGATGAGCACTGTGCATATCGTTCGCACAGACTCGGCAGGGACCCTCTTGCCACGAGCTGCGAAACTGGCAAGGTAAGCGGCAGCGTTCTGCCTCGTGACCATTGAGTTCTGATTGCCGAATGCGATGTCGAGCAGTACTCCAGCGAACCGGTCTGTGAGATCCTCGGAGAGCTGGCTAAAGTGGAATATGAGGAACTGGGTGTGGCGACTCGAGTATGTGGGAAGGATGGTGTTGACAAATTCTGTGAGCATGTTCTCAAAAACGTCTCTTGCACCATCGGAGTCGGGCTCGGCGAATATTGGCTCATAGAGCTCGAAAAGGCTGTTCATGATGAAGTCCATTTTCTGGATGTGTTGCGCCGCTTTCAGGATCTTGCCGCTGAGCTCGTGGCGATCATCACTCTCGTCACTTGCAACGCTCTCAACATCACTCAAATCGTCATCGTCGGGGTCGTCAGCTCTGGAGGATTGGAGCTGCTGGATAACACCGGCAGCAATGTCGTCATCCACCTCGTCCAGATCAACTTGGATTTGCACATCAATCTAGGGCATTGTAAGCGGGCAGCTAGACAGAGATAAGGGGGGTGTACAGGACTAACTTTTACAAGCCGATCCGTGATCAATTCCATGATCTCAGGTCCCATGTCCGGGGCGTATTCCCGTAGACGCAACAGATTCTGTACGAATGCCATGTGGATGCTCTTGGACTCGTCGGAGAAGGGGAACTCTTTGTTGACCAGGGACAGAAGCACACGCCTGGCCGCGGGAAACAGCTGTAGGACATGGGCGAGTGCGCGATGGAGGCGTCGTCTCATAACATCGCAGCTGACATCAGGGAAATACCCTGCCCTCCACTCGAACTCCCTGAAATACCGGAATCTTTCCACGAGCATACCAAGAACGTTGCTTAGGTAGATGGATTGGCCGGTGACGAGGTTGGCCAGGAAGTCGATGTAGGCGGTCACGAAGTCGTCAGGCCGGCCCAGCCATGGTATGCTGAGAACCTCGTGCACAAGGCCTGAGCAAGATCTCCCGAGTTGAGGTGCGCACACCTTGAGAGCCTTGACATAGTGTATCAGATCGGAGGGGTCGACTTCATCCTCGACCTGACTCGAGGTTGGAGTCTGTCTTCGGCGTCGGTCGTTCTCGAAAATTCCCTTAAGAGTGTCGTAACCTTCCTGGTCGCCCACGCTGTGCTCCTTGAGGGACTTGACCACAGCCTGCTTGATTTCTTCGGCCTTCTCCTTGGACTCAGCCGGTGTCGCGGGTGCGATGCTTTGCACAGTGTTGGACTTCATGTCGAAAACGACGGTCTTGCGACGCTTGGTTGGACTCTGCGGCTCGGCGTCTTCGTCGTCTCCGTCTTCTCTCATGCGACGGCCCAAGGTTGTCAGACTCGTGCGCAGGATACTCTTCAATGCAGAGCTCTTGGCGGATGGCGATGACCGCCTCTCTGCTCTTATGGGGGTGTGGGTGGCCATGGGGGAGAGGACCAAGTTCGCAGTTGGTGATTGCTGACGTCGAGGTCGTTTGAGGATGCCTGGTGGATCTAGGATTCGGATTTTAGGCGTCGAGCGAAGTGGAGATCAGGGATCCTGGAGAGAGCAGGTGTGACATGTTAGGGTTCTCTAGGGAAGAAATGAAGCTGCCTAGGTATTGTTCTGGTTAAAGCTGCAGCGTCTGAATGGCAACAATGTCGGCCACAATTGTCTTGTAGGCACGAAGGGTAGAAGTTGATGGGTTTTCCCCTCCAAGAAGGAAATTTAGCACGCGAGGGAGTGGAGGCAAAACCCCCCAACTCCGCTCTACTCCCGGAGCGGACCCTAATGAGTAGAGTGGCCCGTGCGCCTTCAGATTTCGCGAGCGCGTAGATGCTACTTGAGACAAAACTTAAAGTCGAGAGCACGCGTTCTGCCTGGCTGGCTTCCGTCACGGAACATTCTCAGTTTCTCTGTGCGTGGTTTGTTTCCTTGTCAGTCAAAATCCAAACAAGCACTAAATTGCTGGACGGAAACTCCAAATGATACATGACAAGCAAGCAATCTCGATACCTCAAATGGAAGGAAGGCGTTGATTATGTAAGGTAGTGAAATTTGTGGTTGGTCTGCTCGGGTACGTATACGTATACGGTCGTGTCTATGTCATGTCAAACACGGTACCCAGATGCAGCACCAACCAGCTGCTGGCTTATTGTCACCTTATTTTGGCCATGGCTGTTCTCTCGACGGCATCGGTCGTCAATTGTCCATTGCTCCTGATAACGTGCAGACCTATTCGACCAGGATTTGGCTATTGTCTGCAACAGTAAGGATTTCCCCTGCTGCACCACGATGCTGGGTGAACAGTCGGAGCAGTGGCCGCGCCAGCACTCACGGGTCCCATTACGCTTTTGGTTGCGTGACTGGGAGCAACTCGCGTGCCCATACTACCTAGATTTCCAAGGGTCGTGACGACGCGAACATCCCTGCCGCGGCCCGTCCTTCACGGGCTGAGCACAACCGGACGAGCCCCAGGGCAGCAAGCTCCTCCCCGGTCATAAAAAGACACCCACGGCCGATTGCGAGCAACATCAAAAGCATATCGCCGCCCGTGCCCATTTCAAGCAGATTGGACCGACCTATGAGAGGTCGGTCGTTATGGTGTCTGCGGGTGGCTGGCTGGGCGTGCCTCTGACGCTCGTGTTCTGAGAGTCGACAGGCAGCAGAGGCCTCAAGAGAGCAAGGCAGCGAGTGGTATAATAATGGGCCAGCAATCCTCCACCAGGGGCCAAGCGCAGGTCCTCTCAGGTGCCACGCAAACGCTGCGGCTGTGGAGTGACGATCGGCCTCGACAGCCTCCGTTGATTCGTAGCGGAGCCGACTGCCGGGTGGCGCTGCAGGCCTCGCAGCGAGCTAGTCATCTACATCGAACAGCCAACATCCCGGCCAGGAACCTCGGACTGGGGAGAAACAAGCCTCAGCTGCGGATCCATTTTCACGAGTTTCGGCTCTCTTGCTGCGCTCGCTGCGCTGCACTCGCCCTCCTTCGCCCCGGAGAATCAGACAAACACGGTGACGTCTAAATATGGACCTGCGCAAGGTTCTGCTCGCCGATCAGAATGTGCCCTGCGCCGATTGCTGTGTTGTGGTGTTATATCTGTTGTGGTCCCAGCCCAGCCTCCCGTATATCGCGACACTCGAGTGAGTTTGCCCGACCTGCTTTCTCTTCGCCGTAAGTACCGAGTTGGTCCATCTCTTCTCATCAAATTCTACTCTGTCTTGTCCTTGGACTTTCAGCAGTACATCATGGCTGCTCCATCGGGCCCTCTGTGGCTAGACGTGAATCAGTCGCCTTACAGCAACAACGGCAACGCTATTGCCAGTGTTTTCTTCCTCGCCATTATTGCAGCCAGTCTCACCTGCTGCCTCGCTATTTCATGGAAGACACAGCGCTTCATCCCCTTTAGTCTTGTTCTCAGCATCACGTGCATACTCGAGATAATCGCCTACGCATTGCGGTTACAAGAGTGGTACATCGTCAGTTACACCACCAACTTCGGGCTGTCGGTTATAGCACCTGTCTTTCTCACCATTGGGTAATGCGACCCCCACAATCCAACGCTGAAGCAATTGTTAGGCTGACAGTATCAAAACAGAATACACCTATGCGCCGCCCAGGTTCTCCATGTTCTCGGAACAGAACATGCGGTCCTGTCACCCAACGCCCATATGCGAGTCTTTATATGGTCAGACCTCCTCGCCGGTCTGCTCCAAGCCGTCGGACTCGGCCTGACCTTCTCACGCGCCAAACAAGCCGGCCCCTGGGGTATAACATTGCCGCCGCAGGCTGGCCCGGGACAGGATGTCTTGTATGCTGGTCTTCTTCTGCAGACGCTCTCGCTTGCCGCGGCGTTGAGCCTTCTCGCCATCGCTTACTTCAAGGCTGGCAAAGCAGACCGCAAATATGGGTACACGACCTTCCACAGGGACGGAGCTGGATATGTTCCTCTCACGCCTCACTTCAAGACTTTTCTCGTCGTTCTTCCACTCGCCGGCGTTTGCGTTCTTGTGAGGTGCGCATACCGGTCTGCCGCAGCGTGGGGTGGGATCGGCAGCCCAATCGCGAGGGACCAGATCCTATGGCTTGTGGCCGAGGGCGTCATGTTAACCGAGGCAATTGTCACTCTTGCGGCCTTCCACCCCGCCATATGGCTTGACGACGGCGTCAGCGGCAGGATGCAAGGCGATGACGCCGAGCAGTATGGGAACAGGACATCCAAGCTGGGCAAGAGGCTGACGGTCGGGACCTTCGCGACTGGCATGACGGACCTGGAACACGGGAATGTGAGGGACTCGCGACAAGACCTGGGAGACATCAGCCAGGTTATCTTCTCGTCGGCCCTGATCGCCCCCTCAGACGTCTCGTCAGAGGGCTCTCCCTCCCGGCGCGGCTCGGCGGGTGAGCACGGCCACGAGCTCGTCGCCAGGGACGCCGCGCAGATGACGAGCAGCCCCTACGACCCGCACCTGCCGCCCGCGAGGCGGTACTCGGAGGATATCACGGCCGAATCGCGGGCGCTGTCGCCCCTTGAGGCCGAGGAGGAGGCGGACCGCGTGTCCATCATCCCGGAGCCGCCGAGGAAGTCCAGTAAGAGGATATCGCGTGCGCTGGAGATGGCCCGCCTGCAGCAGCAGCAACGGGATGAGGAAGAGGAGGACGATCGGTTGGAGGTCGCGTCGGTCGTGTTGCCGCCGAGGAAGCCCAGCAAGAGGGAGACCAACCACGGCGGCAGGGAGGACGACCTGGAGGATGTCGCGCTCACGTCGACTTATTCCCAGTCGCTTTATTCGCAATAGGAGGGGATTGTTACTATGGGCAAGGGGCCGGCAAATATGGGGAACTGGCATAGGGTGGTTTTGGTTGCAAAAATGATACCCGGAGTTTTTGGTGATTATTCTAAGTCGGCACACGGATCTTAACAGGGGCAAGGTTGCCAAATGTGCGTGCAATATCCAGCCGCTCAGTAGTATTGTTTAATGTGCCATAAGTATGTATAAATATGAACACACAATACAAAACATGTAATATGGAGGTAATTTGAGTGTCATTGAGTCTCTGCATATGCCTTAAGCAGTGAACAAGCTGTCGTGGAGTGGGATGTCCGCAGCCCTACTTCTCCAAAATGAGGGAACCCCCCCGAGGGTAATATACATAGAATGTAGACGGAGAAAGGGTCTTCCATCTTTTATCCGATATTCGCCAGACCAACCATCCGTGCAAAGTGTGTTGTCCAAAAAGGGAAAAATGCCCAAACCGTTTGAGAGCGCATCGTCCATGCTGCCCACCCGCCTTTTCAAGGAGAGACTGAGTACCGCTGCAGTCAAAGATTAGAGAGAAACAGAAGCCAGTCGACGGCCTTCCATATGCTCGTGCCAAATGCCACTGTCATCAAACCCCACCCTGACACACAGTTTCAAGCTGTGGACTCGCGCAGACTTCCCCAACTCCTTATTAACACCAAATGTCCAGCCCGGTTACGGCTGTGCATCCCATCCCATATCCATTGTTTCCATAGGTCCCATTTGTAGCATCGTCCTCAAAACGCCTTCGGAAACGGGCGTCATCCCCGTTGTGCCGGAAGTGAACTGTTCCCAGTTGAAGTCACCCGTATTCGAGCTGGCTGCGCCGCCTCCTGGTGTCTTTCCTGGAGTGTCTGGCATTGTGAACTGCTGATTCGGCGTGAGCCCGGTAGCGAAATCGCTGCCAGGCAGATTTTGGAAAAACGCATCGATGCTCCCGCTCTGTAGCTGGTCTCGTTGCGCCTGTGAGTTGTTATTGCTATTGTTGATGTTAGTGGACGATGCCGGGCTGGCTTCGAACGAGTTCCTTCCCGATCGGCTGCTATTTCCTGCCGTGAAGCTATTACTGCCGCCGTTATTTCGTTCGGATGCAGATGTGCTCGAGTTTGGCGTTGGCCTGTCAGATGCGAGCCCTGCGTCTGGTGACGCCGACATGTCGCCAGAACTTGCTTCATTACCGAAACCTCGAAGCATCCCAGATCCGAAAGCTGGGGCGTTGCCAGATCGCAATCGGTCCATGTACGCCATGGCACCCGTGTTTGGCCATCGACCGCTCGCTGCGGGCATACTCGGGGCATTTGCCTGATTGCTGGGACGGCTCGAGTCCGGTTCAACGATCTCGGGACCGCCTACCGGGTCACCGCTGGTATCGTTGGTCTTCATGTAATGGCAACCACTCTGCGCAAATATCCCGTGGTTATCAACCCCATCGTCGCATTTAGCACCTGGTGGTGTTTTACCCGGCCAAGGATAGCCTCCGTCTTGCTAAAGGAGAATGATCTTGTCAGTTTACAGATCCTAACATTAGATGAAGGGTCCAGACTCACGCCCAATGTGCTTCGTGGGAAGGCTGCTCTCAGCTTGGGTATGCGTGCACCAAGCGCTTCCAAGTCGACATCCAGCTGGACAAGGAAGGACTCGGTCAAGGGGTTTCGCCTCTTCAGCGCTCCCATTGCTGCAAGGAGGAAGCGCAGTGAATCGACAGTTTGGCTGTCGTCAGGGCGACTTTTCAAGTACTGCACAAAGACTCGTGCAGCAACGTAGAGGCAGAAGGAGGTGAAGGGGTTGACCTGGTAATGTTTAGCATGGAGGCTCGGATTTTGCCATATGGAACACTCACCGTTGAGAGGTCTATATGTGAGATTGTCCTCATGGTACTCGCAATCTCATTTGCGGCAGTGATACAACGGACCTTGCTCTCGGCACTCACCGAGGCTGGCAGTCTGTTCTTATCCGCCTTGAAGATGGCGGCTTGGTGGAGGCAGATAGTAGATGTGTGTATGCACATGTTCGTAAAGATAACGTTTGGGTTCGTCAAACCCGCGGGCAGTTTCAGGTGAGCCGGGAGACAGAGAGACGTATTCAGGAGAATGTTGTCCAGATTTCGATGTCGTTTCCAGAATTCGCCATTCAAGTCGTGGTCTCGATCGTCGACATCCGGGCGATGGAGATGGAGGAGGTTGCGGCCGAATAAGCATGCCATGAGGACGACACCGCCCATGGTGGAAATGCTACCAGCTCCGGCGGGGGTCATGGAATCTGCGAGTGTTTGTGTTTGCTCCGGCCGGCTCATGTTGTAAGCGTCGTCTGAAGCAGGCATGTTGCTCATGATATCCTTCTCATCGATGGTCATGGGCCACCCCGTACCGATACTGGCGTATCTATCTTCAGTGAACGCCATCCAGAAGGTCCGCCTTCTTTCCTCCCTCTCGGTCCAGTCCCGGGCTGGGGGAATGCATTGCTTCACGTCCAACCCGGCACCATCCAGACGATGCAGTCCCATCATCTGACAGAGCCGAACTGCAGAACCTGTACTCATCCAAGCTCTGGGGAAGTACATCATCTTGAACTCATACTCGGCGAGCAAGACGTGGGTTTGCGCATGGGCGACCGAAATCAGGTGTTCACCAAACCCTTTGACATAGTCGGCCTCGACATACTTGCGGGCTCGCTGGTAGAACAGGTCTCTCAGATCGGCGAATTTATCTGCTACCGAACAAGCGAGCGTCCATAACGCATATCTGAGACACACTGGTGGGCGCTGGTTTGGCGCTCTGTACACCACATTAGTCCGATTTGTTGCAGAAGGGAACCACAGCCGGACAGGGGTGGGAACTCACAGATTCATAGCTGCGAGATAACGATACTTGTGTATCATGGGCATGGAAGGGTGGACTTTCTCAAAGTATATCTGATGGCTGCACATCGTTACGTGTTAGTCCTGCCTTCAGCGAAGGTGAAGGTCTCGTGGGAGCAGAGGGCCGATCTCACAATTCGTCAATGGACTCCTGAGGAGGTAGAGGCTCTTCCAAGCCCAATCCTATCATTTCCCACGTGAAGCTGTTTTGCATTGGTATGGCATTGAAGTCGAAGGTATCGCCGGCGGGCTGTGGAGGTTGGGGCGAGCTGTCCCCGTGGAAGTTCCACTGGTCTATGTCGGCCCCAGCGGCAAGGCTGATAGAGGGGTCATTGACTGTGAGGTTTGCAGGCGTAGAGAGGCTGTCGTTGATCTTGGGATCGGAATTGACTGTGACGGGGGGCGCTACTTGCACAACTGGCTTGGGGGCAGCGGGTGGATCTTGCGTCTTCAGCAGAGTCTCGACTTGCTCTATAGGCCCAACTCGTGTCAGCGATTGTTTTCCCCAAGAGTCACCTTGTTATTCACAAGTAGAGGAATGGGGCGGGAGCGGGAGCAGACGCACTCAGTCGCTCCTCCAAGGCCTTGACATATCCACGCTTAGGGCCGCTTTTCCGCCGGACCTCGTCGTAGGCACAATCATGGCCCAGCCTCGTACATGTGCTACAGCGTGGACGGTTGCCGTCGCATCTGAGCTTCCTCTTCCTACATATCATACATGCCAGGCGCTTGGGCTTTGGTACGTCGGCATTGTTGGGGGGATGGGCGGCCGAGGCGCCTGTTGCCGCTGGACCATTGGTTTCCACCTGGACGGTGAGGGTGTCCTCTGCGTCTTCGATGCCATTCATGGCCGTGTCCGTGTCTGGCGACGTGGACATGGTGACCGTGCCACGGATCGGCCCGTGGGCTTGTGAGGACAGGACGGGTGTGCCGCAGCGTCGGGTCGCGTCCGGAGACTGGCAGTGGCAAATGTGATGGATGGATCGTGTTTAGTCAGGCCTGGGTGGCCACGGGAGCAGAGCGGCGTGGATACCAGGCGGCCTTGGTTTATACTGTCGATGTTCGGTAGGGGCCCCGTCTGGGGAAGCCAGCTAGTGCGTACCTAGGTATGACGGGGTGTGGACTGACAGGGCGGGGGAGTGTGGACGTTGAGGGGCCGGCGAGCTGGAACAGGTCGGTGATGATCTAATCTGCAATTGTCGGTTTGGTGAGGCGAAGAAAAACGGCACGCGAGGCGGGCCATGGGAAGTCCAAGAATGGGAGCGCATCGGTCAATGGTAATCGATGGTGGGGAACAGATAAAGAGTCAAGTCAGGTCAGGTCCAAGTCAGATTTGTATGTGCTGTACTACGTATGGCCCCTTCCCTTTCAGCTGCAAGACGGAGCGTGTGAGGGAGCGAGCGAGCGGGAGCGCGTGTGTCTGTCTGCACAGGTGGGATTGTGACGGGATACGTCCCGAGGCGGGCTGCCTTGGGCCTCTCTGCTGGCTATTCTCCGGTACTCGCTGCACGCATTGTGCTGGGTGCGTGCAGAGGTCCCTTTTCTTCGCTCGTACACGGCTCGTCCACAAAGGCAGTCAAACAGTCTAGTCTGGTGGTCTCATCCTTGTTACCAGGCCCGTGGGTATGGGGGGAACGGGATTCGACGGTGGACAGCACCGTTACAATCCGAATGCGACTCAGATGATCGGCAGGCCCAAATCAGGGTCCTGTATACCTCCTGGAGGCGCCTTCATCCACCCGTTCTCATGTATCCGCAACCTTGATTAATAATGCAGCTAGAGATCTGGCGGACTGGCCTAGGGCTTCAAGGTTCTCTAGCCTTCCACAGTATCTCACGTCCACACTACACTACGGTCCAGACTACCACGCAAGTGTAACAGCCGTCACCTCGCCCGTTATCAATCTGTGCATCCACCAAACCACATGGCTTGACTGACATGAAGCAGACTCGCAGCCACAGCAGCAGCATCAGCAGTAGCATGGTTGCCCACCCTTCGAGGCACGCCATGCGGTGGTCTTGAGGACACATCGCAGCCGCTGACTGGGCCTGGGCCGCGGGTCCGAATCCTGACAGCTTCTCAACCATGCTTCATTCATCCTTTTCCCAGGTTGCCATGGATGACGCGCTCATCTCTGCATCCAGAACTGTCTTTCTGCCTGTCAAGCCCAATACCAACAACCA
Organism: Diaporthe citrichinensis; assembly: GCA_014872995.1. NCBI lineage: Eukaryota > Fungi > Ascomycota > Sordariomycetes > Diaporthales > Diaporthaceae > Diaporthe > Diaporthe citrichinensis. The sequence goes on from JADAZR010000003.1 coordinate 529,149, forward strand.
GCATCCCATTCCATGCCATCCTATCCCATCCTACCCTGACTACCCTCCTGTACCAGTATAGAAAATTGCCACGCTCCCTGTGATGCCTGCACGAACACCAGCAGCCAGCACTGGCATTGTGGCCGCATGTGCAACCCCTAGGTCATGCATCTTGAGAGGCGTTTCTGTATGTACACATAGAGCCCAGCCGCGTGGTTCCAGTTCGCCTGGTCGAGAGAAATTTCACGGGACGCACAGCCGAGCGCCATCTTGCATGCACAGCCTCGAATCAAATTGAATCCGCCGTCGACCAGGGCGTTTCTTCCCTCGCTTACACGCGTGTCCATGCCGGCAAATGCAGCCCATGTCGGTCGGTTTTTTGTCCGTCTTACCCTCGTCCGCCTCTCACCGCCTCCCCCTGTCTATCTGGACCGACCAAGGCTTGGCGCAAACCCGTCTGTTTCGCTCCCGAAGCTTGTTGTCTGTTGCACTCACCCTGTCCAGCGCCCATCATCACCGTCTCGCCTCCACCTCGGGGCCGAGCGAGCGCCGCTCCGGCCCTGGATCGTCGGACAAGTCGGGGCCTCAACGCCGAACCCAACACACGGTCACGACCCGGGCAAGAAACAGCCTTTTAAATGCTCAGACGGTGTCTGATGTGGTGCCCAGGAACTCTCCTAGGAAGCCTCAAATTGACACCTCTTGGCTTTCCCTCTCTCGGCATTCGAGTCCTCAGACAATGCCAATTGGTCATGCGTGTCACCGGACATGGAGGGCTCGCTCGTCGGAGCACTCCGCAAAGGCGGCCGCACCTGCGCGCCCCTGCGCGCCTCTGCGGTGATTGGCCGCGCACATTGTTGCACGCTCACGCACTGCTGAATAACCTGATTACTTCTTTTGTCCTGGTCGCTGTCCCAATACAGTATAACCACCATGGGATCCAGGCAGGAGGTGACACTTTGTTGAACATCCACCCAACTTCACCACCACATCATGCATGGCGACGCTGCTTTCTCCGCCTGTGACGGGCGCAAAGGTCTGCTTCGCTGCAAGGATGTCATCGCCACGGGCTGCCCAGATCTTATTCAGCTTGCTGGAGCACCAATGCTGGGCGAGCAACGAGGGTGAAGGCCGGCGTATATGAGGATGACGGTCTGGCCGTTGCGTGTCGTCCTGCCCAGAGCAGATCAAGATACCCCGTTTCCCGTCGACTCTGAATATCATCCTCACTTGCCAAGCAGACAGTTGTGAACAATGGAGGCGCAATCTGAAAACCGGCCATCCTTCACGTCTTTTTGGAGGAAAACGAAGGACGAGTCGACAGCCCGAGAGCTCACTTTCGTCCAAAGCGACCCTAGCCAGTCGAATAGTAAAGGTGTGTAGAATTCCCTTGTTCATGAGTGCTGCTGTTGCTCTTCTTATAATTCCAAGGCTCTTGCCCTGCTGTAACCAGCCGGACTGGGCCAAGAATCTGGGAAACCTGCAGCGTGACACATTGTCTTGATTTGGCGACCAAGATTTGTCAACGCTACGCTGGGAACGGCCCACAGTCGGCGCCAGGACATGGAGCTTGGGAAATCTGCATGGGACTTACTTGCGCCCTGGGATATGTCCTGGGTACCTGTTGCTACATCAAGCCACTTTCCCACGCTGCTGTTCTTCATAAACAAGGTTCATATGGTCAACCAACCCGAGCTAATACACCCATTCTCAGTACCGGGGCAGGCCCAGGAGCCGGGGCAGGCGTCCAAGGACAAGCGGAGAATCCAGGTTCGAAAAGCACAAGTGGCACACCGCCAGCGCAAGGCCAAGTACGTCGAGCAGCTCGAGGCGGACATCGCTGGCATCCGAGACAAGATCTCCCACGCCGAGAGCGCACGGCAGGTGCTACGGGACGAGAACGAAGTCATCCGCGCCCAACTCTCCGCAGCAGCCGCTGCGGCTGCTGCCGCCTCGGCCTACAACCAGGCCCCGGCCCCGGCGCTGCAACTCTCGTATATGCCGCAGTACTTACACAGCAACCTCCAGTATCAAGACCACGGACTCGGCATGGACCACTTCGACGCAATGAACTTGAACATCGACGGCTCCCTGGACACATTTCCGTCATACTACGTGAGCGAGTCTTCTCCATTCGCCAGCTCAGGCGCTGGGTCCTCTCTGGGAGGCTCGCCTCAGTGCCTGGCCACGAGTGGAGGGAGCTCCCCGTATCCCTACTTGCCGGATATGTAAGTTGCAATTTTGGACAGGCCTTCCACAGGCATGGCCTCCCCGTGTGCTGCGAGACGGGGAGATGGAGAACAAGAGCTGGGCCGACCGGAGTGAGGGGTATCATTGATTGCAGGACACCCATGAATTCTTCGATCCGATGCGTCGGATCCAGATCAAGGGCCGGAAGTGTGTTGTTACCCAAGCCACTTCATCGGATACAAAGCCCATCTCAGTTGTTGAGTCTCTTCATCTGAGACTAGCTCGGACAGGTCGGGGCCAGAGAACCCAGGGTTACATTAGCCGGTCATTGTCACAGCGAAGGTACATATTGCACGCGTTGTTTTCAATAAATGTGAATTAAAAAAGTTATTTAATATCCCAGAACTATTTCAAGCATCCACCCAATTGACCCACTCACACCGGCAGCCGCCCGTGCCGCCGTCCACGCCTCCCCAGCTCAGGTCGCCGTCCGGAAGCCGCGGGTTGACGGCGTCCCCGCCGAAGCCGACGTCGTTGGTGAAGAGCGTGGCGTCGGTCGTGTTGACGTGGCGGTCTGGCTCGACGCCATACGCGAAGGTGGCCTTGAGGTCGACGCTGCCGCCGTGCGTGTCCTCGCCGACCGTCACGGGGTAGGGGAACGTGCCGGGCATAGCGGCGAGGTCGTCGACGTCGCCCGCCGGGCGGCCCGATCCGCCCATCAGCCTGGCACCAGAGTCCCCCTTCCGCGTCCAGATCTTGACGACGAAGCGCGTCTGCGTCCACGACGCGAGAAACTTGGCGCTCCCTTCGCGCGACCCGCCGCTCGCGTCCGCGGCCACGGGGCCGTTCGTCTCGTTGCCGTCCATGGAGGTCACGTAGATGGTCTTGTTGAAGTAGGAGTAGAATCCGTAGTGCTCGGTCGGGAGGCCGCGGTCGAAGAGGCGCAGCGGCTGCTGGAAGGGGAAGGGCCGCAGCTGCGCGGGGGCCCCCGTGCCATCCGCGTTGAGCTGAGGGGCCGGCAGGAGATCCGACAGGCTGCCCGAGCTGTCCGTGCCGGAGCCGATGCCGTTGCCTATCCCGCGCCTTTCTGTCTCGGCCCCGGCCCCGGCGCCGTTGGGGGTCGTCAGCATGTTCGGCCCCGCGGAGCCGCTCGTGTTGGTGAAGAAGCTGATGTAGAAGGGCGTGGGCTCGCCGGCCTTGTCGTCTGAGACGATACCGTCCGTCGTGTTGCCCAGGAACCACATCTCCTGGAAGGATGGGGGGTCTGGGTTGGGCGCGATACCAACGTCGTACAGGGTCGTTGCACGTTTGTCCAGGTTGTTCGCGCTGGGGCTGCTGAGATCGCCACCCTGTATGCTGTTGGTGGCGCTGGCGCTGGCACTGGTATCGGTACTGGTGGCTGAGCCAGAGCTGGAAGCACTCGCCCCGGAGGTAGTAAAGCCATTGGGTTGGGTTGGTGTCGGGGGCGTGCCGTTGGGAATATTCCACAACTGGCGGGTGTTGTTGTCGTATTGGATCTGGAAGATGAAGCCAGGCTGGTCGGCATCGTGAGGCTCATTCGCAGCCTGCTGCTCGGGAGGGAGGGAGCAACTCCACAGGGTCGAGGGCGCGGCGCACCCATTGACGATCTGCGAGTTGTCTGGGGCCACAATCGTCGACAGGCCAGTGGGGATGGGCGGGAAGCCGGTCAGGTTGAGCCAGACGGTGTCGAGCTCGGAGCCGCCTGTGGTGCCGTCGGTGGTCGTGTTGCCAGCGGCGGCGGGGTGGGCCACCCGGCGCGAGAGGACGACGCCCAGGACGACGCCTAAGGTGGTCAACAGCAGGAACGCGAGGCAGATGGCGCCGATCCAGATCCTCCTGCGCTGGCGGCCCTCGCGACCCGAGCGTCCGTAGCACCCGTTCTCAGGGATGCACCCACGGCCCCTCCAGAACCCTCCGGCCTTGTGGGCGACGAAGTCTTCCTTCTCGTTCCTGCGCCTCGTCCGCTCGATCTTTGCGGCTGGGTCGTTGCCGTAGTTGGCGAGGAAGTGGTCGCCAGTCACATAGGTGCCTGCTGTCCTGTCGGGCAACGAGGGAACCGTGGCAACCGATGGCGTCAGTGGCACATCGGTCAACTTGATGCCTCCCTGTGAGGTCATCGTCCCGTCAAGACCAGGGCTGCCCGGCTGTGGAGACGGTGGGTAGGCGTTGGCCAGTTCATGTCCGGGAGGAAACACGGCGCGGAATCTGACAGGCTGGGCCTGTTTGGTAGACGGTGTTCGCTCGTAGGGTGGTGGCAGCTCTGTCGGTGAGTCCTCCTCCTCCATCATAACCCGAGCTTTCTCGGATCGGGCCTCTCCTTCACGACTGGGTACACGAGTGGACGCGCCAGAAGATGACGACGATGCTATCGTCGGAGTTGGGACGCGGATGATGGGAACTGGCAATGGGTGCGGTCGCAGCGTCGAAGAGGATGCCGAAGAGCTATAGGCAGGATGGTTCTCAAGATGAGCAGTCCCGATCGTCTTCTTCTCATCTTGGCCTTTCCACCATTCGTCCCCAGCCGGACTTTGAGTCTCCTTGTCGGATTTTGATGTTGGGCTGAAGCGTTCGCGGAAGGGCGTAGTAAGATGGTCCCACCAGCCAGACCGTGCGCTGGTTGGTGCTGGGGAGATCCTTGAGGCAGCAGAAGCTGGGGTCTTGTTGCCGTCCTCCTCAAACAAGGTCACTGGGGTGTAGTTGTCGTCTTCTTCATCGAGATCATTCCTCGACAGTCTGGCCTTGACTGGGTTCTTCAGGGACGACGGCAATGCTGGTACTGGGGGCACGCCGGACTGGCCTGGCGTGACACCGGTGGCCTGCGAATACACGCTTGATATGGAACGTAGATGTCGTGCCGGGGAAAGACTATCCTCGGTGTCAGGAGACCAGGCCGACTTGGCTTGCTGGTTGTAGAAGGGATTCGTCGAGGGCTTGTTCAGAGGCAGTCTGTCAAAGGGAGTGGCGACGACGGCGGTCTGGGGACTGATGTCCTTTCCGGCGGCGTCATCCTCAGGCAGAGATATGCCAATGACTATCTTGCTGCTGTCAGGGGTAGTAGCTTGTGTAAATGATGAGACTGATCTGGCAGACGGGCTGTTCTTGAGCCACGCCCAGTTCCCGACCGACGCTGAGTTGGGCGATCCTTCCAGAGCCCTCAAGGCGCTCGCATCGGCAAACTTGCCTGTTGCCGCATGACTGGAGTAAGGGCCAGGCACAGGCTTCACGAGCTGGGCAACATGATGGGGCCCTTTCCGGAACCTTGTCATGTCCGTGACCAGCCTGATGCCTGCCTTGGCATTCTGGTCCTTTTGCCGCTTGCGGGACTTGAGTCTCTGGATTCTCAAGGTCGACTGCCTCGGTTTCGACAATCGCGGTGCCGTGTGGCTATGTGTTTTGGATGAAGGGGAAGAGCCGGATGCTGCCAATTGGGTGAAAGAGTCATCTCCCTTGGGCGTGGAAGGTTCATCGTCTGTCCATTCCTCCCATTCATCCCGTTGGTTCCCACGCTGAGGTTGTGTGGTGGCCATGCCGATATGCATGGATCTGAGGTCCTCCATCTCGGGAGTGGTAGTGTAGTGAGTGTCTGTCCGAATTTACTGTGTGAATAGAAAAGGACGCCTCATCAAGAGATCAATATACTTGAGTATGTAGTTGAAATATGGGCAGATGAAGGGTATCGTGCCAGGCGATCTGAGTAGAAAAATGCGAGACGAGATGTAGCAGACAGAAAGGTTTCAGGTCGAGTCCGAGGGAAGGAAAGGTACTCGAGAAATTAAACCAATTAGATAGGTGGTTTGAAGGGGTCTTGTGTGTGGTGTTGACTGAGCTGAGGAGCGTGTCACAACGGGTGGTGTGAAGAATGGGATGGTGGAAGGAGAACAATGGCAACAGCACCGCGTGTTGGTCAGAACAATGAGAAGACCATGACGCGGGAGCAACGCACAATGACTTGGATCGGAAGAACAAAGACTGGGAACAAAGAGCAGTCAGAAAGATCAAATTCCCAGCACGATCGGATGAGCATCCCCCTCGTGGCACGAGTGGTGGGTGGCGAGGGAGCAGCAGTCGGTGCCCTGCCCTGGCAACATCGTGACTGGTGGATTGCGAGACTGCGCGACTGCAAGAACCCCGGTCCGCATGTTTGACCACGAACCAGATCTGACTGGCTTGACTGGCGCGGACAGGCATGCGATGAAATCTCGCCAGTCTACCTGCTGCAGCCCAAGACAGGGCTCGCCTGCGCATGACGGCGCTTAATGGATCTCGGGTCCTCCTTTGAGACTTTGACTGCGCTGCTTGTTTGTGTGGAGTCTGGAGTTTTTGCTGCTGTAAGCGCTGGAGTCATAAGTCTTGGCCCCACTGAAAGTCTTGGGGTGTAAGATGATTGGCCAGGTGCTGCACCGGCCCCTCTAGAGAAGCGCCGTCCGTCACCAATCGGTCTGGCCCGGGACGACCATCTGGCGCGCAGCCCTCCCCTGCAGATGGGCCCCTGCATACTGCTCCAGGTTCATCCTGCTTTGGTGTCAACGTCGTGATGGTGAAATTGCGTGTCTGCACATAGCAACCACCACCACCGCGTCAACAAGGGTGCGAGCCGTCCAACCTTGCAGCTTCGCGTCAAGGATGCGACAGTCGACACATGCATGTCTTTCTGTCGAACCTCTGTTGTCGGAAATCCATGCTGCATCTCGGCTCGGCTGCTCCTCCCGTCCCTGCCGCCCACGGGGCCAAGCTGCTGGGCGTGTACTCGACTCCAGCAGGCCCAAGACAAAGCTTTAGATGGACGGCTGAAAGGATTGATGGGGCGTCTATGATATTGTCGAATTGAATTTTCCTTGGCCAATGGGCAGTGAGGGCAGCGGTGTCCACAACAAGCCGTTGTTGAGCAACATGTGGGCCTCTCTATCGCGGCAAAATTTCATCAAAGCCACTTTATTCCATGGTCCTGGGCCACCTCATACCGTGGGGAGAGGCTCCAACTAGCTGCGCCGCGCGATATGGAGGCCCGCCAGTTCGGGACGCTAATACTGTATGTAGGGGCGGGTAGGAAACCGTCTCAAAGTGTTCTTCTCTGTGGGTAGCACCCAGGCAAGGCGAGCTTGAGCGTGGTCAACTCCGGACGTGGCATGCTCAGGTCTTGTGCGCACCTTCTTCTCCGCATGGATGGCCTCGAGCTGATCAGATCGATCAAACAACAGAGTGGGGCTCTCGTCTGCCCCATAGCATGGGGATGACTGGCGTCAAGCTGAGGAAGTCTGAATCAAATGCTGGCTCCGCGTCTATCGAGGCGCTTGAGCTCGGGTGAGCTGGGCTCCGTCCACTGACCCCTAGCCCGGGTCCGCTTTGGTCCGCAGGCACGAATCCACTACCACGTTTGTTGCAGAGGGTAGCAGTAGACTTGCGGATCATGGGAACTTCTGCACGTGTATTCAGGGGTTTTGAGAACGTGGACAAGTGCAAGTCTATCATTCTTGAGTGGAGGGGTCGGGCGCGGGGGTGGTGAGGAATTGGTAGGCCTGCTTCATCGCTGTTTGGGGGAGATGCCTAGCTGTGTCAAATTTTATGTGTTTTGCTTTTGTACCTATCTTGATCTTGTATAGTCCAGTTCCCAGGTCTTTCATGTTGTCAAGTGCTCCCGTCGGCCTCAAGCAGCGCCAGCGCTTTTACATGCTAGGAAACACGGAGACGGAAGTTTAGAATTCCAGGAGCAAGGATCCCGTGAGAGACTGTGGTGTATTGAAATCGATGAGAAGTTCATGTGCCGAGGTGCACAAAATTCCAGCAGAGTCGATCAGGAGGTTCTTCATAAACACTAAATGTGACTGTGAAGGTGAGTGGGCTGAGGGACGAACACCTCCACCGCCCTGAGGTCTATCCCACGCACGCTATCGGCAAAAAAGCCGAGGCCAACGAGTCTGACGTGCATGGTCGACATGCTCAGTAGGACCAAAAGCATCTTGACAGCTAATAAGTCTTGGGCTGCCGTCGACACAGATCCTTGCCATGCCCCGGTGCTTGGGCCATGGTGGTCCCCAAGGGGCGAGGGATCGGCAGGGAGCCCCAGCGGGCGGAAGCTTGAATTGCTTGGCGCAAGAGTGGTGGATGCCACATGTAGACCGTGCAGAGCGTATATATTCCGATGTCTGCGCGTGGGTTCCGCCTCGCGAGGGGGTGTTGTATCAGATAAAGTCTGGAGGGGCATGGAACAACAGTAACAAGTGACCACACTGGTTGCTCATCACGATTCGACCTTGCTACAACAACCCGGGAAAAGATGGTCTCAGGAGGGCGGCTCAAGTCGACGAAAGTGTCCACGTACAAGATCAAAAGCAAATATGACAACCCCCGCTGTCCTTGCTCACGGCACGAGCAAACATGTTCCTGGGGAGTCTGAGTTGAGAAGCTCGGATCTTGAACAGTAGGCGAGTCCACTCAGCCTGTAACCGCTCTGAAGTCGTCCAGTTTAATTGACATATGTGGATGCTTCAATCTTGGTTCCACACATTGGGCTTCTGCTGGCGAGGGGACGCTAGCAGATGGCGCCGCTCATAATGCAGTATTATCTTGAGGACCATCGCCTTGCACTCGTAACTGCTTGTGCTGAGCGGCCTGCACGAAACAATAAGCCGCCGTCGGCAGGACTTACCTGAAGCTCACGTGATACTCGTCTTACTTAGAAACAAGACAGGTACTCAGGTCGAGGGCCAGGCCTGTCTCGCCTTGGTCGCCTGGAAATCAGCCTCCCTTGCCAAGGCTGATGGGTGTCTCTCCTGGCAGCATAGGCGACATATCTGCCGCTGGAATCGCGATGGAAGTCGTGTGCGTCTAGAAAAAGATTTTTAAGTACGAGGCGTCGTAAGAGTCGATTGCGCATCCGTGTCCATTCGAGTTGGTCGTCTGTTGTTGTGGCGGCGATGCCCACAGTCATGCCTCTCGTTTTCCTGTGTGGGAGGATGCGGTAGTGCTGATGGTCACCTGCGGAGCCAGGCCGGATAGAGATACGCTCGGTTGCGATTAGTGAGATGAAGTCCGTATTCAATCCAGACCAAGCCGTCCCGCCGCCCTTTTTCGCCCGCCACCGCGTTTCCTTGGGCGGAAGCAGGCGCTTATGAAAAATGTAGACTCGAGGATAGCAGCTTGTTGCAGGCCTGGAATGATTCTGGCGTTCCATGCAGCTGTTCTTATTGCTGTGTGCTGTGGTGGCGACGTAGTAGCCGTGGCATCCTGCGGGTAGCATCAGATTGTCAGATTGCGAGATTGTTCGTCTGATGTATTTTGGTGACGACCTCTTGGACCCCTGAGCTTACAGCGCAGTATGCTGTCATTTAAAGTTATGGGTCGATGGCTGCACGGCCTTTCCCCTTCTAGCCGAGTCAGTGCTCTTGTGCAATCTGTAATCTGCGATCTGTAATCTGCATTCATCTCATCAATGTGCTCTTCCTCCAGCCAGTTGCGCGCGAAAAACAACACCGACTTCGCCCTCTCCTTTCCCCCGTCACTTGCTCTCTACCTGCTCAGACGCGCTAGGAAACCCTTCGCCTCTTGCGACTGCAGGATACACAACCACTTTCTTTAGGCTGCATGACAATCTATCGGCCCAGCGCCAGCAAGCACAGCACCAAGTCGTGCGCGCCCGTCCCCGTTCGTCCCATCGCCTCCAGACCCTGAAAGCACCACATTTACCGGCCCCCCCTTCCCCCACCCAGGAACCACCCGTGGGCCCGAACCCGTCACTGTGACAGCTCTGCCCTGGCACGCGGCGACGACTCTGTCGATCTCTCTGCAGCTCGATATTCCCATCGGTGACGGAGACACCTGTCGTGACCAGGTTGCTCCTCGCTCGCTCGCTCGACGCGCCGACCCAATAGGGCACCCGCGAGGTCCTGTGTGCATCTGGTGAGACCTCCCGGCTGTGCTCCCACCCTCAAATCAATCGTCGACCCGACTCGACTCGACTCGAGCACTTGAGGCTAGACACAAAGCGGATTGCAACCCCACGCCCGCCCGCCCAATACGTCGCATCCTTGCCGTGACACCACGCCGGCACCTCCAACCTCCCTACCCACCTCGCAGCCCCTTGGCTTTTTCGGCTAACCAGGAGGCAAGCCTTGCCCTCTGGTCGCTGCTACCTGCACCGCCAACCTGGCTCCCCCAAGATCATCTGCGACCTCCTCCTCGGCCGAGGACAGACAGGCCCCCTCGCATCATCGAAGACGCTCGTCCGCCTCGAGTGGCCTCAGGATATCCTTGGGGGGCGAAACCGCCTCGTCGCTTGGGTCGCTTGGCGTCCATCGGCAGAAGCCCAGCCAGCTCTCCCCGATCCCAGGTACGTGCTGTGTCCCGTACCACAGCTCCCGTTTCTGGTCGCAACCACCCGCCCGTCTCCCTGCGCCCGTGACAGATTGCTAACCGTTTCGCTCCCCATGGCACAGGCACCCCAGGCCTCCAAATGTCGCTCTCTCGAAGCCCATCCCCCCTCCCTGCGGGCGGATGGAGCAGTCCCGGTCTCGACATCAACACGAGCGGTCGATCCAGCCCTTCGACCGCCTTCCCAGGCTCCAATGGAAATCAGGTCGTGTGGGAGTCTGCGCGCATCAAGAATATGGGCAACGGCGGTTACCCGTCGTTCGCGACACAGAACCAGGGCTTCTTCACTCGACATATGCGGCGCATATCGAACAGCCTGCCCCAATTCAATACGAGCACACACTACGCTGAGAAGGAGAAACTTCAGAGGGGCAAGTGGGCGCCTGCTCAGTCGGTGCCATTATACGGCAGAATAAGGAACATACTGGGGCGCATGGGCCGAAAGTCGAAGCTGCGGGTGCTCCTTGTCTTGCTGCTGCTCCTCGCCATCTTCATATTCTACCAATCTCGTACGTGTCCCTGGAATCCATGGGCTCTGCTCTGCATACTAACGCACGCCAGCTTTAATATACCACTGGCGCCGGACAGCATGGCTCGGTGGCGGAGAAAAATATGTCATAATCCTGGCCGCCAACGTCGGTGGGGGTGTCATGGAATGGAAAGGCGCGCGAGAGTGGGCGATCGAGCGAGACAGCATGCGCAATAAAAAGAAGTACGTCGCAACGTGGGGCTACGAGCTGGAAGTCGTCGACATGAGCACCAAGAAGCGTTACGCTCACGAGTGGCGAGAGAGCTGGGAGAAGGTCGACTTTGTCAGGAACGCATTCATGAAATACCCCAAGGCAGAGTGGTAAGTGCAGTTCCATCTGCTCCTCAATCTTAGGCTAACCAGTCCGCAGGGTGTGGTGGCTCGATCTCAACACTTATATCATGGAACCCTCTTACTCTCTCCAGAGTCACATGTTCGACCAGCTACAAAATAACGTATACCGCGACATCAACGAGTACAACCCTCTGAACATCACGCATCCCCTAAACGACACCTACCTCGACGATGACCTGCGCAGCCCGGACGGTGACGGGGATGCCAATTCGGTCAACTTCATTCTCTCCCAGGACTGCGCAGGGTTCAACCTTGGCTCCTTCTTTGTGCGACGTGGCCAGTGGACTGACCGGCTACTCGACGTCTGGTGGGATCCGGTGGCTTACGAGCAGAAACACATGGAATGGGCCCACAAAGAACAGGATGCATTGGAGCAGCTCTACCGAAGTCAGGCCTGGATCCGATCCCACACGGCCTTCGCCCCGCAGAGAAAGATCAATAGCTTTCCTCCGGGCGCGTGCTCCGAGAACGGGAACAACACTCGCGTTCACTACGACCAGAACGATCGAGACTTTGTGGTCAATATGGCAGGCTGCGAGTGGGGCAGGGATTGCTGGGGCGAGATGTACAACTACCGTGAGCTCAGCTACTGGCTCAACCGCAACCCGTGGGAACGCTTCAAGGAGGACCTGATTGCTCCGATCATCTACAAGGTGACTGGCAAGAAGGTCAAGTTCTGAGTACTGCCCATATCGCGGTGCATCACACGGTCGCCAGTTGTACCATGCAAGCTAATACCTAATCACCTTTGCCATTTCAGTCGAGCTGATCTGGTAGCATCCATTCTCCAGCCTACACGTTAGGTATCTTCGACCAGCCAAATTTCTCAAGCCCAATCCCCAACCGACAGCCATGTGCTGCGGTGGCTCAACGGTCCAGAAGACTTGGCGACCCGTACCTCTTTGTCACTGGCTCCACAGCATCCGCATCTGTCTTTGTTCACAGTGCCCGTGTGCTACTATACCCCTTTCGTGTTACAACAACGGAGCCGAGGTCCGGACATGAATACGACAACCTACTTTAACCCCTTTCCCACGACGACGGTTCCATGGTTCTGAGAAGCACTGGTGGTGAAGTGGGTCACGTTTCTGCATATGCATCTCATCAGGAGTACAACGATTTGTTGGATTGAGAAGCAGCAGATGATGAACATCTCTGTTGTTTCGTTGAAAGAGTTACGACTAGGTCGGGGGAGATTTTCCAGGACGGATGGTTTTAGTTTTAGACGGCTCTAGGGATCTTGATGGCGTAACGTTATCGCAAAGGGATACCATGTCAGAATTGAGTGAATTGTCCAATTTCCGACAAACATCTTATCGCGCAGTCTAATTACCACATATGGCTTTTATAAGCCAGGATTTGAGCGAAGGGGACACAAAGTATGGTTCACACGTTAGACTAGTCTCGGAGCATTTCTCAGATGCAGTCATGCTCGCATCCACGTTTCTCGACATGAAGTCGTCCTATTCGACACCGTTAAGCTTCAATGTGCCTGCTCTCGTTCTTGAGAATGCGGCTTTGACAAGCCTTGTAACGTGAAGCTCAAATGAGCGCCTATTCATGTGGGAATACAGCTCTTTATGAGGTAATACACGGCAAACAATTAGTAGATAATTACAGTGAATCCTCTTTTTTCCCCATAGAGAGGGTTTCTGGCACCTGGGCTCCCTTTATATTTCAATACCCCCTCATATCGGACCCAAATATCCAAGACTCCGAGTGCAAGTAAATGTAGTGGCAGCATTCTCGCCAATCTCTCTATTTTGTTTGCTCGACAATTGGATTGTGAGCATCTTTTGGTGGATCCCAGCGCATGATCTCCCAGTCGGAGTCTTGACCTGGGCGCCACTTCCACTTCCCAACACTACGGAACCCAAGACTGTTGTAAAGCGTGGCTCCGTCCGGGGTTGCGGACAGGTGGACGGGCAGGCCTTCCTTCTCTGCTCGCTCTAGCCCGCACTGCAATAGCGATCGGGCAATTCCTCTGCGCTGATACTTGGGATCCACACCGAGGTCCAAAATCCCCCAGTACTCGTCTGGCTTCTTATAGCCATCCTCGTTCCATCGCTGTGATTCCTCGCTGCTACACATCTTGGCCATGGCTTTCGCGTGTGAGGCGTCGATTATGGGATTAAAGAGGTCGCGGACAGAGTAGACGATATCCCAGTTGAGAAACAAGTTGAGAAAACGGTCCTTGATGCCTTTGGCTGAAATCAGTACACACAATCCTGCCAAACTGCACCTCGAGAGTCACTGATGTTTTGACGATATATTCACCCGGACCACTCACTCGATAATACTAAAGTTTCCTTCTCGGCGTCATCCTCACCACTTGGACTTTCGCGGTACCAGATGCAAAAGGCTGTGATTTCCGGGATACCGTCCCAGGCCTCGTCGCTGGGTTCGAGGACAGCGACGATCGGGGAAGCGGTCGGGTCATCCAGGCTGTGCTTGATGATGTCTGATTTCACCTTGAGATATCTGGCTGGATAGTCGTTCCGCTTTGGATACAAGTATGCGTCTTGCGGGTCATCCGTGTATGCAGCCACTGCGGCCGAGGCAACGCCGGGAATGTCGGCCTTGGTTGCTGGGCGGACAAGCATCTTTTTCAGTTTAGTTTCCTTGGGTAGGGAAAGGCGAAAATGCCACAGTATTTGTATTGCAACTAGCTCAAGAGCATGGGTCTCTTGGTTTGCATAGTCGGTGTCTCTCAATGTCTCGTGCGGTTGGTGAATGAGTCATTGCTGCACTGCCGCCCTACAGTGGGTATTATGGAAGCTATTTTCTTGATTCACCAGTTGACAGCTCGCTATGGTTTTATTATAGTTTTGCGGGTGGCTTATAATCTCCTGGTGTTTCTTTTATTGATATAATAACCACAAGTTTCAAGGACCCATCAAAGAGGAGGCGGTCCCTTCTCGTACTGCATCACCCCCTCAGGAATCGGCACGACCGCGCTCCTCGTCCAGATATGAATGACATCCTTCCACTCCAAGCCCTCGACGCAGCCGGCCCTGACAGACACCATCCCCAAGGGCGTCCCGTCAGGCTTGTGCGAGCGGCCGTAGAGCCGTACCCCGCACTGTGGGCAGAAGTAGCAGTGCTTCTTGTTGCCGCTGTCGGCGGTGAGCGTGAACAGCTGGAACCTGTCCTTGGCCTCCTGCGGCAGGTTCGACATGAATGCGTCGGCGGGGTAGAAGGCCGAGGAGCCAAACGCCGACGCCGATTGTTTGCGGCACGAGGTGCAGTGGCAGCAGGCGATGCGCAGGGGCCGCGCCGTGGGCGTGCGGAAGGAGATGTAGCCGCATTGGCATTTCACCGGGAGCCCCTGGTCCTCTGTTTGTGTAGCATCTGGCATAGTGAGGTGTTGAATTAGAGTCGATAAAGAATGATGAGTGTGGTGTACAGATATGCCCGAGTGACCAGCCAAGCCTATTAAACCTTGTGTTGAAGAGTGACATGCGGCTCTCTGATGGCTCAGCGCGGTACTAATTGCCGATCCTGAAGGAGCGCCCTTTTGTCGTTTGCTGACTTCCTCGGTTCCCGCCCAGGGAATTTACGATCGGTGGGTGGTTCCTTTTGAAGGCGAAGTCAGTTCCCTGATGACAAATATCTGACAGCCTGTGTGAGTACAGAAATTACGCCCTTCCTGTGAAGAAGCTTAGGATCTTGCATTTGCGCAACGTGACTCGGAATTGGCTTCATTTTTAACGCCGCGAACGACAGAATGATGTTATGCCGAATTCTGAGGCTGGGAACAATGAATGCAATTCTTTCAAGGGTGTCTCATCTAACCGAAACAAGGAAAGTAGTAGAGAATTCCAATTGGCTCCCCCATGTCCTTGAGCCACTTCTTCGCTCTCTTCAGACCCTTTTCTCTCTTCGGCTTACTTTGAGGTTCAAGCGCTGGAGGTTAAAAGCTCTCGAATGATAATATCTGCGGCCTTTTCGCCAATGGCCATGGCCACACTGCACGTGTTAGAGCCCACGTTGCTGGGTGGGATACTCAGATCAGCGATCTTGAGGCCCTTCACTCCGTAGAGGTTGAGGTCGGGGTCTACCACACCGCTGTCGTCGAAAGAGGCCATCTTGCACGTGCCCATCGAGTGCCAGGTCGTCGAGATGCGTTCCTTGAGGAACTTATCGATAGCCTGGTCATCCTCTGGCGTGTATTCGATATCGTGGGTGGCTCCAGAAGTAGGCTTGGCGTCGACAATGGCGGCCTTCGATCCGCTGGGGAATTCCGGGTGGCCAGCGGCGATTTCACCCGTGAAGTTGTCCATACGGCGAATTATTTCGCGCTGCTTTTTATACATCCAGAAGTGTTTCTTCTGATCGATGCTATTCTCATCCGCTAGGAATCCCGCATCGAAATCATATGGGTCATTGAAGTTCGGGCCCGTAATGTGAATACGGCCTCGGGAGAATGGGTGAGTGCTGAACGTAGCAATACCCATGTATTGTCCTGCTGGGACGCCGGATGGGTCTCCTGGGAAGCAGCTGACAACAGACATAATCATGAGAGGCTTATCGGGGGTGTTCTTGAAGTCTTTGTCCCATGCTGCTTGAAACTGTGTGCCCAGGGTTGCGATGTCAGCATCAGAGGGCCGAAGCTTGCACTGCACGTCAACGCCATTCCAACTAAGGAGTGGGTCATTCTTAGGAATCAACTCGGCGACGTTGACACGGCCTGTGAGGAGCCCGTCCATTGTCTGGGCTGGGCCGACACTGGTTTTGTAAGGATACAGCATGATGTGGTGGTCCTGAAAGACGGCTTCTTAGTGACCTGATTTCTATGAAAGCCTCAAGAATACAACTTACCAAATAGTTCTCACCCACTCCCGGCACAGAGGCGACAAGGGCAACTCCGGCGCGTGAGAGAACCTCAGGATTGCCAATACCGGATCTCTCCAGGATTTGGGGTGTCCCCAGAGCACCTGCGGACAATACTACCTGCTTCCTTGCGTTGACGGTCCTAGTTTGTTGTTCGGAGTCGGGCTGGAAGTCAGCGCTTGGTCGGAAAACCACACTCACAGCCTTCTTGTTATTGTCAAATATAACACGCTCCACGTCCGTCTCGACCAGAACATGGAGATTTGGGAACTGTCCACTCTCAAGCTTAGGGTGGATGTACGCGTGGGCGGTGTCCTGGCGCTTTCCATCAGGGCCGACGTAGCGTTGGGCACGCATAGACCCATTGATGGAGTCGAGAGTGTTGTTGTCTGGAAGCTCTGGCCAGCCCAGCTTGCCCACGGCGGAAATGAAGTCCTCCTCTAAGGCCTTGCCCCGGTAATTTCCGGGACCAACTAATTCATGTCTTCATCAGCAAGCTTCCCACTCTAGCCTGTAACCTTGTTGTGAAAGAGACAAAATAAACGAAGACGTAGTGAGGCGTGGTGTCTGGAGATATCTTACCGTGGAGTGGACCGTTATGCCCATGGCTATCCTCTGATCCTGGAGGGCCATGGTAGTTTTCCCACTAGCGAGGGCTCAGCTTCGAAGTCCTGACTTGTGTTTCTCTTCTTTCTTCGATAGCATACCTTGTTCATGTATTTCAAGATCTCGTCGGCAGACCAGCCGGGCGTGTTCCAAGCGTCCAATTCCGACCGCTGGGGACGGCTGTACAACAGCATGTTCACCGAAGACCCTCCACCAAGCTGACCATAACTCAGCCTCAGAACTCTAGAAAGAGGTATTTTGTGCGGTCTGAGTCTTCAGAAATGCTTACGATGCGACCTGCGGGGACAATGGAATCCCTTCCAGCCAGGTGATGGGACGCGCTGGCCTTGTAAGACCAGGTGTACTTATCACTGGGATCCGTATGTGATAGCCAAAATGCAGGGACGGTGACCATTGGGTCCCCGAAGTTGTTTGGGCCACTCTCAATAAGTAGAATCGACAAGTTCCTATCGGCTTCCGCAAGTCTGCCTGCAACAATGCAGCCAGCAGCGCCTCCTAAAATCAACAATTAGTGAGGAAGTAAACGGATTGGACAGTCGTGGACAGCCACATACCCCCGGCTATGATGACGTCGACTTCATTGATACTGTCGGGAAGAATCTTGTAGAGAACCATTATGTCGGTTGAGCCAGAGATAAAAGGTGAGCGGAAAGGTGAAATCTGGGCTTCCAGAAGGATTGTGAGACAAGACTGGCGCGTGGTAAGAGCACCAGATCAAAGAGATGGCTCCTCAGCTCAGAGGATCAGGATGATGCGCATGAAGTAGTCTAAGTAGGCTGACATATTTACAGCCCAGCCCCTAGTGTCACGGTTTAATGAGACTGTTGGTGATGTTGGTGTTGGTAGACGTGCATACATCTGTACCCACTTTGGATCACACTTAATGCCCACCAACACTACCCGGGAGACTGGAAACAATTGGTGATGGTGTCGACTGTGCTCTTATGGTTCTTCATGGGATTTCGCGGAGGATCAGCCACAGAAGACTTGCTCAACGTCATTCCTTTTTCTTCTATTCTTTTGGAGTGTGACTTGAACTTGAAGTGTTCAGTAGGCAATATGGGCGCTAGTTGGACAGCAGCAAAAGCATGAATCCACAGGGACAAGGTACAGAATCCTCACGAAGCCGGGGCACCAACCTCACCCGAAATAACAGAAGCTCCTGGCCAGGAAACTGACGCCCAAGTGCAATTGACTGGCCCAGAATTGTTGTGCGAATGCTCCACTTTTCTGCACTTTTAAGTATTAATTGTACCATGGCGATCTGGGGGAGGCGGCAACGGTGGGGCGCCGGATGAGCCACCCGCACAAGCATCCCGCAATCGAAACAGACGGTGCACACAGTTCGTGGTTCTGATCTTGGTCTACTTTACTGCTTCAGTGTTATCGGTAGCGCGTGGTTTATCATTCGCCCTGTTTACCTGTGTGTCTCTGAACTAAGCTCCGCACTCTTCCAAGTGCAGCGAATCTCTGTATACTTGGATGGACGCGGAAGTCTTTGAGGCAGACACTGAACACACATTAGCCAGGGACGAGGTGAGGTTGCATCGCGGCTGAGCCGCAGTGGGCGCTGACCCAGTGGCGTCAGTCGATTCTCTCGGCTGGCCCAACGTTCTTGTTCGGGTACCTCCTCGGTGCTGCATGGACGCCACTGTACCTAGGTATTGGACCGGCTGACCAGTCACTGTGTAGCACTGCAGCACAGCTCACAAGGGCCCCAAAACTTTCCGGCATTGGCTTTACCTTTTTGGGAGGGCAAAACTGGTCTCCACTGATTTGGCTGGAAATTCTGTACACACAAAATTCGAGATACAGTTAATCGAAACATTAACAGGCGTTGGCTTCAATATCTGTTCAGCTGCTCGGGTTCGGAGGCTCACCTTCCACTAATGGTGTAGTAGTCCCGATTAGGCAGTCAGGGCGCTGAATATTGTCGCGTACCACCAGACCGCAAATAGACAGCCTGCAGGGGCACCCTTCATCGGGCCATTGTCCCTCCTTGCCAAGCCAAGAGGCTAATGGACACCTTAAAGGCGGGCACACGATCTGGGGTCCGTCGCCCAGCTGAGCTGGAGGGGTTCCTGCTGTCCTGATCGACAACCCAACACCTGGAACATTCCTCCACGACAATTCTCCTGAATGCCCTTTGCAGTGCGCGTTGTTCGCGTCTGTGCTGGCTCGTCGGACGAGCCGACGACACTCTGAGACACTTGGCAGCTAGAGGACTAGAGCCAGGCCTCGGGACCCGCTTGCGGGTCTGTGGTTTCATCGCATCTTTCGTGTGGTCGACCATCTGTTCTCTTTGTTGCTTGCTCTTGCAGTCTTGATCCTGACCCGTGAACAATGCTCGCGTGGTGCCCGTCAACATGTTCAGCACCCGCAGCACAAGGCTGCTGATATTGGCCCTCTTCATTGCCGTCACGTTTCTCTATATCGGCTGGGACCGGCCGTTGGCATGGGGTGACGCTCCTGGCTTTGCGACAGATCCGGCGGCTGAAGGGGTGACGGATGGGAAGACAACTGCACCGCCGTCCAGTGGCAATACTAATCCGGGCCAGAAGAAGCCAGGGTCTATCACGGACGTCTATGGCGATGGTGACGATGACGAGGATGAGCCTCAGGCTGAGGCTGAGCAGGATGAGGATAGTTACGACTTCGAACGCCCAACTAGTCCTGGAGATGTCCCGCCTGCGGCCTCGGCCAATCCCGTGAAGGTTGACGGAGAGACGTCAGTCACTCCCGGGAAGGTTGAAGAAGCGGCCCCAAAACCGACGGTGGAATGTCCCATGAGCTTTGAGAGCTACATGAGTAGCCAGCCAGGCCCCAAGTCCACAGGCAGTCGACAATTCCCGCTGGTCCGTCCGCCTCCAGAGTGTCGGACTTTCGTGGTCCCAGAGCTCGAGGAATACATCACCAAGATGGAGTCGATGATCAAGGACCCAGACCTGTACAGGCTCTTCCAGAACAGCTTTCCGAACACGCTCGACACTATGGTCAAGTGGCACGGCTACGCGCAGGACAACGGCACCGACACGACGGAGGAGCTTAGTTATATCAGTAAGTATTTCCAGATGGGAACTACTTCGGCGCTAAAATCCCGGATATGTCTTTATTTTTCATGAGAAGCAACAGTGATGAGGACTTTCTCGAGATCTCACTTGAGATCTCACACTCGCTTCTCATATCTAGAATTTATATGAGCTCGACTCACTAACACACTCACAGTCACGGGCGACATCGACGCCATGTGGCTGCGCGACAGCGCAAGCCAGCTGTACTCGTACCTGCACTTCCTCACGCCCGAGAGCTCGTCAGTCGGCGGTAGCCTCAAGACCCTGAACTCGCTCTGGCGGGGGCTCATCAACTCACACTCGCGCTACATAATTATATCCCCCTACTGCCACTCCTTCCAGCCGCCTCCCGAGTCCGGGATCCCGCCCACGGTAAACGGCGCGTACCACCACAACAACCCGCGCCCGGCGTACGACCCGTCCGAGGTCTTCGACTGCAAGTGGGAGCTCGACAGCCTCGCGTCCTTCCTGCAGGTCAGCTCGGGCTACTACGAGCGCACCAAGGACCTGGCATTTTTTGCAAGGTACAACTGGGTCGATGCCGTCCAGGCCGCAGTGGAAGCGGCGGCGGCCATGAGGGTGGGCACGTATGATGAAGAAGGTCGCGTGCTCCCTTCAGCGTGGACCTTCACAGGCTGGACGAACCGCGGCTCGGAGACGCTCACCAACGACGGGCTGGGGAACCCGAGCAAGACGAACGGCATGGTGCGCACGGCTTTCCGCCCCAGCGACGATGCCACCATCTTCCAGTTCCTCGTCCCCGCCAACATGATGTTCGCAAAGTACCTAGAAGAGGCATCCGTCATAATGGAAATGCTCGCAGACAGCAGCGGCGCCGCCCTCCCGGGGATGGACGCCGAGAAGACCGAGCTGGCCGCGAACATGACGGGGGAGATGCGCTCGCTCGCGGCGGGCATCCGGCGCGGCATCGACAAGGACGCGGTGGTGCAGCACCGCGACTTCGGCGAGATCTTCGCGTACGAGTGCGACGGCTTCGGCGGCGTCAACCTCATGGACGACGCCAACATCCCGAGCCTGCTGGCGATGCCGCTTTTCGGGTACGCGCGGCAGTCGGCCAAGTTCAGCACCGCCCCTGAGGGCTTGCGGCCGGCGAGCGAATACGCCAAAATCTATCAGAACACGAGGCGGTTCGCCCTGTCGCTTGCAAACCCCTATTACGCCAAGGGCCCTGAGATCTCCGCCGTGGGAGGTCCGCACCTCGGACCCGGGAAGGCATGGCCTATGGCAGCGCTCGTTGCCGGAATGACGGCCTTTGACGAGGAGACGGGGCTCGTCGGCCCCAAGGGGAAGGGCGGCGTGGAGGACGTGGTTGCCGAGCAGCTGGGCATGGTTCTCAACTCGACGTCGGGCATGGGCGTTGTTCATGAGAGCGTTAACTCGTGGAACGGGAATTCCTTCACGCGCGCGTGGTTTGGCTGGGCGAACGGTCTGATGGGCGAGCTGATCATTAGGATTGAAGAGTGGGAGAAGAAGGCTAACAAGTTGAGCGGGGACGGGTTACTAGGCAGGAGTTGGCAGTAACTTGGTTGATGATCTTGGAAAGCACTTATAAGTATAGCATCGGAAATTTAGGAAAATAATGGGGATATCATATTTGAAGTCCCGAATTTCAAGGTGAATAGCTTTGGCGTTGCGGTTGCTCCAATTTTAAAAGCTTTTCACCAGAAATTTCTTTCTCTTTCCTTCTATCACACGAGAGTATTCATCACTTGACTGCATAAAACGGAAAGTTTCTTATTGTGCCAGAAATCCCTGAGGATTGGTATATTCAGTGTATTGAACCGCAGTATGTACCGTCATCCTGAAGCCCCCGACGAAACCCCGGCCAGGAGACAAAAGCTCAGGAAAGAAAAATGAGCCCAATATGAATCAACGCCCATCCGTGCAAACAAGTGGTATCAAAATGGCATTGTCGCCCAAGGTTGTAGAACCAGAAGAAGTAAAAAAGAAGATATCCACCCGACACCTTATCCCCCATCCTTGGTCCATTCACGCCAGGTAAAAAAGACGGCAGAAGAGTATGTGCAGCTTTCGACAGTTCGCCTTAGGCTTGGTAATCGCGTGGCATGAAGCGCATGCCCCTCTTCACCGGTGCGCTCGTGGCAGCCGCTGCACCGTCAGACTTGCTGTAGACCTTGATCGACTTAAAGAGCCCTGTTGATGGTTAGCTGCTGTATCATCGCAGGAAAGACGAGGAGTGAGCTTACAGTATGCGTCTACAAAGGCATTGGGGTCTTGAGCTGCGTATTCCTCGCAGGTGGGTGCCTTTGCAGAACACTCGGCATCGTCGGCCCATGTGGCACCGGCCCATTGACCACACTATAAGTCTGGTGTTAGCAATCTGGCAAGAAGGAGTGGCGAGGTTGGGATGAGAAGGTGTACTCACGAAATCTGTGTTGATGGTGATCCAGTGCTCCTTGAAGTTGTTGTCGATGTCGCAATTACTTCCTCCCACGAAGCTGGCCAGGGGAGTGCCGAATGTAGAAGAGTCGACTGTTGTGTTTGAAGACGAGATCTTGTTCTGCATTGTGCTGTTCCTGGGGAAGAACCAGACTGAAATGGCGTCGCTAGTCCACTCCATGGCATAAACACCACCACCATTTGCGTTCAGGCCTTTGCCAAAGTTCTTGGTGCTGTTGGTGGTCTGGGGGCAACCAAGCCCACCACTGCCGTCGTTGCAGTTTCCGCTAGTCAGCTCCGTGCCATCAACCGTTTCGCCCTGGGTCATGGTGCACGTAGGGCCCGTGTGAAGTGTCACCTGGTTGGACTGCTGGCTGTTGGCACCCTCAATGATGTCGATCTCGCCCTTGTACGGCCAGGCCTCATTGTATGTCCACAGAGCGGGCCATGTACCGCATCCCTATACGACAATGGGTTAGTACTTGTTTGTTTCTGATGCCCCTGCGAGGGTGGGAAGGTGAGAACTGTAGGTTTAAGGGTGGAGTAACTTACAACTGGCATGTGCACAACATCGGCGACAAGTAGCATCTGGGTGTACGTCTTCTTGCTGTTCAGGCGCGTACTGGCGCGGCCATTGGCTGGGTTGGCGGTTTTGTGGTCGCTGCCGACGTAGATCATGTCCTGGTGGAAGCCCGCCAGTCCCTGGGAGGCAGCGTTGACCCTGTCCTGGTACTGGACGAAGCCCTTGGTAGGGTCTGCCTCAGAGAAGAACTCGAACGAATCGAAGAAGTTGGCTTGGTTGTAGTTGTCAGTCAAAGTGTAGGCCGCCCCTGCCACCAGCTGGACGGCGCCGAGGAGGGTGGACACGGTAGTTGCGACTGAAGGCATCTTGTCAAAAGATATGTACAATGTCGAAAGTGAGACTGTTTGAGATGGTCGAGACTGAAGAAATCGAAACTTGAGATTGAGTACTGTCGAGGAAGGAGGCTGGCGCTTTGTATGATTGCTTGCCCGTCGAAAAAAAGTGACTGTGAGGCAGAAGCAAGTCTGAATCAAGCGAAAAGTGAATTGTACCGGGGAGCTCAAGTGACGAAGATCGAAGGGGAACAAATCAGTCAAGCAGACTCGTCTGTAGACAGGTCTGACTTCTTAACTATGTATCAGTGACGAGGTCACAGTGAAGAATGATCGTGGGATTTTGAAGAATAAAGCTATTGTTGGGCCTGCAACAAAGAGTTCTGTGCCTTAACAATGAAGGTCGGTATTGAGCACAATAAGGAAGGAATTTTGCCAATCAAGGCGAACGCCGTGTGAATGAGGGACGGCGGGAGAAAGGGAGGGTTGAGAGATCAGATGGTACCAGCCACGCGGTTCCAAAGTCGATCAACGATGATACCAGCCTTGGGTGAGGAGAGTCTCGACCTTGCGAGAACCGCCCATGTGCCTCAGACGGGAATGTGGTGTTAAATATCCTGCACAAGCAAAGTCACGCACAGAATGAGTGGGCACGGCTCGCCCTGCATGGAGCTTGCATGGTCCAGATGCCCGCCGTCCGAGTCACCACGCGGACTGGTGGGAAGGGGGAGACGGAGTGACAAGCGACAAGCGACGAGGCGTCAAAAGCCGACAAGGGTAATGGCGCGCAGATCTGCCGGGGAGCCGCACCACCAGATGCAGGGGATGGCAGCGAAGAGGCGAGTGGGTAACATCGCTTGACGCCCGCACATGCCTTGTTCGTTGGTGCCTTCTTGCCTGCTACTCGCCAATCTAGGCGACCTTGCAATCTGGCTGAGACTGGGGACCTTGGGAAACTGGAGCTCCTCTTCTTTCGGGCCGTTGAGAGGGTCGGGCATATCACACCCAGATCAGGAGATGGGCATATGAGAGGAGAAGGGATGATTCACGGTGGGGTTCTACCTGCGCAGTGCTGCGCCGCTGCACCGAGGCACCGAGTGATGAGACATGCGCGGTGAGCAGCTCGATATGACAAGGAGCACCGCGCGTGAGGCGGGCCAGCCACTCAGAACGGCATACCGAGAGATGGACATGGTGCGCGTGTGGGAGCGGCTGGGGCCCCGAATGGACCAGACGAGCTGCATGAGAAACATTTGAGACAGGGTTCGAAGCCAAGCACTGACTCTGTTCTCTTTTCAGATGATCGACGTTAAAACACTGACAGGGGCTGGCTCTACGTGAGACCTGCCTAATAAGCGTGTGCCGCGGTAGACACTAGCGCACACGGAGGTCGTATATCTGGCTCGGCCAGAGTTTTGCCTGTATGAGATCCGGACACCACACCACCAACATGGCCAAAAAGGGAAAAGAAATGCCATCTTGAAATCTCCAGGGCAGCTCTGCTGGTTGCAAACACCTGCAGGTACTGCAGCAGGTACTGCAGGGCCACAGGGCCATGTTGGGAGTGACCGAGTCAAAGTCCCTTCACCGACCAGTCGTGCCAAGTTGGCCGCTATCCACGAGGCCCGCATTCTTTGGGCTGAGATCCGACCACAGATAACCTTGGAATATCATGTACGGGATGGGCTTCGGGCTCCGTAAATCAGGCTGAAGTGGGATGCGGATTTAGTGGGGGTGAACAGGTGAGTGAGTAAGTGAGCTGGTGAGTCGGGTCGGTGGAGTGGAGTTGACTTAAGGTGAGGTTCAGGGAGGCTCAGGGACGCAGGGAGGTCGTGTTTGGGAAAGGTTGCCGGCTCGCCCTCCCTGGCCGCCTGATTGGACGTCGGCCGGTAGCTCCCCGTCGGCACGCCAGGCACGTCAACCGTATTGGCTCAACAACGGCCGGGGGCATGCTTGTGTGTCCCGCACTTGCATGCATGTGCCACAGGCGCACAGGTACCGCAGTAGTGCCCTCCCCAGAGAGCCGTCGCCCAACTGATCTGCGAGACGCACATGCTGGTGAAACGTGAGAAGCTTCCAATGTTTCGAAACATCCGCCTTTGCCCTCCTCTATCGCGCAGATCCCTCGGCGTCTTCGCACTCGGCAGCACACGAGGAAAGCAAGGCAGCTGGGCCCTTGGGTACTGCCAACCTCGATACCCGGAGCTGCCAGGCTGCCAGGCGGGACGGCCAGGATAAATAGACAAGCAAACAGGACTCCGACCTCAACGGGTGGGGATGGTTTTGCCCCTCTGCGGAACCCCCTTCCCAGGACCCAGACCACCACAACCGCTAGCAGCCAACGGATCCGAGCATCTGGTAAGCATTCGCAAGTTTATTAGGCGCCGGTGTGCGATCTTGAAACAGTTTGACCGCCCCCGTGTGCATCTCTTGAGTGTTTACGCGTACAATCTTGTCGATGGTGAGAGCCATTTTTCTGTTCGCTGTCTCCTTTTCTTATCAACCCTTCATCTCGCGGGCCACTGTGCCGGTCCCGCATTAATGTGCTGTGTGCATTTGTCAGTTGCTGTGCTTGGCATGGCTGTTCGCAATGAGCTATGCATATGCATATGCAGCAACAAGTGTATTAACTTTATCTGTGAGATCTGTCTGGTGACAGGACGCCAATTCTATTGCTATGCATCGACAATAAACAGCCAACCAAGACGCCAGGCTAATGTTGATATCCCAATGCCTCGTATATATCCAAGCAGCGCAATATATCCAAAAGGCCAGTATGTGTATATATATGTAAACGCCCGTTGCCCATTACAGCGTCTCTCGTAATCTCATTACTCAGTCGATGGCTCTTCGCTGCTGCTGGCGCTTTCGACGCCCACATCTTTCCCGCCCTCGCTGTCGGCCGGCGCCTCATCGCCATTGCTCACCCTTTCGCCTCTCTTGCGATCGTCCACCCACTGCTCAACATCTTCACAGCACTTCGGCACCCGGCATCTCGCCCGCTCGCTCGCAGGACATGTCCTCCAGAGCGTCTCCCGCAACTCCTGGAATACCTCGCGATCGGCGTCCATCGCCCAAATGACATCGAGATGCTCGTACTCGGGGATGACCTTGCTGAAAACCAGGCGAGCATGCGGCTCCCGGCCCCGCTCGAACCGGCGCAGGAGCTTATTCCCGTCTACCAGGTTGTCACGGCCGCACACCCAGAGTGCCATTGGCGGGCTTTGCGGATTGTACCACGCAGATGATCCCTTTGGTCTCCGGTGGTGGTGGCGTGTTCGGTGTGTTGGTGAGTGCGGCTCGTTTGTATGAACCTCGGGGGGCACGGCGGTGACTGGATTCTGAGAGTCGTCCTCGTCCTCGCGCTCTTCGGCGCGCCACTCCTCCTTTGTAGCGAGGATACATTTCTGCGCGACGACATTAGCTCAGGAGCAGTGCGTGGAGAATGCGCGCGCCACCACAGGCGACGGGGAATATTGACTCACATGCTTTGCGAAACACTCCCGCCCCAGCCACCACCTCATCGATTCTGCGCTGACATAGACGGGAGCAAACTGGAAGAATCTGTTCCTGAGTCCGCGATCCCACCTGGTATCTGTCCAGTCGAACAGAAAAGAAAACACTTTGTAGCCCAACCAACCGTAGAGCTTCGCGGGTAAGAGTCCATGCATGGTCAACATGATCGGTATAAAGGCGTGAATACCAAACATCATCCTGAACATTGCCGGAGTGATAACGCGCATAAATTTGAAATACATCTTCCCAATCAGCGGGCCAGCATAGGCGGCTGGTGCCAGGGCGCAGAAGACAGAGAGCTTCTCCCCCAGCTCCGGTCTCTGCTCCTTGGCCAAGGCGACGAATGTCTCGGTGGTGCCCTGAGAGTGGGCGACCAGGCCAATTTTTGAAAAGCCAGTCTCGAATTGCACACGGGAGGTCAGCGCGGGCAAATCAAAGACACCCATCTGCCTGATATTCCAACACCACATGCGGGGGTCGGAGTACTCCAGCAACACGTGCTTCGGCTTGAACCCGCAGCGGTTGTTGCCGAGCCAGACGTCATATCCCGACTTGCACAGCCAGAAGGCGAGCGACTGGTCGTCGTTAACGCAATACGCCCCGGCTGACTGCAACAGGCCGTGGATGAGCAGTACTGGGTATTTCCGCGGCGCGTTGGGGTCTTTCAACGCCCTGCCCCGCCGCTTCCCTCCCGTGAAGGGGTCGGGGCCCCGGGGCTGGCGCTCTTTGGGGTCCAATTCCACGTATTCACGAGGGTCGTAAACATGCCACAGGTCGATTACGAATCCGTCCTCGGTTTGAACACCAAATTCTTCAACATCGAGGCCAACCCGTCGCGCGTAGTAGCCAACGTCACACTTTATAGGGTCTGGGCCACCTTCAGAAGGGATATAACCGTCGCCGTTCAGCGTGTCGGTATCGGTCAGACGTCGCTCCTCGGAGGTGCGGTGCGTCCACTTCCGCGCTTCCTCCTTTCTTGCGTCCCGTCGGCGGACTTCCTCCTCATAAAAGGGACGGTCTTTATCCGGGTTTCGAAACGTGAGTCTGCACCAGATGCGCTTTGCGACGAGCGGGATGCTCGTAAAGAGGGACCCCAGTACTATGACTCCTAGGAACGACAAGCTTAGGAAGAAGGAGGACACTCGGAAAGCCGAGCAATGGATGTCTCGCAGTATGGACGAGGGCCCGTAGAGAGGCAGTGGGGGGAAGAGGGGGTTGGTATGCGAGGGCGGCATTGCTCGTCGCAGGGAGCCCTCAGATGTCTTTTGCAAGGACTTGCCATTGGGCACGGGGGGTGCGGTGAAAGCTTTGTGCGCTTCGCTTGGGTCGTGGGAGCCGTGGGCCTCGGAGGTCTGATCGGCGCTGCCATTCCTCTGCGCTTGCGCGGCTGCGGGTTGGTCCTGCTCCAGTTCCTCCTTCAGAATGTTCAATTTTTGCGCCTCTTCTAGCGGGACCCCTGGCAGCCTGTGTCCTTCGGCCGTGGCGATGACAGGGTCTCTGGGCGTGACGAAGACAGCCTGGGCAGCGACATTATCCGAATTATCCTCCTCAGGGTTCTTGTGCGACAGTTTCTGCGATTGCTTTGCGAACTCGACGGCGGAGTGGACCAAGGGCGTCGAGCTCGGGCCGGCTGTACTGTCACCAGTCATCGCGGTCGGTCGAGCCTGCGCCGGGAGTGAAGCAAGGTAGAGAAGGGCGAGAGGATCAAGGGCAGCCAAGGGGCCGAGAGCGAGGAAAAGGCAGTACAGTGAAGGCGCGTATGAATCTGGAAGACGGGAAAGACGTCATGGAATATATATACAAAGACTATTGTTTTCTAGTTCAGGAACCGGTGTCGGTCGTCTAACGCATTGGTCTAGGCGCGCAAAGAGAAGAAGAAACCCCTGACTACCCTAGAAGATAGAACTAGAGGGACTGGGACCACTCGGGTGGGTAGCCTACCCTGGGTCAGTGAAGGACGGTTGAAAGATGGGAAGGCACGCTGAAATGGCACACGAGGGCGGCGCTCGAGAAGAGCGCGTGACTGTGGTATGTGATAGTATGGAGTAAGGAGAGGGCGTCGTCCGCAATACACTCCAATGGTTGGTCCATGGTGAGAGATTCAGCCCCCGCGTCATCATGCAGGGGTGATCATCGAAAATTTGCAGGCGGCTCGACTCGATGCCGCTAGTCATACATGGATCTCAGGCATGTGAAGATGAAGCCACACCGGCGGCGGTGTAATTATCCATGAGACAGAACAGAACAGAGCGGAATAGAAAGGAAGATCCACCACTGGTCAAGATATCGGCGAGGGAGCTCATGGTTTTGGAATTGGTGTCGTGGTGATGTTGCCATTGATGTCTTGCAGCGTCTGCTGCCATTTGCAAAAAGTTAGGTCGGACGCACGGCCAAGTAGGTTGCTGCACCTTGCAGAAAGCATTTCGCACAGAGAAGATGAGCATGTCCCAGTTGGGATGGATCGAAGTTGAGTTTGTTAACAAGATAGATAGTCTAGATAGTTTTACATGGGCATGGGTCGTGGCCTCAATAAGGTTGCCTACAGATGCAACTACACTACACACGGACACTTGCCGGTCGGCGCGTTGGAGTTGGGTTGGGGTTGTAGTCGGCCGGCTGCCCATTCTGCAGCCCGCTTGCCGAGGTTCTCCAGGAGAATCGGCAGGGGTCCACGGCCCTCGTCAACGTGCCTCCGTGCCGAACAATTGACTCCGACACGACCTGTTGCATGTCTGTACTGCCTGCAGCACAACAACTCGGCCTTGGAGACCTCCGCGCCGTCAGCTAGGTCGAACGAAGTCGAATGCGCCGTGTTACATGCTGCCCCATCTCCTGCCCCCATCCTCAAGCAAGATCATGAGCTCCCGATAGGCAAGCTCCATAGCTGTGCGCTGCGGGGCCGAACGTCCATCATCGTCGTCCAGGTCAGGCGTCTTGCCATACTGGAGCTGCGATTCCCTCGGCTCCTCCCTCTACCCCTCCCTCTCTTCCTCATAATATCTGGCGGCCATGTCTTCACTGGCAGCCGTCGACCTGTCCCATTCCCATCGGAAGCGCAAGAGGAGGCGGAGGAACGACAAGCCTGCCATTGCTGCCCGTCTTGTTCTCGACGATCATGTCAAGGGCGACGTTGGGATCTTGTCTGAGGACTTGTTTGCGGACCTGTTTCCACACTTGAATTATGGTAGCTCTTCCTGACTTCATTCCCATCTGGTACTCTCTCGCTAACAAGGATTCCTCCCGCTGAAGACACCGAACATGACCAAGACGGCGCCCTCGTCCCCGATGTGCTCCATGTCGCACTGGCCCCATGGGCACCCAATGCCTCTGCAGAGACCACCAACTGGACCATAGTTCCTGTCACTCAGTCTTCCGCGCTCGCACACTCGACTCTCCAGTTTTCTCCCTCCTCCCTGGCCCTCCAGAGCTTTGCGACCACCCTTCAACAAGTTGCGCCATCCAAGCTATCAAGCCACAGCCGAAGCGGAATTGAGATATTGGTTCTGGATGTGGTGGCTTTGTCGCTGGATACCGTCTTTGTGAGCCTCGAGGGTGAGCTCGCGAAAAGGTTGGAAGACGGGGAAGGCACCTTCTTCCGGGACCATCCAGATGTCACATCTGCCCAACTTAAGGGCAAAGGCTCCGCAGCCGAGTCGTCCCCGGAGGGTCGCCTAAAGACTGCCATACGCATTGCTCTTGGTACACTGAAAGTTGTTCATGCTGGAGACCTGTTTCCGCTACCTCTATCACCCCATGCCATAACCCACGTGCCGCCGAACCCAGGCAAGGTTACGCTTTGTGAGCCGGTTGCTCAAGGCATTTTGTCTCCGTCGACGAAGATCATCGTTTCCAGAGGTCGCATTCACTCCAAGGACAGCCGTGCTCCTTCCGCCATGTCCTCGTCTCAGAAGCTTAACGGGCTCGCCGAGGATGATGACGACACTGCGAACGACCAGTTTTACTCTGCAGCGGAGGAGCGATATAGGACCGGGACTGAGGTTCAGACGGAAGAGTCCGATGTCATTACTGAGACTGAGGAGTCAGAACTTTCCTTGGACGAAAACGATGATTTATCAGACGACTCGATGGATGACATGATCTCCCTCCAGGCCCCAGCTCTACCCGCAACGGCTGCCAGCGGTGTGTCTACCATTGCTGCTGGCACGCCAATGACGCTGGGCCGTGGGCGAAAGACCAACGGTGTTAGCACGCCTGGTTCAGTCTTCTCGACCTTCACTGCCACTACTGCCAGACTCGATCGACCTCGTGGGCGGCTTTTCAAAGCGCAGGGTCTCATGAAACCCATTCCTCCAGAGCTCCTGCATCCGAAGGTTGTCCCCGCTGACGATGAGGAGGCGCGTGTATATGTCGACATCAGCAATTTGACCAGAATTGGCTGTTTCTCTGGCGACTGGGTGAGGCTGGAACCTGCGCAGGAACCACCTGTGAACGGATTTGGGCAATTTGGCCTCGGGAGCTTTGGCGACATAGGCCAGGATGAGCCAGATTGGCGACCTGTCAGGGTCTTCGGGCTGCCAGAGGGGTATTCGCAGCGGCCGGTGACAAGAATTGTACACTCCAAAAATGAGGGAAGACGACCCTCGTTCTTTGAGTCGCAATTACAGAAACCGTCAAGCCCTGCGGTATATGTTTCACCAGTTTTGTTGGCAAATCTTGACGGCCCAGCCTATCTGCGCATAGCCCCTTTGAAAAGGGGCTCTCCTGTTCTGGCGAAGAACCCCTTGTCCAAGCTGACAGGTTCCTCGCAACCACCTTACGCTCGCGAGGTTACCCTGAGGCATGTACGAACTCCCAAATCGGTCGAGAGAGACGTACAAGCAGCCGTCATGGCTGGCGTCAAGTGCTACTTCGACAAGAAATCGAGAATAGTCAAGAGTGATGACTTGATCGCATTCCCCATCGATACGCAGCTCGGAAGGACACTCCAGGAGTCCGGCACGGATAATCTCGCTGTTGATGATATCTTGTCTTTGGCAGCGTCAAATCCGACCAATCGAAGACAAGGTCTCAACTATGACGAGGTGGTCTGGTTCAAGGTCACCCATATCGTTAATATGAAACGTGAAGGTCCTGAGGAAGAACCTGAAGAGGATACATGGGGCTCAGTCGCATGTATCGATGTATCAATGACACTTTTGCGACAGACAGGTTCTGTGACCAGTCGCATACCGGGCGTCAAGGACAGTACGTGGAGGTATTATCTTGGCTTGAGAAAGCCGCCAGATCGAGCTTTCCAGTCTCCATCCACAGCAATCATGGAACCAGATCGGCCCCAAGTTTCACCCCTGCGGAACCGCTTGCGTGAACTTTTGGCAGCAGCAACTAGCCAGAGGGCGATGCAACTAAAAATGCCACCACTAGCGATCTTGCTGGTTTCCACTCAGAGAAACATTGGGAAAGCCACCGTTGCTGGCGATGCATGTCTCGATATTGGTCTTCACACTTTTGTGCTAGACGCATATGATATCGTCAACGACGCAGGTTCGGGAGGCAGCGATGTCAAAACGGAAGGCTTCTTGAAGAGCCGGGCCGAGCGGGCCATGAGCTGCGGCCCAGAATCTTGCGCTTTGTTGATCAGGCATATCGAAGCTCTTACCGCGGACAGGATGGTATCGTCAATGAAAGAGATTCTGGCGGATGCCAGAGTGGTTATCGCTACTACAACTGAAGTGGATAAAGTCCCCGATGGAGTAAGAGGACTGTTCACCCACGAGCTCGAAATGAGAGCTCCAGACGAAGGCGAGCGAGAAGTGATACTGAGGAGCATCATCGATGACCGAGGCATTTCTCTCGGCCCTGATGTCGACTTGAGCAGTGTCGCACTCAAGACTGCCGCTTTAGTCGCAGGTGATCTGGTCGATGTCGTCGACCGGGCCCTAGTTGCTCAGCGGTCACGCCTCGAGAAGCTCACCTCCCAAGCGATGGATACGAGCACCAAGCTCACCGTCCGTGATATACAAGTCGCCGGCGGCGCTTCTTCACGCGGCCTGACACCGGCTGATTTCGACGTCGCTGTGGAGGCTGCGCGCAAGAACTTCGCAGACGCCATTGGTGCACCCAAGATTCCCAACGTGACATGGGATGATGTTGGCGGTCTAGAAAACGTCAAGGACACCGTTTCAGAGACCATCCAACTGCCTCTCGAGCGGCCTGAGCTGTTCGCCAAGGGCATGAAGAAGCGCAGTGGCATTCTATTCTACGGACCGCCGGGCACTGGCAAGACGTTGCTTGCGAAGGCCATTGCAACAGAGTACAGCCTGAACTTCTTCAGTGTGAAGGGTCCTGAGCTGCTGAATATGTACATTGGTGAGTCGGAGGCCAACGTGCGGCGGGTCTTCCAGAGGGCAAGGGATGCCCGGCCGTGTGTGGTGTTCTTCGATGAGCTGGACTCCGTGGCGCCGAAGAGAGGCAACCAAGGAGACAGTGGCGGTGTCATGGACCGCATTGTGAGTCAGCTTCTGGCTGAACTGGATGGGATGTCAAGCGGCGAGGACAGTGCTGGAGGAGTGTTTGTCATCGGTGCCACCAATCGGCCGGATCTCTTGGACTCGGCGCTGCTGCGGCCCGGGCGATTCGACAAGATGCTGTACTTGGGAGTGTCCGACACTCATGAGAAGCAGCTGAGGATTTTGGAAGCGCTGACGCGAAAGTAAGTGAACCTTAGAGCTTCACCTATTTGACCGCAAAGACTGACCGTTTATGCACAGATTCACCCTCCACCCGACAGTCACCCTGCGCGCCGTCGCCGAGAAGCTTCCATTCACCTACACAGGCGCAGACTTCTATGCGCTATGCAGCGACGCCATGCTCAAGGCCGTGACGAGACAGGCCGGCAAGGTGGACGGCAAGATCAAGGTTCTCAATGATGAAGCCGAGGTCGAGGGCAAGAAGCAGACCATCTCGACGGCCAACTTCTTCGATCACTACGCCACGCCGCAGGATGTCGCTGTAATGGTGACCGAGGAGGACTTCATGGACGCACATAGAGAGCTCATCCCCAGCGTAAGCGCGGGCGAGCTGTCCCACTACGAGAAGGTCAGGGCCACTTTCGAGGGCGGGCGCGAGTCTAACGGCGGAGCGAGCGCGAATGCGGAAAAGCAGAGGCCTGTGCCTCTCAACCTCGGGCAGAGGACGGTGTCGACTGCCTCGCAGCGAAGCGCGAGAGGCAAAGGAAAGTCTGTGGCTTCTGGCAAGGGAAAGGGAAAAGCCGTCGCCCAGGGGAGTGACGGCGAGGATGCCGAGTACGAGGATGACTACGGGGTTGCAGCCCAGGAGGATGAAGAGGATGGGCCGAACGGGATCAGCAGCAGGAGCAAGGGCAAAGGGAAGGCGGTTGCTGGGTTCCAGGACGGCACGGCGAGCGATGATGAGGGACTGTATGACTGATTATTCTTCGGACTGGGCTTGGTGTCTGGTTTGCCGGAAAAGTACATAAGAAAATGGCGACCATGTTTATATAACTCAGAAAACCTTCGAGTCTGGGTATAAAACGTCTTTTACCGTGATCCACACTCTGCCCGGACGGCGTGTGCTTAATGCAACTCTGCTGAGCCTTCCTGAGTATATTGATACCCAAATTTATTGTCGTTCTCTTCCAATATAATTGCAGCAATACTGCTTTGCATGACACACACACCTGTTAATCAAGAGCCTACCTGCTCAGCGCTCCATCCTAGTCTCAGGCAATGTCAGAGAGCCTAGAGTGCAGACTGGTTCACAGCAGGCCCAGGGTATGAGCATTTTGAGTATGAGTCCGAACATGGAGTATTAGCTTGCTTTAAGCCCACATTAATGACAATCTGGGGAGGCCAATTGGTGACTCCGACGACTTATAAATCATCACCGTCCCAGGCAGATGCACCTTACCTCCTCAACCCAAAGCACGTATAAAACTTGCCACATTGCCAATACTCCTTGCTACTGACCATCAACATCAGTTGAACACATCTGTACTGTACTAGGATTGTGCTGCAATCCGGCAATCTAATTGACCTGCAATGATCATGCCTTGCTTCCCTTCGCCTCCTTCTTGACCTCCCCGGCCTGGTCTGCCACAGCCTCCTCCTCCTCCTCCGGCTCAGGCTCCTCCTTGATAGCCTCGCGGCTCTCGATTTGTTCGATCTCTTCAGCGCTCGCTCTTCTCACCCTGGCGCCCGCGAACGTTTCCTCGGCCGGTGCCTTCCACGTCGCCGTCGTGGGGCTCTGGACCGTGTGCAGCGCCGCGCCCAGGCTTGCGTCCCCGCTGTTCTTCCACGCGCCGCTGGTGGGCGACTGCAGGCCTGCCCCGGTGGCGGACGACGATGCGGATGCCGCGACGGACAGCTGCGACATCTCCTTTGTCGGGGGATCGGTCGCTGCGGTGGGAGATGCGGCGGCCGATTCGTCCTGGGTCGCCTCCCCTTCCTCGCCGCCCGCCTCGGCCTTCTTGCCGTGGACCTTCTCCCTGAGCGCATCCAGCTTGGCCTTCTTCGCCCTCTGCGCGGTCTCCTTGGCCTTCTGCGCCGCCTCCTCCGCGACGCTCCTCGTGGCGGCCTTTACCGTGTTGTTATTGGATGAGTTCTTCAGGGCCTGGGCTATCTTGTTCGCGTTCTGCTCCGCGGGGCTCTTGACCCGCTCGGGGGGCGGGGGCGGATTCAGCATGGCGGGCGGGTAGGGCGTCTTGTCCTCGGGCTGCTTGTACTTGGGCACGGGGGCGATGGCGCCCTTCTTGGGCTGGGTGAACTCGTCGTAGTAGATCTTGACGTGCTGCTTCAGCTCGCCGTACTCGTTCCACTCCTCGATCTCGACGATGTCCTATGCCGCAGAGAGTGGGCGTTAGCTAGCCATCCTGGCCAAGATAATTGAAGTGACGAGGGGGCTGTAGAAGCGACTGGGCAGACTCACGCCGAGCACGATGCCCGTCTGCACGAGCCCCGGCAGCTTCCGCGGCCGGCCGTCGGCGGCCTTGCCTGCGCGGCGGCCCCAGAGCATGCGCGCCTTCTCATCGGTGGCGACGTCGATGGCCTTGAATGGCACGCGGTTGGCGCGCAGAATGGTCTCGAGGCGCGAGGTGGCTGTGATGATGTGCCTGTTGCCGGCGGTCAGGGAGGTGTAGATGTACAGGGCCGGATCGGTGCTGTAGTTCTTCGCGCCGGCTTTCCTGACCATCTTCTTGACTGGGGCCTTAGCCGGGGCCGAGGCATCGGCCGAAGACTCCGCCGGCGTCTCTGCCGGCGTTGAGCCCTGTGCTGGTGGTTCCTGTGCTGGAGCTGCTGGAGCTGGTGTCGAGTCTGGGACAGCTGAGCTGCTGCTTGCTGCTGCTGCTGCTGCTGGTTCCTCGGACGCCATGGTGGGTGGTCTGGTACTTTCTGTGGGCTCTCGTGGAGGCAAACGGATGATCCTGAGATGGTCCTGGGGTAGGGAGTTGTCGCTGGAAACGTGGCACTTCGTTGATGTTCCTCTCAGGGTGGTCAGTGTATGGAATGGGGGGGGGGGGGGCAAGGCAGATGGACCAGGGGGGGATGGGACGGAGGTACGCGGAGGGGCCACTTCAGAGACACAGAGCTCTGGGCTTAGAGAGATCAGAGGTGGCCGGCCTCAGCGTATAAGCGTATGAGGGTGTGGATCCTGCGTTTCACCAATGGGCCCGGCCAGCGGTGGTGACCACTGGCTGAAAGAAAGATACAATCTGCAATTTCTCAGCTCTCCCCGCCAAAGCTATGCTAACACTGGGCTGCAACTTATCATTGCAGAAAGACGGGTTCCATATGGCGTGAGTGTTGTCTTCTGCTGTCCTCTGATTGCCTTATCGATAGTATGACGTACTCAGGGGTCCAAATTGTCAACCTCGGCACACCCTGGGAATATCAACCTGCACTACATCCCTGGTTCAATTGGACTGCATCATGGTCAGGTGCGTACTTCTCGGCATGGTAGAAGCTCATCAAGACGAAATGCCATTGCGACCCGGCGTGGCCGATGTACGGTTCTTCATGAGACATTTCAAGATACCTGCATGAAAGATTCTTGGAAGTGGAACAAACCTTTCCATTACTATGGCCTTGCACCTA
Organism: Diaporthe citrichinensis; assembly: GCA_014872995.1. NCBI lineage: Eukaryota > Fungi > Ascomycota > Sordariomycetes > Diaporthales > Diaporthaceae > Diaporthe > Diaporthe citrichinensis. Next base: position 565,982 of record JADAZR010000003.1, read on the forward strand.
CGTCCGAAGAACCACAATGTGTGAGGTTACGTAGAGGGGCTTTCAGCACAAAGCCCACAAGCAGCAGATTCTGCAACTTTCCATTTAGAGGCACTGGATGCGGGCGATGAATCTCCTGCCGTATTGTTGAGTTGTGAAAGACCAATATACCAACAAGACAGATTGTCTCCAGAGGGGCTCGCGGTGATAGACACAATCATGTCGTGCATGTGCCACTTCGAGGCTGCGCTTGATGCGTCTCCCGTCGCCGCATGGCATGCTGCTTTTCTGCGAAGTGATATAAGACCATGTCCACAAATATTGGATATGTATCTGCCCTGATGACATCGTTCTGCAATACTTTTGAATATCTAGATCAGTTTTTGGGTCCAACATGTGCCTAGTAGTCCCCCCCAAAAAGGGCTCCAAGGGGCACAAAACCGCCAAATCGAAAAGCACCCCACAGGCCAAACCTACCGCCGTCGCTGCTATACCCACATACAGCCGGATGCCTCAGTCCAAATCCTGTATTTCTCCAGTGGCATCTCCCGTGTGTCAAACAGAGTGTCTTCTCGACTTCCTCAAAGACAAATATCCAGCGGACAGCAGTACCTGGGAACAGTACAGCCACAGCCTCGGTCTGCGCCACTTGGATGAGCGCGTCCATACACAGTTTGACCAAGCCAAGTCTGCAACCGAAAATGTCGGAAAAGGCGTCAAGGCAATTCAGGAGCGCTTAGACAAGATGGGAGAGACTCTGAAGGGAACAGATGAGGCTGCCAAAGCAGCCAAGGAATTTGGAGAGGACACAAAGAAGAGACGCTCCGCGAAGGCGGACGAGCAGAGGAATATGAGAGAAGAGGCGGCGAAAAGCGAGCTTGAGCGCTTGAAGCGGCTGGTAGTGAAGCAGGAAAAAGAGAATGAGGAACGGAAGAACAAGCAGGCCCAGAAGAAGGGCATCGATGAGGCGGATGTTCTGAAGCTGCTTGATGAGCGCGACATGCGGCGAGAGTTGGGGAGACTGAGAGGTCTCCAGGAAGGGGCTGCGCCGGAGCATGACAAGGACTGCCTTAGAGAGGTTGACCTTGTCAAGATTCTTGATCAACGAGATCACGAACGGGAGCATGCCAGACTTCAGGCGCTCGCGAGCCAAAGAGCAACGGACGTCAAGCAGGTGAGTGATTGGAACACCAGGGTGACGGGCGTCATCACCATCTAACACCGTCCTCCCTCGCGAGCTCCCATCCACCAGTCACCAGTCAATGGCAATTAACTCTACCCGTTGCAGGACGATGTGAAGACGCAGGAAGTCCGATTTCGCGAGATCTTGGAGGAGAACGAACAACGGAAAGAGTTTGAGAGACTCAGGGCTTTTGAGGCGGAAGCGCTAAGACATGGAACCGGTGGCCATTTGAAGCCAGGCGACACAGCAACCGTGAGCCTTGCAGATATCGAACGAGTAATCGAGGAGATACTGTTGAGGCATGACCTGGCCCGACGCTTTGAGGAGAACTCCAACACTCTGGGGAGCGGGCAGAGACGGGACACATCGCCAGCAACTGCACCCAACCGCGAAGCCGAGACCCAACGCACGATCGATCAGATCTTAGAGACACTCCTGCAACGCCGGCATATCGACAAGGCGACGGAGTTGTTGGAGCGCCTGCTGCACAAGACAGAGCACGAAAACCATAGCGACCGCCACTGGATCCTGACTGAGGTCCTTGGGTATATAGAGGAGTACCTCCTGCCCGAGCAGCGGTACGGCGAGTTCACGCGGCCTGGACTTTATCACCGCCATCCCCTGGATGAAATGAACTGCGGATTTGGCTTTGAAGTGCCAGGAGCGCGCTCTCACCCCCACAACATCCGTACCTCGCCTCCTTCTCCAGATCGCCAGCCCGGTCCCGGTCCGTCAGGCCGCTGGCAGCCGATGCGCCCTCGGCCTCGAGTCGTGAGACCGTCCGCGCGTCCCTGGGAGCCAGAGGCTCAGTGCTGGCATGGGAGTCCACATTTCTGAGGTTTCACGTCCTTTGCAGAGCAACCTGGAGACCCTGCTCCGTGTACAGTGAGCTGGGCTAACATCCTGACCCGTCGGCAGTGTTGAGTTCTCCTCGGCTTGTCACGCGTCCGTGTTGTGCAGGGGTCGGGTAGCCGAGTCGATGTGGGAAAACGGTCGCTGTGCGTCGCCGAATTTTTGTAATGCAGCTGCGGTGCTTAGCCGGAGGGCTCGACCTGCGTGGGGACAATGGAGGGACCGGAAGGTGGTGGACCTGACCGCTGTTTGAGACGGCCCATTTTGGGCAAAGCATCCGACGTCGCCCTCAATGGTACTATAGTGGCATATAAAACACCTCCTGGGCTCAGGCCTGGACTTTGTAGAATAGGAGTCGGTGGGGTGGTCCCAAGCCCGAGGGAAATTGGAATGGGGTTTGTCTTGCGCAGACACCACCGGCCGACCTTTGCGACCTGAGCACGACGGTCAAGCTCGGCCAGAAGCTTAAACGCGTGTGTCAAGCTTTATCGGAGGTCTAATGCCTGATTGTCTCTTAGTGGCGTCTTCTCTATCAGTTGGCGTCGGACAAAACACTCTTGGTGCGACGTTGCCTTGGACGATAGAGACATCTTGTGCGACCGTCTGCTGAGGACAATACGAAGAACCATGCAGCTTGGCTGGCCTTCCCGTGTTGAGGAATGGTTCTATCCATGCTTCGATTCCGCCATTATCGTTAGTCCTGGTCTATTGTCGTGACCAGTGGGGATGCGTCCTGTCACCCAGACGGTTGACGGTCTTCCGAGTCGGTGTGTCCCGGTGTAAGGTTTGCCACCTTAATATGTTGTCAGTCATCTTGCAGACATCACACGCTCTGGACTCCCCCAGACGCATGGTGCCGAACTCTCACCGACAGCAAAAGCAGACGTGCAGGCTGGCAGGCTGGCCCCCAATGGCCGGCCGTCCGTGACCATTCGCCATTTAATATGGCGCATTGCTCGAGTCAATGTCGGCGTCTTTGGGGTCTGACTTTTCGCCATGCCTCCTGGCATCGGACCCATGTCGTCTGTACCCTCAGGGCTTGCCGATCTGTATAATGCGGGCCAATGAGCATGGTTTGTTCCTGAAAAAGATGGACCTGCGCCGCATGGAAACCCCAGGACCCATCTTCAGTACCACGATACCCTCCTCCCAATAAGGTAGTGGATTCCTAAATACAGGGCTGGCATTGGCCAGAGCATCTCGAGTCCCACTTGCCTGACAACGTCAACCCGCTCGGGTGAAATTGCGCGCTTCCTCCTGCGATGGCCCGGCTCACCTCCGTGCTGTTGCCGTACAATGCAATGCTCCAGACAACAGACAACGTAGGAAAAGGAGGCGCACCTGCCCCCGTCCCTGCCCGCCCACATGGCCCCTGCTGCCCCATCCCACGCGGCCGCAATATCAACCTCGTCGCCTTCCCTGCCTCGGCCGCACGTCCTTTCTCTTTCTTTCCCCAGCCAGCACCCTCAAATACACTTGCTCAGCTTGCCTCGCGCAGCATTTCATTCGCTATAACTCACGACTCGACGGACGCTTCAGAATCGCACGACGACAAAGACCACTCCCACTCATTCAACTCAGTCGCGAAAATCTCTCGATAACAACAAGTCAAAGACATCACATCACAACCCACATCCTCTCTCAAGATGCAGATCTCAAACATCCTCTTCACTGTCCTGGCCGCCGGCGCCTCAGTCGTCTCCGCCCAGGACTCGACCGTCCGGGACTCGACCACCGTCCTGACTACCTCCCTGACAAAGAGCGTCACCCTCACCAAGGTCTCGGCCACCGCCAGCAGCAGCCTGATCTCGTCCGCCGTGGCCAACACGACCGAGGCTGTCGCAACGCCGACTACGTCCACCTACTTCCCCCTGGGCAACTCGACCGCCCCCTACCAGTCGGGAACCGGTGTCCTGCACACCTCCACCAGGGCCTCTGCCACCGCCACCGAGTCGTCTGGCGAGACCGGCAGCGCCACCGGCTCGGCTGCCGCGAGCTCCTCCAGCTCTGCCGCCGCCGCCGGCGCGCAGACCCTGCAGGGTGGCCTGCTCCTGGGCGCCCTGGGAGCCATGGCTATGCTCGTCTAGAGGGGATCGCCGATGGGAGGGGGGGCCTTCTGTCACTCAAATCACATTGGGCTTGCTAGCTAGCTAGTCGGCCGAATGCAGCTCAGGCATCGATTTAATATTTCGCTTCAGCCTTCACGTCAGCCATGGGGTCAATGATAAGCGTTTTTCTAATTCTTGAGGGGACGAGACGATTGGGGGTTATTCTTGGTCGGCGGGCGGGGGAGAGGAACGACAAGACTTGTGATACCACGATGCATCTTTTTCTTTGCCTCTTTTTTATTTGTTTCATCGCATCTATCCTTCTTGTTGGATTCATCATCAGCTGGCTACTGGCTGGCACGATCCTACCTTTTTTCGCCGGAAATTGGACTATCACTCGCCATAGAACGCTGGAAAAGAGAAAAGTTTTTGGTCCCGAGTACCTGGTCACCTGAGGGGGAGGAATCGTTACGGAGATATACGACGGCGCAAAGCAGTTCATGGGCTTCATGTTGCATAGTTTAGTACCATTCTCCGCAGCGGGATTGAACATATTGCACTCGACACGAAATGATAATCTGCTACTGAGGCTGTCTGGGCCTGCCCACTCACTCGCTGTTGTTCCTCGTGCTTGGGACATGTCTTGGAAAAAAGTCAGTTGACCTTGGCGCCGGTATCCGAAGTCTATCTCGATCGGGAGCTCGCCGGGGACCTGATATATCTGCCACGCCTCAGGTGCTCGGTTGCGTCGAGGGCTGGCGGGTCAGAATGGCGAACAGGGACCTCCTTGCTCGATGAGGCATCTGAGATCCATTCGGCAATTACTGTGGGCTCGATACGACACGTTGGGTCGTTGGGAGGCGGAAGGCGCAACGTCATGTGCTATACTGCGACGACGTACAAGTACCTACCTAGGAAGATATGAGGTGGTTTGGTCGCACCTGCTTCTCTGCAATGGTAGCTCCTTCTCGACACGACAACTCTACTCTCGCTGTTGACAGGCTGGCAAATTTCTGTTATCATCTGGCTGCCCTGTCTATCTATAAATCTTTCTCCCCAGGCCAAAGACATGCGATGCTGCCATGCACACGGCCTCTCTTGAATGTCAAATGCGAATAGTCCAGTACTTGCAGCCACTGAAAGGCGAGTTGACTTCCTTCCCTCGACCCTCGCCATAAACCGAAGTTGCAAACACCCTCCCATGCCGTCCATACCGAAACTCTGATCTGGGAGAGGACCAAGCAGCCAAATTTCTCACGATTATCTCCCACCATGTACATACTGCCTTTCGCTTAGGATTCCTAGAGCACTTTTTCAGCAGCCCTTTCCTCGTTCCTTGATCTGATCTAGATGTCCGCGTGGTCGAACTCCTGATGCATACACTTTGGCAGAGAAGTCTTGATCATGTCCCCAAAAGCCTGGGCGAGGCAGCTCTCCTTCCTGATATCCGTTTTGACAGGCAACCAGATCCTTGTGTAAGCTCAGCAGCTACACGTCTCCTCAGCCAGAAGTTTGTCAAACAGTCGGTCGGTCGGTCGGACGGACGCGCGCAGATTCGTCCTGTGCTTCCGGATATTTGCGCATGGTTCGACGCCGGCAGATCCGTTGATCGCATTCCCTCTTCCCTAGAGAGTGGTCGGGTGCGGACACTTATTCGCTTTGCACAGATCGCAGAGGTCTACACCGGACGTTGTTCTATAAGGACAACCGAGGGGATGGTGATCACACCACTTGTCGCTCATTGTGTTGCGGTGGGTTGTCTCCGGGGTGGATCTCTACTGCGGCGGGCTTGTGCCTGGCTAAGTTGTGATCAGTCACGACATACTTGTGCATGATGGGCCCACGACCTACTGACTGATATAGGTGGAGAGAAATCGTGAAACGACAGAAAGGTGACGGTGCTAGCCTCGTCGGAGTAACGAAGCCTCTGGGGAAAGCGTTGCGATCTATCGAAGGCACAAGGCTCCTCGACCAGGAAAATGTTCTCACATATATCAGGGATTGAGACCCCTGTCGTCGACTGAGCTTGGGCCCTTCATCCCATCCGACATGTTGTACCTGGCAGTGTGGGTGTCACTGATGGCGCAGGTGACCAGTGTCAGGACGGCAAATTTCCACATCCTGCAGACCACGGTACGACATGGGACAGCCTGAAACGCACGCATCCACGGCTCTTTGCCCCAACAGCTCGGTACGCGAATCCCTTCTTGAGCGGCATGGGCTGCTCGTGGCGCGGGCTTGCAAGGGAAGAAGGCACGCGCCGCCCCGCGAGGGTAAAAGACAGGCCGGCGGGCAGCTCTCTTCGCCTAGAGGAACTTGGCACGCCAGCGATGTATAGGAGCAGCCCGAACATGCCCACGCCATCGTCGGCTGTATGGCCAGATACTCGGGATTCACAGCTGCTGACGACACGTAGTAGCTGACATTGGACATCCAAGACAAGAGTCCCCAGGTGGCTGTGGGCTGAGGAACCTCTACGAGGCAATCCATGCTCGGGAAATCTTGCCCATGCTCAACACGCATACAACTAACGCGGCAGAGCCAACCACTATCGCTGGATGGCACCGGCAGGTTTTTGCTTTTGCTTTTGGGCGCAGAGGCGCGCGGTGTCGGGGTCCTCGACATTCCCTCTTTTGGACCGACCAGCATTGCAGATCGGCGGGCGGGTCCAATGGTCCTGCCGTTCGTCAAAACTTCAATACGATATGGCACTTGTACACAACAAGCGTCGTTAATCAGATCCTACGGTGGTATCAGGATGAGTAGCGGTGAACCTTGTGCCAAGTAAGGTTTGAGGGTAGAGGGCGAATACCCGATTTGGCGGGCCCCCTTTCGCGCTCTGCATACCTGTGATTTTGTTATGCAGGACGCAGGGAAAGAGTCGCGGGTACATTGGAGGTTCTGGTGGCCATGATGGTGTGAGGGCCCAGATGTGAGTTGACCGGTGAGTCTCAGTGCCTGCTCTCGTTAACACTCGTTGACGAAGGCGGGCAATGCCAGCCGACGGGTCCAAAGCGCCGGCATCTCCTGTCGCTGTCCCATGTCGCAACGGCCGTAACGTGGACGGTGAGCGCCGTGCCGAAACAAGATTTTTGCTCGAGGATCTCCGGGTCGTCCCATCCCTTCATCTATCTATTGAGATGGGGCAGGCTATACGGTTCACCCAGAGCGTTCGGGCCGTCCCTCTGCGCCACTAGCTCAGGCCGTCTACTGCTTGGACGGTTCAACGGCCACAGCGATCACACCTCGTACTCAGGCCAATCCCTGGGAATGCGGCTCGCACCTAGGACACGGCCGGGAGTTGGGCAGAGACATAATCGGGGAACACGAGCACGAGCTGTCAGCATTCGGGTCTCGAGAAGCGGGAGGAAAGCGCTTCATGTTTCAAGAGAGGGAGGGCTGCTCTCTCTCCGTCCCGGTTCCACGGTACAAGTGAACCCACCGCGGTGGAGACGAATGTCTGGCGTGTTGGTGCTACGCTACAATATACCTGCTCTGTGTGCATGTGTGTGTGTGTGTGTGTGTGTGTGTGTGTGCGCGCGCGGCGGCGGCGGAGTAGCCATGGGCGTAAGGGAGAGACGTTGTGGATATCGTTCGTACAACACAATGCACAAAGCACGTGGACAGCGAATGACGTGCAGGTGCTTTAGAGGCTTCTTCTTTCCTGCCGGTTCTTGAGGGAGTCTAGCGTGGCCCGTCACGCGGCCTGATTTTGGGTCGAGGGCGGCGACCTGGTTACACTGCGCGTGCGAGGGCGTCGATAACCTGGTGATGGCGAGTTTTGGTCGTCGTCTACTGACCAGGAGGCGCCGCACCGGACTCGCATGCGGTCCTGGAATGGGGTTCCAGCGGGCCGTTTCAACGCCGATGCGACAAGCTGAGTGGCGCTCATTCCTGCAGCACTGGAAACTCTGCCTCTCCCTCTCTCGGTTGAAGCCAAAGCTGGGAACTGAGTGGTTGTGACATGGGGCCCGGGACGTTTAAGCGGAGAAATAAACGTGGGAAGAAATTGAGGACTGACTCGAATAAAAAAGGCCCGGTGTTACAAGTAGTCGAGATGCACCGTGGACAATCTCCAGAGGGGCCACGAATGGGCATGGAGCTGCAGCACATGGGAAATAATGAAGGAGCGTCCTTGTGGTAGCCAAAGTATAAACAGATGCGGCATGTGAAACAAAGTGTTGGCGAACCACTATAGCCCGGGCCTAGCTGCAGGCGATGGACCCCAGCACTACCTTCCAAGGTTCCTAGGGTACTACTACTAGGAGAAGACCCTTGGACCTCGGGAGGCTGACCTGCATGGGGGCGGCACAGTGGATTGCAGTGACGAATTGGCCCCCTCTCCGCCCTCCCGGGTCAGGGTTTCGTGCTGACATCACTGCAACGTGATGGCACAATCCTCCAGATCCCAACCTATGAATCTACAACGTTAGCCAGCTCAGCCCAGCCCAGCCATTGATGACCGCAGCAAGCGGCAAGGCGGGAGGCGGAGTCGGAGGCCGCAGCCGGTCGGCCTTTGCCCCAGGCCGGATGGCCCGTAACTTGTGACTGACTGTTAAGGATCCAAGGTTGGTTGGTCGGTTTGGCCTGCGTTGCTCTCAGCTGAGGGGTGAACCTTGCCTCCCGAGGGACCCTGGAATGGGCGCTCTTTGAAGGGGGCGCATTCGCATTCACTCATCATGCCGCAATCTCGGCTGCTTCCTGTCGGCCGCCCGTGTGACTGACCTGACGTGACGTGACGGCCCTTGCCTTTTATAACCCGATCGCTGATCGCCAAATCGCATACTTGGTCCCTTCTTCCCCTGCCACTTTCGCACTCCTTGGCACCTAAATCGCAAGCCACATCACCTTATCAGCCTCTTTTGCGAACAGCAATAGAAGAACATCATGTCTGCTAACGACTACTATTCTGGCGGCGGCGGCGGCCACCAGCAAAACCAGTACGGCGGCCAGGGCTACGGACAGCAGGGCCACAACCCCCAGCAGGTATGCGACATCCCTTCTACTATTTCCCACATGCAGGCGCCGCAGATATCACAGCACATGGGCTGACACTGTCGGGCCTCCAGGGCGGATACAACCCACCTCCCCAGCAGAGCTACAACCAGTACGGCGGAAGCCCTGCTCCTTACCAGCAGCAGCAGCAGCACCAGGGCTACGGCGGCCCCCAGCAGTACCCACCCCCGCAAAACCAGTACGCCCCTCAGCAAGGCCACCAGCAGCAGCAGTACGGCCACCCGCAACAGCAGTACGGCCACCCGCAACAGCAGTACGACCACCCGCAACAGGGCGGCTCCTACGGTGGGGGTGCGCCCCAATATGGCCAGCACGGAGGAGCAGGAGCAGGCGCGCCGGGCCAGCACGGGCAGCAGGACGACCGCGGCCTGATGGGCACGGTTATGGGGGCCGGCGCGGCTGGTTATGCTGCCCACTCGGCAGGAGGCGGCGGTCTCGCCTCGGTGGGAGCTGCGCTCGTTGGTGCGATTGGCGGGAATGCGCTGGAGAACAAGTTCGACAAGAAGAAGAAGGACAAGAAGGACAAAAAGCACAAGAAGGAGAAGAAGCACGGCGGCCACAAGCGGAGGGGGAGCCATAGCTCCTCGTCAAGCAGCGATTCCGACTAGGCTGCGTGACGCAACGGGGCTGGGGGCGGGGCTGGGGGCGGGGAACTGGACTTGTTACCTTGTCTGCCTTGATCGGGCTTGGATAGCCTTGCCCAGAAGGCTGGAGAGACTTGCAATTCATTGGGAACGCACCAATTTGCCGTCGCACTGAGGTTACCGTGGTTGAAAGAATGGAGGGGGGGAGGAGGTAGTCAGCTGTCATGATCCCGGTTGGTCCGGTCGGATTCCTAAATACACTATACGTCTCACGGCTTTGAGTCTACCTTCAAATTGACCAATTTTAACATCTCTACTGAAATCTTTCCGCATGTACAGTAATGCTAAGTGGTATACTTCATCTGTCACTGTGCTGTGACTTTGGCTACAATTTTGGCCCCGGCTATTTTGCCGCCAACGATGACATCTAGCTTTGCCTGTTGCTCCGACTAGCTCAATCGTCAGATCCTGATCCTGACCATACGCGCCGCCTATGGTATCACATTTTCGAATCTTATGCCTGAGAATCGGATGCGTTGGAGCTTGGCCTCTAAGCCTGTTCGTCTTTGTGTCATGCCACATGGCTATAGCTTCTCCTTTGCTTAATCCCCAGGGGTCAGCTATTGGTCACGAGCACAAGCGCAGATAGACACTGCAACTGTGTAATACAGCTGCAAAAAGCAAGAAATAGATTTTCAGCCCATAGTTGTCTCGTTCAGAAGATTGCATACAGGCTCTTGATATTTTGAGAACCAGTTCTCACGACATTTGCAAGGCACTGGGTTATTTGTGCAACCGAGAGCAAAATGGTAGACCCGAAACGACTCGGAGTTCTGACTGGAAAGTCAATGTAGTAGTTCTGTATCCATGTAACAAAGGTCGCCCTTGCATACATTCACTACATACTTATATCCATAGCCTCCTCCTGTTGAATGTTGGGTCTACACCTCTAGGGAAGCCGCAAAACGCCAGAAGAAAACCCCATGGCTCCTAGGACCAACAACCAAACACCGTGATCCCCACTGGGATTTATAATGTATGGGCATCAACTGATGTTATATTCCTCTTAAGAGTGTTCAAATGATTGTGGGCTCTACCCAAGGCTTCACATCGTCAACAATCGCCTTAATTTCCGGGACTTTAGGAAACGGTGTAGCTTGAGATCTGGGAGAATCATCGCGAATATAAATATGTGGTAGTCGGTGGCTGTTCAATTCATTTAGCACAATATACAAAGTGCGCTTCACTCATCTGTCTGTTGGTGTGATTTAATGACAAGACTTGTCCCCCGCTTAAGGAATCTCACTCTCCTGTTATATGAACTTCTCAGGTAGTTCTATGCCCCCGAGCCTGCTGGATATTAACGAGTCACACCCACAACATATCAGCGAGAGATTTAATTCAGCTGCAGACTCGCGAGATGCTTGAAGTTCAGCCACCATGATAGTGCTCATGATCATCCCACATCTGAGGTCCAATGTATCTCCGGGCATGGCGCCTCGTGATCTGATGCGATTTCGGATAATCAAGGTGTTAATGCATTCGATTCCTCCCGACTACAGAAACCCGAGCCACTATGTGTTCTCAACTAGGCTTTGTCTCAAAGAAGCACACATTGTGTCAAAAGAGATACTTCTCAATTCCACGCAACATACGTGACCTGTTTATAGAACTCGGCTCAAACACGCTAATAAACTACCTACTCCGGTGCGACGTAGCAACCAACGTCACTGTGTTGACCCTTTCCCCCGGATCAAGTTATCTTCAAAACGTGGTGGCATTATTATTATTAGGGCTCCCTGTTCCGCTGTCCATGACAACGCTTGATTGAAAGAGAATACTATTCCCGGTGGCACAACATCACAACGGATGTGGCTTGCGCGCCGTTCAGCCTCCTAGGGTCCGGATCAGGAGCGTTGTCCGCGTTGTCCGGGCCCAAGCAGGATTTCTCCAACACTGACGGACACGCAAACTCTGTGAGCCCCTCACGACACCGACAGCATCCCTGGATCACTCTCGCAGCGTGTGATCGCCGCACAGCCATAACCCGCTGGGAGAACATAGATTGCACCAACGGAAAGCGTTTCTGTTATGTAAAATGTATACCCCTCATGGGAGAGGCTGTCGTGAGGCGCAGGCCGCGGACCGCATCCCTTGCAGGACAGCTGCGTTCGGGCCCTGCTTCGACGAGCCGCCGTGCTGTGGTATCATGAGCTTTTTCGTTGACGAAAGACCTTCGTGCCGAGGAACGCTTACGCTCGGGGGTCCTCTACGCCCTGCCCAGAACGGCCACCGGAGCTAGCATTTGCGTCCATCAACCAGCCATGTCTGAAGAGCTACTGTCGGCAGTCCAAAGTGCTTATGTCGATGAAGAATGCTTGCATGTGAGAGATTGAATATTGGAACATCTTTGCGGCTCTTATTATCTTTGATAAGAGACGAAGATCATAAAACCGATCCGAGTTCAACGCTGAGGCAGATATGCTCTGAGAAGCGACATGAGCCAGTACCACATGTTCGCCTGCCTGCACCTTGGCATGACCAATGCTGTGTGTGGAAAACAAAACGTTACCCCCCCCCTGTTGTCTTAGTCAGCTATCCCCCCCCATACCAAAATTTAACTATAAAAGCAGAATATGCACCAAGATTACTAAGGATAACCTCATTATCATTACTATATACTTAATTTAATAAAAAAGAGGTTATAATAATGCAATTAATCTTTATATAATTATTATTTAAATAATTATAATTTAAATAAGGATATAATAAAAATTAATAATATTTCTTATAATATAATATATAACGCTTATAAATTATAATCTTTATATATATAATGCTTATTATAATTATTATTTCCTTATTTATTATAATTAAAATAAGATATTTTTTATTATCTCTCTTTACTTATAATTATTAAAGTTTTTTCCCTTATTTATATTATATATATATTACTCTTAATTATTATATATACTTTTACTCTTAAAATAAAAACTTAAAAGAAAAGGTAATTTATTAAAAATTTTTATATAAAAAAAGAAGTTAATATAAAAAAGCACCTTTAATACTTATTTACCTTAAAAAATAATGTATTATTTTTAATACTTAAAAGCATTATAAGGGTTACTCTCTTTATAAAAAGAAGAGGATTTAAAAATAAAAAAGGAAAAAAAAAAAGGAATTAAGTTTAGTTATACTTTACTTTATAAATAAACTACTATAGCACTTCTCTTATACTGCTTACACGCTACATATCCCTAATCACTCTGCTTATATTCAACAACCCTTACAGCGTCCTCTGAATGTACACGCCTGTGCCAGCAACGCAACCGGGATCCCACTTTGCTGCCATCGTCCATGACGATCGCTTGAATCTTGAAAAACTCCTGCTGACGGAGCTTCGCGATCCAGTGCCTGACCAAAGTCTTACACTCTCTCAGTGTACTCTGAGGCGTGATGTGCTGAATGTCCTCAGGGGAGTCGTCAACCAGGCGCTTGGCAACACCAGCCATGATGTCAATCGACTTCTGAGTCTCCAACAGACGAAGTGCGAGGTCAATGGCTTGCCCCATTGGCTCGGCAACGAGGTCACGTCTGTCAACGAAGCCTCGAGGGAGTGCACAAGGGTCATCCTCGCTGCTATTGTCTTCGCTCTCACCGTCTTCGCTGCCATCATCTTCATTCTCATCGTCTCCGCCAACCTCGCTTCCCCTATCAAAGGTGATCCATTCCTGTCTAGTTCCAACCTCAATGGAAGACTCTCGGCGGAGTCCCAGGAAGATTCTCAAGCCATTTACGTTGTACTGCGGCAGATCGAATGAATCGAACATACTGTCGGTATCATTCTCGAATTCGAAGTCCGATTCTTCCATTGCGAAAGTTCAGTAGGCAATCGGAATGAAAGACAAGTGGTTTTCAGAAAGGTGGTCAGGTGAGTTGTGGTTGCAGTGGTTTGCAGTGGGCTGTGGAGGGGGAGAAATACAGCTCGAGAAAGATGCAGAAGATTGTGGCCTGCTATTAAAACCAGCAGCCTGGTGGACTTCATTTGATTTACAGCCTACAGGTGGGGCCTCAGTCAAAGGTCAGACATATGGCATCATACGCAGTATCAGAGCCAGGCACTGGTGCCATTCTTTGGTTCATTCAATATAGCTGGTGAAGAAAAGCCTTGTTTGATGCGAACGACCCGAGCTCCTGACACAATCTGAGCTTTATTTCTTTCTACCCAGGCTTGATCAGGAAAAGCCATTATCAGGGACTGGCATTATCAAGGATGAGCACTGAAGCCTCGTAATGAATATCAGGATTGAATGGATAACAAGCTGTGTATAGAGCCCTAGAGGCTCTCGGAAGCCTCGAAAGTGATGTTACCATGCAGTGTGTCTTATGATGAGGCTAGACTTGGAACAACAGTCGCTCTTTCTTTTTCTCTTCTTTTTCTTTCCACTTTGATGACCCACTCCCTAAGTTAATGACTTTGCTTGAAATCTCAATCATTCAAGTTGTACTTTGTCTGCTAGTTCTCAAGAACAACTTTAAGTCTTGGGACACTGAGGCGCCAGGTGTAATCGGAAGCAGAATCAATCATCATATATGCAAAGCTATCTAGCTGTGGAATTCGGCATCAGCATATTTACACAACCTCCAGCTCCCCCAAAGTCAGGTTCATCTGCCCTTGAATACAGGTTTCCGCTTCTCACCGAATGCCCTCAGCGCCTCGATCCAGTCCTCACTCCCCACAACTCTCTCCATCATAGCTTTCTCTGTTTTCTCTCCTGGCTCCTTCAGCGCCTGTATCGTCGCCCGTACAGCCACAGGGCCACCCTCGCAGATCTCCTCGCTCAGCCGGATCGCCTCGACCAGGACCTTCCGCCGTGCGATCCCCAGCAGGGTCAAATCGTCCAGCCCGGGCTCGTCAGGGCTGACATCCACCATCCTGTTTGCGATCCCCATGGAAATAGCCTCCGGTGCCGTCACACGTCGGCCCGTCAGGATGATGTCCCGCGCTCGGGAAACGCCTATGAGGGAGGATAGTCGATGGGTTCCGCCTGCGGCGGGGATTATTCCGAGGCCAGTCTCCGGGAGTGCAATGTAGGCGTTCGACGCCATAACCCTGAAATGGGTGGCAAGGGCGAGCTCGAAGCCGCTGCCAAATGCGCTTGAGCTGATTGCTGAGATGGTGGGTATAGGGAGGTTTGAGAGGGCTTTCAGAGTGTCTCTTAATGCCGAGAAGAAGCCAGATATCCTGTGTATTGAGAATTGGTCACTGAGTCATGGCCTATCCATTGCTGAGCAGTGTTGTGACGTTGCAAGAACTTACTGCTCTGGTGTGAAGCTCGACAATTCCTTCAGATCGGCTCCTGCAGAGAAGCATGAATCCACCGTTGAAGCAATGATCAATGCTCTCGTAGGCCCTTTAATATCACCCTCGGTCCATGGCATCTCTGCGCCCGTGAATTGACTGTACTGTGCTTGAATTGTCTGTATCTCCTTCCGCAAGGCGGATAACAGTGCGTATGAGATTGCATTAGAGGCTGATGGCCGACTTATTTGCAGAATTCTGATGTGTCCGCTGTGTGGCGCAGGCAGGTCCACTATCTCTATGAGAGCTCCGGAACTTTGTTGGTGTTCTCCTTGTTGCATCTGCTTCTGGAATTGGGCCTGTGAGAAAGTCTCGACAGCTGCAGACTTGGGTGGCGAGGGTGGCAGATCCTTGTCAACATTCCTGGATGACGAGTCGGGAAAAGTGCTCAGCTCTTGAGGTCCTGTCATGTTGGGTTGCGTAGATGCTCGGTGAAGTTTGTGTGTTGTATTGGGAGAGTGAAGTTGAATGCAGTATCGAAGAGAGGAGCACCTGCTGTTGCCCTGGGAGGGTGCCTGAGAGGGGCTTACTCTAGTGATATTGATTCTTAAAGCCTTACGTCAACCTGTCTGGAGTTTCGAAAGCTTTTGGTTCTGGATCGTCTTGGGCCTCCACTGTCGGCGGCAGCCTGTACGGTACGAGCGCGCTCCAGGACAGTGGATTCGTATTGCCCCTTGAATCAAACCCTGACCAGAGAGCAAGGGTGATTTCTCCTTTGGGCAATGTTTGGCCGGGATCCCTGAATCCCTGAAGGATCGCTCGGGTAGGCTGCAAGAGCTGAATAGGATCCACATCACGATGAAACGAAACAACGCGTTCAGCTAGCGAGCGTCCGCGCAAAGCAGCCTACTTGGTACGCCATTCGTCGAGTCGTTATATAAAGACGTCTCGAAGGCATGAATATCTCGCTGTCAGGAGCTCGCGCAGGGTGACAACTATGTACTAGCTTTCGAACAGGGTCGATATCCCACCCCCGAAGCATCGGTGTCAAATATTGACGGCCATCTCCGAACGCGACCAGCCATGCAGGCATCGAGCTGGCGCTTGTGTCGATAGACTGACTGACTGCCCTTGACGATGCGAAACAGCCCATCCAAGGTGATGATCCAAAGCGAGCTAGCATCGGGCAATAAACAAGGTTGTGGAAAGGCCCGGGAGGCATGGGCTGTGGGACTGACTCAAATGGGAAGAATGGGAAGCATCGAGGCCGCCGGCGTCGTCGAAAACTCTCCGATCCGGGATTACCACCTTCCAAGGTGGTCAGTACCAGTGCGGCCAGACTTCAGCTTGACATAGTCTGCCTGACACGCTGTTTCAGGAAGCGCAAATGATATCCTCGAGGACCGTTCAACGGCGGACAGAGAGTCAGTCGTCGCTTAGCCGGCGCTTCAGCTGATCAAGCCAAACTTGCAGCCTCAGGGGTGCGCGCCTGTCGAGTCCCGAGTTCAGCCGCGCTCTGGCCGTTGCTCCACGTGTCTTGACACGAGCCATCTCGTGGGAATCCATCCTTGAGTCCTCGATTGTCCATGCGCAATCTTGTTAACACAATCCAGGCGAAACAGCCGCAGGGTATGATGTCTCACACCTTGAAGGAGCTACACGGAGTGGGTACTCGAGGAGCAGCTCTTAAGCGGCCTGGTAGAAGTGTGACCCTGTCAGCCTGTCTTGACGGTGATTTTTCAGATGGCCCGCGGAGATGCAGCAAAGCGACGGCACTTTTCCTCGACTCAGCATCCAACTGGAAACTTGAGACCACATGCTGATCTTTTGTCGTCTGACGAAATGTAACACAGCCCTCCGATCATGGAACGGTAAGATCATCACGGAGGCTAGGACGAGAGGAAGGAAGCTTGCTGCAACTGCAAGAGGATTCATGTCACAGGTAGGAGGGTGCAGCCGTGCGATTGATCGGCACTGTCAAGGGAATCCATTGTTTGAAGCAGCAACGCAGACGTCCTGCCACTTCATGGTCATAGGCCTTAGATCCAACGCCCATGACAGCCTCCGAATGCCATCTGCTGGAGTGGATTGTAGGGTTAGGAGCTTCCAACGTGGCTGCTCTGGCAACGTCGAAGACACAGGCTGCGTCATTGTTGCCTGCAGGCCACAGCTGGAGAGGCAGACCCCGCCAAATTGAGCCCCTGAGAGCTACATACGTCGCACGATGCTCCAATGGCCTAATGCTCCTCCTACCGCTCCAAGACTACGACCACCTTGATCTGCTATCCAAGCAGAAACAACAAATCAAGCTCCCCAATAACACTAGACTGTCAAGATGCAGTCAGGAATATCGGGTATGTACAAATATCATCTTAAACTACTCCTCATCTAGCCCGTTGCTTTCCTGTGGACGCGATCTTTGTCTAACATTCGTGCTTTATAACAGCGTCCCAGGAGCTCACCTCCAAGTTCACCGACCTCCTACAATCCGAAGAGCAATTCGGCCTCCTGGCCACCATCGAAAATGAATCCCTCACGCCCGTCTCCCTGCTGACCGCCTCATCACCGTCGGCCACCTTCGCCGACAACATCAACTCCCTCGTCCTGCCCGCCCTCGCCGACTCGGAGCCGCTCTACCTCCTCCTCAAGCGCTACGACTCGGCGCCGCGGCTCGTGGCCGTCAGCTACATCCCGGACACGGCCAAGGTCCGGCAGAAGATGCTGTTCGCCTCGACGCGGCTGACCCTGGTGCGCGAGCTGGGCCGCGAGCACTTCCGCGAGACCATCTACGCCACCACCCGCGACGAGCTCACCCCCGAGGGCTTCGAGAAGCACGACAAGCACGAGCAGCTCGAGGCGCCGCTGACCGAGGAGGAGAGGAGCCTCGAGGGCGTCAAGCAGGCCGAGGCCGTCGAGGGCGCCAGGGGCACCGGGTCCAGGGAGATACACCTCGGCCAGCGCATGGCCATGCCCGTGCAGGACGACGCGCTGGAGGCCCTCAAGGAGCTGAAGCCCGACGGGGGCAGGAGCCTGGTGACGCTGGTAAGTTGCGATTTGCACCATATGCAGGTAAAATACGGCACTGTACTAACCAGTGCGGTTCATTACACTATAGAAAATCAACGCAGAAACCGAAAAGGTCGAGCTCGTCCCGGACTCGGCTACCCCCACCTCCATATCCGAGCTCACGTCTGGCATCTCGACCACCGAGCCGCGCTTCACCTTCTTTCGCTACGACCACGAGTACGCCGGGTACAAGGGCGCACCGCTCCTGTTCTTCTACACGTGCCCCGTCACGCCCGGTCGCAGAGCCATCAAGGACCGCATGCTGTATCCGCTGATGAAGCGAGCGGTGCTGGAGGTGGCCGCCGGCGAGTGCGGGCTGGAGGTGGAGAAGAAGTTCGAGGTCGAGGAGCCCAGCGAGATCACCGAGGACGGCGTCATCGAGGAGCTGCACCCCAAGGTCGAGGCGCGGAAGGGTTTCAGCAGACCCAAGAGGCCCGGTCGGTAGGCGGACCGGTGTTGACGAGGAAGCAGCATAGAATTGGTTTACAATACATGCGTGCATACATGCGCAGTTGGTCAAGTCCTAGATGCCGGCTTATGGTCAAGTGCTGCGAGCAGCCCAGAACAAGCCGCAAGAGGAGCACGCGTTATTCTCAAATGATTCTTATTTAAAAATGCGGAAACACAGGCTATATGCTGCTGCTCTGAGCGCCGAGTCCCAAGGTATCCAGAAAGACGCACAGCCCCTTGCCTTGGTCCTTCTCTTGGTTGCGTCCATGGTATCGACCGGGAATACTCACGCCTACTCCTCGTACTTTCCACCAACAGACGTCCATGAACTCCTCTCGATCTTGTCCTTGAGGTACTCGTACACGGTAAAGGTGACGGCCTGGCCTGGGGCGACGCGCATTATCCGCGGCGTTATGCCCTTATAGAATGCGTGAACACCTTCTTGCCTGTTGACCCCAACGTGTCAGTTGCGTTTATGACCACAGAAAGGAAGCACTAGTGGACAGAAGACTCACCTGAACATATCCCCGGCGATGACGGTTATCCTCTTGATGGCGCTGACGCCCTCCTCGGCCGGGGTCTTCTGCAGGCGCGTCTTGATGGTATCTATGGGCGCGTTGCTCAGGGGCCCCATGGCGCCGCTGACGAGCCCGATCAGGGTGGTCTGCCAGCCGGGCAGGCCGTTGCCCTCGAGGTTGGGCTGGTAGGCCATGAGGGCCTCCTTGAAGTAGGTGTAGGCGGTGAAGTTGACGGCCTGGTTGGAGCCCTGGCGCAGGGCGGTCAGGCTGACGCCGCGGTAGAGCGCGCCGAAGCCCTCCTCCTTGATGACGGTGTACAGGGCGTGGGCGGCGTTGCGGTACTTGGGGATGTCGAGCGGGTCCGCCAGGCTGTGGTGCTGCGCCTGCAGCCGGATCTTGATGACCTCCATCGGCGTCACGACGGCCACCGCCTCGGTCACGCCCGCCGCCAGCCCCGCCAGGAACGTGCCCTTGCCCGTCACCTGGCCCGTCTGCCCGTCCGCCAGCATCTGCTTGTAGGCCTCGAACGAGGTGAACCGGATCGCCATCTTGGGGACGATGCCCGTCATGACGGCACCGAGGCCCTTGTACAGGCCCAAGGGCGTCTCGCGCTTGACGATGTCGGCGCCGGTGCGTATGAAGCCGCGCTTAGGGGACCCCGGCGCTCGCCCTCGGCGGGAGAGTTGCATACGGACCTTGATGGTGTCTGTTGTGTCGCGGCAAGAGGATGTTAGCGCATGTCTTGTTGTGGTCGGCGTGTCCTTCGTATACATACCGAGTGGGTGGCAGACCAATGCCTCCATCATGCCTGCTCCTCCGCCTGCTATGAGGTTGACAGCCGCGCCTGGTGGTGCCTTTCCATCTTTCCCTTGTACCTTGGTCGCCATGGCGGTCGTGTGTCTGTTGCTGTGTTCCTGTCTCGGCTCGGCAATGGTCCGTCTGGCTTGCGCCCGTCTCTACTCTCGCGCCAACAATGCCTTTCCAGTATCCCAAATATTTGGTCAAAGTACTACTTAGTACAGTCGAGGAGCATAGACAAAGACAGCGTGGATATATCGGCGACAAGAAGGAAGACGAAGAGTAAGAAAAGGGGTATCAAGAGTCAAAAAACCAAAGCATGTGACAGAGAGAACCTTCACCTTGGAAGAGAAGAGGGCAGGGACGGCCCGTTCTATAATAGACCAGACCAGACAAGCGAACAAGCAAGGAATTAAAGCATAACTAGACAGGAAAGGATAGGACCGAGCCGAACGGACGGCGGAGCGTGACTCAAAGAGAGCAGCAGGCTGGCGGCTCAAGGAGGAAATGCCCTTGGTCCGCGGCTGTTAGGAATAAGCTTGGGGAGCGAGGTACAACTCGTGACCGGGGCCGACGAGAGCCACCATCCATGAGACGGGAGGGGGTACCTGACCCCAGGTGGTAATTAGAGGCAATGAACTAGTAGCAAAAGTCTTATTAGAGGCGACTTTGTGGCACGGCGTTCGGGCGCATGGACTTGGCTGGGAGTCTATGGGAGGGAGCGAGTTGGGGATGGCTTCGGCGCAGCGGAGGAACCGAACTCCAACTTTGGCTGTGCGTCAAGCGAGAGACATACACACTCGACGTTTGTTCAGCCAGATGAGGAGCCAATTACTTGACCACAGATCCTGTCTGCATCGTGAGATCGATTTCTTGATCATAATTGCTTGCCCCATTGCATGTGCTAGCTGCAAAGCAATCGACTGCATCAAGCGACAGACAGACATACAGGCTGATGCAGTCATTCCCATGTGATAGAAGCCGACCGTCCAGACGACACCCACACGTCAGTCAAGCAACCAGTCCCCTGAAAGCGGTTGCTGCCAGGGGAGTGACGTCGCCGTTTTGGGGTTAGCCGACCGCAAGCCGAGCTTGTGATTCCAGACGTCCGTGTTGGAGTCTTGCGGGGAATCCTTGAAGGCGGCGTTGGAGGGTTGGAGGGGTCGTGGTGGGGCAACTGGACGCCTAAGACAGTGACCTGGGAATCCGGGGTGCAGCAGATTGAGGACCAGGACATGGGCTCTGTCAACTCGGGCACTACCGGGACACCACCCGTTCCTTCCCCCGTTCTATGCCGAGGCTCAGCTCACACTCCCTTTCCACGGCTTCCCCTCAGCCTCGGCTGCTCAGAGATACTGAGGGTCACTCGGACCGGACTCGACCAACCGACTCAGTTACTCACCCAGTCACTGCACGGCCAGTATCTGCACGTGTGCTTGCAAACCACTAGACTAACACGGGACTTGCATTCGCTATGCCATTGTTGCGTCGTCTTGTCATAACATCTGTGGTGGTTGGCGGGCCGACCTACTACGTCTACTCGACCATCACGCGTCTCGAGGCCACATACCCACGCCTCCAGCCCGTAGCTGCCTCGACCTCTGCCCTCAGGGCTACATCTGACAACACCTACCAGAACCCTGGGAGGCACCACACCCCTCACGTCGACATCTATGGCGCCAGGGTCCCTGCTAGGGTCCTGCACGAGCAGCAGGACCCATTGACTGGCCGCAGGCTGAGCCCAGAGGAGGCATGGGCCCGACTCTTCCTGCAGTCCCCCGTGCTCCAGCTCGAGGGCAAGCTCTTTGGTGGCTTTGCCAGGGGCACAGGCGACGTTGGTGAGGATGGCTTCCGCGTGGGCCAACAGCTCCTCAACGGCGGCTTCGAGGTCCTGAGGGCCCCTTCACAGCCTCCATCCATCTTCCGCCCGCTCACCCATCCCGAACCCCTGCTGGTCCAGTGGGTATTCCCATCCCATCTCGTGGCATTCTGCCGTAAGGCGGCCGCGGACTGGGGCTATCCGTTCCGATTTATGAGCGGCGGCCGTCACGAGGTCAGCGTCGGTGATGTAGACCATCACGGGAACATCGAGGTGCGGTTCGGCTCCGCTCATGACTACGAGTGGGTTGATAGCGAGGGCAAGGACCAGAAGGCTATTCCAGAATGGGTGTCAAGACTGCACCGGGCCTATGCCATGTGGTTGCTAGACGAGAGGATCCAAGCATTGAAGAGACGGACTGATACAGGGGCGTGATTCTACCCAGAGGCTACACCAAGAGGACGGCCAACAGCCCGTCTTGGACTTCCTTTCCTGATCCAACTTCGTTTCGATGAAACTCACTCTCAAGGAGGCTAATCCGACACAGCAAGCATCTCTTTACAGTGAAACGTGCAAAAGCAAAGAAAACTGGCTGCTTTGCGATGCATCCATTCCTTTCGACCATGAAACTGCACTCTTATGAACCTTCCTCTACCTTCGATATGCTCCTCACCAGGTCGGCCATAGTGGATCCCATCGCAATCCTACTGTTCATCAACCGAATCGTCCTGTCAAGCCAGGCACACTGGGGCCCCTTTGCGCCCTTCACGAAAGCAACCATGTTCTGATCACCCGCAATATCCTGCCTCAAGAATTTCAGCCCCGTGCCAAGGTTCTTTCCAATCGACAGAACGTCCATCTCCCCCGTGAAAGTGACCCTATTCTCCCCAGGCTTGAGGAAGAGGTCGGCCTCCACAGTCGCAATCTGCATTCCCGAAAAGACGATGGACACCTGTGTCAATCCCATGTGAATCGCAACAGGCGAGCCCGACGCAATGCACACGTCGACCTCGATCTCGGTGGGCTTTCCCTTGAGCAGCGACCGCGACGCCTTCTTCGTCTCGAGCACGTTAACATGCACGCCGTCGAGGCCGCGCAATACCTCCACCTTGTCGTACCGTACCACCGTGCTGAGCCGCACCGGCCACGGGATGGTCAGCGAGCCGCTCCCTCGGACGTACGCGGGCAGCTCCTCCTGGAGCAACAAGTTCCTGTTGAAGGTGTCGAAGGCACCGAAGTCGAGGATCTCGACGCGCTGGTCAAAGACCTCGCAGACTGTGCCCTCCGGCGTCGCGTTGATGGTCGGGAGCCGAACCTTGGCGAACTCTTTGCCCGACTTTGTGGCGAACATGGAAAGGACCATGTCTGATATCGTGGCTTCCAACGGCCCGGTGTCGTAGATCTTTGCGCTGAGGCTGATTGTGAAGCCTGTCTCGTCGCACTTGGTGATCTCGATCGAGGTTATGTCCATCTTGGAGGCGTCAACGAGGATCTGGGCTACATAGTTGACGATCCGGTCCAGGTTTAAGTAGAGGGCGCCTGCGCCGAGGAGGGCGATGATCAGGATGATGCCGAAGAACCCCATATTGCGGTCTGGGCGTACTGTTCCTGAGGTTCCGCTGTGATATAATGGTGATTTGAGTGAGACAGATTTCGTCGACTTGCAGAATGCAAAATGCTTCTTATACATGTTAGCATGATGGATTGGTTTACTTCTGTGCACTAGTCACCAGTCGCATGAAATGTCCGATTCGAGCCATCACTTCCTGCCCTAATAGGCTATGACGACTTCATGGGCACGGGGACTTCCCGACCCTAGCTACGCGAGGATCTACAGAGATCCAACCGACGTAATCTACTGATGGGATGGTCAGAATAGCACCGATACCATATGTCGGATGAAACATGCAAGGGAAGCTGCCGAGGCACTGAACAGCTGATAGAACCAAGCATACGCTCCTTGGAGTTCTATTTTGCTTGTTCTGGCATCTTCTGATAGGGAATGGAGTCCTTGGTGCGCTGTCTGCCAGTTGAACTCACTTTCGAAATTTGGGACAGGGAATATTGAGGCTCAGTTCCTAGGTACCATGCAGCCATGGGCCACTGTGATTAGAAGCACAGGGATACCCAGACAAAACAGCTTTGCCGGGATTGTCTTACACATCGACCTCTGACCGAATAATATGCAATTCCCATCTGCCAACACATAGTTTGGTAACTCGAAATGAAGCCTTTGGCTAATTTGGGTAATTCAGACTGAGGTCGTGGAGCTGATGTCAGAGGAATATCCACGAAGAGATACCAGGCAACAGCCGATGCAAGCCCAGTACAGGCTCAGGCGGATCTATCAAGGCAGTGGAACCTTCAGATGCCCAATATATCGATGCTCGTATACGATATGAAGTGAAATGGAATGGCTTGACAATTGCATGGTCAATTTGGAATGTCAAGCATTTGTTTGAGTAAGCAACTTGTCTTTGGTCACCCCCACGAGATAAAGAGTGCACACATGTGAACTAGGGGCGGCATATTTATGCACATTAAAGCATGTTGGGACGTCGTGCAAGATCTAGAACGGTCTTCCTGCATTTGGGCAGGTAACACAACGCTCGGCTGTGGCACACCTGCCGCCAGCGGTTGGGGAAGCTGACTGGGGGACCAATGTCGACAGATTCTCCGACGTTCTCGTTGGAGGCGTTCTCATGCCGCCATCGACGCAGGCAGAAATTACTCATCGTCATGCTCCCCAAGCTTGCCGCCCTGCCCCTCCAGCAGTGGAAAGTTCAGGAAGGAGCTGGCACCAGAGAGCAGCCAATAGCACTCTTGCCTGCGTAAGATAGCAAACATATTTAGGCATCAAATTCAGGCCGTTCTATTGCAGGAATCACGGCGGGACAAGCCACATCGCGTGATACCCGTGATCATATCCATCCCAACGCCGCCACCTTCTTCATTGACATAAGCACAGCACAAGTCCCGGCATCAACCGCAACCCCTCCATGCGATAAGCTCTGTAGCTATGCGCCCTTGATTCCAACGCATCGCAGCTGACAGTCCATAATCCCCACTTCTGTGCTCAATATCCATCCCCAAAATGAAAGCACTCACCCTCGACGCCGAGAACAAGACTGCCACCGTCCAGGACGTTCCCATCCCCTCACCAGGCCCGAACGAGCTCCTCATCGCCGTCAAGGCCATCGCCCTCAACCCGGTCGACGCGCTCTATACCGCCCAGCCCCTGGGAAGCACAGGCCGCGTTGTGGGCAGCGACTTCGCCGGCCTGGTGGTCGCGCGCGGCCCGACCCCGACCAGCTCGCCGAGCTCGCCCACCGACGCCCGGGACGAGCCCTCCAGGTTCGGCAGCAGCAGACCGCTCCGCCGCTCCAGCACGACGCTGTCCGCCAGGGCCATCAACCGCGGCGACAGGGTCGCGGGCTTCCTGCAGGGCGCGTGCAGCGCCAACGAGCGGCCGGGGGCGTTCGCCGAGTACGTCGTCTGCCCGGCCGACCTCGTCTGGCGCGTGCCCGGACGCGTGCCCTACGAGGAGGCCGCGGCCGTCAGCCTGTGCGGGCTGACGGCCGCGCAGGGTCTATTCTTCCGCCTGGGGTTGGAGGCGCCGTTCCGGTGGGAGGACGAGTCGGACGAGGGCGTGCTGAAGCGCGTGCAGAGCGAGGGCTCGGATGCTGGCGGCGGTGGTGCGATCGGGCAGCAGCGGAGGGTTGTGTCTTTCTTCGTGTCCGGCGCGTCGACGTCCGTGGGAATGTACGTCGCGCAGCTTGTGCGGCGGAGCGCGGAGCATACGGGCCGGAGGATACGGCTTATCGGGGCGGCGAACCCGAGGAACTGGGATATACTGAAGGAGGAACCGTTTGCGTATGACCACCTGGTGGACTATAGGGACAGGAACTGGCCGGAGCAGGTCCGGAGAGCGTCGTCCGGTGGTGTCCACTATGCGTATGACGCTATATCCGAGGGCTCAACGGTCAGGGAAGTCAGCTCGACACTAAGGGAGGGCGGAAAACTGGCGGTAGTGAGGTCAAAAGAGGCTGGCGCGTGGGAAACCGAGGGTGTGAACACCGAACCAATCTATGGGGCAGTGTGGGAAGGCCTGGGTGAGGACGTCGAGTACCAGAAGTTTGTGGTGCGCACATCCCCGGCCAAGAGGTCATTTGCGACGTCCTTCTACAAGTGGCTGTCCGACGGAGGTCTCCTGGAACCAAATCCGGTCCGCGTGATGCCAGGCGGGCTGGAGAACGTCGTGCCAGATGGTTTTACTGTGCTAGGGACGGGCGTGACGAGCCGCGGCCATGGCAGAACGGAACAGCACATGCGACCTATCAGCGGTGAGAAGCTTGTCTACAAGATCGAGACGGAGAGGAGAGGTAGCTTTGGCGATGGCCACATCGCGTGACGATCCTCTTGACGGCCGACTGTTTCATGCGTGTTCAAAATTGTACTAATGGCGGAAATTGTCGTGGATTCTTTTCTATTTGAATAATGACCAAGCTGGCCAGGCCAAGACCGGCCATGTACGCCTTCGAAACCTATCACGATCGTTGAGTGGGAAACCTGCGATGGCAAAGTGAAAGAGTGTCTCTCGAGAATCCAAGTGTTTTCCAATTCCTCGTACATCGCTCATGCGTCCCTATCCGCCTGGTCCTGTTGCCATAATCCCGTCGTTGGCACTTGAAAGAAGCTGGCCATCTCCCCTAATCACTTCAGAATCCACAGCAACACAAAGATGGCCACAACAAGAGCAACCGAGCAGTACTGTTCCAGTTTACCGAAGTCGACTTTGTAGAATGGAAGTAGGGCCGCCCCCAGATGCGTCGCTGCCGCCGTGGTGTGGTCAGCATCTGAGCCATGGTCTTTCATCTCGCGCAGGCGTCGAAGCTGATCATCCTTGGCCTCGATCTCTCGCTCCTTCGCATGCAGGAGCAGACTTTTCCGCTGAACCTCCTCGATCAGCTTCGAAACCATCTCGGGGACCTGCTTCTCCTCATTGGAGATGGGCGCCTCGAAGTTGGCGCACTCCACCCATCGGTCACAGCACGGTATGATCTGGTAAGGCGAGTTGCCGTGCGGTCTACCGTCGGAGTGGACCTTGAGCCAAAGGGGGCAGTTCTCGCAGGGCTCCTCCAGGACGTGGCGAATCGAGGTGTTGGTGACGAGGCGGACGATGGGCTTGTTGGTGTTCTGGTCGATCTCGTCCACGAAGATGACCATGAGGTAGATCTTGCCGGGGTCGTTGTCGAGGTACCGGATATGCACGCACTTGATGCCGCGGACGGTCGCCCTCTTGGACCGCCAGACGTCGAGCTCGATGTAGCCAGGGTGGATGGAGGCCTGGGAAGAGTAGAGCTCGTAGTACTTCTGGAGGATCTGCTTCGGGTACAGGCCGGCGTTGATGCTGACGCACTGCATCGCCTCCCGCCACAGCTTGGGGACTTCGAACGGTGGCGCCATCGCGTCGTTGTCGGGCAGGGTGTGGCGAGATGGGTAGCTGAACCAGGAATCTGGATCGGAGCCAGAAGAGTTGGAGCGCGGGTGCGGGCGATTGAGGTCGTTTTGGGAAGGACTTGAAGACTTGTCGCGATCTCCAGGACGATGCTTGGAAGGGGACGAAGAGGGGGACAGGCCATGGCCTGAGAAGGCAGCGCCTTGACGATTGCTGGAGGCCATTCTCAGATAGTGATCAAGACAAAATCAGACGAGGAAAGAAGGCTCCTCAAGATGTGAGGCACGATCAACAGGATGATTGACGAGGAACTGGGTACAGAGGTCTCTGATGGTTCAGCTTTGGAATCAATCGACGGTCAATGTTGTGATCAAGATCAAACGAGCGGGGAGATAGACGTCTGGGGTCGTGTTTTATATTTTTGTGGAGGATTTGGGCCATGAGACTGCCAGGTGCAGAAAATGGAGATTTGCGATTGTATTCTGCAAAAGAATTCAACCATTGTTTTCCCAAGGTTGCAATCAATTGATGCAGTGTGCCGCGGAGTTTTCGATGAAGGTGGCTAGTAGCTGCCAGCTCCGCCGATTCGACACCATGACTTACTGTAGACAGCTTTCAGGAGCTCATTGAGCTCATTGTTGGTTTTCGTCCGATCTGTAATGTTCTTCAATGCTTCAAGAAAAAAAGGAAGAAAAAAGTAAATGAACCAATGAGAGGCGGGGAGGTTTGTGCCATCCGGTGTTGTCCACTCGTGCTCTTCAAGCTGCTCTCGCACCTGCCAAGTCGTTCGTCCAATGAGGGCACCCCTAAGGGTATCTGGACTTTTGTGTTGCGAAAGTTGTAGAGTTTTGATGATTTGCTTCTGCTCCTGCCCAAGCCCCCAAGTCAAATGATATTTGGAGTTGTCGTCGTGGCACAAATACTCTCTACTGATGTTCCAATACGCTGTCTCTCTGGCGCGTGTACCTCTCCATGCTTGTACATATCATTTGCAGTCAGTGTCACTCGATAACTCTTCATTGGTGCCTCTCTTCTGGTCTAAGGCCAGTGCACAGTGAATTCTGCGTTCTGAATGGCGGAACACGGCTTCGGTTACTCAGAAAGACAGCACAATGGGCATTGGAGTCATTCATTCCCCGCACTCAGTAAGAATTGTCAATAACAGGCCAGTCCTCGAGAATGCTGGTGTGAACGATTTCGGTAGTAATTACGAAGTGATCTCTACGGTGTGCTTATGCAGAGGCGCTACTTGATGAAGGCGTGCTTACAAGGTCATGTCACATATGACAGTTCTACTCTACCCAATCTGATTCGGAGGCATGCGCAGGGGGACTCGGCTTCACCGGCCCTACTCAAACCTGGGACTGGGAGGCTGTAGGTGTACAGTGATCCCAGCTTGACCCAGTTTTTTGCTTTCGAGTGAGAGCAGGACAGGTTGCCTACTTTGAAGCATTTGTTAGCATCGAGGTGGGTTGTATCTTTGGATCTTGGGACTGAATGCACAACATGGATGTCAAAACTTTGGTGCTTGAATTGAGAAGCTGATGACAATGTCTCAGCCCCAACCTCGTCCCCAACAGGGAATGTTTTCCGTGGAAAAAACCGTGGAAACGGCTCGGTAACCTACTCTGTCGCACGAAACTCTCAACCGCCGTGATACTTTCCGAAGTAGAGCCTGTCGCAATAGAAACCAAAAAGCACCCGCTGGCAATATTCTGCGCGTGACTTCCACCTCAATACATTTTTTGACACGTCACCAACTCTTGTTCAGGTATCATAGCCGGGTTGATTACTCCGCCAATACAAGCAAGCGCTGCCGTGTCAAGGATGATGCCTAGAACTTAGGCCCGGACTCCCGGTTGGGGGCGAAAAGTTAGCAACAACTTGAACTATCATCTGATCCGCATGCGTAAGCAAGCGGTCGAAGGATAGAGGCCTCACAGATCACAGCCCTGGGAAATTCTAGGCCGCCCTGAATCAGCAGCAGTGGCGTAATTTTAAAACGAAACAAAAACTATCTGAAGATGCAGGATGCGGCTTCCTGCCGCCTAATCTGGACATATGTTGTGTACCGTGCTAAAATTGTCGGACCAATAGCTACAGAGACTAATGTTTGCAATTATCTAGTGTAGCACATGCAAATTCCACCCAAGCGCCATAGGCATATTAGGAGACAAACCAAGATCCGTAGAGAACAAAGCATCAGCTAGGCACGGGAGGACCGGTCCACCATTTGACACCTCGCTAAGCGTGTGTCATGGGCTCAAAGCTCTTAACGGGCATACATCGGTGTAATCTGGGCGGCAGCAAGGGTTTTATGACAAAGGACTCGGCGAGCTGAAGCAGGCATCCTTTCAGTCGGCTGACCTCCGGCCCGCACTGGCGGTGGCTTGAATACGAACGGTGTCCTTGGCTTAGGAAGGGGATTCGTGATATCCTTGTTCTCGTCTGCGTAATTACTCTTGGGCATACCTCTGACACGTCCTCCTCGGTTGCGCCCGACAGCCTATCATCGTTAAGCTGAAAGTCGGTGTAAGCCAAATTGTTTCAAGGTGGCTTCATTCCAGCCCTCGGTTAGGGCTGGCTGTGTGCCCCCGTCATAGCCTTAAAAGCAGTCAGCCGGAGTCAGCCCTAAACATCCATGCCATGAGTGAGTGTAGTGTAGGGCCATTGAGGCCAAGTATATTTGGGGTGTTGGTCAGCACGGTTACCAAGTGAATACGATTGGTCATTGGTCGAGTTTGGAATTCTGGTGGCATAACGGGCCTCATTTTCCTTTCATCGGGCAGCTGAAAGGTTGGCATCTGCTATTGGAATGGGTCGCCTGAGCGCAGGTTGCACAGCCTGTCTGCCATTCCAGCGGGCTATGCTTCGTGTAGGAAGGCAAGTCTTGTGCGAGAGATAAAGAACCGCGTCCGCCCCTCTGCCCTCCTGCTTTCTCGTGTAGCAACCGTCTTCAAATCCATTACACAAGATCCGAGACTTCTCAAAGACAATATCAAGCAATATGGCTTCACCCATCGATCTCAACAACATCCAGGGAGACATCCTGTAAGTCTA
Organism: Diaporthe citrichinensis; assembly: GCA_014872995.1. NCBI lineage: Eukaryota > Fungi > Ascomycota > Sordariomycetes > Diaporthales > Diaporthaceae > Diaporthe > Diaporthe citrichinensis. Next base: position 596,115 of record JADAZR010000003.1, read on the forward strand.
AGTCAACGGACCGTCCCTTGCAACCTGAGACACCTCGGTGGACGACTAACATTGCTTGTCAAAGGTCTGGACTCCCCAAGAAAGCTGAGACATTTTACTTCTTCGAGATTGACAAGAATGTCGATGCGTTCCGTACCCGCCTTCACAAAGTTGTGCCTCTGATCGCCTCGGACAAGTCCGTGTCGTCTGGGCGAGACAAGATCGCTTCGCATAGGAAGCACCACACAGACTTTCTGTCTCTTACTTTCGCAAATATTTCCTTCTCCTCCAAAGGCCTCCAGAAGGTAAGCCCCCCCCCCCCCGCCCCTCAGTCCTGTACTGTCCCACCCTTTCAAAAGTTGGACAGCAGACTGACAGTTCACGACTTGTGACCAGATCGGAATCAATGCAGCCGAGGCTAAGGATGACGGCTTTACAGCCGGTATGCTGCCCGATGCGAAAGCTCTCGGTGACGCCGGGACAGGAGTCGATGGCAAGCCTTTCGACCCAAAGTGGATCCCCGAATTCAAGAAGGGGACCATCGATGGTGTCATTGTGGTCGCGGGAGATTGCGAGCACAGCATAAACAAGAAGCTGGACGAGGTCGTCGCTGTCTTCCGCAATACCATCCACAAGGTGATCAACATCTTCGGGCACAGCCGCCCCGGCAAGGAGAGTGGACACGAACAGTGCGTATAATCATGTGGTGACTGGGTCGCAGTTATGCAGGTGCCGATTATAACAATGTGCTAACTCGGTAAAAAGCTTTGGATTTTTGGATGGTGTCTCCAACCCAGCTGTGGCTGGAGTCAACGAGGACCTGTCGACCCAGGGCCCGGTTGACCCAGGAGTCATCCTGCTCGGCCGCGACGGCGATGCGCAACAAGCAGAACGGCCACCTTGGGCCAAGGACGGAAGCTTCCTGGCCTTCCGCTTCCTGCAGCAGCTTGTGCCCGAGTTCGACAGGTTCTTGGAGCTGAACGCCCCTCGGGTCAACGATCCCGCCGCGGACACAGCCGAGCTCCTCGGTGCTCGCTTCACCGGCCGCTGGAAGTCTGGTGCGCCTATCCAGGTCACCCCGTTCAAGGATGACCCGGCGCTGGCGGCAGACCCAAAGAGGAACAACGTCTTCACATTTGATACCGGCAACCAAGATAAATGCCCCTTCGCATCCCATGTCCGCAAGATGAATCCGCGAGGTGACATTCCCATCACTGCGATCAACCCGCATAAGGTAATGCGACGGGGTATCCAGTATGGGCCCGAGGTCAATGACCGGGAGAAGAAGCAGCACAAGACGGAGAAGGACAGGGGACTGCTGTTTGTCAGCTACCAGAGCAGCCTGGGCAGAGGATTCCAGTTCCTGCAGAAGAGTAAGTGGATGCCGTTTCTCATAGCTCGGAAGTGATGACAAGTATGCTGATTCCCTGCCCAACGAACAGGCTGGGCCAACAACATCACCTTCCCGCCGAACACACCGCAGGTGCCCGGCTTCGACCCTCTCATCGGCCAGGTCGATAACACGGTCCACAACGAGGGCCCGCGTAACATGACCGGCGCTGATCCGCTCAATGTTGCCAATTCGCTCGATCTGGGCTTCCAGGTCTGGGTTGTGCCCAAGGGCGGCGAGTACTTCTTCTCGCCTTCGATCTCTGTTCTCAGGGACACCTTCGCGAAGGCCGGCGTGGATGAGCTCAAGCTGTGAGCCGGAGCTATTCGGTTATCTCTCTGGGATGTTGGATGATGTAGGCGTGGTAGAGACTGTGTGGACTTTCATGTATTTCGGACCCCACATTCTGAATTTCATTGTATCATAAAGTCTTGGGCTTCCTTTCCCAGACTCAGAGCTTCTCCATCCATCAGTCCATCCATGTAACACTCTCCAACAAATTTGCACAAATCTGCAGATTCGTCGTCGGTGCCGCATTTGCGTAAAACCACAGGCACGCTGCAGCCGTAGAGCACACAGACAATATCTCCTTTCTCTGCTCGTCTTGGGGCTACTCCAATGTAGCCATCTTCCGTGACCATGAGTCGACGGATCTTTCCTCCCATGACGCCCCGGATCCGAGAAAAGACGCTCTTGGAGTGTTTCGGAATGGGTTCTCCAGTGGCAGAAGGAGAATGAGGAGTTTTCATTCGACAGATCTCCCCAACGGAGAAGCCCCGTATATGGAGGCCCTTGTTCAGCTCCCACCAGCCCGGGAACCACGGTGGCCCTGATCTTCCAGTTTCACCATCCTCATTTGCCAATTCAACAAGCTGTAACAATTCCCTGCCGTACTGTGGAATAGGTGCACGCATCTCCAGATATTTGTCTTGTCGATTGAGTACCAAGGAGCGGACGAGGCTTTCGAATATACCTGCTTCTGTCTCTGCGTTCAAGGGCGTAGTGTTCACTGGGGACGTGGACTGAATAGTTTGTTTGGCCCGATCCTCCGACGCCGGTATACCTCCAAGGCCATCGATGGAGTCAACTACGACACCTCGACATTTCAAATAATTGAACATGTCCCCCGGTTCGATGGCAGGTAGTTCATCACCGGAAGCTTTGTAAGCCGATATTCTTTTTGCTTTCTTTATCGACCTCGGTGGGCCGGTGATAGGCCTGAAGTTGGCCAGAGCCTCATTTGCACTCTGGCTGACCATGAGGGGAACCACATATGGTGGACTGAGGACACGCCAGTCGGGAACCCAGCTCGGCCAGTCGCTATCCTGGTCTTGAAACAGTTGTGCGAAGCAAATAATATCCAGGCTTTTGTAATGTTGCACGAAAGCTTGAACGAGGCCGGTGTACAGTGTTCTCACATCGTAACGATACGTCGGGCGGCCGATCATCTGCCGGTCCTCTTCACGAGCAAGGCCATGCACGGCCCAGATTCTATCCCTAGAATCCGTTGTTTCGTAGTCTCCGCAGAAGGCCATCAAGGATATCAGGCTCATTTTGTGGCGATTCTGATCATGTTCATACCATTGGATGAGCCGCCGGCGATTCCACGCTGTTGTCCATGTCTCAATTCTGATGTAACGATCCAACGGGCCGCATAGCTCGAGTGCGTGCAACCCCCTGCGGAACGCCGCACGGGATATGGACTGAGTACCGCAGTAGAATGTCAAGTCTTTTGCGAGTATGAACTCCTGGAGCGTCCACACTCTCCGCCACCAAGGAAGATCCAAGAGACTTTCCAGGGGTTTCCAACCGGGATGATCTACCAAGTCCGCAGGCATGAGCTTCCCTCGCTTTTTGTAGCCATGTCGTAGTTCGTGCCTTCGATTGGCAAGTTGTATTAGCAGCTCCATGGCTGTACTGGTACCCTCGGATCCTTCGGAGAGCCAGACAATTGTGGCGTTGGCTTGGCGATATATCCGACCCATGAGCTTGACCTGTGACGAGCGCTCAATGAGGTTGGCCTGATTGATGCAAATCGAGTCTATCCAGAACCAGTCTTCGGAAAGATTGAAAACCTCGGATGAAGTAGAACAGAGCATGCGAAGAAGGGCCATCACATTTCTCAACACGAATGTGTCATGGCCGTTCAGCTGGATGGACTGATCGTGATACTCCTTGCCGTCGCCCCAGGTGTACGAAACAGTCGTGAATGGCGGACAGCAAGGGTCGTCGAGCGAGAATGTCGTCAGCTCCCCGCTCACTTGTCCGCTCCGGTTGGTGTCATCCCGGCTCAGCCTAATGAGGCGGATCTGTGCAGATGAGGATTGCAACCCCTCGTATAAGACGGAATGTTCGCTCATCGTACCACATGTTGAAGGAACTTGAATGACGAAAATGGATGGAGGAAGTAAGCAGTGTCTGCAGATGCTCTCTAGCTCTTAGGTCGTCGATTATGCTGGGTCAATCATAACGCTAGCCTAACAAGGTAGTTAGCGGGGTAACACAATGCTACTTTACTGCCTCATTGGTATGGCGGGCATGCGTATATTAGCGCCTAATACAACACGTCTGCTGCTGCAATGCAGTATAATCACATTTTCAGCACGGTGGTGACGAGGTCCAATTTCTGCTTCACACGCCAAAGTCCACCAGTGATGTGCAGAGTACATGAATATGCAGTGCTTTGGGATGACAAACAATAAGCATTAGAGTTTCGTGACGAATTTTAGAAAGACGTGTTGAAGCAAAGCTTGGCTGAGACGTCGAATTCTCCTAGAAATACGTTGGTCAATGTAGCATGACATGCAATGCACTAGCTCAGGCAATTCAATGATTCTGATAAGCCTTCCAAGCAGAAAACTTGAACGGACTGTATCGAAGGTTGCATATGGCTGACGGAGCAACCAGCATGCAACAGGGGCAGATGTTGCTGAGATGTTGTTGACGACTTCTGGTAGCCTGTGTGTCCGTATTAGCAAATCCTCACATATCGTTCCATTACCAAGCGAACTGGGAGACCTCACCAATCATAGCGCTTGGTGTTGCTTACCTAGGACGCATTCAAGGTCCGGCACTAACCTCCGGAGCACTCGAAGGGTCCGCGCCGGCACTGATCTGCATAAGACACTAATTTTGTCAGCTTCCAATGTTAGTGAAGGGCGTCCACTATCATATGAGGATACCGTACCATAATTATTATGGTAGAATTCATACTCTACTCCTAATGACCGAAAACACCTATATATGGCTGTCCTGCTCGACTCGCTGAGGAGAATGCCCTCAGTCTATAGCGATTGAGACCAGCAAGAACTACAAGATCCACTTTGCCATTTCGTTGATCAAATACCTTATACTTTTAACTAAGCCCAATCCAATAGGCCTTCAGAATGCCTTCTACTTCTCCCATCGCGCTCATCTTCGGAGCCGGTGCCAACGTCGGGCAGAATGTTGGCCGAGCGTTCGCAGCCAAAGGCTACAAAATCGCCTTAGTATCCAGGAGCCTGAAAGAAGAAGAGAGCAGCCCCTCCAAGGTTCACATCCGGGGCGATTTCACTGATCCTGCTTCCATAGCTGAGATCTTCTCAAAGGTGAAGTCGCAGCTCGGAACTCCATCGGTGGTAGTGTACAACGGTATGTTTTCCATCTATCTGAGATTCAAGGAGAAACTGACACGGGTGCAAAAAGCTGCCGCCGCAACTCGTCAAGATGCGAAGAATCCGCTGGGTCTCCCGCTAAAGGATTTCGTTCGGGACTTCTCTGTGAACACAACAAGTGCTTTCGTCGCGGCTCAGCAAGCCGTGCTCGCCTTCGAGCAGTTGCCCGAGTCTGCATCACGGACCTTCATCTTCACGGGGAACTGCACCAACGTCGCGCCCATTGTGGCGCTCATGGGCAGCGGCGCTGGCAAGTCCGCCACGGCCCACATCATCCAGTGTGCGGCAGAAGCGTACAAGGACAAGGGTTATAAGTACGTCCAGCGAAGTCGGATAGTCTGATACATTTCATTGACCACCTTGCAGATTCTACTATGCCGATGAGAGAAACGCCGATGGCTCGGCCGTGTACAGTGCCGTCGATGGACCAGCCCACGCCAAGTTCTACACTGACCTTGCTGAGGGAACCTCACAGGGACCGTGGCAGCAGACCTTTGTCAAGGGGGTTGGATACAAGAAGCTTTAGGCTTTCATAGTCGCACTACCTTGGTAGATAAAGCCATAGCAAGCTCTGTCCAAATATGAAATACTAGGGTTATCGAACTCTAGTCCCATAGCCTGAGTGCAGGATGCTCCATCACTGCCGCATGTCACCGCGTCTCTTCCACTACCTCCCCAGTGGCAAGTAGCTTCTTGCCTTGAGGGAGAGGCAGCGCAGCTCTCGGCGGCCGCTGCACGCCGGGAACCTGGCGCCGCGCTGGTCCATCCACCGCCTCGGCTGCGTCACCCGCCTCAACATCGCCCCGCAGAACGGCACCTCGGGTTATACGAACTATCATGACCCGTCTTGGTGAAGCGCTGGTCTGGTGTACAGTCGTTGAAGTGACCCATTATGGATCCCGATTGAGGAACACGCTCGTAGGGAAGACATTCCGGGACAAAAAGAAATGTGGTATCGAATGTATTGAGACTCTTGCGACATATGGTATCCAAGCACGAGGGAAGAATGTGCGGATCAGCAGAGATTGGCAGATTTGAATGTTGGTGCTTTGCTGCAGTCTTAAACGGCCGAGGGGTGTCAGACCGCACACCACTGTTCAGCTTTCCTTTGCTGCATACGTGCTAGTGCACAGGCACCAACCTTGATTTATAATACGATATTCTCGCACTCCCCCGGTGAGAGCAGCTCTATTTTGAATAGTCACAATCTGTCAATTCTTTGCAACACATCGTTCAGCAGCGGTCATAACATTGAGTCTGCCTCAAAATATAGCAATTCACATAAGATAGCCATTTACTGTCTGCATCTGTTCCATGCAATCAGGCGAAATCCTTTGTCTGTCTCACTCATTGCGTCAAGATGGAAGATGACACACCCCGGGCAACCATCGCATCGGTCGATCAACAGGTGATTTTAAAGGTCAGTTGTGCGGGTGTATCAGTCTTGGCAGCATTCATTCTCACCGATCTAGGCTTGCGACATGTGTCGTAAGAAGAAAATCAGGTGCGAGCCAACAACAAAGGGGTGCGCGCAGTGCACCAAGTCTCGCACCGAGTGCCACTTTACTCCTATCTCGACGAGGAGAACCGGTCGACGACCGGCTGGGTCCGTCTGCTCAGCATCGTTTACAGCCTTCCTCTTCTGACATGGCTCTAGCTATAAACACATCAAAAACCTTGAAGAAAGACTCATGAAGTTGGAGGGTCTCTTACAGCACACTCTCAAACAGAACTTGAAAGGCCTTCCAAAAGCTGGTTCGTCACAATACGAGCACCTACCGTTCGGCATCACGTTGAATTCGGAGCCCAATGAGAGGACAGACGATCGTCCTCATCTGCCAATCGCAAAAGAAGCGAATAATGGTCAGATACAACAAAAAAGCGCTTTCGTCGGCAATAGCGATGTCGAGAAAGACTTGGATCTGGTTCAATTCACAAGTCACAACAAGGCATCACACAGTTATACGTTGACTCATGAACCATTGAACAGTCAAGGTCAGCCCTGGCCCTCTTGGAAAGGAAGTCTGGCGCTAGGGCCATTCTCACTTCCCTCTCTTCACGAGCTGCCAACCAAACAAGTTGCCCTCGAACTAGTCGAGGATGCTTTCAGGAGCTTCAACCACTTCTTCCCTCTATTTGACGAGGAGGAGTTCCTCCACCAATTCCATCACCAGTACACAGAATCAAGCCCGAGTAACCCGGCCTGGTGGGCCTGTATCAACGTCGTCCTCTCGCTGGCACATCGATTCCGCGCGATGCGCACTCTACAGACAGCTTATGAGAACACTCAATCATGCGGCTACATCCACAACGCCCTGGCGGTAGTCTCCGAGCTCAGCATACTCCGTCAGAGTCTGCCCGCCATCCAAGCCCTAGTAGGAATGGCCATCGTTCTCCAAGGATCGCCCAACCCACAAGTGTCCTCGGTGCTCACGGCCGCTGCAGTGAGACTGGCGCAAGCAATGGGCCTGCACAGGAGGACGCGAGCTCCGGGCCTCTCTGCAAGACAGGTCGAACAGCGCAAGCGTGTCTTCTGGGCTGCTTACTTTCTCGACAAGGATATCAGTCTCCGTCTGGGTCAGCCTTTTGCCCAGGACGACGACGACATGGACGCTGAGTTGCCCTCGGAAAGCCCCACCGACTTACCCCTCATCGGCCTCGGGGACGGGTTCCGGAAGATCAACTTCTTCAACGCCCGGATTGGACTTGCGGTGATCCAGGGGCAGGTCTACAAGAGGCTGTACTCGGTCCAGGCGGCGCGACAACCCGAGGCGCAGAAGGCGGCTGTGGCTTATGAACTGAGCTCTGTGCTGTCGTACTGGAGAAGCAGTGTGCCAGTTGACTTTGAGGATGAGCTAGAAGTACCGCTCCAGACCCCTCTTTCGGTCGAGTTTATCCATATGCTTATATTGCGCTTCACATACGTCAACTGCCTTGTCATGATCGATCGCCACTTACTGCCAAATGATCCCACACCGGGTCACACACCAGATGCTGCACCAGCTGGATCATTCATGTTTACAGAAAGTCTCTGCGTCGTTGAGTCACGCAAGGCGATCCGCCTTATTCAGGTTACTCCGCCGGGCGACTACGCATGTGTATGGTAAGTGAAGGTGTGCCCTCTGATTTTGACAAGACAACTAAAGCGACGATACACAGGGTTCTGCTTCACCCTTTCTTTGCGGCCGTTGAAGTTCTGCTGCAAAATGTCCTCCGGCACCCCGCGTCTCCCCAGGCGGCATCAGACCTCCACATTGTGGAACCATTCCTTCGCCTGCTTGAGATTCTGGCTGGTGAGAAGAGGCAATGCTCGCGGTCTGAGGAGGCGGAGAAATTGTATCGGCTTTGCAATGAGCTGAACGACCGAGCGAGGGAGGCTGTCGAAGGCTCGAGTATGAGACTGACATTTGGATAATGTCGAACCCGGGACTGTGAGGGCTTGGTACTTGTCACAAACACGAAAGTTTGAGCCTTGTACGCGCGCGATGTTGAAGGACGGACTCGTGCTGGAGCGGGATCGAAAGACGGATCTTATTCTTCGGGTACCTCCTCCAATTCCACTATTCGACTCAGATTAGGGTAAAGTATATCCTCCGTCAATGACAATGTCGCTTCCTGTCATGTAAGTTGATGCATCACTCGCAAGATACAAGTACAGAGCCTTGATCTCCTTAACGTCACCCTGGCGGCCCAGGGGCGTCATGCGAATACCCTCATTGATAACCTGCGGCGATGCGCCCATCTTAGTGTCGAAGAAACCAGGCGAGACAATGTTGACCCTCGCGAACTCGCGCCACTCCACGGCCAGGCTCTTCCCGAGCTGTGTCACGGCAGCCTTGGTAGAGTTATAAACCGGCTGACTGATGGGTACATTGACGACCCGTGCCGAGATGCTGGAAGTGATTATCAAATTGCCGAAGCGCTGCCTCTTGAAGACCTCGCCGGCGTACTTGGCGCAGTAGACCACCCCGTCGACGTTGACCGAGTACTGCTTCTTGTACTCCTCGACAGTCTGCTCTGTGATGGGCTTCGAGATGGCCATCCCCGCGTTCGCCACGAACACGTCCAGCTTTCCAAAGTCGTCCACGACCGCACCTATGGTTTTCCGCACTGCTTCTGGGTCTGACACGTCCACCTTGTAGGCCTTGGCCTTGATGCCGAAGGTCTTTGCCAGGGCTTCTCCCTTGGATATAGCAGCGTCGTTGCTGTTGTACCACAGGGCGACGTGGGCACCTGCCTCTGCCATGGCTTCTGTTGCTGCGTATCCAATGCCATCTGAGGCGCCATTGACAGCCACTACACGGCCTTTCAGGCTGAATTGCTCGAAGACATTGGATGGGATATTGGGGACTGGCTTGGGGTCGCGGGGTGCAGCCGCCACTTCCTCGACCGTCATAGACATCTTTGCTAGTGGCCTTTAATAAGGGTTGAGAAAAGCTGGTAAGGGCGCTAGATGTTAGAGGGGATAAATGTTAAAGATGAGTACCAGAGGACAAACTTGAAGTCTGTCCGTTGAGGTTGAGATTTATCCTCCGTGACGTCTTGTAACGTTGGACTACCGTGGTGGGGAAGGGGGACTGTCCTCCGGGGCTCGGGGGTCATTGGGCCGATTTCCAGCCGAGGCCCTCGTTATACGCGACGCGACTCTGTCTGGATTACGGTTGTGAACTTCTTTCAGACCACAAATCCTCGACAAAAGTTCCATCTGGAGCAGGATGTCAAGGAGCTTGTCGAAGCCACTATGAGGTCCCTGAATATCACCCCCCCCCCTCCGGTACATGGTGGCCCAATACTCAGCTGCTGACGGATCTGATCTCACCTGAGGGGTGCATGCGTGTTGCTAGAGGCTGCGCTCATTGGTCATGGAGAGTCCTCGCCCGGTAAGGGGCCCTGGCAGATTACGAATCTATATCTCCCCTCAGATGCCAACGTCAACCCGTATTATTAGTTCCTTCAGCTCGTCTGCCGTTTGATACCGGCGAGAATCGCCCACCTCAGTCTGCACCATGAGAGCCACTCTCGTCGTTGCTGCCAGCTGGGGAGTCAGCATTGGTTTGGCCAGCAGCGTTGAGTTCCCACCCAACGCGACCGAGATCTTTGGCCCGTTCATCCACGACGACGGCACGCTCGCGACGTGGATGTCAGAGCACCCGGACGAGACACCGCTGGCCCTGATCAATATTCCAGGAACACACGACTCCGCAACTTGGAACTACACGCAGGCTACTCAGGATGCCCTGGCCAACACCACGGCAGGCGACGGGTACCCGACTTACCCGCCAGAAGTCTTCCGCTGCCAGAATGCCAGCATCATGGAATCGCTGAGCGCTGGTGTACGGTTCTTCGACCTGCGCTTTGCCTTGGATCCCACGGGCACCAAGCTTGTGTTCTGGCACTCCCAAGCCCTCATGTCCGAACGGGCGACGGTGGGCGATGTCATCACTGCCTTCTACTACTGGCTGGACCTGCACCCCTCGGAGACGGTGATCCTTTCGTTCCAGTACGAAGGCTCCACGGTCGTCAACGCGACGTTCGATGCTACCGTCCAGCACATGATCTTTGACATTCTCAACTCGACCACCGCTGCCCAGTACATCGATCAAACACACGATGTCCTACCCACACTCGGCGCAGCACGCGGCAAGGCTGTGCTCTTCAGACGTTTTGACCTGGACGAGTTGCCAGACGAGTACGAAGCCGCGCTGCCTGGCTTGCACCTGTCGCCGAGCTTGTGGGCAGACAACAGCAGGGCCATATCCCTGACGTATAACACGGTGCTGAACTTGACCGCTTACATCGAGGACTACTATGAGCCGGACGACTTGGGCGACAATTCCACGGCAGCGGACAACATCGCAGCCAAAGTCAACGCCACGGTATCGCACCTGGAGATGGCCACTTCGGACACTCCCGACTATAGTCGAAGCCTGTTCGTCACTTTCGCTTCGGCTGAGCACGTGACGGCGGTTCCGGTCGCGGTGACACCGCAGATTATGGCTTTAGGTGGTGGCAATTCATCTACGCCCCTGGGTGGAGTTAATCAGCAAATCTTCCCAGTAATTCAGGGCTTGGAAGGAAGAAGAATGGGCATTGTGGTTGTCGACTTTTGGGATGAGCCAAGAGATTTGGTCAAGAGTATCCTAGGCCTATAGACCTCGAAGGACGGCAATACTATGAGTCGGCTGTTTCAGCTGGAAAGTCATATCATGGAACACCACTTTCGATGCCATTTATATGATCCAGGTTGGTTTCGAGCGAACTATGCAATTTCCGTGCATACATTGGAATGTGGTTGCCTCCATTCCATTATATTGTATTTCCTTGGTGGCTTTCGCAACCATAGAAATCCGCCCTGACGTCTCAGCCACGTGAGCGAGAAGCGTATCCACGAGTGGGACATCGAAATTTGATATCATATGCGCACATGGGTTCATTTTGATGGAGTCTCACGCCGGTTATGCAATCGATGCTTGCACATGCCAAGACTCCGGAGCCGTCCACCTCGTGCGTGTGGCGTGCTCCGTGGCAAGCTGCTTGCGGCCCGGGAAAGTCTTCTACACTTGCCCCGTGCCCATCAGCAGGAGACTCTTCGCCACAACTTTATGAAGACTTGGACAGTGGGCTTGCATACACAGTTCTTTAAGTCTTTGGCACTCGCAGATTGCTCGACTCGACGGTACCATCGATGATCGTCATTGGCCTGCAGGGGTCTCAGACCCCCAGGCACGAGCCCACTCCGGAAAGCTTCGTGTTTGGCCCGAGAGGCTCATTGCGTCTCCACTTCCCTCACCGACTTCAGCGCCCCATGGGCCAAAACGTCCATCTCACTTCCACTCAACTGCCGTCCAGTCAGTCGGTCCATTGTTGAACGAAGCTAGATGTCCACCAACCAACACGCACACGGGCCGCCAACACCACATGAAGGAGAATGGGTGACTTGATCGACTCGCTATTCCAACGACAATGCTCTATGAATCAAGACAATAACGACCTCGGCTGGCCCGAACACGACCCTGAAGTGACCGTCCTCGAAGTCGGGGGCCGGAGACCCGTTGGTGAATACTCATGACACCCCTGTGCACGTGTTCTGGGCGCAGACGGTCTGACTGGGGAGAAACTAGATTCATATCGATGCCGGAGCCCACAGGAACTGAGGCACTTCTTGGACCGGCGCAATGAGGAAGACGATGATCCATTCTGGGACGGGCCTGTGTTGAGAAAGCCTACGTCCCTGAGGCTATTGTGAGCCGTCACCTTTCTCACCTGACTATCACGTCGCTCGGACACTCTATCCTGATACTGCGCCAGCTTCCTTCCCTATTCAGACGATGGTGGCGACGAAAAGTCTCCGTTCTCCCAGAGACTAACCGAGGTTGGATTTGCGGAACTCTTGTGCGAGAAGGCTGGGTTTGCTCTGGAATCTGGAGACGGGTTTGACGACAGCGATGATGATGATGAATGGGTCTCACCGTCGAGCTCGCCTCGCCAGTCAGCAATGATGGCCTGCTCAAGAAATACACGGACCCAACTGGACAGGATAGACGAAGAACCCGAAACGGCGGACGTGGAGCATGGAGGTCGGTCGTCTCTCTCAGCACGTTCCTTAAGCTCAGCCGGCTGACCTTTAGCAGCTGATTTCAGACAAAGCTGGATCTGGGAGGCACGGTATATACGGTCCACCACGCAGGCCCTGGCAGATCAGGATGCCACGACATACTTCTGCATAAACTTTCCCAAAGTGTTACAGAAGCGCATATCGGACACAATCCACAGTCTGACGGCGTTGGCCAAGAATCCGCTTTTCCTGGATACACTTATAATCGACGAAGTCATAGCGTTCTATCGAGACGCAATCAAAAGACACCGGGCTCAGCTCCTGGCCCTTGTGAGTTTTCTGTCCCACAGCTATGCCTCAGGCTTTGGCCTACTCCCGATCCGCGCTGCCCCTCTCCATGAAGCATAACAATATCATTGCTAACGGCCGGCGCCAGAATGATGATGACTCCAACAGCACAGACCTGGCCATAAAGCTGGAGGAGCTTTCCACGCAGTGGCGTACGATACTGAGGGATATACAAGACATGCAGGCCCATATCCACCACCTGCGCTCCGTGGCCGAGTCGAGGTCGTCTCGCAAACAGGAGAGGGCATCGGTGCTAGATCAACACGCCAACTACCACAAGCACACGCGCCAGAAGTCAAGCGATGTGTTCGGCCCACCCGCCACGGAGATCCTGCAGCTGCAACTCTCGACCTGCGACTTCTGGGCCCGGTGTGTGAATATGTATCTGGAGCGCACGAACAACCGCGTCAAGAACTCGGTAAGATGGGTCACCCACAGCAGGAGAAATGCACACAATGTACCTTATATATACTGACGATGTGTGAACACAACAAACAGACCTACCGCATGAGCAAGACCATCCCCCTCCGGCGGCGGGGCTCCCTCCCGCAGCTGAACCGGCGCCTGAGCAATTTCACCATCGAGGTGGCGGTGCACATCCAGCGCAACAGCGCCTCGGTCTCGACGCTGGCCATGTCCTTCCTCAGCACCGTCTTCTTCAGCCCGGACGGCCTGCTCTTCGCCCTTACCTACTGGTGGTGGATCATCGCGACCCTCATCCTGCCCCTGACCTTCGTCATCATGCACCTCTGGTTCGAGACCCTGGCCACCAACGTCGGGCTGATGCGCGGCGGCGGCGCAGACGGGAGGCGAAAGACCGCCCGTGGTACGCACCTGGGCGGTGTAGCTGAGGACGGGGAAGGGGACGGGGAGGGCGAGGAGGGAGAGGCGGTAGATTGAGTTTGAGAGTGATACTTGGGCCTCAGAGGACAGGGCGGTTTGGTTTGTCTGGCTGGGTCCCCAGCGAGGCTGTTGCTTAGCATTGCTGGAGGCATCGGGAGCTTTGCATATTGCGAGCGGTCTTTTGGCTTTTGATCAAGGCAGCGTCATTTTTCTTTTTTTTAAGCATATGCGGAAGCAGGGGGGAAACATTTTGTTCGTGCAGCATAGGCAGACGAAACAGAAGTGCCACGGAGACGAGCATCTGCCTCCCTTTTTCACAGGCGTTGAGGGGCAACAATAGGCTTACTTTAACATACTATACACATGTCACGTCTTGGGTCCTCTCAACCACGTGTCCTAAACTTTCTTACTCTTGGCCCGGACGGAGGCTTGGGAGCCTTCCCGGACAGTCAAGACCTCGGCCTCGTACTTTGACTTGTGAGCTTTCTCTATTCTAAATTTGTTGAATACTTGAGAATAGCAGGCGTTAGATTGGCCAGCCCTCTTCCATTGTCACACGAGGTACCACTGGAGAGTTTGGGAGCACGGACTCATGTTTAGATCATTGAATTGCAACAAGCTATCAACCTGGGCAAGTCGTGCCTCAGAGTTCTCGAGGGCGTTTATGGTAAAACCCCGGAATGTTCGAACGCCATTGAAATGCTTGGGCCCAACCTGTTTTTTGCGTGCCGGCCTAATTTCCGAAACACCTTTTTCTGAACCGCCAATTGATGGTCGGACATTTATATCGTTGCAAAACCCTTACGCCGTTGTCCTATGCTGCATGTGTCCTACCCTACTACCTCCCAACCAAATCAGAGTGGTATAAGCGCGCCCCAAACATCCCAAGCAAGTTGTTCCCGTATTCCTCAATGTCATTGCGACGACGGCTCAGCAGGGCTGGTGGATCGTCGGCACCCATCGCTCAGCTTGAAATTGTACAACTTCACTTCTCCATCTTCGCTCCCCGACGCCATCAGAGCGTCTGACACGGCGACCGATGTCACAGGGCCGGTGTGCCCGGCGAAGGTACCAGTGCAACGGCCGGATCGCGGGTCCCATGTCTTGACTAAGCTGTCGTTCGCCCCGGTCACCATGCGGAGACTGTCGCACTCCACGGACCAGATGCCCTCAAGATGGCCCCACTGGTTACGGATCACGCGGCCAGTCGAACTGTCCCACAACTTCAGAGAGGCGTCGAGTCCACCCGACAGTATGTACCGAGCAGGCAGAGGACGATCGGGCTGATCGACGAATCCAGGTCCGTAAGAGGCGCGCAGGTCCAGCTCGGGATCACCGTGGCCAGAGTCTGGGTGCACAGGCGCCGGCGACGAGCTATGCCCACTGGAGACAGACATCGTCTCGGCGGGGTCTTGTCCAGCAGTAGCAGGATCCTCGTCTGGTTCAAAGTCTGCTGGCAGTCCCAGAACTTGCTGTACATGCCCGACGTGGCCAATGTACTCGCGAATGATCTTGCGAGTATCGAGGTCCCAGAGGACGACAGTGCAATCGTCCGACCCGGACAACAAGGTGCGGCTGTTCGTGTCGACTTTGACATTGTTGACCCAGTCTTCGTGGTGCTTCAGGCAAAAGGTCTCTCCGTTCGAAAAGTTGTACACCCGGATCGTATGATCAATGCTGCCAGTGGCGACCAACTCATCCTGGAAATGCACCGTGATGAGGCCTTCTGAGTTGCCAAGTGTCCGCATACACTGGCCTGTACGCCAGTTCCAGACCCTTAGAGTTCCGTCAAGGCTGGCACTAAATAGTTTGGTATCATCCATCTGGAGAGCACGGATTCCTCTGGTATGTCCTTTCAATGTTCGCACTTCCTCGCCAGTTTCCAAATTCCAGATCTTGATTGTGTTGTCGTAAGAGCCGGTAGCGAGCGTAGTGTCATCCCAGATTTGCAGGCATGTGACTCCATTCGTATGGCCCTTGAAGGTCTTCTGAGTGTACCGCATCAGTTTCCAATTAACACCGATCTGCCAGCGGTCCCGGTATACATCCTTCCAGGGGCGTCTGTGCTCAACGGCGTCTGTACTGGAGCCGACTCTAGACACGCATTGACGCTTTGAGGGCGCGATTTCTTCGGAGGGACTAGCATTCCTTTTTGGTGATGCGGGCGTCTTCGGTGTGTTTGGTAGGGGTAGTGTCGGTGGCGACAGAGGCATGACGCGTTCGGACGGCTCTGTCTTCTGGCTTGCTGCAAGCCGCCGTTGCCGGGTCCAGTTGCGCAGCCTGTTGCGCTCGAGTAGAGGCAAGCCCCATCCACACTTTGTGCATTTCCTGTCGATGTGTTGCTCGCACATCCGGTGCCAGACGGCATCGTCATCCGCCAGGACTCGCCAGTGGCGAGATACTTGGGCCGCCTTGCAGAGCGATACCGTGTCAAGGGAGGATAGGATCTTAATAGAGATCTCATTGGGCAGCGCGGAGATGAAATCGATCTTGAGTTGAGACTGGACCTCTCTCGAGACAAGACTTAGTTGAGGGAAGCAGGACGAAGACAGGATGCCCTGGATCATCAACTCTCTGTGTTTGGACGGCGCAGCAGAAAAGAGACTCCAGACGTGCGTGATGGCTTGCTGGTCCGCCTGAGGTAGCTTCTCGAGTTCCTGTACCAGCGTCAGCAAGGCTTGTGCTTCTCCCTCCCTGCATATCAGTGGGCGGGCGGGACGACTTACACTCTGGATCATGGCCATCTTGTTCTCGTCGGCAGCCTTCCGACATTTCGAGTCCGGTCGGTGTCGGTAGCAGTACTTGCTATTGTACTCCTTCTGCCTCGATGGCTCGTTTGGGTAGGCTGACTCGATCTTGGATACAGGAGCGTACAAGCTCGGGACATGTTCCCGGAGGAAGGGGGTGACTGTCTGGCCAACCAGACTGGACGACATGTTGACGAGGCGGGACTTGTCCTCCTGCTCCTCCTCTGGGCGCCTCCTGTCGCAGTTGAGCAGCTTGTTGAATTTTGTAACGTTGACCTCTGAGGCAGACTCTACCTCACCGTCCTCGGTCTGCGGTGGACTCGTGGGGAAACGTGGGCGAGTGTCAGGACGGCTGTGAGTTGGATTGGTAGCGCCATCAGGGCGCAAGGAGGCGTCATTGTTCTGCGAGGCACGACGTGGAATGGTCGTCAGAGAAGTGGATGGAGGCTCCATGGTATTTGTGCGAGAAGCCCAGGTTGGGGAACGGTCGTGCAGGACAGGGGCTGCGGGAACGTTCCTGTCCAATGCTCTTGAGAGAAGATTGCGCCAGTTGTCGAATTATGCTTCCATTGGAGAGGCCTGCAGCAGGGAGTGGACAGCAGGTACGTAGCAGACGGTGTGAGATCGGTACAGCTGGAGATGGCGTGCTGGAGGGGGGGTGGATGGTTGCCGCTGGGCGTCGTACGAGTAGACTGGGCTGGTCAGAAGGGAAATGAAACTCGAATCCTGTCTCGGGATGACCTTCACTGCCGGTGCTGCGGGCGCGCTGGTCGTCTCTGGCCCGGGGAGGAGGGAGGTAGCAGGCGTATTATTACGGTTTGGCTAGGCAGTCAGGGTGAGGGCGGCGCAGGACGATGGATGGACTGTGCTGTGTCTGAGCTTCGGGCACGCAATGGCAGAGGCCGTATTCCGCAATCAGGAGGCGGCCAGACTGTATTGTAGGTGCTATTGGAGGTGGTTGCCGGCTCTTCGGTGTCGTGCCGCGATCGATGTACTGTAATGTGACGCAGCGCCTTGTCCCTGTCCCGTGCTTGTCCTTGTCCTTGACTGTCGTCGTGCGATGTAGACGAGACTTGTTAAACGTCGCCGGTGGTCCAACGCCTAGAGAAGAGTCGAGGCAGGGGGGTGAGTTGCGGTGGAGACCAGACGGGTTTGGACTATGTATGTTCGCGAATTGCGGTGGAAGACGGCGAGGAGAGTCCAGCAGAAGAGTGGATGACTGCGTCGGTGGTCGGGTCGGCAGTGAGATATCTGTCTGTCGCTGGGGGCAAAGAGGGATCGCCGTGGGCGGGCGGTGGAGACCAGAGACAAAGAAGGAGGATTCAATGTTTGTTGGCTGTCTGGGCGTGTGTGCTGCTGCTCTGCAAGTTGCCTTGCCTGTGGTGGAATCTGGGGAAGGACAAGACACTTGGGAGGTGCGATGGAGCGGCAAAATGGCGAATTCGCAAGGGTGTACCACGCAGCGGCGGGCGTACAGGTTGGGTAAGTAGATTAGATCCAAGCGGGTACTAGGTACAGAAGGGCAGGAGGCCGGATAGGCGACAGGCCAGCCTTGTGCGACTCCGAGCAATACGAACGGCTTGGTACCGTCTACTCCCCGCAATCTGGCCCCCTGCCGCCCTGCCACCTGCACACCCTCCTTCCCAAGTGGTAGGTAGGTAGGTCGTTGGTGCGGTGTGTATTCAGTACTCCGTACACGCCCGCCATCGCAACTTCCTCTGTTGTTGACTCCTCTGACTGTCTATCTGGCAGTCTGGCTGTTCTGCTCTCATCGCCATCCTCATGCCCAGGTTCTTGTTCCTTTCTACTGCTCTGAGTCAACCGGTCAATCACTCAATCACCAATCGCCTGGCCCCTCTGGCGATGACTTGTCCCAGCACGGACTGAACAATGAGCGAGCCAGGCCATGCCACGCCATGCCATCCATGGGGGCTTGGGCATTTGCTGCTCGCCAGCCCGGATTGCACCATCGCTGCTCCCAACCTGCCAGTTCAGGCCAAACAGGTGCTCATTTGTTCTACAGCAGCACCAATGCAGTGCTGTCAATCTAGGATCGGCCGTCGAGCCCGTCGGGACAAGCCTGGCGCGGAGCACATCATCGGCCCCCCTGTTTACCTTATTTGCTCTCCCTGCCTCCCCACAAGTCGCTTGTACTTAGCACCCAGCAGTGCTCCTCACGACTGCATCCAGCCCTACCTAGGTACAGAAGAACCCCGAGATCTTACGGCATCGTCTCGATATTCCCCGGGAAAACACTGGTCCCCTCCCCCATCGACTTGCGACTCTCGTCAGCTTTTGCCTCAGCCTCGTCCCGAGCACGCCGTGTCGTCGAGCAATGGTCTCTGGCCAGAGTCAAAGTCTGCTTGCCAATGAGTCAAAATGTCTCTGCGACTTGCACGGCTGACGTGACCGCTCCACTTGCAAATTCGTCTCCAAAATCACGCCTTGCTATAGCCGTTCAACCGCCCGATCAGCCGCCCCGATACCCGCCGCCTGACAGGATCCACCCCCAGGGCTCTCGTACTAACTGCCGCGAGCCGCCCCTTCGGTTCCGCCTGCATATCCGCCCCTGAAGGGGCTGTCACCCTTGACGATCTTATCTGTGTTGAGATATCAGTGAATATGCGGGCAGATATCCGTGATACGTGATATCTACGGAGTACCTACCCTCCAGTTCAACAAAGCTATCGAAAACGGCATATGAAGTCGATGTGCCAACGATAGGCCGACCAAATAAGACCCCACCTGACTTGTTCCAACAGAAGACATGAACACTGATCTGCAGCTCCGCTCGCCGCCCGCCCACTCGCCCGCCGTCTTCGGTCCCTTGATGATGGGCAGTGGGATGGGCTGGCCTGGGCAAACAGATGTCTGGTCCTTGGAGCTAATTTTCATCAGTCTCTGACTACAGAGTACATAATGCAATACTTAGTAGAGCAGATCCGGGCCTTAATTACATAACAGATAATTCTCTTCTGCGTGTAATAATGCAGGTATTATTATCATTAGCAATGCAGGAGAAGTTTGCCATGGCAGACTTGCTACAGGAATTCGGAAAGCCAGATCGGATCACCTGTCGATTGTTGCCCCAGTCTTAGGACCCACACTCGACTTCAGCTCTCGGAACTGCACCTTCGAACTCCGGACCTTCGACAGTTCGATCACGGCACGTGGAAAGAGGATACAAGATAACGCGCCTGGCACGGTGATACCTGTAGCGCATCAACATCAAGGGCCATGGGGGCGGGGGCGCGCAGAGCCTGGTTGGTCCAGAGAAAAGCCAAGTTGCTGACATGCAGTTCTTGCTCTCCTCAGCAGCTTCTGTGTACACCTCCGCCGGGGTAATAAACGTTATTTGTTCAGGTATTGCTCCACTAGCCCCACAGAACGTGAGGTACGTGAATTCACCAGCTAATTATGTAGGAGTTCAAGGTAGCTTCTGTTATCTCTTGAAAGTGGAGTGATCTGCTAAAGTCCTTCCACCATAGAAATTGCTAGAAGGGGGTACTGCCCCACTATATGTGGGTTAAGTGGGTCACGACTTGAGAATTTAACGTTTATTACCCCGGCGGAGGTGTACCGTGTCATGTCCGGCGGCGACAAGGTCGATGGCGTGATGGCCTCACTTGCGCGTCGCGAGGACCACTGGCTCCACGAGGTTGAAAATTGCAATCCGATGACAATCGACTTTTGCGGTGGGACAAACCCCCGGACACCCAATTCCGGTCCGGTCGCCTGCAGACCGACAGCCGCCCGAGCCGTCGAGCCGTCGCTTCTATCGCGTTCGCGTTCTTTGCCTGTGATGGCATTATCTCGATCAAAGATGGTCACCATTGTGGCCACTGGTCTCGATTGCACCATCTCGCACCAGATCAAAGCTCCTGCTGACATTCACATGGCACCATCACGGACCTTTCCAGGCATGCGGCTGACCCGAGAGCATTAGCAGTCTCGGGCCGGGCATTGCGAAATCTTACTCACACGGCTGTTATTAGGCAGGCCATCGCGAACTGCAAGCTAGGAACCAGCCAACAGTGTCAGCTGGGGCCCAAAGGAGGACCCAATGTTTAATTCAACATCCTTGGCGACATCCCTTGCGCATACGGCCGGTCAATGGCGATCGGACCACAGCCTCAGCTTTGCTCGATACAGCCTGCATGAGCAGTTACACCGTTGGCCAGGGGCCTGCTCAGAACAGTCATAATCGGCGCAATCAATGCTTGTGGTTGCATTTCACGAGGGGCAATATTGGACCACTACGGCAAAGTTGCTGCGTCCTTGGTCCTCCAAATTGGACATTTACCGCAGTCTCCTCGCACAGCTGCCTGTCAGCCTGCTAGAGCCCAGCCCTGTGACTGCAGTGCAGTCTGCCCTTCGCCTCGTGGAGGACGAATGGGAAAGAAAGCAAAAAGACAGGCCTCTACTTGCTGTACAATGAGTGGTGGGAGTGAGGTACCAACCGACGCTTTCCGCTTCGCCGTTGCCGACCGCCATCGAGCCTGGTCCAACCACAAGCCACTGCACCTTTTGTTCAAAGGCAGGCTGGCCAGTCTGATAAGTCATCGGCCGTGCATGGTACCAAAGCTGGTCATTTCCGGTCATTACAGACCCATTGGTAGGACCTATCAGCAGCGAGTGACTCCTTTGGATATACAGACGGCTCAGAGGACTGTCCAAACGGTGTTGGAGAGCGGCGTGCAGGTCGTCGGATGATCTACCGAATGTCTCCAGAAGTCTGGTGCAAGGAACTTCCCATGGGGCAATACCTCAGACCCACCCATCAGTGGCTGGTGTCTGACCAAATCAAGCCACTTCACCGTACATAAGCCAGCCCAGTGGGCTGGGCTCCAAGATAAACATTCATTCGCCTGGCGGTGATGAGGTCAGACTGTTGCTCCTGTACTTCCAACGGGACGTCGGGCATATTAAATTGAAATTGGGCGAACTGACACCCGCTATTGGTGCGAATGGTACTTTCGACTATCTTACATCGGCCCTTCCGATGCTGACTACGTCTCGCAGGGCCAACAAGAGTTGAGGCCGTCTTGATGCAGCAGAGAGGAGTCATCAAAACCAAGTGGGGTCCCAATCCTTCCCGATTCCACGTTTGCACATTCAAGCCCAGATGACAACCAAAACCAAGACGTCAAACAGTGGGATCCACTCCAAGCTGCTGCGTTATACTAACGTCTCTTATCGTCGCTACGAAAGACAAACTTACGCCTAGCAGAAGCTCCACAAAAAGGCAAGGGAAACCAGTTCACCCGTCTCGGCCGCATACGCGGAGCACTGTCTTGACCCCACAAATCTTTGATGGCCGCCGGATTACGTGACAGCCCGCCTTGGGTCCCTATGGGACTTTCCAGTGGGAACAACGACTCAATTCCACAGCTAGTCATTGTGCAGAAGGATGCTGAAGAGCACAAATGGGCGTGGTGCCGCCAGAAGATTACACGGCTATATTGGGAGCAGAATCTGCCGCTTAAGCAAGTACAGGAGATCATGAGGCGTGAGGACGGCCTAAAAGCAACGTAAGATGCTTGCCTGCCCATGTTAAAATGTGATCAGCCTTTGTTGATATGCTAAAGTAAAAGACGACCAGGAAGAAACAATACAAGGGCCGGTTCCAAAAATGGGGCATCCGAAAGAATCTCAGCGTTCTCAAAGCCCGAGAGATAGCATCTGCCCAGGGGACGGCCTGCGACTTCTGGCCGGACACAAGGCAGCATGATTATGAACGCCGTGTTGCTCGTCATCTGAAAAACGACATTCGAAACCAAAAATGCAAACAACAAAAAGGCCGCCCTTGTGTGCCTGAAGGTGCGTCCACTGCCCGGCAGAAACAGGTGGTTCCCAACCCAGCCCGGCTCAAGGCCCCAAATGGTCTCGAGAATTTCGAAAAGACCCTCTACAATGCCGAGGTCTACCTCCACTTCACAATGAATCGGAGCAAAACATGGATGGCCAGCAGAGCAGACCTTGGGGAAGACGACAGATTTTTTCCATTGTTCATCGGGGGCCTAGAAGATCTCTCCCGCGATCACGAGCCACACAGGGCATTTGCAGACATTAGAAAGGCATTTGAGCACTTGAAAGGACTGGTCGCATTAGACGACGCGGCAATATACCACAGACTAGTGGCCCGCTTCTCCTCGTTCGAGAAGTACCCACAGTCCGGCATATGTTTCAAAGTCTGCCACCTGCTTACGAGGTGCCTAACTGCTATGTACCTCGAAACCCATGGGCCCTCTCATCCTCTTAACTGCGTTTGGTCGTCACATATCGAGGTCTTGGAGTCCCGGCCCGAGCCGGGCCTCTTCGATCACCACCTCGAGTCGTTCAGGACCTTGGGCCAGAAACTCTACGGCAGCAAAAATAGTCGCAATATCGGCTCGATCGACCTAGCCAAATACATTACCAGCGACGTCCGAAACTGGGATGAGGAAGCTTTGCGGCGCGGTCTTGCAGAGTCAGCGTCCCACGCCTCGCCGGCGCCGGTCGCGCAGGAAATCAGGCTAGCCCTCACAGAACTTCTGCTGCGCCAGAGGAGGGCTGAAGAAGCCACACAACTTCTCGGCGAAGCGTCAGCTCTTAAGGACTTGGACGCAGCAGGTGATGCGGGCCAAGTCTTCTGGATGGCGGAGCTAGAGTGGAGGGTCGGTAACGCGGCCGCCAGCTTCGCCTTGCTAAGAGAGGCGCTCCAGCTTGCCGATACTCACCAAATCCTGCCGGGGCTGGCCGGTGTTGCGAGGGAGGAAGAAGGTGAACTCTCAAGCCTGCACATCCTACTCACCCTGATCTTCAGGTTGAACCTGATGGACCGCAAGCAGGAGACCGCCGAGGCGTGGGCAAAGGCCGCGCCCCTAGTAGCTACGCGTCGAGATAGGAAGCCATTCATACTCCACCTCACCACTTCTGATTTTGAGTTCGATCTTGACACCAGGTTTTGTGCGTTGGAGATCACGGACTGATCGGCTCATCGAGCGTCTGTTCAATGATCTGAAGTGTGTCAGGATCTGTCTTAAGAGGTGGACATGGTGCGGAATAGTTTGCTTATGAGGGACTTGAGCATTTGGCCAAGAATCACCGCGTGTCATCATAGACCCCTTTTGAAGTTTTGAGTGAAGCAAGCTGAAGTGATACTTGAGCTGAAGTGCAACAGACCTTATGCAGTGTAGTGGGTTTAGCCGGAGATAAGCACACCGCCATCTTTGGCCCGGTGATGTGGTGATACAGAATTCCTTTGTTGACAACGATGTGAGACCGTTGGCTGACGTGAGCCACCGCAACCAGTGACTCGGCCCGCGCCGCAGCGTGAACAGGTATAAAACTCATCGTCGCTACATCACATCTGTCCGTCAACGTCTCTCTGAGGATACTGTGCCAGTCATCATTACGCAAAGACATGCATCTCATTCTAACCGGGGCAACCGGCCTGTGTGGCTTGGGCGTGCTCGACGCCATGATTAAGATGCCAGAAGTTACCAAGATCTCCATCATTAGCAGGAGGCCAGTAAAGATGGCGGAAGACGCGAAGGACCCCCGGGTCAACGTCATCCTTCACAAGGACTTTGAAAAATACGAATCCGGCCTCCTTGACCAGCTCAAGGGTGCCAGGGGCGTAGTGTGGGCGTTAGGAATCAGTCAGGCCGAGGTCGATGCAGAGTGAGCAGAGGACGAGGCTCCCAAGCGCTATCTATATCAAGGAGTCCCACGCTGACTTCATGTCCCAAGGCAATATGTTAAGATCACTAAAAGCTTCACCCTGCGCGCGGCAGAAGCCTTCCAGACCCTCGGCACAGAGGCCGAGCCCTTCAACTTCGTCTACGTGAGTGCCCTCGGCGCCTCCCTGCAGCCGGGGCGCCTCACGCCCGCTTTCGCCCGCGTCAAGGGCGAGACCGAGACCGCGCTCGCAGAGATGCGCAAGGCCAACCCGGCCTTCCACCCCATGTCTATCCGGCCCGCCGGGATCGACGCCACGTTCCACGGCGCCATCAAACCGTATCTTCCGGCGCCAGGCTTGGTCAACAGACTGATGGTCCCAGTCGTTGCGCTGTCGCGGACGCTTTTGCCGTCCATTAGCAGCCCGACGGAGCCCTTGGGCAGGTTCATGACGGAGATGGCGATGGGGAAGTGGGATGCGAAGTACAGCGGGGTGGGTGTCGCAAAGTTGGGTCAGTTTCCGGTCCTGGAGAACTCGGCATTCCGGAGGTTGGCCGGACTTGACGCGAAGTAGGTGCGGCAAGGAGATCCATCCCCCGGAGGGACGGGTGGGTGATGGGCTGATTGTGATTCTGATTATTTATATACCCACGATGTATCCTGTTTAAGGCCCGGATTTGAAAATGTGAACATGTTTTCGCCACTTGAGATTCTGCCGCACTTCGATGAAGAGTGCCTCAGCTTCCGCACATTCTTGGCCGACTTCGGTCTCCATAGAGCCCTCCACAAACGCCTTCCTCACCTCGGCGTTGGCCAACCTGACCGTGTCCAGGTACGTGGCCTGCACACTTACCGGTATCAAATACTTGACATTCAAGTACGCCATGACCACCTCTCGGTCATTCCGCATGCGGTACCACACCCGCGGCCCCGGCACAAGAAAACTCAACGTCTCGTCCAGAATCGTAGCCACGATGCCGCCACCTGAGATATCCACGTACCCGCTGATCATGGTGCCCAGCGTCACAAAAGCCTTGACCTCGGGGGGTAATGCTGCCTCGTCTTGCGGACGGGGGTAGAAGACGATAAAGGAGGGTATGGTGTCGTGTTGCTTGAGCGTTCGTGACATTAATGCGTATTGTGGTTGTAAAGGTAAAGCATACAGGGGGTGCAAGGAATGCAAATTGTATTGGTATTCGAGAATGTGTAGAAGAAAAATCTAAGCCTTCGCAGCTAATCTAATCTAATCGCCCTCCCTCTGCTGCAGCAATATCGCACCTGCAAACGTCACGGAAAGTCAACAAGTCCCAATAGTGGCAGCGCACAGTCTGCCCGTAGATGAGCGGACGCAGTTCCTCGACCGAGTTGCAACCCGAGGTGGCCTCTCATTTACCAGCCAGCCGGGCTCTGACATTCAGCTTGGGCCTGACCCACAAAGCGTACTGCGGCAGGTTGTCGAAGTCCTTCCCAATCCACTCCAAGTCAGGGTCCTCCATCTCCATGTCAAGCGTGTAGAGCATCTTGGCTAAGCCCACACGCAGTTCCATCATAGCGACGCTGAGATTGGGAAAAGGAACAAGGCATTAGTCTCACTTTCTCTGTATGGGTAGCTCAGGGGGTGTAAAAGGGTATGGAACTCACGCCTTTCCTGCACATCCGCGGGCACCGAGCGAAAAGGGCTGGCTCGCCTCCAAGATGTCCCCGCCCTTGCCCAACCACCGCTCCGGCTTGAATGCCAGCGGATCCTTGAAGTTAGCCGGGTCGAGCCCCGCGACCATCGGGGCGATGGTCACCGGGGTGCCTCCCGGGATGAAATGTCCGTCGACCGTGTCGCCGCCTCGGGGCACCAGACGCGGCAGGATGGGCGGCGCCCCCGTCGGGAGGCGCAAGCCCTCGAGGCACACGCGATGGAGGAGCTCCAGCTTCTCGGTGGCAGCGTTTGTGATCGCGGCAGCGTTGGGGAAAGCCGCGCGAATCTCAGCCGTGACCTCGCCCAGGAGCTTCTTGTCCCGCAGCAGGTAGTACGTCGTGGACGTGAGCACCGCCGCCGTCGTCTCGGTGCCCGCGCCGATAAAGTCCCACGATTGCGCGGCTAGCTGTATCTCCGAGACGTCCACTTTGGTGCTGGCGCGCTGTGCCAGCACCCTGGTCAGGAAGTCCTTGCGCGTCGTCGTGTCCTGCTCCGCGACGCGCTTCTTCATGACCTCGAGGGCGAAATCCCCGCCCGTCCGCGCGATATTTTCGAGTCTGGCCACTTTGCTCCGGAAGAAGACGCGCCCGATGGGTCCCAAGGGTGGGAAGCGCTTGACCGCCTCAAGGAAGCTGGTGAACCCCAAGGACTCGTTGAGTTGGAGGATGAATTTGTGGGGTGTTTCCATGCCGATGGCGCCAAAATCTTGCCCAAAGGCCATGTCGCCAATGATGTCAAACGTCATGGAGCTATAGCCGAAAGTCAGGTCCACGACGCCGCCGTCGGCCGTCTTGGAGCGGACGTGCTCGACGAAGCGGTCGATGTAGTCGGTGATCATGGGCTCCATCTCGTTCAGGAAGGAGCGTGAGAAGGCGCCGCCGTACAGCCGACTCATCGCGGCGTGTTTCACGTGGTCGCGCTCGGTGATAATGGAGCGTATGTCTTGGGCGGCGTAGATGCTCAGACCATCGTACCAGGTGCCCTTGAGGAAGGGTTGGTGGCCCGAGCGGGACTCGTAAATGTCTTTCCAAGCCCGGGCTGAACTGAAACTGAGTTCGTTTGGTCCGTAACGGACGACATGGCCTGAGGTATCATCGACGAGTTATTAGTGCTGGCTGTGGTCGTGCTTGTGGTGACAATAAGGCACTCACCGTATTTACTGTGGAGCCTGAGCAGTTCGTAGGATTGTTTTCCCTTGAACACCGACCACAGATGGGGGATCTACCGGCGTCAGTGATGCGGTCACGTAGAACTGTGAAAGTGAGAGATTGTGCATACAATGCTGATCTTGTTTACCCAAGGCCCAGGGAACTTGCGCAAGGGATGGAAAAATATATTGTAGACCGCCTTGGAGACCAAAAGGAACACCAAGGACCCGAGGAGAAGCAAGGCATACGCCGCTAGGGTTTTGTGGTCGGTGATCTCCATCTCAACGTAGCGTTGTGTTCGAGCGATACCATTTGTTTGCTTCGAGTATCAACCATGGGCGACGGAGGTCATCTTATAACCACGATTCTTATTACTACCTTCCGCAGCCAGAAGTCCCGTCCCGCCGGCCCAGTCCTCTTTGGGCAGTGCTGTTTGCTCTCTAGGAGGGCTCTATCATGTGTGAGCTGAAAGCAAGCGTTACGCAATGCACCACGCAGCCAAGCAGCGAGGCTTCTAACTTCCAAACCGAGGCAGACAGCCCCCAAGAACAAACAAATCCTTCAAGAAGAGCCGAGTCCTTCACGATCAACCGAATCCTTCGAGAACAAGACACCGGCGACCTTCTGACGTTCGCGCTCGGTCACCGACGCAGCCTCGCTTTCCTGGCGACGACAAATATCCGGTATCCACGCCAATACGGTGTACACACCGCTGGATTCTTCGACCCCACAAATGCTGATTGTCAAAGGACCAGGCCACGGTCTCATCAGTGTTACAGAGCCTTTGTGCGCATCGCTCACACCGTGATTACCCGATGAATGGATTTTGAGCTTCTACGTTGTGTAAGCGACATAAAATTGCACAGTAACAACGCAACATGCAATTACTCAGTAACAATACAGTAAGGAGAGCAGAGCCGCCTGAGTGGGGCACTAACAACAACATACCTACCTCAAAATCTGAGATCTCAGAACGCAGTAAGCAACGACGGTGTCACCTATAGTAATAATGCAGTCAGCCATGAACTACCGAACAACAAACGACAACCTACTCCACTGTAAGCAACAACACAGTCAGCCTTGAGATACAATGATAATGACGCAATCAGCCAATAACAAGCCCATGAAAAACGACGACTCAGAAAGCAATAAATGACGACATAGTAGGTAACAACGCAATGAGCACCAACATAGTAAGCAGCAAAGAATGTCCCTTAAGTATAGCATGGAGATAAGAAGCAGGCGACAAAATAAAGAGGATATAATTAGTTACTAATAATAAATGTAATTTATAATCTAATTACTTTAAATTTAAAGCATTAAATAATATTATTTAAAGTAAAATTATGTTTATTTACTTGTTTTTTTAATGCCTTTAAAGATTTTAAGCTTAAATAAATAAATAAATAAGTAAAATTTAAAAAAATAATGACCTAACCAGGAGTTGAACCTGGGTCTTGTTAAGGGCAATGTAAAGGGGCTAGTGCCTTGAGCTTCGCATTATCCTTCCACGCTATACCGCTGAGCTATTAAGCTTTTAAAAACCCTTATAACCTTAAGTTTATATAAGTAAGTATAAAATAATTAAGTTATATATATATATATATATAAGCATAACTTATATAAAAAAAAAAATATTTCTTTTATTATATATAAAAAATAAAAGAAATATTTAATTATATAATTTTCTTTTAAAAAAATAAAAGGAATAGGCATATCAAGGCAGATAAGACCACCAGGGTTCGAACCTGGGACTTTAAATATTAATATTTTTAATATTCAAATTTTACCACTAAACTATAATCCTTGTGCCTTGACGTATCCTATTTCATACGTTTAAAAATTTTAAAATATATATAATAAGTTTTATATAATATATTAACTTTATTAATTATAATAATAATAAAGCTTATAATAATAAAATAAAGTAAAAAAAGAATAATATAATAATATATAATATATATATAATATAAATATATTTTATATAAATATTTTTATATTATATATATATTATATATTATTATATTATTCTTTTTTTACTTTATTTTATTATTATAAGCGCATATACTTCTTAATATAATAAGCTTAAGTTAATTTTATTACTTTTAATTATTTTAAAGATATATATAAAATAAGGTTATAATAATCTTTCTTTTATTAAATTAAGTATATAATAATATTAATAAGAATATTCTTAATAATCTTAGTATATATTTTACTTTTATAGCTAAATTTTAGTGTAAGGGGGGATAGCTAACTAAGATGACAGGGGGGGGTAACGTTTTATTTTCCACACACAGTGTCTAGTTGTGATGGCCCGCATCCACAACGTCTTGATATTAGTTCCAGGGGTTCGTCCCAAATCATTGGATGAACAATTGAAACAGCACACCACTGGTCAGCATCGCCAGCATCTCGGATCAACTGCCACATGGGCCATCAAGCTCACCGGTCCTACCAGGTTGAACCAAGTCTTCCCCGCATTCTGCGGATGGACAGACCCATGACCTATAACGGGGACATTTTTTGCCTAGTCTAGGCTCGTCCGACGACACCCAGTTACGGCCAATGATCCGGCCCATGCCAGGCGTTGGAACTGACCTCCGGCCGAGTGCAGCAAGTGTCGACCGCCTCAAGCACACTGGCGAGGTCCTCCGGCTACGACCTTGGGTCGCATTCACAATGGCGAAAGACCGGGCCAAGCATTTGCATCAGCATCACAAGTCATTCCGAAGCAACCTAGGCCGAGGATGTGTCGTGGAGGCTGGACGCGTGCGGTCATGATACAGCTCAGGCCCAGCTGCGTGGAATTCGAGAATATTTATATGCCCTGCTGATCCTCCGCTCATCATGCCCTTTCTAGATCTTCGGACTGTCCCTACATCTTGAAAAGCATTCATTGTGATAAACAAAAACACACGGCCTTTATATTCAACTTGCCTATCAGAAAACTGCCAAAATGGTTAACTTCGGCTCCTTCTTCCTCTTCGCCACGGCCATCACGGCCCTGCCTTCCTTGGTCAAGCGTGATACCGCAGAGACTCTTGCCAACCTCCAAGGCATTGACAACTCGACCAAGTCTCTGACCACCACCGTCACCTCGTGGGACGGATCCCTCCTCGGGGCTTTGGGCATCCAGTCTGCCGCCACCGCCGTCGGCGTAAGTCCCCTCTGCCTGGAGCATCAGCCAGAGCAGCCCCCTCCCTCCTCCTTTCCCATCTCACAAAGCACGAATGCTGACAAGTTTCCACAGACCCAGATCGACAACGCCAACACCGCGGCCTCGGACGAAGCCCAGGCCTCGAGCGCGGACTCGCAGACCATCATCACCTATGTCACGGGCACCCTCACCCCGGACATCCAGGCCTCGCTGACCGCCCTGACCAACCGCAAGGCCGACTTCCAGTCCCTGGGCATAACCTCCATCGTCCTGTCCACGCTCCAGAGCCTGCAGTCCAAGTCTGCCGCCCTCGGGACGACGCTCGTCAACATCGCGTCCGCGGACCAGAAGGCCGCGGCGCAGTCTGCCGCCGACGCCATCAACGCTGCCTTTGCCGCTGCCGTGACGGCCTTCTCTTCTTGATTAGTAGTATAACGTCACTGTGTGGCGTGGTCCCTGTACCTGGCTTGCTGCCCTTCTCGGGGCGGAGGTCGTCTATTCAAATTGACAATATGTTTCGTTGTTCAAGATAATATACGTACATACATATCAAGTAGCTGGTAGGCCAGGCAACGCGTGTAGCCAAGAAAAGGAGGAACAATACACTCATTTCGCTCCGCTACTTCCAGGGTTCGACTGAAGAATAATGCACATGACTGTGAATTCGAAGAAGGGCGATAACAACTCCTCGTCCCGTTGCCAGCAGGGCAGTAGTCTATGATGTGTAGAAGCTGAGGCGAGTGCTGCCCGAGGCGGAGCTTCGGAAGGAAGGTTGCGATGATCTGCGAAGTTCCAGGCTCATTGGGTCGGCTGGCAGGACGAGATCAACAGGGCCCTTCCCGTCTTTCACATGCAC
The DNA here is from genome assembly GCA_014872995.1 of Diaporthe citrichinensis. Taxonomy (NCBI): domain Eukaryota; kingdom Fungi; phylum Ascomycota; class Sordariomycetes; order Diaporthales; family Diaporthaceae; genus Diaporthe; species Diaporthe citrichinensis. The sequence goes on from JADAZR010000003.1 coordinate 627,146, forward strand.
GTACCTTGGTAGTTGACCTTGTAGCGCACCTGAGCTGTGACGAGTGTGGGGAATACCCTTGCAGAATGCAACGTTCTCGCTCCAAATGTCTGGATTAAGAAACGGTGGTGAGCCAACAAAGTTCCAGAAATCTACGGTGTGTGGTATGGCTACGGGGTCTGGCTCTTCTGACATGACACTTAATATCTCAGCGGTATCGATCCTGGTCAGTGATCTCTGAACATCCTCGGGCTCCAACATAGTACTGGTAGCCCGGTGGTCTTTCTACGGCCACAATGGGGACTATGTATAGTACAAATTCTGAGGCCAATGTGAGGGTGCCCCGATCCAATGATAGCGAACTTGAGGGATAAAAAATTAGGGGCGCATAAAAGCAGCAGTTCATAGCAGGCAGTGATAAACCATAGTCAACACAAGTCAAGCATGTCATGATAAAAAGAGCACAATCAATTTCGCTGAGCAAAGCTACCTGAGTAAAATTGAACTGTGAGAGTAATCAGCTTACTCCAGCGGGTTTACAATCTAATATCAGCCGCTTGGTCCTCCCCAAAGATAGCCACTAGCATCAGGTTCGTCCACATAATCCCATCCCCGCCGGCGAGTACATGATATACAGTCTCTCCTCTTGGGACAACCGCATCTTCCCTCAGTACAATAATAGCCATCCATTGGGTTGCATTCGGGACAGCATTCTGAGCAGCAAGTTGGACTGTGCCGGCTCGGCGTCCCACCGCCCCCTCGAAGGCTCACGTTGTTGTCATAGCTCATGTTGTTCAATCGCTTTCAGGCACAGCAATATCTGAGTTGATATTTTCAGCTTTAGGTACGTTGGTTGGCTACGTTCGCTTGTATTTGAAAGCAGTGTGTGTCAGACCGACTAATCAAAGGCCTCGGCAATGAAATGCTCCTCTTTATATAGGTTGAAGAGATGTTTCAAAAGCAATGACGCGATGTGGTCAGTGAGACACTTTGGCGGCTGAACATTCACGCCGTGTACAGCGGGAACGCTGACGAGGGCTTGTTGTGACATACTGACGCATGTTTACTAATTACTAGGAGCACACAACATGGATCACTCACTGCCCAAGAATCAGGGAGCTCGAAATTTTTCTTTCGGCAATGTAAAATGTGGTCTAGCTTTGCCTGGCGTAACAAGCCCGACCGGTTGGACCTCACATTGACAGGATTGCGCATTCGGTAGCTTCAAATGAGCCGGGTTTAGAAGCTCGCGGCTTACATGTTTTGTCATCGCTTCAGTGACACAGTTTTGGTGACTCAAAGATAGCTTGCAGGTGTTGTCCAATGAAGCTTGGTTGTAGAGTCCGGATCACTCATCAGGTCGCCGAACCAAGACTAATCCATAATTCCAAGTGCCACCCGACAAAACAATTTGTTCAACGACGTGAGAATATATAAGATTGAGAAAAGTTCCCCACAATTTCAATCTAAGCACGGATTCGAAAGACACAGAAAAAGCCTACTCTCAGACAGAAGTTGATATTCCAAGCTGCATCATTCACCACAATGTCTTCCTCCTACCCCGGTAATATCCCCAAATGGCTCGAGGACAATAAAACCTTTGTCACAGAAGTATTTCCCACCCTGCCTCAGCCATGGCACATGGATCAGCGCCGGTTCCTGGCCAAAGAAAGCGGCAAGGCCACCCTAGTCCGTAAGTCACTGCCCCCAAAGTCCTTTACCTTGTGTGAGTCCAGCCAGTCGTCTGACAGCCTGAATTGCCCAACTTAGTGACCTGCCTCGACCCCCGGTGCGTCCCGGAGACCTTCTTCGGCCCCGAATTTGACGGCCCAGTGTTTCGCAACGCCGGCGGCCGGGCCACGGACGATGCGATCCGCAGCTTCACCCTATTGCGAGGGCTGGCCGGCCTTAAGAATGTCGCTGTAATCCACCACACGGGTAAGCGTCGTAATCCCCATCCTCTTGCTGCATCCAACCGAAACCTCGAGATAGGATCTTGTGACTCACAAAGCTTGTATGCACAGATTGTGGCGCCATGCACGCGACGAAGAAGGAGATAGTCGACACGGTGGCACCCGAGGGCCCGGAGGCGAAGCGCGCGGCCGAGGAGATTGACTACGGGCTGTTCTCGCCCGACGAACTCGAGGAGTCCATCAGGGACGATGTCCGCCTGTTGAGGAGCGCAAAGCCACTGGCTGGTGTGAACATTTTGGGGTTCAAGCTGGATACTTTCACCGGGAAGATTGAGCCGGTTGAGGTTTGAGACTGACTCACTCTGGTCCCAAATTGCTGGTTTGGATTGACGACGTTTTGAAATCTGGTCTCGGATCTGTTTGTTGTGCTTTGAAAGGCTTTTGCTGCTCATTTCCGTTCGAGGATATGTATAACATATTGTCGGGCTGGTAGGAAATCAATCACTCGCTTTTGTAATTTGTCTCTTAGACAGCGTGCTCCTAGAAGAAACCACGCCACTTTCTTTCGAAATTGAAATATTGTTGAAGCTATTTGGCCTTTTGGGTTCCAACTCGGGCCGGAGATAGTCATCAACAATGGCTTCACCTTTCCAATACCTTGAACTGTATTTGGAGTTGTGAAGATGGTTGCAGAAAAGTCCTCCAGGTACCAAGGCAGCTCATTACTGTCAATTCCGTGATCTGAGAACTCTCGTGTGGCTGATTGTTCGAAATCTTGACCCATGGAAATTAAAGTGGTGTTGGGACTGCGGAGATCATTGACGGAGCATGGCTGTCGAGAGGAAAGGGAAGTAAGAAGACATCACCTGGAGCTCCTTCGTCTGGTAATCACAACTCTTACACTGGAAGATCAGGTCCAGCCGAGGCGGCCCTGGAGCATCTTATCTACAGTGATCCACGATGGACGTTCAAAATCCTGTAATTACTTTGCCAGTCTACAGCATAGGTGAGTGAGTTGACATTGACAAGTGGTATTCAGAAAGGCGAAAAATGCCCCATAGCATCATTATGTGGTCTATTACATACCCTTATTACATGAAGGGCATTTTGCGTGGCAAATGTGGCCACAGCTGCAAGTTGTCTGACAAATACACTCAAAAGAGCGTTACTTATATTTCGACAAGAACACCGACCAGAAGATCCAGCTCTGTTCCTAACAATTCCCGAGAAAGGATCGCTTAAATCAGCACACCCTTGTTCTGCTTCTTGTCGACGTTATAGTTCTTCCAGACCGCAATGCAAGGGATCGCGAGAACCAGGATGGCAGTGGCGGCGATGCAGCTCTGCTTTTGGTAGTACCCCCAGGCCTCATCTATAGCTGTGCGAATAGCGCCACCAACAGGGTAGGTCAGCTGCACGAGATACCCGCCGTTGAAGATGGTCAGGTAGTCGGCCTTGGCCTCGGCGGGCAGCGCCCTGAGCAGCGCCTGTGGGAAGGTGTTGTTGTAGATGGCTCCCGTCACAGCGAAGCCAATGGCGCCCCCGATGTTGGAGGCGAGGCCGATCAGGGACAGCATCATGGGAACTCCGTCGCGGTCGGAGGCTGCCATCACAGCCATGTCCTGGCTAATGACGAGTGTGCCACCAGCAAATGCGATAAAAATCTGGCACATGACCAGGTACCCGATACCCTGATCGGCTCCACGGAAATGGATCATGAGGCCGGCCCCGAGCATCATCAACGGCAAGCCGAAGAACAGCGCGGTGTACTTGAAGTGCTTGGTTTGTCGCACCCAGATACCGAACAGAACGCCCCAGAATGTGGACCCCACATTGTAGATCTGGCCCATGTAGCCGGCCATGGCAATATCAAGGTCGTATACGACCATGACGAAGTACTGGTAGTACAGGTCCCATGAGTAGAAGCTGAAGTACAGGATGGCGGACAGGCAACAGGCCCCAGTCACCGTGCGGCTCCTGAACAGCTCCCATCGGATGAAGTGGTGACGAGCAAAGTACCGCTCCCAAACGTAAAAAACGGGGAACAGACAAGCGCCAATGACGATCATCGCAATGAACTTTGCGGAGCTGTAGCCCGCATAGCCATACTGCTCCAGGGAGAAGGGCAGTAGGAACAGAATGAAGGCGGCCATGAGGATCGCACAGCCAACAACGTCGAACTCGTGGCAGTAGTGGATGAAAGACTGGGCAAAGCTGCGGCCGCTCTTCTCACGCTTGAACAGACCCAGCTTCTCAGCCTTGAGCGAGTAGAACTTGAAGACAAGGGCCAGGGGCGTGAAGACGAAGAACATGACGATAGTGAATGCGCCGTAGCCCCAGCGCCAGGTGGTGTGGCTCAGGAAACTCTGGGCGGCCAGCGGTGCGGTGAAGGCGGTGCAGATGAAGGGCGTGCCGACAAAGGCGAACGCAAAGGCACGATTCCGCAGGCCGGAGGTATCCGCGACGAAGACGTCCAATATGAGGTAGATGGCATCGTAGCCAACCCAGTAGATGACGTATCCAGCAGCGTACGAGTCGGGGCCATTGCTGGTGGCAATGATAATCATACCGACCAGGTAGACGCAGACGAAGAAGAAGAAGCCCTCGGCACGGCCCCAAATGTTGAGCAGCTTGGCGATCGGAAGCTTGATGACACCGCCGACGATGGTGGCCAGAATGTTGGCGGTCTCAATCTGCGGCGCCGCCGTGAAATTGGCGTAGGCGTTCAGGTTGAATATGCTCGTGGTGCCCTGCTGGAGTGCAAGCATGAAGAAGCACACCCATATCCAGCCGTAGGTGGCGTACAGAGCCCATTTGGGCCATACCAAAGCGGCAGCCTCAGCCTTCTGCACACCTAGGGCTGCATTGGCGGTGACATGGTCAGGGTCGGCCTGGATCTGCTTCTCATTGATCTCCTCTAAACTGGCCCGTGAAGACGAGTTGATGTCGGGCTCCGGGACATTAGGCTGCTCCACATCGTGCTCGTTTTTGACGTCGCCCGTTGGTGATCTCTCGTGCTCGGTTGACGCGACGGCATTTGTGTCGTGAGACGGCTTGAACTTATCGAGGAACCCCATGGTGGGCAGTGTTCTGCGATCTCGAACGTGCTGATGTTTGAGTCAGTGAAGTCCAGACCGGGATGCGTAGTATGAGCCTCTGCTATCTCAAGACGGCATTCACAATCGATAGATATACATGAATTATGAACGCGGGGTCCATGTAAATTATTTTCTCACCTCAGTCTTCAAATGGCCGTTTTGAACTGGGCCATCAGACACAACAAACACTCAGGAGGAGACTGGGAGGTCTATGTGACGGGAAAAGAGAGAAAACGAGAGCCGTAAGTCCTGGCGAGTCCTGGCGCGACTTCACGACAAGGGAGGGGGGTACGCAGTACTTGTATTGGACTCCACGCTTGCTCTCCCACGCGAGCCACATAAAATCCCGTCGATCTCTGGACAGAGACCGTCTGAGTTTTTACCCGACTAGTGATGGACCGCGGGGGTCCAGGATACGGCATGCTAACATGCTGCGCAGTCATGCCAGTCATGGCGGTCGGTCACGGCCAGGTCATGGGCTTGCAACGCTCCCCACCTCCCGCTGCAGGAGCTGGGAAGAGGTGTCGACCGCCTGGCCCAATGAGTGAGCGACTGGACGTTCGCCGAAGCCGAATTATCAGATCACAGCCTATAAGCCACAAAGGTCAGTGGCCAGTCTGCCAGTCCAGTCCGGCGCCAGTGATCTGATAAGATTAGATGCGCACACCAACAAGGCCACCTCTATCCTTGGTCTTACCCAATATCGCCCTGATCGTCCAGACCAGGAGCCATCCTTTCAGGATCTGTCCCGGTGTCTCAGTGCATCTTTGGTTAGTACTTTGGCTAGCCCGTCCGAATTTTCTTCTTTTTCGACTGGCCGTCTCCAGATGCAGCCCCGACCGTTCCGACGACCTGCCTGGAGCTGTGCATGTGGGTGTGGCCCCCATCCGCCCAAGTTGCCCAGGTTGCCTGACGAGGATGCGCAGAGTTTGGACGGACCGACTGGGCGGGGAAGCTTGACTGTGGCGAACGGAAGCTTAACTGCCTCGCCTGCTGCACAGGCTCCCTGCATAGGCACATTGGCAAACCGCATTGGCAGGTACTGATCTTGGCACATCTCTTGTCGCCGCCAATGTCGAGCAGTCACCAGGCTGTCGTCAGGCCTTTCGGCCATCCCTGGCATCCCACGCCGCCTGCGATCGCGAATCGGCGCCTTGCTGAACAGGGTCAAGCGTCCGTCCCGTGGGACCGCAAGAATTACCGATCAACGGTCTGCCGCCCGTAACGTGATGTCGCATGGCAGATAAGTGGACTCCTCTCAGCCGCAGAGGCAACCCGTCAAATTGGCACAGCCGGTATCCAAGGTCACCAAGCGAATAAGCTTGGTTTAACAGGACCGTCTCAACAATCAAGTGGGAACACACGAGGCGTGGCCTCCACGGGCAAGCAAGAAGTGGCCCACTCCGTACCTCGGAGCCACCAGTGCAGGAGGCCCGACCGGTCGCGGTGGGTACGGGCAGATACGAGCACACATACATGTACGCACACTGCTTTGAGTCTCAGACTTTGACATGCCTGGCATCAGCAGACACAGCATGTGGCGATGGTGTTTCCCCCCCATTCTCCAATCACAACACTGTCTTTGGAGCAACGGCGAGTCAAGACTCAGCAGGGGGCGTCTCATTGCCGGACGATTCAACGATCTAACTGGCCCTGTGCCCTTGATTCAGCTCTGCACGTCTGGCTCACATGTCAAGTCGCTGAGCCACTTCGGTTTTGTGCGCAACAACCTTCATTGGCTTACGGTAGAGGAAACCAGACCGTTGGAAATGAAATTTACAAATCAAGAGCTGTGAAGCTGGGCTGTGCATTGTGAAAGTGTGTCGAAATGTAGTGATCACGAGGACGAGCTCCATTCCAGCGCCCTGTAATACCAGGTCAGGTTCCGAAAAGGCATTTGAGACAATGTGTGAGGGTGACGGGCCCTTGACCGAGAATGTCGTGCAGAAGCAGGCACCACGCCGAACAAGATTGGAAGGCCAAGGATAGTTGAGTCCCAAATGAGAGAGAGCGATTTCTCAATCTGTTGCATGGTACGTACTTACTGCATAGTTGTGCTTCATCAAATTGGAAGTGTCGGAAGTAACAATTTGGCTGTGGCAGGAGCCAACATGGTACCTGCCCAGAGGTCATCGAGCATGTAACCCAGCATATAGTATGAGGTTTGGAGAGATAACACAGACGTAGACTTACCAACCGTCCTCGCAGACGAATGTGACACGGCGAAGACGCCCTACGCTTGCACTCGTAGGATCACCATTGCGACTGGAACACTACAAGTGACTTTCTTTTGATTTCTTTTGGTCGACTCAACAACCACATATCACACCAACACACCCTTACCTACACCACAACGCCTCAACCACCCCCACCCAAACTCTCTCGCTCCCACATCCCAGACTTTTGACAATGCTGAACACTTTTCAATCAAGCAGACTTCCCCTACTCCCTCAGGTTGACCACACAGCGGATGCAGTCGCCCGCCTTCATGTCGTTGAAGGCCTGTGCAGGAGATTGTCAGTATTGTGCCACCAAAGGAAACGTTACATAGTCTGGTGCCCTGCCAACTTACCTGGTTGATGTGTGTCAATGGCTGGCGGTGGGTGATGAACTCGTCGACCTTCAGGTTACCGTCGAGGTAGTCCTGGACGAGACCAGGGAGCTGGCTGCGGCCCTTGACACCGCCAAAGGCGCAACCCTTCCACACACGGCCGGTGACCAGCTGGAAGGGCCGTGTTGAGATCTCCTGGCCAGCGGCGGCGACACCAATGATGATGCTCTCACCCCAACCCTTGTGGCAAGCCTCAAGGGCAGCACGCATGACACCAACATTACCGGTGCAGTCGAAGGTGTAGTCACAGCCGCCGTCCGTCAGCTCGATCAGCTTGTCCTGGATCGTCTGGCCGTTCAGCTTCGTTGGGTTCACAAAGTCGGTGGCGCCGAACTTCTTAGCCCAGTCCTGCTTGGCATCGTTCACGTCCACCACAATAATCTTGGAGGCTTGGTTCTTTACGGCACCCTGGATGACGGAAAGACCGACACAACCCGCGCCGAAGATGGCCACAGTGGCGCCCTTCTCAACACCACCCTTGCCGGCCGTGATTGTCGCAGCGCCGTAACCGGTGGTGATACCACAGCCCAGCAGACACGTGCGGTCCATAGGGGCCTTCTCCTGGGTAATGGCAACAACCGAGATGTCGGCCACGACGGTATATTGAGAGAAAGTCGATGTGCCCATGAAGTGCAGCAGGTCCTTGCCCCTGGCCCTGAACCGGGACGTGCCATCGGGCATGACACCCTTGCCCTGGGTTGCTCGGATCTTGCCGCACAGGTTTGTCTTCCCGCTCTTGCAGAACTTGCACTCCTTGCACTCGGGTGTGCTATTTTCCCGCCGTGTTAGCCCAGGTTCCCGGGTATCAGTCATGGTGCAGGCTGCCAAGCCGAAGTGGAACGCCGAAACTGCCCGAGCTGGCCGGCCAGGACCGCGTCCCCACTTTCCGCCTCCAAACGAACCAAGGAGCTCGGGCGCCAGGTGTCGACCGGGGCTCCGGCGGGGTCGAGGCCAAAGATTGTGAGGCGATGGTGAAAAGACAGCACAAGAGGCATGGGGGATGCTTACTAAAGAGCGACGACGTGGTCGCCAGGCTTCACGTTTGTGACGCCCTCGCCTACAGACTCGACAATACCAGCGCCCTCATGACCCAGGACGATGGGGAAGGCTCCCTCGGGATCCTTGCCGGACAGAGTGTAGGCATCTGTGTGGCAGACTCCAGTGTAGTAGACCTCAATGCGGACCTCGTGTGCTCTTGGGGGCAGGACTTCGATGTCTTCGATGGAGAGGTCCTTGCCGGCTTCCCAGGCGACGGCGGCCTGTGAATTGTCAGTATGAAGCCACGACTCTGTCGCGTCTCGTTCGAAGGCTACCGACCTTGCAGGTGATGGTCTAGAGGTCAATTGTTAGCATGCGTTTCAGTCTAAGCGCTTGCTCCCACCCAGAGCCCCGCGGAGTCCTCCGAGGTTATGGCTGCTCACCTTTCCAACGGTATCGGCGGGCATCTTGATTTGTGGTGAGAAGCGTCTGTTTGGCGGAGGAGTGAATAGGTGAAATGAGGGAGAAGGAAAGCACAAAGCATAAGGAGGAGTAGGCTTTTGTTTTATTTAGTAGTGTGTCAGGCCAAGATACGATGTCGGCATGATCACGGGTCTATGACCACCGTTCGCGCTGTGAGGGTGGGGCTCCGTACTACATGGCAGCTTAAATCCGTCTACCGTATCTGCCACACCTGCACGGTAGGCATCCCAAGCCATCGAGACTCCCTCCCAGCCCCGCACCAGCAAATCTTCAACCGCCAACGAAACATTGGTTGCGATTACCGTTTTGCCGTCTCAGGGATCCAATGGCATTGAGCTGCCCGTTGCCCGCCCTGTCTGTGCTTGACTTGCGCAACTTTCGGCGAGACCTGCCTGTTGCCTGTGACGTATGACAGATGGCGGGGTAGCTTTCGCCCCGGGACATGCCAAGCTGGTACGGCATTCGGGAAGTCGGCGTTCTGAGCTCGCTGTGACTTCTGCTGCCCGTCCCAGCAGATGAGCTTCGCTTGGTAATAACAAAGACAGGCCTGCGGATGTCCTGGGGCGCAATTTTTCTCCGCAAGATTGAGACGGCAAAAGCCAGTCTACTATGGTACACCGTTCTTTTTTTCCCTTGTGGAACCATGGACTTAAGCCTCACTCCGATGCTCCGGCGCAGATGATAACGATTGAAATTGTCTGATGATGCGATTTCAGGCTGTACACCTTCGAGGTTATAGCCTTGAATCGCTCGCGCGTTTATCGCTTGTCCTGCGCTATGCTGCGCTACCAGCTATCGTGTCTGTTCGCTGAATTGATACGCAGCCGGTGCTAAGGACGGAAGTTGTAGAATCATTTAGCTCACTGAAGATGTCTCCTTGGAGGGCCTTTGATGAGTGTGAGGAGGGCTGAGATGGAGACCATTTCGCCCTTTGGCTTCCCATCTTATGTCTAGTGTTGCGGCGGCGGGCGGCGGCGACCCGCTGGTGGTGACTTGGGAGGTAGGTCTTGCTGAGTGAGTCTTTTGAAGCCGCGCTCGTGTGTCAAGGCACGCCTTTCTCTCCCGTCTTCCTCTTGACAGTTTCCTGCTCTCCATCCAGTTCAAGATCGGTCCCGACTTGTGTTATACCGGCCAACTCAACTCATCATATAAGGTCTACGAACCACGTTGTGTACACCATCCTCATGCATCGATCTCGATCTAACACCCGTTCTAGGTCTTGAATCAGCACTGAAGAATAGACGGGCGAAATTCTCCTCATTTTTGGAATGGATTGCAAAGAGGGTATCTTTACCAAGTTTCCAGACCTCCCACCAGAACTGCGCTGCCAGATCTGGGGGGAGGTCATGGGGGGACACGGTCTCTACCTGGTCTACTGCAATTCTGTCCTCGTTGACAGACCCGACGACCAGGACGGCCGCAGAACTCTTCGGCTAGCACTCAGGCCGGCACACCACAAGTTTCAAGTCCCTGGTCTCAGAGAGCGAGTCCACTCCCAGAAGATCCTGCTCGCAACATGCGTGGAGTCTCGGACTGAGTTTTGCAGACGCTTTCCCGACACCCTCAGCGGTGGTGGGCTACGCTTCAGTTTCCGACATGACCTGATCTATATAGTGACAGACTTCCTCGGCCAGGCCTTCGTGGGCCTCAAGCTGCCCCCGGAGGTACGCCTCGAGTTCAAGGGTGGCTGGAACAGGCTCATTCGACGACTGGCTTTCGACAGCGAGTTCTGCCAGATTTGGTCCGTCCTCATGCGCAGTCCAGGACTAGGGGTCCAGGTGGATTGGCACAGCACGCGCCTCGACAGGTTCATGACATTCCTCACCACCTGCACCAGCCTGAAGCAGCTCGTCCTCACCAGGCCGGACGGGATCGGCTTCGACGGATGGGCAGAGCTGTCTCGTGCTGACCGGACGACCCTTTCCGAGAGAATGACTGATTGCTACGGAGGTTTGACGTGCCAGGCGAGTGAGCGGTTCCGCGCGGAGGCGGTCAATTTTGATGAGACTGCGTTGTTCTTGAGGCAGATCATCCTCGACGAGTTCGCCATCCGTCACAATTGGGTGGGTAAGGTAAGGACTGGATACCCTATGCTCAGGGATCTGGAGATATGGAAGATGGTGCATGTCAGTCGCGAGCTCCGGTGGCTCTGCAAGGATATTTGATTATGAGAGCGGTTGATGTGAGATTTCGAACGATTAATCTCAACAGTCAAAGGGCTTAAGAAGGGGGACTGGTATTTGTCGCGGCCGTCGTACAACATCATCTTTCCAGTGGCCATGCAACAGGTTGCGGAGCTGAGTTGCACCATGGTGAGATGCGGTGATAAGCAGTACAAAGCCTTTGTCTTTTCATCAGAGTGCTACGCTGCCCCAAGTTCCGCCGCCGACCCATGCTAGCGACATGCGTGTACCGCAGCAGCTAGGCCACCTATGTGTGCAAAACTTGAGAATTTGGTCTACTGCCCAAAATCCTCCATGCCATTTCCTCCGAAACACGGGTATCCACGAATTCAGAGATTCTCTTTAAGATTACTCAGCCACCTTGGCTTATCGACGAATGTCACGCCGGACACAGAAGCTCCGGGACTCGGGAGGCAGGCTCTGAGACCCTCATATCGGAGACCCTTGCCATGTGTCAGATACAGAGCGCCACGCAGAATTCCTTCTTGATAAACACCACCCAAGCAGCCCGAGTTGACATCTGGAGCCCCTGAAATCTGACAGTCCCCTAACCCTTGCCCCTGATTTGAGTTCGGGGCCCCTGAGGGCATTTTGTGGGCCTCTCCACCGTGCAGGAGCCGCGTGTCACGGCCAATGGAAGCCGTGAGAAATTGTGGCCTCCTGCTGCATTCTTCGTCGGGGCGACAAGCGGTCAAAAGGTCGTCTGGACCACCCGCGTGAGTTGGTGGGCTCGTGCTATATACCCTTATAGTGTGCTGCTCACAATGAGACTTTCTCAAGGTAAAGTCCCCCCCCCAATTCACTTCACGACGGGTCGCCGTCGAGATCTGCACTCGCCCACACGCAAAAACCCTGACAATGGTGACACGCAGCATCCAAGACGTATCTTGACCTTCCAACATTCGCGGAGCCAGGCGAATACAGCATCGTGATCTGCGCGGACGACGACGAATATGCCGGGAGGTCCAAGATTGTTCAGAAGGTTTTGTGCACCCCCTCCCCCCCAATTATTTATCCTGCCCTTTTTTATCCCGAGGCCCCCGTTGCCGCGGAGCCTAAACCTCACTAACATACGGTCCCCTAGTTCGTGCCCAACGATGATCCCGGTAATGCGGCAGACAATGATGGGCGCTGCCGCAAGCTGATGGACATCTCGGGCGCGGCCACGGCCATCGAGCTCTTGGAGCTGGGCCCGGAGACAGACTCGGCGATGCTCAGGTACCAGGTCGAGTACGCCGACGCCTTTGCGTTTGTGTTCAGTCTCTACTCACCCAAGACGCTTGAGACTGCCCAGAAGTTGCGCGACAAGGTCGCCGGTGCGGCTAGGAATCACCACAACATCATCACCATGTCTGACTATGAGAGACCCGGGATGACGGTGCCCGTGTTCCTGATAGGGAACAGGGACGAGGACCTGGCTCCTCCACAGGGTGAGTTGCAAGGCAAACCCGCTCCTGCGAAAAGAGAGCACTGCTGACTTGCTGGATCCCTCACGGCAGAACTTGAGGAGGGCGACTTCTCACCAACGGCGTTCAACGAGAACGCTGAGGCAGAGTTGAGAGCAGTGAGGGAGAAAGGGCGGGCCGTGGCTCAGGAGTGGAAGTGTGCCTATTTCGAGGTCGACACGTCCAAGAGCGGAGAGCACGGCGTCGACGAGGCCATCACTGGCATTGGGCACATCATCAAGGCGGCAGAGAGACCATCTACCTCGTCCACAGCATCCTTCCGGACGCCCATGAAACCGCCCAAACAGTACAGGATACGGCGCTTTCTAGGGCGGATGAGCAGGATGACGAGTTTCAGTAATTGAGACAACATGGTACAATGGGCAGATGGGGTGCATGGGGCTGGTCCGGGCACATTTTCTCTTTAGTTACTAATGGCATTGGAAAGTAGCAGCATCTATCTGGTTGGTATACATAGAGGAGTTACGGAGTGAGGTCGTGTACACAGGGGAAACCACTCTAGGGTCTGATAGTGTACAAGATTGAATGATGGTGCCCATCCAGCCTCGTGTAATAAAATCACATGTGTGCATAAGCGGGCGACAATATTGCTCGGGCAACCAGGAACCCCGTACCTGCGCCTCAACTGCAGGGATCTGCAGTAGATTGGCCGCCCGGGGTCCCGAGGGTGCTTATTCAGGGGCTCGACGTCTTCGCCCGCACACTTGATCTAAATTAGTCTATAGCACCTGGGCATATCTGTTTAAGTGGACATCTTCTGTAGACCGCACGCGCTCATTGGCCTTTCCCCACAAAGGCATTGCAAATGAAGCATCAGGAGAGAGCAGCGAACAGTCATGAATTGACAGTATACCAAATTTACAATGCATGCCACCAAGCCGGGCCATCCGAATGGCCGTCTTAGCGCCTGCGAGGGCGATCTCCCAGCTGCAGCGAAGATCCACCGCGCTCACCGCTGTGGCCGACAAAACCTTAAGGCACGCCTGCCGCACCTTGGTGAGCTGGGTTCAGCCCGACTTCACATCTGATATTCAGCCTGAGCACATTACCGGCCCCAGCATCCTCCACACCCTAAAAACCCTTTGTGGAACTGCACAATAAAGCAAAGACACCACAGCCATTTCGCCCTCCCGGCCCCCACAAACAGCTGACAATGGACCGCTCTGATTCCTGGCCGGTGGCCCAGGCCCCGCCCGACACCGAGGCCGGGTCCGGCATCGACATCGGCGATCTCGGGGAGACGCTGTCCTTCCTGCGGTGCTTCGATACCATCTTCCTGGTCGACGACTCTGCGGCGATGGGCCCCTACTGGGCCGACGTCAAGGCGCTGCTGGAGCGCATCACGCCCATATGCGCCAAGTACGACCCGGACGGGATCGACCTATTCTTCCTGAACCACCGGCCCAAGGGCCTGCTGTCGAGCATGTCGTTCCGCAAGTCCGGGTACCGCCGCATCGGCGGCAACACGGCCGACACGGTGGCGGGCGTCTTCGACCGCGTCAAGCCCAGCGGCAAGTGCAACATGGGCGCGCGCCTCACCAAGCTGTTCCACTGGTACCACGGCATGCTGAAGCAGGACGAGGAGGGCGCGGCGCTGAACCTGATCGTCATCACGGCGGGGGCCTTTGATGACGACATCAAGGCCCCGCTGGTCCACGTCGCCAAGAGCCTGGACGAGATGGGCGTCCCCGAGCACCAGGTCGGCGTGCAGCTCTTCCAGATCGGCAAGCCCACCCTCGAGGTCGCCCAGACCTTCGAGTACCTGGACGACCAGCTCCACAAGGAGGCTCACACCAGGGACATCGTCGACACCACCACGTGGACGGGCAAGCCCGGGTCCTTGTCCACGGATGACCTGCTCAAGGTCGTGCTTGGCGCCGTGGTCAAGAAGCTGGACGAGCGCAGCAAGGGCATGGAGCTCAACAGCGCCGCGCCGGCGAAACGCTTCGACGGGGGTTACTGAGTTAGTTGGCCCGGTCAGTCGGTGCCGGGTTGAAATTCAAGGAAATCGGGGCCCGTATTTTGGGCGTCTCCCGGAGGAAGGACGGACGGGGCCTGCGGAGGAAGACGCGGTTCAAACCGACTCCAATCTGAAGCTGCTCACCGGGAGGGCCTGCCCTTTCCTGGCTGGTTTTGCAGGGAGCAAAGCCGTCGCAGGGACCGACCTTTGCCAAAGGTCGTTGATCTCATCGTCACCACTGCGGCCGGGATCTAAGCGCGCTAAGGCAACCTAGTCTGCCCTTGCCCTGGATCCCGACGTCAGGTCACAAACGTCACGGCAACTTGGGCCCTCTTATACTGTAACTTACTCTATAGTAAACCAACAGAAGAGGCGAGGAGCTCCCCCTCTGCACCACCTGAGACCCAAAACAAAAAATAATATACCCACTGCATTTATACACCAAGGAACAAGAAGAAAACTTCCCATTGTGATCACCATGTCTCTCCTCCGCTCCCCGGCCCTCACCAACCTCCTCGGCCTCGCCAACCTGTCTGCCCTGGGTGCAGCCACCTTCTACCTCAGGTCGCTGCACACCAAGAACCTCGAGGAGCACGCCGAGCACGAGGCCCGCATGGACGGGCTCGAGGGGACGCTGCGCGGCCACATCGGGCTCATCGAGGACTCGCTCGAGCGCCTCGAGGGCCAGAGGATGAAGGGCATGAGCGAGAAGGCCCAGAGGCTTTACATGGCGCGCGGGAGGGAGGACGGCGGCGGAGAGGGAGGGTCGTAGGTCGCCCCCGCAACGGATAGGCGTCTGGTAATGATGAACCCCCCTGCGGCCCGCGGCCAGGACCCGCGGTTCGTTTCAATTCTGGGTGCCTATGCAGGAACGCCAGCAGCTCTCCTTTCCTTGTGGGCTCGTCATACTGGCCTCTCCCACGTGAGGCGTCCAGGATCTGCATTGGGGCCTGTTTTGTCTACCCTGGAACGTCTGGATTGGCTTGGCGGCTGATGGTCCTGTTGATGGTCAACAATAGGCAGGCCAGGGCGACCCTTCGCAGCGACCGTCTTCCCTTAGTCTACCCCGGTAGATGAGATTTTCCCGAAGTCACCCAAAGAGCATGTTAGTGGTCACCAGTATCACAAATGGGGCAAATCACAGAACATTATGGGACTTTTATCACAGAAGGGTGAATATTTTGTGGCAGATCTTGTTATTATTATATCCTGCGCAGTTGCCTGCGCGTCTCAGTTGTCATTTAGCTAATGTTCAGTGCTATTTAGAGCAAGCCGCTTGATATCTTTTGTCTCCCGTGACTCCGATCCGAATCGGTTGAAATATCCATCTGTGACTGAACATGTGTGGCACCAGAAGTCACGGGTTTACCGACAAGCGACTCTCTTTGCTCGGAGAGCTAGTAACTTAGAAGGTGCGGGCGACCTTGCCGTTGGAGCCCCGGCGGACGGCGGCGGGGGCGGCAGCAGCGGAAGAGGAGGCGCCACCAGCAGGGCTAGTTCCGGAGGAGCCACCAGCGACGCAGTTGGAGCCGGTCAGGGGCGCGAAGGGGCCGTCACCCTCGCGGAAGACGACGGAGCCGGGGTTCTCGAAGGTGTAGTCGCTGCCCTCGGTGGTGGTGCAGCTGTTGACCTCGGGCACGTTGGCGACGGCCATGTCGGGGAGGGCGCTGAAGGCGGCCTCGTCGCCACCCGTTCCGGTGAGCTCGACGGCGGCGCAGTTCATGTAGAACTCGCGGACGCCGCCGGACTTGTTCATCCAGGTCCAGGCGAGCGTGGCCTTGCCGGCGGGGATGTCGGCGGGGACGGTGAAGTTGTACTTGTCGGGCACGGGCAGGGTGGCGCTCTCGGGGGTCAGGTTGCCGGTCTGGCCGCGGGCGGGGCAGCCTCCCTCGTACGAGGTGATGACCTTCCAGGCCGAGTCCGCGGTCGGGGCTTCGTCGTAGGTCAGGGAGATCTGGCAGGAGCCGCCGGCGTGGACGGTGGAGCCCATGAAGGCGAGGTTGGGGGACGAGCCCAGCTCCAGCGGCTTGGCCGTGCCGCTGCTGGACTTGCCCTGGCAGGGGAAGGGGTTGTCGGCGCCGATGGGGGAGTTGATGGTGTCAGCAAAGGGCTCGGGGTCGGTGATGACAATGTGGGCGGAGGCGGTGGCGGCCAGGATGGCAAGGATCTGGATCGAGGACAGCATCTTGAGAGAGTGTGGTTGGATGATCGTACCGGACGAATCTAAAAGTGGTGTGGTAAAGATAGTGGTGGACTGAGAAGTCTGCTAATCAAAGTGAGTGTGAGAGAAGGATGGATGCAAACGCGCCAGGCGTGTAAAATTAGTGAATGAGTAGTAGTATGGGGGAAGAAGAAGAAGAATGCTGTGATGATGAGAGTGGCATGAGAGTGGTATGATGGACAGGTGAAGCCATTCTTATATTCCTGAGAGCTGAGAGCCCCCCGAGCATCGCGGGCTGTCCTTGACCGCGAGCCATCCTGCGGGATACGATGCGGTCCAGATGCGCCACCGCGAGGCAGTAAGCTGCTGTTTTGGTGTTGACGAGGCGGCCATACCAAGTCAAACCAAGTCACAGGTGATACCTGCGAATCGACAAGTCTCATTGGCTCGACAACCCGGCAGCGATCTGGTGAGACGGGCGAGATCTGATCCAGCCGCATTTTGCTCCCGTGGGGTTTGACGCCGCTCTGGTGGCGTCCAAGATGATTGGAGTTCTTGGAGTCTCCCTCCGGAGCCAGACCCGTTCTTATTTCTTGGCAGCGGTCCAATCAGGCCGGGCTTGACACTGAACCTGGCCGTAAGATTCAGGTTTGGATGAATGGAGGAGGCGTGAGACTCCTTCAGACGTAAGAACGGCCATGGGGGCGGCCCGTTTTAGGCTCCCCAGCAGCACAGAGTACAAGCCACTGCGCCGTGTTCAATTGACTACTGCGAAATAGAAGTGGGCCAACCAAAACTGCAGCCTTGAGTAAGCGCATGAAGGAGAGTCTCTCTTTCCTAAAATACTTATGTTTTGGGGGCTCGGTTTGTTCTGATGGCCAGGGGCGCTTTGTACTACTCCCCAACCCCACCGTATCTATACATAAGTATGTGGAGCCGTCCTGCTCGCTTTCAATTGTGCGGCGCAGCACTCCTGTGAGCCATCGCAAGCTGAGTTCCTGCAAAAGCAGATTTGATGAGAAATTATTAATCAAAATTGAATTCCGTGTGGTTGCATGCATTCAATTCTCAGAAATCGTGCCTTCAACCGCAGCGAATGCTGCCAGAACTGAATTTGGAGTTCGCACCTGTCGTGCCAGTGAAGTTCCAGGGCAACCAATCGGTAATGGATTGAGAACTGGATATCAACCAGTGAGTTTCCAGATTTCATACATCACAACCCTCTACACTGGCAAGTCTGATCAAAATGCTGAATTAGTTCAGTTGCCTTGTGCAGTGGCTGCTCTACCCACGTTGGGCCTTATACCGCTCTGCTACTCATGCCCTTTTGATGCCCACTCTACTTAGGTAACGAACCATCATACCATGAGGAGACATGGTTCAGTTTTCCTCTGTATTAAGAACATTTTCGATAGATTGAGTGAGCTTGGTTGCCCTGAACATCCGTGGGGTGCCACTGTTGCAGCCTCTGCACTATACCCTCGACACTGACCAACGCCTCGATTTCTCACAAGGTAAATACACCCATACACATGAAAGCTCTTTCTTTTTTTGGGCATAGAATATTTATTCCATCCCATTCTTTTCCCCTCTTCTCTTCTCTTCCTGGCTTCTCTTTCTCACTTCTCTTCTTTACTGTTTCTCATCATATGCTTTTGAAAAATGTATAATTAAAAAAAGGCAGGTTGTTGAATCTGCACTACAGTCTTCCATTAAAGTCCTCTGTTTAGTACAAGAGAAGGGCGTCCTTATCACTAAAATTTCTCTCAATCTTCCTCAGATATGGAGAGTCCGTTTCAGTTCTAAAACATCAGGTCACTACTTGCAGGATTCACGGCTTAGATACTCTCACCTTGTCCTCATTGTTGACAAATCGTTAATCACTTCGCTGAGCACACATATCACAGGATCTTGTAACACATGTGTCCAGTAATACAGCAATAGGTCACCACGGCATGGGCGCCAAAATCACTAGTGCGAAACACTTGGAGCATAAGTATGCTTGAATTGATCACATTATTTAGAGTATCAAACCCTCAACCATCATCATTACTGAGTCATAAGGGGATGTATCCTGAAGAACCATTTCCTGCATCCCAAAAGAGCGGAAGATAAAAGCGTTGTCGTCAAAACATCCGGAGGCCAAGACTCGTTCGCATCGAACCGCCCCTCTAGTTACCGGTGAAGTTGACTGCCTGGCTGGCGTCGCCGGCGGACTTCTTGTCGGTGGCGATGTTGGTGTCGAGCTTCTTCTGCTCGGCGGCGATCTTGGCGGAGTTATCCTTGCCGCTCTGGGCCTGGGCGATCGAAAGGTCGAGGACCTCGAGCTTCAGCTTGAGGACCTTGTTCTTGATCTTGCCGACCTGGAGGGCGTCGGCATCGGCGCCACTGGCGGCGGCGATCGCGTCGTTGAAACCGCCCGTGCCGACCTCGGCGTCCTCGGCCGTCGTCCGGGCGGACTTGATGATGGCTGCGTCGGCCGGGTCGACGTTTGCCAGGTCGTTCTCGTCGATCTAGAAAGGGGAGAGTGTGAGCAGCTGCGTGTCTGTGGTATTGAGGGTTGCAGTGACCAGGTGCCGCGGTAGGTGTTGTACTTACAGGGAACTTGGCCTGGACCTCGGCGAGTGCGTTTCCAGCAACTCCGTCGCTGACCTGGAAGTCGGCGTAGCTCTGCTGTGTCAGGACGGCGGCACGCTTGTGGTGGGCATCCTGGGCGGTGGGCAGGGACAGGGCCGAGGCGGCGAGGAAGAGGATGGCAGTCTTGATATACATCTTGTTTGGTTTTGAAAGAAGGTGGTTGGTTGGTGTTGCGAGAGACGACGATTAACGAGTGAATATCGAACAGGTAAAATTAAACAGCGCAGCTGTGTTGAAGAACGGAGAAGGGATGAACGGTTGAGGAGATGTTTGGATGAGTGAGTTGTGGGGATGAGATCTTCTGTCGTACCGCCGGATGAGACGAAGATCTTATAGTCGTTCGCGAAGCCTGTCAACCGCCGTCGTCAATGGTCAGGCGGGCTTGGCGAGCTAGTTCTTCAAACTCTTGAGACTCTTCCGAGCTCGACGCCGGGGTGTTGCAGGGGAGGGGGAAGGGGAGGGGAGAAGGGGGCGCAGAGACGCTCCTCAGGAATTGTCCTATGCCTCATGTCGAAAACATCGCCAAGGCTGCTGACATCCACCCTTACAAACCCGCGATAATGCAGCCGGGTCGTTACCGAGCACGACAGACACGAGGGAGCCTCTCGCCAGTCCCAAATCGGCAATTGTGGTGCGATGGGTATGCCCTGGGACTGGTTCGTCCAGCAGGCGCTCCATGACGAGACACGACGGGATGGACCCCTCGGTAGGGATGGGACCTGGTGAGGCAGGACAGACTGCATGGGCATGCTATGAAGGGATCGGTCGAAAGCGAGCCCGTGGTGTTCTCGCGTGTTCGCAGATCGACGACCGGTACCACGGATCCAATGAGGATCCGTTTCCCATAGGGCGGGTGCCCAGAAAAAGTCAAGACCAGACAAGCTCCGACAAGCTTAAATGATCGGCAGGCACATCTTGGCCTGATGTTGGCGGGTGTTGGCACTAGTTGGTAGTTGGGACGAGGGCGGGTGCGCCGAGCGGCGGTCGTCTGAGCTGGCCGCTCGTCTCGCTGGTGTCGCACTTGATGTGTGATCTTTGCCAGGATGCCAGGGTGTGGGCATGTTCACCCACTCAGAAGAGGGCGACAGCGGCAGGGTTGGCCTTCCGGGACTGTTTGAGGTGTGGGGCTTTTGGTGGCTGCTGCGACGTGTGAGGCTGTTCGCTTTTCCGGCGACCCCCTTCCACCATCACGACTGCCGTCGGCGCATGACCGTGATTTGAACATGACATGCGGCGGCGAAGTATGAATACCTGCAATTGCCCTGCAACAACAAGAAGAAGCTGGCTGTTGATGGATGTGGTGTTGGGACGAAGCAAGCAAATCAGGCCCGGAGCAGGTTGACAGCCCCCTACTAGTTGGTGGACATGCCCCTGAAGGGTCTGTGTGTCAGGGAGTCAAGCTTCTGTTTAAGGTTGCAGGGCATGTCCACTACGACTTGAGCCTCATCGCTGGCGACGACCTGGGACGACATAGGGCAGGCGAATCTCATCTTTTTTCCCTCCAATCCAAAGCCTGCATTTCAGCCGAATATAACTGCTTTTAAGATGAAAGGTGAACAGACTGCAATACATAGTACGAGCCGTCGGCTTGAGGGTGGGTACCAAAGCCACAAGAACACCCAATCATCTTACACGCATGACACTCTTGCAACAGGAAAGGCACTGAGGCATTGCGTGGAACAAGGCCGCATCCAATTATAGACTTGTAACTTTCCTGGTTAGTCTCATGTAGTGATATAGTGTAGCGCCAACGGGAATGGCTCTTGCCGAGCATGTTTATTACAAGTACTGTCATTGCTATGCCAGGTCAACGTTCCTGCGTCGATCAA
Organism: Diaporthe citrichinensis; assembly: GCA_014872995.1. Lineage (NCBI taxonomy): Eukaryota > Fungi > Ascomycota > Sordariomycetes > Diaporthales > Diaporthaceae > Diaporthe > Diaporthe citrichinensis. The sequence goes on from JADAZR010000003.1 coordinate 648,444, forward strand.
ATCAATCTGCTCTGCTTACCCCGCAGTTTTGGAGATCCTACTTACTGTACGTGCGTACCGGCCGGGTGCTCACAGTGGTACAGGATGCACCCCCGGGATCAGCAACGTCATGCCGAGGAACGGCCTTGCATGCTGGAACATTGTTTGTACAATACACACGTCTTGTGAGACGACAAGACGATACCCTCACAACTGTCCTGAAGGAGAACCGTACATTGGCATTGTAGCCGAGAATCAATTCAAGACTCATCTCTATTTACTGGGTTCGAACTGCTGTGACATGGCTGTGGGTTCCAGGATCGACCGCCGTTGGGGTAGGCATCGTGCCTATGCCGTAGCTTACCGCACCGGCAAACCCCGCCCATCATCTAGATATCTCAACAATGCCGAGGCATCGGCCTCCAAGTGCCTATCTATATTGCCCATTCCTGCGGGCTATAGACCGTATCAGTCCCATCACCACTTTCCTCTCCCTTGACAGTGCACTTGTGCCGCCAAAATGCCTCACAAGTCACTCTACACCGACGTCTCCATCCCGGACGTCGACATCTTCAGCCTTCTGTTCTCGCGGCCCTCCCGGCCCTTCCCCGACATCAAGGAGCTGCTCACCGACGGCGAGCTCCCCTCCCGCTCCTACACCCTCGCCCAGCTGCGCAACGCCGCCACCGATTTCGGCAAGGGGCTCAAGGCCCTCTGGCAGTGGAAGCGCGGCGACGTCCTCGCCTTCTACACCCCCAATGATGTCGACACCCCGGCCCTGACCTGCGGCGTCCTCTGGGCCGGCGGCTGCGTCTCGCCCGCCAACCCGCTCTACACCCTCGACGAGCTGACCTTCCAGCTCACCAACAGCGGTGCCAGGGCTCTCGTCACCCAGCTGCCCTTCCTCCCCACCGCGAGGCAGGCCGCCGCCCGCGCCGGCATCCCCGAGGACAGGATTATCCTGCTGGGCCGGGAGGGCGACCCGGAGGGGAAGTTCAGGCACTGGAGCAGCATCAAGCCCACGGCGTACTGCAGCCGCTACGCGAAGACCAAGGTGCGGCCTAAAAAGGACCTGGCCTTCCTCGTCTACAGCTCCGGGACGACGGGCCTCCCCAAGGGAGTGTGCCTCACCCACTATAATGTCATTTCCAACCTGCTCCAGATGGAGCCTCTGGAAGGCCTTTACCTGAAGCCGTACGGCGGGCCTGGGGACAGGGGTGATCGCCTGCTGGGTGTGATCCCTTTCTTCCATATTTATGTACGTTTGTTTATCACTGGTTCACAAAGGCCGTGAGCCCCCAACGGACTACCAGGGCTAACAGAACACCACAGGGCCTGGTAAATAACGTTTTTATGAGCATATATTCCGGATGGCAATTAGTAGTCCTCTCGCGCTTCGACCTCGAGAAGGCCTGCCGGGTCATCCAGGACTTTAAACTCACATTCGCCTACATCCCGCCTCCGGTGGTCTTGGCACTCAGCAAGGAAGCAGTGGTGGACAAGTACGACCTGACATCCCTCAAGCTCCTCCACTGCGGCGCGGCGCCCATCACCAGCGACCTGATCGAGATGGTCTGGAAGCGCCTCAAGGTGCCTGTGAAGCAGGGCTACGGGCTGTCCGAGGCCAGCCCCGTATCCCACGTCCAGCCGCCGGACGAGTGGGCCAAGTTCATGACCTCGGTTGGCAAGCTGGTGCCGAACATGGAGTCGAAGATTGTTGACACAGAGGGCAATGAGGTGGCACTCGGTGAGGTATGTGGCCTGCGGGCTCTCGCTCCAACTAGCAAAACCAGTACGCTGACACAGGTATATGACTATTACAGCCAGGTGAACTCTGGCTCAAGGGCCCAAATGTATTTGGAGGTTATCTGAACAACTCCGAAAAGACTAAAGATGCCTTCTCAACAGACGGCTGGCTCAAGACAGGCGACGTTTTCCAAATGGACAAATATGGCAACTACTACTGTGTCGATAGGCTAAAGGAACTCATCAAATATAGTGAGCGCATTCCCCTCCCATTGTTATTGCGAGTTTAGCAGCAGAGAACTAACCCAACATGCCATCAGAGGGCTTCCAGGTCGCCCCAGCCGAGCTGGAGGGCCTGGTAGTAGGCCACCCGGACGTCGCAGACGCATGCGTCATCGGCATCTACGACCCGGGCCAGGCGACGGAGCTGCCTCGCGCCTACGTGACGCTCAAGGCTGGCGTCATACAGGATGCAGCCAAGGCGAAGGAGATCGCAGACTGGATGTCGGCCAAGACGGCCCCTCACAAGAAGCTCCGTGGCGGTGTGTACTTTATCGACGTGGTGCCCAAGTCCCCGAGCGGTAAGATACTTAGGAGGGTGCTGCGGGATAAGATCAAGCAGGATGAGAGGCAGGCTGGCCCGAAGTTGTAGGGTACAACTTATAACTTATAGATTAGAGTGGCTGCGTTGACTTCCCAAAGTCAGAAAGACTTCCATCCCTCCATCAACACCCCTCCGTTGTCGTATTTGTTAAGCCCTGCAAAAAGATGGGTTCCCTTAGCTTGGCGGTGTCGATACATGCTGTTTGGTAATTGTTCTTGTTTATTGTACAGCGGTCAAGCTATATTGCTTGCTGTGTATGGGTACCGAATGATCTGTCTACCGTTCTACACCCAGTCGCATCATGGAATGAATTCAACCGGCCCACATCCACGCTTCAAGGCAACCTCTCCGCCTCCTCCAGCAACTTTTCGACGCTAAACCTTGAGTCGCCCTTTCCGAACCACTCAAGCAGCTTCTTCCTCTCCTCGGCCCTCTCCTTGCCCAGCGCGTCATTCTTCTCGCCGTCCCACCCGCCGTAGAACCGCTGCAGGCACATGACCAGCCACCTCGCGTCGTCGGGCTTCACGCCCCGGTCGGTCACGACGCTGCCCTGCATGAGCACGACGCGCTTGTCGGCGACGAGGTCGAGGTGGTGCGTGATGGTGGTGTGCGGGACCGCGAACTCCCCGCGCGTCTTGTACTCGGCCAGCTGCGTGAAGAGCACCGTGCTCGTCCGCGTGGCCGGGTCGAACGTCCACTGCAGGAAGTGCATCTCAGCCCCCTGCTCCGGGTGCGGCAGCGGCAGCACGAACTGCGGGTGCCGCCGCGCCTCGGCCTCCATCGCCTCGTACGTGTGCTGCGGCACCACGGCGCACAGCGCCTGCGGGCTGCTCGCGTGCCGCAGCCGCCAGATCGCCGTCAGCTCCGGCACGGGCAGCGTGCGCGCCTTGGGGAGGTCCAGGATCTGGTCGAGGGTCTTGACGCCTGAGTTGTTGGGGTGGCTCGTGGGATGTGCTGTCTGGTGCGCCACGGCGGCCTCGGGGGTTAATTGGCCCCGGGGAGGAGTGGTGGTGGTGGTGTCGGCGCTGGCAGAATTGGTGGGAGCTGGTGGCTCGTCCAGGGGAGGGATGCCTGGTATTGTGGCATCCTTCTTTCGAATCTCTTGGATCTTGTCGGAATATGCCTTCTTCAGGTCCTGGATATCGGCATGGCCCTCCTCGCGGGCCTTTGCGTCGAGCTTGTTGCGGTACTTCTCGAGGACGTTGCGGGACGCCTGTGTGGTCGCGAGGAATCGCACATCGTGGACCTGTGCCCAGCGTCGCTGGTTGGAGGCACGCAGGGAGCGCAGTTGGCAGCTGAAGAGATTTCGCAGCGCTGGTATTCTTGTTGAAGCCATTTCCGCCCCCGATCGAATCGATTCAACCGTGAGGGCAAAGGGGAGAGAATTGTTGCTGAACGCGATCTTCAATTGCGCAGACTGACGTCAAACTTGTTTGATTACGTAAGTACTCGAGCTGTTGGCCCACCTGAAGCTCCATGGCCCACTGGAGCTCTCTCAATACCTAGGTACCTAGGTAAGTCGACCACACAAGACCGACGGCTGTCAAAAGATATCTAATTTATCTTAACAACCTCTCAATATTGATGTAAGCCTTGTGTTGTTACATAGTCAACCTCAAGAGCATCAGAATCTTGGGAGACAGGACGAATGTGGTAAATTTTGGCACATATCCTCAGTGTTAAGATGCTCCATTCCTCCGGGGCCCTTCACCTCCGATTGCCTTCTCAAACTCGTTCAGATGGACAAATGGCCGCGAGGCGAGTCCAACTGGGTAAGGAAAAGTACATTTCGCTTACTTGGCTGCGCAAATACGAGCACATCGGCGTGGTACACTTCGTCCTACACTACACCTCTCCCCGGCAGTATTTTCTGCGTCTTCACTTAGCGAATAGCTTCAACAAAGCGCCAGGAAGGATGCGACCAACTGTCCTTCGGACGAGTAGCCGCTGTGGAGCTTTCATCTCACTGAAGTCATACCCAACACCAGACCGTCGGGGCCGTTTAGCTTCTTCGATCTTCCGCAATATCGCAAAGAAAGCCTCGTTGGCACCTTTACCTAAAGCAACACCGCTTCCAGGATCTACCTCAAAGAGCTCACAACCCCAGCGTTCCGCAAGCATCGTAGCCTCCGCTCTGACGGATGCCGGAAGGACTCCATCTTGGGCTCTCGAGTTGGATGGGTCCTCCTCGGCGTCATCCTCCCGGCGGCGCAACTCTTCGCCCATGTTCCCAATCAGGATTACCGGTATACAACTTGGCTCATTTCCATCGCCAACGAGGCCCAGGGCTGCCGCTGTGTGCTCCACAGCGTCGAACATCTCTTTCACCAGTTCGAGAGTCTCCCGCGATGACATGTTGAAGATGAACACGAAGCCGTGCGCGTACTTGACATAGTACTCCAGCATGGACGCGCTCCGATGCCAGGATGGAGGCGCATCTATCAGCTCGATGCCCGTGAGACTAGGTGATTGCCTCGTCCGCGCACTCCGTTCGACAAAAGGCACTGAAGAAGTATTGCCATCGGTGCGGATTGAGGGGCCCGAGGCCAAACCGGTCGCGAGCAAGATCCTGTCCCGGCCGGTGTAGAGGTCCTCGTCTCCGCTGATCAAGACGGCACATTTGTCAGGCCCCTGATTGGAAGGGTAGATGTAATGCGCATTTGGGGGCTGTAGGCCAGTTGCTATATACCCTCAAGTCAATCCGCTTGTCTCCTAAGCCCGAGATCACCAGTCTGTTCACTCACGCTGGGGCCTCGATGACATCTCCTCCAGTGGCCCTGACCCTCAGCAAGGCTTTTGGCTGAACAAAACGATACGTGGCACGAGGAGGTGTGATAAATCCTAAAACTCTTTGAAGTCGAAACACGACCACTGCAGGAGGATGACCCAGGTCTTCGAGGACCCTCAGCTTGGGTTGCGTCTAAACAGGGGAGTAGATGTTCCCGCTGCGGGCCTACTAACTGAAAGCAGCGACGATTGCTGACAGCATCAGAACACCATGGAAGTAACGTCACCACCAAACATCGCACTGCTGGATATTGACTGAGCCCCGGGGGGTTCATTCATCCACCGAAACAGGCTTGGTGTTACTCATTAACCAGTAGCGTATACTTTTTCATTATATGTGTTCTTGGAGGACCGTGGCTTGCACGGATAGACATTTCCGCGTACAAGTACCAGCTAAACCAAACAGATAGATGTACCGCACTCAGCTCTTTCAGACATCCTTGCCTCTCTCCTCAGCAAATCGCAGGAACTCCTCATCCGTCTGAAGCCTCGGGTAACAGCTCTCCTCCAACCCGAGGCAGATCTCCAAACCCTCGTCCGGGTTGCCCTTGGTCGTCCTCGTCGGCAGCACAAAAAAGAAACCCTCAAACTGCGGGTGTGGCCACCTCAGTGCCGCGGGCGTTCCGAAGCCGAAGTCGTGCACCTCATACGACTTCATGGTGTGCCAGTCGAAGGCCATGCAGTCCAGTCCTAGTACCCAGTGCATATCCAGCTCGACCCACCGCAGGTCCGGGCTCGAGCCCGCCCACCGGATGAGGTCGTCGACGTACGACGGAGTAACCTGGTTCGTGGCGGCGCGCACTGTGCGGGCGAGGAGGGGCAGCGCCGAGCCCAGGTTCGGCGAGAGGACGTCCGCGACAGTTAGCTCGGGGGACTGCGGCAGCGTGACGGCGACGCCGATATAGTCATCCGGGATGGGAGGTTCGGTCCGCCCCCGCGCGTTGACGGCGTGGATGGCCTTGGACGGTGCGGCCGGGTCAGGCTTGAGGAGCGGCTGCTTGGCTCGCACGATTGCGCGCCACAGGATCGCGAGGAGCGCGTCGTACGTCGAGACCCAGCTTGGGCCACTGCTGCCCTGCGCCGTGGCGCTGGCGAGCGCCTTGAGCTCTTTCAGCTTGCTGCTTGGGACATGCCATATCCGCGTCTTGACAACTGGCATCTTGAAGTCTGCTGGTGGTGGTGCTGGGGGCCCGTCGCGGGCCTTATACGTGGGAAACTTGTCGCCGAGCTTCTTCAGCTCCTCTGGTGAGGTGACAGGTTTGCCCCTGAGGCTCAGGAGGGTCCGATCCGGCCTCGCGGCTGTGGCGGTGGTGCCATTTGCCGTGCCGTTGGAGACGGCGTACGAGTTGCGTGACCAGCTTGTCAGCAGCGTCTCGCAGCCCATTCCGTCACAGACCTGGTGGGTAACGGCCAGCGCCAGGATGACACCTCCCTCGATGAATGTAACCTGGAAGGCACAGACAGCTGGGCCGTCTGTTGTGATGTCCTGGGCTGGGACCGGGAATGTCCCGACCACAGATGACGGGAGCACCTTGCTTGCATCAAGAAGGTGGACAGGGAAGTCGTGCTTGTCGAGGGTTGCGAAGGACTCGATGTCGCTCGCGCCATCCGGCCCGGGCTCCTTGATAGCCAAGGCCACAGAGGAGACTGGCGTCCTCTTCACAACGACGCTCTTTGCCTCATTGTCAAAGTGCAATGAGCCCACCAATATCGGGTACTCAGCGAGGGTTCGGGAGAGACCTTCGGTCAGGTTGTCGAGGATCTGTTGCTTGTCTGCGTCTGGTTTCAGGGAAAAGACCTCGATCATATGCACATAGAGCTTTGGCTCGATGACGTCCAGGTCTGCCAGTTGAACTACCTCATCTTGCTTGTTGCCATGTGGCTGCACCCTGGTCTCTCGGAGGGTAGCCATGAGAAGAGATCGAATTCCTTGCCTCCAGGTCCAAACGAGGAGGGCAAATTGACGAAGATGGGCAAAAGGTGACGTATCACTGCGCAATTTGCGACTTGTTTGGGCATGACCAAGTTTTTATCGAGTTCAACATGTCTTCTGAGACTTTCATGCAGCGTGTGGGTCTTGAATCCTTAGATGGAGATGCCGCGGTTGTTTCTCGGTCGCCTGGTCAGGAGAGTGTGGGCATATGGAGATCAGTCCGTTGGTGAGAATCTTCCCTCTTGAAACTTGCTCCACAAGATTGCCGTCTTCTACAGCTCCTTGGAGTCTGATTAGAGAGTCTTCCGTGCCTGTTGGTGAAGGGAAGGATAGGGGAGTATCCCCGGTGGATACAAGCGGGCCCTGCTGCTCCAGTACCGGGCCTGTTGGTGAAAGAGAGCCACGGGGTTTCTGTCCGGAGTGGGTATAGGCGGACTTGCATGTGAACAGTCACAATACATCAACAGTGAAAAAAAAAACAATCGGGCCATAATTCTTTGCCTGCTGTCGGATGACACGGTGTGAGAAGGCAACTGTGGGACGAAGATCGATTATGCCTCAAAGATGATAAGACCACTCTGCCCGTGTTCTTTCTGTCTAAAAGAGTTTGTTATGCCTCATACACGATTTCATGGACCCATGGCAGATATCAGAGGCATAGAGTTGGGTGCGTTTTCAACTGAAATGATCGGAATGGGAAACTTGGGTTGAAAAGTCCTCTCGGTACTACAAATGAACCCTGTAGCCGGCCCCGTACCCGTGGCCTACAAAATATGGAGCTCCCGATGTTCCTTGTCGGCCCAGCCCTTCAGAGTTTCTGTTGTAGACTACAGTACATAACACATGTGACAGTGGCCTAACGTCAGGAGAAAATAGCCAGCAATATCGTATCGCGCCAGGGTTGTGATCCCTCAACCTCGCTCCCACATGAAGATCCATTGGGGCACGAACATGTTTCTGCAGAGGAAGACACCGGGGTGCCTCCCACTAGATCTGTATAAGTTCTTCTGGGCCCTTTTTTACCCATTCGTCTTCACAAGCAGGTCCGCCCACAACTCAAGACTCTTATGAGGCCATGGCGGGCTCCGTGGATCCTAGCGCCAGACTCGTCCAACCCGAAGGCATTGCTTTGGCAATCGTTGTCATTTCTCCGATCTTCCTGTTCTTTTCGATCTTAGCAGTGGCTGCTCGCATATATGTAAGGGTCACGGAGAAGGTGACGTCTATAGATGACTACCTGCTGCTAGGGAGCTTGGTAAATACATTTGTTTTCCCACTTCCCGTAATCCTGTTACGTCTTGGCCTGTTGACAACTTGAAAGTCATCAAGCACGATCCATGACTGATCAACATCATTATGTCTTCTACGTTCAACCTAGACTTGAGCATCTCTAATATCATCACAGATATTCTACATCCCAGATACAGCAATCGCCATCCATGCGGCCACCGTAGGAGTCGGCACGGTCAATGCCCGCCTCAATGCGTGGATGCAGACCCAAGCGATGAAATGGTACACGATCTGGATATTGATATATGTGATCGGGCTGGCGCTCCTCAAATCATCCATCTGCATGATGATATGGAGAATCGCTAGCGTCCGGCGCGGCATGCGCATGACCCTGATCTTCCTGCTGTCCCTCGTGTGGGCTTCTTTCTTCGTCACCTTCATCGGCGTGCTACTTTATTGCTCCCCTGTCGAGGCCAACTGGGAGACCCATCTCGTACTGGAAGGCAAGGCACGCTGCGGAAGTATTGCGGCCATGATCGGCCTGAGTCATACAGCTACGGTGACGACGATCATCACGGACATTGGCTGTGCGATGCTTCCTGGAGTGCTGCTTTGGAAGACACAAATGAAATCTCAGGCTAAGCTTGAGGTTTTTGCTCTCATGTCTGTTGCGTCTATGTAAGCCAATGTTTCATATGTCATTTGTTCTCTTGTTGACCCAGTCATGGCTTCATAAACGAAAACGAGCAAGAACCTTGATATCGTTTTTTAACACCTTTCTAACTCGTAACATCACCTTAACAGGGCCTCCATCAGCACTATAGCACGTGCCCCTTTCATTTCTCGGTATGAGAAGCCGGAGGAAGATCTAAAGTGTAAGTGTGGGCTCAAACCAGTGCTCATATTGTTTCAGCTTTACCTGACAAGGCAATGCTAGATTACATCGGATTTATCGTTCTATTCTCCAATATGGAAACCGGAGTCGGCTGTGTCGCCTCGTGCTTACCCGCGATGCGCCGCCTTTACATGCGCATCACCAAGAAGGAGACCTCAGAGAACAAGAGCTCCGATCCACAAGGGACCGGTTCGGGGATTATTACTATCGGTGGCGGTGGAGGCGGGTCCTCAAGCCGGGGCCGCAAGCAGAGGGGCATGTTCTCCAGCGCCGCCGCCCGGAGTGTCAATACTACCACGGTCCAGGCCACTGGCGCTGCCGGAGGTGGCGACTGGGAGCAGCTACATGATGGCGATTCGGACGAGGTTCCGCTGTCGCCCTGGAAGAAGCCCGCAGAAGGCATCAGGATGGACTGTGGCTCCGCGGTGGAACTTGAGCCGGTGGAGCGGGGCGAAGCTAGAACAGATTAGAAACCAATAAATATAGATACCCACACCGAGATGAAATTAAGACTTCGGTTGCATGTCTTTGTTGTTATGGTTTCAACGTCTGGTTCATGTCAAATCTTCTGCCGATAACAATTACTCCGATGATTGCAAGATCTAGATCCTGCAGTAGTTCTATCGCTATCCTGAGATTCGCATAGGATCAAGAGACAGTAGCAAAAGTTGAGTAATGCTTGGCTGTGGTGTTATCTGTAGTGCACATGCTTACAAACATTCCGATGCTATTGGGAAGTTGGTAAGCACATCACCAGGAGGGGAGGGAGGGGCCGTTGATCACCCACGTACCTCGTGGAAAGAGCAGAAGACTCATGTTGCTTATCCAAGCTCCTGGGAAGTCGACTGAGTCTCCGATGTATCCGACCAGCCGATAATGGGTCTGCGGAACTGATTAGCATCATTGGCAGATGAGATGGTGAATGAACATTTCGCGGTTTCTTCGTAGTCTTTCGTCTTCGTTGACGGGGTCTTTCCCGACGATGTATGAGCATCCACAGACTCGACAGCCGCATATTATTATCCTTACCCGCAGTCAAGTTGTAGCCCTCCATTGAGACGCGCTTCATCAGCTCGGCCAGCCAAGACCCAGCCGCTGAAGGTCAGCAGGGCGGAAAGACCAAAGACCGATGTCTTGATCTTGCACGCACAGGTTAAGCGGTTCAGAAGCAAGTTCATGGGCCAGGTACCTGAGATGAAATGTGTCACTGTCGATCCAGGACTAGTCCCGATGGGCCGGGCCGTGTTTGCTGCAAGATCCTCGTGGAAGATGCCGTGGAATCTGGGGAAAAGCAAGATCCCTGAGATCCTCCCCAGGTTCCAAGGCCCTGGATCTTCTGGAAATCTTCTAGAAGGGGCAGTGCCGGGCCTCGTCAAGGGCCCCGGGGCGCACGGGGAAGTGCGGGGAACGAGGATGCCAACACCAAGCTCGGGTGCGCGCTACTGCGTGGGACAGGACAAGGTGTTTCAATAGGATGGAGGGTGGGATCAAGCGTGCCTTGACCCGGCGAGCCTCCATTCTTAATTAGACGGCAACTCCTTCTCCCTGGGCCGTTGACTGCGGATGACCCACCTCACGATTACTTCGCTGACTACTCGCCGGGATCGGCGGGACAAGTACCGTTGCCCTTTGCTACTTCTGTGAAATCGACTTTGAATTCGCCTATCATACAGTTCGGTGCCCAGGAGGGACCTCGGAGCCACCGAATAAGACAGCGACAGAGGATTTGTACTTATCCCTGCCACCTGCCTCTTGATCAATCCTACCAGAATTCGCTCTAATCTAAAGTTCAGATGACTCTATCATTTCGCGTGGAACCGGCCAGGAACGTACTTGTCCCCAGACGTGAAACCCCGTTCTTCACTCCTACTCCTGTGTTGACTTGAACTCCCAACGCTGGTTCTCGGTACCCTCGGCGAATGGGACGCCGAGCTCGAACAGCTTGACGGCGACGTCCCTGAAGTCCTTGAAGAAAGCTTCGTTGTCCTTGGCGTACCTCTGCACATACTGCATGAACTTCTTGTCCTGCACAAGGGCCATGTCGGCAGGAAGCATCATGATCGACTTGGTGTCCTTGTCGACAAACTGGCGGGGGCCATCCCACTTCTTGTACTCCCACTTGGTGTTGACCAGGAAGTTGTAATAGTCGTTTCTCAGCACCGTGGGAGAAAAGGTCCAAGGCCCGTCGAAGCCACTGCGGTCGGTGTGGCACCGGCCAAGGGCGTGTGCACCGGAAAGAGCAACGATCTCCTGGTCGTTGAAGCCCATCCGATAGAAGATGTTTCGGAGGTGGTCCTGTGTCTTGGAACCATCAGGGAGACGACCATCAGGAGTGCAGGCGGCGATGTCCCTATCGGAACGACCAGGCCGATAAGGAATCTTGGGGCCCAGCATCTCTTGGATGGAGCACACTCCACCCAAGATCCAGAGATCGGAATAGGTGATCCAGGGGAACTTGGCTGTGGATGTTTGTCAGTCACCCTGGAGGAAACCTGTCAAAGAACAGGGAAAAACTCACCCTTCACAGGCTCCAGGAAGTCCCTGGCGTGCTTCAAACCAGCATTCGCTCCGTGGTCGCCCTCAGGAGCGAACCTCATGGTGGCGCCATTGCTGCCACCAGTGCCGGTTTCCTTATCATAGGTACCGCTCGCATGCCAGGCCAATCGCACGAGGACCGGGCCGTACGACCCGTCATCGTAGTCGTCTTTCTCCTCGAGCCTCGAGGCTATCTCATTGTACACCTTCTGATAATCCTCCTTGGTGGGGTTGAATACCTTGGGCGTGGCAGGGGCGCTGTTCTGGCTCCAGAGGTAATATCCGGCGCCACCAGCTGCGGCGGCACCGGCAGCCCAGAGGAGGGGATTGGATGAGGACTTTGGGGGCTCAGAAGAGTAGAAGCGACGACCGCTCTGGCGGAACGTGCGTGGCACTGCTGTTGCGAAGGTGCTCCGAGTTGTGGTCCGCACCGCCGTGCGGGCGAATTGGCGGGTTGTGGAAGCCATCTGTTTGGTTGTGAAGAGGAATTGTTAGCTATGGTGATGAGGCTTCCTCAAAGCGATCGGGGCAAACGAAATGTTGAGCGACAAGATCAGGAACAGCTTACCTTGACGCAGTGCAATCTGGGGGAAGGGGGACTAGCTTAAAAACAACTGAGGGACAGGAGTTCAGGTTTCCAAGAGTTGGGGCGAGAAGGAAAGAGTCATACACCAAAGCCCGAGGGTATTCCGGAGAAGATAAATCAGAGACAGCGTGTAGATATGGACCGTACCCTATCTGCGCACCTACCTGGCAGCCCTGGGTTCCTAGAGTAGAAGGGGCGGGTCGCCGAAGCCACGCCTCGCTCCTCCCTGCCTCTTGTCTCTCCGAAGGGCGAGCTACTTCCCATTCCAGGCCCGGACCTGCCCAGACGAGAGCGTCAGACCTCGGGTCATGGCTGCCGGGCAGAGTAATAGAGAAGATGCCATTGGCCACGGTCGTTGTGTAAGACGTAGAATGGGCCCACCGGACCGGGCCCTGAGTCGGGTCCCTGGGGTTCCAGAAGACCAGAGGGCCTTGTCTGATGGGTACATAGGTAAAAAGTGGACGCTCCCGCACGGGGGCTGCAGGACGGGCAGACGGATGGGTCAAGCCGTCCAAAACGTCAGAAGGAGATACGTAACGGTCGCTGGGGAATTCTACAAGTGATGGCATTGCTCCTCGGATGCTACATGCTTGACTGTCTGCTGCACCCGCCCAAAGTCGGCGAACAAACAGCAATTGCCTTGGCTCCAAATTCGGACTAAACCGCCGAAAAGGAACGAGAGGAAATTTGCAAGGATTTTTACCATGTGCCACTGTACCGATGTACCTGTATGTCCTGTGGCAACGGCGTGTCACTTGACTACGTGTAGAGTGCTGGCGCCGCGGAACACAAGGAAACGTGGAAAGACGCGGCCTGGCGACGCGCCGATCTCGGTTGACATGCTTGGTAATCGACATCCTCGGCTGCGCAAGTAAATTTTATAGAACTAATCCAGCCAAGGATACACTTTTTGCCTATCTCCTTGGCCAGACAGGCATGCTGGATGACACAGGAGTACGCTATGTCCTTCTGTGTTGTTAATTTCAGGTATTTGGAATCATTTATTACGCAAGAGTTTTAATCGCCGGCGTCACCTTACATCGCCGACCAAATCCCGTCCGTCCAACCTTCTTGCAGCAAGCTTCAAGTGACTCAGCCCACTGCATTCCGCAGCCTTACACAGCTCTTATCCCTGGCATCATCAAGAGCCCACATTATAACTCCCTTCCCCCGGTAGATTTTGTGTGTTCCAGGCAGCCAGGCTACAATTGTGGAACTTATCAAAGGGATGCCCCATTACACAGCATGGAGTCCTGGCCTGCAGCACAAGTATCCAATTTGGTGTGCAGTCAGACTTGATTGCACAGATTTGCTTCATGTGGTGTTGCATCACGTGGTGAGCACGAGCAATACTGGGAAGCATGTCGTATATTATTTAATCGTTTGACTTCTCCATGCCTCCCCTTAGTCCCACGCTTCACCGGTAAAAAGATATTGCATAGTGCACCGACCTATACTTTGTCAAGCAAGCAAAGCCCACCTACATCCAACTCAGCCCCAAGAGAACCCTTAGTGTACAGGACAGAGCGCCGAGAATGCAGTAGCTCTTTTGATCTTTTTTGGTCGTCGAAATAGAAAATCTCAAAGATGTTTGGAAAGGCGAAAATGGGTATCGGACTCAGTGGAAATCAGCGGGGCCATTCGCTTTGGGGTCCGCGTCGACATGAAGTTCGTAAAAGCTGAAGTAGTGAGCCTCGGCCTTCTGCTGCGTTGCCTCGTCAAGTTCGCCCAAGGGCACGCCGTTGTCCTTGGCCGCGAACTTATCCTTGGAGATGGACAGAGGGCTACAAAACCGCTTTGTTAGTTTCTTACTCACGTTCAAGCGTGCAAAGACCACCGGACTTACCCAAACATCTCGCGATCAATCAGCAAGAATTTCTTCATGGAGTCCTCGCCGCCACGCTGCTGAAGGTAGTTCAAATACTTCCCGCACAGGTGCTTCTTCGTAGCCACGGACATGCGACTCTGCGCTCGCATTTCGTCAATGACGTGTTCGATGCGCTTGCCATGTTCCGCTTCCAGCTCAGTGTTGGTCGGCTGCTCGAGCTCAAAGTCCAGCCACTTGCCCCAGAACTCCCGGCTGTCAGAGTACCACTGCACATTCGAACGGAAGACGGTCCGCGCTTCCTCGACCGACCCCTTCACCTTCCACAGGAGAAAAGCCCATTGCGTGACAAGGGCAGCCTTGGTGTAGAGGTCAACTCCTGGAGAGTCGATCTGCGCCTTGTACACATCAATGGCCGCATCGAGGCCGCTTTGTCGCCTCTGCAGGTTGGCCCATGAGATGATCGCCTCAACACAGTTTGGTATCTTCATCAGGATAGCCTCGTGGACGGCGCGGGCTACATCGATACGCCCGCACGTTTCCTCGAAATAGGCAAACTGCAACCTGATGCCAGGTCTGCTGATTGGCACGTACAGGGTAACTGCGCGGAGGAAGATGTTGCGGACCTCTTCGTCCTTGTTGGGCTGCGCCTGCATCCATCGCGCAAATCGGAACCAGAACTCGTCGTAAAAGGCGCAAGTGACCAAGCACCGCTCGTACAGCGCGGTGACCCGGGGGAGGTCACCTTCGGCCTCCTCAAAATCGAGGTACTTGCGCCAATTCGCAAGCTGGGAGTGGTCCAGCTCCGTGACATGAAAGTACGGCCGCTTGATTTCCGACTCATACGTCCAACGCTTTGTCGTCTCGGATTGAGTTGTTTGAAAGACGTCATAGAACGTGGCATCGACCTTTGCCCTTATGTCGCGTTCGATTTCGAGTTCCGACTTGACCACACCGAATGGGGCAGCCTCAGCGTCTACCTCGGCTCGGAAACGAGTCAGAACCTCCGGCTCGACCACTTCTGCCAGGGGCCTGGAGTGCGACAGCGTTCGAAATCTCTCGTAGTATCGCGCATACTGGTGCATGGGTACGTGGATGACACGCTTGAGGATCGCGTAGATCTTATCGTGGGCCTCTTGCCGCTCCTCGTACTCGATATACTTGTCCCAGAAGGGATGTGCCAGGAAATCAAGTCCCACGTAGGTCGCAGCCCGCTCGAAAAGTCTATCACAAGTCAGTGGGCGTGGACCGGTAGGGCAGGGGGGAGGACCAGGTAGGGAGGAATGGACAGGATTGCAAATACAAGAAGGGATTGATGTGGCAACAGTAAACCCTTCTCCCGACTAATCGAACAACAGCTCAACGTCTGTGCGACGGGGGAAGCGTGGGGGAAGTTCAGAGCGAATCATGATGATGATGTGTGGCTGTGAAAACAACAGTGCCTGGTAGATTCTGTGAGACGCGATCCCAGCGATAAGTGGTGGCTCTTGGTATTTCTCACCGGAGCCCGACGATACGGTCAATGTCATCTTATCTCGGTGGGATCCGCTGATTTGCGACGACTCGCTAATTGGTGGACGCGTCGATGGCTGGAAGGTTATGGGGAAGGAAAGCAGCCATGTAAACTTACTCTCTCACGAGATGCGCGACATGAGTGGTCTCCATCTTGAAGGAGCAATAGTCGGTCCAGAGGTCTACCGAGTTGGTGATGCTGGCGCAGCCTCGCTCGTAGACCATCTCCGCCGACTCGGGGCCCGAGATGTTGAACTCGAGGTCGGCGTACTTCTTCCAGTACCCAAACAGGAGAGGGAACTTGATGAGGAATCGGTCGTACGCATCGCGCAGTGTTGCTAGGGCCTGGGGGCTGGAGTTTCTGTTGAGACCGCCTTCGAGGCTTTCGCACGCGCGCACCAGTTTCTCCCAAGCCTCGAAGCTGTCAGGGTCGGCATCCTGTGAGGACGCTCAAGGTCAGTACATCCAATGGAGCATTGCTCAGTGCTGAATGGCTTGGATGGCTTGCGACTTACGACTTCGCCATTGAGCTTTCGAATCTCGGCGTTCTCCTCGTCAGAGCCTCCATAGCTTGTGAAGTCACCCATCCTGGCGTGTGGTGCTGTGTCGGAAGGCTGCGCTGGAAGATGTGAATGCAGTGCTATCTGGGTGTTCCGATGATAATATTCACTGCCATGTGCCTTGGATAGGCTGATGGATGCGCGGGGATTGTGCAGGGCGCAAGGGGCTGCTGATGGTTCCGGCCAGAGAAAAGGGGGTTGGGGGGAAGGCGGAATGCAGAAAGCAGAAAGCGGCAAGCTTGAAGAGCTGGGAAGATGCGCCTGCGAGTTGAGGAGTTTGCGCCGGGCGGCCCTTGTTCCTAGCCGGTGCTACTGCACATCATGCCTGCCAATTTCGCCGTGTTTGATTGGCTTGGTGGCTGCTTACCTAATTCGCCAAACCACTCGAAAACTCTACCAGCAATTTTGCAATGCTGCTGTTTCCTCTCCTCCTCCTACAATCATGAGCTTGTGATGATTTACACAAAACAAACATGATAGGAAGAGGATGAATACCGCCAAAGGCGTGCATGATCTCACTTATCGTATAAAATCTGAAGCTCACCTCTTCATCATTTCGTTTGATTCCCCAGCACGCTTGGTGCATCCTGACTCCTTTCTGACTCTTTGGAACCCAACACTGACGACTGCACACAAGGACATCCTTTTGGCAAGATAGGAGTGGAATTGAATTTTTCAAGTCATCATTGCAAGCAGAATCACCCTTGGTATAGCTCTACTGATGGCGAAACTACCGCTGAGGTTTGAGCACATGGTAACCACACCATAGAACGATCTTTTCCTGGGTGGCCCCATGACACCATATTGTTCAGGTGCTAGAAACAATCTCGTGCTACAAATTTGTTATGAAGATGTGAAGGACCAGAACAGATTTCTAGCTACACTGCCCGGTTTGCAGCCATGCGTGCCGTTTAGGAAGTTACCCCAGGAGCCCTCTTCGAAGGTGAGCACTTAAACCGTGATTCTTATAATGATGCTGGGGAAAGGCGGTCCTCTCTATCAATTCTTTTGGAGATAATGTAGTACGTCTTGTGGACAAGCGCATAAAGCCATACTCTTGATGATGCACTTGGAAAGCAGGACACGAATTCAAAGTCGTATTATGTATCTACCCAGAACACTGGAGGACATTGACGATTCTTGAGCCGCAGCTGTGGCCCCTCTGTGCGGACTGCCCCTGTCCCTTCCAGGCTTGGACAGGCTCCACAGGGCTGAACAGCGCTTGGTTCTGGCGTCATAGCTAGTCCAATCCCCCGTCGGGCAGTCAGGCAGTTTGGGCAGTCCTGCCAATGAGTGCCAACGAGTGGCGATGGGTGATCGACTGCCTGTCAGAAGCTCGGGATTGTGCATCTGCAATCTGCATCTGCAACTTCGTTAGCGCCCCTTGAAGCTGACACCGTCACTGCTTTGAGATTTTCATGTCTGGCCTACCAAACCAGCGTGCAAGGCTCGCCTGTTCCTCTGACCTTCCGCTACCCAAACCCAATTCGACCCCTGACCTCCCTCGCCGTGCCCTCCTCTGACCACGGCGCTCAGTTCTGGCAGGACATGTGGCATCCCCCTGACGTAACGTAACCTGTCTGTCTCGAAGACTGGCGGCGGCATCCAGCTGAAAGCATTCCCGACCGCCGACTGGGCATGGATCCCAACTATCCCAACTCGGCCCTCTGGAGTGGCCAGGCGCCCTCCCCTGAGAAGTCGAGCCAGCTCCTGATCCGCGAATACCCTCACCGGGCCATTGCCATTGTCTCCAACGACCACGCCCTCATCTTCCGCCACAGCCCCACCACCAGCGAGTCCATCGCCAATGGCTCTCTCTCCTCCATCCCTTCTGCTCGGCCTCGCGCCGGCACGGGCATGAGCGCAACCGACAGCTTTGCCTCAAAGTGCATGGTCGAGTTCACCCAGGTCACCAGGAAAACCCTCAGCGATTACCGACCCCTGACACCGCGGCCGATATACGGGACACTGGGGCTGATATCCGTCGGACGCGATGTCTTCCTCTGTGTCATCACACACGCCTCGCGCGTATCGACATTGCGCCCCGGAGAGACCATCGAACGCATCCTGGCCGTCGAGTTCTATGGCCTCAACACCTCCGAGTACGACGATGTGTTCTCCGCCATCGATCCATACGAGCTTGAAATGTCGGACGCCGCAGCCACGTACGGGCAGCCGCTCAACAGGAGGGAAGGTGTTGAACACCCCTGCGTGGATGTACAGAAGCTTCTGAGCAATGGGAGCTTTTACTACAGCACCGATTTCGACCTGACGAACCGGCTGCAGGACAGGCCTGCGGACGCGAATACCTTCGATATTGACAACTTCGACGAGGGGTTCCTCTGGAATTCGTACATGATCAGCCCTCTTGTACAATTTCGGTCGCGGCTGATGCCACACGAAAGGGAGACGCTCGACGCATCGCGAATATTAACTTCGGCCATACGGGGATTTTGTTTGACAATAAACATCCCTCAATTGGTGGCGCCCTTGAAGCCCGCAAGGTCGGGCATGCCGTCCTATTTAACTATAATATCACGCCTTTCATGTCGACGAGCTGGAACCCGCTTCAACTCGAGAGGCATAGACGACGATGGAAATGTGGCCAATTTTGTAGAGACAGAGACAATCTACTGGAGCCCCTCAGGTGTCTTGTTCTCATACGCGCAGGTTCGCGGCTCCGTGCCTGTATTCTGGGAGCAGGCGGCTGGGCTGTTACCAGGCCAGCAGAAGATCAGCATAACGAGATCACCGGACGGCACCCAGCCGGCTTTCAATAAGCATTTCCAGGACCTCGAGCACAATTACGGCGCCGTCCATGTCGTCAATCTGCTTAGCGAGTCGAAGCCCGGCGAGGTCGAACTCAGCCAGCTCTACCGCAATGGCATACTACACTGCCCTTTGAGTCGCGCGGGTGAAAAGCATTCGAATGAGCACGCGCTCCTGAGGGGGACGGAGTACGACTTCCACGCTGAAACCAAAGGGCCGACGGGCTATGAGGCCGCTAGGGGAATACGCCGGTACATTGAGGGCTCAGCAGAAGGCTTTGCCTACTATCTCGCAGAGGAGACAGATAGCCCTGGTGAGACTGTGAATGGCACGGCTCACATCAACCGGCGTTATGTGGTTGTGCTCCAACAGGAAGGCGTCTTCAGGACAAATTGCCTTGACTGCCTGGACCGCACGAATCTGATCCAAACCCTCGTGTCGCAAATGGCTGTCGAGTCATTCCTTGGCCATCGTGAAGAACATGCTTCCTCAGACTTTTGGATGAGGCACTCGAGCCTGTGGGCTGACAATGGCGACGCTCTATCACGGATTTACGCTGGCACCGGCGCTCTGAAATCCTCCTTTACCCGTCATGGAAAGATGTCTCTGGCGGGCGCCATTGCTGACGCACGGAAGTCAGCGACCAGGTTATACATCAACAATTTCACTGACAAGCAAAGGCAAAACACCATTGACATGCTACTGGGCAGGCTCGTGGGCCAGCAACCAGTCTCACTTTACGACCCCATCAATGACTACGTCAATGCCGAGCTCAACAAGCGCAGTGCACAGTTCTCATCCACAGAGAACATCAGAATGTTAGTCGTGGTTGCTCTCATGCTTATGGCGATATACTGACCGGCCACAGCTTGGTTGGCACATTTAACCTCAATGGACGTACCCACGGCATTGATGAGGACCTGTCTGCGTGGCTGTGCCCCGAAGAAATCGGGGATACACAACCTGAGATTGTTGTAGTTGGATTTCAAGAGATTGTTGAGCTGAGCCCGCAACAGATCATGAACAGCGATCCAACCAGGAAACAACTATGGGAGCAAGCTGTGCGGGCGACTCTGAATACTCGAGCCCAAGAAATCGGCGGCGAGAAATACGTCGTCTTGCGGAGTGGACAACTTGTCGGCGCGGCATTGTGCATCTTCGTGAGACAATCCGTCCTTGCCAATATCAAAAACGTCGAAGGCTCTGTGAAGAAGACAGGAATGTCTGGCATGGCTGGCAACAAAGGTGCAGTGGCTATCAGGCTAGATTATGCCAACACTCAGATATGTTTTGTCACTGCACACTTGGCGGCCGGCTTCGCCAACTACGATGAGAGGAACAAGGACTATGCCACGATCAGCAACGGATTACGCTTCCAACGAAATAGGAGCATTGACGATCACGGTAAGGCGGGCAGCTCCTCCAGGATGGAGACCAATGGCTAACAAGGGCGAATAGATACTGTCATCTGGCTTGGTGATTTCAATTATCGAGTCGGACTAGGTTGGGAGAGAGCCATGGAACTGGTACAAAAGCGTGACTTGGAGCGGCTATATGAAAATGACCAGCTGAACCTACAAATGGTGGCTGGTTTATCATTTCCCTTCTACTCAGAAGCGAGGATCACATTCATGCCTACATACAAATTCGACATTGGAACGGATACGTATGACTCCTCTGAAAAAGCTCGCATTCCGGCCTGGACAGATCGCATCCTGCGCAAAGGCCCCAACCTCCGGCAGCTGGCATACAACTGTGCACCACTCAGATTCTCAGACCACAGGCCTGTCTATGCCCTCTTCGACTGCAACGTGAGTATCGTGGACGAGCCGCATCGAGACAGGATCAGCCGTGATATCTACCTACGACGGAAGGCAGAGGTGGGGGATGCCACAGCAAATGTCAATACCGAAGACACCGAGGATGAGGACCTGATTGGCTACGACGCTATAGAACCTGGACTGCCTCCAGCCAGTTCTGATCGCCAGAAATGGTGGTTGGACAATGGGAAACTGGCTCAGTCCTCAATCACGCCTCCAAGAGGCATGGACGGATCGACCTCGACGATTTTAAATCCCAATCGACAACCCAATCCATTTGCCCCATCGGACGAGCCCGACTGGGTCACAGTTCCGCGGGCAGACTCCAGGCTATCATCCTTCTCCAGTATATCTACGTCGCCCTACGAACACATCAACCATTCTACCTTACTGGCCTCTTCTGTCTCAAGCACCCCTCCACAAAGGAAACTGCCACCTCCTTACGACCCATTAGCTCTGCCTGCCAGAGTAGGAAGACTGGCCCTGAATGAAGAACAAAACACACTACAATTCAAAAAGTTAGACACACCGCCAGCACCGCCACCAGCTAGAAAACCATTGACGCAGACACCATCTTTCCCTCCGCCGCCCAATCAGACTCCTGTCCCCGGTATCATCAATCAAGTGAGAAAACAGGCACCGATCCCACCGCCGCCCCGGTCAGCTTCCACGGTCTCCGCATCGTCTCAAAAGACAGCCAAAGGCCCGCCGCCGGTTGCCAGGAAGCCAGCGCACCTGCTTTCCACCTCGCCAACTGGGCCAGATCTAGAAACGTCGCCTTCTACTGAAACCAAAGCCAAACCCATACCGCCTCGACGGCCCTCAAGCAGCGTGCAAAACGTGTCCCGCGCAGCCATACGCGACAGCCTGCATCGCACCGCGTCCGCAAGAGAGTCTTACAATCGCAATCATGAGCAACCGCCGATGCCTCCGCCTCGCAGGGCGGGCACTTCTTCCGCAGCGTCTGGCGCCCTTGGCTGGGCTCCGCCTGGCGCTGTAGGCCTGGTCGGATTGTCCAAGGAGGGCCGCCCGACATTGCCGACTAGGAAGCCGGTACCGGGCACGATCTCCCCGACCAGCTCATCAGGTCGGTCAGCCCCTATACCCGCTCCAAAGAAGCCAGCCTTGAACGCCAGGAGTCCTGTGGTGGATCTTCTGGGCGACGATGGAGCCGCTGCTGGGGGCTGGGAAGCTCTGAAGCCTTCTTAGTGGGGGTGGAAGGGTTGACCGGGCACACAGCAGCGAACTCCAATGGGTACAAGGACGGTCTCATGGGTTCAAAGTCATTTTGCACCTGGGAGACCTCAATAGGGATATTTGAAGGGTCAAGAAGAGCTCCGCCTCTTAATTTGAGGAGCACAATGAGCCTTGACCTAGGCATTGATTCAAGTGTAGCAAACGCTGGCATCATTAGATGTAGATAATACAACAAAAAGCCCCTTAATCAGGGTGCTAGACAAGGTCAGAGACAGACCCTCGAGCTAGAGCATCTTGAAGGGCCCGGGCAGCCTGAGTGGCTTGTGGACATTGTTGGGACTGACTGTGGAGCAAGGGAAGTACAAGACATATCACCCAGCATCAGGGTCATGAAAACAAGCTCCAAGTACCCACTATCGGGCTTGAGTTGTCTAATGATAGTATGAGGTACCTGGGAGTGCAGGTTGCATAAGACACAGATGAGAATGAAAGTCCAGCCTCCCCTGTGAAGTATTACTGAACAGGGGTACCCTGACCGTTGCATGTATTCTTATCTTATCACCGATCTGATCTTGGAAGCCAAAAAAGTTTCCCAGACTACTGGTAAAGCGACTACCCTCGTTCTCGACAATTTACAACATTCACACCAATTAGAGTCCAAAATGGCGCCTACGAGACCGTCGAAGAAGGCAAAAGCCAAGAACCGAAGTCACCCCAAAAAGTCGACACCAGCATCCACGAAACCAGCAAAACAGCTCCTCGCCGAAGCGACCGCACTCCTCGAGCAGGGCGATGCGCCGGGCGCAGTAACCACGGCGCGCCAGGCCCTCGACGCGGCCCTCGAGAACGACGACACGCGCACGTGCGCGGCGCACATGCTGCTGGGCGAAATCAATGTAGAACTAGGCGAGATCGACACTGCAAGGGGCCACTTCCTCGACGCCGCGCAGCTGGACGAGGACGGCTCGCTGACCGAGGAGCTGGGCGGCGGGCCGGAGAAGTTCAACTGGCTGGCGCAGCTGTCGGAGGAGGGCGGCGCGGACTCGGTGCAGTGGTTCGAGCGGGCGGCGGCGTGCCTGCGGGCGCAGATCCAGGTGCTCAACGACGCGGCGGCCGAGGCGCGGCGGAAGGGCAGCGCGCGGGGCACGGCGGAGCGGGAGATCGAGGCGGCGGCCACGGAGAAGAAGCACAAGCTGTCCGAGACGCTGTGCGCCGTCGCCGAGGTGTACATGACGGACCTGTCGTGGGAGGAGGACGCCGAGGCGCGGTGCGAGGCGCTCATCACTGAGGCCACGATGCTGGCGCCCGAGCTGCCTGACGCGTGGCAGACGGTCGCGAACGTGAGGGTCAGCCAGAGCAGGACCGACGACGCGGTGGCGGCGCTGGAGAGGAGTATGGCGCTGTGGACAGACCTGGAGCCCGAGGACCCCGGGGTGCCTCCGTTCCCGTCCAGGGTGAGCCTCACAAGGCTGTTGATTGAGTGCGACTTGCAACAAAAGGCGGTTGACGTGTGCGAGAGGCTGGTGTTGGACGATGACGGGAGTGTGGAGGCCTGGTATCTCGGTGGGATGGCGCATTATACTCTGGGCGAGAAGGGCAAATCGGAAGCGAACGACACAAAGAACGGTGACAATACCTCAGAAGCAAAGGATGGCTGGAAGAAGGAGTGGGTCAGAGCACGGCAGTGGTTGTCACAATGTCTGCTACTGTTCGAGGCTCAGGAGTACGAGGACGAGAGGCTGGGGGAGCACGCCAAGGAGCTGCTCTCTACGGTCAACGCAGAGGTGGGCGATCTCCCGGACGAGGAGGATGAAGATGAAGATGGCGCCGGTTGGGAGGATGTTGATGAAGACGGCGATGAGGATCATGAGATGGACCAATCTTGACCGGCGATACCACACTGGAAGATTCAGGGCAGATGAATATCAACGAACCACATTTATAAGACTCTTTGGCTTGAAGGGCAGCGCCTCATAGACGCTGTCACTGGTCCGTTAGAAGCTGAGAGTCTACTGAGCCCACTTGTCTGAGAGACTTCAATGGCCAATATTGCTGAGGAAATATTCATTGGGAGGACATCAATACATCCGTCTTCCTGCTCCAACAACCATTCCCATGATATACATAATACTCGTGGCGTATGTCACAGTAAATGATGCAGATAATATATTCTTGCACAAAGCTTCATCATACCAACAGCTGATTGCCTGTCCCTGAGAGGACCCGGCGCTCTCTCGAGACCTTGTTACCCACCTGTTGGTAAATCGTGATGGTCAAATGCCAGCAGCATCATGGTTGTACTGTTCTCTTGCGAGACAGTGGCATCTCAATCTAAAGTTTCTGATGCAACGGATCCAAGACTGTCATCGCTGAGACGGAGAGGTCTATCAGTATCCAGCATCCCAGGTTGTTTATGTGGTGATGAACGTCATCATACTATGGCTCTTGTATAGGTTTCCCCTGTCGCCATCCTTCGGAGGAGCAATGGCTAGAGTCTTTCACTGATACAGCAAGTATCAAACCAGCCGAAAGTCTTTGGGATTCAAACAATCCCAAAGCGTTTGCGCGTTGCAGGACTCATAAAAAGTTCAGGCCAAGCCGAGATTCGAACGTTGACCTCCTGAACGTCAGTTGAAGGCATTACCAGCCTCGTTGCCCACGGTGCGAAATCAGTCCAGCATAAAAGCCCAAAAAATGATACGCCCTGCCAACTTGTGTTCTACAGCGCGGCCCCCTTTCGAGTCGTGGCTATTTATTTTCAGTGTGATCAACCTAGGGCTGGGTACGGTTGGCACTGGGTATGGAGATCATGGGATTTAAGCACAGTTTCTTCATATGCTGTCAGCGGTGTTACCACTCGGCCAACTTGCCCCTCGCTGTACTACCTCACTCGGTTGAGAATGGGAGATTCGGCCAGATTATAAGCTTGGATGAAGGTCAAGTGGCCTCCAGTGAATGCTAGTGCCCTGCTGCTGGAGTTGAGGTCACCAAGGACGACACCGAGGGCCGCAGGCGCCCCCTGCCCCCTTCCAGCGTGTGCCCCTTGCCCTCGACTCCTGCCAAAGCACCAGAACCAATCTCAACTCAACAACCTTGATAACCTTGTGCCATATGATTACCCATCCAGGGGTCGTCCTTCACAGCCTTTCAAATACCCACGTAATCCCTGGTCGATGTGCCCGTAAGGGCAACGGATACGCAGAGAAGCCAGCTTCTCATCCATCACTCAAGTAGTCATGCGCATGAGAGTGCGACAACAATCCGGAACAAAGCTTCCGGTACAAGCAGCACCATAGGGGATTGAACAGTGGAAATCGCCGTACTCACTGATTGTCATTTTCATCTCATGAAGCTGATACTTTGAGCTTCGCCAGGTCCTCTGCTGGCGCATCATCGTCGCCATCATCTATCTCCTCACCCTTCGCGAGACCGCTCTCCCAGAGCTGCCTGCCCGACATCCTGGCGGGTTCTTTTATCCTGGCCTTCTTCATCTCGGCTAACCTTTCCTCTTCCTCCTTCTGCCTCTGCTCCTCCATCTCCTTTATAAAGCCCTCCCTCCAGCTAAGGAACGACTCCCTCGTCACTGCAGTCCCTTGGAACTTCTCATTTTCCTTCCTCTCCGCCTCCAGGGCCGCCTCCTCATTCACCTTCATTTGGTCCTCTCGCGCCTTTATGGCCACCTGCTCAGCCTCCTCCTTCACTGTCGTGACGAGTGTGAACACCATGGCCATGCCCAGATTCTCTTCGATCACTGGCTCAAGGCTCTTGAGAAGGTCGTCCTTGGCATCCGCGATGTTGAACAGAGGGTGCTTGTTCTCGCCATCCTCCGCGGAGAGATCGAGGTGCGGGGCCTTGTCCGGGTAGTCCTCTGGATAGCGCACTGTGAGCGCTATCACGGGCTGCTCGTTTTCTTCGTCATCGGGAATGTCGAGAGTAATCTTTATTCGGTATTCTGAATCGGAAATGTCTAGGAGGCCATGTCAGCGCATGTGCACTCGCGGCATGTACAGACATGTAAATATTACCTGTGATTTCATCTGGGAAAATTGAGTCAAGCACCTCGCGCTCCTCTATTTGCTCTTCGCGGCCCATCTTGTGTGTTCTGCCTCTAAATAAAAAGGGGAGTGGGCAGATTGTGGCACGTCAAATTAATTGCACTCAAACCTTACGAGGATGTAGTTGAAGAGTCGAGGCTGAATTGACATACGGGTACAAGTAGTGGGGTACTGGGCCCGTTATCGAGGGGGAGCTTAAGGACGATAAGAGCACACCGCCCAAAAGTAGTGAGCAGGGGTCTCGACGGCAGAATCCGATCTCCCTAGAAAATTTCCATCAGCCTTGGACAGCCCGGCCCAGATCCCCATCCAGTCCATCCACTTAGACCACTGACACCGGCACGCAACAATGGCAACTAAAAGCGCAAAAGCTGGCGACAAACGCAAGGCGGCCGAGGCCCCTGAGAAGAAAGTGAAGAAGTTCGAAGTGAAGAAAGAAGGACCCAACTCGACAAGGAAGCTTTTCAAAAACGAGGATGCCTCAGACGACAGCAGCGACGACGACTTGTCCGATAGAGAGGATGGTGGTGCCGAGCTTCCTGCAAAGAAGAAGTCGAAGCAGGCCAAAGGATCAGAGAAACCTGAAAGCAACGACTTGACGGACAAGAAGCACGAGCGAAGTAGGTCCTACCTTGACGCTTTGGTTTGCATCTTTCGGTTCTAATGAATTCATGTCAGGTGGCGAAACGTCGAGAGAATCACACATCAAACAGAAGCAGCTGGCCAAGGAGCGGAAGGCTTCTCGCCCTCTTGCTGACGAGCTGCAGAGAGCCAAGAAGATCTGGGAGCGACTACGACGAAAGTCCCATGTGCCAAAGGAAGAGAGGCAGCAATTGGTTGACGAATTGTTCGAAATCATCACTGGTCGTGTCAAGGAATTCGTTCTTAAGCATGACGCCGTGCGTGCTGTTCAGACTGCCCTCAAATACGCGAAGACGGAACAGCGCAAAACGATTACACAAGAGCTTCAGGGAACCTATGCCCAGCTGGCCGAGAGCAGATATGCCAAGTTCCTCATTGGCAAGATGCTGGTCCAGAACGATCCAGAAATCCGGGACATGATCATCCCTGAGTTCTACGGCAAGGTCAGGAAGCTCATCAACCACCCCGAGGCAGGCTGGATCCTCGACGACATCTACCGTGGTGTTGCGACCAAGGAGCAGAAAGCAATCATACTGCGTGAGTGGTATGGTCCTGAATTCTCACTTTTCAGGAAGGACGGCGACAAGACCGAAACCGCCGAATTGACCCAGATCCTGGAGGAGAACCCCGAAAAACGCGGCCCCATCATCAAGCATCTGCTGGGCATGATCGACCAGCTGGTCCAGAAAAAGATGAACGGCTTCACCATGCTTCACGACGCTATGTTGCAGTGCTTCTTGAACCTGAAGGCCGGCAGTGAGGAGCAGACAGAATTTGTGCAGAAGATCAAGGACGACGAATCAGGAGACCTCCTGAAGAATATGGCTTTCACCAAATCCGGTTCAAGACTCGCCTGTCTTCTCCTCGCTCACGGGAATGCCAAGGACAGGAAGCAGTATCTTAGGCTCTACAAGGACACCTACGAAGCCATGGCTGGCGATCAGTTCGGGCACCGGATTATACTAACAGCCTACGATGTGGTAGACGACACTGTGCTCACGTCCAAGACGATATTTCCCGAGGTTCTGGGCAAGAATGAGGAGAAACATAACGTCATCTTCGGCGCCAACGAGCTCAATGCGAGGATCACCCTTCTCTACCCGTTCGAGGGCACCTCCAAGGCATTGTTCCCTTTGAGCCACCAGGGAGACCTGGACATCCTCAATGAGATCCACGAGATCCGGCAGTCCACCAGCAAGAAGGATGCCGAGGTACGGCGCAAGGAGTTGGTCACCGCAATGTCCCCAGCTTTGTTAGAAGCTGTCGCGACGTCCGCCAAAGACCTTGTGTCGACCTCATTCGGCAGCCAGTTTGTGGCAGATGTGCTACTAGGCGCAGTTGGAGACAAGACCTCGGCCTTGCAGGCAGTCGCTGAGGCAGCAGCAGGAAATCCGTCAGCGTCAGAAGACGCTGAAGAGATCTATTCTTCAGCATACCCTCATCCAGCGCAGACGGCTTGGGCGGAGAGGATGTACAAGACGCTAATCCAGGGTGGGCGTTTTGACAAAGCAACCAAGAGTATCAAGCTGGTAGAGCCACCTCTGGACTTCGCAAACATCCTGTACCCCGTCATCAAGGACCACATAGTGGCTTGGTCCACCGGGCGAAGCTCCTTCGTTATCGTGGCCCTGCTGGAATCGGAGAGCTTCTCCCAGAAGGAGAAGATCAGAAAGGTACTCAAGAAGAACAGGGCGGAGCTCGAAAAGGCAGCAACCACTCCTGTAATCAAACCTGATGCGGGGAACGACGCCGAGAAACAGGGAGCAGGCAAGCAAAAGAAGGGTCGACAAGGGAAGAAGCCGCCAGCAGCTGGAAACTCAGGGTCAAGGATACTGCTCGAGAAGCTGTGAAACTTTATCGCTATAGATCCAGAGCGGCGACCGCATATGCAGGGGTAGTTGGCAGGAAATCATATACTAAAGCGGCCTCCATCCCAACTACCATAAGGACACGCATGAACGGGAACCGGCCGAGAGAGTGCGGGAATTGGCGAACCACAGAGGGCCGAGCTTCTGACTCGGGGCGGCTCGTCACACTGGTTCGAAAACTGACCCCGCGATGTAACCGTGACGGCAAGGCATTCCGAGAAAGGGATGGGTTGAGGCTGAAGACTGGGGCATGGTTCACCCATGTTCGATCTGGCTAGATCAGATCTTGACAGCCCGCGGAGGGGATCGCAGGGACCGGGGGGATGGGCGAACAGACAGACCCGGGCCTGGGGGAATGAAACCACGATATGCGTATCATCCACCCTGCAGCGAACCGTGGAACTGGAGGCAGATCATGGATTTAATTGGCTGCTCGGCTGAATAGAGACTCGTGATAATACCCTTTTTGAGAGTGTCAGTCGCGAGCTAGTCTCCCTGTCACCGGCATGAGCCTAAACATACTTCCAAAATGAGATCTCTGGGGAACAGGGCCGCACCCGTGCCAGATCTCCTGCATCTGCAGGTGACACGATTTGAGATGGGTGACTGACGTGTAGGCCAAGCTCGGTATTTGATGGCTCGGATTGTCCGCTTTCGAAACATGTGAGCTTCAGCAAATACACAGCCGTTCCGAACCGAAGGGACCGACAGGACGTCTACCAAAGATTCAACCCCAGTCGAATGCCGTCTGATCAAGGATGGACTGCCAAAGAGAGCACAGAGGGGTCCAGAGCATCGTGTTGAGCCTCCCGGTAGAAGTACGCGGCATGACGCCCAGGCAAGAAGATTGGTCCCTCTGGTGGACGCTTCCCTCTGATGTCCATGGCCATTCGTCTCTACTATGAGGCAGCCGGGCTTTGAATTGAATTGATCTTCGAACTGACCCGTGGATGAACCTGTCTTGGGATCCTCCTCAATTGGGCGAACATCTGATATCTGTCGTTTCGTCACTTCTTCTTTGGGACCGCGTCGCGATTCTTCATGACTGATTGTATGTCATCGTCACGCTTCATTGGGAGCTCCCTTGCACCGCCCTCTCTGCTCCAACACCTCGACCTCGAGGGCTGCTGGTGTCGTCCCTTATAAGACTCGTCCACCATCGCGCACCTTCCCATCGTCGCCACCAAGAACCTCGCCTCGTCGCGATCCAAGCAGCACACGTCGACAATGGGTCCGTCCTTGCTTCTTCCTCGCAGGCTGTCCGCGGTGGACTTTGAGTGCGCGCCTGGCTACCGATACTATGCGTGCTCAGTAAACAATTTTATGGGCTGCTGCTCTTTCGACCCTTGCGGGTTGCCAAATGGGTGCCCTTCCGAAAACCGACCGGGGTTTTCAACGTCATCCAGCGCGCCGGTGGTAACACCAGAGCCAACAGCACGCCCATTCTCCACGAACGCGGCGTCCTTCACAAATCTGTCGACCTCTCGGACAGTCACTGTCATCGTCCCCACGACAAATCTACCCTCACCGACAACAACAACAACCGCCACCATCTCCGCCATCGTCTCCTTAACTCCTTCCTCATCACCAAGCTCGTCATCATCCGCCTCATCCTCATCCTCCTCCAAGCAAATCAACCCAGTTGGGCTCGTAGTCGGCCTTACCGTCGGCTTCACAGTCCTCGCCCTCATGATTGCCGTCGTCATCTTTCTGCTCTGGCGGCACCGACAGACACAGGACGTCGGCGACGAGGAGCCCATCCTTCCGATGAGAAGCCTAAGAGCCACGGCGTTCTACCTGCCGCGGAAACAACAGTCCAACTCCCTCGTCCTGGCGTCGTCCAACACCGACAAGCCAACACCACCGGCCCCGACGTCCTCACGGCCGTGGCGCGAGTCCTTCGCCGAGGCGGGCCTGTCAGACAAGGCGCCCAGCCCCCGGACCACCAACACGGCCGCGCCGGCCCCGACGGTATGGCGGCACGCCCGCGAGGCTGCGCTGAACCGCGCGCTGGGGAATTCGACTGAGATTAGGGGCGGGACGTCAGGAGAGCCCGCGGCAGCCGGGGCAAAACAACAGGGCGCACAGCCGAACAGCAGGTCGGCGTCGCCCGTGGACTCGATCTTCGACGTCTCCCAGAGGCGGACAACGGCGGAGATAGACGCCTCTTGGGCCATTTTTAGGGAAGGGCCCGCGGCGTTCCACGGGCTCTCTGCGCCACCTCGGAGTCGCGATGGCTCACGGCCTGGCTCGAATAGTAACCAAGGGGGATGAGGAGTCCGTGGATGGTGTATGTGGAGGATTGGGACTGGAGGGAGTGACAGGCCCTTGATGACACATCGTGTGGACGAATAGATTGGGCGTTAAGCATTGTCTGGAGTAAAGGTGTTGTGGTAGGGAGAGTGTTTTGCTATGAGGAAGGGGCGAGGCCCAGATGCCTGCTGTAACGTTCCTCGTTCGGAACTGCAAACTTGTGCAGGCGTTGGATTTGATACCAGGGAAAAGGGACAAGGCAACCAAGATACCTAATCGAGCCATTGAGCCGCATCTCTTCAGGGTTGCTGCCATATGCGATTTAAAAAAAAGAATTATACCCACATTCCATGAACAGTTGAACAGTGACTGGTTGAAATGAGAGACTCCCGGAGTCAGTCACACAAGACTGGTATTAGTGAACGGTGGTCTAAAGGAAATATATCATTCTTGGAATTGAAGCAGCTTGCGCAGGATAGAATCAGCAATGACGGATCACATGAGCAACTACAAATGCCAGTCAGCACGCATCTGAGTTGTGAATGTCGCGATAGATTCTTCTTTTGCGATGCTCTGGGATACTGATCGAGGGTCCATTTTGGTCTTCTCCCGTCTCCGCCTCGTCTCGGGGTATAGAACATAACTGGAAGAGAAAATTAAGGAAATAATACAAGCGCAAATGATTTGATCCACCCTCACCTATGACGCCGGCCAATGCTTCAAACTCAAGCAGAGCTCGCTGTCAATCAGTCTAGCTGCTCTTTTGCCCCCTTACCGTAACCGTAGCCTTTTTTGTTTCGCTCTTGTCGTCTAGATTGCCAATCCCCTCGGCCACCTTTCCCACACGTTGCCCTACCTTGCTGGATTCTGTCCAACAGCAGATCCATCCTGCCTGCGAGGCCGCTTCTCGTCACGTCGTGGTCTCCCGTGTCTTAGGTGGTGGTGTGACTTCGCCTAGCCCTTAGAAGCGATACCAGATGTCGTCGCAAGCGTAGTCGCAGGTAAGCTCGTTTGTCCGCTCACCCTTGCAGCTTAGCCATCTGGTCGAGCAGGTCTTGGAGGACGTCGTCGTCGATCTTGTTCGCGATGGACGGGATCAGGGTCTTGGCCTCCTCAGCGCTGTCGCAACAGAGCGAACCTAGAAAACCGGGCATCAGCACACGTGTTCCTCCGTCGGAATCCCCCCCTGCGACGTCCGTGAATCAAAAGCCGGTCAGCTCCATACCGATCTGCGCCCGCTCGAACTTGTTCAGGTTCTTGTGGGAGCTGAGCAGGCGCTCGACGGCCTCGACGTTCTCCTTCTGCTTGAAGCGCGCAAAGGCGTCGAGGTAGTCGACGGTCTGGGCGAGGATCTCGGTCTCCTGGAAGCCCTTGCGGTCGTTGCGCCGCTTCGCGACGAGCGCGTTGATAACGAGCGACGCCTCGGACAGCGTCAGCGTGTCGACGTCCTGGAACTCGCCGAGGATCACGTCCGTGCTGACGTCCTCGTCGCCCGGGGGCAGGGGCTTGGGCCGCGACGTCTGCTGGCGGCGGGGTCGGGCGTGCTGGTCCATAGCGGCGGTCGGGACGGGCGCTTGCGGTTTCTGATCGGTGTGGAGTGGGAAAGGGAGTAAAGGTCGGTGGATGGGAGGGGGTGGAGACCCTTGGTGCCCGAGAGGTGGGAGGATGTGTCACTCAGGACAGCGGTAACTTGATTGCTAATGCTAAATGTGACGATAGACGGCTCGTGAGGTATCGTCTACTTGTTCAGCGTGGCCGCATTTGGCTTGTTGATGGGTGTCTTTGATTCGAGATTGGAGAAATAAGAGCAGGGTGGAAAATGGGAATTTGAGGCTCAAAGCGGGAGGCCATTTTAGCGTGCTTTCAGTGAATGCCAGGTACCCAGAGAGAGGTACCACGCCTGGAGTCTCACCCGTGGAAATACAGCAGGATAAGCACTCGCATTGTCTCAACACTGGCACCCTCTCTCTCATCCTCCGACCATTTGTTCTCATATGAGCACACAGTGACATACCGAAGTGTTCAGGGGCACCCTTTTTTCTTCGACCTGTGTGAATATCTTCCTCAAGAGAGCAGTCAAGATCCCACTTCTAGGAAAACAGCTGTCCCCCTTTCGTGAGCCAGCTGTCCAGAAGCCTCCTTCACATGCTCGGGGTTGACTGGGGACCCGTTCGCCCAATATGTGAGCATCTCATAGATGAATTCTGCTCTCCGCCACTAACTGAGGATGCTTAGGACCGTCTTTGCTCTCATGATCATCAACAAGGCAGGTGGCCTCATCTTCAACCGGACATTCCAAGAGGGCGGGCTGAACCAGCTCAGCTCAAACGACTACCTGGTCATAGCAGGAACCTTCCACGGGTATGGGGACTGGACCTCCTGACCACACCGAGACACGCTCACTGACAGTGCGCACGCGTAACAGTGTCCACGCCATCACATCCCGCCTCAATCCCGTCAAGCAACCGCCGCTACCTCCGTCTGCAAACGGGATCCCCACTCGGCCAGAGCCCGCATCCGGGCTTGAAGTCATGGAGACGGAGAACTTCCGCCTGCAGTGCTTCAACACCATGACGGGCACCAAGTTCCTCCTGTACACCGACAACACCCAGGCGAACGTGGATGTGACCACGAGGCGGATCTACGAGCTGTACTCGGACTACGTCATGAAGAACCCTTTCTATCAGCTGGAGATGCCCATTCGCTGTGAGATGTTTGACCGGAAACTGAACTCCTATATCAGAGAGATCAACAACCGGTAATGCCGGGCAGGTTGTCAGGCTAGAGTGGAGGCGGCGAATGCGACGGGAGACGGCGTTGGTGGAGTTTATGATATGCGGCATTAGAGCTTTGGTATCAAGCCAAATTTGAGTTAGAATACCCTTGAGGAAATTAATTCTCATTCGTGTCTACTCTTGTACATCGTGTCGTAACGACACTATGCCACCGGGCA
This sequence comes from Diaporthe citrichinensis, assembly GCA_014872995.1. Taxonomy (NCBI): domain Eukaryota; kingdom Fungi; phylum Ascomycota; class Sordariomycetes; order Diaporthales; family Diaporthaceae; genus Diaporthe; species Diaporthe citrichinensis. The sequence continues at coordinate 682,193 of JADAZR010000003.1, forward strand.
CAGACGAGGATCCATTTGTCAGCTCATTCGCTGCTGTCTACGTCTCGTGTCGGTCGGCTCATGATCTAACCACCCGTTCTCTATGCAAGTCCAATTCTGATGACAGAGGCGGATCAGGAGGTGTCCATCTTATCGCCACTCTTGTCTCCGTCCTTCTTCTCGTCCTTGGAACCTGAGCCACTCCCGCTTCCACTCGGCTCGCCATTCTTGTCCAGGAGGGGCTTTGATGACTCGTCCTCCTCTTTCACCGAGTCCAGCGATGCCTTCTGCGCCGCGTCGGCCTCCTCCCGTGCTTGCCTGTCTCTCCGGGCCTGCTCCTCCTCCATAGACATACGCAGCGCAAGCGCCAGTTCAGGGTCGTTGTTGGGGTCAAAGCCGAACTCCCCAAAGTCACCGCCGCCTTCGCCGCTAGCTCCGGCACCACCTGCCGCGCCCTCTCCGTGCATTATGGGCGAGCTGACAAGCTGGTCGCTGAGGAGACCGGTGCCTGCGGGGATGGTGACGAGGTGGGAGCCCTCGCCCGACTTTACGTGCTCGTTGAACTTGGTAAGCTTCTCGTGTGTCTCGCTGCCCTCCAGCTCGCCGAACAAGACAAAGTCAACCGAGGTGTTGACCTTCTTGAGCTTTTTGGCCAGGGTCGTGAGGGTCTTCTCCGAGTCTTTGGTGGGCGAGCAGACGAAGGCGACGATGCGTTGCCGTTGGGTCTTGTTTTGTCGGTGCTTCAATGCGAGCTGTGATCCATTTCGGTTAGTTCAACTCTTTGAGAGTCTCGGCCGAAGTCGAGCTGGAGCAGGGGCGGGGGTGAAGTATGTGGCACATACACTTGCGACTTGAATTCCTGTTGCCAGGTTGGCCTCCCCGCCGATTTTCTTCTGCGTCCTGTGCAGACCCTCGAGGATTCGACCTTGCTCCGTGGTCAATGTGCTGAGCACCTCGGGCCCCTTGCCACCCATGCTCATGAGGCCGACCGAGGACTCCGGGTTGCTCGTCGTGATGGATTGGAAGAGGATATTGACGGCGTCCCGTTGCGCACCGAATCGGTTGGGGGCATAGTCTCCGTTGCGACTGCTTTCGCTGTTGTCGACAACGATCATAACCGCTTCGAGAACCATCTTGACTATGTGTCCGGCGAGAGATCACCGCCGAGGTCTGGGAATGGGTGAGGTTGGTAGTTGAAAGTCTCTCGGTGGCAATACGTCTGCGAATGGGGCCGAAATTCAATGATGGACGTCGCGGTAGGTGATGAGCGCAAGGAAAGGTTCGGGGGTTTGTGATAGGATGCGGTTCGGGGTAGAGAAGGAAGCTGGCTACCTTAGTATCAATTCGTAAGTCGGGCTACAGCCTACAGGGCTGGCTGGCGTCACAGGCGTCGGCAGGCAGTGACAACCAAGCTCGAGCCCCACATTTCCTCTTAGCGCCCCAGCTCCCCTGTCTGTTCTGCAATGCGGGTTAGAGCTGAAGCTCCACGCCTTTTGTTTACTTTGTTTCCTAGTCCAGCATCTCGACCCCGATCCGCAATTGCATCAACACTACAAACATTCCGGCCAAACCCGCATAACTTCCTTCCCGTTGTTTCATTACTGCGCACTCAAATTTGAGGGTTCTGATAAAATGACACCCTCTCGACGCACAAAGGGGCAGTCGGGTGAGTCTGCGCCCGCCGCTGGCTGGGTCGAGAACGCGCATGGCGCGCCGGAACAGACGATCGCGACAAAGGCGAGCAGCTCTTCTGCTGCTCAGGAGAGCCCACGCAAGAAGCAGACCACGGGAATCTCAATAAGCCAAAAACAGGCGCTTGTCGACAACCTCCAGCTCGAGAGTATGTAGTCGCGTCCTACAATCACCGCGCTCAGGGGGACGATTCTAACGCGTCAATAGTCACGGAACGCGCCCGGAAGCTTCGTGCGCAGTACAATCTCCAGGCCCAAGGTCTTCGGACACGTATCGAAATTCGCGTTAATCGCATTCCCCTGGCGTTGAGGAAATCGAAGATGGGGGAGCTGGCAGACAAACATAAGAATGGTCAGCATCCTCAAATGTCGAAGCCCACCCCTTCCGCTTTCCTATCTTCAGTCTCCCGTCCACCGCCAGTGCCGGCAAAAGACACCCCTGGGTCTCGCCCAATCTCTCAAGCGACCTCTCACACTACCACCACTACTACCGCCGCCACCACAACTAAACGCGGGCCTGGACGACCACCCAAACGGACTAGGTACAGGACTTTCTCTTTATCGGCGTTTTGAATGCGTGCTGACCTGGACAGTGATCAAATATCGGGGGCTGGCAAGGAGAACGAAAATGAGTCCGCAGAGCTAGAGCAGCCCAAGAAAAGGACTCGCGGTCATCCGCCCCCTCCTGCGGAATCAGCCAAGGCGTCTAGGGTGCTGTCGCCGGCATCGTCTAATATTCGCACCCTTCCTCGCACCACACCTGGTGGCAAGTCTTTCATGTCACGACCTGGGCTAAACACTGTGGCTGGTCCATCCTCGCCGACAAAACAGCACAGCTCGTCCAACCTCTTCAGTAACCTCGCAGAGAAGGCTCGGTCAACACGCACAGCTGCCACGGGACGGAAGCAGACTGCGTCTACCTCCACAGCTGCAAGTTCAACTGGGGGATCGGCAAGAGGGAGGAAACCAGCGACCGGTGCGACCGCGAGTGCAACGGCATCCAAGACGGCGCGGAGAGTTAGCGGCATCAGCGAGTCTAGTGAGAGCAGCACGTCGACGGTCGTCAAGAAGGGTACGGGAAGAGCGGCCCAGGCTGCGACGAAGGAGACGGCGCCCGCACCGGCCACGAAACGAACAGTGATGGGCACGATCAGGAGAGGCGTTGCTGGAGCTGGGACGACGAAGAAAGCCGCAGCTGCGAAATCGACAAAAACGCCCGCTTCCACAGCCACAGGTAGAGTTCTAAGGAATAGAAGTTGAGCACATCGGACACCAAGTCGCGCAGGCAGGAGAAACGGATGGTACCACAGAGGAGTCACTTTTTTTCGGTGTCGTGGAATGATCTGGGATAGCGGGGTGTTCAGGAGGGCGTTGCATCATTGGAATTGTTTAAGGCTATTGCGGCAGTCTGGCCTGCTTTTCGAGTGCCTGTCTTTAGTCCCCAGCAAGTATCACACAAGACCGTCACCGGCCGTGCTCATCAAGATAATGTAGTGCGCGTGCGTGTCTGCATGGCGAACTCGTTGGATTTCGCTCCCCTCCCACCCCTGTCGTGATTGACCATCTCTTACTCCTGCTCCAGCCTCTAGGCAGCGCTTGCCGACTTCTTCTTCTTGTCATCCACAAACTCGATGTTGTCCTCGGGTATCTGCTTGTACTTCTCATTCAGGAAGTCCTCGATCTCGTCGCTCACGTCGCCCTGCACCACGATCTCCTCGCCTCCGGACGGGGTCTTGGTGACGCTGGAACCGGTGGCGAACTTCTTGCCGAACTCCTTGGCGACCTTCTTGAGGTCGAGGTCGAAGGCCTCGAGCCCCGAGACGGCCGTGACGTACTTGCGCTTGTTGCGCTCGATTCGCTTGATGGTGACGACGCTCGCGGCGCGCTTGTCGGCCTGCTTCTGCTCGGCGGCCTCGGCCTTGGCCGTCTTCTTCAGGGCGTCCTTCTCGGCGCGCTTCTGGGCCTCGACCGAGAGGTTGGCTGTGGAGGCTGCTAGGGCTTCTGTGTGTTGGGGGTCGGGATGGTCAGATTGTCTGTTGTATGAATGTGTAGAGCAACGCGGGGCCAAAGCAGAGGAGTGAATTCTCGTACCAGGTGACCATATTGTCTCGTACAGGTCCTTGTGGTTCTTCTGGAGCCACTCCTGGCATTTCTTTACGGTGCCTCCATACTCGCAGTACTCTGGGGGAAGGGTGCAGACTATTGTGCATTATGTTAGCCACGGATGGTGGGGGGCCATATATGGAGGGGGGACAGAGAGGTGGGCGGCATTGAACGTACCACCGCAATACAGTACGCTCAAAGCTTGTGGCTCAGCCGGTGCAGTCTCAGCGTCGGCCATAGCAACAGCAAACAGTGTATAATTGAAGAGATGGTTCTTGAAGAGAACCGTGGAGTCGAGAGGTCGTGTGCCGCGTTGTGGTGGGGAGCTTGTGCTTGGATGCAAGGCGAAGTACAATGTTGACTATTGAGGGGTTGCTCCCCTCCAGACCTGCCCCGCCATCAGTGAGTGACTTGAGAACGAGCGACTGGATGTGGGGTGAGTGCTGCATGTGCGTCACTCGCTGCTCACAACTTCACCAGGGGAAGGTCCAAATAGGCTTAGGATCACTACCGAGGTGCCTACCCAGGCCAGAAATGCCTAGTTGTAAAAATATAACTAATACATACAAGATACAAATACAAACCAAGCCTTACTCATATGGACAATAAATATAATACTATATTATAGTAAGTGATCATCTCACTGATTTCTGACTTAAGTGATCTGACTACATCTGTTTCCTTGGTACTGAAACCTCGCCTCAGTGGGGAGGGAACATGGTTGCGGATGCCCTCGCTCACCCTGACTGATTTATCCCTACCTTGCAGACCCCCTTCTATTCCACCTACCAGGCAGCTTCATTGAGCGCCCACTGACCACTCTTATCTCAACAAAATTACAAGCCGAAAATACGGATCTTCTTGCTTGAGCCTTTTACAGGTGGATCTTGAATTTTTAGTTTCTACCGTGTACCCGGGGCATTCCAATGTTTGCCGTTGTCCTTGCAGCTAAGACCATGCAGCAAGGAGCAACCTCTTCGCTTGGTCAGGGCCCTCATCACTAGACATAGAGCCTCGAGGAGGTCCTCGCGACGAATATCTCACAGGGCGGCGGTCGAGCCCTCGACTGTTGCAGACAACAAGCTGTCCAGAACAGCCGGCCCACGGTGTCAATAGCGCTGATGCAATATCCTCAGACATTTGCCGGGTCAGAATCATGACCTTCAGTAAAACGTCAGCCTTGCGTGAATCGAGTCCCTCTTTCAAACGAGAGACAACATCCAAGATGGCCGTGCTGTTCTCCTGGGCATCAAGCACCAAGACTAGTCGCGGAAGAGATGACAAAAGGGCGACCAGTAGCTGCAGCCAATCGGCAGCATTCTCACTGTTTTTGAACTGTTCATGTTGTATCCTCGTTTTGGCTAGCACATCGGGATTCTGCTGGATAATTTGTAGTGCCAGGGACCGTAGGACGTCTGGAATCAAGACAGACCCCTTGTTTATATCCACGCCTAGGTATAGTATAAGACGGATGTTTGCGAGACGTGCCATCTCAATGATGTCGAGGGAAAAGTCGAGGGCAGCATCTTGCCGAGCAAACGGACTGTCTACACGGAGAATAGCTGACTTGGGAGAAGAAATCCACTGCTGGAGAGCGGGCTTGTCCCAGATGGCTCCAAGCAGCTCACTTCCCCGGGCACGCCGCCGGTCTCGCATTATCAGCCCGGTCTTGACGGATCTGCTTGCATCGATTGGTATAGAGTCGAAGAATCCCGAGACGCTCTTGAGGTTGATGACAATCCGGACATCGTTACCTGATGCTGCGTCTTCCATATATCTTGTGCTCTTGGATGCATCATATCCTAGGTCCGGTCGAGAGAGACTCGGATGTCCATGCGTTGATATGGTGAGAACTTTGCATATTTTTGCATGCATTGCCCGAGTCTCAGTTTGATGAGCCAGCGTCGACTGTTCCCTGAGTCTTCGAAAACATGTGTCGATGGCGAGTTTGGTGTCTTGGAACTCCAGCGACCACGGGTTTGCAATGGCGTGCCAGAGTTTTCTTGCTCTGTTCCGACTGACATCATGATACCACTTGGTTGCTTGTATACAGAAAGCCACGATATGTGTATAAGCGTCTGCTAATGTCTGTTGGATCGCTTGGACTGGATATAGCTGACAGGCGACAAAGCTGACTTCTGGTAGCACAGAGCCAATCTCTGCGACAGCCTGAGCAATCTTAAGGGAAAGTTCTTCTTGGTTCAGAGTTACCTGGGAATTCCAAGCAAATCGTCAGCTATTCAGACTTTTGTGTAGTCCACGGAGGTTGACGGTGTGAAACTACCTGGAATAGAAATTTAAAAGCTCCCCAGACAAAGGCCGCATATTCCGGATGAGAAGAGACGAAGGTGTCTACTACTTGGCTATAGTGGTTGATTCTTGAGGCGGCAACTTTCCACCATCTCCCAACGGTCTTCACCTTCTTCGATTTGGATGCGACTTTCTTGTCGTATCGATTCTGGGACTCATAGAGGACCGCAAGGACGTCGGACATCGAGGATGCCTTTGAAAACCATGATTCGCTCGCTTTCCTGCCCTTGAAGGTGGCTTCATGGAATTGTTTTGCACGGTCAAATGCCCTCTGAATGGTTTCGGCCGGGCAGTCTCTATTGTTTGTGTGGAGCCAATTGTCAACATGACTGTAGAACTCTTCGCTCTTGAGTTCCCCTCTCCCGCAGAAAGGTCATGAACTTACTTTTGGGGCTCGCCCAGATACCAGGCCTCGAGGCTCCAGTCCTGAGTGGCGGATTGTGCTAGCGGAACAGCTTTGCGGGAATTTGTAATGCAACTAAGAGACGGACTTGGCACCAGAGATTGTTCCATCCTGACTAGACAATTGATTGATAAGGCCTTCGGTAGATGTAGTCGGACTGAAGTGTGAATATGCGAATGCGAGGTCGCCTCACATTTCTTCTCTGGGGTGTTTGGCTACGTCCCGAATTTAAATGCAGGCCTCCAACTGCCCCGGGGATCCGATGCGCTGAGTGCCTGGCTTCAGCGGGCGAGGACTTTTTCTACCTCTCAGATAGAACCCCGTGCTCCAGCTGGGGTTGCACAGCATTTTCACCGCCCTATGAGGCATGCTTGTGCTCATGTGGCTTGCATGAGCCCGTTTGGGGGCTGATGCTTACATGTGCAGTTCTACTTCAAATACGACAGTTCTGCCGTTCAAGGTTCACTCTTCTGAAATGAATTTGCAGCAACACCTTTATGACCTTCGAAATCTAGAATTCCCGCAACTCGAGTCCAGATGGAAGTGGGTGCAAACGATATCCTCAAAATTAATCATCTGATTTCTGACGGCATAGAAGATGTCGTACTGCTGGATTCCGCCGCGACTATCTCGGCTGATTTGACTGAGGTAGCAGATGAGGATCAGAAGGTCAATCTTCGTTACGCTAAGGACGAAGTTGTGGACAGCAAGGGTGATAAAGACGGCAGCCATAGTAGTAACCAGTGGAACGGCGATGATGACGCCGATGGCAAGAAGGATGAGAGTCAGAATGATCGAAACAGAAAGAACGAGGTCTTGCCAGCCAGTGCAGATGGCACAAAATGTGGGTTGTCCTAATTAGTCGCTTGCATTGATTTTTCGGCTCACTGATGTCTGCGGCAGTGACAATTGACACGAAGGAGCTTGAGGCACGTGTTAAGGACCTATTGCATGACAAGCTGTCAACGAAAGCTTTCAATGGCACATTCCAAGGGGACAGTGCCTCGGAAATCATCTCTAATGGTCAAAATTCGATCAAGGACAGCGAGCTCTATTTCTCTGCAATCGCAAAACTCTGCGTAGAGAACATGATATTGAGGAATAAGCTTGACACCGCCCTACAGACTGCAGAAGCGAATACCGACCAGCCATCAGATTCGATTATCGTGGAGCCTCTTGTGGAGACAAAGAGTCCAAGACCTGATACCTTCGAGAACTTCCACCTGGTGTACTGCGATCGAGGTCGGAGCAGCTGTTATAGAGACGTCCCGAGAATGTTCCAAGGCGACTTGATCTCTGAACACCTTCGCGGTCAGCACGGATTGCCGAAGAATTTGACCAGTTTTATGAAAGATAATCCGGAAATACTCTTCACCGTGAACAAGACTTACCTTTGTGCTTGTTACGGTGGCCCAAGTTACCACGGGACCGTCGGGTACAGAGACGGCAAGTTGGTTGCAGATTCGCCCCTTGCTGAATCCGAATACGTCCAGGTTGGCCTTGGAGATCACATTCAGGACATAATCAAGGTCATTATCAAGTCACACCCAGAGAGATTCAAGGGCTATTCGGCGGTAAACGTCACGGCTTGGCATACAGAGCCGTTCCGCTTTTTCTTCAACCACAATAGGACTCTGCTGGACATTGCCACCTCCTCAGATGTGAGCGAGTCCGATCGCTCTTGCATCCAAATGCTATGCAATTGGTTCGAAACCAACCATCGCAAAGATTGGGACGAAGCACATGAGCTGATGTCCAGGGGGAAGATCAATCCCAAACACTACACCAAGCTCTTCGGCCCGGATGAGCTCTTCGTGGGGCCCACCGCTAGCGATGATCCAGACGTCTTTTTAGTATTCAAGTCCAAAGAGTATCCATGGTCGGATCTTTACGACAGGTCCATGGACTACTACAGCTGGGGTTTCAACGGTCGCTTTTCCAAGACTCTCTACGGTTGGCCTGTGCGCGTGTTTCCCAAACCTGTGGTCTCTAATGAGGCAGAAGTCGATATCACTTCTTTGCGCTTCTATCCACTTCGCTTCGCTCAACCTGGAACCAAGGAGAAGCTTATAGCCAGGGGCCACAAATTCTGGAACTGTCGCACGCGAAGTCTTGTTTGTTACCGAGAATACGGAGAGGCGCCCATATTGGGACAGGTGAGAGACACACCACAGTACCAAAACGAGGGCTTTTGCTGATGGAAAAAAATCGATTCTAGGCGGAGAAGCGATTCATGGTGGACTACACAATGCTTCGCCGAATCTATCCGGATAAGACCATATTCAAAACCACTACAGATGATCTTGGTGAGGAGGCAATGAACAAGACTGAACCACCGGATGACGACTTCCTTGCTATGTTGCCACCCTATATCTATGGATTCGACATCGACTCCAAGACTTGGAGTAAGTACGGAACGGGCATCCAGTATCCAAGCCCAAAGCTGCAGCTTTGAAACACAGTGGCTGACAAGATTCCAGGGTCTATCAGAATTGATCGTACGACGGCGGTCACTTGGAATAAGGAAGCCTTCAATAGGCTAGTGATAGATCCAGATACGAAGGAGATGCTTCTCGCTGCCATCACTTCGCATGGAGCGCACAGTGGTCCGACAGCAGACTTAATCGCCGGCAAAGGTCAAGGGCTCTTGATCCTGCTTCATGGAGGCCCAGGGACTGGGAAGACGCTAACGGCTGAGAGCATCGCCGAGGCACAAGAGAAGCCCTTGTACCGGGTAACGTGTGGCGACATTGGAATGGAACCCGAGGATGTCGAAGTGGTATGCGTTGTCACGAATGCGTCCAGTCTCAAGCCTGCTGTATCGTTTTTTGTCCACTAACCGAGCATCGTAGTACCTAAAAAGCGTTTTGGAGATCGGGAAGGCCTGGGAATGTGGTGAGACTCCAACCTCGGATGAGCCCTTTGGCGGCGAATGAGTATTGACCTCGATTACAGTAGTACTACTTGACGAAGCAGATGTCTTCTTGGAAGCAAGGACTGTGCCCAACCAGAAACAGAATGCCATAGTATCAGGTATGACTTTCCCTTTGTCTCTCTCTCTTTCTCTCACTCTCACTCACACACACACACACACACACACACACACACACACACACAAAAACAAAGAAAAAGAACTGGTCAAGCTCATACTGGCTCAGTGTTTTTAAGAATGCTGGAATACTATAACGGCATTTTGATTCTGACATCGAATCGCGTGGCCACATTTGATGAGGCCTTCAAGTCGAGAATCCATCTGCCGATTCACTATCCCGATCTGGATGAGGATCAACGCGTCAAGATCTGGAGTAATTTTCTCGAAGTTCTCAAACGATCCAAGGAACGTGTGGATCTTGCAGACCTTGAATCAAACATTCCTCACCTCGCCCAACGCGCCCTGAACGGAAGACAGATCCGCAACGCGATCCAAATGGCAAGATACCTGGCTAGATATCGAAAGCAGATGATGGTGTACAAGCATGTCCAGGATGCCGTCGCTGCAGTCATGAAGTTTGATGGATACTTGGAGGAATTTCTGGGTCCGGATGATGTTTGGGCCAGACAAGAGAGACTAAGGTAAATGCCGGGGTGCTTGGAATTTGTGATTTCAAATGTTTATTTGCTTCTGCTTCACTCCTTCTCGAAAGATTTGTGATAGCCAAAAACTTAGGTTGGGCTTCAAACAACGTGCCTTACTTCGTAAGACTGCTCAAGGCTTCTAGAGATGCTTATCTGCAATGAAGCAATTCTCTGCTTTTCCCCAGCTGGTGCTATAAGACAAAAGACAAGAACACATTGATTTCATTAATGTCATCGTGTTATGGCACAGCTTCCGCAGCGACGGTAAATCCGGGCCGTAGACGGATTTGTATATGTAGCACGCCACGTTTCTACGAGAGATGACAGATCTAATCTAGGTCCAGGCCATCCAACGACCCATAGCTAAGTAGCAAAAGTAAGAATGAGGAGCACAACGGCTGCTCAATCTACGGGACAAGGTTTAGGCGTTTATCACTGTACGCAGAGACTGGATGCATACTGCTTAAGAAGCATATGTGTACAGATTAAAAACGAGACCACCTAGAGAAGTCTGCCTCCTCTTTATATCAATGTGAGGTTTTTACCGACTGTCTGGACCAAGTTGTGGACGTTGTCGGGTAGAATTACTAATACAGGCTTTACCACAATAATAAACTCAGAAGAACAATCTCTCAGGATGCCATCTCGATCTGTGCTTAAAGATATTTAGGTTTAGATTGCCGTCAGTCCACCCGTGGGGTACGGACGGGGAAACGATGCGGGTCGTTTGACTAGTCAGGAACCCCCTTTCAGCCTTGGCGGGTCGCACTGCGGCATGTCAAGATGGTCTTATACGGGATATTTCGTAGAGGCTGTCGTCGGGATGGAGCTGCCCCTTATTTATGCTTATTTCCTAGAGTCAGAAATCGAGTGGGCAGGCTGTGAAGGGGTTTGAAATGACGTCGTAATTATCGAGTGTTCATTGCTCAGGTGAGTTGCGGTTTACTAACGCATTATTGTCGCCAATGCCGTCCTTCTCTTTGGAGATAACACTCAACATATGCAAAGTTTCTGCGGCTGGCTCTCAACAAGACCGAGTCCGATTCCAGTTTCCATCAATCGGAAGTCTGCAGATCCTCTGCAGATCGATTCACGCAAAGAGCACGCAACAGGGGCAGCCGGGCAGGGCTGGCATCAGCTGTGATTGGAGCTTTCTCGCAGTTGTTTCATAGTAAATTGCAGCCCACTTTCTCGGAAACGAAACGCCGCCTGGTGGCCCCACGAACAAGCAGGGCCAACCTGACGGCGCTTGTGTTCTTCTGCCATCACGGAAAGAACAACAGTGTTTATGGTAATACGGAGGCATTTTATAGCTGGGCCTTGCCTCTTCAAGACTGCCGGTGCGATCCAGATAGAATGTCTCCCGAGGCTGAGAATACCTGTCATACAGGCCCCTTGCAGCCGCAGGATCGCCGGCATAAGCGATGCAAGTGGATTGTACATGATTCCTTACCTTCATCACCTGGATAGGCCGGTGGAGATGCCAAGGGACAATATATCCGCCAGAGAAGCTAACAACCCACAGCACTGGTCCTTCGCCTCTGCCGGACAAGGCCTTAAACGCCGGCTTGGCGATGGAGTCGTTGCTATAGATATAATGGATGAGACCGCCTGGGACGTGGAGGAAGAAATGTTCCCTTGACCGAGCTCTATCCATCATCACCTTCGCAGCAAAAGACTGTGTCTTTCTTTTACAATTAGTCTGTTGTGGCCGGTTATTCCACCCAGCTCATTCCGTTCTTTTCAACACATCACAAATTCCAACAAAACACACAATATATCCACAATGGCTAGATCAGACCTCTTCTCCGTCTTCCTCGCCCTCACCGTCGGCGCCAGTGCCCTTCCCCAGCGTGGCACCCCGGTCGAGAGGGCGGCCGCACCGCCGGCGACCTTCAGCCCACAGCCCAGCACGGGTCCGGGTGGCAGTGACTACAAGGACTCTGCGCACTTCCGTGTGTACAACGGGGCCAGCGATGCGGACAAGGCGCTGGAGATGCTGGAGGGCGCGTACGAGTGCTTCGTCAACACGCTGGGGTGGCGGTCGAGCGGTCTCTCGTTCAACGACGAGACGGACGCCGGGCCGTACTACAAGACCAACGTGTACTCGGTGAGCAACCTCGATAGCGCCGCGGGCGTGATGCACTCTGAGGTTGGCCCCGGCGCGGGCTGGCTCGAGGTCGTCAGCGACTACCTGGCCACGCCGACTGTTACGGTCCACGAGTATGGCCACGCGCTGCACTACCACCAGAAGACGTGGGTCGACCAGACCAACACGGGAGCGTGGTGGGAGACGGTGGCCAACTGGGTCGCCGATACGTACTCGACCAGCCCTCTGTGTGCTGATGCGCGTACTGCGCACAACCAGGAGGAGGGCCGCAGCGAGCTCGAGCTCACCAAGGTCATTGGTGACTCGTTCCAGGTCATCGTCGATGGCACTCCCGATTCGGGCAACTACTACCAAGCAGTAAGTGGATATTGCACACAATTCCCCAGGACTTTGATAGCTGACTCCGTATGCCTCAGTGGCCCTTCCTGACGTACCTGACCAACAACCCCGACAACTTCGCCGGGCTGGGCACGGACGCCCTGCACCAGATGATGGTGCAGTACGAGGCCAACAGCAACGAGACGCCCCTGCACGTTCTGCAGCGCGTGGCCGGCAACTCGACGGCGGGCGAGATCGTGGGCCGCTACTGGGCGCGCATGGCCTACGTCGACATCGGGCACGCCCAGGCCCAGGCCGCCTTCGAGGAGCAGAAGAGCACCTTCAACTACGCCAACGTCGACGCGTCTGGCGACGGCTACGCCGTCAAGTCCGCCCGCGCCCCGCGCTATATGGGCGCCAACATCATCCCCCTGACCGCCGAGGGCGGCAAGGTCGAGGCCAAGGTCACCTCCTCCGGTGTCTTCACGGCGACGCTGGCCATCAAGGGTTCTGATGCTGTTCGCTATGTCACTCTTGCCAACGGATCTGGATCAGCTGAGGTTGCCAGCGGAGAGGAGGCCAGCCTGGTGGTTGCCAACACTCCCAAGGAGCTGCTCGAGTACAACGGGTTTGAGCTGGAGGGCAGCAAGGCCAACGAGGGCCTGGACTACTCCTTCACCCTGACCGGTGCTACTGTCGCCTCGGCTTAGGTCGAATTGGGGTAAAGCTAGGCTTGGGCTGTCAACGGGCCTCTTCTTGTATATATTCATAAGCGACCGTTGTATATCAATTAGTGTGATGGCGTAGTGCCGACGGGAAAAGGTCTTGATCATGAGCATGTGATGTCTGTTGTTCTGGGGAAACGATGACCAAATTTGAGCCGTTGTAGTTTGATGTGTAAGCTCAATTGCGCCGCATGTCCAAGCCTCAGCATCTGCCGAAACACCTCACGTCCTGTGCAAGTTCAAACGCACAAGCCATAGCGGTAATGAAGCCTAAATCTATAATCAGCTGACGTGAGATCTGAGATTGAATTATGCTCTGGTGTAGCCTTAGCCTCGGAAAGTAGGTTTTAGGAGTTCTTACAAGTCCGATGTCACACAATTTAGTCTGAAAGTCGAAGCCGCCAGTTGCTTCCCCTCCTTCTAGAATTCACAGACAGCCAACGGCACAGTCGTACCGCATCTAGACCCCTGTTTACACCCAACAGTACTGAAGTAGGCTTGTAGATGAATCACATTGATGCATGAACCACCCAACTCATTGGAACCCTCCATCTTTTTCTTCTTTCCTACCTTTTCCAATCTCTCCCCATCTTTGGTTGCAACCAACTCGCCATGGTTATCAAGTCGGCCTCGCATTCAGCAACCCTAGCAGCCATGACCGAGGGAGTTATACCATTTCCTGTCGAGGGCCTGTCAGAGCCGTGCCAGACATGGTATAAGGTTGTCGGCGACCTCGGAACGTCAGCAGTTCCATTGATCGTGCTCCATGGTGGTCCCGGGGCCTGTCACGACTATCTGCTGCCCTTGACCGACCTCGCGCCCTCGATCCCTCTCGTCTTCTACGACCAGATCGGGAACGGCCGGTCGACCCATCTGCCTGAGAAGAACGGCGACGAGAAGTTCTGGTCGGTGGACCTGTTCATGAAGGAGCTCGATAACCTTCTCCAGCATCTAAATCTTCAGGATCGGCCCATTGATGTCTACGGGCACTCATGGGGTGGCATGTTGGCGGCCGAGTGGGCAGCCGCTCAGCCGGGCCCGTCCAACCTCCGGCGCCTGGTCCTCTCAAACAGTCTTGCGAGCACGGAACTCTTCCTGGGTGGTCTTATCACGTTGAAAAAGCAACTGCCCGAGGATGTTCAAAAGGTATTGGATCGTGCCGAGGAGACCCATGACTTTGAGAGCCCTGAGTACGAGGCTGCCGTTGAAGTCTTCTACAAGAGGCATCTCAGTCTCGCCAGGCCTTGGCCGGCACCAGAAGTCCAGGCTGCACTCGACTGGTTTGCCAAGGACCCGACTACCTATGGTACAATGTAGGTTACATTCTGTCTGAACTGGAAAAAGAAAGAGATGAAGAGCTGACCACAAGTGCAGGTATGGCCCAAGCGAGCTGCACGCATCCGGCTCGCTTCGCAACTGGACTTCTATACCCAAGTTGCCCAGGATCAAGGTTCCCACCCTTTTGATCAACGGGGCTCAGGATGAGGCTCAGGACGTGGCGATGCAGCCCTTCTTTGACCACATTGGGCAGGTCAAGTGGATCACGCTGGACAATGCTGCGCACTTTTCCCATGTTGATCAACGGGAGAGCTACATGAAGCATTTGGGAGGCTTCCTCAAGGCATAAACACCACGGTGAGCCGGTCCCACGGTGGTCTCGTAGGGCGAGTAATTTCCTTGGACTTTTGGTACGCAGCGTCTACGTCTGCACATGGCATTAGTGTACTGAATACATGCCACAATTTTGGACCTGACTTTTTGGTGTGGAAAAAAAGGTATCGTAATGTACCATTGCATCATCCCCCCTGGTCCTGAGCCGAATCACCAACGACTGTTCTTGGCCGCGCCAGCTGCAAGAACTGGTCACCAACATGTTGGACCGTTGAGCCGTTGGCGCAGGCTTTGGTTCAAACACGCACTGTGAAACCAACGAGGCTTTCTTTGAGCGCATAATGACCGTCTGCCAAGACTGACTCAAAACCGGTCTCATCAATTATGATATACTAAGAGCCGTGAGCGGGTTTTAGGTGCGTTTTCCCATGGGCAAGCCCCTGAAGAAAAATGCACCCAGAACTGGCCGCATTAATAGTATTACTGAGAGGGTGTATAGAATTACTGCTAGCAAATTCCACCTCCCGGCCAAAAGACCATAATAACTAATCTGCCCAGATTGGCTATTCTAGCAGTATATAAAGCCGTACCGTCAGAATTATGGTGCTGCTAGGAAGTTATAATATTAGCGCTAAGCTAATATTTGACAAGTTCTTCTAATTTCTTGTCTTTAGAATCAAAGTGAATTTGACCTTCTAGTTGACACCCCCAATAACCACCCACCAAGATTCCTTCCAGTCGTGGATCGAACATCCCCATCAATTGGGCTGTCGTCGTCCGATTCTAAGTTTTCGATCCACTCGTGCTCGCGGATCGATCTCTCCGCCACGGGAAATCCGTCTTCACCACGGAGCCAGGTAAAAACGTTCCTGGTCACCATCTCCGACACTTCGTCCTCGGGATCAAGGCTATCATAAACGACGGCAAAGCTGTTGTTACCGGCAACAGAAGGTTTCCCAGCCTTCTCGCGGATGGCAATCGCCAGCGTTCCATTTCTTCCCTGCTCAACCTTCTTGCCACCCTGGCAGTCCCAGGTAAAACAACTATATTCGAGGCCATGAGCTGCCGAACATCGGGCATGTCGACGAACGTCAAGGTCTGTGTCTTCCATGGCGGTGCAGCCGAACGGAGCAAATGGGAAGAGCGGTGGGACTGCGTGATCTGGTTCATGGGACAGGTACATCAGGCGGCACTCGTCAGCTCGTGAGATCTCTTGGGCGTCGGGAGGAGCTTTCGTGATGGGCTCTTGGATGAAGGACGCATGCGTACCAGTCCAGGCAGCAGCGCTAATGTCGACCTTCCACCAGCCCATGCGAGCTTCTTGGAGGCAGCGCTCCTCGGCGCCCGTGATAAAGGCACCTAGCCACAGGAACCCGAGCCCTGGATCCCTCTCAATGAACGTGCTCAAGAGGACACGTGGGTCCCCGGCCTCGTCGGAGTCGAGGAAAGCAAATGAGCCCTGCAGCCAAGCTCCGCAGCTATTGCAGGCCACATCAGGTTCGAAGAAGATGCTGTTCAAGAGAGCCTTCACTCCCCTCGCGTTGCAACTCAGCGTGAGAAGCCGATCCAGCTGCCGAGGTTCCATGTCCCCGGAAGGAAGCACTTGGGGCTTTTCTTGACTGCGCGTTGCCTTGCGTGGTAGTCGAGGAACGGGCAACTTGATTCTTCTGTTATCAAATTTTGCCACTGGAATGAGCAACGCCGCTGCAAGGGCTGCTTGGCTTTGCTCGGCAAGGTCGTGAAGATGGCAATACTCTGATAGATAGCGAAAAGCGTTGCTGAAAGACGCAGGACGCGAATTTTCCATTTCTGAGCAAGGCTGAATGTTTGCAGATATTGTGAAATTTGGCCCTGGCTGGGGCCTGATGGACCATGGCGAGCAAAGAAGGACACCAGTGTCACTGCGGATTGATGCGTCCCAGCCGCCGTCTGCCCCAAGAACAGCTGTCCACCACCTTGCAGCGGCATTATCCACGTCACCTATATCTACCACAACAGAATCGCCATCATATTCCAGTCCATGCGGCCCATTGACAGAGTTTGGCTGCACCTGGTGGCTGTTGTAGTCGGATATATCCGCGCCAGGAATCAGCTCTGCCCATCGTGCCGACAGTATGTATGCCCAGGCAAGCACTAAGATGGGAACGTGGGTGCTTTCTCTTGAGATGTGGTTCAGGAAGCTCGTTGCAGAATGTGGACCAGAACTGAAGACGATCGTCGTTGGGCAGTTTGAAGCTACATGGAGGACCATCTCTTCCTGGAATGGTGAGAGATCGCAAGGTCCTCTGCTGGTTCTCCAAGTGGTTCTACCCCTTACGGTGGCCGTGTTTGAGAAGGACGTGTCGACTGTGAGCCTTTCTGGGAAACAGGGATGGTTGGGAAACGCTGAACAAAGGTTGGAAAGTTGATATTGTAAGTGATTGTGCGCGGCGGCTATCTGCCAGAGTGCAGCCCAAGTCTGGTATCCCCTGTCGTACATTGTCTTGAAGGCCTCCACGCTCGGGCGAACTGCATCCTCCATAAAAGTAAGATCGTAATGTGTTGTTGAAGATACATGCGAGATCGTAAAGTGTTGTTGCAAATATTGTAATCGGGTGATGGAGTTGTTTGCCTGGGAAACTAGTGGTTATCATTGCGGGATTAGTCAGCCTGACAGGCTAAATACCTGAATTGAAAATCAAGTGAGTCCGAAAAGAAACTTTGTCAAGACTCTATCAAGTATTCCCCAATGCCAGGTGTGCTCGAGGGTTTTGAGCTTTACAAGCAAGTACCACACATGGCGCATATGTTGAAGTTCAGGAAAAAGCAAACGCTTGAATCCAGACCATGGAATAAGTCTTATATGTTCAACAACGTACAAGCCATGGTATCATTGATAATGATCTGGAAACGACATCAGTACAATGACCTATGGCACCACCATGATGTATCAACACAGTGAATGCCTCTGATTACAGCTTGGTTAAGAAAGATGAAGGCCAAGAGCATTAAATAATCCTCTGTGTGATGTTCTTGGTACGGCCAACCTCAGCAGGAACGACTAAATTAAACAAAGCAGTTGCTTTACCATTAAGATGAGCCTTGGCGAGCCTAACTGAGGACCCCGCCCCACAGAATAAGAGAGGTGCTACAAAATACCGAAGAGAACAAATAATTTGGTGATATCATTAACTCTTGTTTCCTCCCACCTGGGCATGATTCATTCCAGTCGTTAAACTTGTACCCAAATATATGGGCCAAAACAGACTGCTTGACAGGGTGCGCTATAGCTCCTGAAGGCCTTGCTACCACTCCAGGAACGTGTTGTAAAACATGAGCGCTGGGCTAGGGTATCACTGACATTCTCAAATGGATAGAGCCCCAAGAAAGTCCATTTTTCACCAAGGACTGTGACATTGATCGCGAGTATATTGCATTAGTCACCAGTGATTCTGCTGCGCCATTGGAAACATTGTACCGTCACATGCAGCTTCTCATAAAAAGCGTACAAACTGCTCAATACATGCTAGGCGAGTGGTGAGCAGCTTCCTCTTAATTAGCCCCTTGGAGAAACTACCTTTGAAGCTCCCGGTGGGTATTTACGCCGTCATACTGGGAATATATGGCGTTGGTTGTTGAAAATCATGTGGTCTTTACTTTCGGGCATATTGACAAGACATGGAAGAGGGCACCTGGGGCATGAGAACGAGTTGATCCCAATAGGGGAGCACCCGTCATGGCGCGGATACCCATAGAGCAGTCATATGGAGAACGCAATGGATACTTGTATTGGTGCCAGGGTCGGGGTGTCTACCTAGGTCACTCTGTGCCGATTTCTCAATTCTCCAAAGGCGTATCTCGGGCCCTCCACTTATCCGGCAGCCTCGTGCCCATCTGCAACTCCCATAATTTCCGATCAAACCTCCCTGCCTTCAAGGCCTCGTCATCCCCGGCATATTTGAATGTCATGCCATGCTCTTGTGCTGGACTTTGGCCGTCGGTGAACTTAATCCGGCATTGAACCGGCTCATAGGCATTTGTCTCATACCGCGCAAGCTTCAGCTCATCATCAATCGACCCGACAAGGTAGGCAGACCCTGTTACTTCTTCACCAGGTTTGCCGTCTATAAGTGCGCGATACTGGCCCCAGTTTGTAAGTGCGTAGCCGATCAGCTTCGCAGGCCGTAGAACAGGTGGCTGTTTGAGATCGAGGATATGCGATAGGATTTTAGACTCAGTGAGAGTGCCATAAAAAAAGTAGTAGACTGGTTTGTAAGGTTGGTTCAGAATCGGTTCCACCACCGGGCGTGTCAAGTAATCTGCTGGCATTGATGCAAGGCTGCTAAGGTAAACAGATGGTGTTTCGACAGCTGGTTTGCTGCTCTTGGCATCGATGGGTTTCCGAGGGAGAGGAGGCCGGGGCGCTGGTGCGGGCGGAGGTGTTGGCGGTGATGCCTTGCGACCATTCGAGTTCATCTTGGCTATCCTTCTTGGGTTGGATACTTGAAGTATTCAGTGATGGAATTCATCAGAGAATCGTTGACAAGTCTTGACGGATCAAAAGGTGAGGTTCACTTAACCCCCACAGTATATGGGTGAAGCCTGGAGTCTTGGTCTTCTACTGACGGACAGGTCACTGAAGCCCGCTTACGTAATGTCGCTGGCAGCCCCCAACGTGACTCAAGTGGCAGTGCATCTTGTTGGTAGCGTCACTGGGCCGCGACCAACTGCTGAAACAGACTGTTGGTTCATGCCACAGTTCGATCAGGCCAGGAATACCAGGTATAGCGTTCCATATACCACCCCCCTAGGCAGCCGAGGAGGCATTCACACGCAGATCCCGGGATCGTTGCGGCTCCTTGTGTCTACTGATTCGACCATACGTTCCCGATGTAACTATCAGAGGTGACCGGCTCGCTCCAGCCGCCGGCCCCTATCACCAACTGACTTAGAACAACAATCTTGAGGGCCAGTCTCTGACCAGGCTGCTGGCCAGCTGTTGTCGTAATGGACCAACAATGATGAATTTACAAGCGCTTCGTGTTGAGGAGCACGACTTAAAAAGGCGCATTAGCTGCTTCTCTGGTTTTCATGATCTCTGGAACTACTCATCAACACAATCCTGCTCAGGTTAGAAAGACTGGTACAATCGGAACCTCTTGTTCTGTACGTCGAAGCTTCCTTGCCATTTTTCTGGCTTCCTTGCATTCACCAAGTTTGAATTCATCTATTTGTGCCGATTCCTATCAACCTCGTTCAAAATGGGCTCCGGTGGCGGCAACGTTCCTCCTCCTCCCCCTCCTCCGCAACTGCCCGGCGCACCTCGACCTCCCCGTCCCACGGCCTCACAGCCTTCAGGGTCATCATGGACTCCTTCCATATCCTCTGACAGTCTCGGCATTGGTATCGAGACAGAGTTTCTGATTCAGGCTCGTGAGGCACGTCCAGAGTCCGACACGCTCAAGCTGTTCGGAAGGGACATGAGCAGAGAGTATAACAAGCGAGACGAAATTTCAAGGGGACTTGGGCCGAGCATGGAGAGTCTCATCGGGAATTTGACCAACCTGGGTAAAGAGACTCACATGACTTGGCGTTTAGTACATGACCCAACTGTTGAGACACAATCCGCACCATGTAAGACGAAACCTTATCCACTGATTCTCTACTCGTACAGTGACAAGGAAAGGATACTTCCGCCAGGAGAATTGTTGCTAACCATCCGATAGGGGGAATGGAAATAATCTCGCCAATTCTCAGGTTTCAAAAGAATTCCGCGTGGAGGCAGCATGTTCAAACTTTGTGGAGTTTTCTTGGCTCCGACTACACAGTCTCGGCCGATGCGACTTGCAGCACTCATGTTCACGTATCGAAGGCGGAAGGGTACACAGCTGAGCAGTTGAAGAGGCTGGCACAAGCAGTCATTCACTTCGAATCGGCGTTTGAGGCTCTCGTGCCTTCCGAAAGGAGGAAAAACGAATATGCCCGCAGTAACTGGATCGACAACAAAAACTTTGGCTACCAAAGGCTTTCGAGACAGGAATCCATCGCGGTCCTCGAAAGATGCACCACTGTCAGGGAAATTGTTGACCTCATGAATCCAGATGGCTCAAAGTACTTCGGATGGAACTTCCAGGCCATACCAAAGTACAGCACCGTGGAATTTCGGCGTGGGGCAGCCAGCACATCAGTGAACGATGTGTTCTCATGGGTCGAGCTTGCGGTGAGTTTTGTGAACGCTTCTCTAAAGCTTCAAACTGCTGCAGGCCTTAGGCAATATGCCAGCACCATCGGGGGACTATCCCAGTTTATTGAACTGGGGGTTGTTGAAGGTCCTGGATTAAATAACAAACGGTACTTTGAAAGGCTGTTGGTCAAAAGAGGTCTTGACAAGACCCCCAACGCGAAACTTGATCCCGTCCCTGTTGGAGAGCTCACGCCGGACAAGCTCAAAAAGCTGAAGGAAAAGATTAGGCTTGACCAGCAGATGAACCCCATGCTTAACAACTTGGAAGTTGCCATGCAGACTGGCCCAATTGGTTAGATGTTCTATTACTAGAATAGATATTAGCTAGGTGTGCTTGTTGCTATCACAGAGCATCTGCTCAGTACTATGTAGATCCCCATTTTCACAGGTCCAGAACTCAATTTGTGTGCAACAATGGACATTTACTGCAGAAAGCGGGACTACGTTCCACTCTTGGGTAAGTTCAGCCCAGTTGGTGATGAGTTTCGGAACAGCAGAAGAGTGGTTTGATAAACTTCATACAAGACACAGGAAATTACATAAATCGACATCTTCTCAAGAGGGCTGCCAATAAGCTTGAGCCGGTGACAACAAAACATAGCCAGATTCACTTGGTACAAATTGGAATTCTACAGGCCTTTGCAATCTCTACGGAGAATACTAATTTATGCCGGTCATGCAAGCTTGCCCCTGGCTGCCATACTTGCACTGTAAGCCATGCGGAGAATATGTTGCGAATTTGCTGGACTTAATCGAGCTTGGCTCGAAGCGCCCCTCACAGGTCTTAGTCACTCTTCGCTTCGGTTGACATAGCCAACATTCCAGGCAAAGTATTGGGAGCCGGTGAGCAGACATACGATGGCATTGAGCTATCTACTGCCGCTACCTCTGTGTTCCTCTTCCCATGCTCATCCCGCCCTTTGGCCCCTTCTCAGATACTGGAGTCTTTTCCCCGTGTTGATACAGTGAGTCAGCTCTAAGAGGCGGGGGATCTTGGAAAGACCAGAGAAAGAAAACAAAGCAACAAAACACTTCAACCGCCCAGAGGAATAAGAGCCGCTGCTTCGGCGCGAGCTCTAACCCCTCTCGATTGGCGCGAGCGAGCAAGAGTAGGGACTGAATGCATGAAACCACGATCCACACGGCTATTGCCCCGGTTAGATCTCTGTCAAGACTAGAATCGATTTGGTATGCCTGCACCCACTGGTCCTTTTATCTCTGCATCCAAGACGAGCAGCGGAAAAGATGAGGCACAAGACGCTGATGCACGAGGTCGAGAAAAGAACTACACTCGGCAACGTCAGTCCACAGTTCTACTACGGGCCAAGTGGCAGAGGGTCCTGTCAAGGTTTGCGGGTGAAGGCAACCCATACAGTTGTCGATTCCGTCTTGGGTCACGCAATCAAGACCACAGTGGAGAATGTCGCTGCCAAACATAGTGGTGGGGGGGCTACTCTGTTTTCTCTTCCTGCCCAAGCCGTCGGTATTGGTCCCTCGGCGGCGTCGTCGAGTTGTGCGCCTAGGCGATCCTTGATAAGGAGATGAGACCCGCGGCACTGAAACGTATCGCCCGTGGGCATATCACATCATCACGGCCGTCTGTGGGACCCTGGGGGCTTATTAGTATTAGTAACCTTCTCGGCATACTTCCAACTCGCTCAGGGTGGCTTGCCTCCCCCTCAGTGAGTGACAAGGCTTTCAAGTGCCGAGAAGCCGAGTCAAGAGGTGCCTTCTATGGCCTTGTGTCAGGATTGAAGGATCCAATTGCTGGTAAATTGGATGTATCTCAAGACGGGTGTGCCTGTTCATGGTGGAGCTCGCTCAGCCCCCCTGGTCTGTGATAGCCACGGCATAGCCTATCTTGTTAAAAAGTGTTGAGGCGTGAAGGATGATTGCGCAGCCCTCTCGGTTCGTAACTAATGAATACGCGCTGAAAGTTTCATTCCCTCATCGTATGAATCCCGCACAGGGCGCACGCACCGCGGAGTGGCAACTGCTCTACTGTAAAATAAATAAGAGTCCACAGGAGGATTCGTGGAGCACTCAGGACGGAGAATACCGCATGTCAGAGTTTATTTTACAGCTGCCATCCCAATTATGCATAAATGGGCCCAAGATCTTGGCTAAGTTCCACGCTACCGTCTGGGAATTCTGGGAGCAGTTCTCGGTCGATGTCCGCGAATCGATAGCGCGCCGTGATACCCGGCCACCCCGGCCACCCCGGCCTGCCGTACTTTCACACAGCAGAATGTCATGGCTTCGCCTGGCATCGCCTCAATCTGTCGACGACCTACTATTACACAGTGTCACGCCGGGAACGATCACATCATAAGCATGGGGCCTGAAGAGATGGGTTTGGGGAAAACCGCTATTCAAAGCGTTGTAATTTGCAAGAAGAGGCATATCTCTCTCGGAGCACTAGCCTAATGTAGAAGAAGAAGAAAGCCTCCAGAGGGCTTGGAGATGCACATGAAGTTGTTGCCGCGGGGGGCATCCGGCTGTAACGCCGGCGTGTCCGCGTGCGCATGGTGGTCGTCGACCATCCGTAATGCCACTTGGAATGCTCCCAGCATGCAGGGAGTCAATAACAAAAGCGGTTGTAAGCGCAGGTGGGAAATCCCTGGGCCTCGGCCCTGTTATATCACCGCCTTGTCGGCGGGATCAGTTGTGAAACTCCTTTTATGAAGAGTAAAAAGCCCGTTGCTTTTGCCACGTGAGGCCAAGTGGTTGGCCAGCACATATTGTTCTTCATTTAAGAACGTTGGCCATAAAGTGGGCAGGAAGGAACACCGATGGCGACACAGCGACGACAGGGGGTCCAGGGATCTTTGGAGTTGTGATCCGTGGCGTGATCCGCCCAGCAGGCCGTTTGTAGTGATGTAGATGGGAAGTCTTCCGGCTCCGCAGGGCAGGGGGATGAGATTGATTGAAATTGTGTCGAGGTTCTGCTGTGTATGTGTTAGTAATTGGAGACAAGCTGGTCAGGTACCGGCAGTGAGGATGTATGTATCTTACCTCGAGGTATCTCAAGTCTCGTCGGCACTCTCAGGTACAGTCCATATGGCCGAGCCATGGCTCTTGAGCCGGCTATGTGAAGGACGAGTCTTGGACGGCGATGGGGCTGTCACTTCGACTGGCGATGACTGCGGCGACACGTCCTCGAATCCCCCACCCGTCCTGGGGCTTAGCACTGACTGCTGTTCCAGGGCGTAAGGGCACCTCCCCTCTCCGACGGTGGACCGATGGCTGTGGAAGGAGCACTGCCGGAAGCCGAAGTTGCGCTCGTCGTTCTTGAGCTTGTTGCGAGGCAGCCTAAGCTGTGGGTTCTTCACGCTGACGTTGGCCCTGCTGTCGGCCATCTTCTCCACGTGCTTGGTGTAGTCAACCCCCAGCTCCGGGAACTCGTCGAACAGTTCGTTGTATGAGAGGGGGTCCCCGCCCCCGTTGCTGAGCGTCCAGGACAGCATTGCGACGGACCACTTCCGAAGGCGGAAAGACTGCTCGCGCGAGCACTCCTCGTAGAGGTGACGCACGAAAGAATAAGACACGTCCCAGTCACATCGGAGGTACATGTCCTGCACGGCGTCCATGGTGATGTCCTGGAGGGCGGATAACCGTATTACGGCAGCGAACATGTGCAGCTTCACAATATTCCAGTGAAGTGCTCGTCTGCTGGCTTGTATCTTGGCTTTGTTGGCTGGTGTGAGCGGAACAGCCACGGTAGCGATCATCTGTTCCAGCATAGATCGGAATGAGTTGCGTCGGTACAGCCACAGGATGAAGAGGTCCATCGTCTCAGGACACTCCTCGGAAAGCCAGAGGACCCGGTCAGGTTGTGCTCCAGCAGACATCGACAGCTCGCTGTCGGGTGAGCCTGGGACCGAGTCTACAGTCTCCAGGCTGTACCGGAAGAAGGAGCTGGAAGCACACAAGAGTTTCTTGTGAACTGAGAATTCCTTTTGGCTCGGACCGACCAGCAGACGCACCACCTCAGCGCCAGGCAGACTAGTAAACCTTCCATGTAAGCAGAGGTAGACGGGATTAGTGAGAGAGGGTAGGCGGCTTACGGTCCCAGTGATACCATATTGTCGTGTCGTCTGGCCATGGTGCAGATTTGTCAAATGATACCGCTCGTCAGAACACGCACTCAATGCGGTACCCAGACTCTCAGATCACGAGAGGGAGGAGGGAGGTGAGCCCATATGTAGCCCTTGGTGAGCTCATATCACAGCCAACTTCTCTGGATCGGGGGATCAGCGCCGAGGCGAGTCAATCGAATCCGATCCCAGTTCGCCATCAGGGAAGACGAGACGAAGACAGGGCCCAGGGCCCAGGGCAGAGGGCAACGATCACGACGGGACGAGGAAACAGGCCCCTGGCAAAACTGGCCAATCCGTTTGTTTCGAGCAGGACCTCTGCTGTCATGGGGTGGAGCAGAACCAGAGATGGGCGTGAGGAGGGCGAGGGCCGTGCAGCGATGTTTTCTCCCGCAATCGAGGGCGCGCAGGGTGTCACCGGGCGGGCAGCAGGGTGGACGAGGGTGGACGAGGGCCTCGAACGGCTGGGTGAAGGTGAAGGGGGGTCATTTTCCCTCCAAGGGACTCCTGAGTGTCTGAGGTTCTGCCGGTTCAGAGCCCCCTTATCGCGGGCTCGACCCCACTTCTCCCACCAGGTGAAGCTCGCGTGAGGGACTGATGCCTGCGGCTATAGGTGGGAAGCTTGTCTTAATGTTGCCAACCCACGGCTGCGAGCCCCGGAAGAATGCTTGGTCGGGTTTGAGGTCGACGCATGGCTTCCTGTGGCGCCTCCTTCCCTGCAATTGCCTGTCAGGCCTGCGGTGCAAGGGGCATGTCAGCGCTGGCCAGCCAGCCCCGTTGTTTTAAAACATGAGGGGCTTCCCGGCTCCGAAGTTTCGAGGGAGAGCTCCCGCTTACATGGGCTGCACTCTGCGAAGCGAGGCCCCCGGTCATCCTTACTAGTATGGGCGACTTAGAAGACGGGATGGCACAGAGGATCCAGTGGATCGGCAGATTAACCATTTCAACACGTCGTATACGACCCGAATAACCCGACTAAAACGATTTAATCGGCGGAGATCACAACTCCCACCATCAATTAAATGTTTTACGAGGATCGCAGCCGCTACCAGACAAGAGCCTCCTTGCACGGTTCCTGGGAGACACCGGGTAATGGCTGGCGGGATTTTGTGGTCACGCACGCGCGGCGACGCCACGCCGCCTTGGTGGTGGTGGAGGAGGGAGGAAGAGTACTCGAGGCGCCGGTTAAACTTGCTCACCACCAGCAACGGCCAGGCCCCAGCATGACTGAAGGTTTCCTCGTGATCCTGATCAAGGCATCATGCTCGACCCCCTCATCAATCTAAATGACATTCCCGGCCGGGCGCCATCAACTAGTCCTGCTGTGCGCTGGGCTCGCACAGGCCTGTGACCCAGTTGTTGGCTGGACTCTGGAGTCAGTCTTGAGTTTGACAGAAAAGCATCATCCCGGTCCCAAGAGTGGACGGGCTCCTCTTCTCACGAAAGAAAGAGCGCTCTCTCCCGCTCGACTCGACTCTCTCCCTCCACGTTTGCACGTCCATTCCACTGCCAATGACGAAACCTTAACGCGCGGAAGCTAGTGGATGACCAGCAAGCGAGATGTTCCATCCCGCGTACTAGGGATTGTGATGCAACATCATATCAAATCCCTTACGTGCCATTTCCGAAGCAGATAGAGTGGCTGACGGGGATTGACAGTCGCCGTCGTATCTTCTCTGTCTTCTCTGATAGGGAGACAATGTCTTGCTGCACTATCGGCACCGACTGTCCCGGGCCTATGGGGCGCTCCTCCTGCAACTCTCACGAGATTGCCACGGCTCAAGAGCGGTCGAGTCCTCGCAATAGCTTCGAGCCCCTTGTCGTTCCTTGGTATATTATTGGAATCGGCGAGGGTGGATTTTTCAGCGGGCTAAAGTCCACGTGGAACGCGGAATCGACTCCCCGTCCATCTCCGCCTCTGACGGAGATGGGGTTGCGGTCGAGGGCTGGACGATCTCGTGGGCTGTATCCATTGGCAACTTGCCAATGCCTCCACTGAGACTATCAGTATCTGGACTGCTGATAAAGGCGCAAGCTCGCCGGAATATTGAGGAGAAATACCAAGGTACCGCCGGGTAAGCGGCGCCTAGTTGGAAGTATCCATGGGGTGTGGTCCTTGATAATTTCCCTAGCCAGAGGACTCCAGTTAATGCGGATTGCTATAGGGAAGCGGGGCATACTATAGTCGCAGCTCGAGATATCTCGAGTCGAGCGGGATGGCTTCCGTGCCTGGCTATGACACATACTCGTGGCACCCAGGTCAATAGAGCAGCTATAGCCGGCGAGGCGAGGCCATCATGGACCACTCGTGCTCGTGACTATCGAGACGAAGCCGAACCCCTCCGCCACGTTGCACGCGATGTACGCTGGGACCCAGGAAAGACTGGTCTGGAAGACCTGCGCGCTCCACAACCTCGTGCGTGTCCCTTTCTAAGATTTCGTCATGTGAAATTTGTCTTTCCTCTTGTCTGAGCCGTGACGCGTGGGTGTTGAGTGCCGATCAGTAAGAGGCTCACCGTTGCGACAAGCGCGTGGGGATGAGCTGCAACTCTGCTACATCCATTGGGGTTCCTTCACAGGAGATTGTCAGCCGATGTTGACTCGGGACCGACGATCGGATCAGAGACAAGCACTGCCAAAATCCGGCCCCCAGGGCTCCTGGTCACCGACTCGTGCGCCAGCCCAGGCGATTTTGTTTCTTGATGGGGGGGGGGGGCGAGCTGGCACGCCGTCGTTATCGTCATGGGAGGAGTTTCTGTGGGCTCAGGTTGCCGCCCGCAGATGTCGCACGAACAAATTCCCTCGCAGATTTCGCGGTCGAAACACGAAGTAGGAAGTACTTGTGGGGACGCCCAGTCCTCGAGCTCCGGAGGGTTCGACGATCCGGAGATCAGTGGTGAAAGTAGTGAAGTCTAAGCTGCCACGGCACCTGCCATCTTCCCTTTTGTTGTTCCAGAATTTGTGGAACCGTTCTCCATAGGCTAGGAAAGTTTTAGAGTTATTAGCCCGAAAGTAGCACCATCCACCGTTCAACAACTGAAGTTGCACTGTACACAGTAAGAGCCGCCTAGAGCTTAAAATGTACGGTGTAGCTGTTGTACGCGACTCCTCTCACGACGACCAACAGATGTTGTCTTGCAGTTTTCTAGTATGCAACACATGGTCCGTCCCAAATTGTATTGTGCTGCCCAGCTTCAGCTCTACGAACGCGCCGTATGCGTCAACACGACGACGTCGAGTCAAGCCTCCCCACAGCTGGCTCTCAATCCGTATCACTCAAGTGTGAGAGTGTGATCTTCGCTGCTCTTCGGAGTTTTCCACAAAGAGCGATGTGAGTTCTGGTCTAAGTCACGCATACCCACACAAAAAAGTGCAGGCGAAGCATCTGTGAAGCCCTGGAAGTCATGCGCAGCATACTAACTCGAGTAAGTGAGCAGTGGGCCATGTGGGAGATCATCGTTCTTGGAATAAAAAAATCCGAGTCTCGCGCCGGCGCGGAGGGAGCTATGACTTCGCCTGGGCCTGATTGGGGCGGGACGAATTCAGCCAGGAAAAGACGCAGTGATCATGGTCGAGGCTTTATCCATGCCAAACTAACCGTGGCAGTGTTACTGCGATATTCCGTCACGGTGTCCCTGCCATTGCATACCCCTCCGTGAAGGCGGAAGCCCCGGCACCCACGGGGCGTAGGCAATGTCCGGCTATCCGGATACCACACGAGGAAGCATGGAGAAGACATCCATGCTGAGATGGGTTAGGTTGAGACACTGAGCGGTCAAGGCAGCTTGCCGTGCCACCGCTTGCGGACTCGGTGTCGCAGGAGTGTCGACAGCATCCTTTCGAAGGTGTCAACGGATGGTGCGGCTGCTTGTGGAATATCATCCCAACCTTGTCGGAAGCAGCGAGCCGTGGAAGAACCTCTCAGCCTCATTGGAAGTGTCAGTGAGCTGTCACTGCTTGTTAATGTTCCTTGGAGACCGGAACTCAATTTGGACCTCCCCTTTGTCCAATGGGTCCGTAGTTGGTGGGCCTGGCTGCTTCTTACCTCGCATCACTGCCACGAATCCGTCCGGTCCTGATGTGAAGGTTCTGAGGTCCCTCCCCGAGCATGCTGCCATGAGGCTTTGCTTGCCTGAGAACCAGAAGATTTGAGTCTGCCATTAGTAATCCTTCTTCTCAAGGCTAAGTTTTCCAATGGCCACAATGTCCTTGACCCATAAAGCTCAAGAATGTGTTGCTGACTAGCCATACGATGGGTGAATACAGATCGGATTATCGTCATTCACGCCCTCGCAGACGATGGAGTCCTCGCCGGACGCTCGCCCGCCCACATGCCCTGACAGACCTGGAAAAGACCATCGAGGAGCTGCGCAGGCACGAGGCAGTGCAGCCAGATCAGAGCAAGCACATACTAGTAGCCAAGGGGCGATTCGGTAGGCACTAGCAGGCTTTCATGCCAGTATGGTGTTACTGAAGCGCAGTGTTGCTGCCCCAGGCAACATACGAAGCCTGACGCATGGGGGTTTCCAGGCACGCCCAACTGATGCTCCACCAGGGCACGTGGTGTCGGTCGAGACCGAAATTGGCTTCGAGATCTGGTGGCCGCGTGCAAGGTCAAACACTCCGGGAAAGCCTAGAAGCCGCACCGAAAGGGTCGTGGAAGGGAGGCGGTGCCTGCGTGCGGAAGGGAATGCGAGTCACGTGAAGACACGAGTTATCGAAAGTTTGTCGCAACTGCCGCAGGCAATTACATATGTGGCAGAACCAGATGACACAGGCGCGGTAGGTTCTCTACCAGATGGTATAAGTCAGCATTGAGGCGCAGTGTCAAGGTGGTAAGCGCTGGGAGCGGCAAGCAGCCCTTAACACTGGCCACGGGAGCGTGGTCGCGTACGGGCGTACGGGCGTATTGTCGTCTCAAAAGCTGGATCATGATGGCGTTTC
Organism: Diaporthe citrichinensis; assembly: GCA_014872995.1. Lineage (NCBI taxonomy): Eukaryota > Fungi > Ascomycota > Sordariomycetes > Diaporthales > Diaporthaceae > Diaporthe > Diaporthe citrichinensis. The sequence goes on from JADAZR010000003.1 coordinate 712,283, forward strand.
GAAGGAGCAAAAGAGTGGAGAGAATGGGGCACGGAGTATTCTCCATCTCACCTCCTGGGACCCTCGTGCCAGAGTGTGCGCTTGTTGTTGAGAATCAGCCTTGCCATGGCATGTGGAGTTGAGTTGAGGGCATTCCAAATCTTATCGTGGCTGCGCCGACGATGGATGCGACGGGCAGAACAGTGAGCACGTGAGATTGGCTGCTGCATGGCTTACAAACAAAAACAAATAGACTATAGTCAGTAGTACGAGGGCCAGGTCTGGCGGACAAGAGCACAGCCACCGGTGATCAGCTCAAGAGGAGTGTGGTGCTGGTGGCCGCCCCGGTCGCAGGCCAAGCGTGATGAGGAGCAGTCACGCTGTTTTAGCCCTCGGATGGGGAAAGACGCGCGCCCGCCAAGCTGGATGGGCCGCTTATCAGCGTATACCACTTGGCGCACAAGCAAGTGGTGGGCCAGCTGGCCGTCCGTGTTAGTGGCGCACCCAGGCGACCGCCAGAAGCTGCTAGAGCCCGCTCTGATTGTGGCCTGCCAAGTCTGCAAGTGTGAGGGAAGTTCGGTTGGAGACAGCGGACAAGGAATGCAGGCGGCGAAACGGGAGTCCGGCAGCCAGCAGACCAGACAGACCACCTTCCTGCTGCTCTGGCGGACGTCATCCATGTCTCTTCGTCAGTGGTCGTCATCCCAGCAAGCCAGCACTGCCCAGCTGCCCTCGCTTCATTTAAGGTAACGAGTCCAGCACATTCCGCATAACGTCAACCACCGCCGTCCCCAAGGGTTCCCCACTGCATCATTTCGCAATCGCAGGCTTGTACAGTCAACAAAACATACCCTGCCTACCTTTCACCTCATCCGACCTAGAGTCACTATCAATCAGTCCATCGTGAGGAGTCATCAGCAAACGAAAACAACACCAATCACCCGCAGTCATGATCATCCCCGAGCTGGGCGGAGGTCTGGCCCCCAGACAATTGTAAGCCTACTCTTTTCCTCTCCCAAATCTACTCCACATCCACCCGCCGCAGTAGAACCAAACCGTGCTAACCATCACAGCACCACTGGCTGTCCCTCCGGCTACCACTTGAGAAATGGCCGCTGCTACCAGAACAACTGGTCATACTGGGGCCGCTGGGTCCTCGCCGCCGTCGTCATCGTCTTCTTCCTCTCCCTCTTCATCATCTGGAGCTGCATCTCGAACCGGCGCCGCCGCACCCGGGGCCTGACCCCGCGCTACGGCACCGGCTGGATGATGCCCGGCGGCCAGTACAACGCGGGCGGCCAGCAGCAGCCCCAGTACGGCGGCGGCTGGTTCGGCCACAACAAGTTCGGCAACAACCAGCAACAACAGTACCAGCAGCCGCCCCCGCCGCAGTACACGCCCGCCCAGGGCCCCGTCCCCAACCAGTACACGGGCCAGACGTTCAACTCGAATGAGGGCTACTACGGCCAGCACAACACCCACAACAACGACATCCCGCTGCAGCAGCCGACTTCGTCCTACTACCCGCGCGGAGGAGATAACGTCTACGAGCCGCCTGCGGGACCACCTCCGGCTAAGTCTTGAAAAAGGGTTGCTCCCCAGTCTGTGTGTCGTTGACGAGAGCAAGCGCGGCAGGCAGGTTCGCTGTGCCGCCAGGGATGAGAAAATGACGGACCTATGATACACACTGTTGCTCCTGGAGGGGGAATTCAACAGTGGCGACAATATGACGGGCAGGCGTTACGGAATACCTCTAGGGCTTGAATACCTGGTTTCTGGTTTCACTTGGTTTCACTTCACTACTGCGGTGGAAAGGAGAAAAGGAAGATTAGTCGAGGCTGTATTAATTGTAATTCATACATACGACCCTTCCGCACGGGTATCCGGCCTGTCCCCAGGCTAGCCGTCCCCAGGCTAGCCAGCGATGCATGTACGGAGTACATTGTGTCCCACTTTGTGATTTGCTACGTCGTAAATGCATACGGATAAAAACCACTGCGTATTGAGTTGAAGGGCCCCACACAGCTGGGGCAGCTGGACTCCCCCCGTCTGCCGAGATCCGCAGTTGGGAGGCCTCGTTCGCTCGCTGCAGGCGGCGCGCCCCGACCACTCACTCTGCATCACCCGGTCTTTGAACCGGGCGGGCGAGTCACACGACAGTAAACAACACACATCTATCAACCGGGGGACAGAGCGGGGGGACGAAGCTACCGGCACAAGCAGGTTTCTACCTTTCATTGTTCCAGATTCACAGGATCCAAATGCATCCAGTCAGCCAATTCATTTGGTTCTATGTTAAATGATTGGGCTGCCTGGCTGTCTCGCCCCGACGGTTTCCAAGGTTCTCTGTCGTTGAGGCCCAGGGAACAGGGTCTCTGTGCTGCTGTCGGAGAAAGAGGGGAGGGGGCGGAGTTGGGTGGCGGTTTGTTTGGGAAATAAGCTTAAAATCTGACAGCGAACTCAGCCGTGGTCTCATGTTTGTACGCTACCTACGTGCAGTACAATTGAGTTAATTACCCTAGGACGAGCACGTGTCCGGCCCGTCATGTCTGTATAACTTCGATCTATCTCTTCACGCGTGAGGTCATTCCGGTGTTGGTTGCCAATCACACCAAGGGCCATTGGCACCATATTCGGAGGACGGAGAACATAATGCAGGGATTGTCTTGGGAACTGCAGTTGCTGGGAGAATCTCCCTACCCGGAGATATATCTTATTGACACCCTCCCCTATTGTTGCTATTCGAATATACAATATGTGATTTCTGGTGCTTTGCAGAGCATTCCCCCCTTCGGCCGCAAAATACAGCCAGCACAGCGGGAACGCAAGCCCCATTGTAAACATTTCCTTCCCGCAAATCCTCCCAATCTATGCTCTGAAAATGTACAGTATATCCTGTGATATGCAAACAAACTCGCTCGCTGGGCGCGTCGAGCATGCATTGTCGAAAATTTTTGGGTATCTCTGAATCCTTTTGTCCTGGTCCTCCATTTTATCCTTCCCTCAGTTCGAGGTTGGGCAGCAGTCGGGGTTGCCCTTTCAGTCTTGTCGGTCCAACTTGTCTCGCTCGTCCATTGAGGCGCGTGCGGGAGCTTGTGGTGCCCTGGGCGGGAAAACAAAATCTCCATCCACGGTCACGAGGTCGCCCTGCTCTACCTCGGCGCTAGGCCTTGCGGCCAAGAGGCCCGTCTCTTCGCCTCCTTCGTCTTCGACATCCGTACCGCTCGAGCTCGGGCTGGTCATATCGCCGTCTTCGTCGGGCCGCCTGCCGTGGACGTCGGTTTGCGCGTCTGATCGCATCTTGGTGATTTTTATATAATTGTAGGCGCAGATTGCGCCGATCGTAACGAATAGCCCGGAGATGTTGATGGGAGTCAGCTTGTCGTCAAAGACGAGCGTCGCTGTGGAGATTGTCACGACCTCCTTGAAGATACCTGCAATCGAGAGAGTGACGACCGAAGTGCGCTGCAGCAAAGCGAATTCAGAAGCCGTCATGAGAAAGGCGATAGTGCCTGGGAATAGGACCAGTAGGGGTGCAGCGAATCCCCATTCGTCGACGAGACCCCGCATGCCTTCCATGAGCTCAAATAAACCCTCGGTGGGAACGGCGATGCAAATAAGTGTGAGGAACATGACGGGTGCGAGGAAGAAGATGCTGGAGAACGGGTTGGAGGTGGCGGGATTGCGGAGCAACAGTATCTGCGTGAGTCCCCAGCGGAAGCCAGAGAAGAAGGCGGCAGAGATGACGAGGATAAAACCGGCCAGGTTGAATTCGACCTCGCCGGCTACCATCATGACCACTCCTGCGGTCATGGTGGCGATGATGCTCACTAGCCTCCATGTGGGCGACTCGAGCCTGAACATGAAGGCGAATATGAGAACGAACGCCAGCGAGGATGACTTGCACATTGCTAGTACGAAGGTCAGTCGTTGCTAAAACCCGCGCGCAGTCGGGAGAGGGAATGGCATGCTCTTACTGTAGAATGTAAGTGTGATAAATTTAAGAGATGTGTTGCCCAACCCGATATCAAGCCCTGTGGCCGCACCGCAGGGTCCTATCCGAGTAAGGTAGAACATCTTGGTCATGAGGGGCCTTTCTGGCTCCGAGTCTTGTGTCGGGTCGCGAAACTCTGACATGTTCCTTGGGGCGTTTTGTGGTCTCAACGATGGTACACAATAAAGAACAACAGAGGCGAGTGTAAATTGCACAAGCATGTGTACGGATGTGGTGAAGAGCGGAAAGGGGAAGTTGAGCCGGGCGGTGTCAAACATCCACTTGTTATACTGTTTCTCTAGTCAGTATCACAGACCAAGTTCTTATTCGAAAATTGCCCTGGGACATGGGGGATCCGGCTTACAAGTGAAATACCCAACGAAAAAAGATACCAGAGACCGATCAGGGTGCCATTGACGGCCAGTTTCCGGACGACGGTTTGGTCTGCCTCCTTCTGCTCCTCTGCTGTGACGTTGTCCCGTGCTATTCGTTGGTCGAGTAGAGTATTCCGCCTCCTCTTCTTCTGTTTCCTCCGCCTCTCCTTGGTGGTGAGGCCTGTCTCCTCGTCGTCGTGCAGATCCTCGTCCGAGAAATCGTTGTCATTTGCGGGGTGCCTTATGACGCCGTTCTTATCCTTGATGGTAGATTGGCTCTCTTCTGATATTTTGGGTTCGTCCGTGCGGAACTGGCCAGAGACCGAAGGACCTCTGGTGTGCGCACCCCTCCCAGAAGGCTGGCCCTGTGCGCTGGTGGCTGGCGACATCAGGCTGCTCCGTCGGCGGCGATGGCCAACGGGGTTGGGGGTTATGGGGTCCATCTCGATGTCTACGGGGTGGGAAGCGGTGGTGGAGGTGGAGGATGCAACGGCATCAGAGACTGTAGCCCTCCTCGCGCGAGCAGTTGAGGAGCCCTCGGTGGTGGGAGAGGGGAGTATGCCGAGAGCCCCTGAAGCGGAAGTAGAAGCGGAAGTGGTCGCGTGCGGGACGGCAAGCGGGAATCGAGGTGAGTTGGACGCTGAGGACTCGGCAGAGGTGGAGTGGGCGGCAATTGTGAGGCGTGGGAAGGCGGCAATGGACTCGAGACGAGGAGTATTGTTTTTCGAGGATCCCACGAGCGACTGGGGTGGGGAAAGGGGAGGGGGAGGAGGAGGAGATGAAGAAGGCATTATACTACAGCGAAGACGGGTAGGCAAAGTGGTTATCAATGGTAATGTAGAAATTGGGGCCCCGTCATCTGGACTTGGGTTCCCAAGGTGGGCTTGGGCGGGTGGACCGTGGGACGGTGGGCGGTGGACCGCGAACTGTGTGGGTGGTGCCGTCCCGAGGCCAGCAACCAGCTGGACTCTTGGGGGTCCTGCTGCGGGCTGCACGCTGCACTGCACGCTGCAGTGGGCAGGCAGGTACGAGTGGGTACCTGGGTACGCCGGGCACAGCTGGCACAGCGCGGACAAGAATGTGTACACGGTACAGCATCATATAGGTAGGCACTATACGTATAGCGTATAGCACACGGCATTACCACCGCACCCTGGACCAAGCACCCAGCACCCAGCACTGTAGCGCCAGCCCTTGGGAGGAGTGAGTGCCCGGCACCACCTGCTCCTCTGCCCAGCAACCACAGCCCAATGCCCAGGTGATGGCGGTGATGGTGATGATGGGGCCCGGTCGCTAATCGGGATGATGAGCGCGCGGGGCCCACGGCACAGGGCAAAGCTGGCCGGTTAAGGTTGGTTTGGGGCAGTCTTCCAGGAGACTGATGATCGATCGGAAGCACAGCGATCCACTGTCCGCCCGTCCACCCGCCCACTGTAGGGCTATCGCCGTCTAACTGTCTGCCTGGCTGTCTGCCCAGGTGCGCAGGGCTTGACTGGCGTGTTTCTGATGTTTTGCGTCTCTGGCAAGCTCTTGCAAGCTCTTGCAGGATGTCGGAAGGGTTTCCTGGCCGGGCGGAAGCGTGGCCAGTCAGCGCGGGCGCATCAAACAACAACTCTGGCCTAGGCGGGTGGTCTGTGACTCCATCTCCCGCGGGAGCAGACAACAAAGACAGCCTTGGAAGACCAGGCCAGACAAGACCAGACAAGCACGACAAGACTGGACGAGGGTGCAAGCCTCTTGGCGCGCCATTGGAGCCGGCCCATTGGCTCTGCCCGCACGCGACCCCCTGGCCCAGGCGCGGAATCGGGGTCATGGATCAGCAGTGCAGCGGCGCCTGAGACTCTTTTCTTGTTGTCTCTCTGTTGCTGTGTCACACCTTGCCATCTATCCGTCCATCTATCCCATCCATCCAGCCCATCCCGTCCGCCTGGGCACCCTCGTCTCTGCCAAACCATGGAAAGTGCCGTCTGTTGCCCCCGTGACTGTTCGACCCGGGCCAGCCGGTGTAACGGGCAACAGGAGAAAACACTACCTGCCTGTACCTGTGCACACATGGCAGCAGCAACGGGTTCGGTCTGAATACAGTACAGTATTTGCCTCCTGCATAATGATCCTGCATAGTCCTGCATAGTATCTACTTTTACGGTAGACACGTCTGCTTCTTCTCACTCGCAAACCCACTCGGTCGTTGACCGCCTGCTGTGTGTGTTGTGGAGTCCTCGCAGGGCCTGGGCTGGATTTTCCAGATTTCTTGCAGGACCAAGGGCCAAAACTCCGGACCGAACGTTCTGTTCCCTTCCTCTGCAGGCCTCTGCAAGGGCCCTGGGACCCAAAGAGGACCCGGTGCTCCATCGCCAGGTCAAGCTCTTCCCCTCTTCTGGGTCGCAATGTGCCCGAACGGTCTGCCACGTCGCTTGGGCCAGCGAGAAAAGGATACTGTGCAAAAACCCACCCGGCCAGCTAGCGTGGTGGTAGTGGGTGGTCTTCTTCCCCGGAGACCCTGGATTTACCGATTTGCGCCTGCAGTAGCCAAAAACGATCCTGGCTGACAGACAACCTTTTCTTACTGGATTTTTGTCATTCCTACTCACACGACACACACATGCTACAGTTTCGATTGTATCTATTTGACTTTCCGCCGCCACACATCGCTTCGTCACGCCCTGCTCGGCGAGCGACACGCGGACTTTTGAGGCTTCGTTCGGGCCGCTCTTGGGCAGACAAGACATATTCATCAACCTCTGACTGCAGACAGCAGGCTAGCACGCGCGACAAGTCTTGTCTCGCACTCAGCTCAGCCCACATGATGTCAGCGAGCATGCCGAGTGCCAAAGCCTAAAGGTACTACTCTGTCCAATGTGTGCCACGGTGTGAGAGTGTCCAGAGTAGCTCGCCTTATTCCTGTGCATCCGTACCCTAAGATTAGACGCGTTCCTAGCCCCGATCATGCTGCCAGCACTACCGACGACTAGTACGCATGCGCGGTAGCCTCGAAGTGAGAAACAGCTGCCGGGCTCGCCATGTGGTCATCGACCTTTAATTATTAGGCGAGCCTACACGGCTCCTTCACGCCCAGTGGTCATGCGACCGCTCTGGCCGCCCCGGCCAAGTCAGCTAGCAGCCCGCATGAAGCTTAGAGCGCTGCCAGTGTGCTCGGCTGAGCTCAACTCCCGCCCATTCGACAGTTGTGTTCCAGGCGGCGGGAGAGCATGCACGCCTGGGCACCGCGTGCCACATCTCTCGCTGGTGTTCGAATCGAACCGGCACGGCACGACACCGCATGTTCGAGGCCACCCCCCCCCCGGCTCGTCAGGATATCCATACTGTGAAGTTCCAGACCGACTATCCCGCCTCAGCCCGCCTACGGAGCACGGCGAGCGAGTCAGGCTCGCGAATCATTGATCGACCCCCGGAAAGTCTGGGGAACGGCGTTGATGTGTCGTTAATGATGTCAAAGGCTTTTGCTTTTTTGGCAATTTCTCAGCCCCCGGAGAGTTTACAACTCACGGCGGTGATCCTCATTTTACGGTTCCTTGCTACTGTCCCGGCAGGATCGCGCTGGCGCTGGCGCTGGCGCGGGCAGCCTGGCGGGTCTGGGCAGCCTGGCAGGATGCAAAATAAACCAACCGGAACCCCAAATCCCCACCCAAACCACCCAAACCCTTCACATTAGAATCCGAATTGCTCAACAACCAAATAGTATGTGCTTAATTTCAATTATCATGAGATGTTAAGAATCGGCGTCTGATTCTAATGATATCAAAAAATAAAATAGGATTTAAGGTTGTGGTGGGTGCATAAATGGAAGTATCGCAAGGTACTAAATCTGGTACTGAGGTACGGTCGGTTTATTTTGCATCCTGCCAGGCAGCACACCCTTGGTGGCATCAGAGTCTGTGGCGGAAGCTTAGCTGGGCACCGTCCCATGTGACGTACGGGATCGATCTCTGTCGCCGCGGCACACGCCGGAGAATATGCCAGAGTCTTGGGCGTTGACAACGGCGCCTTGAGGGCTTATGCAGTCAGCGTCGCTCCCGTAGGTGCTGCTCATCGAGCTCATAGCTCGATGCCATCTACCTAGGTAGGTATTCGGGTTCAACTCGTCAGGCGTCGCGCCAAACCACTGACTCGCTGTCACTGGCGGACAATGCAACCGTCACGATACCGCAGAGCCGGGCCCGCCTTTGATCGCGATAAGCTTATTTCGTTGGTCCGAATGGCTGTTTCTCGAGTTTCGCCTTTTCGGACGAACAGACCATTGCTCGGATTGCTCACTCGGATGACCGCCCGCCGTGTAGAATCTAATCTATCACAGGCTAGCCCCGACGTTCACATGTAATAATTGGGATGGTGCGGCACAGCCTGGATACAGTGAGTCTTTTGCATGCCCATGCCCGTCGCCATTTTCGTCAGGATAATTCGATACCAGAGCCCCTGTTGCTGTTTACTCAATAGTCGTTGCAAGACTCAGACAGATGACAAAGAGTGTCTCGGTAAAAAGTCTAGAGTGTTGTCTCAGAAGCGCGTGGATACATGGGGATTTCGTGTGCAGCTCTATCTGATTCACAACTCTTAAACAAAGTGACGTACTCGCAACGTACATAAATCGGAGACTTCGGGGACTTAAGCACTCCAGTAGACTACCGCCACTACTTTCCAGCCACGATATGCATGATGTCTAATAAAAGTCCCGAGCTCGTTCAGCTCTCTCGCAGCTCTCTCGCATCGCTGTCACCAAGCTGCCGTACCTCTCATCGTCCAACATCCTGCAGACCTGGCCAGATGCCCCAAAATGTAGAGTGAATTCCCGGCTTCGACTGCGCGAGGCCCGAGTACACGACATCAGTGCTCGAGGTCCAGGCCCTAAGTCCACGCAGTTCCGGAGAAGAGGGTGAGCCGAAGCTGCGGTTAGATATGAAGGGAGACAAGGATAGCGAGACCGCGGCAGTCTGTCCGGCGGTGACATTCTACAAAAGAAAAAAAAGATCAGACAATCTCATTCATGCCCCGCGATGACCTCCAGAGCCATCTTGCCACGGACGCCATGACCAAGGGCCTGGACACCACGCAAAGCGATACACAGGCTTTCTGTCACCATGAGGGAAGCCGTTGAGATGCCCGAGCTGGAGCTCGACCATCTGGGAGGGATACCGGGGCTCACAGTCTGTTCGGGTTGGCGACGGTGCAGCTTTCTATCAGCACCTGGACATCAACAGGGAGCTTCTGGGTGTGACGTATCTGGACAGAAATTCTCCGAGTGTGTATTGCGCCGCGCCAAGCAGCCGGGGACGACGTCGCGGCTTTTAGCTACCTCGCCCTGATCAGTGCGGGTATCAAGTAGATCTACTACAACCCGAGCTTTGTGAGGACTGTTCTGCATTTCGTAAAATTCTGGATGCCCATGTGAACTGGTCCAACTCTCTAGGTTCCATTGAGGGTGAGACCATGGTTAAGTGGAAGCAGTGTAGCAGCTCCTGGGACAAATACCCTTGCGGTTTGATGCCTTGCATGCTGCCAAAGGCCAGTATAGCAGTGGAGGAGAAGCTCAGCCGGTGAGGTCCAGGTGGAGCGCATACTAGAAAGCCACTGAGCCTGGACGTGCATTTCATCAGAGCCTTTTCAGCACTTCACAAAAAGTAATGCGACAAGTCACGTATCATGATCTTTTGATATCCCGTATTATCTATGACCCTCAGGTGATAGCACATCCTGCCACTGTGTCCGTCCGACCTCGCCGTTTTTTTCGACTTCCGTTTGTCTTCGGGAACAACTCGAAGGTGGCAAAAGAGACAGCCACGCTCCAGAATGGGCCCCTTGTTCCTGATTGCGCCGTAATTTCAACGCTATGCATGTAAACCCCTTGAATATTTTTATGTCACTTGCTTGCAAACAGCCCTTGCTGTCACGCGAAAGCCCCAAGATGTCATGCGATGATGTCAACGTCCACTCCACGGTGATTCCTGCAAGAGCGTTGTCCGAGCTGTTGATCTTTGGCTTTCAGAACTGAGTTACTTCGGATAGGTAGCCTACCCCTAGGAAGTGCAAAGTAAAGATGTATCTGTCACCAGTCGGGCAGCCCTGTGCAACGAACCCGGGGAAGTCTGACAGCTAGTTAGATATGCCATCAAAGGAGGTAGTGAGGGTTAACTCACGCACCGCTGGCTCCATTGCCCGCTGAACACCCTGACTACTTTCATCGTCATGATGAGCCGAGCCGTTGTAGTACCTGCACAGAGCTCAACTCTCAGCGTCCTCCAATTTGATGTGATCCTTGCTTTTCGAGGACAGACGTCGTTTGGTCGGATGCTTCATCTCCTATGACAGGTCCATCTCCCCATCCATCGTACCGATAGAACTGAGCCCACTAGACGCAGGTCTGGACTCGGTGTCCGTGTCGGGCGAGGTCTTTGATGGCCCACGTTGCCTTTCAACCCAGCTACGGATGCTGTCGATCTCGCTGTGGCCCTCAACCACCACAAGACCTTGGCCGTGTGGCTTCCCCAGCAACGTGCCAGTGTATCTTGAGTCGTCGGCAGTCTTGCTGTGTCGCTTCTTCAAGGCGCTGAGGTAGTCCGTGACGCCCTCCTCACCCCCGTCCAACGCAATCCTCCTGATGTTTTCATTCTTGGGCCCCGTAGCCCACGCCACGAAGTCATCCACGCCTCTCGTGTCCTCCATCCCTGTGTAGTCTTGCTCCTCGAAATCGCGCTCGGGGAGGAACGCGCCGGCGTTCTGCAGCGCCAGCCGTATGTCCACGACGGTCGGCGCCGCGGCACCGTTGTAATCGAACTCGCCGGTGTTGTCACTGGCGTGGCGGGCCGTTTCCTCGCATAGCAGGTTCAGGTACCGGGCTGCGAGGTCGGTGAGGCTGTCGATGACGGCAGGTTTTGCGGAGTGGAAGCCAGTTGCACGCAGGACTTGAATTATGGCAGGCCGCAGGAGCGCGTGGAAAACGGCCTGCGGAGGTGTCATTTTCTCGGGAGGAGGGCACAGCGAGAGCACGTTGGCGTTTTTTGAACGGCTTCGAGGAAGATTCGAGTGTTTGGCAATCGTCAAGGCGTGGTCACCATGCGCATGGTTGGTTTGAGTCGCTTGAATGCGTTGTAAGAAAGAGGAAGATTTGTGCCACACGACGTGGTTTATAATTGCTGTCTGCGAACATTCACTCTAACGTACTTAGGTCGTGAATGGACCTACCAGCTTCACCACTCTGCCTGCAGCTGTGGGTGCGGCTCAACCTCCAAGTACCTACCCAAGCTTGCAGGGATCAGGCAGTCTGAGCTTCCCCACTACGACCCATAAATCGCCTTATAATCTGGGTACCAGTTGACCCCAGATGCAGGTGGAGGAGCTACGCAACTTCACTCACTAGATCCCTTTTTGTCGTCTGCAACCACAGTCGATGCTTCTGGCCTTCACGCCTCCTCTCTGTCCGTTGCTGCCCTTCCTTCTACATGAGTGCCTAATTGTCTAACGGACCAGCCGGGCATTTGTTGCAGTATGACCTACGCCACCTGGCCATCGACCTAGCCCTTCACAAACGCGTTCTCACTCCACCCAGCCTGGACCTTTTGCAGCTAGCGCAGCACCGCGCGAGACACCGTTGGTCACAAAGTTCGACGACGTCCACTTGCACCACACTCTGTCAACACTACGGACACACTTGCTTGGCTTTACCACAAACTCAAAATGGAGGTACCAGAGAGGAAAAAACTCAAGCTGAAGATCAGTCGGAATCCGTCTGTATCTAGCAGCGGCCCTGGGTCCGCCAATCCATCAAGCGCCATCACATCGTCGCAACAGGTCGCAACACCAGACCAGATGTCTCCTGCCGGCTCCGCGGCTATACTATCTTCCACAGATGCAGCTATTATGCCACCACCTGCAGTACCGCCGACTCCTACCGAGAATAAGACACACAAGATCAGGCTGTCCTTCAGCAAGAGCCAGCCATCGACACCCATTTCCGAGACACCACCATCATCTAGGAAGCCTCTCCCAACCAACCGGACTGCTCTGCCAGCCGCTCCGCCGCCAGGCGAGGTACCAGCCCCGTTGACTATGACTAAAGCTGGGCGGACATCGAAACCCACGGCGAAGAAGCGCGCTAAGGCCGAGCCCGATAGTGGTGATGAGGCCAGGCCGAGAGGAAGCGCCCAGGAGCCCGCGAAGAAGAAGATGAGAACGATTAAGTTGAAGTCAGGCCCCGATGCCCCGAGCGCCCGGAGAAACTCGTCATTCAGGATCGCTATCAAAGATTCCCACAAGTCGACGTTCTCACGTGAAAATGGCTCAGGCTACGACTCGGAGATGGAAGACGCCGAGGAGGATCCCATCGTCGAAGAACAAATCGTGTTGCGCATGATGGAAGGTCCTGAGTGCGACTACATCAACGCATGCCTAGACTCCAAAAAGTTTCCTTCGGGAGGCATGGACTTCAAACTCAGATGGCTTAATGAGCGGAGAGCGGTTGTCACGGCCCAAGGACGCATGTATGCGGCTGTACTCGTCGATATGCCGACGATCACAGAAGGAATGAAGACCTGGGACAAGAAGCTCATGATCAAATCTGCGGATATCTCTCAGATGCTACTTGTTTTTGCTAGGGTAAATGACGAGGCTTCGGCACGGACAGCAGAGCTTCCCAAGGTCGTCTTCGACGGGCACAGGTGGCCACATGGTCTGACGCCACCAATGCACGACGCGGTTCATCGCAGGTTCCGCAAACGCTTACACAAAAGCGAGATTCTCAACAAGGAACAAGAGGTACAGAGGCTCCTTCAGGAAGACAAAAATGCCATCAGTACAAGGTATGAATGGATTGATGAACGGAGGGATACGATGCAGGCGGGCACGCCGGATCTGGATGCTGAAGGAGAGGAGGACGCCGAGGGTGAGATCGACGACGGATGGGAAATGGGAGCGAACGATATGGATATGATCGACGCAGACATAGAAGCTCAGCTCGAGGCCGAACTCAACGACCTGGGCTCGGAGATGGCAGAGACGCCCACTCAGGAAGGCGCTACCCCTGCAGCCTTTGCTCCCGAAACACCAGCGGCTGGGGCCGAGGCTGCAGAATTGAAGAATGGGGACAGAGCCTCAGTTGAAGGCGAGAGCGGAGAAGACTACGATGATGACGATGACGATTCCGACGACGACGCCAATGAGGAGGAGAAGGAGCGGAGGGAGCAAGTCAGGGGTGTTCGCGAGGATGTCAGAGACATCGAAAAGCAGATCAATGCTTTACGTGACGAGCTGGCTACTAAGACTAATCCACTACTCAGGAAACGAATAGAGGGCAGAATCAAAGGTCACATGGAAGACCGGCAGTTGAAGCTTGCTTCAATTGGGGAACTACCACCAGAAGATCAGGACCAGGACCAGGACGAGTGAACGGCATGCCTAGGGGCTGCCAGATTTTGAGATGGGCGTCAGGATTTGGCTCCGTACCATGGCCAACATGGTCAATCATGGAGGGCAATGGGTTCTGTCAAGGAGACTGTGAAGTGGGACACCAGTGTGAGCAGCAGCCACACAGTGTCATGGCACTTTTTGTTGCCAATATACTCATTCTGCAATGCAGTCTTGAGGTTCTTGGAGGTCGAAGTGCCTTTGATTCAACAAGTGAAATATCGCTAAAACCGCTGAGCACTCTCACTTGTCTGAAACAACCAGTGCTGATAATGAAGCTGGGACGTGGAAAGTCTCCAGTGAGAGCGAAAGTAGAACCTATCATGAATATCTCGAGACCAATTTGGTTACTCGAACATGTTTCTCTACCGTGGTATGCAAGGAGTGCCGTTATCAAGCAGCCATAAAGGTCGCGGGAGTCTGCATACCCAAGCCAGACTCTCATATAATTTACATATAGACATAATGCCATGCATTGAGCAACAACTGCCTGCTCTGCTCTGGATTGCAATGACATAACATGTTCCGATCAAAGTGTCATAATTTGGCACAGTGTCCGCCCCAGCCACTGCTCACATGGACTTGAGGTAGTTGTCCTCCTTGATCTTGGCCTTCCTCTCCTTCCTCATCGCCTTCCTCAGCTCCTCCCGCTTCTCCACCGCCAGGATCGCGTCCGCCACGTCGCCGTCCGGCTTGCCCGGCAGATTGATCGACTGCTGCTGTATGGGTATCTTGGGCGCCAGCGCCTCGAGGTTGCCGGTCGCCAGCATCTTGGCCTCGAGCTCGCGCTGCCGCTTGGCGGCTATACGTCGTTGCTTCTTGGATTTCGCTGTTTTGGGCGCGGCTATCAGCACAATGGTCCCGCCTCTTGCTGCATCTTGGAGGGTATAGGGAAAAGGTGTGGCGTGGGAACGTACAGAATTCATCACCGGCGTCTGCATCTTCCTCCGCTGCCGACCCCTTCGTCACGTCCAAGCACGACCACAGCCACTCCGGGTACTCGTTGTCCGGCAGCGCGACGGGGTCCGTCTTTCCCTTGAAGTAATTCAGGCCGTTGAGAACTGTGCCCGGTGGGCATGATGACCGCGGCGCGGCATCCTCCGGTGTTGTGGTTGCGTTACTTCCCGCAGGAGCGGTAGGTGCTGCTGGGGCGGCGGCGGCGGCGGCGGCGGATTGCCTCGGCGATATCGCGCTGAAGGTTCGTCGGATCGGCGCCCTCTGTATTATTGAGCGTTGGCCAAGGGCCGTTGCCCTTTGCAAACAGCGTCTGCAGATCATTGTGCCGACTTATGGGGGAGTTGGGTTTGTTGAAGTCGGTCACAGGCTCGTGGTCCTGGTGTTGAAGGTCCAGGTCCAAAAATTTCTCGGCAGGCAAGCAGCCTCGCGCCTGGGCTCAGGCCTTACGGTATGGGTAGTCTAGTGAAAGTGCAAATCGCAGGCGACATCAATTTTGAATGCAACATTTTAATTTCATAGATTCACCATGATTCGGAGTATGTTTTGATTTTTTGATTGAGGAAGGGTTTCTCCTGTCTTCAAGCCGCTGTCTAGATGCACAAGTTGCAAGGGCTTGCAGCCTCCAATTGCATGCACAATGCTGTAGGCCAGCCGTCGTGTCTCGTCTGATGAGCCCACGGGTATCCGTCCCTCGATATCCATTTGCCTGGGCCAATTACGGAAAGAACCACCTGTAGATGACTTCGAAGATGCCCGAGAAGCTGCACTGCCTCATGCGTTCTTTGCCAGCTGGTTTTGTTGCTGGAACAGGTAGCCCCGAACTCTGTGCTTCTCAAGCAACTGCAGATACCGCTCTGTTGCACATTGTCAGCCATTCGTTGCTCTGCGAAATCCAATGCGCTGCGCATCAAACCCTTCCAGAAGTCTCCTCGGTGAGCGCGCATCCTCCTTGGGGCTCCGAGGTTTGCCCTCCCGACGATAGGTGACGGTAACACTGACCTCGCAAAGGACCGCACTTCTCCAAATGGTTGACGCCCTCCCGATAGTAACACTTGCTCAGCTCCTCCCGGACGAGTCGTCCCATCATGACATGCACCCACTGCTCCCGAATAATGGCATCCTGGGCCTGCTTGACGCGCTTGTTGTCGTCGAAGTCGACCCCTTCGAAGGTTGGTGGCACGGTCGGCTTCTTGGCCAGGAAAGCCTCGGACTCGGGGGTCGGCATTGCGAGTTGCTGTGGAAGTGGACGGGAGTGCAATCGACTAGCTGCTGGATGGATACGTTGTTGAGAGGGCGGAGGGCGATGCGTCGGTGCTTGCTCCCTCGCGCGACAGTTGACGACGAATGGACTTGTCTCGATATCTAATTATGCCAGCCGGCCGGAAGCTCGCTTGCTACGGTCCCAGGGCGCAAGCCGACACGGGCCTTTCTCTCTCCTCAATGGCCAGTGTGGCCCGTGCACGGAAATGTACGTACTTTTTATCTCTGTATCGCAGCCTGCCGCGGGGCTTGCAAACGTGGAGTCGACGGACCCACACTAGCTTCGCCGCCAAAAAGAAATTCTGCCGCAGATTGAAGTTTTCCTGCTCCCAAGGGTCCTGCCACCCGACTTAATAAACCCCGTCGCAACTTTTCAACTCAAACTTTGCCTCCCGCATCTCTCTTTCTTCCACCCCATCTCTCCTTGGAAATTTTCAGCTTGATAACTTCCTCATCCTTCCCTCTATTTCCTGCCCAATCTCACTCTAAAACCATCTCAAGTAACTACTTTCATCATGGGCAAGGTCAAGGAAGCAAAGGTCAGCAAGACCAAGGCGGAGAAGCCTTCAGCTGTGAAGGCTGCCGCTGTCACCAAGGCTACGTCGAGCCCCAAGGCCAAGTCTAAGGCCGCAGCTCAAGAGGTTGCCAAGAAGGCCACTTCCAAGAAGTCCAAGAAGCAGGAGTCCTCTTCTGAGTCCTCCAGCTCCGAATCCGAGTCTGACGACTCTGCTTCCTCATCTGACTCTGAGTCCTCCGAGTCTGAGGACGAGAAGCCCGCGCCCAAGGCCAACGGAAAGGTCAACGGAAAGGTCAACGGCAAGGTGAACGGCAAGGCTAAGGCCGCGGAGTCCTCTGATGACTCTGACTCGTCGGAGGATGACAGCGACGATAGCGATGACAGCGACAAGGAGACACCTGCCAAGGCTAAGGCCGCCGCCCCTGCTACTAAGAAGGCTGCTGCTGCTGCTGAGGAGTCGTCCGACTCCTCCGACTCCTCCGACGATGAGGAGGACAGCGACAAGAAGCCTGCTGCCAAGAAGGCCGATAGCGTGAGTAGTCTCATTTGAGGAACCGTGTAGACTGTCCGCTGACCACTATGCTTGCAGTCTGATGAGGATGACAGCGACTCCTCCGACTCTGATGATAGCGACAGCGACAAGAAGTCTGCCAAGCCTGCTGCCGCAAAAGCTGCCAAGAAGGCTAAGGATGTGAGTTGTTAAATCGATGGACTCGACAGTGCATTTGACCCAAGCTAATCTCTCTGCACAGTCCGACAAGGAAGACTCTGACGACTCCTCCGATTCGGATGACTCCTCCGATTCCGACAGCGAGTCAACTGAGGAGACCGAGGCACCGTTCGCCGCCAAGAAGCGCAAGGCTGAGGAGGCTGCTGAGAGCTCAGCGAAGAAGACCAAGACCGAGGACGCCTCCGAGGAGAGCTCTACCCTCTTCGTTGGCAACCTTAGCTGGAAGGTCGACGACGACCTCCTCTACAATGAGTTCCAGAACTGCAAGGGTATCACAAATGCCCGCATCATCACCAACAGGGAGGATGGCCGTCCCCGAGGCTTCGGCTATGTCGACTTCGATACTGCCGAGAACGCCAAGGCTGCTCTGGAAGAGAAGCACGGTGCCTACCTCGACGGCCGCGACATGCGTCTTGACATTTCCAGCGGAAAGCCCAAGAACGACCCCGCTGCCCGTGCCGGCGACCGCGCCAAGAAGTTCAACGACGAGATGAGCCCTGAGAGTGACACCATCTTCGTTGGTAACCTGTCCTTCAACGTCG
Source organism: Diaporthe citrichinensis (assembly GCA_014872995.1). NCBI lineage: Eukaryota > Fungi > Ascomycota > Sordariomycetes > Diaporthales > Diaporthaceae > Diaporthe > Diaporthe citrichinensis. Next base: position 730,050 of record JADAZR010000003.1, read on the forward strand.
ACGAGGAGACTGTCTCGGCTTTCTTCTCCGAGATTGCTGAGATCAAGAGCCTCCGCTTGCCCACCGAGCAGTAAGTTGTGCCCTTCGCGCATACAAAATTTGCATCATGCTAACTCGCCTCTAGGGAAACCGGACGGTTCAAGGGTTTCGGGTATGTCTCCTTCAACTCCGTTGAGGATGCCAAGAAGGCTGTCGAATCGCTCCAGGGTGCAGACCTTGATGGCCGTGGAGTCCGCCTGGACTATGCCAGCGGCCGACCAGACAACGGCGGTGGTGGCCGCGGGGGTGGCCGTGGTGGGTTCGGCGCTCGTGGAGGTGGCCGTGGAGGCCGCGGTGGCTTCGGAGACCGCGGTGGACGTGGCGGCTTCGGCGGACGTGGCGGCGGACGTGGCGGATTCGGTGACCGCGGTGGCCGTGGTGGCGGTCGTGGAGGCAGCGGCGGCTTCCAGGGCAAGAAGATCACGTTCTAGGAGAACAATGATCCGTCCCCAGGTCCGAAGGGCGGCAGCGCAGCTGCTACGAAGCAGAAGGCGAAAAGATCCAAGAAGCAGAAGGCCGCGTCGTAAGGCGTGCTGCCGCACAAGTGGGTTCCGAGGGCTCGTGGCATTTCTGAGGGCTTTGTGGGTTGTCGGCATCGATACCTGTGGGCTCATTCATGACTTGTGGGCTTGTTCCTGACCTGTGGGCTCGTGTGTTTCGCAACACACTCAAGGCACTCTTGGTGTCTGCTCCTTGCTCTTGGGAGCATCACTTAGGTGATGAGTTTCCTGCTTGATCCTGTGGGCTTCTGTGGGCTTTCTTCGGAGACTTGGATGTCTTGTGGGAGCATCCTCGAGTCTCTTGGCCGGTCTCTACTGAGGGTTTGTGGGCGTTGGGGTTTCCAAAAAAAGGGATTTGCATTTGGTACACGAATACTGAGGGCTTCTGAGGGCATCATCGCCACCTTGGCAACGCCGGCTGGCAACGCAGATCTCCATCGAGGTATGATTCTAGTTGACTGTTGAGCCGGTAAGTATCTCCCAGCTGCCGAGATGTCCGTACTTCTTTTCCAATACCCAGTTACTTGTTTTTTATGCAATTAGTTGTAGGATACGATAGACAGTGGTACATTTGATCGATCGACCGACAAGAGTTATTTGAACAATATTTCTTCTACGAGCCAACATGAGTGAATGTGTGAAGTAGTGGCGACACCTCGATCCATCCCAGCCCAGCCCATTCAGTGCCAAGGCGAGCCGAGCCTGCCTGGATTGCAGCGTGGGCGTTGAGCAGGAGAGACAGTGAAACATAAGATCATGTACGCATACACCAATGCGCGAGGAAGCGTCGCGTCATTGGGGTGTGTTGCTGGCCCTCGTGTGACGCCGCATCCAGCGGCTGTGGCCAGTCAGGAGATCAGGCCGTTGGGGCACTCGGGCATGTGGACGGGGTACGGCACTTTTGGGGGCGCGGTGATCAGCACTTGATCAGCCTGATCGCTAGGCCACTTGACAAGGGGACCCTCCTCCCTCTGACTGCTGGCAGCAGGCGTAAGCTGAGTCTGGTGCACTATACGTACTTTGGGCTTCCAGGGTGATCCTATCAAGTGCCGCCTGGCCCAAGAGACAAAGACACGACACAAAGGCCGCCTACCGTATTAGGAGTGTGGTCACGACGGCAGGACGGCCCTTATGCCTCCACACGGCGGCTTCCTGCCTGCTTGACCTGGCCTACCCTGCAAGGCGTGATCGGAGGCGGTCTACATAGTGCGGTTGTCTGCAGTTCGTGGGTACCGTCTCACGGGTTTGACGCTCCTTTTGTTGAGATGCATCACACACACACTCGACTCCTCTTCCCGTCCGCTGCTATTCTGGACACTGCACTCCCGAGCCTCCCTTCTGGCAGGCGACCGATCCTGTCACATTTCCCTCGCTTGTCCTACTCGGCTGCATTCCCTGATCCACCTGCATTCGCATCTGCATCTGATCCGCATCTGATGCACATCCACTGCGGTCTACGCGTCCACGTACGGTACCTACTGGCTGGACATCCACCGTCCCGCCCATATCGATAAAGCCCGCAGATCTAGATCCACTCAATCCACCGACAGGGGCTGGGCAAGGGAGTCCAAGGAGGGGTCCCCTTCTGTGTTCGACTTACACCACCACGTCGCTCTTGTGCACTGCCGTGCTGCGCAGTGCAACCACAACCGCAGCCAGACATCACCTTATTCCTCCCCGTCTACTCTCCTCTCTCCTCCTCTCCCTCCCCTCACCTGCCCAGGTCTAGCCACTCCTCTCAGACCACCGGCATCCACCTCTCCTCTCCATCTCCTATCCGTCCTCACCCCTTTTCGAACCTGCCATGGCTTCCTCGCAGCAACATCGCCGTCCCGGCCCCAGCCGCCCCAGCCGCCCCAGCCGCCGTCCCATCCCCGACTCCGATAGAGTTTCAGAGAGTATTGCGCGATCGGATACGAGTCCCGCAACAACATCGGCGTCGCAAGCCCAACGTAATGATGGTCAGTCAATAGCAGATGCAGCAGATGCAGCAGACATGCCATACCCAATATCCTTTCCTGGCGGTGGAAGTTCGCAGCAGCAGCAGCAGCAGCTAGAGCAAGCTGACACTCTCTCGCAAGAATCATGGGTTGAGGTCGCATCCCAGCCGTCTTCCTCCTCTCTCTCCTCCATCGGTGACGAGATCGTTACGACCGGTCTACGAGTCGGCGCTCAGTCGCACCCACCCCGAAGAAGACGTTTGCAACACCATTACTATCAGTCGATGCAACAACATGTTGTAAGCCACGCTGCTGCGCAGGCAGGCACAAGCAGTCAGGAGGAGTACGACGAGACAGAGAGCGAGGAGGATCGTTTGATGACTTCGTCCAACGAGAACATGGGTGCTCGTCCGGGGAATGGGAGTGTTGCTCTGCAACGGTCACAAACAGCGATCGGCCCCGGCGCCGACTTGTCCGACTCGGAGGAGGAGGACGACAACGGCACTGCGCTGGGCAGGCCGTCACCCTCACAAGGCTTCCGCCCTCAGCCCAACGCCTTTACGCACCCTCCTGCTCACCTGAGCCACCGTAGCTACTCCACAAGCTCAGCAATACCGCCCCATCACCCCGCTGCCAGAGCGCAGTCGTATTCCCACAGGTCACACAATCGTGTCCGCTCAGGCTTCATGTCCCCGGCCTACCAGGCAGACAACGACGCCGCCCTACGTGCATCCCTCACTACCCTGCTCTCCTGCGCAGCGGCAGCCAAGAGCCTGCCCGGGAGGAGAAACGTGGCCGCCGAGCCATCGTCGGGGGAGCCAGTCATGGGCGCGGGCGTCGGGCCGAGCAGCCAGCCGATGGAGCTGAGGCTGGTACCGGAGTCTGAGCTGGGGCCAGGAGGCTCGCCGGTGCACGTGTCGGCTGCGCCGAAATCGTCGCCGCGGATGCGCCAGCCCACGACTCGTACGACTTCTAACTCTAGCGCGCAGAGCGCTCCCGCGTCCGTCTCGTCGAAGGAGGAGAAGGGCAAGAGAGCCGCCTCGAACTCCAACCCCAAATCCCAGCGCGCGGCCAAGAAGAAGAAGGTGTCTGCGGCGGGCGTGGACGACAGCACTGTGACGTGGATCAGCCCTGCCACTCTGACCTGGGTGCTGGGTACCGGAGTTGTACTTCTGGTTTCTGTTGTGGGATTTGGTGCGGGTTTCGTCGTTGGGCGCGAGGTCGGCCGAGAGGACGTCCTTCACACGATGAGCGGTGGAGGTGCCCCGATGAGCCCGGGTGCGAACACGACGTCATGCGGTAGCGAAGTGATCCGGAGTACCGGCAGCGGAACGCTTAGGAGGTGGCGATGGGGGTCCGGGATGGGGAGGCTCGTGAGTGCCTAGTGGGTGGAGTTCATGGAGTTGATACCCATTTGAAAGGCGCAATTGCTTAAGTTTCGGCGCGGGGACATGAGAGACCGACCAGAATCAGGCCGTCCATGCCCATGTTGCAGTGAAGCTGGAGGGCTCTACGGTTCGGCTGAGCCGAGTGAAGAAGCTCAACACCCATATTGGCTTCCCTTTTGTTTCACGGGGGAAAGAAGGCGTTTATGGATACTTTTGTCCCAAGCATAAGGGAGACAGTTGCTTTTTTGCAAGACTAGGAGATACCACGTCCATTCTGTCCACGGCTGTTCTGGTCTCGCCGCTAATTGCCGCGAGATCACGACGCAGGCGGAACTGAAGAAAGAATACACGACAGTGGGAGAGCGACAAGCAGGGCGGAGCAGGCACAGCATTGGCTTACCTAGGAGTTAATACGACGAAACATTCTTTTCAACAGACTATTTGGTACTCTACAGATTTATTGGCCAAACCGACTGCGTGGACGGGCACATTGCCCTGTATCCTCGCGTGAACAAGCCCGAGACATATAATCTCGGCGTGTCCAACCCGCGCATGACAGTTGATGTAGACAGGTCCTGTCCGGATTTCCCATCATGCAACAGTAACAAGAATCATACTCGTGCAAGGAACACTTCCGCGGCGCTGTGCCCGGCATTATACCAAAGGTTATGTTTCTTTTGGGGCCAGAGGGCTGATGTAAGTAGCCAGCGTGCCAGTTCAGTTTGTGTAAATTTGGGTGACATGGTTGAATGCATTTATTTGGCTGTATCAATAGACACCAAGAAGCTTCGTGACCGTTTCTCACAGCAGCGGTCGGCATTCAGACAAGTGGCTCTTCTTTTCGAATCAGGGCTCGGTCATCTCGAATGGCAAATGGTTGGTATGAATAGCATGGATTGATGGGAGTGTATTCTTGCCTATCTCTTTTGCTCTTGCGCTTTTCTAATCACCTTGAGGATATGTTGTTTCCAACATGTGAATATCTACAAGACGTAAATCCTCAAGATCTGCTGAGGTCCTCATGAATTCTGCTTGCCCTTAGCCGTGTCCTCGCTGGCTCTGTTGGCGCTCTCCCCCTCCAGGCTGGGCTCCTCGTTTTCCTTCTCACCCTCTCGTCTTTTCTCTATCAACCTCGCGAACCCGATCCCCGTCGCAATACCAGCCAGATGCGAGATCCAGTCCTTCTGACCCGGCAGCCGCCTGAAAATCGGGATCAGGTTCAGACCCACGATCAGGCCGATGATGCCCAGCCCCTGTATGCCGTTGGCCGGGTCGGGCGGCAGGTCGAGGATCTTGAAGCCCTCGAAGCGGTGCAGCCAGAAGTAGCAGCAGATGACGCCAAAGACGGCGCTGGACGCGCCGAGGCCGTAGGTCAGGTGGCGCGTGAGCACGCACTTGTACAATGAGGCGAGGAAGCCCGCGGCCCCGGACCCGACGAAGACGGCCAGGTACTCGGCGCGGCTGGCGTCGCCGCCGTGGATGAGCAGGCCGCCGAGCAGCCAGAGCACGAACATGTTCTCGGCGAGGTGCGAGGCCGCCTGGTGCGAGAAGATGGCGGTCACGGCGCCGTGGGGCCGCGGCTCGACCATGTCCAGGATGGCGTGCTTGTTCAGGAACTTCCACCACCCCATGCGCCGCCACGCCACGAACACGGCCAGGTTCGCCAGCATCAGCGCGTACACGGTCGCGTTCCCTTGCGTCAGCCACGGCACGAGCCGCCGGTCCTCGGGCGGCGCGGTGTAGAAGCCCGACGCCCACCACAGCAGCGGCACCAGCGCGGCCACGAAGACGGTCGTCGGCAGCAGGAGGCGCCACCTCGGGGTCTCGGGCGGCGCCTCGAGGCCAGAGGTCGCTTCGGCGCGGTAGGCTTCCTCCTTGGGGCTCATAGCGACCTGGCGGGCGCCTCCGCCCTGGGTGGTCGATAGGCCGCCCCAGTTCTGCTGGCCCGCCTCCTCCTCCTGCTTGCGCTTCTCCTCCAGCGCCTTCTCCTCGGCCTCGCGCCTGGCCACGTTGCGCGCGCGGATCTTGTCGATGATGCTCTCCCCGTAGACGTTCTTGTCGCCGGTCTCTCTGTACAGCCAGGGGCTAGACCTCCTACCGGCACTGGGGTCTTCCCCAGTAGGGGCGTCTGCGTCGGCTTCCGACTCCGCTGTGCTCTCCAGCACCCGCAGCTCGTCCTCTGCCCTGAGCCCAGCGTTGGTGATCTCGTCGACGGGCACATGCGCACGGAGCCAGTCGAGCCCCTGCTTGATCTCCCGGTCCGTGAAGCTGGCGGTGTTGGCCTGCAGCTCCGGGTCCTCGAGGCTGCCGGCGACCCTGCGGCCGTGCAGGATCCTGAGCAGCTTGTTGGCCCTCCAGGGCGTCATGTCCGCGGAGCCCCCGAAAACAGTGGTTACGGTGGCCTTGTCCAGCTCGTCATCCTTGCCAAAGGGCAGGCCCTCTCCATCCTCGTACCCGGGCGGCAAGTCAACGTAGTTTGTTACCACGCGCGAGGACCCGAAGAAGGTCCTCCCCTGCTGCCCGATGCGCCGCGTGAAGATGCGCCATGGCTGCTGGGGCTGATTTTGCGCGAAGGTTCTGACATGCTCTTTAGGACCTTGATGTCGTGGAGCAACCCATATCGAAGAGAATAGCCGGGCTGACCCGGCGACGGGCTCAAGTATTGTTTTTCTGGTGGCACTGGAATTCACGGCCCGGGCCTGCTTCTGCAGGTTGCGCCGCAAGGCCGGGGCGGCGCGGAGACAGCAGTTGGCACCGAGAAAGGTGCTCATGTCGCCGCAGGTTATGCGCAATTACGGCGCGCCCTCATGCATCCACCTCCCATCAAAGCAATACGTGCAACTCGGCAAGCTGGGTTTGGTTGCTTCTGCCAATTGGTTGATCTGAGTTCGTCTTGATGTCGATGGTTGACGAGCACTGGAGAAAAAGGTTGCCCGCCGGTTGGACCACACCCCAAAAATGGTGATCCACTCAGCAGGGGTCCCATGCATACAGTACCTAGGTAGACTAGTCGATATTCTAGCCTGTGAAAGGCCGCTCCACCAAAGACTTGTGTGTCTGGCAGCTCTACTCCAAATCTAGAGACAGGCGAACGATGTCTTCACTCTTTCAACATTCCATATACAAATTGCTGGAAATTGAGGTGCCCGCTAATGCTACCTCAACATGGCATCTCTTGCTCGATACCTCCTCTATGAGCAAACGGGCCACTTCACAGCTCATGCCCTGACAAAGCTGCGCGCCCTCCTCCTCTCCTCCTCGCTGAGGACCCACTGGATGCCCTCGTCCGAGGTGTCGCCCATGATCTCCTCCCACTCGTCGTCCTCCATGTTGGCCACCATCAGCACCTGGCTCACCTTGGCGAACAGCTCTCTGACGCTGTAGTTGCCGCCCTTGGACACCACGTTGATGATGGCCGAGAAGTCGCGCTCCATGCGGATCACGCCAAACGCGTTCGCGCGCCCCGAGTAGCCCCATGCCCGCTTCTCCAGCACCCGCGCCAGATGCTTTGCCGTTAGGTCCAGCAGCGTGCTGAACGTCTTGGGTGTCATGATGCGCGCGATCGGCTTCATCAGCGCGTCCCATCCGTGCTCGAACCGCCGTGCCACCTGGTCCAGCAGCTCGTCCTCGTCCATGTCCTCCGCCGCCGCCATGTCCGCCAGGTCCTCCTCGCTTAGCGTGTAGTCCACCTCGCGGAACGTTTCGCCGAGCACCCGGTGCATCCGGAGCTTGACCACCTGGTTTGCCAGGACTTGCAGTCCTTCGCCTAGCAGCTCGGTGGTTTTCGAGGTGAAGCTCGACAGGAGCGTGCTCAGTGCATTAGTGACAAAGGTGACGTCGTGCTCGAACGGGAACGTATCTTCAAGCGCCGGCTGCGGCCCTGCGCCATTGGTTCGTTCTGTCGACTTCCCGAGGAAGGTGAATATGATCCTCTCCAGGTACTCGTTGGCCATGTCCAAGCTGTTGATAAGGACAATGAAAGCTATGATCTTGTCCTCCGGTGGGAATCCTCCTTGCACTACCGGCTTCGGATATGATTCGTCTCGCATCTTCCTCTGCACCATGCCGACAAAATCTGACCCCAGAACCCGGCCAACCGTCGGTAATACAGAGCCGACAGCCTCTCTCTGATGCGTAGAAAGTGTCTTTTGGATGACTGTGTTGACGATGTACATAACATCGTCAACTGCTGAAATTACGAATGGAGGCTGGCTTTCCAATTGTTTCTGTGCGCTCAGTGATAGCCCGCTGGGCATCTCGTCTATCTGGAATGCCTTCTCCACAGATCTTCTGAAGAAGAATGTGCTCATGACATTGTAGGGCGTGGTCAGCTTCCCTGAGACCTTGCGGCTCAGGTTCGATTTGGTTAAAAGTTCAGGTGTATGAAGAGGTGCATCTTCTTGAGAATCGGGCTCCTAGACAAACGTATGTCAACAAAGTGTTTGTTGTCGGTTGCTTCTCCCTGGATCCACTCACCTTGCATTTCCCAGCAATGAACCGGGAGTAGAGAGACCACCTCCCGAGCATGACGGCGATTTCGTTCAGCAAGCCGTCCACCTCCTTCATGTTGACACCCTCGTCCTCGCTGCTCCTCGGGTCATTCGTCCCGCCACCCACTGCTGGGGAGTTCACCCTTGATATGCCGGCCATTCCTTTTTGCTGTGGTAAGAAGCTCTGCACCAAGAATGAGAAGGGGTAGCTCTTGACATCTGTCAGCTTCCTGTCCACCCCCCTCTCATCACTCCAAGAGTCCAGGATGATGCCGCCTTGGACGTCTGCCTCCATCTGCAGCCTCTCGATGACCTTGACCATCTTGCCAGACCCGTAGTGTCTCTCAACCAAGCCTCCGTGGCTCTCCACGATCTGTGCGATATGCTCGAAGAGCTTGGTGATCGCATTGGCGTAGAAGAAGCCGTCCTGTGCGCCGTGGCCGCCGGTGCCCGACTTGAGGGTCTGTCTCGCCGTCCCAGCCACTCCCTGGCAGACATAACGGCCATAGACGTCCAGCCCCACGTCACCCCTGCCGATAAGAGGGAACAGCTTAAAGAAGCGCGTGACCTTGGTGCCGTCGCCCTCCTTGGCCGCCTTCTCAAACTCCCGCAGGAACAGCCCGCACAGGCTCTCTCTCGCGTTCTCGAGCGTCACCCAGGGCGCGTCGGGGATCTCGACCGTGGGGACGGTGGCAGCCGCGAAGCCGCCGCGGATGATCTCCTCGGGGATCCTGCTGGCGCGGGCGATGTAGCCGGCGGCGGCCTCCCAGTCCTGCGGGGCGCCCATGCTCCAGACGACGCCGCCGACGCAGGCCTTGAGCTCGGCGACCTGCTCGACGACGCGCAGGGTCTCCTCGACGCGCTGCTTCTCCAGGTCGAGCTCGCGCACGCGCCCGGACAGCCGCCCCGCCGTGTGGGCCGCCCCGGCGAGCATGTTGTTGCTGATGGACCGCGTGGCGATGACCTGGGTGCCCAAACCCGCGCGCAGGTTGTCCAGCCGCCCCAGGTCCCGGCGCAGGTCGGCCTGGGCGGCGAGGCTGGTCTGCAGGCGGCGGGCGAGGTCGGACTCGCGGGTGTGGAGGGCGGCGAGGGCGGCGCGGACGTCGGCGGGGTTGGTGGCTTCGCGGATGGGGCTTGGCTCCGCGGTCGAGCTCTGGTGGGTGTTGCTTCTGTGGGGGCCCCCGTGGGCGGCGGCGTCCTGGGCGCTCATATTGGCGGGGCGGGCGGTTGTCGAGGGCGAGGGCGACGGGGTGTTCTTGGTGTTGATGGTGAGGGTGGCCGACCGAGCTCGGCTCGAGTCCTGTGGGGTTGAGGACACGCCATTGAGAGCAGACATTGATGTGGCCGTGACAAGTGGCGTTGCATGCCTGCCTGTAAAGGAAATATTCAGGTCACGGCTGTTGATGCCATCAGCTGCGAGGCTGCGAGGTTGTGTTCGGGTGCTGATTGCCTTGACGACGTTCCAGCGTTGAACCCAGGGTCAGGGAAAGAAGCTACGTAAGTCGGTCTGCTAGGGTTCCTCCGTCCAGGATCGCCCCGTAGGCTTAACCGAGCGCTAGGGGTCCAGGGGGTTCTCCCTTGCAATGCATTGTAACACAGAATGCTCTAAAAGTGTTCAGCTGTAATTGAGCCTGTAACTGGTAATGCGATCCGTGCTGCTACTTTTGTGATTCCAACCACAAACGGTTTGTTCTTTCTTAAAGAGACCCAGTAAAGACATAATCAAAAGTCGCTTCGTTCTTTGGCTACGGCGTTCTCGTGGTACGCATACCTACTGAGTTTGAGACTTTCAACGAGTCCGTTGACACAATGAATGTCAACATTGATGCTTGGGCTTTTGGAACCGAAGCTCTCTAAACACAGTTCATGATCATCTGGTTCGAGGTACTGGTTGTTTCCCGAAACCATGCCTCAAACCGTGAGCCACCTTCTCTGCTGCAACTCCTTGGCCCCAGAACACGATGATTTTCCAGCAGTATTCAGTACGATTTTCAAGTAATGACGGGGCCAATAAGAAACGCAACGGCAAGAAGTGCCGTCATTACCTGGTCCCTCAGAATATCCAAGCGCTACTCCAGATATCGATGTTGTAGCGAAGCTCCGCAAGCGCATGTATGAGAGTATTGAAGACTACATCCACTTTTCGCAGTCCTTTTGAACCAGCCGGATTTATGCTTTGCGTACTGAGAGTTTGGAAGTATCGTTGGTTTACTTCTTGGTACCTAGGTACATTGAAGCCTTTTCCACAGCCAGCTCGCTGCTAGCTTCTATGCCAGACATTGCATAACGACAGCACTCACCCTTCAAAGATCCCAGCGCCGGACTGAGTCTGTTCGAAAAGCAAAATGCTCATATTTGACTTGCATAATGAAATGTGGCAGGTCAGCATAAATAGTTATGAGGTTTTGCTGCTCTTGAGTCCTTCCAAATGCTATCATGTAAGGTTGTTTTCAGCTCTAAGTAGAAGTTCGGTGGATATGGCGATCAAGGGATTTTATTGCCTGAATTGCCTTGACCTGGATTGGTTGAAGAGTTAGGCAGCTGAAAGCTGAAGTGGAAAGAGAGGGGCGTCAGCATCATGGCAGGAACTCTTTACCCACACGAGCCACCATTTAGAGCAGAATGGGGCTGGCCCTCCGCAACTGCAGGCTTGCGATTTTTCTTCTTGTTCTGGCCCCCTCTAATCTGGATTCACCCTTCTACCTGTCGGAGGTATCAATCCGAATGCTTCACTATATGTGATCCCCTATAGTTTTCTTATCTTTTTATATAATATGCAGACATTCCAGCCAAATTGTACCCTACCTGCAACTGGCGGTGGTTTCGTGGAAGGCCCTAACGTACGAGGTACTCTCGAAATTGTCTGGAGCTGCTTCGCCATAATTATTTTGTGCACTTGGTCGATCATCGTGCCAAATGTACCGGAGCAGTTCAAAGAGACACCTGGCACGAAATTCAAAACATGGCTTCGTGAAGTAGGAAAGCTATCGTACCCGGGGGTTATCAAACTGGTTTGGATGCTTTATACCATCGTCCTGCCTGAATATGTGCTGGGCAAGGCGCTCAGCGGCTTCATGCGGGCACGTCATCAGGCAGCTGAACGGAAAGAGATCATCGAAAGTGGAGGGGACACAGCCGCGGAGTCCTTCCATCAGCAGCTTAACTCATGGACAGTCTCTCACACGATGCTTGCCGATCTCGGGGGCTTCATCGTCGACTTCCGGGACGTGTCATTGCCTACATCTCGAGATCATGACGAGAAGACTGTATCTGCGTGCGATGAGCCTCAGGACGATCGCCAGACACAGGAAGTAAAAGTCACGGCACAGCCGGATATTATCGTATCGGAGGGAATAAGGACAGCAGAAGAGTCTACAGCTCACAAGCTTGATGTTACTTCTCAGAGTTCGTCGAGACAAATTTCATCACCAACTCAAGAAACGAACAATTCAAGCAATGAAATGTCTTCTCATATTCAACAAGACGACATTTCCACGCAACCCAAAAACACAGAAAGAAACAAGGCGGAGAGCTTGCGAAACTCAGTCAATATAGAGCAGATCACATCCTATCCTGAGGATCCTGCCTTGACACAATTTGTCCTCTACTTGGAAAAGAGTTTTCGTTGTTTAGGTGGGTTCGAATGGGAGCCACGACCAGATCACCGTCAAATCGTCAACTCACTAACTGTCGAAGGCGATATGGGAGAATGGACATCTTCAAAATTTGAAAAATGGGCCAAGTCGCCCTTCTACGCCCTATGCGGCGACATATGGGCTCTCAACGCAAAACAAATGTGGCTCGCGGCCAAGATGGGCTTGATCGCCCTGCCAAACGTCACAGAGCGGCATATCCAAGACAAGAGCAAGAGCAACAGCCTCATAACCACGCTAGCGCTCGTCCAGATCGCGCAGCTGGTGGGTGCTCTCGGGTCCCGGTACGGCGATGGCATATCGGTCAGCCAGCTCGAGGCGGTGGCGCTGGCCTACGCCGTCTGAGCCGTCTTCACATACGCGCTCCAGTGGTCCTGCCCGAAGGACGTCGGGGTCCCGATCACCACGCAGGCCCTGCGGCCGGCCTCGAGGGAGGACATCCTCGCCATAGGCAGAGAGGGCCGGGCGAGGTGGTGGTGGGGAGGTATGTTCATCAGCTACACGATCCCTTACATGTGCACGCCTCACGATTCGGCGAACCACGACGTGGGGACGCTGCTGGGGCTGGCCATCTTTGGTGCCTTCCACCTGATCGCGTGGGCCTTTGCGTTTCCGACGGCCGGTGAGCGCCTGGCGTGGCGGATCGCGTCGATAGCTACCGCGGTGATCCCGCTGCTGATACTGACGGTCATGGTGTTGGTGATGCGGCTCACTTCAGATCGGAGGAGACCTGACTTCTGGGAGAGGAAGCTCCAGTTTCTCAGCGTCTGGCCCATGGCAGCGATATCATTTATATTCGTTTCTATTCGACTGTTTATGATGGTCGAGACCTTCCGGTCGTTGTATTTCCTTCCGCCGGATGGTTACATTGCTACTGGGTCTGCCAACATGCCTAGCTATGGGTGATACAGATCTGACCAGTGGATACATGTATATGTCATGGTGTATGATGATGGAGCTTTAGGGAAGTTTGAGGAGGCACAACGATTCTGTCCAGCCTAGGGAGCTAAACCATACGATGAGTGGCAGTGAGGATATTCTTAGTGCGCACCATGTAGAAGTCAGTCTTGACGCTAAGGTCAAAATTCGACGGTCTGGCCAAGTATTAGCTGTGCTCCGGATGTCGTAGACCCAGACAAGTCTTGTTTCGAGCGCCTGAGCGTATCCTTAGTCACTCTCTAAGTGACTCAGGATACGCCGAATTTTGGCACCCATTCGCTATGAAGGAAGTATTCTCTTCCGACATCTTGTCCCATCTTGCCCCTTTATTCTCGTTCCGACTCAAAACAAAGCACAACACAGGCGCGCGCCATCTACAATCCTTCTGAACCACTGCTTGCAGTGCAAGTACAGGCGGTCTAGAGGAACATGGAATGGCGCATTTATTTAATGTGCTTCACTGTTCTTTACAGCTTGATCTATGATGAAACCTCTTGCACGGGGGGAACTGAGGTCCTCAAGTCTTGCACATGCTAATGCTGGCGGAGACAGCCGTTTCTTCATTGTTCCAGTAGACTTGGGGTTCGGAAGCAGCAACCACGGTACATACCTAGGTATGTGTGTGTTCTAGCTTCCACTGGCAATCCATCGTCGCTGTCTTGCAGGATTCAACCTTCCTGCCGTGCACAAAGGCCATAACTTATCGGTTTCTCCTCATGTCCCGGTCCTCATATTTACTATCTTGCCCAACCCCTGTTTTTTTCGACAAGGCGAATTAGACGAAGCCTGTTACTACAACGGCTATTGTGAGGATCCCCTACCGATGAGTGAACTTCAACCATGAGGACAGTCATCCGTATCATTACACAGCATTTGGACAAGAAAGGAGAGAATGAGCATAGCAGATCATATAGCATTCAGGTATCTGACATAACCCTCGACAGAACAAATGTCACGAATTTGACCGCTATACTATAAGGACAAAAGTGACGCCACTAATGCACAGTACACCCAGATCCTTATAACGCGACACACCCCCCAGTTTACGAAGTATCAACGAGCTGAACTATAAATTCTAGCGTTTTTCTCAAAAGCGGGCCGCCAATCACCCCTCTTGGCGGAGTCAATCTTCTCTCACCAGTGTTCGAACTCTCAACCTCCTAGGGGAAACAATAACAGGAGAAGTTACAGGCTACTTCCACAAGAGGTTTCGCCTCCCGGGCTCATAACTGTCACGAATTTGGCCGCTATACTATAAGGACAAAAGTGACGCCACTAATGCACAGTACACCCAGATCCTTATAACGCGACAACAAAATATGAGACCATCAACTTGGTCAACATGTACAATTTGTAACGAGTACAGCCACGTCATTCTCCATCAGCAACTCTTGCATGAGAATCCGCAGTCTGATTCTGTTTTCTTCCTTCAGCCACACCCTCCTCATAAATGAATGATCTCCGTCTATGAATTGTGGCACAAATGAAGTGCTTACACCTGAGACTGGTTGCTCGACTCTTTAGAGAATCTCTGGTCCAAAGAGCTTCCGGCGTCCGTCGAAAAATCAACACTCAATCTTCCCGAAGGCGGCTTGGGCAATCGGACTGTACGCAAGAGAGACTCGTTGGAGTCGTCCCAGTGGCCCTCCAAGCTGCGGCATGTATCCAAGACCGAGTCGTGGAGCATGCGCATCCTCTCCTTGAGGCTTTGCCTCCTGCGCTCCTCGGACTGCTGGCGCATGTGCACTGCATCTCTTGCATCAGACTGCTGCTGCTCGTTGCGGACAAAGAGTGTTCGGAACGAGACGATGCAGGCGATTATATACGCTGTGTGTATTGTCAGCAAACCATTACCTGTCCAATCTTCTCGGGTAAGACGTCTGAACTTACAAACAGTGAACTCGACGTAGAACCAGAAAGTAATCCACGTGATGTTCATTTGGCTATCCCCATTCGCGCTGGTGAATTGAGACCCGCCATTGAACATACTACCCCGGACAATGGCAACGGCGATCGTGAATCCGACCATGCCAAAGACTGCTGAGAGAAGGATTTTCTTCCGCAAAGTGATCTTGACTGTCCAGAGAATGTAGGCGGGGAAGCAGAGAACTAAGTCCCAGTATCGATATCAGCACACGTATTCTGCTCACTGAGGACACGTGGGAGTTGGTAATCTGGAGACAACTCACTGGCGAAATCGGACACAATGTCAAGGACCGCGGTCATGGCAACATGAATGTATGACTCCCGAATGTTAGAAACCACAGCGCACTTGACGAACAGCTTCTCGACATTGCCGAACATGCATGGATATTGGAAGAGCCCGAAACAGCCTGCGCCGCAGCCAACACTGAAGACAAAGCAGATCCACCACCAGATTCGGTACCTAGCGATGTGGCTGCCGAGCCGATAGAAGAACAAGAGAAAGTTGAACTTGATAAGCCAAATGCCAGCAACACTGAGCACCGAAATGACTCCGAATGTATGGATGGCATGCATTGCCTCCGTGAAGAAGTTGGGACCCATCGGCGCGCCATGCTGAACGGCTGTCAACTCGTACATGTTGGCTAGTAACACTTGACCCGTAACAGCTATGCCCAAATGGCAAGCGAGGGCAAGGAGCATGAGCCAATCCTCGAGGAGGAGGCGACGGAAACAGACATAACGAATATAGGTGCGGCCAGCAAAGGCAAGTAGGCAGAGGGTAAAGAACAACCACTGGATAACCTATGACGGACAAAAGTTAGCTTCACATGATCGCCAGAAAACATCTGATGGGTTGTTTTCCACAAATTGTACTTACATAATACCCAGTCAAAGATATAATGTCAGACTCTGTTTTCGTCACGGCAATCATGGCGGCAGGATGCAATATCTGAAATGTACCTCGGAAAAAGGATTAGACACTTCGGATCTTGTTGGTATCACTAAACTGCATCTGTCCTTGAAGGTCTGGCCGTCTGCCGCTACTTCAGAGGGTGACCAGGACGACATTTTTATCCTGGCTGGGAGACTCAGCTTTTCGGATGGCATATTCCTTTCTACTTTGCAAGCGGTTGCGAGAAAATAATAGTAGCATTTGAACCCACAGTCCCACTGCGGTAGTCACGATGATACGTATGGCTGGCGCGGATCGCCAAGTCCTAATTGGTGATGGTGAACCAACAGGGCTGAGTATTGCCGAAGGGACCCTCCCAACCGACAGACAAAAATATCCTGAAGACGCTAGACTATGGGGTCCTACAAGTTGACCAGGCCAGGCAGGCAGCCAGGCTTCAAATATCCACTGGTAAAGGGCTTGTGATCGTCAGAGCCACTTTGGATGCATCGTCTTCTCACCTCTTCAGCTTTTGCTCAGGTTCACCAGCTCCATATTTCTTTCGCTTCGGGCAAGCGGGGCCATCCTACACAGTCTCTTCATCGCCACACAGCTTAGAATAGAATCATGTTGGTCCTGACACCAAGGCGACACAGATAGTGTTTGCACGAAGTATTGGTCGGCGGTGTGGTGACCGATGCTTTCCACTCCAACATCTCACACCCAAGATCAGCAGTACCGATCTCGTTGCCATTCATGGCGCCGGATGTTGGGATGGGTAGGCTCCAATCTCACCCAACAGTTCCAGATTGGCGAGGAATCCACTCATAGCCGATCTGGCCTAGGCCCAATCCACGGCATATCTGCTTCAGGCAAGTGGTACTGATGGCACAAGACGTGTAACTTATGATACTCTATTACAATGCCTCTACACAATGTATATACAAGCGCTACGCCATGCACAGTACACTAACTAGGGAGTGAGGGGAGCAACCCACTTACACAGCCTGGCTATATCCAGTTCCGAGCCGTTTCTTGCCGTACTTCCACCACTTCCTCGCCTCGTCCGCCCAGAACACGGTGCTGCAGAGCATGACGAGGCCGACGAGGTCGTAGAAGCCCAGTGCCTCGGTCTGGAACACCTCCTGCAGCCAGGGGAAATAGATGACGAGCAGCTGGCCCACGAGGCTCATGGACACGGCCCAGTTGAAGAGCGCGTTGGAGAAGAGCCCGACCTCGCCGCGCAGCACCGACTTGGACTCGGACCGGCACGCGAGCGCGTTGAACATGTCGAAGAGCACGAAGCACGTGAACGTCATGGTCGTGTCGCGCCGCGTCACCTCCCCGTCCCCGAGCATCTCGTGCGTGTACACCAGCATCGTCCCGAGCATCACGATAAAGGCTGCCTGCGCTACTCGCTGGATCAGCGCCCGAGTGAGTACCGGCGCTCCGCGCCTCCGCGGCGGCCGCTTCATGACGTCTGGGTCGACGCGCTCGACGCCTAGTGACTGCGCCGGAGGCCCGTCCATGATGATATCTGGTCGTCAGTTAGCAGCTTTCACATGCACGAACACGCAGATATTTCGGGAGAGGTTGAGCTTACTGATCCAGAGGATTTGCATCGCGTTCAGTGGGGACTTGAACCCCAAGATCGTGCAAATCAGGACCAGGGAAAGACCAGCTGCGCTTGTGCTCAGCTGGAAGGTCAGGAAGTTCTGGATGTTGTTGAAGATGCCCTTGCCCTCCTCGATCGCGTTCAAGATGGTGGAGAAATCGTCATCAGTCAAGATCATGTCCGCGGCCTCCTTTGCCACATCGGTCCCGTTCCTGCCCATGGCAATACCGATGTCCGCCTTCTTCAGCGCCGGTGCGTCGTTGACACCGTCACCGGTCATTGCAACGATATCCCCACGTGATTGGAGCGCCCTGATGATCTTCAGTTTGTGGTCTGGAGTCGTACGTGCGAAGATGGTGGTGTGGTGCATCGCCTGCGCAAGGTCTTCCTCGGACAGGTTGTCCACATCTTTGCCGGTCAAGACCGGTTTGACCGAGACCTGGCCTGGGCCATGGTCCCGAGGAGTAGCGATTTCCATTCCGAGCTGCTTGCCAATCGCCACCGCCGTGGTCTCTGCATCGCCCGTGATCATGATCACCTTGACACCACCGCGCATAAGTCTCCTAATTGACCGAGCAACGCCAGGTCTCGGTGGGTCGCTCATGCCGACGAGGCCGGCGAACGTGAGGCTTTTGTACAAACTCTCGTCCTCTTGAAGCCGGGGACTGCTGCTTCCGTCATGCCCAGGGGTTCCACTCCTGGAGGATGGTCCGTTAGATTTGCTTCTGCTGGACCTGTTCACAGGCCCACTGGCAAATGCAATTATTCGGAGTCCCCTGATAGCCATAGCGTCTGCGGCTTGTTGAATCTCCTGTTTTCGCGACGAATCAAGAACGAACTCTCGGCCATCTTTCGTGATGTAACTGTCGCACGCTTCAAGAACCCGTTCCAAAGCCCCTTTCATGTAAGCGAATTCCTTTTCACTCTTGTCAGACCCGATGGTCACGCCCATCCATTTTCTCTCGGAACTAAAAGGCGTCTCTGACGTCCGGGTTCCAATCGATTCGCGTACATCATGCTCACGAAACCTGTCCAACAAGTCAAGCATAGCGACGTCGGTGGGCTGACCAACCCAGCGTGTATAGGTTGAAGGTTCATCCCGACCTAGAGTCGAAGATAGTACGGCCTTAGCAGCAGCTCCGTTCTCAGTGTACCGCCTAGCTAGGCGCCCATCATTGGCGATATTGCCGATACGTAGAATGCGAAGGGTCGCGGCGTCAGGGGTGGCATCCGTGACTTCGTCATCCGAATCGACATCGACGGCATCGTCCGCGCCAAAGTACCACATCTTGGAGCTTGTCATATGATTCATTGTGAGCGTACCTGATTCGATGTCAGTTCAGATGTTCTAACAGGGTGTATGGCGTATTTACCGGTCTTGTCCGAGCAAACCACGTTCACAGATCCCAATGTCTCGACCTTGGGCATCTTGCGGACGATAGCGTTGTGGCGGGCCATCCGATGCACACCCAGAGCAAGTGTCACGGTAACAATGATCGGAAGTCCTTCGGGGATAGCCGCAACAGCGAGTGATACGGATATGGTGAATATGTCAAGCAGCCCTTTCCCCTGAAGCCAGCCGGCAACGGAAATCAGGCCGATGACCACGAAAGAGAACTTGCTCAGCTGCGAGCCAAGGTCATCCATGGAGAGCTGGAGAGGCGAGCGGGGGCTCTCGGTGTCGGTAACGCTCGTAGCAATGGTCCCCAACTGCGTGTCCCCGCCAGTCGCGAAGACAACGCCCTGGCCGTGGCCAGATTTGACCAATGTTCCCATGTATGCAATGTTTTGAGTTTCGTTGAAATCGTGGTTAGGCTTTGTATCTACCCCTTCGGATGAATTGGCGAAAGTTGGTGCTGGTAGCTGTAGAGTCGAAGCTCCCTGGGCCGCCGATACCACCGCAGCGCGAGAGCGTGGCTCAGCAGTCACTTTGACTGGCTCGGTCTCTCCAGTGAGATTCGAAAGATCGACCGTCAAGTCGGCGGCTTTTGTTACCCGCAGGTCGGCCGGGATGCGGTCGCCCGTTGTGAATATAACCAGATCGCCTGGCACCAATGTGCCGGCCATGACCTTGGAGGACGTTGCTTCAAGAACCTCCTCGGCTGGCGTGGGAGCGCCCGACGAGCCGTTCTCTTCCAGTCCATTTTCTCCAGCCGGTTGCCAGGTCGGTGTTTTGGGGCCAGAGCCCGTCTTGGCCGACATACTCCTGATCAAATGCGCATGGTTCGGGACAAGATGGTTGAGGGCTTCGATGGACTTTTCGGACCGGTATTCCTGCACAAACCCTACACTGACGACAATGGTCACTGCGATGGTTATACTGACAGCATCGTCAACATTCCCCACGAGCACGGACGCCCCAGCGGAAGCAAGCAGGAGAAGTATCAACGGCTCTTTGAACTGTCCCAGGAATCGAATCCACAACGGCTCGGGAGGATCGTGGGGTATCTCATTGGGCCCAAAGTCTCGCAGTCGCGACAGGGCTTCCGGGGGTGTAAGGCCGTATGTCAGGGATGTCTTGAGGCGCGAGGCACTTTTGGCGGCAGTCAGGCAGGAGAAGTCGTCGGCGACGCTCTGTACAGGAAGCAGGTCAGCTCATAGTGAACCCCCAAGCCATGATTTGTTCTGTCGGGGAGGTTACCCTAGACTGCGCCGACGTCGTGCGCGCATATCCTGGTGATTTGGACCGTGACCGATCACCATCGGCCCAGGGAGACAGTTCGATGGGTTTGCTCGACTCGTTGAAGATTGGTAGGCTTGGAGAGTCTCTAGTGAATCTGTCCATGTTCTCGCAAGATCAAGACCGATGAGCCCAGGCCTTGCGCTGAAAGATTCGAGAGGGACCTCGCCAGCCGCGTCGACAGGCTTCCGGGGAATTTCCTTTCGAGACGGGCACGAGCCACGACTGGGAATCCGAGATGCTGCAACGCTGTGGCAGCCGCATTAACAAACGTGTAGGTATCGCAGGGCGGGCGTCATTGTTTGACGGGGTTGTCTAGGGCTCGAATGCAGTTCTAGGAAACGACGACAAATGAAATTGCAGCAAATATGTCCGCTCCTGAGCTAATGTGTATAGGAAGGTCGAAAGAGATGGCGCTGACGTGTAATGTTGGACCGTTTGCAGAGCGCTCTTGAATCCTGGAGTCTGGCCAGTAGATCCGATCCGAGTCGGGTCGAGGCTGAATCCACCCAAGCTTCTTTGCACGTCAGTGCGCACACACGCGGCGCAGGCTTGAGTGGCCTGCAGGTCCAGAACAGCGGAAGCTATTCTAGGCACATGGGTGCTACCCGGCTACTTGTTGGGGATATTCAGGTACGTCTGCATGTGGCCTAGTAGAAATACCGACTGCAATGCTCCCATGCTAGGAACAACGGGACACATATACATACACGTCGGTCATTCCCATCACCCAGGGCTGCTAAAGATTCGGTCGGTGCTGTTTTGCCTGGCCACCAGGGTACCAGGACGTAACATGACATTCTGCAGCTGTATGGAGTGCGCGCGTGCACTGCTGCATCATGGCCGCTCAACCATTTTCTATGGCCGGATTGTCTCGCTTGGAGGCCATACTGGGATGGTTCTACCTATCTATAGACTTACACTTCGGAGCCCAGGCACTGATTGACTCGCATGTTAGCCTGCAAGCATTTGATGGGGAGTCGATGCTGCTGCCAAGAATGTGTCACAGACCACCCACAAGCCAATTTGCATTGCTGCGACAAACCCTAACCCTTGCCATACACAGTACCTCCTGGGTAGCATTCTTTGACATAGCGTTGACCAGCCACTCAATTCTGGCAGGGCCCAGCCGCCGTTTCCATTTTGCAGGGTCTTAACCTGGACCAAGAACAACACGCACCACCACCGCCAGTCCGTCTCTCCCCCCTCTCCATCTAATCCTCTTTGCTATCCATCCCACCGCCCCCTGCGGTCCGCTACAAAGCTGTCGCAATTCACTCCAGCGTCTCTTAATTGCTGATCGCGGCAGTCTGTCGTGCTTCTCGCCCTTTTGCACACAACGCACGCGTCTTGCGCGGTTTTTCCTGTCCCGTTCTTGGGTGGTCGGATTCACGCGCCTGACTGCAAACGCGCCATCTTGTTGTCTTGCGAACCCACCTCTGCTGCGCGTCGGCGCGTCGAGCATTTATCGATTGCTGTACCACTTAGTGTCACAACTTAACACCGACCATCGCTTCCGTCCCCATCGGACCCCCTCCAACATCGCTGCGACGCCGTCGCGACCATGTTCTATTCCGAGACCCTCCTCCAGAAGACCGGGCCTTTGGCCCGCGTCTGGCTGTCTGCCAACTTGGAGCGCAAGCTATCCAAGCAACACATCTTGCAGTCCAACCTCACCGAGAGTGTTGAGCAGATCATCACACCCAGCCAGGCCCCCATGGCGCTGAGGTTGACTGGCCAGCTTCTCCTCGGTGTCGTCAGAATCTATAGCCGTAAGGCACGATACCTGCTTGACGACTGCAATGAAGCCCTGATGAAGATCAAGATGGTGAGTGCATAAGCCCTGAACAGCATCCCGGTTCATGCCCAGCTGACATCATTCCAGGCTTTCCGCTCTTCGGGAAACAATGATATTCCTGCCAACCTCCAACTCCCAAACCGGGAGTCTCTTTTGCTTCCTGACCGCATTACACCTTATGACAATCTCGACCTGCTTCCTGCCCCTGATGTCGACTTGCTCCTGAGCACTCAAGACCTTGATGTTGGCTCTCAACCTTTGGGCCGCAAAGGTCGCGTTAGCAACCGAGATATCAACTTGCAGGAGGATTTCAACAACAGCCAGTTTCTGCAGGACGGACTGGGCAAAGACGACGGCTTGGCTCTGGCCAATGTGGATGACCTGGACTTGCAGCTTGACTTCGGTATGGATATCGACGAGGGCCCAACCAGGATGACCGTGGAAATGGGTCGTGAAGCCCCCGCTGCTCGGGGTGTCGAGGAGGACATATTCAGTGAATTCGACCTGCCCCAGCCTACGAAGGACCGGGACCACGACCAGTCCACTGCGCTTGGTTTTGGGGACAACGGAGTGCGCATTCACGATGACGACGGAGACATCTTGATGGGAGACGATGATTTCCGACTGGACCTTGGAGACCAGTCTGCAATGCACGAGGGTGGAGCTGAGGTCGCTCGAGCCCGGATCTCCGAGTCACCGCTTTCTGATATTGACGAGGCCTTTGCCAAGGAGATTGAGATCGAGTACAGCCGGCACGCCAACAACACGGATATGTACGAGCCGAACGACGACGAGGAGTCGGCAATGGTGCGGAACGCCCCTCAAAGGTCCAAGAAGAGGAAGGTCATTGCACCTGACGAGCAAACTATGCTCACGGGTGCTGTCATCAAGGAGCAACAATCCAAGCATGACAACATCCTCAAGCCCCAGGTGTTCCTGCCCCGCGACCCTTATCTGCTGGCATTGATGGAAATGCAGAAGAACGGTGGATTCGTGTCCAATATCATGATGGACGGCCAGAGCGCAACCTGGGCACCAGAGCTGAAGGGCCTGCTTTCTTTGGACGCGATTCGTGCGCCCACCGACCTGAAGAGGAAGCGAGACAGCGGCATCGCAGATATGGATGTGGACGGCGAGCAAGGCACGTCCAAGTCGCCGCGGCTCGAGATTGACCAGGACGACCCGTTCGCAGTCGGTGCAACCGACCTCGGCAACCAATCTGTGGCAGCGGATGGAACGATACTTGAAATAGAGGGCGATGACGGCTTGGCGAATTACGATGACGAGGGATCCGCCCTGCCAAACTTCGACGACACAACAGCGCCAATCGTACACCCCGCGGACAACGGGCCAGTCTCTGTTGGCACCAAGCACGCCGTGCACATCCTGCGTGACCTGTTTGGCGATGAGGCCGCCACGAGCGCCGAGAAGCGGAAGAAGACGTCTGTCGTATTCCAGGAGCTCCTGCCGGAGAAGAAGACGACTAAGGCAGACGCGACCAAGATGTTCTTTGAGTGCCTGGTGCTTGCCACTAAGGACGCCATCAAAGTCGAGCAGCCGGATGGCTCCCTTGGCGGCGCCATCCGCGTGAGAGGAAAGCGAGGCCTCTGGGGTGCCTGGGCAGAGCGCGAGGCTGGCGGCGAGATCGACGAGGAGGCTGAGGTGAACGAGGGTCAGGCCCAGAACCAGCCGCAGCCGGCAATCGAGACCGGCTCAGCAGCCGTCCCTGTCTCGGCCTAGAGAGGGTCGAGCACCAGCATTGGCTAGGTATTGCATCCTCGGGCGAGATGGCGTCTGGCGGCTTCTTTGTACAATATGGGTTTTTCTGGGTTATGGGTTGCGGCCTCTGCGGGCCTTGTTATCACGCGACCAAGTGGCGTTAGGCGTGGTGGAGGAGATACCAAGTTCTCTGGACTGTTCGTCATGGTGGGTTCTCCGATCGAAGTACGGTATTGGAAAACAACTTGGGCTGGATTCACATGTTTTTTTTTTGCCAATCCTATTGTTCATAGGGCCACAGTGGGATTCTCGAGTCCGCGGTCTCGCTCTATTGTATGCGGCGGGGTTTGGAAAAGTGGTCTCTCTTCTCGGATACAAGCAGCAAGATCTAGGGAATCAAGGGGTTTGTGTAGCAAAGTGGAAGACGAATTAGATAGTTGTAGTCAGTCAGTAACTGGCAATCATCTGATGAAACAGATTGAAAAACAGAGTGTCATCCTACATCCTCCCCGTGCGCTCCCGAGAATCAAGGTTCTGATGAAGGTTGATCAACCGTGGAGTTCCCTGCGCAGGATCAGCATATCAAATACTGTATGCCAACCTTGTCAAATGAAGATACTCCCTTGGCAAGACCGCGGATTCCATCGGGAGGGACGGTACATTTGCTAGATGTCCCCAATTGGTCCAGATATACCACGCAGGGTCGGCGGTACGAGCGCTGGTGATTCGGCGGCCGGGTACGGCGACGAGAGGCCGTGGGACGTATGCCAAAGGAGGTTATCCTACAGGAGGTTATCCCACTATCCTACGGGAGATTATCCCACAGGAGGTTATCCCACTATCCCATGTTCTGTCCCCAGTGGCAGCCGAGGAGGTCAGCCGGCACTTATCTCACAGCAGGCCAAGGTCATGTGAAAGAGCTGATTTTGGGTTTTCGACGGAGTGAAACAGCGAGAACTCTCATGACGGGGCCAAGGGTCGTCGGTGTCCTCGTTCTGCCGGCGCATGCGGCGCTACTTGTGGTACAATGCTGTTGTCCAATTGACGGCCCACGCCGCGAGTTCATCAATTGGAGGAGGTAGCCTAGCAGCGCCACCCGCATTGGGCCTAGCCGTCCGCGTTCGATGTGACGCCTGGTGCTGAGGCTGTTCCAGGTTGCTCGTGTTTGGGTGTCATCGAGGTGCGGCAGGACGGCAGCCAGCGGGGTTGCTTCTTTGCTTTCTTTGCTTCTTGTACGCCATGCCCCGGCATTTTGTTGCCCGGGTATCTCAACCGAATAGAACCCCTCTGAGCTTACAGGAATGTGTGGGGGGTGAGTAGTAGTGGTAAATGGGGATGTTCTTGCACCTGCACAGATGTTGGGAACGGCCGTAGAATGTCTGTTCTCCGTACACAATAAAACTAGGAATTAGCACCTGGGCACATAGTTTAGTCAGGCTGGTTAGGGCAGCTTCTGTTGTTAGCGTTTGGGCGGCGTGAGGATAGTTTGATTGCAATCGGCAGCATCTGAAACATATGTAGTCTGTCAGACCATATGCCCACGTAGTACCTGTCAGGCCTGTCTACGGCGGCGGTACTGTAGCAACGGATACGCATGCATATGTTGGTGTCACGAGGGTGGTGGTGCGGGTGTGGCGGGTGGGCTGGTGGATAGAGTGAGGGTGGAGGAGGGGTGACCCAGCAGCTCGGATGTGCGCGATCCAGAGTCGGCCCGGGGAACCTCGTCCCAAACCCACCTATCTGCAGCTGCGAGCACTTTCAGCACACTGGCACCGGCACTGGACATGGCACAGAGCAGCAGGGAAAGAGGAGTCCCGGTGACTGGCTGACGAGGGGTGTTTCGTCCCGTCTTCTCTCGTGTGGGCCCTCTGCGCCCTCGGCCGGGGCTGGTAATGAAGCAATTGTCTTTTATTCCGAGTGCTAGCTGCATGTCTGCCCGGCATGTACAGTGCTGTGTATGGGTGATGAGCATGAGATTGTGAGAGCGCTGTTTTGCGCCGGTGGGGACGGGCAGTGCGGGTACGCTTTCTGGGTACACTCTGGATACCACCTCAACCCGCCCCTCCTCGCCTCTTGCCCCTGCCCCTGGGACCCTTGACCACAGATCTGGGGCGGTCTGCGGGCTGGCTGCGGCCTGTGGCCTGCATGCTGGTCGGCTGGGTGTGTCGTACTTGTAACGAAAAGGGTAGGGGACCAAGACTGAAAGACCAGAGATGGACACGCGCAGCATTGGTTGGGCATGGCACAGGACTTCCCGGGCCGCGGGTTTTGTTTGCCCAGATGTGCAATTCTCCATTGACAATTCCCATCCTGTTGTCCCGTCAAGCAAGCATATCTACGTAGGCATCTATCTATCTACCTAGGTATCTATCTGATCTGTCCGTCCGCCACCCCTTGTCACTCCCTCCCTCTTATTCTTGTCCACTCGCTCGACTGACCTCGACTGATCTCACCTTACATCACCTCAATCGCTCATTCCGTTTTTCTTATCCGGGGTTGGCTTGTTTCCTGCCCTTTCTGGGTCCCCGCCCCCCTCTCTCGCTGCCATATTTCTGAAGCACCCAGTCCCTGTCGGCCCCTAGCCCAGACTCGGAGACGAGAGAAGGCCTTCCTCTCTTTCTCTATTGCCCTGCCCCCTTTTATTATTATCTGCCGTTATCTCCCTCTCTGCGCCATCTTCTCGGTCTTGTTCCTCGTCCTGCTATCCTGCTAAGCCCGCCGCCTCACCCCGTTCCAATTTGCCTCCTCCTCTCGTCTCCTGATCCGAGCTTCCAGGCTCGCCATCCACCCACCGACGCAGCCAAGCGCCCAAGATTGCGACGCCCGGATTCCTACGACGAGCGGCATTTCTTGAAACCCGTACTTCGAAACACAGCATTCATCAGCAACAGAGCACACAGAGCACTTACCTCCCTCACCAGGCCAGCCGGCCGACTCCCGGAGCCGACTGTTTACTTTCCGCCCCCGGTGCACCTGCGTGACTTTTGTGCAGGCGGACGTCCGTTTTCAACAATACCAATACCATCCCAGTGATCCCGCCCGTCTCCTCCATTGACCATTCCCAACTGCCCGGCAGCCAGCCACCAGCGACAGTGACAGTGACGGCCGCAGTGATTGCGACAGCGACCTCTTGCAGAGGCAGACGCGTGCTTGTCTGCCCGCCGATCCGCGATCATCGCCATTTCGTTGCCCTACTCACCTCTTGGCCTGACTCAACTTTTCCTGGGACATCCACCTCCTAATGCAGCATTGAAACCGTCATCTCCCTTATGCGACCAGCCCCACAGCGTATTATAGCAACTCCAACTCGCTCCCTGTGCCACCCGCATCCCGTTCCGAGGCACGCACGCACGCAATCCATGCTGCGTACCCGGGCAGCCCATTCTCACCCAAAACCTACAGAGAGCCATCAATGCGTGTCTGTCTGAGCCCTATGCACTACAACTTCTGGTCCCGATTCTCTTCACAAACCGAACCGCTCCAGCGGGGGGTTGAGAACGCCCACAACCACGACATCTGAGGCGTTCTGCGGTGCTCGTACAGGTACTTTGTACCACGTACCTCGGGCACGCGACTCTACGCACCCCCCATGACATCCACCCAGATTGTCACCACCAAAATGTCCGACCACGATGACAACCACATCATCGACCACAATGGCGGTCTCGTAGCCGCTCTGCGTTCCGTGTGGTTCTACTACATAGCCTGCACGCCATGCAGGAAAGTCGGCCACCGTCGCGAGACCCGCAAAGAGGCCAAGCGAGAAAGGGGCCTGAAAGCGCGCTTGGAGATGGAACAGCCCGGACTCTACAGGCACCCAAACCCCGAGAACACAAATGAGTACTGGATGGAGGACATCAGGATGGGGCCCAGCCTGCCAAAAAGAGGCCCGAACAGCAAGAACCAGAGCCAAGGAAAGGTTAACAATGCCGGGCCCGCGGCTGCGACGGTGGACGGATCCCAGTTGGAGCGAGGGCTCACCAACGGCAGCAATGCGGCGTTTCCAAGTAACGAGACCGCCGGAAGTCCTACCGTGGTTGCTGCGGACGACCTCGAGGCGCGGACGACCCTGTCCATGTCGGTGGCGGACTCGACAGATCTGGAATGGAATCACAAGAGATACCAGAGAGAAGACGAGGAGCTGTGGGGCCACCAGATATACAACCGGGCCGGCCAACGACTTCGCGAGGTCATAACAAAGGGTCGCGATACGGCAGGCAGGTTGTTTGATACCAGGACAGGCCGAGAACGCGAAATTACCGAGGAGGAGCGACAACAGTTCTACGGCGAGTACTACGGCGCACCGAGGAACCCGCCCGTCAATGATTACCACCCCCCTGTCGTCAGCAGCAGGCCCGCGCAGAAGGGAGAGTTCCAATGGATGCTGCAGCCCCCTCCTCCAGCCAAGGTTATGGAGGGCAAGGTACCCGTGAGCAGGAGCGGGTCCAAGACAAGCGTGAACAGTCGCAAAACGCAGGTTTCGCTTGCCAGCAAGGAGGAGCTCGGCCTCGGGCGCCTGGTCGGAGAGAAGCTCGTCAAGGATAAGATCCGCAAGGGAGAGAAACCCTCCGAGGCAGAGTTGACCGTTATCACCGGACCAAGGCCCAACAGCCGCAGGACAAAGACGGCCTCTACGATGAGCAGCATCCCGAGCGAACGCTCCACCAGGAGCCGCAGCAACACCACGGGATCTGAGTCTTCCGACACGATATACGAGCGCAGGAGGAAGAGGAGACTCGCGAAGCAGAAGGCCGCAGAACGGGCTGGCTCAGAGGCTGACGATGAGACCGACACCGAAGACCAAGCCCGGCCCGAGCGACGCGCCTCTCAGAGGCCTAAGCTGCAGACCATTGCCAGCTCTGACCTGGCCAGCAAGAAGTCTGACAACACCGAGAACTTGCGCCCGTCAAAACTGGCCCCTATGAGCGAGCCGGCTTTGTTCCCGAGCCCGATGTCTAAGGGCTCATTGGACGACATCACCAACACCGCCAACCAATCTCCCGCGGCAGAAACCATATCCGACGGCAAGCCTGCCACCGCATCGGCCGACAGTGGACTCGCAATGGCTTAGGCGCCTGGGTGCACAGTTTCGTGACGTATTTTTACCTGCATTATGGTGTTTTGGCCTTGTGAATTTTGTCATTTTCTTTATTCGCTTCCGTTGTGCATATTCGAACCCCCTTCCTGCAGTCGCTGGAGGTCGGGTTCTCTTTTACCTGCATCGTTTTACTGCATGGCTGGTACTGCATGGCAAGGCTGTTTTACATCAGATTGCAAGGCGTCGTGGGGCATGTGTCTTTCGGAGGGAGAAGCAGGCTACGCGGGGCTTGGAGCTATAGCCCCCAGATTAGAGATAGCTCAAGGATCTGGCAGAGGGATTGGCAAGAGAACTATGACCTGAAGTGGCCATGAAAACGGAGAAGAACAAGAGTGGATGCTAGAGAGGGGACGTGGAAGAAAGAAAGAGAGAAAAGCTGCAGCAATATGAAGTTTTCCTCGAACTGCATTAATGTCACTATTAGCATCTGTCCTGAGTGATCCATTCCGGGGATAGGACGATCACCAACCTTCCCATGGCCGATTCGCTCATTCGGCCGAGATACTCCCCAATGTCTATGTCATGTGGGACGCTTGCACTTTACTCCAGATGGGGTAGACCCAAGTACGAGATCTAGAAGAATGTGATCGCGATGCTGTGATTTCATAGTCCGGGTATCGAACGTGACATTTTCCTTCCCGCCCGACCTGTCGGAGCCGAATTGTAGTCTCTTTCCGCTTTTACCTTGAACGCCTTTGATGCTCCCCCATGACTGTCAAACAAAATAATAACCATCCACAATAATCCCGGTCGGCAACCATCACAGGTGCAAGCCTCCATCCTCGTCGTCGTTGTCTTCAGCAAGCCGCTCCTCTAGCCTGCGACGAAGCTCCTCGTCCGTCAGCCTACCACCGCCACCACCGCCGTTTGTCTGCCTCGGCGCCGCGCTGCTTCCCTGCCTGTTTGGTACAGCGTCCATGTGTATCTCGCCGTTCCTGATGACGCCCGTCTGGAACGTGCCGTCCTCCCAAGGGTTACCCCTCGACGGCGCGGCGCCGTTCGCGCCCGGTCCCGCACCGTCCTCAGCATGGCCATTCACGCCATTCGCAACCGGCGCCGCCGCCGCAGGCACCTCATCTGTAGCTGTGGCTGTGGCAGCAACAGGCGCAGGGGCAGCGACAACTCCAGGCTCGTCGTCCTCGAGCTCGTCCTTGGCCTCGAACTCGCGCCAGCTGAGCCCGCGGGCCTCGACCTCCGCGCGGACGAGCTCGACGCGGCCGCGCATGCGCGTGATAACGGCCTCGTTCTCGCGGATCGCGTCGGCGCAGTCGGAGTCCGGCTCGCCGGGGGTCCCGCCGGGCGCGGCGACGGAGCCCTCGGCAAAGGGCCGCAGCTGCGCGTTCGAGTGCGCCAGGTGCGCGAGGCTGTTGCGGATCTCGAGAACTTTTAGGTGGAGCGAGGCCACTGAGAGGTCCTTGAGCGCCGCGGCGAAGCGGGCGGGGGTTATGGGGGCTGTTATGTCCTGCGGCTGCGATGGGGTCGCCATGTTGCCTTTTGCTTTGCTGTTCTCGTTTGTTCGGGGTGGTTCGGTTTGTCGGCGGGGGAGCTTTGGTTCGGGGCAGGTTGGGTCGAGGCTGGAGGTGGTTGATGGGCGGTGACCCGTCTTGCCCTGGTAGGTCACGGTAGGGGAGTATGCAAGTGTCTTCGTGCAAGAATAATAGAACTTGCAGGATGGTTGTTGGTGGATGGTGACTGTATTCTGAAAGGCAAGCCGACTTTGAAATGGTGGGGTGTTTGCCTCGGTGTAAGCTCAGATCCCATTACGCAGTATTCGAGCCTAGCTACCTAGGTACCTAGGTACCCTCGATGCTACCCACCTTACCCCTGTCGCTCTTCTCCCATCTGGGACCCGGATCCTTGCACGAAATGCATCTGCCCCGCTAGGAGTCGGGGGTCTTGTCAAATTTGTTGAAATCCGTGACTTAGACGACGCGCCGACGACGATATTCTTGCAGCACCCTCAGCCTCACCACACGACTCTATCACCAGAATGGCCAAGTTGGAGATTATTGCGGAGCCCCATGAGGTTTACCCGACTATTCTGATCTTGGATTTTGGGTAAGGAACTACATCTACACAGCCCGGGCGGCAGAGATCCAGTTACTAAATCGAGTTGAAAACATTAGAAGCCAACATACCCACCTGTAAGTCCAATGTCGACGTATCTTTGATCTGGAATCAGAGAACGATTCCGGTCGATACGTCACCGTGCTGATCAGACTGTTTTCAGGATAATCCGCCGTCTCCGAGAGCTCAACGTCTACTCCGAGTTGCTCCCTTGCACCACGAAACTCTCGGAGCTGAGATTCAAACCTGCTGGTCTAATCCTCAGCGGAGGACCCTACTCCGTCTACGATAGCGATGCGCCACACGTCGATCCTGCCTACCTACACCTCGGTATTCCGATCCTGGGGATATGCTACGGCCTTTCAGAGCTCGCCTACCGAATGGACCGTACCAATGTCGTGGCCGGAGTCCACGGAGAGTACGCCCTAGCCGAGGTGACGGCGCAGATCACCAACGCCCGGTTCGACCGCCTCTTCCACGGCATCGAGGGCCCCATGAAAGCATGGATGTCTCACGGTGACAGGCTGGCCAAGCTTCCTGAAGGCTTCCACACAATAGCGACCACCGAGAACTCCGAGCCCGCTGCCATTGCGCACGATACCCACCCGATATACGGCGTTCAATTCCACCCAGAGGTTCCCCATACGCCAAAGGGTGCCCAGCTGCTGAGGAATTTCGCGGTGGATATATGTGGCGTTAACGCTGGCCGGATGACGGGAAACTTCGCGGAGCAAGAGACGGGCCGGAAACGCAAAACAGTCAAATCTTCTAGTCGGGCCCTGGGGCCTGTAAGCGGCGGGGTGGACTGCGCGGTGGCTGCGAGGCTCGGACATAGGTTCGCCGCGGCGCTGGTGGACCATGGGTACCTGCGGCACGATGAGCGGGAGCAAGTTGAGAAGGACCTGAACGTAGGTGCTCATCAGGATTGGTCGGTATATGAGGCTGCAGCGATCTTACTCACACTGCGCAGGAGCACCTCGGGATTAACCTGAGGGGTTTGATTGCGTTCGATGGGTTTTACGCTGGTCTCGAGGGAGGGTTGGATCTGGAGATGGGGAGGAGTTTTGGCGGTGGTACTCTGATTGATGCTGTCTGAGGCGGATACCTGAGGCGGATATCAGTTTTGGCAGAGCGCCTTGTGACGGGCGGCCGAAGCCTGAATCTTTCCGCTCGTCCAAGAGTGAGAAGGAAAATGCGTCGGATCTGGCTCGCTTCGCTCAGAGAAACCATCCGCCGTCTCATTTCGCCAACTTCAATGGCGGACGGCAAGATCGAACGGTTTCTGTCTGGGGCATTGTAAGTTGATCCAGTCTCAATGCAGGACGCTGATCAATACTGATCCGTTCCAGGTTGCCCGACGTCTTGGAATATTTCTCTTCCATGGCTGAGCCAGACATCCGAGGCCCGCCATGAGGCCGTGGTCTCCCTGCACATATGACTGAGAGTCACAGGGCCGAGGCTCCTGAAGTCTCATCGCGAACTGCAAGGACAAGCCCTAGGAGACAAGTTGACAGTCGGGCACCGCTGAGACGGTCGTGACGCGTCACTCACATCTTGTCAGGGCTCGGGGATCGCCACCGCACACGAGCGAGACGAGGCCCGGGCGTGTCGAGATGGCCCACCCAGGCCGATCATATCCTCCCCAGATTGATCCGAGGGGCCAGTCCGAACAAAGGCATGTGTGGCACCTACAACGCCCTGGGCCATCATGCATCGTAGGCGATAATGCAGTGCGCGAGAGCACACCTGCCATGTGCCGCGAAGACGACGGATTTTGAGGCGGCAGATCCTGTCCCATTCTTCTCTGCGCTGCTGGCCGTGTGCTCAATGCACACCATGGGCTCGGCCCATCTGATATACCGAGCCTGCTGTGGCCAGGCCTGTGAATTGAATCATTGGAATCCCGACACAGGGGTCGGAGAAGAGCGACGGAAGCGCGGTTTTATGACAGGATATACAAAAGCCATGTAAGGACTGAAACATCTTGAAGAGCTTTTGAGCAACGTTTGAAGTGAAAATAAGAGACATGACCTGCGGGCTCAATGAGGTCGCGCAATGTCAATCGAGTTATTGTTGGGTTCCGCTGTGTTCTAAGATGTAGCATACACCGTCGGCTCATGGTGTGACTGAAAGTGCAGTATGGAGGAAAGGGGAACCGAAGACCAAATGGTGTAAGGTGTCAGAGCTGGATTAGCTCATCCTTCCCCTCCATCACCGTATTTGCTCAGGCACCCTAGCATCTGAAAAGTCTAGACCAGCACACCCTCAAGTTCACAAATTGGTGACCAGCAATCCGTCAGCATACGCGTTAATTGACGATACATATTAAGCTCGTGACTGATTATTGTTCCACTATGACAATAACAGACCCGAGCGACGCGCACTTGCTTCGCTGCTGGAGACACCAGGATTGCAAGGGCTGCTTGCATGAGGATCGGTGTAGCTGGTGCCCTTTCGTAGGTCAACCTCATCTTCTACATCATGCCCCCGCCACTGACACAATCAAGTCGTGGTCGTGCGTGCCAAACAACCATACCATACAAGCATTGGCCCCAGCCTATGATGAGAACGTGTGCCCTCATTGGGCGGAGCGGTGGGAGGTCCGGACACGGCCGTTAGGGTGTCAAGTCTCAACCATCACCAGCTTGACCTCCATAATCTCAATCGCCTCGACACTGGTCGTTCTATCTATGATTCTTCTCTTTGCATGGGCCATCATCAAGCTGCGAAGACACCACAAACAGGCAGACCCGGGGTGGTGGAGGTTCTGGAAGCGTGGCTGGGGTTCATGGAAGGCTCGCGCGGAACCTCAGCCTGGAAGCGTTGGCGATACTCCTGGAGAACATGATCCCCTACTGAGACGATGATGCGCCAATGTCAGGCAACATGTCTGATGGACGAATGGTCGGCCCCAGTTCTCATCCAGAGCTGACAGGCGGAATGATCGCGACCTCGTCGCCCTCCTGAATCACCGGCTCGTCGGCGCCACCCTCATTGCTATCCTCAGGGACGTCGACGTAGTTCAGGTTGATGGTCACCAGGGAGGACTCGAGCACCTTGGGCTTGATGCCGGCGTACCGCTCCTCGAGCGTCGCGAACAGCTTCCTCAGAGGCAGTGGCGCGGGCAGCGCCTCGTACTGCTTCCCGGTGAAGGTGCTGGCACTTGCAAAGTAGAGCAGGTTGAAGTGCCCACTCGGGGGCTTCGGTGCTGCAGACATGGTTGTTTCTACCTGGACGCATTGGACTTGGTCAGCAATGAGTTTTTTGCACTGGATTGAGCGGAACATCAGAGCAATGGTGTTTGGGTTGTCAGAGATCTTGGTAGTTATGAGAACATCACAAAATGTCAGGTAATACATGCTTATTATGATCATCATTTAACCGGTTGAAGAAAGAAATGCACGGTGGACTTACGTTTTGTTTGGTTCTGTTGGTTGTTGAAGGTGGTTGGAATCGGCCAAAAAAATAACGGCCAGGAAATTTTCGAGGGTTTTGTAGCTGGAGGCAGGTGGGTCCCCGCCATCGACCAACTAGGCCTGCCAGCAATGGACGGTCAAGAGGGGCAGGCAATAGCGCGTTTAATGTGCACCTCAGTAACGCGTTCCATCCAGCAGCAATCAGGGCGGTGGAAACTCGCGACGGGCCAGCTTTCCAACACCGCATTGCGAAGGCTCTCAAAACGAGCGTCTCCAAACAAGACTGCTTCCGAAGTCATCATAGCACCGATACCTATCTCGATGAGGCTGTTGCCGCTTCCAACCGCTCAAAATGTCCCTGAATAGGAAATACGCGGCGTTGCCCGACCTCGTGAGCCCGGCGTCGCCCTCCCTTTCCCAAGGCATCACCGGCTAATGGAGCTATCAGGACTCTGCGCCGGACATCTACGAGACGCCAGAGCTCACAGACGACACCTCCACAGTCCCTGTACGTATAATCAGAACCCCTCTCTTGTCCCTGTTCGCAGGCTAAGTCCTGGTTGCAGACAACACTACGGTCGTCCTCAGATAACGAATTCGACGATGACGAGGCGGACGGCCCTGGGATCTCGCGGTCGAAACTGCGCATAGACCAAGCCCGGTCACGGTTCATGCCTTCTCAAGTGGACGCGAAGGAGGTAGACTTTTCAGACCGCGTCAATGGAAAGCGAAAGTCCTACAAGGCCTCCAGTCGGCGGCACAGGATACTGGAGGACGGTGCTGAGGAACTAGGAGATCTGAGCGACGAAGACGAGGGCGAGAGCTTGGCTCGGAAACTCGCAAGGCTGAAGCGCGAGATCGAGGAGGCCAAGGAGGAATACGGCAGACAGAAGTCACAGAACGACGCAGCTGGCACGAAACCTGCGGCCGGAGAGGGCAACCAGGAAGAGGAATTGGCGTCTCTCAGCCAAGTATTGGACGAGATTTCGAGGCACCCAGAGGATCTGGCACAAGGGCCCGGTTTTCGACCCGTCAGACTTGGCCCGTTACCTGCCAGGGAGCCCAAGCAAGACGACATTCAGGGTGCGCCTGCGGTTGGAGATTCAGCCACCTACACCGTCACATACGCACCGACCTACGAGCAGACGCATGCCCTCGCCAAGGCTGCAGACTTTGACGAACGCCTTGCACTTTTGGAGAAAGCCATTGGCATCGGATCCTCTGCCCTTCCAGAGCTGGACTCAAGCGGCTTACCAAGGGCAATTGTGCCGACGTTGGAGAAACTACAGAAGCAGGTCTCGACATTGTCGGAGGCGTCATCATCTTCACTAGATACCATTAGTCGCAAGGTACGACAGTTGACGCAAGAGGCCGAGCAGCTTGAGAAGTCCCGGAAGCAGGCAAAGCAGGCCAAAGAGGCGCTCGCCTCGACCGGCACTGGGTCATCGTCCCCTAGCACCCCGGACTCGGAGGACTCTGAGCAGACGACCAAGATCAACGCCCTCTACAGCACGCTGCCGACCATCGAGACACTGACGCCCCTCCTGCCGCCTTTACTGGATCGGCTCAGATCGCTGAGGGAAATCCACTCCGATGCGGCCACGGCGGGCGAGACACTGGAGCGCATCGAAAAGAGGCAGGCAGACATGGCTTCTGATATCAAGCAATGGAGAGAGGGCCTGGAGAAGATCGAGAGTGCCATGCAAGAGGGCGAGTCGTCCATGGGGAGTAACATGAAGGTTGTCGATGGCTGGGTGAAGGACCTGGAGGCAAAAATGGCGAAGTTATCATGAGCCTGTCGTTTTGCTCCTGGACCTGACTGATAATTGACGTTGAAGTGATGATACCCGTGATAGTTCCGGAAGACATTGAGGAAGAGAATATTTGGATGAATCTATGCACCTTGCAGAGCAAACTGCGCTCGACGAAGATTGGTCTAGTCAGCCTGCGCATGTGATGTTGCTTTTTCTAGAAGACCCTCCATAACTCGACTTCCAAGGAAGGTGCTGCTTGCAGAAAAGAGTTTCCTGCCGTTTGCAAAACAGCTGAAGGACAGTAGCTCTGGGCCGTGCACAGACCTTCCTATACTGTGTATGAACCTCGGGACATTGTTACTAATCTCGACACGGGAACGGACGCGTCTCGATGCACGTATGCGACCCTGCGAACGCTCACTCATTTATCGGTGCTGCATGAGCTGGACGAGAACAGGTGTGAAGGCATAACAAATGCAGCGAGTGATTTTGCAGGACGGGACTTGTCTTTTCACTTAATGACGGCGACAGAGCCCGATCTCGCCAAAAAAGAGCACACTTACCCACGAAACCTCGAGTCCACATCACTGGCCGGCCCTACCTCAAACCTGGGGTTTTCAGCTTGTCAATCAATTGTAACAACGCATCAAAGCTTGCGGGCCGCATCTAGGTCATGACAACTGGTCTTACATAGCAGGTCTATCGTGGGATCAAGCAATCATGCCCCCGATTCAGCTGCCACGGAATGCAGAACCACTGCTGACTATTGTCAATGGCAAGCCACGAAAGAAAGCCGTCAAATCAATGGAGGAACCAGAAGATGTGACGGCACCACCAATTGACACCGATGAAAACGACACTGATGAGCCAGATTTCGGCGATCCTCACTATGACTCAACAGATGACGAGCCAACGAGAGGTGACATCAGCAGGTCTGACTTCAAGCCGGTATCGATCTCACAAAAGCCAAAAATCGTGTCTGGTCCAGGAGGAACAACTCTTACTATCCAGGATAACGGGACTCCTCAACGGCGCTCAGATCGGTCAGGCAGGAAGCGAACAGTGGAGGGGATCGACGACCCGGACGCAGATGAGCTTGGTGTCTCATCTCCTAAGAAAAGGGCGAAGACCAACAACTCAACGCATTCCCCAGTCCTCGGCAGCCACATGGGCGATGGATTCCTCGTGGACAAGAAGAACGGGCCACCAAAGGCAGTATATGGAAAGAAGGCAGGCAGGATGACAAAACCCATCAGCATCTCCCGCGAGTCGACGCCGCGCCGGAAATTTGAACGTGTAAAGAGCATGTCGGAATCAGTGAGCCCACAGCAAATGAGAAATTTCAATGCACTGATTCCAGGATCTGAGAATTCTTCTCCATTCAAGAGTCCGAGAACCTCGAAAGTATCAAAAGCTACGATCAAGGAAGGGGATTCCTCGAGCCTTTCTGATATCGAATCCGAGGATGTGTTATCAGACCCTCCTCGACCAGACAATGGCCGGGGGCATGACCAGAAGCAGAACCAGAAACAGAAGAAGAAGAAGGAGACCAAGCGCCAGCCGAAGAAGACTGCGAAGAATAGGTCACGGCAGCTCTCTGCTGATGAGGACGTATCACAGAGACCAGAATTCAAAATGCCGGATGGCTACAACGATTTTGCTTCGGCGACCGAGCTGGCAGGCATCGACATGCCCCTGTACCCGGACACTACGACGGACAAAAAGGCGAACATGGCGCTAGACAAGGCACCGTGCCCCATGTGCTACGAGCCGGTCGACAAGCAATGGCTCAGCGAGTACTCCAAGGGCCAACGCATGAGCATCGCGCGGCAGGCCAAGTTCTGCCACCAGCACAAGAAGCGGTCTGCTAGGGAGCTGTGGAAGGTCAAGGGCTACCCGGAGGTGGACTGGGAGCAGCTGGAGTCGCGTATCGGGGCGCACCGGCCGTACCTCGAGTCCCTCATCAACGGCGCGGAGTCGCACTTTGGCGAGCGGCTGCGCGAGAAGATCAGGACGGGCAAGAACCGCACCCTCTTCACGACGGACGACTACCCCGTCCCCGGGTACTACGGCCTGCGTGGCATGAGCGCCATGACGGAGAGTATTGTCGATACCTTCT
Organism: Diaporthe citrichinensis; assembly: GCA_014872995.1. Taxonomy (NCBI): domain Eukaryota; kingdom Fungi; phylum Ascomycota; class Sordariomycetes; order Diaporthales; family Diaporthaceae; genus Diaporthe; species Diaporthe citrichinensis. The sequence goes on from JADAZR010000003.1 coordinate 768,083, forward strand.
CGTCGCTGCTGCGCGAGAGAGCGCCACGCGACAGGCTCATCTCCGCGCGCGGCCACACGGGCTACGTTCAGTCCGTGCTGGTGCCGGAGCTCGGCGTGCGGCTGATCAAGGAGGACATGGGCATCACCGATGACGGCGAGGCGCGCGCGGTGATGCGCGAGAGCCGCGCCGTCGGGGTCATCCTCAACGACGAGGGGGCGGAGCCGAGGGTGGCTTCCCAGGCACAGGCTCAGGCCGCAGATAATGGTGGTGATGGTCACGAGGATGCCGCGTTGGGGGCAGACAATAATGCAAGTGGTACGGACGGCGGGAGCGATGACGACGGCGGGAAGGTGGACCTCAGGATCCAGCGGGTCGACGATAGTGATTCCGATGTGTCTAGTCTCTCGTCGCTGCGTGCTCACGCGCCCAAGCCCCCCAGGAAGGGACGGGTCGACGATGGCAACTCAGACTTGGGCGGGCTGGCATCGTTGGGCAAAACAACGGAGCCCATAGCGCTGGGGAAGGACGTGGCCGACGACAGCGACTCTGACCTGTCGAGTCTCGCCTCACTGGACAAACTCTGATGAGGCAAGCGCACCATTTTCCCTGGGAGACTGCTTGGCTTTTTTGGCCTCCTTCTCGTCTGGTACAGAGCGTGACGGGATCGACCTGGTGCCAAACGGTCTCCCTCCTAGCAGGAACAGCGTAGCTTGCAAAATCACACGATATGCATCTCACTGGCTACATGCAATACAAAGCGCACGAGCATTGCAGGTCGACCCTCGTGTCACATGTACGACGGAGTCTACTTTTGACTGGGCACCAAATGGAGCCGCGCCGGCGTGGTTTGCCAGTGGCAAGTGAGTCCTGGCAAGTGAGTCCTCCCCCCGAGGTCTCACTTGCCATCCTATTTCTTTTTTTCCCCGAGAGTCGTCCGTGGGGCTCTTGGGAACGGTCACGAAAGCGCCGAGTCTCATGGCACGACACATCTTGGGCCAGGAGAGTTGGGCTTCTCTTGTTCCCCCATGCAGGAGGCCGCTCTGCATGTGCCTCTCCTTTCATCTGATCCCTCTGCGGATGCATTGCTGTTGCCGGCCATGGAACGCGGTTGCACTATGGACTACCTTAATTCTGCAGCCCAGACATCAGCTGTGCATGATGCACGCCAAGGTCTGTGGTCTAAAATTACGTGTGTCCCCGGGATATAACACGAAGTATAGATTCATATTGAGTTATGTGTGTCGGTGTGTTGCTCGAGCGAGTGAGCTGGGTGGGGGCCGGAAGAGTGGACGCGGAGATAGGGGCGCTTGTCTTCACAGTAGCAGCGGATGGACAGTAATAAAGGTTAAATGCCGCCCGGTCTGGCCATCTTGGGGGCCAGTCTGTCCGGGCAGATCTTTTTGTTGCATCGGCGCATGCATGTGGTTGTGTATATCTATACAATATATGGCAGGGGATGATCTGGTGGAGGAGGCGCTCGAGAAGCCTTCGAGAAGGTTACCACATATGGTTGGTCGCGTTCGGCCTAGGTTCCGTTGAGGGAAAAGCTTAAATGATGATTCTCAGATGATTGTTCATGACACCAGTTTGAAAGCTTGCGCAGCATATAAGTGCTCGGGTGTGGAGGAGTGAAGGGCGGAGGGGCGGAGGATGGGGGTTGGGCCCAAACCGATGGACGACAATGGTAGGTTCTGAGGTCGGCATCGGGCAATGCACGGTTCCTGGTTGGCCGGCTCTAAGGCTCGGTCGCAGAGTGATCACCCCATCGAGGCGTCATTATGCGCAGCCATTGAGGCTTGTTTCTGTTGGCGTGCTGCTGGCGGGCAGACGATGAGCTCTTGAAGATTGGGGGCCGCGAATCGTGCAAACCGGTACGAAGGAAGGGGTAGGGGTCCCCGGGACTCTGAGAGGTTGACGGGATTGGAAGCTTCCAAATCACTTGGAGGCGGCCGAGAGAATAAAAGGAATTCGGAATAATTGCCTCAAACGCTGTTCTGTGGGAGTACGGTGAAGGGGGTGCCGAGACACTCGTCTGCCGTGGTCTCATCTACCTGTCTGGCAGGCAGCAACGCAATGAGATGGGCCAGGAGAGCGGTGCAGGTGGTCGTTTCTCGGAACGCCATTCGCCCTGCAGGATGAATGCAGGATGAAGAGTGTTCGACACATCAGCCCAATACTTCCTTGCAACCTGAAAGGAGGTCAAATGCTGTGCGCCACAACTGATGAGCAGGGCGGATACATGCTCGAGACATGTTGATACTCCCCGAGCGGCTGTCTCTCCTGTTGCTGACTAGACTAGTTGCCTCTAAGGCATCTTAGGAGACAGTTCTCGTGCAAGAGCCTCGGACACATGGCACCAATCCAGTCGTCCACTGGAATTGGCGTAGCAGGATGCTTGCGCCATCAGTGCTCTGGTGACGGGCAGGACGAACCAGACTGCTTCTGACAGTGTGGGCCTTGGGCGAAGCTGTCAAGCTCTCAGAGTCCGACCCAGGGGGCGGACAAGATTCTTGTCGTGGAGCTGCTAGAGCCCAAGCTTGACTCCCTGCCCTCGTCAACGACCCCAGTCCAGGATGACCCACCGAGTGCCGAGACTACGAACGCTGTGTTTGCGAATAGGCCTTACCCAGTCACGGCCGGTTCTTTGGTTGTGCCGTCCACCTGGGGTGCCAAGATAAGGCTTGGCCCGGTAGTCAGAGAGCCTTGAAACATAGACACATGAGTCGAAATGTGTGTGGGCGTGTGGCCGGGGAAGTTGGGCAGGAAATAAGCTGTGACCGTGTGATACCACGGTAGCAGGGCTGGATTGTCCCGCGGGCCCGCCGCGGGCGGACACGAAAACCGGAGACGCCTTGAACATTGAAACTGCTTCAAGGAGCAGGAGATGGGGGCCCCATCTTTCATCGACGAGTGCAAAGGCGCGCGATTCGGAAACTAGGAAGGACCCCACAATCAAGGCTTCCACCAGCGGGAGCTTAGGTACCTACACTGGAGGGAGGGAGCGCGATCTGCATGGTAATGTGATGTAATGAGCGTAATCAACCAGAACACAAGAAGCCCCCGGCCGCCAGGTCAAGCGGGCTGGGCAAGGCGGCAGGGGGATATTGGCTCACTTAAGACATAGTCTACTGCAAGTGCGTTTTTGCATTGGGGCCGCCCGGGCTTGATGCACATTACTGTGGCCATGCGGGCGTGGATCCCTTCCCTTGATGATGATTCCAGTACTTGGATGTAGCGATGTCGAGTCTCATCCTAAGAAACACGGAGTCGCTGATGATGTGTAATACTGTGTGTGTGTGGGCACTCAGTCGGTCGGCAGTCCGTGTGCGGACGTACACACACAGGTATCACTTGCAGCGTGATTGATGATCGCCGCAAGGAGCAGAGCGTCGGCGTTAGCTGGTGAAGTGGGTCGTTTTCCAAACGAGAGTCCAGTAATGGCGTAAGGCCGGCGCGGCACGGCGCGGTACATAGAGCACAGTTCTATTGGAGTGCAACGTGCTCTGCGGCACGGAATAGTACGATGCCATGAGTTCAGCCTGATGTGATTCTGAAATGGGGAATTATCTATCTGTTGTTGTTTTCTGTCGACGATGTAATAAAGTCCAGGTACAGTATGAATTCATCGTAAGGTGTCAGAGTGACATGTCAAGTGTGGGCCCACGTGGATTGATCTACTTCCGTGACGACGAGGTGTGCCGTCCTGCAGCACATGCCTGGGTTGCCCATTTGGTAAGCTGCTGAAGAGTTGGTAATGTGGAGTGTGTAACCTGTCGAGACATGTAGAGTGAGCGCAAGGGAGAGCAAAAGAGCGGGAGTAAGAGAAAGAAGGAGAGATACTTGCAGAGACGGCAAGTGAACGTTACCTCCCCGGGCAGCATGGTCAAGCTCCAGGGTCCACAGGTCTGGGAGCTGCATGCCCAGGTGTGTGGCTCCCCGGACTTCAAGCTGAAGCTGAAGCTGCCAGGGGGGCAATCGGGTTCAACGGGCTCAACAACTGGTGTGAGTGGCGACTGGAAGGCGGGCGGCGTCGAACCCAGTCTGGCGGGCCGATGGTTGTGCCTCCGACGACAGGGCTCTCACTCCTGCTCTTTCTCTCTCGGCACTTCTCCTAGCATCGATCAGGCGGCAAGGGCCTGTACACTGCTTGCGAGCTGCAGGGCAAGCTGGCAGGATGCAAAATAAACCGACCGTACCTTAGTACCAGATTTAGTACCTTGCGATACTTCCATTCATGCACCCACCACAACCTCAAATCCTATCTTATTTTTTGATATCATTAGAATCAGACGCCGATTCTCAACATCTCATGATAATTAAAATTAAGCACATACCATTTGGTTGTTGAGCAATTCGGATTTTAATGTGAAGGGTTTGGGTGGTTTGGGTGGGGATTTGGGGTTCCGGTTGGTTTATTTTGCATCCTGCCAGGCAAGATAGATTGGAGAGCAGACCTTGAAGCTATCTTGCTGCCCGTTCGCGGAGACGGTGCTCTATATGTACCGTGTACATCCTCTGCGAGCGTCTCCGTTCTCATTCCATATGTGGAAGCGGTTTGTGTGCTGCGTGGGTAGCCGTGCCTATCCGGTACCTGGGTACTTTGGGACCTGGATCCCCACCCAGCCTGCACAGGATAGCCTGGTACTCCTGGCACTCCTGGGATTCTCGGTACATCGACAGGCCCGGGCTCGACGGTGCCGTGACATGTACCGTCACATCCGCGCCCCGGAAAACCCCTCGATGAGGGGCGGCGGGCAGCGGCAAAGACAGAGCCTGCTGCACAAGGAGGAAGCAAGGAGATTGATTCTCAAGGCAGGGCAGCGCAAGGCAAGGTTGGCGCAGGCAGGTGTAACGACGGCAGCTGCTGCAAAGACACAGCACAATTGCATCCGCGCAGAATCAGTGTCGCACTCGCCAGTTTCCATCTTGGGGTCCAACACCCCGTCGACGGCGCGACTGCTGGTTTGCCTGATTGCTGGTTGCTGATCGCTGATTGCTGGTTGCTGGCGCTGGTGCTGGTGCTGGTGCTGTTGTTGTTAGCAGTTGCAGTTGGAGTTGGAGTTAGAATTGGATCTGGAGGAGCTGGACCATCTAGATAGGTCCTGAGCATCTCGAGTGTCTCATCTGTCCCATCAGTCCCATCTGCTCTCTGATCCTCTCGCCGTCATTCCAACCTGCATTCTGCACTCTGCGACTCGCCTCCCCATAGCCCTTCTACCCACCCGTCGCCTCGCATCACCTACCTCCTCCCACTGCACTTGGTCTCATCCATCCATCCAACCACCCACCCACCGTGCCACCCCTTCTTCCGTACATACATACATCTGCAAACACACACACACACACAAGCATACATACATACACCCACACTTGCGCATACACCCACACTCACACCACGCACACGCCCTGCCATATACGGGAGTGCACCAACCCCACAGCCTGCACCTGTACTCACTCCATCGTCGAGGCTTCGTCCCCACCCCATCCATATGCTCCCCATGCGAGCTCGATAATACGCCGAAGAAGAGGGCATGGCTCTATTGCCATCTTGACACCAAGAAGGCAAGCTGACAATGACGAGAGATGACCCCTCGCGATTTAGCTCCGTGACGAGCGCGAGCACCGATAGCACCGCCTCCGACTTCACCGTCAAGCCACTGCCCGCTATCCCCAGGCCAAAGGACAAGGACAGAGACAAAGGAAATGCCCAACCAACCAGTCAAGGCTTCTCCTCCGCCTCCGCCTCCTCCTCCCCAAAGGGCTTGCGCAAGTCCACCCCGAGGCTAAAGACGGACGAGAATGGGAACCTAGTCAAGTGAGTAGCTGGCGGTCGCGACTGGGCCTTCTTGTCGCCAATGCATCATTGTGATCCACTACCTCTCTGCGTGTCTATCAATGCCTCAACCTGCCTGCCTCTCTGAGGCGTTGTTCCAGTGTCGCCTTGCCTCCCAAACATTTGCAACAAAGCGTGAAGGACTAACATGTCACTGCTGCGCTGCGTAACAGGTCCCTCAAAGACTCCAAAGAAGCCGAGTCTCAGCCGCAGATCTCGCCGACGTCCAGGCAGCCCAACGCCGCCCTTGCCCGTGCTTCTTTGTCGTCCGCCCCTTCGTCTTCCAATGCCGTACACAGAATGAGCGACCTTGCCAATTACCGCCGCGACCTTGCCGTTCTCGAGCCCGCCGGGAGTCGCGCCCCACAGATCGTACACAACCCCCCGTCGACGGCTTCTTCTTTCATGCAGCAGGTTGCGCCGTGGATGGTGGGAGGAGGCAGTAGTAATGGCAATAACCCGTCCGCCTCTCCCCCGGCCAACGGCTCCGGCGTCATGGCCACTACCTTCTACAATGACTCCAGCGACAACCTCTCGTCCGCCTCGCAGATGTCTCCTGCCTTTCGATCCGCCTCGGTCAGTGCGGCGCGCCCCACGCAGCATCCCACGGGCAGCGAGTCGCCCCCGGCTGAGTCTGCATCATCTGCATACTACAACGATGAAAGGAGGCCCTCCATCGCCAGCGTCACCACAACTGCAAGCAGCCAGGCCTCTAAGAATAGCGGCCAAAGGGGAGGGGGCCTGAGAAAGCTCCAGGGTTTCTTTGGCGAGGAGTTCCCCGGTCGAGACTCTTCAGAGACCTCCCTACCGCCTTCCTTTGCAGGGAAGGAGACCCGCTCACATTCGTACAGCCACGCATCTCGCCCCCATCGCGACCGTAACTACTCAAACGCCACAGACCATACCCGAGATGCCTCACCATCCTCATCTAGACCAAGGACACCTGTGCCAGCACCAGAAGTCGTGCCGTTCCTCTACCAGGAGGCCGAGGTGCGTCCGCCCCCCTCCTGTACCTATCTCATATCCCGGAACCCTATCTCCACCCTGTAACTTAATTTCTCCAATCCACTTCATATAACTCGGGGCTTGCCTAATCAATACATTTGCAACTCCATCCCGGCCTGGACGTTCCTTCCTCTCCCACAACGTCATGATTGGCTTCTTTCTGTCTACCACCCGGTCTCACCTAACAAATGCGGCTGCAGGATATCGCGCGCTACGGCGAAGCACCCGTCCGAGGTGTCCTCGCCGGCCCCGACCGTGAACGTTACGCGGCAGAGAACGGCTCCCAGAACCCCCCAAAGACCTCCTCATCCAACCGCTCTGGTCATTCGGTAGCCCAAGGCCAAGGAACCTCGCATCGACACAACAGAAGCAATGACGACCCGCGAGCCCTGCGGCCATCGATAAGCAGGGAAGAATCGCAGGTCAACGCCGCTAACCCGCCAAAGAGCGGTGCAAACACGATGTATGGCTCCCGATCCCGAGCGCAGAGCCCCACGCCCAGTGGCCACAGCAGTCTGGGAATGAAGAACGGGGGCTTCGACGGGCCTGCATCGCCGGGACACACTCATCAGAAGAAGGGCCTCTTCAACAGATTAAGGGGCAAGAAAGAGAAGGATGAACTCGGGCCACCTCTCAACAAGAAGCTCTCAACTTCGACACAGTCGCTGGGATCGACGTGGATGCCCAGACCGTCGCAATCGCGCCAGGACGTCACCAGGGACGACGGCCCCTTACCATATGGCGAGAGGTGGTCCGCCATCGGTCAGGAGCTGCCCATCGAGCCTCAGCAGCAGCGCACACGGCCAGACAATGGGCGACAGGCAACCTTTAACAACAAGTTCCCTTTCTCCAAGAAAGGCCGGCCCAACAAACAGTTTGACGACACCGAAGACTATATCGGGCCGACTGACCGCTCAAACGAGAAGGGAACCTACTTCAAGCTCGACACTGACCTAGACGACATGTCAGGCATTGTGACTCGACACGCACCACTCACGCCGATGGCCCCGGGTGTCATGACCAATAACGAAGCCGAAAGAGTCCAAGCACAATCAAGAAACGGCGTCAACGGGGTATGGAACGCGCCCGACAGCTGGGCAGTCAGAAAGACAGAACAGGACGTGCCTTCTCATGCAGCGGAGCTTGAGGACATGGGCAACCCGCCCAGGCCCGAAGAGAAACTTACGCCGTACTGCATTCGGGTCTTCAGGTCGGATGGCACGTTCGCAACGTTGCAGATGGCCATAGACTCGTCTGTCCAAGACCTCATTGGCCAGATCATCAAGAAATCATACGTCACGGAAAGCCTCGACAACTATCACATCGTCCTGAAAAAGCATGACTTGGTCCGTGTCCTCAATCAAGTCGAGCGCCCTCTTCTTATACAGAAGAGGCTTCTCCAGCAAGTCGGGTATGAAGAACGGGACAGGATCGAGGACATTGGCCGAGAAGACAACAGCTACCTATGCCGATTTCTCTTCCTCTCAGCCAAGGAGAGCGACTTCCATGCAAAGACGCACGATCTTGGCTTCGGTCGGATGCAGAAGTTCAACCACATCGATTTGGCAGGTCGAAACCTGATCACCATTCCCATCTCGCTGTACTCGAAAGCTTCAGAGATCATTTCGTTGAACCTGTCACGAAACCTGTCACTGGACCTCCCAAGAGATTTTATCCACTCCTGCGTCAACCTCCGTGACATCAAGTACAACAACAACGAAGCTCGGAAGCTACCGCTTAGCTTTAGCCGTGCCAACAAACTCACATATCTTGACGTATCAAACAACCGATTGGAGCAACTTGAGCACGCAGAACTCAATGGGCTCACGGGTCTGCTGAAGCTCAATTTGGCCAACAACAGGCTCAAGCATTTGCCGCCCTACTTTGGAGCTTATCGCCAGCTGCGGACTTTGAACATCTCATCGAATTTCCTCGAAAAGTTCCCCAGCTTTCTCTGCGATTTGGAGAGCCTGGTGGATCTCGACATGAGTTTCAACCTGATTATGAATTTCCCTGCCAACATTGGCAGCCTCAAGTCCTTGGAGCGCCTTGTTATCACCAACAACAGGCTCTCCGGTGCACTTCCCGACTCATTCAAGAACCTCTTGAGCCTGCGCGAGCTCGACGTCAAGTACAACGCTATCTCGGCCATCGATGTCATATCGGAGCTCCCTAAGCTGGAGATCATGACGGCAGATCACAACGCTATCTCGCAGTTCATCGGGAACTTCGAGAGACTGCGGAGTCTGAAGCTGAACGCAAATCCGATCACGAAGTTCGAGATTACCTCTCCTGTACCCACACTGAAGCTTCTGAACCTTTCCAACGCGCAACTTGCCAGTGTTGATGACTCATTCCAAAATATCCTGAACCTCGAGCGGCTTGTTCTCGACCGAAATTATTTTGTGTCACTCCCTCCGCAGATCGGTAATCTGCGCCGCCTAGAACATTTCAGCATTGCGAAAAATTCCATTGGGGAGTTGCCGCCGGAAATCGGCTGTCTCCAAGAGCTGAGAGTGCTTGACGTCCGTGGCAACAACATGAGGAAACTGCCCATGGATATTTGGTGGGCAAATAAGCTGGAAACACTGAACGCGTCCTCGAACGTGCTGGAATCATTCCCAAAGCCAGCATCTCGACCACCGCAACCTCCTGGCGAAGCGACATCCACTACTCCTTCAATAACGCTAAAGCCGAGTTCCTCCGGGGGCCTGAGCCCTTCTCCTAGCGCGGATGATCTACTGCCTGACGGGACGAGGCGGCCAAGCCAAGCGTCCAGTACACTCTTGAGTGTTGGCCCGTCCCCGGTGCCTGCAGGACCAGACCGTAAAAGCTCGGTGGTATCGGTGTATGGAAAAGGTGGGCGCAAGACGTCTGTGATGTCAAGAACTACAACGAGCCAAAGCAACAACAACAACAACAACAACAACAACAACACCCCGCAGACTCCAATGCCGACTTCCCGGAAAGATTCCGGTCTGTCTTCTCGATTGACAAATACCTTCGCAGGATCCTTGAGATACCTCTACCTGGCGGACAACCAGCTTGACGATGATGTTTTCGACCAGATAACGCTATTGAGCGAGCTGCGACTTCTCAATCTTTCCTATAATGACCTGAGCGACATGCCTCAGAGGTCGATCAAGAGCTGGCCGCAGCTCGTCGAATTGTACCTTTCTGGCAACGAGCTCACCACATTACCCGCCGACGACCTGGAAGAATTCAACTCACTCCAGGTTTTGCACATCAACAGCAACAAATTCACGAACCTGCCTGCCGATATTTCCAAGGCGAAAAAGCTTGCCGTGTTGGACTGCGGAAGCAATTATTTGAAATACAACATTTCAAATGTGCCGTATGACTGGAACTGGAACCTCAACCCCAACCTGAGATTTCTCAACCTCTCCGGCAATAGGCGCCTAGAGATCAAACAGACTGTGTTCGGTGCTGCGAATGCGAACCGCGAGCAGTATACTGATTTCAGCCGACTTCTCAACCTTAGAGTACTTGGTTTGATGGATGTCACTCTGATCCAGCCGAGCATTCCTGACCAGAGCGAGGACCGTCGGGTCCGGACGTCAGGGTCATTGGCCGGATTCCTGCCGTATGGCATGGCAGACACTCTCGGCAGGAATGAGCATCTTTCAACCATCGATCTGGTTGTGCCGCGCTTCAACTCGGCAGACACAGAAACATTACTTGGTCTTTTCGATGGTCAAGCACTTTCCAGTGGTGGCTCTAAGATCGCCAAGTACCTCCATGAAAACTTTGGACACATATTCTCCATGGAGTTGAAATCATTGAAAACCCGACTGAACGAAACACCTGTCGATGCGATGCGTCGAGCATTTTTGTCACTCAATAAGGACTTGGTGACCATCGCAATCCAACACACGGAGGACCGACCACTGACTGCCCACCGTGGGTCAGCACAGCCAGTAGTGCTCAGTAAGGAGGACCTCAACTCTGGTGGCGTGGCCACTGTGGCGTACCTTCAGGGGCAGGAGCTCTACATTGCCAACGTGGGTGATGTGCAGGCCATGCTGATCCAGTCCGACGGGGCACACAAGTTCTTGACCCGCAAACATGATCCGGCGGAGCCCAGTGAGAGATCTCGTATCCGAGATGCCGGTGGCTGGGTATCTCGAAACGGAAGGCTGAATGACTTGCTCGAAGTATCTCGTGCTTTCGGCTATGTTGATTTGATGCCCGCGGTACAGGCTGCGCCACATGTCTCACACATGACTGTTAAGGAGCAAGACGAAATCATCCTGATAGCCACCAAGGAGATTTGGGAGTACCTGCCGCCGGAGCTGGTTGCTGATATCGCACGAGGCGAGCGTCATGACCTCATGCGAGCGTCGCAAAAGCTCCGGGACCTCGCCATGGCATACGGGGCAACGGGCAAAATCATGGTCATGATGATGAGCATCGCAGATCTCAAGAAACGAAACGAGAGGTCACGCCTGCATCGCGGTCAGAGCATGTCCTTGTACCCCTCTGGCGTCACGGACGACATCTTGCCTCGAGAGCCGAGGAAGCCGAAACGAGCGGCGAAGGGCGCCGATGTCCTGGATTCTGACCTACGACGGCTAGAGCCTGAGGTTCCTGCGCCGACGGGCCTGATTGCGATTGTCTTCACCGATATCAAGAACTCGACCAACCTATGGGAGACGTATCCGGCAGCCATGAGATCTGCTATCAAACTGCACAACGATGTAATGAGGCGGCAGCTGCGACGCATAGGCGGCTACGAGGTCAAGACTGAAGGCGACGCCTTCATGGTGTCGTTCCCCACAGCAACATCGGCCCTACTCTGGTGCTTCTCCGTACAGATGCAGCTGCTTGATATTAACTGGCCTCAAGAGATGCTCAACTCGGTCTCATGCCAACCCCTTTTCGACAAGGACAACAATCTCATCTTCCGGGGCCTGTCGGTGAGAATGGGCACGCACTGGGGTGAGCCGCTCTGCGAGGTCGACCCCATCACGCGACGCATGGATTACTACGGGCCTATTGTCAACAAAGCATCTCGTGTATCGGCCTGCGCAGACGGTGGGCAAATCACGGTTTCGTCCGACTTCATATCGGAGATACAAAGATGTCTGGAGACGTACCAAGAGCCCGTCAACAGTGTGGAAGACACGCTCGAGGATGACAGTTTCGCGCTGGCAGTGCGCAAGGAACTGCGGTCGCTGAGCTCGCAGGGCTTCGAGGTCAAGGAGATGGGCGAAAAGAAGCTCAAGGGCCTCGAGAACCCCGAGGTGGTCTACTCGCTGTACCCGCACGCGCTGGCCGGCCGCATCGACCAACACCTGCTCCACGAAAAGCAGGTGTCCGGAGAGGTGGAGAAGTCGTTACCGGCAACTGTAGCACAGGGCGGCGAGCTCGCCTTCGACCCCGAAGTGATATGGGCACTGTGGCGGGTTAGTCTCCGGCTCGAGATGCTCTGTAGTACTCTTGAGGAGGGCTCGGACCGCGGTCTGCAGCCTCCCGAGACGGAGCTCCTGGACCGCATGAAGCAGAGGGGCGGCGAGGTCACGGAGCGGTTCCTGGTCAACTTCATGGAACACCAAGTAAGCCGTATAGAGGTACGTTGTCCACAAGCGATTCGTGACATGATTGGACCGAAAGGGAGATGAGGGGCTGACCAAGATTGCGTGCAGACATGTATCTCGACGCTGACCATGCGACACCTCGCCGCGGGTGGCGGGCAGATCGCGAAGCTCGACGACCTGCGAGCGCCCATGACCAACGTGCTAGACATCATAGCCGAGTCGATGGCGGAGCTGCAGCGATACAAGGATCAGTTTGGCGAGCTCGACGAGATGGTGTCGGTCCAAGACATGTCCGGCAGTGATACGGAGTAGGAGTGAATTTGGGTGTGCCGCAAGGGGCACAGCGGCCCAGCCCGTGTCTTGCTTCCAACCCCCGTCCTCGACTTTTTGGCCGGGGATCTACTTATCTTGCATATGCCTCTTATAATACCCCTCCCTTTGTTTGTGCTGAGCCAAAATTGTCGGACGGCGCGTGGCATTGGTTTGGATATATGCCTCCTCGTTCGGTGCGGTGTGGCGCGCTTCTTTTTGGGAATGTATGGCAAGCGCCTATATACTTTTTACTGTTTTATCCTCCCAGCACGCAAACGGGCCTCGTCTTTTGTTTCTTCTTTTATTATTCCCCTCTCGTCTATAATGTACGATAGCTCCCACGGAGCCACACAGTCAACACGGGCGGCACTTTCTGCTTTTGAATATCAAGCTGGAATATATCATCAAACCAAGGTGGCACAGAGCCTGGATAGGGGGCGGGTTTTGGGATTTGGTTGCTGGAGCGAAGGAAAGGGCGGCTGGGGTGGGGGGCTTATTAGACGACGGGCTTGTCAGATGCCCGTTTTTCTGTCAATGGGCTTATAAGCAACGGTCAGTTGTGCCGAACGGGATTGTTCGAATACCTCATCACATTTCGGGACCGACGGACCAGTGCCAAGGGAATACAAGTGGGTGGCAGAGGCGGATTATATATACGGATGGAGAGCAAGGCTGGGCTCTGTAGGACAGCCGAGAACAAAACCATGATTGAAACTTGACTGTGATCCCAAAATGCGAAGCCTTGCCGCAGAGACGGCAGGGAAAAAAGGCTGTGGTTGTAATGTGGTTGTAATCGAGGATGCTTACTATGGACCTGCGCAGAGGGTTTGGCGTTGAATGCACGCATGCATGCATGTGTCTACGGTGTGTATATATGCACGGCATTGCAGGTGCGGTGTGGTGCTGTGTGGTGGTGGTGGTGGTGGTGGGTGATGGTGAGAGTGGGTGGGGGCGGCGGTCCAGATCTAAGCTTAAAACGGGATGGACGGGCAGCAGCGGCCTGGACCGCGCCTGGCTGGCCCCCCTCGGCCGCAGGTGATCGGGGATCCCAGCAGCTGCTGCAGGCGGCCAAAGCTCTGGTCTTGCTGTCTTGGGGTTCTTATGGGTCCCGAGCAGCCGGTTCAGGGTCTCTGGTCGCTGACGTCAGGCGATCCCATCACTGGATGACTCGGATCAATCTTGATCTTGGCAGCCAGATCTGCAGGTGTCAGGCATAAGGTTCTACTTGGGGCGTATTACGTGCAGTATACGACACACACACATACTACTACAACACACACGCACGCATTATTCAAGACGCACGATGCTACTTGCATCACGACGGCCATGTGGTGACTGCTGATATTCCAACGTGCAAGATCGGTATCGATACCGACATCGCACCACACGCCATCATCACCCACGCCACGCCACATTTCATTCACCTCGGCTCGGCTCACGCTCACCTCACTCCACCACAACATCACCACCCCGAGAACACACCACAGCTCATCTCTTTGCACCCCCAGTTCCACCCTGCGTGCCGAGGCTCTTTTTATCGCCCGGAGAGCTGCCAAGATATCATATAAAAGCACCCGGCAGAGGCCCAAGACCACAACGCAACCATGTGGCCCGCCGCCGACAAGGTCCTGTACACATCAGGGCGGTCCCTCCGACTCACTATGCCCCTGGACCTGCGCGACCCGCTGCCCGCCAACCTCGGCGACCACGTCCGGGCCATCTACCGCGCCCACTTTGCCCACGAGCTCGCCCTGGGCACCGTGAAGCCCCTGGTCGTCCCCTACGGCGTCCTGGTCACCTTTGGCCTCCCCATCCTCTACTTCTCCATCCCCCACCGGAAGCGCCCTTGGCTGTTCACGGCGCGCTACCTGCTCATGTTGTTCATTTTCTTGTACAATGTGCGCGAGACCTTCGTCACCACCAGCCCCAATTTTGCCCTTGGCTATGCCGTCGGCCTCATGCAGGCATGGGGTCTAATCTGGAATATGACCTTGCTTGTCTTTATGAGGCCGCAGTTTGACGCCGAGAGGGTCGAGAGACGCCCCGGCTGGCCGAAGGTAGATGCTCAGGTTGGGGCGAATGGGTCCGCGAACGGCCATGCCCAGATATCTGATGCCAAGGAGGACGTCAAGCCTGTGCAGAACGGCCATGCCCACGCCGTCGCGAGGGTGAATGGCAGTTCCAGGGCACCGGCGCAGACCCCCGACCCACAGGAAGCTGAGGGTGGCAAGGTGGTCGATGCGCCCGATGAGGATACTGAAAAGAGCCTCGCCCAGGGCTACGAGTACTACTGGCAGCCCTACCCAGAAGATGCTTCCTTCCTGACCCGGTTGGAATGGTCCTTCGACCTTGTCACCTCCTTCCGCGGAACCGGCTGGAACTGGTGTATCCCCGTGGTGCCACGCTTCTCGAAACCGGACAAGCCGCAGTCTGGTGCCCTGGTCGATCTGGCATCCATCCCCGTGTCCACGCCGCAGGGCTACCGCCGAAACACCACCCGCCAGGGCTGGCTCCGCAGCGAGCTCCTCCCCTTTATCGCAGGCTGTCTGGCCCTGGACGCCCTGAGCGTGTTGATGATGAAAGACCCGTACTTCATCCTAGGCCCGGAGTACACCGAATCCGCCGTCCCCATCCCGCTCCCTCCGCTCCTCGCCGCCCTGCCGCCCTGGCAGCTCTTCCTCTACCGCTCCACACTTAGCTCCGCGGGCGTGCTCGCCGCCATCTCCGTGATAATGAAGCTGTGGCAGCTCATCTGCGCCTTCACCCTCCACCCGCTCCTCGGCAGCCGCTCCGACCTCTGGCACTACCCAAACCTCTTCGGCGGCTTTACCCACAACGTCCTCGACAGGGGCCTCGCCGGCTTCTGGGGCGGCTGGTGGCACCAGACCTTCCGCGTCGCCTTCGGTGCGCCCGCGGCATGGCTCGCGGGGCCCGGGAACCGCCCCAACAAGACCGCAGCGGGCTTCTTCGCCTTCGCGCAGAGCGGCCTGCTCCACTCCCTAGGCAGCGCGAGCTGCCTCCCGCCCAGTAAGCCGTGGGCACCGCCAGTCTTCTTCATGCTCTCGTGGGTCGGGATCCTGCTGCAGTCCACCATCTGCGGGCTTCCGGCGGTGCGCGGGACCATACGGGCGCTGCCGCGCTGGCTCAGGAGGGCGGGCAACCTCGCCTTCGTGTCCGCGTGGCTCATCGCCACGCAGTACTGGATGCTCGACGACATCGCGCGCTCGGGGATATGGCTGCTCGAGCCCGTGCCCGTGTCGCTGTTCCGCGCGCTCGGGCTCGGCGGGCCGGGGGACCACTGGTGGAGGTGGACCTGGGATGAGCTACCTCGCCTGCACTCCGGGGCGCACTGGTGGGACAGCGGGATCGCGCTGTGAGAATGGAGACTCTTTCTTGAGATATTTTGCTGGTTTTGTTTTTTGTTTCCCCTGTCGGTTTTCTGGCGTTTTCTTTTCGTGGGAGCAGGCGGGCGGTGCATTTAAAGGCTTGATTATTTACATATACGCATAAGCACTGGAGACGGGTTGCATTTTGGTAATTAGATGCGCACGCACTTGACTCTCACACATAGCGGGATTTTTATTAGAGGATCGATCTTTTTGTCAAGACTTCCTTACTCTGCACTTTATACGACACTTCTCTCATGTCTGACTACACGTAACCCTATCGAACTGAATTGTGGCATGATGATTTGACACGAATATTAACGTTCTTTTCAGGTGCTGCTTGTCGCCAGACTACACAAAGGACGCTGCCATGCGAGTGAGCTTAAAGAGTGCAACAATCTAGCAAGCCCAAAACATGACAGACAGGTCTGTGCAACAAAAATGTGACGGTCAAGAAGCATTTATATCTCTTGTATTGGATTCTCTTCAGCCCTTCCAAGTCCCTGAGGCCCCTGTAAAATACTACTCTACATGTGAAGTAACAAACCCCCCACTCTGCTCTCTTGGTCGCTTAAGCCAGACAGCGGGAGATAACAAGAAGGAGAAAGAAGAAGAAAAGAATGGGAAAGAGGATGCAAGTACAGGTTAGTAGCTATGTCTGCGAAAGCAGGAAGAAAGGTTTGAAATGCCAGGTAGGTAGCAAAGGTAGGTAGTATTTGGTTGTTCCCTCTTGGTCTCCACGCCCCCGTTCTTGCAGTTCCGTCTCTCCTGCCCGTGGTTGTGTGTCCGACGCCCGCTGGGACACTCAGATGGAGAAACAATTCCGACACAAAAGAGATAGGGACATGAGCGGATGGGGGTTTCTGTTGCCCCCCGACCTAGTTCGCAGCTCCCATCAAGGTCCGCCGTGAAGCCAGCCTCATGCAGCAAAAAGTGAAAAAAGCATCAAAACGCCCGCCGTCCCCTGGCCCCCTCCTTTGGTATCTTTTTGCAGGCCGCTTTTCTCGTAACATTAATCCTTTCGGATATCGCATGATGCCCGTCTTCTTTCTTTCCGTCCCTTTTGTATCAGTCGTGATGCATATTACACATGAGAATCCCATAGAAACCAAGCGGAGCCTCTTCTGAGGAAGAGGGTGACAAGTCGAAGAAATGAGGATTCCCTCCGTTTAGAACGCCGCGCCGAATGTCGTACCGCCACCGCACTCCAAGCCCTATTTCACTTTCTACTCGCAAAGTGTGGCCATGGCTGACGGTCGAGCCCTATCGTTCAGGAGTCTGCCAATTTCGCAAAGTGTTTGGACCAGATCCAGCCCACAAGATCACTGGGATCGTCCTGGTTCTTGGCTAGCCACAGCTCGCCCTTCTCAGCAATGACATCGAAAATCTAGGAGCGTTCACAGTTAGCTTTTGACATGCAGTGCCAGCCGGAATCAAAACTTACTTCACCGGCCTGGTAGGTCAGGTAAGGATAACCAGCCTCATGCTTCGTTGTCTCGATGTTAAACTCGAAGAGCGATGCGGCGAGCCATAGGACATTGTAGCCTTTCGAGATATAGCGCTCACGGGAGGATGCTCGTGACGAGCGCTGTAGTTCTTCTGTGCTCTCGGTCAGGGGCATGGCCGAGTGGAATATTCCCGATCCCCGGCGTCCATCAGAGCCAGATGGCGGCGCATTGCTTGTCGAATTCGAGTCGCGCCGCACGTGCACAGGAGCCGCCGAATCGATGCTTGGCCTCGGAACTCCAGCAGAGTCAAAGCTTCGCCCTGTGCTCGGACGCGGCGTCATGGCCGGGAAGGAGCGCGGGGGGTTCGAGAAATCAGATGATGTGGGTGATGCTGGACCACGCGAATTGAGGCCATGGTAGTAGTCGCGGTAGAAGTAACTGGAGGAGCCGGCCGCGGCAGCCGAGGGTGACCTTGCCAGTTGTCCACTATGTTGCCTGATGAAATCAGGTGTTGGCAGAGTCGGGGCTTGGTCACTTGTGACGGACATGCCACGACCCCGTGTTCCAAGATCAGAAGGCTTTGACTTGATCTTGGAAATCGTGTGGTCATCGTTTGTTGACTGCGACGTCCTGGTCTTCACGGTCGGGTTGAGGATGCCCAAGCCTAGGATCTGCTCCTCCATGTCTCTGAAGTCGCGGTTGAAGGTGCTCACTATGTCGTTGACCTCCGGTACGTCAGTCATGGAGGCTACAGCGCGGATCTTCTCCCTCCATATAAACCACCATTTCGCCTGGATGTTGATCATGTTCTCGAGACAGATGTTGCCAACCTTCTCTGTAAGAGCAGAGAGTTGCGGGAGTTCTTTCTTCAATGTGTCGTTCAAAGCCTCGTAGTGCTCCACCAATTCCGCAAGCTGCTTGTCCAGCTTCTTGCCGCTCTTCTTGAGCTGGACGGATTTCTCATAGTCGAGCCGCCTCTTGTTCCGCTTCTTCATCGCCAAGAGAGGATTCTGGTAACTTCTAATGACAAGCTCAAACGGCTCAATGACATGTTTCCGGATTTGTAACAGCTGCCACAGTATTAGCAATCAAGTGTGTTGATGGTATGACGGAGTCGCCTACATGCTGATCCAAGGCCACTTTTTTAATGTCTCTCATAGACACATTGAATTGGACCCATTTGCTCTCCAGCTCTGGATAAGGACCTGGTTGTAGACGAGTCACGAGCTCTATGCCGGACAGGTAATCCAGGAACGCTTGGACGTAAGTGGAAACCTGCCTCGTGTAAAACTCGACGTCTCGGAGAACGACCTGCAGCCGGAGGTAGTCATCACTGAACTTTTCGTTGAACTTGAGGTAGTCAGGATCCTCGGGTGGCCTGTTGCTCGAGGTCTGCAGCTTGTCCACTCTCTTGCCAAATGCTCTGGCGAACCCAGCTTTCACATCCGACTCCTTGCGCTTCCTGCCTACGATCTGTCCAACAAGCTCAAAGTTCTTCTTTGTCTTGTTGATGTCCAAGATCGCGTTCTCGACGGTCGTCCTCGCGGCCAAGAGGCCCTCTCGGTCGGGATGATCCTCCGGGGTGTATTGAAGCAGCTGAGAGATCAAGTTTGGATATTTGGTGATCCTCTGCATTGGCTTGATCAGGAGGGAATCCAAGTTCCAAGCTGCTGTTAAATCCTTGGCGACTTCATTGCACTCGTTCAACCAAACCTTGACGGTGGGATCTTGCTGAATGTCGATCAGACGCTTGTTGGCGACGTCGCTGGTCCGCAAAAACCCTTCGTGTGCTGCCTTCATCTGCTCTATGTTTCTGACGAAGGCTGGCCCGATTATGGTTTGCCGGTCTTTGGCGTCTTCTGTGTCCCCATTTATCGCGGTGGTGCCAGAGAGAGAAACTGCCGTCGTCGAAGAGGCCGCAGTCGAAGGCACAGCAGACGGTGTTGTCGAAGCAACCGATCGGATTGTGGTAGCATCTGACATGGTTGTGTCCTCCTTCATGACAGGAGACCGTCGACCTTTCGGCACATACACACTCGTGACTCCGTCTTTGAGCTCGCTCAAGAATGTTGTATGGAAATTAATGATCTCGTCCGTGTTGCGGAAGATCAACTTGATCGTCTTGTCGTCGAGCTGCGGGCACGCCTCTGCCGTGCCTTTGTAAATCTCTTCGATGACATTCATGTCTCTCACAAACACCGCCTCAGTGTCCACAAGCTCTTTGATGACCATGGATCGTTGATGCAGACGGTTCTTTCCCTTACCCCCAGACTCATGTTTGTCGTCTGCATTTACAGAAGCTTTACCGTCGCCATCCACAGGGGTTTGGGCGGGAGTGGCGCCATCGGTGGCCAACGAGCGTCCATCGGGCGACTGTGAAGTCGAGGACTGGTTGTGATATTCTTCACTGTCCCTGCGAGATAAGGGAAAGCTGATTGATCCATGATCATCCCTTGTCAAAGCACTGTCGGGCCTGTGAGCATCGCTGTGTCCGTCGTAGTATCCACTGGTGGGCCGTGAAGCATCCTCGGGGGGCGGGGGCGGAGAATGATCCGGTAATCTTGGAACGTACGGTGCATGCTCATTCTCAGTGCCATAGGCTGCGGGTAGTCCTGATCCAGTGTCGAGATGTGGCAGCTGCGGATGCCGATTTTGCTCGGACAATGTGTCGTCGTCTCTGTCGTGACCGAAGCTGCCTGCAAAGTACCGATGCTGGTATGTCGGTTCGTCATCCCTCACTGATTGGGGCCGTGATTCATCAGCGCCGCTGTGTCTGTGCTCGTCAAGGTAGTCAAGACGCCGAGTCATGGAGTCTCGACTGCTGTATGAAATATCGGTCCATATCGACTGTTGACTGGACCTGTTGGCTGGCGTTGTCATGGAAGGAACGTTGAGACTGTTGGAGGTATCAGGAGTATTATGAGCATCAGCAGACCCTGAAGGCCCCTCCGAGGTGCCCGCATCTGAAGCTGTGAAGGTTGAGTCCCTCAGACTCGATATGTTGTCGTTCAGTCGTGGTCCAGTGTAGAACTCCTCGAGAGAATCCATCCGCGGCTCCTGTTGTGACAGCATATTCCGTGCAGCTTGCTCAGCGTAGGTGGGAGGCCCAAAGCCAGCATCGCGACTGATGATAGTGACAGTAGTTGTCTGGTATGGTTGTGCCACGTACGGCTGAGGCTCGTACTCATCGTCCTGTCGACCGCCCGAGCCTCGCTGCTCAATATTTGACTCAGTCAGGTGCTCGCCCGCAGCCTCAGGTTCGGTTTCCGCATCTGCTCTGTCGTCAAGATAGTGTTGAGGATCATGCTCTGGTTCAGGCTCAAGGTCATCTCCAAACGCGCCAGGTATCGGGGGCTCAGCCTCGAACCCATCACCAGGTAATGGTTCCTGGGTGGAGGTGCGAGGTGACGAGGGATCCAGTGATATTTTGATGGAAACAGTCTCGTGATCCACAATGTCTTCAAAGGGGTCACGGTACGTTGCTCTCTCGTAGGCTTGCGTTAGCTGCGGGGGAGGCTGTTCCCCAACCTCAGCACTGCTGACACATGACCAACCTTGCGGGCCCGGCACATGCACTGACTGCTCAGGTACAGGCGGCTCTGTCTGCGTTTCATTGTCAAACTCAGTGATTGCACTCGTTTCCGATATAGCGGATGGAGGCGCCTCGTCGTGGTCCAGAGGCGGTGAACCGAAGCTCGGAAAAGTGCCTGGGAGCCCTAGGGTCGGCGAATCGAGCACCAAGGCAGGTGGGTTCGCACGGACAGGACTTGGTGGTGTCTTGACATCGACCGTTAAGGACGGCTCGCTCGCTGGTGCGGCTCCGGGTGTGGCCTGTGGATCTCCGCGCTGTATGGGATCAGTAGACTTTGCCCGCTCTTTGGCTTGCGCAGAGGCGGCTGCAGCCTCGGCCGCGGCAGCTTGCGCCTGAGCCCTGGCTTTCGCGCGCGCTTTGGCCTTTGCAGCAGCTTCTAATTCCTTCCTTCTCCTCTCAGCGGCAGCTTCTCTTGCCTGCTTGGCCTCAGTCTCGCGAATTGACTTGCTGTACTTCAGCTTGATCGTCTCTCGCCGCTCGGCAAAGTCGACGGGACCACCCAAGGACAGCTTTCTCCTTCGGCTCGATGGCGTTTCTTGCCTCGACTCAGGCCTGGCCGTTGGCCGGACTGCATTCTTGTGTGGAGACTTTGACTGGTCAACGGCCTTTAGCCTAGAGGCTGCCGTTGTTGCTTCAGAAACTGGCTGTCGGGGCCTGGAACTTCGAAGTGGAGGAGAGTTTTTCGGCGCGGGTGATAGGGTGGCCGCCAGTCGTGCATTGTTCGAGCCTGGCGTGGGCGTTGCCGTCTTACGGGCGGACGGCGTGCTGGCGGTCGGTGTCTTTGACCGGGTAACTGGGGTCTTGGCACGCGAGGTTGGCGTGCCCTGCTGCCGTGACGTCCTACCACTAGCTGCCACTCGCCTTGACCCGGCCGGCGAGTTGGACCGTGTGGAAGCAGGACTAGCAGAGTCGGAGGTCGAGTTCAGCTTTTTGACTGAGATGGGCAGCCGAGACGAGGATGATGCGTGTGGCGAAGGTGATTGATCTAAATGTCTTCGGAATTGTGCATTAGTGTTGATTGGCGGGAGTTTAGCCCCAGCGAGGTCACTCTGCGACCTGCTATGAGACTTTCCAGGGCTGTCCAAGTCGGGCAGACCGTTCTTCTGGGGGGAGGTCGCCCCACGGTACCAGTCAGTCGGTGATGCAGGCTCTGCCACGGCATCTGACTGAGTGCGCTGATGTTGTTGCCACATGGGGTTATCCGTTGTTGAGTCTGAGAGGCTTCCTATACCGTACCCAGGCGTCTCCGCGTCGAGGTCGCCTTGTCGTATCTCGCCAAACAGGAGAGGTCCTTCCGAATCAGAGGGTATAGGGTTCGGTTGTTGAATCGGCGATGCCGTGGGCGACAAGTGAGTCATGGACCTCGACGCATGCGCAGTGGACGCGGCGGCGCCTTTTGGTCTGTTGATCCGGCTCGCAAAGGACTGGGAGTTCGTCGACACTTGGTCCTCGGCGAGAAATTTGGTCCTCTGGGTGGCACGAGACGAGCTGGATCTTGATGGGTTCGTCCCTGTCGTACGTAATGATGAATATGACTGTGCACTTCCAACGGCGGCGCGCCCATTTGCTCCATTTACGGCACCATCCTTGGCATTGGTGTTAGTCCGCGATACGGCTCGTCGTGGGTCTGGAGAGGGTTGTGGCCCCTTCTGTTCGAACTTCTTTTTCATGTCTTTTACGCTGGCCCGGACAGTAGAGGCCGGGAGGGTGTTGCCGGTGCCGGTGGCCGACCGCATCCTGGGCCCATCACTGCCCGCGAATCTGTCGTCAACCGGATTGGAAGCTGAGCGAAACATCGGCCTGGTGCCGACCCGGGTGCCTGGTCCAGCGGGGGGCTTGGACGAGGCAGCATTGCTATTTGACCGTGACGCTGGGGGCTGGCGGGTGTTGGGCACGGCCGAGGCCATTGGGTCATGAGACAGGGAGGCCAGCGAGTTGTCGCTGGCGATGTCGACGCCTCGATAGCTGCGATAGAAATCGTCCGGGCTGCCAAACGCTCCTCCCTGGGCGGGGAAAGTAGCATTTGAAGCTACAGCGTGAAAGTTGCGGGCGGCATAAGTTGTGACAGAGATGGAGGTGGGAGACTCGTGCAGGAGGTCGTGACGGGAGTCGGCGCGAGGGCTGTTGGTGTCGTCGTGCGGGTCGTGGTGGGCGTGCTGCTGTCGGGAGGGAGGGTGGTGGGCGGAGAGGTCGCCGTTGTCGTGGGAATAGGTCGGGTAGGGCGACTGGGAAGAAGAAGCTACCGCCAGGCCAGGGCCTTGCATATGGCGAAGACCCTCCTCTTCTCGATTGCCTCCGTCCATTTTGGCCTGAACATCCCTTCTGGGGCAAATGAGCTCGGGCTCGTTCTCTCCTCTGGGCGGGTGAAACGGATGGGCGCCGCCTGGCAGTGGCTGTGGGCGGGCGTGTTGACGCAACTTTGGATCGAGTGGAGGCCAGGGAACGTCAGGAAACCATGCAGTGCTCAGCGCAGAAAGAACGGGGAAGATGGGCTGTCAGGGCTCGGGAGCATTGATGGGCTGGCGTGCAACGTGAGTGGGTGATGGTTGTTTGAAGGTTTAGGTTGGCCCAAACGGCGACCAGGCTGCCCCCTGGTGCTTGGTGGTGGTGGAGGGTGGTGGGTGGATGGGATATCGCAAGGGAGCCCGTTCAATGTTGACTGGCTCGCCCGGGCGCCAGGATACTGCAGAGAGCGTGTGCGAAACGGTGCCTCCCGTGAGCTGTCTGGCAGTCGGCTTCAGTCACAACCATCCTTGACCACGTCACGGAACTTGCAGTCGGTTCTGTACATACGGCGCAATCAATCCTCCTATCCAGTCCTGTCCCGTCCAGTGCTATCACAGAATTGTAGCGTATCGTGTCGTGTCGTGGCCCTCCACCTCGGCTCGCTTATGACTCTGCCTTGCTCCCCGATTACACGCAGACCTGGCCGTTGGGCGACAATGCAGCGTGGAGACTGGGGGGGTTGGAGGGGGGGAGTGAGGGGAAGTGCATACAAGGACTAACATCAGAACCAGGAATGCAGCACACCTTCATCAGCCGAGAATTGCTGCTCTGTCAGTCTGGCATTGGCGCAGCCCCGATTGATAAGTATCCAACAACCCCGGCGTCGCAGCTCGCTACTGCACCTTGTTCCTCGGTGTTGTGGCTCCTCTGGTCGCCTGTTCGCCCTGCAGCCGCAGCAAGTCCAATCTAACGCCTGCAGCTTACCACTTGGATGTGTGTCTGGGATACACACTGCTCTTACTGTACTGCGCCGCGCAGTCCTACAAGGATTGGCCGCCACGTCCACAGGCAGATCGGATCGGATCAGAAGTCGCCAGCCCAGACCGGGAATCAGCAGAGTCTCCCAGGGCCCGTGGTCAACAAATGCAGAGGAAATGACGCTGTGGATCTACAGCGCGGCAAGGAATGAAGGTGAAATGGCTGAGCGGGTGCCGAGGACAATGCAGGGCTGCGATGAGAATACAGGTCACACGGTGTGCTGGTCCCTCGAGGTGTTGCTCACCCGCGGCCGCTCTGGTTCTGTCGGTAGCTAAGGCATTGGCGCATCAATTGGAGGGAGCCATCACCAGACAGCCCATTACGGCCTCTCCACCTGCAGATCCGGGCCAGGTCGCGCCACTTGGTGCTTTGTTGCTTACATTTTGGGCGTGGGCGAGGGTTGCAAGAGACGGACTGACGGGCTGACACCTGGTGTAGTGCAATCAGCACGAGCAGTACATACTTTGCTTCCGAATTGGGAAACGGGCGAAGCCCACCAGGATGCAAGGGATGAACCAACATGGACACCATGCTTTTGTTTTGGTCTGTCGTCAACGTTTTGAGGACAGAATAACCTCGCGTTTAGAGTCTGGCTTGGCTGCTATATCCTCCATGCTAATACTGCTAGGAACCTCGTGGCAGAGTCTGGAGTCCAGAGTTCAAGGTTCAGACTACAGAGCTCTCGAGTCCTGTGCTCAGCTACAGCAATCGAGTTGGGGCGTGATTCGGAGCGCATCACTCCCGGCTCTGTTGCATCGCCACGTATCTGCCACTCACCGTGTACTCGTCCGCGTCGAATCCGAATGATTAACCTCATCTCCTGCCTCGCACTGAGGAGCTCCCGCCTCCAGACGATACCCAGGCACCGTTGCGATGATACGGTCGCATGACGGCCGTAATGTCCCCTGGTGCGGGATGAGACGGAGCCCGGACATGGGAGGAGCTTGTTGATCCACCACTCTGGGGATTCCACAGCCACATGCTTCCGCGACAGAAGCGATCGACTGTTCCCTGTGCCACCATCGGTAGCCTGGTTAACCTGGTATCAGACTGCCGTCTTCCATTTTACTTTTTCTTCTTCCCTTCGTCTCGTTTGGCCTCTATTGATAGGAAGCGGGAGATGACCATTGTCGCAGGTCTAGGGTCTCGCCTCCAGCCGCCGTGAGCTGTTGGTAAATGCACAGTAGCATCCAGTCTAGCCGAGGGTTATAAGTGCTGCACTGCAGAAAACGTGCCCGTCTTACAATTAGATTGACGCGTGTGCAGAAAGAGACAAGAGACATTGGACCACGGTCCCAGCCCACAGGGTCCATTGGTGCCATCCTAGGTGGTGGGTAGCAGTAGCAGCGACCATCTGATCAGGACTGGTACAGTAGGTTGTGGGTTTTGGACGATCAGTCCTATGAGGGTCTATTTGACACGGACGGGCACGGTCAGATGTGTGTGGGCAACAGCGCTGCGCGCAATCTCAGCGAGCATCTATCTCATGATGCATCTAGAACAGCACATGCGAAAATCGATCTCCTTGTTGCCCAGGCAGGCCATAACAGCAGGGCAGTTACACGGGGTACTTGGTCAGGCACCGCCCTCCCTCCAGGTGTTGCTTAGAGTGTGTCCGGAGCCTGCCAGGCCCGCCCAGGTGGGGACAGTCTCCATTGTGGCCCGAGCGTCAGGTACTAGAAGGCGAAATCTCCGACGCCGTTGTCGTATTTGCAAGGGCGCCGAGACGCTTGCACTTCGCCGGCGGAGCATCGATACGCGTCCGGCGCGCTACCCACTTATCCACCCCCCTAAACATCACCAGAAAACACGACCAAATCGAGACGTCCGATGATTTCCACCCACCATCTTAGCCCAAGAATATCATCGCGTGCCCATCGTGCGTCTGTGGTTTCTTCGGCTCTGGCCTCAGCTTCGGCAGTTGATTGCTTCGGCAGTCCCAGTTATTTGTTTCCCTCGGCAAGGCCGCGCATCACAGCGCGTGGCTGTGGATCAGCACCCAGCGCCGAAGGCGAGGGCTAGAGCCGGTCAAAGAGCCACCTCGAAGCCAATGGCATGCACGGTTCAAATCGTCACGAGTTGCGCTGTGACTCGGGCAGGAGCCGGACGTTAAGCCCGCACAGGCCCGCTCAGTCTTCACCTCAAGCCCTGGGAAGGCAGTCAGTCATCATGTCCTCACGATCAACTGGAATACATGGGGCAAAACAAGACTCCAAGAGAGCGAGGAAGAGGAAGAGGGAGCCAGGACAAGATACCCCGAGTGGGGTGTCTGGCAGCGATCGACCCGACAAGCAGCTGAGAAAAGGAAATGCCGGAAATCTGCAACCCCCCGACGTTGTGAAGCATGCTTTGCTGGCCCAGTATTACCCGACTATCTTGACCTTGCGGCAGTACGTGCTTGCCAGTCTGCCAGCATCTTCCAAAGTTCGTCGCAAAAAGATCTCTGCAGTAGGCAAGCCAGACCAGGCTGCAGCTGAAGACGCGCATCCAGGAGTCCGGGAACCTGCGAAGGACCCTGACCACATCCGCACTTCACTTGCCAGACTTCTGGACACGACTATAGTCACTACTCATGTCTATCCCAAGGCTTTTGTTGAGGCACAGCCGGATGATCGCTTCCAACAATGGATCGATTATTCCCAGAAGAGAGACGACTCTCATGTGACGCTCTCTGATGGTGGTGCTAGTGGAGTTCATCGTCAGGCAGAGGTTGGTTCGCTCAATTCCTGTCATTATATGAGCGTGGAAGGGCATCGGCATCTTGTACGCCAGAAGCTGACGGGCACTCGCAGGTAGTCGATTATATCATCTGGCTGCTTTTCGAGCGAGAGGTCATGCCCAGTAATAGGCCCCATCACCTGCTCTGCGACGGCTTTCGAAAGCAAATTGGTCCTAGGCAGCAGCCATGTTCAGTCCAGGGTCTGTACAGCGTCTATCCCAATGAACGGGTTGCGGCTTTGAAGCAAACACCATGGCCGCAGTTGTTCTCGCTGTTGGGTAGGGCCGGCGAGCGTATGACGATCAACATGCTGCTAGACTGTGCGATCTTTATCCCCATTGAGGTCGGGCAGAGCAGTTACTATCAGTTGAGCGGTCAGAGACCTTACCTCGGTCCTTCAAAATAGGTATCTGACGAGCCGCACAGGATCCCCCATCTTCGAATCCGAACCCATATTGTCCCGGACCCTGGCGCCTCCGATAGATATGGCTGGCGACACAGCAGCATTCGAACGGAAGCCCACAGACATCCATTTCGTGAGAAGCCGCATGCTGTATGCCAGAGCTACGCTCAATGCCCGAGGACTGGTCCACTTTGGGTTGAGACACATCCGTGAGTTCGGTTCCTCAGACAACCAGCCTGCTATCCACGAAATTGTAGACTCACATGTTTAAGATGCTCTGAACAGGTTTCCTATGCCTAGTGCCAGCGAGGATTCCCTGGCTTCAAGGAATGGCAATAGGGGCAATTCAGACTCTCCAGGAACTGACAACACGCTTCGAATGATGATGTATATGTTTCCTCGTCAATTCGGTTTGCATAATGTTTTCACGTCTCATGTCGATTCGACACAGACAGCCCAGAAATTTCAGGACTACACCCTCCGAGAGGAAGAAATCCTCAAGAAGTTTCGCAAGAAGGAGGGTTACATCAATGTTCTTGACGTGCGAATTCCCAAACGACTAAGAGGCACGCTTGAGCACCTGGTGCGGCGTCTGCAAACCTTGCACGCTCGATGTTCTTATGTGGAGTTGCTACAGCACCACTGCCCGGTATGCATGTGGCCTCAGCCTGTGGTGAGGCTTTATCACCTGAAAACTTACAAGGCTTAGGTTCATCGGAAGACACCCGATGGCCATGCAAGCAGGCACCGCGGCGGCGCTAAGACCCCTTCCGTGGCGAGCAAGCTTTCGGGGAAGGCTCCGAGGGACCGCAAGAAGTTTCGATCGACACCATCCTCCACGAACCCCTTGAAATTGTCATCGGTGACAGAGCTTGCAACCCCCATATCCCAAGTCTCGACGTTTTGCCAAGCTGTTCTGTCGAAAATCATCCCCCACGAGTTCTGGGGCCATGGTGATGCTCAGACTAACAACCGAGTCAAGCTACTCAAAACCGTTGACAGGTTCATCAAGCTGAGGCGTTTTGAAACAATGTCACTCCACGAGGTTATGCAAGGCCTAAAGGTAGGAACTAGTCCTCCATTATTTCAAATCACAAAACTGATTTCTTTCCAGGTCACACAAATTGAGTGGCTAGAGCCTCGCGGGCCAAAAGACCGCAAATGTAGCCTGACTGATTTCCGCAAGCGAAGCGAAATTCTGTACGAGTTTCTCTACTACATCTTTGATTCGATCTTGATACCCTTGGTGCGGAGCAACTTTTATGTTACTGAGTCGAATGTCTATCGAAACCGGGTGTTCTTTTTCCGCCATGACATCTGGAAATCCATCGCGGAGCCAGCCATGGCCGAGCTCAAGATCAAGTTGTTCGAGGAAGTTAAAGTCGATGAGGCTCTAAAGAAGCTTGACTCTCGGCGACTGGGATACAGCCAAATCAGGTTGCTCCCAAAGCAAAACTCGGTCCGGCCAATCACGAATCTGCGGCGGAGAATGCTGATGACCAAGGACAAAAAGATCCTAGGCGAGAGCATCAATTCTATTATGGGGCCTGCCTATAACATGTTGAAGCTTGAGACCGTAAGCCAGCGATTCCTCATTTTCTGCTTGCCCGCGGACTAAGAGAATTGTACAGGTTCTCCATGGAAATAGGCTCGGCTCGGCTATGTTCTCTGTGGGAGACATCTATAAGCGCATTGACAGGTTCAAGCAGCGTCTAGGCCACCAAAATATGCCCCTCTACTTCGCCAAACTTGACGTGCGAGCTGCCTTCGATACGATACCGCAGGCGGCTGTCATTTCGTTGATGAGGTCGGTTCCCTCGCAGGGCAGATACGACATGGTCAAACACGTCGAGATCCAACCCAACGAGAATCGCATTCTAGCGAAATCCAAGGTCATGAAACGGTGGCACACGTCAGCCAGAGCTGGCGGTGATAAGTCAACATTTCTTCAACTGACTGCGCGAGGGGCCATCCCCAGTAAGAAGAACGCAGTATATGTTGACAGTGTCTTCCGCAAATCGCACAGCACCCATGATCTACTTGCGCTGATAGGTTCACACATTCAGGAGAATCTCGTCAAGATCGGTAAGAAGTACTACCGCCAGAAAAGTGGCATCCCTCAAGGATCGGTCATCTCCTCTATGCTCTGCAATTACTTTTATGCGGATCTGGAGAAGAAAGAACTGCAATTTTTGCAGGTAGAAGACTGCCTCCTTCTCCGGTTCATCGACGACTTCCTCCTAATAACCACGGACAAGAACAAGGCTGCTGAATTCGTGGGAGTCATGCTGCAAGGCATGCCCAAATATGGTGTTACGGTCAGTCCTGGCAAGACACTGGTCAACTTCGATGTGTCGGTAGACGGCGTGCCAGTGCCCAAGATCCAGGACGGCTGCCGCACCTTCCCTTACTGTGGTATTCAGATTGATTGCCACACTCTTGACATCACCAAAGACAGAGGATTGAGCTCCGTCGCCCCGCTCAGAGACCCAACAGTTTCCAACTCTCTCACCATTGAGTTCAGCCGACACCCAGGCCAGAACTTTGAGCGAAAACTCATCAACTCATTCAAGATTCAGTCAAACGTGATGTTTTATGACACGCGGTACAACACACAGTCTACCGTCCTACGTAATCTCTACGAGGCATTCACAGAGTCGGCCACCAAGGCATGGGCATACTTGCGATGTCTTCGGTCAGAAAAGCAGCCTGGTTCACAGCTCATCATAGACTCCATCTCCAGACTTCTCGATGTCGCGCACTTGTTACTTACAAGTCCATCGAGGAAGCTGAAGCATCCCGAGTACGAATGTAAGCTCTCAAAGATGCAGGTGAGAGCTATAGGTCTGCGGGCCTTCCAGGCAGTGCTGAGAAGGAAGCAAGCCAGCTTTGGTGTCGTGCTGAAATGGTTGGACGAGCAGGCGGCAAGACTGGTGGTAAACGGCAAAGCTCGCAGTGGCCGTGACGTTGAGTTGCTACCACGAGTCTCATCGGAAGGGGAAGACTCGAGTTGTGTGTAGGCAGGTAGCTGTAGCTAGAGCTCTGCCCGTCGGACTTCTAATTCCACCGATTAATTCAATTCAAGCTCATTTTGGATGTGAGCAGCCCGAGAGATCTCGACATACACGATATGCGTGTCCAAATGCAAGCGCCCGAGATAGTGCCCGCTGCATGTGGAGCGCAGGCACTTCCAGAATCCATCAACCGACAGAATCATCAGTGGTCCGGAAAATGCAGGATTGCTTTCAATCTGCCCCTCATCTTGAGGCCCACCGTCCTGGAACGACGGAAATGAACGGCTACATCGCGCCCCTCTGCCAGGCATGCCTCGGCCTGCTCCGCCGGGTCAACGACACCATTAGCCACCCGGGCCAGGGCCTCGACCCGAGCCCCAAGCGCAAGGCAGACCACGTGCGGAGCCTCTGCTACGCCCAGTCCAGCTTCAGAGAGATGGAGTCGGCCGCCGCCGCAGGCTGCCGCGTCTGCGGGATGGCGCAGGCGCAAGTCCGGGCGGGCAAGTTCACGCCGCTCACATGGTCCGACGACGACGACCCGTGGCCTGGGGACGACCTGATGGCGGCAGAGGGTGAGGGTGGGGAGCAGATGCGCACGGGGTTCCTGCTGAGCAGGCCTTTCGAGGAAGCCGGTGGCCTCGTCTGCGTCAGGTTCTACGTCGACTTCCGGGACGATTCGCGGGCCCTGTTCGCGACCACGGACGAAGTGCTCTGGCTGTCGCCGCCGGCGCGCGCGCCGATAGGTGCGGGTCCGTGGTCTCTGCCCTCCCCCGTCTGCGCCATTGTCTCACTCCTCCGTAGCAGTCGAGCCTGCCGCAGCTCAGGACGATTCGGTCAGGTCCACGAAGAATTTCCGTCAGATAAGGGAGTGGCTCTCACATTGCAACCAGAACCACCCTGAATGTTGGCCTCAGCCGGCTCGAGATAGATCACCAGCCTTCCTACCGAGCCGGCTGATCGATGTTGGGGGCACGGACGAGGCGTGTCTTCGGCTGATATCAGGCACGGGCAGCATCCGAGGCGAGCAGTACACCACCCTCAGCTACTGTTGGGGAGGCGCCCAGCGCCTCAAGCTGGTATCCTCGAACGTGGCCGATCTGGAAAGGGGATTCCCCCTCAAGGACCTACCCAAAACGATCCGCGAGGCAGTGCAGGTTACGCGAGAAATGGGCATCCGCTACCTCTGGGTCGACTCGATCTGCATCGTGCAGGACTCAGTTGAGGACTGGGAGTCAGAGGCCATCCGCATGTCGGACGTATACGGCTCCAGCTACTGCACGATCATGGCCACGGATGGCCGCGACTCGGACTCAGGCCTGTTCAGGCCGCGGGCCGACAGCGTAGTCCGCCCAACCTGGTACGAGGTCTGGTATGAGGAGCAGACGAGCTCCGCTGTCTTCATGAAGGAGATGGCCCTGGAGGCCGAGGGCGAGATGAGCTTCTACACCAGGCGCTTGGACGACGCGCCCGCTGCTAAAAGGGCGTGGATATTCCAGGAGCACGTCCTCTCCAGGAGACTGGTACACTTCACGCATGACCAGCTCATGTGGGAGTGTCAGTCGACTGTTACTTGCGAGTCGTTCCCTGAGGGTTTTAGTGGCAACGGAGTCATCAACGATAACTACCTCTGGATCCCAAAACTCAAGCCTACGGGCCACATGACGGCAACTCTGAAAAGTATCAGCGCCATGTTAAGATGGGCAACTGTAAGTAAGGTCTATGGATCATATCACTTGTTGGCTGTTGTTCCAAGCAGACACTTTCTTTGTCCGAAAGAGTAAGCCATTGCTTGGATCATAAGATTTATAGAATGGTCCCAGCGAATTAGTTCCCACACCTCCATTGTAAGAAACGGAATCAGCTGATCCGAACTGGTTCTAGTATGTCGAAGCGTACTCCCACCGCGAGCTGTCCGTCTCTGGCGACAAGCTGGTCGCCATAGGCGGTATCGCCAGGAGGCTCGCAGACATCCACGGACTGGACCACTCCGACTACGCCGCCGGGCTGTGGAAGCACGACATGCCAAGCTGCCTGCTTTGGATATCAACGCGCGCCTTCTCCACAGACACCTCCAGGCCCCGGCACACACTCGCCCCGTCGTGGTCATGGGCGGCTATAGAGGGTAGCGTCCGATACTTCAGGTCCCCAGTGCACGAGCCGTCGCGCAAATCACTGGTGGACGTTCTTGGCGTCCACATCGAGTATAGGGATCGTCAGATATTCGGCCAGGCGGTGTCCGGCACGGTGGCATTATCAGGGAGACTTATACCCATCTTCAAGTCGACGTGGAGCAACAGGGGTGGCCCAGAATACCGGTCGGATAAGTTCAAGGACCCAACATATGCCATGCTCTGGGCCGGCCGTCCCACTAGGGAGCTGGCCTTCGGGGCGAACCAGGGCCCCATCGTCATATTTTGGGACGTGTACGGCGCTGCGGAGGAGACCTTGTGCGTGAAGGCCAGGCTTCGCGGCACCTACGGCCTCCCGATATTCTACAATGCTGAAGCGAGGAGCCTGTGTGGGCTATTGCTCCTCGCCACGGATCGACGGGGTGAGTATCGCCGCCTGGGTCTATTTCAAGAGTGGCAAGACCCTCCGGATCCTGGCCTGCTCCATGAAGGCGAGGGCGAAGGCGAATCTAGAGAGTGGCTGCGCGAGTTTTATGAAGCCGGACGCTTTGGAGGGGCTATCAAGCCCGAGGATTTACATTTGTACAAACATGACAAGTCACTGGTCCTCATCTAAGTAGGGAGGGTCTGTTTACCACACATAGAGTGACAAACGGGCGTATATAATGTCCCCACGAGCCGTGAGACCCCGGAAACAGCCCCCTCATCCGCAAGCTACCCCGGTGCACTGAACATAACTGGATGCTCTTTAGGTTTCCTCAGAATAAAGGACAGTGGAAAATGTGGGTGCCAAAATGTAGAGGTGACGTCTCTCATTCGTCAGGATGAAAAGACGTTGTATTAAAACCAGCCCAGCTTAACTGACTGTCACCGACACGCCGCATGAAACAAGGATCATAGCCAGTGGCAGCAGACCAGAACCGGACATTGCTGCCATGACAATTTATAATATGCGAGCGATTCTCCAAATCGTACTAGTAGTGCCGTCAAGATTGTGCAGACGATTCTGGAGGCAGGCCGAGTGTTGAAGGTAATGTGAGCAAAACGAGATGTCTCTATAATCCTATCATTTAAGACCGGTGAGTATCTACTAAACTTGGGACGACCCATAAGCACTTGCATAGAAATCATTCGACTTGCCAGCCTCCAGGACAGGTTTGGGTACGCGGATGGCCTATGATTAGACTGGGATCATGTCCGATTCCTTGGTTCGTCGCCACCAAAGGTCAACGACTGCGATGGCTCGACCGAGTCTGTTGTGGGAGACCCTACCCATCTCCACCACGGTGGAGTCGCAAGACAAGTGGGAAAGTTTACATTTCGAAGAAACACTGGTAGGGCTTGATATGCTCTGTCGAGGATATGACTACCTTGGATGTACCCTGACACACGTGCACAATTGATGGAATAAAGAGAAGAAGACAACAACTATGTCATATGATGTGTGTTATGAGCAAAACAGGGCTAGGAAGATGACGACAGCGGGTGCAGCCGTCTGACCGCCGAGCATAATGGAGTTTCAGTGAGGAACTATACCCTGTGTGAATAACTTGCCATTGATGCAATGTCGATCCCGGTGTGATGAGCTACTCTTATAATGCAAGGCGTTATGAGTTGATGCGCGAAAAGATAACAGAAGCGAAGAGAGACGGCGGGGTGGAGAAGCAGACAGCTGGACATTCATGTTCAGTTGGATCAGGGCATATGCGATCTTAAGGAGATCTCACACCCTGTAAGGGTACAAGTAGGATCGCAATGTTTCGCCTGGTGGCATTCGGTTGTGCCCAGGCTTGCCCGGCTCTCGGAGCCGAGCCGGGCAGACAGAAGTCGGCAAATGGCCCGACGACAAGGCCGTGTCATGCAAGGGTCTACACGTGTAATATAGTTTTCTCCTTATCAGACGAAAGTGTGATGACGGCCCGCGACGACAAGAATGGTCAAAGGATGACAAGTCCAAGACATGCTTGTTTCGGTCGGTATCGACTATTAGAGGGTTTGGGCGCGACCATTCAGACGTCTGGGAATTGCGGACTGGGCTGAGGAAGCTGCTGCGGAGTTAGCTGCTAGGTTTCATAATTCGCTGAAACCACCGAGATCGTGTGTCCTTGAGCTAGGAATCCTCAGTGACGGTGATACGCGTTTCCATGGCCGCGCGCCCAGGGCCGGCAGTAGGAGTAATCGAATGGTCGAGCGAGTCGAGCGCCTTGGCTTGGACATGGTTGTTGTAGCCCTGTCTGCCTGTCCTGCCTGTCTGTTGCGACAAGACCATCCAGAAGATTAGAAATGGGCCTGGCCCAGCGGCTGGGAGGCGGGCGAGTGCTGATTGACTGCATTGTCAAAGAGGTGGCTTGCAGATACACATGCGGGACGGGGTGTTTGCGACGAATGGGGAGGATGCCTTGACGTGTATGCGATGTGATACAACGTCGTCCGCGTTCGCTAGCAGTAACCGGTGGGATGGGCCCGGGGCTTTTAGACATGAGGCCACCAAGATCGGTATTGGTGCAAGTGACACGGGCGATCAGTCCCGAGTGCGGGCTTGGTGGTTTCCTGGGAGTGGCAACCTCCGCGTTACGCAGAGCACGCATTGCCCTCTTCTGGCCACGGGCGACGCTCAACAGGACTGCCCACAGCGGTACCTCGGTGCCTGGTTCTTCTCGGTTGCTGTCGAGCCAGGGTCCCGCTGTATCGAAGGTGGTGGTGGCGGCGATGCAGTTGTCTCTGGTGGTTTCGCCTCCACGTTTACCAGACCGAGTGAGGCTTGGGCCCAGGCCGTTAAAGTTAGGGCACAGGGTGTCATCCCGCGGAGTTCGGCGCTCACACAAGGCGAGGTTTGCCGAAAATTTCTGGAACACATCCGTCGTCTGATGGCCAACCCCTGGGAGGGGAGTAGCAGAGAAGCTTTCCCGCAACGGCCTGCTCCTGGCCGGCTCACCGACGCGAAGACGGCTTTGTCTCTAAGCTTGGCCAGACTTGTAGTGCCGCAAGGCATGGTGAACGAGCGAGCATCCGGTGGCGGAGCCCACGGCTGTGTGCTTTCTCCGAGGTCTGCAGGGGGATGTCAGTCAACGGATCGATCAATGAATCAATTCATCGCCAGCCATGCCGTCCCTTTGGTGGTGGGGCCGGGCTGCGCGCCGGTGGTGGGAGATGAGCAAAGCAGCAGACTTGGGCCCGGCGACGGGGACTGGGCCCGGGGACTGGGGCATGTAGTGTATGTAGATGGGCCTGGACGAGTGGGCTGGGCACCCTGGCATCTCGCAGATCTGGCAGACCAGGCCCTGCCCACAAGGACGCAGTACCTGCCTAGGGCGGTATCCTCGACGCCTGATGGCAGCAGAACCTCGTACCGCAGGTATGACCGCCTGGGTCTTGCAGTCCGGCTCCTTAAGCGCGATGGGACGGGCGCAAGAAGAAAAGGCTGGTACGGGTGGGTGCGCACAAGCAGAAAGGTCGGCCTGGCGAGCCAACTGGGTGACTGGAAGCTGGCCGGGTGGCCGCGGGGAGGTACCGGCCGCACCAGCGTGGGCACATGCGGTACCTCCCCAGAGCTAGCCGTTCCTGCCATTACTTATTTCGCCCACCCGTGGATGGCACGCCCAAACTGGGCCTAGTCCCGGCTGCCGTCGTGGTTGCGTCCAAGATCGTCCTCTCACAGGCCCGGGCTAGCTCGGGTCATCCTGGCAATATGTGAATGCAGTGGTCGTGGTACCCCACGCATCCTGGCACCGTAGCTGTGTAAGCACCAGCACGGTGGCAGGTACCTAGGCACGCTACACAGCCAAACCACTCCACCGGTGTCGCCCCCAAACCCAGCAGGACAGGACAGCCCCTTTCCCGCCAAAGAGCATGCTGCCATGCCACCCAGGTACAGGCGTCATGTACCGACCGTACCGTGCCAGACGTGCCTGACGGCAGATGCGATGGACCCTGTTTCTCATCCCATCTCGTCTTCTCTCTGCTAGGTACCTAGCTAATAAAGAGGTAGAGCGGAGAGCGACAGAGAGAGGAGACACGGGAGAGAGAGAGCGACAGAGAGACGGTAATAATCAGGCCTACCTATAGGTACTTACTTACACTACCTACCCAGTCACCCAGTCTGCCTTATTAGTAGCTGCCGTTCGTTGGCTCTACGGATTTGGCGCCTGTCAAATGCCACGACCACCACCCTCCCCTACGCTATCTGTCCGCCTCCAGGCTGAGCATCTGCGACCCGCATGCCCACTCACACCCGCACACACTGCACGCTGCACGTTCAACCTCACACTCGCACCCGCTCTCACATCCACGCTTACAGCTCACGTCCCTCTCTCGCGCGCCTTCCCGTGGCCATTGTACAGTCTGCTGCATACCACCTGCCCGACCAGCCTGGCAGTGGTTGACAGTGTCTCCTCTGCCTCTGTCTCCGCGCCATTTCGCACGGATTGATTTGATTGTACGGCACAGTCCCGTCATGCAGCGCGCCGAGTAGCCCACCCACCTGTCAGCGACCCGGCCCAACCCCAAAAGCCTCGACAAGCTCGCGCCGCCACCTGCGCGGTTCCTTTATGTCGCCGCCGGACTACACTGGACTGCAACTGTACTGGATCGTACGCTCCCTGGTACCGGTGCTCTGATCCCGCCTGTGTCTCGTGGACGACACTCCCCAGTTTGAACGCCTTCGCTCTTGTGTAATCATCGTCTCATACAAGCGCGCTCAACCACATCCCGGACACTGACTCCTTGCCTCCTTGGTCTTGTCTGGTCTTGTCTTGTCCACAACACAACACAACAGACCACAATCCCGCCCCGAAACACGATACACAACCTGAGCGGTCACTTGGCTACCAGGCAGCCCTCGTTTCCCGCCCTAATCTTCGCCCTTCCGTGCACTTCTTCAACTGCATCGGTCGCATTCATTGCCAACACTTCTGCACCACAAACCGCAGGGGATCCACGATGGCTTCGTACACACGAACGCCTAATGGCTCGGTGCCTCCTAATTACCCCCACCAACTGCCAGCTCCATCTCACCCACACGGCAGCAACTACCCTCGGCCACAACCGTTGCCATCAATGGCACCTCCCAGCAACGGGAGTGCCTCTTACGGTGGCGCGCCCGGCTATGGTCAGCCGCAACAACCTTATCAACACCACCACTCACCTTACCAAAACCAGCCGCCTCACCACCAGCAACAACAGCCACAGCAGAGCCAGCAACAGCCTCCCCAGCATCAACAGCCCTACCAACAGCCACCCCCACCATCTGCCCACCAGCACCAGCAGCAACAGAACGCGCACTCAAGCCCGGCCTCGACCTCACCTATTCAGCAGCAGCAGCCGCCCTCCGCAGGCGAGGCGGGTACTTCGAGATTAGAAGCCGTGTCTACCGTGGTTGGTCATCGCAGATTTGCGTAAGTCTCAATTCGGGGATTTCTCCCAGATCCATCCCTCTGGAACACACTTCCACTTCTATCCTCATGGCCTTGGCCATGTTGTGAAACTATTCCTTGTCCTGATGTCTGAGGCTGATGTTCGCCGCTTCGGCACAGTCTCGAGGTGGAACAGCAACCCATCCGCGCCCGCATGTGTGGCTTCGGCGACAAGGTAACCCAATCCAGTGATCTCCCCCGCGACGTCTCAAACTCAGGACTGATGGCAAGATCAGGACCGTAGACCACTTACACCTCCACCAGCCCTCAGGCTGGTCGTCACCGACGTTCAGACCGGCCGAGAGGTCGATGTTAAGTGAGTATTCAGAAAGTGGAGGAAAAGCAAAATTCGGTGCTGACACCTCGCCAAGCTCTATTGACTTCGCGCAATATGTTGTGACCGTAGACCTCTGGGACGAAACGGGGACACGGGAAGTGAACCTCGTTAGAAGCACGACAGCCACTCCGGCGATATCATCCACCATCCACGAGTCTTTTAACAACCTCGAGACCATGCCTTACCGGGCAGCTAACATCGCACCTTACCCCGCTGGTCACCCTGGTCAAATGACTCTTTACAGCCAACATCAATCACCTGTCAATCCCTATGCGCCCAACCAATATGGCCAAGGTAAGTGGCCCCCGGAGCAGATTATTGGCTGAGCGCAGAGACCATCGTTCAGCTGTCCATGTCCGGATCAGGCTGACCGTTTGTAGTTCAATCTTACCCACAGCCACCAGCGTCCAATGGTTTCGGACAGCCTCCCTACGGATACTCCAACGACTTTGCCCCCATGTACCGGCCCCCTCAGGTCTTCGAGCCTGGTATGGGTGGTGCGCAAAGACTATCGATCGGCGGAGCTCCTGGCTCGAGCATCCAGGGTATGTTCACCAGAAACCTGATCGGAAACTGTGCCGGCAGCGCCTTCAGGCTACACGACACCAAGGAAAGGATTGGGATCTGGTTCGTCATGCAGGATTTGAGTGTCAGGACCGAGGGCTCCTTTAGGTGTGTAACAGCCGCGTAGGCAACCAATTTGGGACTCTTTCCTCTAACCAGGATGTCAGGCTCCGATTCTCCTTTGTTGATGTCAAACCCACGTCCGACCAAAAGGGCGATGCCCCTGTGAAGACAGGCAGGGCGCCAATTCTGGCCTCAGTGTTCAGTGACGTCTTCCAGGTCTACTCGGCCAAGAAGTTCCCAGGTGTATGCGATAGCACAGATCTCAGCAAGTGCTTCGCAACCCAGGGCATCAAGATCCCGATCAGGAAAGAAGGCGGCAAGGCAGGCGGAGGTGATGATGACGACGACGAGGAGTAAGAGTGTCCTGATCCCTCACCACCCCGCCCTACTTAGGGCTGGTAGCCTCTGGTGAGGATTGCATATTAGTGCATGGTCACTCCACCAGAGCGAGGGGACACTTCACTAGTGTCCGTACTGTCCTGTCGTCGGCCTGATACCAGTCCCTGCATCTGGTTATTTGTGCGGTGCCCGAAAGATATTCCCCAGATTCCCAACTGGATTCCGTTAATCTAAGAGCTTACACCGAACTGCATAATATTTAGTCCGAATATGACCAGGCTGGTTGGATCCTATTTACTCCGTACGCAGGGTTGATTATCTTCTTGTTGGAGATGTGTACTGGTCCCTCGGGCTGTGAGCCCAAGCCAGGCGTACGGTGCAAGGTATTTTTTTTGGAATACCGCCCTGCCAACTCTGCTTGGTAGTCTTTTGGTTGATGCCAGACATAGAGCGAGCGAGTAAGATTATGGTGTCCTGTACTGAGCTCTAGCTAGCAACTAGGCCGCTTAAAATTGAACAATACCCAGCTAGCTCTCAACGAAACGTGTTCAAGTACAGACAATTTGTGCAGAGAAGTCATATCGATCCGTGGCTGGTTTCTATCACCATCATCTCAGGAACCCAATCAATATAGGCTACACAATATGTCGCAAGGGAAGTGAAACAGCATGATAGAAATGAAGGTACAAGCAGCATCATAGAAAAGTGTCAACCAATGCGGACACCAGGCCTCCATGTCCCATCGACCTGGAGCCAAGTGGCATCTATTATACAGAGAAATGCACATCGACGACAAAGCGCATTACATACATGCCGGATGCTTAGGCCGGGCATTCGCCACCACAAGCTTCCTGTCAGCACCATCACCACGCCTGGTCTCAAAACCCCCCACCCAGCTGGTGGTTATTTCGGTACATCCGTACTGGCCAAACATGGGCCGACTTGACTTGACACGGCCTACCTCGCCTGCGGCGCGTGGGCCCTGACCTCGATCTCGACCTTCATCCCAAACGCGAGGCTGGCGACGCCGATGCCGCTCAGGATGGGCTGGTGGCCGGGCATGTATCTGCGCATGTTGTCGACAAAGTGCCCGACGGCCTCGTCGGTGATGTCGGTGGTGTGGTACAGCTTCACGGCGTAGACATCCTTCCAGCCGGTGCCGGCGAGCGAGAGCGTGTGCTCGACGTTGTCGAAGGCGCGGTCGATTTGCTTGATCAGGTTTGGCTCAACCTCGCGGGTCTCGCGGTCCCAGCCGCCTATGAATTTATTTTGTTGTTGTTAAGAACGTAACATTGGTGAAGAGGGGAGGGGGAGGATTGTACCTTGCCCGGCTACCTCGACCACGTCTCCTACTCGAACTGCTTGGTTGTAATGTGTGTTCTCCTTTACGAATTCGCCGAAGCCCGGGTAGGTGTAGTACTGGAGATGCGACATGGCCGGTTTCAAATTGGGAGTATAATTTTCGGTTTTGCTTGTAGTATTTTAGATTCTACCAACATCAACAACACCGCTATTCCACTGGAATCGAATTATGACAACGAGCTCCTTAATATACAAGTCTGACGCGCTCTCTAGATCCTGAGCCATTCCTGCCTTATAAATCACCGTCATCTTACAAATCCACGGCCGTGCGCATGGTAGGAGTCTTGGGTGCCTATAGCTTGTGCGTATCCAGCAATGCGGTGGGCGGTGTTGTGAGGGGGATGAGCCAAGAACGATGCCGAGTCCAAAAAGGATGAACGGGCGGGGCGTGAATCCGAGCATCTGGGTCCGTCTCGGGGCTGTTGGCCATAGCTCACCTCAGCTCAAGCTCAGCTGGAGGGGCCTGACGGAATGGAGGGACCACTGGGACACATCAGTGGGGCGAGGGGTCGGGGTGGGCAGCCTGGCACAACAACGTCACTTGGGACGCCGCGACTGTTTGCAACTGAAGTGTCTCGCAAGCATATCTTCTCGGCTGCGACATGGAGGGGGGAGAAACCCAAGCACGTGGGTTTGGGTTAGCCACAGGTTTCTGAGGGCTCACCGCGCAGTCAATGTGTGTGTGCTGGACCAAGAGACAATCTGGTGTCCATTTCTGTCTCTCTTCTCTTCTTCCTTTGCTCCGTGTGCGGCGTCTTCCGCTTGCAGTACAATATCCCGTCATACACCCTGGAAATCTTCCAACAACAGCGTCAATGGGTTCCAATCTCTGCCGTCGGACAAACATGGCCAACGTCGCATGTTGAAGGTCACACGGCGACGTCAGTCTCCTGCCTCACAGCCCGAAGGCTCACCTTGAAGACAATGACACCATCGGACAAGGCGAGCATGTCAACCGCCCTTAGCTGTCCCAAGATGCAGATTCAGTAGATTGATCGTCTTAGGTGAGCCCTAGCTGGGTAGAGTCTGGACGTCGGC
Organism: Diaporthe citrichinensis; assembly: GCA_014872995.1. Taxonomy (NCBI): domain Eukaryota; kingdom Fungi; phylum Ascomycota; class Sordariomycetes; order Diaporthales; family Diaporthaceae; genus Diaporthe; species Diaporthe citrichinensis. The sequence goes on from JADAZR010000003.1 coordinate 809,842, forward strand.
AGCGCCCGCACATGGCTGGACCCCGGGGAGCCATTTCCATTACGTTTTGGTTTGTTTATGACAATCCGGCCAAGCCTGGGGTCAGCGTCCAAATGTCGCATCTCGTGGTCACAAGAATCGCATTTCTTGGGGCGGGAAACTCAAATTCATCCAAGGCACCATTGCCCCGGCCCTAGAATAGTAATAAAGGGCAGGCCAGGGCACCGGCAGTCCCAGGCAGCACGGTTGGGCGTTTGTGCCCTGGTGTCTCTCCGTCACCTCCTCCCCAGTCAAGGAAAGAAAAGCTCTGCTCTTGGTCGGACTTGCGCAATCAAAATTCTCTGCCCGCCCTTGTGATCAGGTTTGCCAACCAGGTCCATCGTTCGCCAAGCCTGCGTAGCCTTGCGACGGCTTGTTTTCCCTCGCCCCAGGAGATTGTCCTCGCACCAAGGCACACGGCCGCATTCCACGACTCATTTGTCTTAAAAATCCAGCTGGTCCCGGCCCGTTCGCGACGTCTCTTTGTTCGCTTATCTCTGCTCATATCACCTTGCTTGACGTCACAATACTGCCGTTGTGTCAATCTCGCCTCTGTCTGCTAGTCTTTCAACGACTTCACCCCCAATAAAAACCACATACGACGCGCCGGTTAGGGTTCCGCACGCCTCTCGCTGCATAGACGATCAAAAAGCCAATTCACTCGTAACGACATCACAATGAGCGGAGGACAACAATACGCTTCCAGCGGCCGGGGTGTGAGTGAAATCCCAGCGCTTGAAGCCCACTTCCCTCCCGTCCCTGGCCAGAGAAACACCCTGAGATTGGCTCGGTCCTTCTGGGCTCGATCTGTATTGGGACAACAATTATTGACTCACAGTTGTGCAGGGCGCCGGCAACTTCGTCGATTCGACCAAGAGCCCCAAGATTCAACCCACCGACCTACAGACGCCCACCCTGAAGACGAACTTGGTGACTACTGGCAGGGGTGTAAGTGTGCCTCGTTTGCTTTCTGGAAGCAAGTTGCTAAATCCTTTGCCTCCAGGGTGCTGGTAATATGGCGGCGAACACCGACCCTGTGGAGACTCGTGCCCGTCAGGATGTTGAGCCGTAAGTCTTCTCTCCGCGCACCCCCACTAGGTCTTAATCACTCCGTGCTGACCAAAATTGCCGTGTAGTGTCGTCCGCCGCGAGAGCCAAGGCGCCCAGCATGCCGGCCGTGGTGTAAGTTCAGTCCAGCGGGATGTCTCGAATAACCTTCAATTTCACGAGAGAGGACATGCTACTCCGTGCACCAATTCTTATCATTGCAGTTGCTAACACATAGTTCCAGGGCGCCGGCAATGTCTTCAAGGGAGAGGAGGCCGAGCAAGCCAAGCACGCCTCAAACGACAATGCGATCGAGGACAAGGTGGAGGGTCTGGCGGCTAAGGGCAAGGCCCTGTTCTTCGGGAAGAAGGACAAGCAGTAGACCACCAAATCCTGAGTCGAGAAACTGAACGCAGTGATGATGGTGGAGGGCGCGCTGGTGCGGAACAAATAACCCCGGGGAAAAGACGTGCTTGATGAATGGAAAAGAAAAGGAAAGAAGGGGTAAAAGGGGGAGGGGGAGGGAAAGGGAAATGCTAATGAAGACGATGACGAGGTTTCGTATACCCACGTTGGCAAGTTTGGCGTTTCGGGGGATTGATGATGAAAGGCAGGGTCAGTCCTGATGTTAGCCGAAGCGGATATTCTCATGCTTGCTTTGATGCAGCGCTATCTGACATGGGTTTGGACGGCAGCTGCAGGTATCAAAATCGGGCAAAAGGCCGTATAATTATTCTCAAGACTTGAATTGAGTCATCGATAACCTTTGATTATCGCAAAAGTGCTATTCACCACTGGGCTTAATCATATTGCCACGACGTCAATTGTAACGAGTCTAGTCCCCCCTTGCCTACCGGTAGATACATGAAGCGTGAATTATTACCGAATCTAAGTGGTTCCGCTCAATATGGCACCTCTAGTCACCGAAATCATACCTCCAGTTCCGGAGACAGAGTTCGGGAGACTCAGAGACCACCTACCGCAATCGCTCCCCCTCCTCCGGCGCATACAGTTCACACACTACCCGCAGGGAACCACCGAGCACGCCCGCTATCTCATCGCAACGGACAGCGATGGCGCTATCGACGGCGGGGACCGCCAGGGACAACCACCACCAAGCCAGCGACACTTCGCCGCCGCCTACCTAGACCTCTCCAAGGGCCCCGAGACGGAGATGTATCTGTACACGACCCTCGAGGACGCAAAGGATCTAGCCGCGGTGCCCAATGACGAGGTTGAGTGTGTCCTGGACCTCGCTGTTGCGCTGCTCCACCGCGGCAAGCTCGCCGCCGAGGAGGCCGTGCGCTCCGGCGCATACAAGCTGGCCCGCGGCGCCGGGTTCCTGGTCGGCGGCCTGCACCTGCCCACGTACGAGCTGCTCTGCTCGCGGAGGGGCCTCACGAGCAGCTACTGGAACCCGCACCACGCGTGGCTGTTCCGTCTGGACAGGCTGCCGGGCGGGGGTGGGAGCGAGGGCGGGTCCGGCCCCGGCCCGGGGCTCAGGTGGGACGTCGTCCGGCGCGAGGACGTCCCGCTCATCGCGTCGCGGACCTATATCCCCAAGATCGAGGCGACGCTGATGAGCGAGCCGAGCGTCGGTGTTAGGGACGCCGCTGGGACGTTGGTCGCGTGGGGGTTCATCGGGGTCGCTGGTACGCTGTCGACTTTACATGTTGAGGTACGAGTGTAGAGAGCTTGAGCTTGTGGGGAGGCGTGGTGTGTCTTCCGTGATGATCTGACTGTTGTAGGAACCGTACCGCGGGAAGGGAATGGCCAAGGCCGTGGCTACGAAGGTGCTGCAGGAGCACAGCTTCGGTGACGATGGCTGGGGTGAGTAACGGTGGCTTCCTGCCTCCTAGACATTTTTACTATGCTGATCTCAGTGCCAGGCTCGGCTGATGTGCACATTGACAATGTTCAGAGTCAAGGTGTGTGCAAAGGCCTCGGCGGCGAGAAGGGCTGGAGGAACTGCTGGTGAGTGTCCGAATTTCTGACTGGGTTCACGATGTTCCGGGCTGGACTGACAAATATCACCAAGGACCGTTGTCGATCTCGACAGTATACCGTGAGGTATTGTTCAGCTTCGTAGGCTGACGTCTAAGTCTGCACATTGCTCTTGCTACATAGCCGGTTATCTCACTGAGATGTGGTCCTAGCTATTTCAAGATGTCCTTTCGCGACCTTCATCCAGCACGAAAGGGAAGCACCCCGAGAACCCAATTCTCAAGCAGCAAGTGTGAGACGGTGGACTTCCTGGAAGAAGAACTTCAGATCATCCGGATTCACGAATGGGGTGATTCCATGCCCGAGATTCACAATCCACCCCTGCTTCCTCTGTGCCCAGCCAAAGCCCTCCACCATGTTTTTCACCGTCTCCGTTATGGCCTCGTGAGAGCCATACAAGACACCAGGGTCGGCGTTGCCTTGGAGCACGATCTTCCGGTCGCCGCGGACCTTGGCTGCATCTGCCGGGTCGTGGAGCCAGTCCAGGCCGACGACATTGTAATCTGAATCGCACATTGCGTCCAGGGCATACCACGCCCCCTTGGGATAAGCGATCATAGGCACTGGCTCCAGGTCCAGGGACTTCAGCTTCTTTGGGAGGTTCTCCGCTATATATCGCAGATATGGCGCGGAGAACTCCTTGAAGGTAGCCGGGGAGAGCTCACCAGCCCATGAGTCGAAAACTTGCACGAGCTACAATGACCAGTCAGCCACGTGTTCATGCGCATGTGCCGTCAAGGTCTTCTTCAGACATACCTGGGCACCAGCCTCGACCTGGTGTGCGAGATGGTCGACACACAGCTCCGCGATCTTCTGCAGCAGCACCTTTGACTGCTCTGGGTACTTGTAGATCCACGTCTTGCTCTCCTTGAACATCTTGGTGCCGCCGCCCTCGACCATGTAGCAGAGCAGTGTCCACGGTGCGCCACAGAAACCAATGAGCGGCACGCGCCCCTGCAGCTTCTTCCTCGTCAAGGTGATGGCCTTGTAGACATAGTCAAGCTCCTTGGTGACGTCGACCTGCCGCTGGAGAACCTCGCCGTATTGCTTGTCATCGGGCGACCTGAGCGGGTCTGGGAAGTTCGGGCCCTTCTTGTCGACCATCTCGACGACCATACCCATGGCTTGCGGTATGACGAGGATATCGGAGAAGATGATGGCGGCATCGAGGAGCCCTGCAAATCGCTCGACGGGCTGGAGTGTCAGGGTCGAGGCGACCTCTGGGTCGCGACAGCATTCGAAGAAGTCCCGGTTGCCCTTAGCCTGGTGGTATTCGGGGAGGTAACGGCCGGCTGTTCAAATGGTCCCAGGAATCAGCCAAGACGGTCGGGGTTCATTCATGGGCAGCACAGCTGCTTGGGGTCGTGAGTTCTGTACCTTGGCGCATCACCCACACGGGGGGCCGCTCGATCTTCTCGCCTGCAAGTCGACGACGTCAGTTGTAGCTCGCGCTGGGGGGATCACCTGTGAGATCCTAACTTGCCCCTTGCTGCCCTGAGGATCAGGTCGTTCTGTAATGGCTCGAATTGCCCCATATTGCCTGTTGCTGCGAGGTGAAGTCGCTGTGGTTTTGGGTAAATCCGCAGTGAGAAAGTTCCAACCTCGATCCGTGAACTCCGTTATGAGATCAAAACAGCACCGCAGCTCCAACCGAGCTCGGGCGCAGGGGTGTCAATGGCGGGGCATCCATGGCAGCTCCCGACAGGGCCCAGCCCACCCCCCTTGCATCTTCTGTGCAGCCACTGTGGTGCTATTGGAGCTGACCACAGGAAAGCTCACTAATCTAGGGACGTCAATTTTAAAGCAAAGCACCCGCAGCTGCAACATAACCACAACCACAACGCCTCACGAATTCAGGCAGCACCCAACCCATCATTCGATAACCACAAGTCCAATTAAGGCGCACCAACGGTCGCTGGAGTTGCAGAATACGACGTGACTAAGTCAGTGTCGCCTGCCCACCTAAACGCAATGATCTGGGGGATTCTTCGCGCGCCGCCCCATGCCTCCGAGACCGACTGCACGATGCTGCCGAGCAACTCTCACTCAACACCACGCGCCCGTTGAGGCTGTCTGGGTGACAGACGAAGTGCTCAGTCGAGCGTTCCAGCAATATGTGCACGCGACCGGGCATAAGAAACGCGCGGTCAGCTCGGCACCTGGCCCGCTCTATCATCGGCAGCGGCTTGGAAGGCGGCGCATGACAGAGCTCAATTCGTTCCAATCGGCCGGTTCAATACCGGTGTGGGCTCTTCCTAATGCCCCAGACATGACAAAATGGCAATGGCAGCCGCCGAGAGCCCCGTCCTTTTGGCCCCAGATGCCGCAGGTCGACGTCGAGGTTGAGACCAACGGCAGCCCTTTGCTCCCGGAGCCCGAGACCGAGATCCAGCCTCTGATCGCACCAGAGCCTCCGACAATGTTGGCTGTGAGGGAGCTTGCGACGACTGGAGAACAAATCATGCTGCGAACTTTGACCGAAACGAGTGCGCCCTTGGGACTCCAGCTGCAAGCACTACTCAACAACACCTTTCCGACTGTTGCAGACTTTGAGAAAGAATATCGAAGCTTTGCCAAATCACTTCGAAGGGAGATATCGAATGGCCGCTTACGAGGGCCGCAAATTTTCGAGGTTTACGACTTGGGCAGACGCGCACTTGAACGCGCCAGACGACAAACCCCACAGGCGACGATGCCTTCACTGTTCCATCTTCTTCATCATGTGATTGGGGGAATAAAAGTCGCGAAACAGTTGAATCCCAGCTTCTTGCGCACCAGTCCCCACCACTGGGCGATTCTATTAAAGCATCTGGCGCGTTTGGACGTCAATACCAAATCAGCCCAACTGTTTGCTTCGGTCTTGGAGAGCATGCCGCCGAGGTGCCGCTTCAAAACGAGAGGTGCAATTCTGAATGTACTCGGTGCTTTTTTCAAAATATGGCAAGGCTTGTCGATCCGAGGCAGTCCACCAGCCGGTCTCGAGCCTGAGGCAGCCCAGGCGTCCCGTTTGGCTGCGATGTGGGCTGGACGAGCAGATATATATCTGGACAGTGTGAGGTCAGAATTGGCACTGGAACGCCTCAAATATGCCAGAGCTTATTTAAAGGTTGCCGAAAGATGTCATGAGAAGGCTTTACGTTTCACATCTAAGACGGCTCATCTGCTGTCGGACGACGGACAGCTGATAGACGCTCTTGCAGACGCCCTGAAAACCCATGACCCCAGGGTTCATCGGTCACTTTTTGTCATTGCGACAAGACTAACGGACAGTCAAGGAAGATGGACCAGGCTGCGCTATAACTGGCTCCAGACACTGGCTCGAATGCCGAGCATCCAGCAATCTCGATTCAAGAGCCTCCTCGAGCTATTTCCAAAGCGCGGGTATGGCGCATTAACTCACACCGAGCTCGGTGACCTGCTACTCCTTCATTGGGAGAGCACCGGGATGTTGAAAAATCGACGGAGCACCAGTAGAATCTGGAAAAAGATCAGGGGCGAGGACGACACAGAAGCTATGGCTGCCCTAGCTTATGCAATCAACGCAACACAAAATCCGAAGCGATGTACAGCCATCTTTTGGAGCTTTTGGGACTTCGTGTATCTACGAGTTGGCATGAAGACAGTCATCATACAAATGCTGTCGCTTTCGAAAACCCGGAAATCTAGTGTTGGGTTTCTAAAGAGGCTGGCCTGGACATCAGGGGATTATCGTGCTGCACTCTTGCTGCACGACATACTCGTCGAGCAAACTGGTAAAGACACCAACGCTTGGGGGCCGGCCTTCTGGGAGAAGTATGTGACGCAAAACATGCGAAGGCTGAAAAACAGTCTCGTCAATCCCGCGGTCCTTGTTGAGAAATTGTTAAGCTCGGCTCAGCCAGCAGAGGCAGTCTGCCAAGCGACCGGAGGCGAGTCACAGGATAAGCGCAAAGAGTCATACATGAAGTATCGCCAGATCATGAGGATCAGAGAGAGCATCAAGATCATTGCTCGTGCCCATGCTTTAACAGAAAGGCAGAGATTCCGCCACACATCGGCTTTCACAAATTACTTGGCCAATGTTCAAGGATTTTTAACAGCTCGAGATTTGGCAAGCCTTACAGATGTTATCACGGAATCTCTAAAGCGAGGCGAGGGTGGTAGTACGCAAAGGCTGCGATGGTATTTGGGCGTCGTCTTCGAGCAGCTAGGCGAGGATGCTTGCGTAAAAGTCGGGTTGATCTTGAAACGCCGCCGCGAATGGAATGGCCGGCAACTGGCCGATATGGTGACTCCTGAAGAACCGGTGGTGGAGCAGCAAACTGCATCGGACCTCCATCGAAAGCACTACGAAGGCCCACATCACGGCAGAAATTGGCCCTTGTGGAGGCACATTCTCTCCAAGAACCGGCGGGGAGACAAGTTGCGCAGGGCTAGGAAGAAGGCAAACGCGCGAGTCCATCAGCTACAGATCCCTGAGGTGCGACCTCACGAGACATCAAACTGCCAGGTTCAGAGGGAGGCCGAGGCCCAGCCTTCGCTCGACGGTGATCCTTTCGGTGGGCTTTGTGAAGGTGCACACCGGCAGGAGATTGATCCTCGAACCTCTTTCTAGTACGAGATGGAATAAATGCAACCGAGTCCACCATATTCAGGCACACCTGCTTATTCAATCTCTTCGAAGTTTGCTACGTGTGTTGCTTGCTCGAGGTCGTCGTACAATTAATCACCAGCTGGCGCAAATGTCGCAGATTTGCACGTGGAGGTCAGGACTGATAATCAAGGTGGCATCATCTTGAATAAAAGAGCACCGCACCACCCACGAATCTCAGAAATTGCGCGATTTTGGTGCCATAGCCTTTCCGAGTATGACTTTCACTCTGCTCTGTTGACCGAGACCAAGGGGCAAGGGGAGGGGCAACTGGACAGGGCACACAGAGTCAGTGTCGTCACACGAGAAGCTGTGGCCTCGCCAGATCCTCCCGGTCCCTTTCGCCCTCTCCACATGGGCTTGTACCCGGCTCGCCAACGCGGAGCCAACCACCTCGCGGGAAACCCTCCCGCCAGAGGCAGGACACAAGCACGAAGCGCCACATTGGCCTGGCTGGTCGCAGGACGGGACGCCCCCTTCACCTTATCTGAGATGATGCGGAATACCCATTTGATGTGGTGGGGGGAGCGCTGTGGTCCGATCGGCGTCCACGGCTGGCTCGAGGCCCTTGCCTGGTGCCGCTGTGATGGGATTGCATCGATCGCGCCGAGCGTTTTGTTGTCTGTGGTTTGCTGAGTGCGCGTCACCGATGTATGTCCCCGGTGACCTACAGCCTTGCTGCCTTGTCTTCGGTGCGCGGCACTAACCATGGCCACACACCCACAGTGACTCCTGGATTCACACACGTCTCTGCTTACTGTGGTAGCTGGATATCCAGGCTAAGATGACATTCGCCCACGTACAAGAGGCTGGGCTGCGTGTTCCAGGCTGCTTCTCATACGGCGGGATTTATGGCAACAATGTCACGATAACGGGCCTGGTAGGATACGCTCATGGAGCGGTCGGTTTCAGGAGAGAATGGCCATGAGAAATTTCGTCATTAGCCATGCGCAGGGACTGGATCTTGTGTGACGTGAGATCCGGCGCAGCATATTGTTTTACCTAGTCAGACGCTCTGGCCGGTATAGGCAGGAAGAGGATGGAGCATGAGCTGTGTAGGAGCAACCAGGGATCCTCTATCTTGTGTTGTCTTGACGCGCTTTGGTGTGGTGACCTGTTTCTACTGGTCTTCGAACATCAAACCTTGGGACCTCGTCTCGAAGATCTCTCCTCGAAGTCCTTTAAAGCTCAGTATCAGCTATTCGCGCCCTCAACACCATCATCTTGGGCATCTCCATCCAGTTTGTTAGTATTTATGTCTCACTCTCTGCGTAACAAGACTGCTGCGTGCTGGACTTAACCTATTCCAGGTCAGCATTTTTTCAAGTCGAAGGGACCAACCAAACACCAACCTGCAAAAGCCCATTTTTCAAGCATATTGAGGCACAAGCCCTCCCGCCGCCAAGTATCACCTCGATAGGCCGCGGGCTTTCCCATATATAAAGCCAAGCAGAAAAACATTATTCAGCCTTTTTATCAAGGTCAAGAGTACGGCCGTACGGCCTGGTCTTGGTCGGCCGTACATACCATACCAGCCTCACAAGCACACTTGGCCTGGCTGGGGAATTGTCCGGCGGCTGTCGACGTGGTACAGACCCTGCCAGCTGGATACCGAGATAGACGAGGCACATACCCGGCATCAAGATCGATCTCAAGTGCAAGCCGTCAGCCCTCGGACTGGGCAGACCCAATCGTCGCTCACAATCAAATTCTCGAACATTCAGGTGACCACCTAACAGAAGGGGATATCGGCCCGAGGTCGTGGTCACTATTCTGCATCAGCTATTGGCATTGTACCGTCGCGGCGGGACGAGCGAGACTACTTCATCCATTTGCCGTCAGCCTCTGCTTCATGTGATCTCGCTTAATCTTTGTGTATTGCGTTTTGCGCTGACACACCAGCCTCGTCTAATATTGTTACCCTCGCCTATGCTGAAGGCGGTCGAAAGCTCCAATGGAAGGTACCGATGGACCGCCAGGACACCGCCACAACCCTTCTTCACCATCACGACCATTGATCTATCTTCCTGGCTCTGCTGTACCGCCATACGGCGTCAGTGGCAGCCAACACCATGTTTGTGAAGGTGCTTACGGTCCTCTAGCAGGTCCCATGGCAATAGATGGCAGCCGAGGCAACGGAGGATCCCCTTCGATGGGCCTGAGACCCGGGTCAGGAGCTGCCATGGGAACGGAGTCAACAGAAATGGCGCAGGTCTATCAACAAAACTTCGAACAGCTACGCCAGCAACAGCCACAACAGTTACCAGGGATGCCTCACCAGCACCAGCACCAGCACCAGCAGCAACAGGCACACCCGGCCTTTCCTGTCGCCGCCGCCGCCGCCGCCACCGCCGGCCACCCCAAGCCAATCCGGCGGAGAATGCGCATGATCACATCGTGTCTCGAGTGCCGGCGGCGCAAGCTCAAGTGTAACAAATCGAACCCGTGCGTCAACTGCCTCAAGTTCGCCCGCGACTGTCTCTACCTGGGCCCGAAGCTTGACGAGGCGAGCCAGCTGCGCCTGACGGAGATCAAGGAGAAGGTCGGCTCCCTGGAGCGCCAGCTGGAACGAGACGTGGCAAAGTCCGGGTCCCGAGGCTTCTACCAGCAGCGGATACTGGCCGATGACGTGGAGGGCGAGTTTGACGAGGAGCGTGACCTCGAGATCACCCCCATGGTGGCGCTCGACCTCACGTACGAGGAAGACGCCGACGGGACGGACGACGTCATGGACCTGGGCGTGCAGGTGGGTAAGATGCGGCTGACAGAGAAGATTGGTGGTTTGAACCGGCCGAGGATATCGGAGGAGGTGAGTCTTTCGGGACTCCTCGAGCTGTCTCGGTCCATTCCGCAAGGAAAGGCTGAGCAGCTGAGTAGCCAGGCTACTGTTGTCTCGCCTGGTCTTAAGTCACATCCGTAGTGGAAAGTATCCGGCTGACAGCTTATCAGATCCGAGCAGGGCTGTTGAGTGGCGTCCAGCAATCTGACAGTGGCTTATTTCCACCGACTGTGCCTGTACCGCCCAACCAACCAGGCGCATTCTCCGACTCAGCGGGCCCCGAACAATCCATCCCCGACTTCTTGCTGCCTGGCACGTCGTACATACCGCCGACGAGCGGCGTCTTCTTTGGCCAGGTGGTCCAGTCGCCGAACCTGCTGACCTTTCTCCCCGCAAAACCAGCCGGCGACCGCCTCCTCCAGTACTACTTCGAAAGCGTACATCCTATCGCCCGGTGTGTACACAGGCCGTCATTCGAAGCACAGTATGCAAACTTTTGGGACGAGGCAGCAGATGGCTACGAGCCGCGGGCCTCAGCCCAGGCTGTGGTGTTTGCTGCGTGGTTCAGCGCAGCCGTCGCGCTTGACGAGACGGCCATCAACCGGGAATTCGGCTTGACCAAGGCCAACCTGGTCGAGAACATGAAGGTCGGGACCGAGGTCGCGCTGAGCAAGGCGAACTTCCTCAGGACGACAAGGGTGGAGACACTACAAGCGTTTGTGATGTACATGGTCAGTGGTCTTGCCGTGTCGTCTCTTGACAGCGCGGGAGTTTTGTGCTGACCGATTTCGAGATCCCTCTCTGCCGGGAGGAGGTCTCACGAGCCCATTCCGTGCTTGTCGGCGCGGCAGTCCGTATGGCAGAGTGTATGGGCCTACACCGAGACGGCAGTAAAGCGTACAACCTCAATGCCTTGGATACTCACATCCGGCGCCTGATATGGCACCAGCTGTGCTTCTTGGACATCCGGACATGCGAGGCGCAGGGGCCCAAGCCTGCCATAAGGAGGGAGGACTACGACACCTGGCTCCCGGATAACTGCGAGGAGGACCAGCTCAACAGCTCGACCCGCCAGCCGTGCGTGGCCGACGGCTGGACGACGACGCTCTTCCCGCTGATCCGGTTCGAGGTCAACGAGATGATGCGCATAATCTGGGCCGACAGGCGCAAGCTCGAGGCGCGCAAGATCACGCTGACGCAGGTCCTCACCAAGATCGAGAACTTCCGCAAGCGCATGTTCGACAACTACAACCACCTCCTGGACGAGCGGGTCCCCATCCAGCGCTACGCCAAGCTCGTCATGCACCTGCTCATGTACCGGCTGCACGTCATGATCCTGCACCCTTACTACGCCAACACGGCCAGCCCCATGCCGCAGCGCCTGCGCTCCGTCCTGATCACCAGCGGCATCACCATCATCGAGATCGCCGTCCAGCTCGACACCAGCCCGGCCTTCCACCTGTGGAGGTGGTACAGCGGCGCGTACCAGCAGTACCAGGCGTCGCTGATCCTGGCGACGGAGATGTTCTACCATCCGAACCACAGGGAGGCCAACAGGATATGGGCTTGTCTCGATTACGTGTTCAGCCTGGATCACAATCTAACAAACGAAGAAAAGGGGAAGCAGGTGCTCTCAGAGATCATGACCAAGATGGGCGTTTACATGAGCATGCGGAAGACGAGGGCACCAACCTGGACCACGGCCGCAAGCCCATCCCAACAGGCCGTGAAGGAGGACAGTGGTGGTGAGAGTGCACCTTCTGCTGCTTCCACAAGGCCCGCTTCCAGGCCGGTAGTGCCTTCAGCAGGCCAGCAGCATCCACAACAGATGGCTCCCGGCCCTGGCCCAGCGTACCAGACCGCACGATCTTCATCCACGAGAGAGGAAGCAGGTGGTGCTGCTGCTTCCTCAATGCCCTCGGCGCCGATGCGAGGGCACCATTTCCCAGCGCCGCCGCCTGTGTCAGGAGGCTCAGCAACGCCGGCGACTCCTCAATCACAAATGGCTCAGCAACAACAGCGAGACACAAACGGGCATAACCCCAGCGTGGCGGGCCCGTGGAGCTTACCGCCGCCGGCGCCGGCGGACTCTGATAGCCCGGAGAACTCGAGCACTGACGGTGGTGGTTCCGTAGCGAGTGGCGGTGGTCTGAGACAAGGGAACGCGGCTGGAATGGCCACGGCCATGGCGGCCGGCAACTTGGAGAACGAATGGGTCAGTACAGGAAAGGAGCATATCCATTCATACCCTGGTTTACCTGTTTGCAACCCTGGTGCCATCTTTTTTTGTCGAGATTATTTGCTAACGACAAGGATCGGGCTGGATAGTCCACCTACCAGGAAGAGGCTATCAACGCCCTGTTCCCCTTCGACCCTCAGACCGGGAGCTTCGCGGGCTTCGGCGAGCCGATGGCGATGGGGATGAATAACAACGGCTGGGCTCCGCAGCCTCAGAGCCAGGCACAGATCCCAAATGATGGCAGGGCTAATAGGGGTGGATATAATTAGGTCTCTGAGCGTATGGCCGTCGTTTTATCGCTATTTGTTTCCTCCCCGTGAGGCTCCTTTAGTCGAAACCTATAAAAGTGATTCAAGCGCACCGTAAGTTGAAGTCATCGGGGTCGAGAACATGGAGGGTTGATATCTTCGTTCAGTCATTATTATACTTCTACATTATGTGTTCAGGACTTGTCCGTTTTCTCTTCCCAGAATGTGAAGAATCATCAAAAAAAAGGAGATAGATGCCATGCCAATCATGATGGTCAGGGAAGAAGAAAAATTAGTCCGAGACAAAATCATTCCCTGGACTCCCGCCGTAACAAGGATATCTCGCAAGTAATCTCGTGTCTCATAAATCCACCCCGTTATTTTACCGGCCGTCGCCGACCACTGACCTTTCATCTGTCCCATTTCCCTCTCACCCGTTGAGAGCCATTGCTGTTCCATTTTCATCCATTCATAAACTTCATCAGATGGCTCCCTCCATGCCGGGAGCCATGCCAGGAGCATCCGTCATGCTCACATTGCTCCTGTTCGGAGCCGTGCTGGGGCTCCCTCCCCTCAACAGACTCACGCCGCCCGCGTCCGAAGACGGTGCCCTGTACGAATGCCTGCTCTTACTCCTCGGCCTCGCGACGATGACCTGGGCAGGGCAGACGACGATCTCGTCGTCGCCCACGCCTTCGTCGTCACCCTTCTTGACGACAAGCGGGAACAGCACGACGCGGACGACGGCGCCCTGGGCCTCGAGCTCGTCATTATCGGTGGTGGCGTTCTTGTCGCCCGAGCGCTCGTTCATCAGGGCCGAGTTGAAGGGGTGCGGCTCGGCCAGGTCGCCGTTGGCGTCGTAGTCGGGTTGCAGCGGTGGCAGCATCATGTACTCTGCGCGCTGAGTGCGCATCTCGACGCTGAGGTCGACCGCCTCGCGCATGACCTTGCGCAGCTGGCCCTGGATCTGATCCTCCAGGTTGGACGGAGGGGGGAGGATCATGGACAGGGTCTGGAAGACAGCCTGGACGACGGCCTCGGTGTCCTGGTCGCGCTGGTCCTTGAAGGGCTCCCGCTTTGACAGCAGTGTCAGGGTCACAGCACGCCATTGGCGCACTGCCTGTGGGGGCCCAACTTCTAAGAGAAGCTTCTCCAGGTTCTTCAGCTTCTGCCTCTGTTCGCGGTCCATGCCGAACAGATAGCGGGTGAAGACAAACTCCCAGATCATGGTCATGGTCACCGACATGAAGACGTCGCGACGTCTGACTCTGTCGTTGAGGTAGTGGTCGACATTGGACCCGTCAAGGACTGCATTGTCCAGGCGGTCTATGATCTTCTCGTCGTTCAACTCAGTGGTTAAGCGACAGGCGCGCATGTCTGAGAACTTGGAGAAGCGCAGCACCCACTGCTGTACGTGGGAGCAGAGTTGCTGACAGCGATGGTCGAAGTAGTCGACGTCCTTGATGCGCAGGAAGTCGCTGTCGGCTGGCTTGGTGGCCAGGATCTGCCTTTGCATCTCGCGGATCTGCTCCTTTGTGGCCTCGAGCTGCTCACGCAGGCTCTTGATCTCTTGATCCTTCTCTTCGATTGTCTGAGAATGCGAGTCGTGGCGGTCCCGGTGCTCGAGTAGCTCCCTGGTCGCCTCGGCATGCTGGTTTTCGAGGAGGCGGTATCTGTCATCATGCTGGACACCGTGTTGCTGGATAGCGCTGTTAAGACCCTCATTGACCTCAGTCAAGCGCTGGACCTCCTTGCGCATGAAGTCGAGGGATTGCTTGAGGGCCTCGATCTCGGTGTCGCGCTCAGCGAGCGTGCTGGTGGCCCGGTTGGTGGTGTGGGCCTCTGCTTGGGTTCTTGCATCTTGCAGGGCACGGTTCTCGGCAATGAGTTGCTCTACTCGTGACTCGAGCTCGAGAACCTGCATGCTCTGGCGGCGACGCATGCTGTGCGGTCGGGTTGGTGAGCGGGGTGAGCCCAAGCGGCCCTCGCCGACGCCGTCCTGCACGGGAATGTAGGTCAGTGGAAATGTTCCTCGTTGTATTGAATGATGACAGACAGGGTATGTTCAATGAAGGATTGGCTTACGTAGACATCGGCCATGTCCTTGGTGCGGACACGGCCTTCATTGGCAGTGGGGGCGTTGTTGGTTCCTTGGGCAACAGCGGCGGCTGGAGTTGTCGCTCTCCTCAGGTCGCTCGAGGCTGGGGTGGGTGCTGTCGCTTTGTTTGCTGCGGAGACTGCGGAGGCTGGGGAGCTGCTAGCTTGGGCGCCAAGATCGCTATGCGACCTGTTGCTTAATTGGCTGAGCGACCGCAGGTCTCCACTCCGGGTTCGTCGGGACCGAAGCGGCGGTGTGCCAGAGTGCCGCAGCAGCGACGGGCTCTCGGCCCGGAGACTGAGCGGCTCAGGCGTTCTTGCGCGCGAGATGCCCGTGTTGGACGATGCTGCTCGTCTCTGCCTGGGCATTGCAGATGCTCGCAGCTCGTCAGTCACGTCGGAAACACTCCTCTGGCTGGCCGCTGGGGAGGGCGACGGCGATGGGGACCGAGACCTCGTCGCCCCTGCTGCAAGCAGAGCTCCTCCTCCTGCGAGGGAAGCCGCCGCCGCCTTCTTCCCTGGGCTCGGGCCGAGATCTGGATACTTGCGTGTCTTGGATGTCTTCTTCCGCGGCTCGGGAGTGACCGGTGCATCTTGAGCAGCCAGGACTGGAGTTGCCTCCCTGAACCGTCGTTGTGCCTCGCTTTCTGCAGTCGACGGCCGCTTGGGCGACTTGTCTTCGAGATTGGCGCCCTCGTCCTCGATGCTGAAATGTGACAGACGTGCAGGCTGCGGGCTGAATGCGCGTGTGCCCAGGAGCCGTGGCGACGCTCCACTCGTGTCTCGCATGTGCACACCACTGTCTCGTTGCTGCTGGGCGCTTTCGAACTGATGCACTCGCGGCGGGACAGGCGAGCCTGTCACAACGCCGCTATCTCGGTTGAAGTCCGGCGTCATTGCTCGGGGTCCCGCAGGGAAGACATGTCTGCTGGACTCGGCTTCTTCCTCATGCGGCTCTTCTTGCACTGGAGGAAGCCCCGTTGGCAGGGAGCGGCTGAAGTCAATGACCGAGGGCCCGGCTGCCGGCTCGTCATCATCTCTCGTTTCGATGGTTGGTGTCGGTTCGTCGGAGCTGCTTATTCTCTCGAGGACGGGGCTTCTGGATGGGGACGTAGGTGAATCCTCCGGGTGATACAAAAACTTGTGCAAAGTCGCGTCCTCGCTGCTTTCGGGCAGGTCAGGGCTAGCGTCGGGCAATTCGCGTGGTGACTTCACCAGAGGTTGCTGCTCGTCTATGGGAAAGTCGACAGAGGGCTGGGAGCCGAGGACCGGGCTTTCTACGACCACAGACTCCACAGGGATTTCCGCTTCTCGGCTGGCTTGGTCTGGGATTTGAGGCGTAAACGTTCCGGCATCTATGTCAGGCTGTGAGCGTGGTTCACTCACATTGTCGCTGCCGGGTGTTGTTGGCTCCCTACCGTGCGAGGTCGCTGCTGCTCCCTGCCCTGAATGCTGCATGTCAGGATCTGTTTGTTCTTCCTCGAGTTTTGTGTCATGGACGGCCCAATAATCGCCTGAATCCACGTCCAAGTGGGCGGCTCTGAGGGGCTTGTGTTCGGCCCCTTCCCACATGGCAGGTTCATCGAAAAGGTCATCGTCCGAGGGAGTGTGGTTGTCGATATAATCAGAAACTGTTTCTGTCTTACCAGTGGCTTTCCTACCCCCTCCAAATCTCTCGGCCAGTGCGGCTACACTACCCTTCTTGGACGGGTCTCTGGCGGCTTCGAAACTAGAGGAATCTCGTGGTGAATACTGTGGTGACCTGGGCGGTTGCGGCGGGAAATGTGGTGACCTGGGCGACGGTTGCGGCGAGAGTTGTGGGGACCTGGGCGGCGGAAATTGTGGCGATCTCGGCAAACCAGGCGATACTGGCCTCAGATTATCAGGGGACACACTCCGGGCCAAGGGGACATTGGCTCCATGTGCAGGGCCTGTTTCGAAGGTAAGCCATTGCTTGTGGTTCACCTGCTTTACTGCAGGACTCAGGCCCTCGTCGTAAGATCGACTGCTGCCAGGACGTGTGCTATCGGGACGTTCAGGAACGGTGGCACTTCTTGACAAAGAACCGAAATGCGAAGATTCGCCCGATGGTCCTGCCTCTGCCTCCTGGATTGCTACCGAATCTGTCGAGACGTTGTCACTGGTCATCGTGAGCAGTTTGGGCACATGGCCTTCGTCTTCCTGAAAAATCGAGGAATGACGGTGAATCAGTCCGAGACCGACCAGGGGGCGCTCTTCCCCTACACGCCTGTCTGGGCTCGTAGTGAGCCCGCGAGTAACGGCCGGGTGGATGTCAAACTTGCTGAAAAGCTCCTGGTTAGGCTCTGCGAAACTGGCGGGCTTTGGCTTAAAATAGTCCTCGTCGTCCCACAGGTCTGGGCTGGGTTGCATTTTCTCCAATTCTTTGCCACGAGCATCAGGCGACCTGAGGAATCTTGAACTTTGCGCGTCTGTCCTGGATGGTTCATTCCGGTACTTGTCGATATGATGAAATTCTTCCATAGGCATGCGTAGAGTCGGGGTCTTGTCGGCCAGCGAGCTGCTGGACCTTTTGTCCTTCTTGGACTGGTGGTCGCTCGGAATGTCCCAGTCATCCTCATTTGGTGTCGACTTAGGTACCTCAAGACTGCGTTCCCCTCCAGGCACATACAGTTCAGCAGACCGATGGCCGCCGTGATGAGATGGTGTGCCGGCGTCTCCGCTAGGCCCAGCAGTGAGCACCTCATCATGAGCACCCTCCAGCGGCAGGTACAGTTCCGCAGACCGATGATCTTTGCGTCCTTGAGAGGCACTAGCGTCATCAATGGCTCGATCGGATAGATCAAATCCCCTGGTGTTTCTGTCTGGGAAAGAAGTGTTTATCTCTGATGGCCGATGATCATTGTCAACTTCGAATTGACTGACGTCTGTAGGCTGATCAGGAGTGCCAGATCGCTCTGGAACAGGTCCACCACTCTCGACAGCCTCTTCACCATGCAAAATGGGCGGTTCCACAACTGCAGGGGTTTGACTGCCAGACACCGAACCAGAAGACGTTTGCTTGCCCTTCTTCTTCTTGTCTTTCTTCGATTTCTTGCGGGATATCGGAGTGGCCCATTCGTCCTCGGCCGTGGCATCCTTCGCAGTAGATGGCACCATGCCGTCGGAGACCTCTTCTTCTCTCTGTAGCTCGGCAGAACCGGACATTTGAGTCGCCTGCTTTTGTCCCAATTCTGGCCCCAAGATCGGGCTGGAAGTGGTCGGAATGTCTTGGCTTTGCGTCTCCACTGTGATCGGAGTTTGAGACTGGCTGGGCTCGACTGGCTCGACGACATCGTCTTCCCAGGCAGAAAGTGACGACTTCTTCGCCTTTCTCTTTTCTTTCTTTGACATCTTGCGAGAAAGAACGGGCGTCTCTTCCACTGACATCTCCTGTGCCTGGGACGGTTGCTCTTCTGGCGGTTGCATAGATATCGTCTCATTTTCGGGCTCAAGTGAGCGATCCAGGTCGATCTTTTCCACATCTTGCGCCATGGGTCCGTCGCGTTGTCCAAGAATCGGGGTATTCTGTTGAGAAGAGCTATCAAGTGTACCTGGTGATGGCTCCTTAGAGAGCTGCTGACTGTCACCTTCAGGAGTTGATGTTGTAAGTTCTGGCACGCTGGTTGATAGAGAGCCCTTCTTGGCCTTGCGCCTTTCCTTTTTGGACGGTTTCTTGGGGATGGGCTCCCACAAATCTTCGGCAGTCGGCTCGAGGCTTTGCTCTGCCGGCGTATCTGCTGGTTCTTCGGGAGTTTGACGCACCGAAGTGGACGACTCTGTTTCGGGGTCAAGTGACCGGAGACCATTGCCAATTTGTGCGTTGTCATTGCCGGAGTCCCTCACGACGGAAAGATCTAAGGGCTGGTCGTCAACTGTAGTAGCCCAAGGATCAACTTCTTGCGTTACGGTGGGCAGTTGCAATGGGGTTGCGAAGGCTTCTGTTGATGCGGAACCGATGTCACGAGCAAATTCATCGTGCTCTTGAGATGGGCGGTCCGACGACTCTTGAGTCTGTCCGGTAGAGATGAGCGTCTCTTCGTGAAGTGGAGGTTCCGTCACGAGGAGTTCGTTCCCGTCGTCGACTTTGGGATCCAAAACAGGGCTGCTGATTATCTCGCTGGTGCGGCTCTCCTTCTGGATCTGTCCCAAGCCAAGGTTTTCGAGCGCTTGATCTTCTGTTCCGATGGGAGTGGCATCACGGTCGCCATGTGTGTTGCGCAGCTTTGGCGAATGGATTGTGTCCTGAGCGATGTCTGTAGTTCCGGATTGCGGCACGCCTTCCAAGGACGCTTGTTCATTGACTTCATCGCCGGCGAGAGGAGCGCTGTGTCCCCACTCGGTTGTCTTGAGCTCTGGCTCTTGCTCTAGCTGCGCCAAATCATCTTGAGGTCGACTGAGGTCACCAGTGTCCAAACTAACTGAGCGCTCGTTGGGATCAATGCCGAAACCCCGGGGCCCCCTTGGTCCTTCGGTGATAGGTGTATGGGCACCGCTTTCAGCCTCTGACCACGGAGTGCTGGAGCTCTTCCTCTTCTTGTCCTTCTTCTTCTTCTTCTTAGAGGAAGAGGTTTGTGTCCAGTCGTCAAGTTGAGATTGAGGCTCCGATTTTATGGCCTGCTCCTCTCTTAACGAGCCTTGAAGATCGGGAGCGCTTTCCTCAATGCTGCTCGGTTCCTGGACGAATTGACCAGAAGGGAGCGATTCCTCCTGTTTGGTGTCTTTCTCCAACGGGATTTGAGTACTAGACGGGCCGAAATCCACCACATCGCGGTAGAGGCTCGCAGATTCCTCTTCTTGGCTTTCCTTGGGGCCAGCGATCACATCCGAAGGGTCTTCCTGGATTGGCTTTGGCTGTTGAACAACGTCATCTAGCTGACCTCTTTCTTCGACCGGGAAGGACAAGCTTTGATGTCGATCTGGGCTGATGTTGGCGGCTTGGGATCGCTCTTGGTCCTTGGAATTCGACGCCGTGGCAGTCTCAACGACATCTGCGAAATTGAGGCTAGGCCGAGACGCAAGCGTGTCTGTTCCAATAGTTTGAATAGGACTGTGTCCAGCGGTGGTAACCTCTGGCAGTGCGTCGCGCTCGGGAGATTTATCATGGCTCTGAGGGATCGTTGAAGCCACACCGGCGCCAGCGATAGCACCAGCGAGGAAGCCCCAGCCATCGCTCCTTCGAGCAGGTCGGCTGGCTTGATCTAGCTCGACGTGCGGCGTTTCAGTCTGGGAGTCGAGGGGAGGTGTGGAACGCAGTGCCTCCGTTTCTGGCAGGTGGGCGGGAGGTAGCATCTCTGCGTGCTCAGTGGGCAAGGGTGTATCTTCTACCAAGTCATTGGAGGAGGTTCGCTCAGGCTCAGATGGTTGCAAAGGCGGTGAACTTGGCTCTTGAGTGCTTCCGAAGTCGGGCTCTCGAGTTCCCGCAGGTTCAGAAGGCAAGAATGCTTCGTGAGATTCGTTCATGGGCGTGATGGTCCCGGAAAGCGTTTTCTTGCGCTTTTTGTCTTTCTTGGACTTCTTGGTGATGAAGAATTCGGGCTCTTCCTGCGCAAGCAGCTCTGGCTCTGGCTCCGGGATACTTGTAGGAATACCTCCAAGCGTGGGCGATTTCGATAGCTCTTCAGTGACGCCGTGTGGTAGGGGCTGCTCCTCAGAAGATTGTATCGTCTCCAACACCGGCGACTTTGTGGCCGAGGTCTGTTCGATTGTAGACGGTATCGGGGTTGGCTCTTCGGTGATGTCCAGGGGCAATGAACGTTCCGGGGCAGGTTGTCCGCCCTCCAAAATGGCTGGTGTCTCTGCGAGGCTGGATGGCTGCTCCGGCTCGTCTATCGCGATTGGGGTTGCTGAGCCTGAAGGCAATGAGAGGTCCCCCGAAAGCGTGTTCTTGCGCTTCTTTTTCTTGTCCTTTTTCGACTTCTTGGAGACAGGTTGGAACTCGAGCTCTTCGTCAATAACAACTTGCTGTGGCTCGGACTCAGGGACGACTGCAGGAACTGTTTCTTCGTCGTTTCCTGGGTTATCACCTTCAGAGCGGAGGCTCACTTCTTGGGGTTCTGTGACACTGCTTTCCAAAGGTCGGGCTACTGAGAACTCTTCTGTCAAGTCCTTGGCTATGTTGTCATCACTGATCCCTGAGGCTGGGACGGATCCCCCAAGGCTGAGGCTCGTCTCTTGCTGTTCTGGAATACTGCCTTCCAATGGCTGGCCTGCCGTAGTCTCGTCTAATTTGATGTCTTTGGCTGCGTCGTCGTCCAAGTCGAGGCTTGCACTAGAATGTTGGCCCTGTTCGACGAACATTGGTTCGGATGAGCTAGTTTGAGCCACATCTTCGCTGCTGCCCGGTACCGTCTCAGTCAAACCGCGAGATTCGACGACTGGTGATTGCTCGCTGGCATCAAAGAAGGGTGTCGCTGTGCCAGAGTTTTGGCCACTGCCATCAGAGATGGTGCCCTTGCGCTTCTTCTTCTTGTCCTTCTTGGACTTCTTGCTCATGACTGGCCACTCTGACTCTGGGTCCTCGGGCAGCTCGGTCACAGTGACGGCAAGCTGCTCAGATCCACCAAATGGACTGCCGATGTTGGTCACCCGGCCGGTTTCCTCCGTTGTGTCCGAGATGAGTACAGGCTCCTGGGCTGGGGGTTGGCTGGCTTGCCCAGAATGTATACCAGTACCAACGACGTCCTCTTGAACTTCGAACGATGGGCCGTCATCTCGAGCTTGACTTAAGTCCTCGATCTGAGTTCCAGGCATGTCAAAAGTGTCCTCACGAGGATGCATTTCAACAGGATCTGTAGCAGCCTCCTCGATCTGTGGCAGGCTGTCCCGTCTGGATTGTGATTGAGGTACGTCCATGGTGTGGCTCTCATCGGGAAGCGGGTCAAATGGTGGGCTTGTGTTTTCGACGCGAATTTGGGGTATTTGGGCGTTGTCTAACTGAGCGCTGTCGTATTGAGCGCTATCTGGTCGAGGGCTGTCCGGCTGGGTGCCTTCTAGCTTGACCTGGCGCTCAGATTGTTCTGCCAGATTTTCCTCAAATTGCGATGGCCCAGTGCCAGCCACTGCGTCGCCAGACGAGGTCAGAGCCTGGGGTTGGCTTGAGTCTTGCACCTGCGAATGTGTCGCCCCCAAGTCACCCTCTGAGAGACTGGACCTGTTGTCAATAAGAGGGTAGGTGCTGGCGCTGATTTCGTCTGAAGTTTGAATCGCGTCTTCAATGGACTGTGGGTCATCGGTGCGAATCTCACGCGTTTCTTGACTGACAGGGCCGCGGTTGGTGTCTTCTCTTTGGGACTGCGAGTTGCTTCCTGCTTGATCTTCAGGGAGAAGCGTTTCCAGATCCGCCTTGTCTTGCTCCTCAATTTGTAGCGGGGCAGCGGTATCTGCTTCCTGAGCACGTCGTTCAGAATTGGATCTCAGAACTCTCATGCGCACTTTGTCCTTCTTGTTGGGCTTCTTCTTGCTTTCGAGCCTGGCAAGTTCAGCTTCCTCGTCTCGGATCAGCGCAGCTTCAGCTTCACGACGGGCGAGATCCTCAGCGTCGTCGACGACTTCCGCTTTCGGTTGTAGCTCTCTGTGTTGGATGGACTCGTCGAGTCGCGGGAAGATTTCCCCAGATATAGGGCTAGCTTGCTGGGACTGGGAAGCGACCTCCACAGATGGGCTGGCGATTTCAGTACTCCCTGGAACAGCTTCTTCAGAACTTGAAATTAACTGTGGCGGCAGCGATTCGGTGATGAGAGAACTTCGAGCAGTACTGGCCTCCTCGGTCAGAATTGGTTCCTCGGTCACCGGCGAAGTGGATTCGTCCACTGCAGGCTGTTGAATCGAGCTGTCGGGAATATGCGCTCCAGGAATGTCTCGTTCGATTGGAGAGGCTGTTTGTGCCATGGCCTCGGCCTCCTCAGCGCGCCTGTCAACATTGGCTCTCAACTGCTTGAGGCGTGTTTTCTCCTTTGGTTTCAGCTTCTTTTTTGACTGCAACCTGGAGAGTTCAGCCTCCTCGTCGCGGATCAAATCGGCCTCAGCCTCGCGGCGGGCTATCTCGTCTTCATCGAGGATGTCTCTGGGCTTCTCTTGCGATCCGAGGTCAGGCTTCTCTAGCTTCGGGATTGCGACTTCAGAGGGAACATCGTCCAAGACTGGGAGGACATCGGGATCCGTCGTTTGCAGGGACTCGATGGGGTTTCTGTCCTCGCTCACAGGGAGTATTGGCTCGACCGACTGGCTGCTATCACCTTCTGGCTCCACTGATTTGCTTGACTGCTGCAAATGACCGAATTCTGTGCTGCCAGGCTGCTGTTCGGGCTCCAAAGAGGGTCCTTTCACAGTGGGGGATGACGCTTCCAGCCGGACATCATCTTGAGGGCTTGTTGATGGCTCGACAGATGGCTCGACTTGCTGTGTATTGAGCTCGAGTTCCGCTGGCGTCGTCGTACCCGAAGACTGGATAGCTCCGCCGATGATTGTGCTGCTCTTCCGCTTCTTTTTGCTCTTCTTGGACTTTTTGGTGGTTAAAAAGTTGTCGTCTTCCGTTGAAGCGAGAACTGGACTTGGATCTTGCAGCTCCGGTTCAGTTAAAACTTCGGTAGTAGGCTGCTCCAGTTCGCTGAGGCTCTTATCCGCATGGGACGGCGAGCTAGGTGTCGGTAGCGTTTGGATGGTTTCTCCCACGCCGGTGCTGCTGAAGGGCTGCTTGAATTGCTCCACCAAACTGACAGGAGGAAGGGAGTCGACCTTTTGTTGCAAATCATCGTGTACAGCTTGTTCCGGCTCTGAGCGCTGCGATATGCCACCTGAGACATCTGTCGAGAGCTTCTCTGACGGCTGCTCCTCCATGACAGGTTCATTTGGGGGTTGAACAACTTCATCGCCTGCATACAGCGGGCCCTGGAATGACTGTGGGTCAACAACACCTGGACTATCGTTAAGTGACTCAGATGCCAGACCTCCTGCGCTTCCTTCCTCAGCCGTTCGAGGCGAGGTGTGATGAACAACCGATGGGGTGGGTTCTTGCAAACTGCTCTCGGCGAAACCGGTGCTCCTCCGTGAGTCCCCAACAGTTGGACTTTCGACGCGCTGCACATCTCCCGAGAACGGCTCGGGCTGCACGGAAGCGGGTTCGTCGACTATACCAGCTGCCTTCACATCAGACTCGTCATGGATTTCGGGCTGGGCGTAGCTGTGCTCCTCAACGACATTCAACGGACTTGAGACGTGTTGTTCCACGACCTCCAGCGGGCTTTCGAGGCTTTCTCCGACTCCATGTTGCTGTATAGGTGAACTTTGATCAACCTCATACAACTCTTGGTGTTCCCCGGAGCTGGTACCAGGTTGGTCAAAAGCAACAGCTTCACCTAATCCAGGCTCATTCCCACGGTCAGAGCCCTGCGAAGCTAACGACGATCTCCGGGACGATCGCAGAGACCTGGTCTTCTTGTATTTCTGCCCAGTAGAGCTGCGAGCAGAGGTCGAAGCGCTAGGCGGCGACATGATGCCGTCATGATCGCTGTGGAAGACATCTGGTGAGCCATGCCGGTCCACACTGCCATGTGGCGACATGCTACTGCGTGATGATCGCAACCTCCTCGCGTTTGAAGACGATCTCCGACTGCGACTGCCGACTTGGGGCTCTTCATCCTGAATTTGGGATTGGCTAAAAGGACCGGGAATGGTAGATGCCTCGGTTGTATCGTGCACGTCTTTTGGATCGTTTGTCAGGCCTTTGCCTTCGCTCTCTCCGAGGATGAGGTACGGCTCAGAAGAAATATTTGGTTCACCGCCCCTGGGGAGGCTTTGCTCGGAACTGGGTTGGACGCCGGTCCCAGTACTCTCCCGGGTAAAGTGGTCCCATGAAGACGTCGTGGAATGCGGTACAAGAGATGGGTCTTCAGTCGTCTTCGAAATTGGTTCCTCCTGGGCGATTGTGTCTTGCTGCATTTCAGAAATGTCTCTGGCGCTTGATTCAGCCGTAACCGGAATGGAAGCGGCGCCAATGCTGCCCTGCTTCTTCTTGCCCTTCTTGCCTTTCTTTTTCTTGGGCGTGTTCTCCTCGGGCCATTCGACCGTGTCAACAGGCGTCTCCGGAATGGTTTCCATGTCTTCTGGGCGCGGTATCGGGCTTGTGCTCAAATCATTGCCGGGTAGTTGAGTTGACGACGGAGGGAGAGTGACACTTGTGTCGTAAGTGACGAAGGCCTCTTGGTCCGGTTCAAGTCCCTTGATGTCATGAGAAACGTCTTCGACTTGCTGTAGGTCACTGATTGGCAGTGTCCCTTCAGGGCGTCTATGCGCTGCAGGCGAGTCGTTGGGCACCGAGACGTCAGCGCCTTCGATAGTGTCCAAAGGTGTGTCCGGTCCCGATTTGCCGGGACCTGCAGTAGGCGGAGGTTGCCCCTGGTCGCCCAGATCAATTGGGGCTGTTGTACCGGCCTGACTTGCCTCGAATTCGGGAAGAATGCTGGCCTCGACTGGCTGATCAATTGATTCTGCAGTAGATTCTTCAGTGGTGCCCTTGCTGGGGTGATCTTCCACGCTTGCCGCTGTGTCGTTGCGCGACCCACGTCCCAGCAAAGCCCCAACACCAGCTAGACCTGCAACCGGTAGCATTGACAAGGCGGATGAGAAGTAGCCTGGCTTGTCTTGCTTATCCCCGGAAGTAGGCTCCGCTTTGTAGGGAGGCTGCTCCTCCTCGATGGCCCGGCTGATCTCCTGCAACTGGCCCTTGTCGATGTCTTCGTCGAGAGCAGGTCTGTCCAGAGCGTCCCTGAAATCTGAAAATGACTCTGTGGATTCGTCACGCTGGACTGAAGGCCTTGCCTCGGCTTCAAGACGTGGAGACCCGGTAGGTGTGGCGTAGCTCGACTCCAGCAACGGGCTTTGGTGTGGTTCCTCCATCAGCCGTGTGTCGACGTCCTTGGCTGAGCGAGGTAGACCGGAATCAATGTGACTGGGGCCAGTCGTACCCTTGGGAATCGGGCCAAATTCTCGAGCGGAGTCTGGCAGCCCAGAATCGGTTTGCGTAAGCCCTTTGGGCGTAGATTCCTGAGACCCTAGAGGGACAGTCCTGGCTATGGCGGTGTCGACGAAGAGCGGCGCAGAATCGAGGACACGTGCTTCCTTGTCAACATCGCCACCATCCTCGGATTCAGGCGCGGGCGACTCTCTGCTCGGTGGCAGCGGCGTTTTCTCGGCGCTGTCATCATGCTCCTGACTACCACTGTCAGCGCCAGCATGAGCCGAGCGCTCGATCAGGTAGAGCGGCTTGATCTCCCGAGTACTTTCCCACGATGTCGGTCTGTCCCAAGACGGGGGCCGAGGTGACCTCTTGTTGGAGGGGCTCGAGAACGTCTCCTGGGTATCGACCGCAGGTGACTGGTGCGCCGAGGTAGGGTTGCTGACAACTCTAGGCGAGGATGGAATTGATGACCGCTGACCCATGCGGAAGGCGATTGGGATCGCGGTGTGGCTTGGAGACTTAAGGGGCACGTCGTAGGCACTTCTGCGGCGGGAGTGCGCGGGACGTTTCTGGCTGCTGTCTCTCTTCTCCCGCGGCAACAGCTTTTCTTGGCCGGGAGGCGTAGCAGGCCGGCTGTCTGGCAGGGAAGGCAGATCATCGTTGACATCGAAGTCCAGCTTCTGCTCCTCGCTCGGACTCGGTGGCAGGGGGAGGAGGTCGCCATACTGAGGATCGATGGCAGGCTTGATGACCCGAGGCGTAATCTCCGGGTCCTGGAAGTCGAAGACATCGATGCCTCGACTGGGGCTGTCTGGATGCCGTCCAGAGGGATGGTCCACGTCCACAATGACGTGTTGGGTCTCCTCTTGTTCCGAGGGAGCTTCGGCGGCATCAGAGCGCGAAGCAAGGCTGCCTGCTGCGACATAGGCTCCTGCTACGGCTCCTGCTAGGCCGGCACCCGCGCCAAGAGTGCCGGCGTTATCTTTTTTTGACTGATTCTCGCCGTCGACGCCGTTGGACCCCTTCAACAGGCCCCAAAAGCCACCGCTGCTCCGCTTCTCCTCTTTGCTGCTTTTCTTGTCCGGCTTGCTATCTCTCTTGCCGTCAGGTGCTGAGACTACAGACCTTTCATCGTCATGTTGGTGGCGGCCACGACCGTTTGATCGGTCGTCATGCCTGGTATCAGATACCACAGAAGTGACGTCCCTGTCAAGTGGCTCGTAGAAGTCCGACCTCCGTCTCTCTTCCCGGCGTCTCTCCCGCCGATCAGAAGGATCTTCGGCCAGGTCGTAGCCCTTGGAGTCACGCTTCGACTTGCCTGTCCTCTGCGGTTCGTCCCACGCATTATCCGCCGACTTGGTATCCTCGAGATCATCAAAAGCATCAATTGGGACCGAAACGCGCCTGTCGTTCACGGGCGTATCCGCGTCATCCCAGCCAACACTTGTTCGTTTTGACTGTTTGGATGATCGCTTCGACTTCCTCGAGGTAGATGCCTCCTTCCAGTCATCATCGCCGGCGTCTGCAGGTTGAGAAGACCGATCTTCATCCTCAGCGAGCTTTGCAGCGCGGGCGGCCTTTTCGATCTTGCGCTGCTCCTTCTTGCTGAGTTTTGGAGATTCCTCTTTAGCGTCTTGGACTTCAATATTGTCGCTGCCCACAGACCGTCTCTTCTCTGACTTCGACTGCCTGCGGGAGGAGCTCTCGGCCCAATCAAAAGCCGAGCCTTTCTCACCGGCGGGCGTATCTGCCAGCTCACCAATAACATATCCAGATTGCCGTGCTGGACGTGACGCATCGTCAATATCAATCACACCCAGATCAGTGACAGTCTCAGAATATGGTTGCATGTACACCTCGGTATGCTCGTTGGAGCCGGGCGGTGAGTCGCGTCTGCGGTACGTAGCGTCTTCGATGACGATGTTTGGGTCAAAACCTGTGTCTTGCAGTCCAGCAGCCAGAGTCGCAGCAAAGTCGAGGTCATCCGCGAAAGCGCCCGGCATTTGTGAGCTGCGCGGGCTGGCAGGTTTCGGGCCCGGGGCCGGCGGAACGTCTTCGGGTTCGTCGTCCAAGACTCGAGATGGTGCCGTGCCTTTGGGAAGTACCTTGCGGCTAGGCGGGGAGCGTGAACCCTCTGATGACTTTGCGCCCGTGAAGTCCCTGGAGCGGTCGTCACGGCTCGATGGCTCAATCTTATCATCCTTGGACAGCGCTGCGGCTGCGGCGATACCGGCAACAGCAGCGGCCGTCGCGCCCCAGCCACTGCTCCTGCTTGGCGACCTCGGCCTCTCGTAGGACCGAGAGTTGCGCTCTGACGATCTGTCTGGGCTCTCGACCTCGTATTGCTGGGTCTCACTCGGGCCCCAGGAGACACGCTTGGATGTCGGAGTCTGCGGCGCTTCAACAACCTCGCCTCGGGGCGAGATGACAATCTCGGGGACCTCCTCCTCCTTGGGTTCTTCAACTACCGGCTCGGGAGATCTTGACGAAACGGTTTTCTTTTTCTGACTTTCCGGCGTCGGTGTGGGTACAGGTGTCGGGATGACTAGGTTCAGATAAGGCCGTGGGCGTTCCGCAGACGGGTCGCGCACTAGATACTCGTGGGGCCTGAAGCGGTCAAGGTCCTTGGGGCTCATCAGATTGTCAAACCTGAAATCCGCGTTGGGTTCGCTGTACTTGTGCTTCTGCGGCTTCTGCATCATCTCGGGCGGGGTGACGATGCGAACAATCTCGGCGCCATGGGACTCGTGGTCCCTGTCCTTGTCATACTTCTCGACGACAGAACGCTCCTTCGATTTGCTGCGGCTGCGGGAGCTGACCTCCCTCTCAGCCATCCTGCGGGCATGGTAATAGGCGTTGGCTTCCTCTTGGACAAGATCCTGCGTCTTATGGAGCGTGCGGCCACGTTCAGGCTCGTCATGGTGCCGAGCCCTTTCTGTAGCTGCGATAGCAGCGGCCATGTCAACCGCCGAGATAGGAGCCGTAGAGTGCATAGACTCGTCATATATGTGCTTGGCGTCACGCATCTCGTCCTCGAAGGAATCCCGGCGGCTCCTCCGGTGCTCTTCTTTTAAAGGAGGTGAGGGTGCTGGTGTTACATCGATGATGACGGGAGAGGCTGCTCTTAGCGGACTATCCCTCGTTCTGAATGCATCGTCGGGTACCTGAAACTGGAAAACGTCAACACCGCTCGATGAGGGGACGGCCGGGAGTTCAGCACGACGGGTTTGGCCGGAATCAGCAGCGACTGGCCGCTCGCCGGGCTCACTAACCCTTCTGCTTGTTTCTGGTCGTTCGTAGCCGTAATCAGGTTCACTGTATCTGGAATCGCGGTCGCGACGCTTCTTTTCACGGTCGAGTTCCGCGTCCGCATCAGCTGCCCGGCTGCCGAGCGGCTCCGGTGCACTGTCCCGCTTCGAATCACGTTTGCGCTGTTCTCGAGCTTTGTTGCGGTCCGCGAGGGCCCTCTCGAGTCTTTCGATTTCCTTCTCGAGAGCAAGTTCTTTGGCCCGGCGGGAGTCCTGCACGACGGTGCCCTCCTCGCGATGGTCGTCATGCCCGTACCTCTCATGGCGGCCTTGCCTCAGCTCAGGGTCTCTCTCTTTCTCCTTGCCCTTGCCTTTGTCACGACCGGCCATGATTGCTGCGCCGAGTGCCGCAACACCTGCACCCACCAAGGCTGTCTCGGCAAATGTCTTGTTCTCGCTCGGCCTGATTCGTGATTCCCGTGGCAAAGTCTGCTCGGAGTCACGGATTCGTTGCTCGTCATACATGCTAGATCGGACCGGGGCAATGGGTTTAGGAGCCTGGATGGGGAGTGGCTCCGGACGCCGTGACGAGTGAGACGGGTCACGCGGCAGTGCTGAGAAACTTGGCTGTGATGACATGAACGAGCCCGATGCTCTCGCAGCGTCCACTCTCGAAGGGTCTGACGTCTGCACGGGGTAGACTGTCTGCATCGGCCTTGCCTCGATCGAGGCACTCTCCGCTGTGCCCGCAGAGCCTGCATACCTCTGTTCTGCGGGCCCAGGAATAGTGTAGACGCTGTTCCTGTCATTATTTCCGCACGGCGTGTTGATGAGCCCGCGAAGCGAGTTCACCGGGCCGAACAGCCTAGGGTCGACGGCAGATGACTTCCTGTCCGGCGGCCTGATATCCTCTGGCGGCCGGGCCGATAGCATTGTGGACTGCCTGCTCACCGAGGATTTGGGCGCCGGTGACCTGCCAAGGTCCACCGCGGCGCCGTACGCCAGGCCGGAATTGCTCTCGTCACTGCTGTACTCGCCTTCAGACGCAGACTCCCACTCGTCGTCGGAGGACGAGGACGATGAGTGGCGACCTTGTTTTGAGGGCGCGATCCCACGGCTCGAGGCGGCATATCCACCACTGTTTTGGCGTGAGTACTTGTCCCAGGTGTCTTGCGCAGCCGAGAATTGACTCGGCGGCCTCTTGCCCATGGTGCGCAGATCTTCCCTATTCGAATCCCTCGCGACCTTGGCCAGCTTCCGCCCAATCTCGAGTATCTCCTCGTCCGTCTGCCGCCGCTGAGCCTGCCCCGGCCTCCCATCCGACTTCTCCAGGCCGGCCGCGCGCTCGCCCTGGGGGCTGAAGTTCCGGCTCTTGGGCTTCTTCACGAAGCCCATCCCGTACGCCATGTCCGAGTTCACGCTCGAGGACGACGAGTTGTTGCCGAACCCGAATACGCCCCTGTTCTTCTTCTTCAGGCTCCGCCTGCGCCGGACGCGCTGTCTATGCTCCGAGGGCGTCTTGAAAAACGTGTTGAGGACGCCTCCCGACCTCCCGAAGCTCGGATACCACCGCGATATCTCTAGGTAGGAGGAGCTGCTAGACGACGAGAGCGACAGGGCATCGGAGCTCGATGGGGAGCCATGACGGCTTCTTCGTGTTCGCCGGCGGTCCCGCTCGCGGTCATGGCCACGAGAGGGACCTGGCATGGGCATTGGTGCTGAAGTCCGGAGGTCATCGTTGCTGCGCATGGTGATTGGGCCTCCCGGGCCTCCGGGAAGGGGCTGCTGGTCCGGGGGCTGGGACGTTTGGTACTGGAATGAGGAAGGGGGCGCTTGGCTCTGGGGCGCGCCCGGATAGGCGTAGGAGTAGGAGCTTGCAAAGGTGCTCTCTGTTGCTGTTGCGGGAGGCATGGACCTGGAGTCGGGTTCCATGGAAGGGTCATCTAGGACGAGCTGCTCTCTCGAGTCCCGCTTGGCTTTGCGCCTGCGCCGCGAGCTCTCGGGGCTCCAACGGCGACGGCGCTCGCTCATGATCTCGACAGCTTCGTCGGGGTGGGGGAGAGGGTGGTTTTCTGTGCTGTGGCTGTCATGGGTGTTTACGTATTATCCCTCCATCAAATCACCAGCCAGCTCCGTAGACAGGATATGGGGATTTCGCGTATGTGGATGTCGAGATGCAAGTGCTGAAGTAAGTGGAATTGTTTATGTACTGGGGGGTTGGTGTATAGGTCCCATCCTAGTATGGGGAAGGCTGGGAAGTATGGGGCAAGATCGAACGGACAAGGACAGGACTGGAGCTCAGCCGCAACATGAAAGAGCTTGGGCTGCGGGCTTGGGCTCCAGTTAGACTACTCCACGAGGCCAACCGTACTCGCACATGATGTGACGCTGGGGGAGAAGAGGGGGCTGGGCAGTTGGTCTCCGGTGGTAGGCCCATCTCCTGCAGGCCTGCGGCGCTAATCCGGAAAACGGCCACAGGATTCGTTGGCTGGCCGACCAATTTTTTGCCCGTCTTCTCGCCCAAAACAAGGCCAATCGCCGTCATGTCCCGCCGCCTCACCGATGCAGAAACGAGGAATATGCCTGCCAACAGGCCGTCCAAACTCTCTTACATGTGGGCCGAAACTTTTCACTGAGGCCGCACAACCCTCCGCCAGCAAATACTGCGGACAGCAGCACATGCAGTACACACAATACACACATGAAATGCCCAATGCGCCTGGGCCGCCCATCCGGATCTTCAATCAGTCACGGGCTGCGACAAACCTTGGTGAAAACGGCCCGTACCGACGAGTCTATAAATTATTAAAGAGGTCGGATATTCGCACCGGTAGAAATGGATGGTACACCGCTCCATCGCCAGCACTAGCTAAATCAACACCCATACCTAACACCAATACACCCAACACCCATACTCCAAATACCCATACTCCTAATACCCATACTCCTAATACCCATACTCCTAGTACCCATACTCCTAATACCCATACTCTTAATATCCATACTCCTAATACCCATACTCCTATTTAATACGCGCCCAATTTATATACCCAACACCTATACACCTAATGTAAATTTGGTGTGTGAATTGGGCGTGTGAATTAGACGTGTGAGTGTTGTAGCTGCAGCTGTGGCCCGAGTGATGTACCGGTGTACCATCCGTTTCTACCAGAGCGAATATCCGTTCTCTTATTAAATGCAAACCACCGAGACAGACTGCAGACTTGCACGATCAAATTGGACGAGTTTACCAACAAGGTCCATTGAGTATTGACTTGGCATTCTCCAAGAAAGATAACCAACGAAAACGATCAGTGAACCCAGGGCATGAGCATTGATTCTTCAAGCAGTGCCCACAGGCGAGGCTACCGATGCTAATTTATACATATGCCGTGGCGACGGCGCGCGCACTGATCGCTTCCATCCACTTCCACCGAGTGGCCCTGATCTCCAATGGACACAACATTCGCACAGTGGGCGGACAGCCCTCCTGCTGTTTCCATCTTACAGCTCGTCTCGCGCACATGAATATGAGACTGCTATCCGCAGGCTCCCGATCCCTTCGTCACGGCCATTTCCTCTTTCAACGCAATGCTGCCGTTCGGGGGCTGCATGAGAGGCCAATTGTTCTGTACATTCCGCCTCGAGTGAAGAAAAGGGACTCCACAGCACAGATTGTCAGAGTTGATTTCTTCAGGTCCCGTCGCGGCCATGAAACAAGATCCCAAATTTGATTCGGGTCCAACAAACGCCGGCGCAATAACCACCTCTTCCCGGTCTCCCCTTCGTATCGTGTCCTCGCCTCCTGGCATGTCCGCTCCACAAACGGGGCGTGTACTCGTCATATCGTCCGATGCACGCAATGTCGACGTGGCGGCGGGAGCGGAATCTGGCCAGCAGGCTGCACTGTGGTGAGCTGTGAAAAGAATGATGGCAAATGGAGCCATTGGAATGTACAGCGGCCAAGAGCAATCATCGACGAGTTCTGTGGCGTCTCAGCCACTGTAGGTTCAGGCCATCTGGGCCTCAGCTTCGTCTCGGACAAAGCTCTTGTCATTTGATCATCCCGAACGGCGGTCGACTATTTTATCCGCTTGAAGGAGGGCACTGATGCCGTCCATCCCAGGTTCACTCTTGCCATTCACCCGTGGTGCTGGTCCTGTTGCTGTTGCTGTTGCTGTTGCTGGTGCTGGTGCTGGAGCTGGCACTGGAGTGGATACCGGTGCCAGCCTCGACTCATTGTATGCAGAGGAATACGCGTGGCGGCCGACGGGTGTATGATTTTGACTTGGGCCAGGACCATGCCCCTTAAGGTAACCTACATGAATTCGGTCAGTCTGACCGTATTCATAGGTGGCGTGTGGGCGGGACTCGAACAAACCATTTATGTGTGGCAGGGCATGGTTGGATGGGGTCGGGTCGCTTGGAGCCCGCTCCAATGGATAGATCACAGGCGGCCTGTCATCGGGTGACATGGACCGTCCCTGGATGGCTGGATTTGCCGCAAAAGCAGCATCATAGGAGGAAAATTGTTTCCCGCCCGACAGGAGCGCATGTATGGGGAGTGGTCCCTCAATAGGAGTCCGTGGGAAGCTGCTGTATGCCGAACTTGCAGAAGACATGCTGCCCGCAGAGGACTGTTCCTTTTTCAGAGACGGCGGCCGTGATTCGCTACCACTTATGCTCGGCGTGTTTGCTGGGCTGGCGGTCTGAAGGCCCCTCGGGAGCAGCCCCATGCTTTGGAGGGGAACTTCGCTGGGATGGGCGGCACCGTTCAGCATGGACCGGCCGTCGAACACATCTGATAGCGGTGGAAGACTGCGCGCTACCGCTGGGCCATCAGCACGCGGGCCATCTGCATACACGGGATCGCGTCGCGGCGGGGCTGGTGGCTGAGAAGAGATGTCCCTGGGACTCCCTGAGAGACCAGGACCAGGCGATTGCTCGAGTCGACGGTCGAAGCGGCGATCGAAGTAGCCAGCGGCTGGTGAGGTCAGGACGGACTCCTCACCCGGGGTACGTTGAGAAATCGAAGCGACGGATGGTGCGTAATATGATTCGCCATTAGAAACAATCGAACCGATTCTTTGCCGCCTTGCTGGCGGTTCGGCGTTGTGATCTCCAATACTCCCCGCCCTTGCAGCCCGGCCCGAGTGGCCGTTGATGGCCGTCGATTCCCCGATATTCGGATCGGAAAGCCTCACTCTTTTGGAGACCTCTTTGTCTACGAAAACCCAGTTAGGTGAGGACCAGATTGAGAAGTGGCTGAACTGGTCAACCGACGCCACACTGACTCACCTTGGGGGTGGTTGGCATGTTTGGCCTTGAATTCCTGCAGATACTGCAGGTACTTTTTGTAGTCGGTGGTTTTCTTGTACTCGGCCAGGTCTCGGTTGTACTTCTCCTTGGCTGCTTGGGCGTCCCGTTCATAGGGTTCCTTTTCGGCCTGAGTCAACCCTTGCCAGTTCTCGCCGACCAGTTTGGCAATCTCCGTGAAGGTCAGATTTTGACCCTTGAGATCTTCTCTCATCTCTGGCAGCAGCACACATAGTTAGCCCCGGGCATATTTGGTCCTGCGAAATTACAGTGCATCCACTCTCAAATTGCGAAGGTCTAATGTGTTGTTGACGATGGGTGCTCAACCGGGGACAACAACGAAGCGGTGTCGCATCAGGGTGACACGTGACCAGCAGATAACTAAAGGAGAGTGCAACTGGATGAACACTTACTGTTAGAGAACAAAACGTATGCTGAGGGCGCCCGCTCTGGTGCATTTTCGTCCGGCTGTAGCAATGCAGCCATTAGTTGACTATTCCATCCACCATTATTGTCGATGCAAAACCTTGGAGTGGGAATCGTGGGAGACGGGAAGAGGAAGTCACTTGTGTCTGATTGTCACACTGTGGCTGCCAAAGTGGCCGCCAAACCGTTCGCTTGCTCAACATACCTTGGGGTGCCTTCGATATTTGCGCTTCTGAACCACAGCATTGCCATTCTCTCGGGAATCCGTGGATGGCAGTGCAGGTGGCTCCGGTTTCTGTACCTCAGCGCCGGCGCGGGGATCCTCGACACTTGCCCTCGTCGGTGAGGCCAATGCCACGTCGGGTGCTACGCCTCTGGCATTGGCGATCCTTCTTTGCAGTTTCTATCGCGCTTTTGTCAACACCGTTCCCAGTCCACAGAGTAGCCGCTGGGAGTAGGTCTCTAGCTTACCCTTCGATGGCCAAGTTTTACCCCCAATGCGTCCCTGTTGACCACCGCGAACGTTAGATCGATCGCCCAAAACCCAGATCTTCATTCCCTGCAGACTGCACTCACAAGTCCGACTCGGTAATGTCGAGGATCGTTTCCCATGTATCAAAACCCTGGTCGAGGAAGACATCGAGGTATTGCGAGATGCCCAGCTCCCCAAACACCTCTTGTAATTTCGGCGACATGCAGAATATGAATTACCGTCTCGGCATAGAAGTATTGGGCACGATCAAAGCCTCGTGGAGGCCGGCGCTGTCTGTACAAGAAGCGAGTCCAGGAATAACAAGAGCTGCCGCCCGAGATTGATGGGGCGAATGCGATGCTTGTGTGGTAGAGTCCTGCTTGAATGCTTCCGAGTCTCGAAGTGCCGGACAATATGGTCTCGCAGTAGGTGCTTCGGAGGTGTGTGCAAGGTGGGCGCGCGCGTCAGCTTTTCTTCGTGTACGTTGCTATGCGAGGCAGCCGGGCATGCTGTTCGGTCGGGTCAAGAATGAGGTCGGGTATCGTCGTCGGGGACCGTCGTGCTGTCTCCGAGGTAGGTAAAGTACAGAGGTGATATGGTCCCGGGTGTGGTCGGTGGTCTTCCGCAAGAGGAAGTGTTGGCCTGGGGGTGGCGGTGTTAGGAAGAAGAGTTGCAAGCTGTATGGGAAAGTATGGCGCTCCTGATCAGAATATTAGAAGGGCTGAACATGGGGGCTCACGGCATATGACACACTAATTAGAGTGGGCCGATGTCGAGGATCTCGATGACAGAAGGTGTGGCACAAGATGGGAAAGCTTCAGGCGTGCCCCAGGATATGGGTAAGGCGCTGCCAGGCCACATACAGAGAAAATGGCTTTTCGGTCGATCAGTTCGGGGGAGCCTGCGTGTGGGCTTCTATGACGGCTTCCTTTTCACGGGATCCTAGAGAAAGTGACACGAGGGACAGGAGGATGCTCTCGGATCGAGATGCTGTGGGCGGGAAGGTTGCTGCACTTGGACGTCGGCCGGACTGACGAGGAGTCTGGGAACATAACGACGTAGCACGTTGAGCGAGCAAGTAGCGGAACCGGGGGCGCGCGTGGTGGTAAAAAGGACAGGGCAGTCTGCACAGACGGTGTAAGGCCAGGCACCTCGTGGGTCACCTGTCATGGAGACGGAGAACCTACCAAAGTAAAAACGAGAGACCGAGAGTCAGGTACTCTCGGTGATGGAGACCTCCCAACGTTGAAAAAACACGGGAGAGGGGCCTGATAGCCGCACTTGAGTGGGTTGACTGGGCAAACGGTCGGGCTGGGGCAGGCCGGGCAAGGACAGGCAAGGACAACCATGAACCCAGCCGGATCGAAATCGTCAAAAGCGTCTCCCACGCGCAGAGCAGTATGTCGTAATATCAGCCTTGGCAGTGCCTGATCCTAGACGAAAGGCAAACCAGAAAATGTCCAAGGCCCAGGTCCTCGGGTGTCTGGGTATGCGAAAAGAACAACTGGTGGCTGTGGGAGGACGCGAGCAGCCCATCGCGATCTTAGACAGAAAACTGGGCCACAAGTACTATTATGTCAGAGGTACTTCGACCGCATCACGCTTGACCACTTTGAGAAGTATATGTCGACAGCCCACGGATGAGAGGCATGTCTGCGGCATCGCCTGACTGCTACGGACCAGGCTGCTCAGTGCATATAGTACTCAGTACTGGATGTACCTGCCGGCTCGGTCGCCTTCTTCAAGGGTGGACAGGATGGGAAAAGACAAAAGGACAAGAGACCATCTAGAACCGGAGCAAGTGGCCCCCTAACAGTACACCTTCTCCTGGTTGGCTCTGGGCCGTCGACAGCGACAGGTCGCAACGACTGGTCATGCAAGACGGCTGTAAGACATCCGTGCCGCCAGGCTCGTGCTGTGCAACGCCAGCGTCACTCATAGCTGCCCACAAGCTGCCTTTGTTACTCGTGCATCTTGTACGGCAGGTGTGCGTGGTTGATGGGCGGCACGAATCATTGTCGTCGTCGTCTATGTTCGTGGCCAATTTGTCGACGCCTCCATCGTCCCCGATTTCCCACTACCCTCCGGCCAGGTTGCGTGTGCTACTGGCATACCACGGCTGTTACCGGCCTGGTCCCATCCACTCGATGAGCCAGCGATCAGCTACATTCGTGCCAAGAAACAAGCACCACCGCTGTACAGGCCAGGCCGGACATGAAAGGCCGGACATGAAGGGAAGAGATGCGGTGCCTCCTCGGGGAGAGCCCGTCGAACTATGAACGGAAGCTGTCGCGCACAGTACAAAGTAGGCACTCGAGGCCTGTGGGGGAAAAACGACGAGATGCCAGTTGGTTACAAACTTTGCAAAATGAGAAGAGCACGGTGATCCCAGAAAGCTAAATTGTCGTGAGCAAACTGTTGGTTTCCAACCGAGAAGCCGTGGAAGGCCGGCCGGCCGAGGTCAGGCGCACGGTAAAGTATCCGTAAAGTGGGTGTAATGTAGAGAATATCGTGGCCCTGTGGTGTTTGCCGCGTAGTGGGTGCATGATGTTACCAGTACATGGTCGAGACCAACGGGTCCGTGAGTGGGAGGCTCGAAAGAACAGCATGGTGTGTCCAGGTCAGATCTCGATCCGCCCGCAACGGCATACAGAAAACGTACGAGGGCCATGGGGATGACAATGCGGAATTCACTGGTGGGTGGATGGGCAGGATGCCAATTCATCCCCAGCAGACCAATGTACCATGGCTATTTTTGCAAATGACGCGGGAGCCTGGTGAGTGCGATCGATGCTGGGTAGTCTGCGCCGATGGACAAATCATGCAACAAACCGGTTCCCGAGTTGGTTGTCGACCGAGGTGATGGAGAAAAGGGAAAAGGACAGCCCCCCGAGGCTGAGTTGCCTGGAGGCCTGGAGGAGTGGAGGAGGTGGGGGGTCACTGCTCAATGTCACGGTAGGTAGGTACCTAGGTAGGCACGCGCAAGTCTGGCTGGGTGTACTGTGTTATGGCGTGTGGCACGGGGTATGCGTACAGTATATCGTGTCCCAGCGTCTTACTCGCGACGGGTGTTTTCGATGAGTATAGAAATGGGCGATTTCGAGGCACCTTTGATCCCCCAGCACCTCCCGACCGAGCATCGAATCTATTGAGGCGATCGTGGAACCAGATATCCCTGTCCTGGCCTGGATAGGTGCAGCCGGTATCGAGTCTAATACGGCACTAATTGTGTGCATACTCGTGGGCTGATCGAATAAAGTAGAGGTGCTTTTATAAAGAGTACTTGAATACTCGATGTTGAGGGACGCCGGGGGAGAGGCGCTGTATGCCAGCCGAGACTGGCAAGGGACAGACAGGCAAGGTGCGTTGAAGCTCATCACCGGCAGCACACCAGATGGGGGGCCTCCCAGCTTCAGGACCACTGCTAGGTACGCGTGCACAAGATTATCTGCTGCGCAATGTTCAACGCGATGTTTCCAATCTGATTTATTACGCGACGAAGAGCGGAAACGCGGAATTGCAAGACTCGGGTCGAGACATGTGGCTGCGACTCGTGTCGTACTGCTTACCCCCTCCTCTCCTCTCCCATCCCCTCCCCCACGCGTTGGGTCGTTCACCGTGAGCATATAAGGAGACACAGTTCATTCCTGCCGCAGTTGTCCCGCATGCACAAAGTAGGCGTGCAGGTGGACATGCATACGCATGCAAAGACGCAGCAGTATGTAGGGGCAGGGACCGAGACTACGTGCAGGAGAAAAGGAGAACAGCGAGCAAAAAGCAAGAACCGCAGTGCCGGCCATGCACATCTCTGCGGTGCCACAGGTGCTGATCAGTAATCAGGAGCCTGGTGCATCTGTGTGTACTGCAAATCCTCACCGAACGGTAACTCGATCGGGGAGTCGGTTCAGGTCGAGACAAGTCGGGAAACGGGTTGAGAGACGAGGCAAAAAAGGGAAGAATGCAGCTGCAATTTGGACAAAACATGCCGCTGTTGAGATCTCGATGTGTCGGAGATGCGAGAAACACACTTACCGATCCAAGAGGTGCTGGGGCTAGTCGGCCAACGGTCTAGACCACTCACTTGCGGGCACAGCTTATCGACCACACGTCCACACCATCGACCAACAACCATCGAATTGTCGGGACCAGAAACAAAATGCCATACAAAGAGGTCGGGTTTCGTCACAGCAGGTGTGCGACTTGCACGCCTTGCCGCCGATGTCAGCCTTGCGTCATGATCTGCGAAATTGTCGATGAGTCTGTGTATGCGGCGGGAAGTGCGACAGCGGGCCGAGCAAAGGAAGAAGAAAAAAAGAAGGGGGGGGGTGTCAACAACGCCTGTTCACACAGGATTGCCTATTGTAGACATCTGATTACCTGGTACCAAGGAACCCACGGCAGGAGCCACCAGTTCTGCCTCCTTCCATGCATGCTGTAGATATTCGATACTTGCCCTGTACGGTAGGTGAAGCTCGCCGGGTGGGGCCCGCGTGCCTGCGAGCCTCACCTGCCGTTCTGTCCATCACTTCTGGCATGTCGAAGGTACCTACAGTACACACTACTAGGCAAGTACTCAGTATGGTGCATGTGGCTAACTATATTTGTACAAGTTCACACTTATACAAGCCGTTTAGAACAGACGTCAGCCAGTCTACTAGTAGCCTAGCGCGGTGCCAGCTGCAACGCCTTGTATGCAAATGAACTGCTTCTGCCTGTGTCGCTCGCCTCCTGCCGAGCGATGGGTCTGCTTAATCGCTGCATCGACAGACAGAGTGTGAACAAAAAAAGGAATTGTGCGGAGCTGGGGAAGCGGCCACGGCTACCTCGCCCCTTTCTCACCACATTAGTTACCTGATAGGTAGTCGGCCAGCTTACTACTTCATGGAGGTCAGCATCTAGCCACCACACAGTACTGCACGGATGGAGCACACACAACACAGCAAGCCCGTGCCGAACCGATGCCTCCCCCAAATTCGATGCGCAATGGCGATGTTGCAGCATGGAAATGTGGACCGTCGGTTCTGGTGTTCCCAGGGCATGCCACGGGCAACCAATCATGGCTGTTGCCGGAGACGGGGCTGGGGTCCGGTGCCACCGTCAGGCCGGGCCTTGCAGAGCTTTTCCTCGAGTGGCCTGGTTGACTAGTCCGCTGGGGAGGCAGGGAGGCAGGGCGGTACGGAGGTACCTGACAGGTCCTGGCCGCTGGGCGCCGACAAGGTTTCGCTGATCCCGGGCAAGCAGGGTCCAAATGCTACGGTGTCTGGTGTGTCTCTCAGATGGTCGCGGCATACTTCAGATTCCCACCTGGTGTCTACGCTCTGATAACGGCCAGATCGACTAGCACTCCCCAGATCTCAGACGACTGCATCGAGGCATAGAGTTCGAGGCTGTATCTATCGCATCATCATATCGCCGCCGTTATTTGCAAGCCGACTCCTCCACAATTTAGCATCTGTCAACCCAACATGCCTTCACAAGAAGCCGGCGCGGATCCCGCCCCTGGTACATCCTCAGGCGTGGCAGACCGTCAAGCTCAGGACGCACAGGGAGCTGGAGCGACAAGTCCACCCAGGACAGAGCAGGAACTGGCCCAGGTACGCACCCGCAAGTCAAAGTCATCCCCGAGCAAAAGCAGCACAGTCAACGCTCGCACTCGGCTATTTTCCACAACCACGTGTTCCCATCTCCCCTAAGCTGGACGCCGTGGACGATTCAGACCCCCGTTCGTGCGGCCCCTTCCGATTTCCCCCAAGACCCTGAGGTCTCCTGTATCCTGCAACCATGCCGGGCCTGCAGCAGCTTGAGTACTGTGGTAGCTCCTCGCAACGGCTCGCAGAAGCCGAGCCTGAACTGCTCTCTCTCCCGTCGCCTGGTCGCCCTGCCTTCCATCACACACCGTGTCCCCGCACATATTATGTGCTGTGCCATGTGCAACTCTCAGCCCCTTGCTAACAAGCAGTCTAGGCCTTCAGGGATCTCGCCCGGTAAGACAGATCTTTCCCTAAGTTCGGTCCGGATTCTGCATGATCAACGCGCCGTCAGTCACCTGCGCTCCCAGGCGCGAGGTCGGAATTGTCCCGACTTGTTGGGCGCACTAAGCAGCTGCTTCATTCTTTATCGATCTGGAGAATCTAGAACTTCCCTCCGCCTGCCATGGATGCCTCGAGTGGCAGGCGTATCGTCCAATCCAAAACACAGCCAGTGCTGACCAGGACCCGGAGGTTACCATCTCACCATAACCACTTGCTCTTTGACCTCGCCACACCAGGCTCAAATGGGCCGTCAGACAAGGCCTCGTCGCAAGCGCATACGGTGCGAAGTCTAGACCCTTCTATTGTCAGTTGTGATGATACCTTGGCGTCAAGCTCGGGTGGGATTCTCCGGGTTTCCCATCCTTTGGCACAATTCCATCTCTGAGTTGATGGCTTTTGCCAGCGCATTAGCATCCATCTCCTGAGATGTGCATAGATGTTCGACGCTGTGTCCATGCCTCCCCGCTCTGTCCTTGCTGTCTTGAAGAGTCTCGACCGCGGGGCTTTTGGGTCACTGCCGCCGCCGCCGCAGCAGCAATGCTCAGTCTGGAACATTGCAGGTTCCGCATGGTACCACCCCATTTGCAAGGCTGCGAAAGTCCAGTCCATCAAAACGCGGAACTTTTCCTCCTAAGATGCACGGGACCACCCGCGGATGCTCCGTTCCTCACCCCCTGGCTTTGGCTCCCTTGTTGAGTAGATCATCTCTACTTCCATAACGGCACAATGGCGTTACACGACATCTTATAATCTGATCTGGTCTTTGGCTAACAGATAAAATCGGCTCCGCAGCGGCGAAAATGCTGCAACAGCGCTCGAGAACAACCTAACAACCCTGGAGAGCAAGATTGATGAGCTCCTTGCATCCTTTGAGCGTTCGGCCGCTGCATTGCCTCCAGCCGGAAACGCGAATGGTACCGATGGTGGCACAAGTGGAGCAGATGAGGGTGGCGGTAGCCAGAACGCGGCGAACAAGTGAGGGTGTGCGTACCAGGCTGGCCGGGGTGGCGATAGGGTATTGCTGGTTGGCTACCGACCGAGTACACAGCGCGACAATCTCGGAAGAGAATCAACAAAAAAGTCCAGTCACAGTAATCCTCAGGATGCGAAATCATGCATCCCCCGTCTTCTCGGAGTTCAAGTCCCCCGTGAACTCATATCCTTCCAATTTGCAGTACCGTGACGTCAACACGTAGTACCTACGTGTATATATCCATTGGTCTCCGATCAGTCCGATGAGATTCTGTCTCAAGGAACTCCTCACAGATTTCCACGTATGAAGTCGGTATGAAGTCGGTATGAGGTCAGACAGGGTCGATCCGACATAGTTTCGGAGAGGTGGGTTGCTCACGCAGGCAGTACCTGCTGTCCCCTCAAAGGAATGAGGTCAGGCTATGTCATAATACCTGTAAGATCAACGCAAATCTTCGAGATCCATCGGGAAGATGAAAGGGGCAAAAAAAAAAAAAAAAACCTACACGGCCGGAGAGTTGCCGGTCTTGGAAACGAATCTGGCAACCACTTCATGCACCAGCTTGTCTGGGTCAGGGACTGCCTGACATGCGGCGTCCGCAGAGGAGCAGCAGCAGCATGAGGAGCCTCTACAGCTCCATTACAAGTAAGGGAACAGACAGCAGCATTCTGTGGGCGAACCAGAGAGAAAATCTAGGGCCCGAAGGCCTAAAAAGCGTACCTCCACCTTGACCCGATCTTGCTCTCCTGATGCGGAGACGAAATTCACGACTGGCAAGTCTCATCTGATGCCGTAGCGATTGCCAATGGAAAGAAAGCTCTCGAGACTCTGTTCACAGAGCGCGAAACACGGGAACGGGGGAATACGTTTTTTGCGTGTGCGTCCCAACGCATGTCGAAAGAACTCGGTTCGCGTGGGGGTTACGATTGACCGGTCAAGACCCGCGAGGCAGCATGATCTCACGACCTGGTCCCTTTTTTTGTCAAGACTCAAGGGGACGGGGCCAAGTGTGAGGACTGAATGAGCGCTGTTCGTGATCAATCGATTCATTAGAAAACCCGCCCTGTATCCTCGACGATGGCTGGCAGCCCGCCATCCCATATCGCCTTTCTCGAACCCATCCAAGCATGTAAATACAGCAAGAAAGCCGGCACTCGCAGCGCGTGGCTCGGTCATTATACAAAGGGAACAGCCTACTCCCCAAAAGAACGAACGCTGGCCATCCCGATTCCTATACAACCCTCTTTCATGCGGTGTTTGCGCGTCCTGTAGTTGTTCATGTCTTGCCTTCGTACACGTAACTCCTCATCAATCAAAAGTACACTGGCCCGGGAGGGGGTAGCCTCGCCCCGTCCATTGTTTTTGAATTTCGTTTGACAAATAAGCACAGCGGTCTCGTCAGATATCACCCTCGACGACCTGTGCATTCCAATCCTTTCTGATCTCCAGCTCCGTCAGCTCATCAGTCTTCTCAAT
Source organism: Diaporthe citrichinensis (assembly GCA_014872995.1). NCBI lineage: Eukaryota > Fungi > Ascomycota > Sordariomycetes > Diaporthales > Diaporthaceae > Diaporthe > Diaporthe citrichinensis. The sequence continues at coordinate 853,822 of JADAZR010000003.1, forward strand.
GACGAGGCCCTTCTCGTTGGCCAGATGCAGCAGACAGATGAAGCAGAAGCTGGTCGAGATGTCATCCATTACTGGCTTGGAGTAGACCTTCTGCAGGCCGTTCATGACATCCGTGAACTTGAGCGTTGGGTTCTCCGCCGAAGGTGGTGGAGGCTCCGTGCTGCCCTCCTCTGTTGCAGACGGCGGCGGGACCTAAACGATATGTTAATGAGTGTGCTGAAGTCAGGTTTGAAAATACCACGATGGACTTACCGAGTCGAGCTTCTCCATGTCCATTCCCTTCCAGAGCTCCTCCTTTAGCCTCCTGACATCCACCTTCTTTGCCACCCGTGCGTAGTTGACGTACTCAGGTCGCACCCGCCTGTTCTGGGTCACCAACATGGTACCAAACGCCAGGTCTGCAGGGTTAGTAACCGTGAGACCATTGAAAGCGCCCGTAGCACCGATGGTCTCCATGGCCCTCTCCGGCGAGAATTGCTCACGCGCGTCGGCGAACTCATCAATGTCGTCGTCATCATCGAGACCTCCAGCGAAAGGCAGGCCGTCATCTTGGAAGAAATTCGCGTCGTAGTCGCCCTGTGGAATCCCCATATCCTGATCGCCGTCCTCGATGCTCTGCATTGGCGCCTTCTGCCGCGCCCAGAATGCCTCATCCATCTCGCCTTCGGGCACATTCGGGTTGGCTTCCGCGTTGCCGAAGACGCCATGCCGCTTGCCAAAGTTCCGCCGGCGACTCATGCGGGCTTTTGGCTTCAGGAAAAGGCTAAGTAGTTGTTTCGAGTTGAAATGTTTGTCATCAGGAAGGAGATTCCTCGTCTTGGACTTCCAATCCTTCTTGGGTAATGAAATCGCGGCATTGGAAGACGCTTGAGTGTAGAGCACGTCGGCAAGAGGAGCATCGAGCGGAGACATGAAGTCAATCTCGAAGGGCTCCTTCTCCTTGCGTTGCTTGGTTTGTACCGGCTTGTTGACATCCTTGATCTTTCTTATCCGCCAGTGCTCGGCACTCGTCCAGTTCTTCTGCAGTGCTTGGTCGAAGTATGCCAGGATGTCTTCGTGCATCTTGTCTGGTTTTTGCGCATGCATCAAAGAGACGTTGAAGTCGTCATTCCCGTCGTTGTCCATCATGTCAACTCCGTCACCCTCTTCGCCACCGTCGTCGCCAAGTCCGGCATCAAAGACACGCATTTGCGGCTCCAAAGCGGCTTCTTTCGCCCAGGCCTCACCTCCTTCGCCAAAAGCGACATCCCCTCCCATGGAGAAATTTCCGAGGCCTTCATCATCGTCGAACCCGAGAGCGTTGTCATCGATGTCCATGCCGGTCTTATTGCCGTATCCAGCCTCGTCCGCGCCTCCCTCCTGCTCTTGTCGCCAGTCATCAGGAGCTCGCAGGAAGGGAATATCAAGTGACCCAGATGGATCTCCGATGTCGAAAGTTTTGAGCGAAGGGCAGACATCCAGCTCATCCAATCGCGCCATATCAGGGAAGAACCGTGCCGCAAGGGGGCCCAGATCAATCTCGATATCTTCGTCTTCTTCCTGTTCTTCGACTGTCTTCATGGTGACATCCTCTAACTGCTCTTCCTCTTCCTCATCTTCGACATCGTCGTCGTCACCATCTCCTTCGCCCTCGCCCTGTCTCTTTCGCTTCTTTTTGGTCTCAGAAGTGTCCACCGAGTCATCACTACTGTCGAAGACGATTCGTCCCTTGGAGTCAATCATCAGATGATTAAGTAGAAGACCCTTTGCTCCACCCTCGTCGAAATCTGCCGAGGCCTTCTTGAACAAGGGATCTACTGCAAACTCCAATTCGAACTTCTTGAGCTGCAATGAAGCAAATGAAGGCGCCAATGTTGCCTCTGACGATCGCTGAGCCTGTTCGGGCGTTAGTCATACATATAATGGAAGCTGGCTGTAAGTTGAATGGGCTGATGAACTCACCTTGCGCTTCGTCTTCTTCCGAACATTTCCATCCTCATCCAATTCCTCCTCGTCGGTCTCCTCACCCTCTTCCCCGTCGCCCTTCTTCTTCTTGCTGTCTCTGCTATCGGCCAGGCCACTGAGAAGCTTGCCGGTCTCTGAAGCAACACTGTCGACTCTGCTCGTGTAGATTTTGACGCAGCCATCTAACGTGCAACTGGCCTTTTGGAAGTTGACGCCATCACCCTCCTTGAGCAGTGACATGTCGTGGAAATAGTCAATCAGGGCAAAGTTCCACGAGTTGGCAGCGTTGATCTTGTTGTCGGTAGCCATCTTCATCCACTCCTCAAAGTTGGCCAAGATGGGAAGACGCTTCATAGGCGTCACCGCCGTGCCCGAGACCACAACATCATCATCGTCGGCACCGGCACCTGCACCGGCACCGGTACCTGGAACATCCCGTTGCCTGGGTCGAGGGGTCTTCTGTCGTTGAGGGGGCGATGCGGGCGTCTCGTTCTCGAGGTCATTCAGGTTGACACTTGCCTTGCGCAGGGGGGTTGTGGCAGCGGCCTTTAATTTGTTGACATGGGCCTCCTGAAGGGCCTGGCGCGAGTGCAATCGGCGCGCCTTCTCCTCGGCATCATCGTTGAGGGGAATCCTGTATCATAGGGTTTTTGTGGTGAGCCTGAGGCCCGGCCGGTGGTTTGTTTACCGCGATTAGACTTACTTGACGGGGGATTTGAAAGGGGAGTTTTGCATGGAACCAGAGGTGACTCTGCTCCCAGAGCGGCTCGTTGCGCTGCTTGCGCGGGGGTTCTGAGCAACTCGAGCCATGGTCGCGGATAGTCGTGGGTGTAGCGACTGATGTGGTCGACGCGATGAGATCGATCGATGTCAACCGGGCCGGTCGGTCGGTCGCAGTCTGAATTCAAACACCACCAGCGGCAGGCGGAGCTGCAGCGATTTGTTGTCGGAGAAACGCGTCTGGCCCGCGGAAGCGAGGCTTACCTAAGGGAAGGCGGGGCAGGCCAGGTCTCCCAACTTCCAAGTGCCTTAGCATCTGGTCCGTGCACGCAGATTAGTAACCCAGCTCGTGGGTGTGGTGATTTGGAGAGACTGTGACAGGCCACACACAGACCCCATTCGGCTGCAGCTTCCCCTCAGCCTGAGCTGGAGCGAGCCCGCCTGACCCGCCAGATCCGCCACGGCTTGCCTTGGACGGTGCAATTCGAAACAGGACGGCGGTTGGAGCCCTCACAGCTCTCAGTCCCTCGGTCCCTCACCAGGTACCTAGGGTACCTCCTCAATTCCAGACCTGAGTCTGGAGCCTGGATCCACCGGCTGGGTGGCTCGATGCCACCACATGCGCAGCCGTGCATGGTCATGGTCATGGTCATGGATGCTGCTCTCTCTGTATGTCTGTCAAGCCGTACCGCAGTGCTGGGCTCCAAGGTTGGATGGATGGAAGGTCATCCCGTCCCAAAACGTCACCCTCCCGTAGTGGCCACGAATGCCTGCTCGGATCGATATTTTAGTCTCACGCAGTGCTGCTACTAGCGAGTCCCACGTTTCCCCATGTTGATGCCAATTCTGATGCTGGTGCTGTGAGAGGTTTGGGCTGCAAGAGAGCAAGCAAGAGCCCACCGCCCCCCTGCGAGATAAGAGAGCTCTCAGAGACTCCGAGACGAGACGGCAAACTTTGGAGAAAAGCATGGCATTTCCTCCTGGCGTCGGCAGCCGTTGACTGATTGTGCTGAGGTTGTTTATTAGATATAGCTCTCACTCACTGCCCGTCTGTCCCTCCGTCCCGTCCCGTCCTAACCTTTTATTACTATTACTACTGTGTGCTGCGCAACCTGCATTTCGTCCCCGGTCGGCCTCCTCCACCTAACAACCCCATCCACCTGCATACGTCAGTCACGGCTTCTGCATTCGGCCGCCCTGGGAAACTAGGTGCATTTCGAGAACCTGGTTTGGGCCTGTCGCGCCAGCACCGTCACCACCACTTAAACCCAATCATTATTCTGCCCTAGACATCATAACGACTCACGACTGACTGACTGGTTGGCCTCCGTCCTTTGCACCGTTGCATTTATCGCCCCTAGCATTCATTCATTAGAACGCTTCATTCGCTTCATTCCTAGAGTAGCCGTCACTCGACCCAGGCCCCTCAGCTTTTTGCCTGCAACCTCTGGATGACACAGACGTCCGAAAAAGCCATCACTCTCCAACATCGCCAGAGCTCACGTGCCCACCTGTGGATGCTCCCGGCGGCCTGATCTCGGCTTTTACAGCCAGACCCAACATGTGCTCGCCTTGCCAGACGTTAACAGCATGGCTAAACCCAAGAATGGACGGCCACGGTGGTACAATCCGAGGCCATTATGCGCGACCGTCTTCCTCATGACCTTGCTGGCCACATACTCCCTGTTCCTCAAAGACTGGTCCTCCGATTCGACCGCGCCGGCGAGTCTGTTTGCAAGGGATGATACCCAAGAGGTTTGCGACGATGTTCACCAGGCCCAAGATCAGTGCGCCTTCGTTCTCGCAAATTGTCTCGACGATGAACCCGGCTTGTTCTCCTATCTCACCTTCTACTTCTGTACCCTTGCCAAAGTGAAGCCTATAGCTTTTGCTCTGTTGGCCCTTTGGCTCGGCCTACTCTTCTCCACCATCGGCATCGCCGCGAGCGACTTCTTCAGCATCAACCTCAGCACCATCGCCAGTGTCCTTGGCCTGCCGGAGAGTCTGGCTGGTGTCACCTTTTTGGCCTTTGGGAATGGTTCGCCCGACGTCTTCAGCACCTTTGCTGCCATGAACTCTAACAGCGGTAGCATGGCCATCGGCGAGCTGATAGGTGCAGCTGGCTTTATCACTGCCGTTGTTGCTGGCTCCATGGCCCTCGTCCGCGAGTTCAAGGTCAGCAGGAAGACCTTCGTGCGCGACATTGTCTTCTTCATCCTTTCCGTGAGCTTCACCATGGTGTTCCTCACCGATGGTAAGATGCATCTTTGGGAGTGTGCCTTCATGATCGCATTCTACGGCTTCTACGTCTGTTTTGTGTTTGGGTGGCATCTGTTTTCCTCAAGAAGGCAGAAGTGGCGCACGAAGCAGGCGACTGCCCACAATCATTACTCGGGTGCTTCTGTTCATGCTGGGGACGAGATCGAGCCTTATCATGATGATCCTGGTGATGACGATGATGATGAAAGGGTGGGATCACGCAGGGCGTCCAGCCACCTGCCGGACATCAGCGCTTTGGAGAACGGCCCCCGGATAAATGCCGACGGGTCATCGCAGGACGACGACGACGACGAGCAGAAGCGACATATTGCATCCGAGATGACGAGCAGCATGCGTGTCAACCGTCCTCGCGGCAGAAGAAGCCACACTACAATCACTCCTATCCGGCCGAGCTTGGTGGGTGCACTCGAGTTCAGGTCCATATTATCCTCCTTGCAGAGGTCTCGGAATATGCGCATGGCCCCACTGACTAGAGGCTACTCGGACTACAACTCTGCAGGCCTCTTGGCTCGGAGGAGTTCAGATCTGTTACAATTTGAAGCACACAACGACGACGCAGCAACAACGACACAACCGTCCCTGACAAGGGACAGAGCGTTGTCATCTGGAGATGTGCCCCGTAACTTTCAGAATGAAGACATATTATCACCACCGCTGCTCAAGACTGACCCAGCGGCGGAAGAGACACCCCGCCAGTCTGGAGCTGCGGCGCAGGGGCATGGGACGAAGAGCCCTTCGATGACAACTACACATACGCGCGACGGCAGCCTGCTCATGCCAGTGGACCAACGCACGGCTGGGGACAGCGCAAGGGAAAGAACTCCTAGCCCTGCTGTTACAATTACGAGAGATGGCCGTCTTGCTCCACCCGATATTCACCAGCGGGTGCCCGCACAGTCTCCAGAGCTGGTCCCAGAACAGTCGGAGCCCACAAGGACCAAGGCTTCCACCCCGGCGCTATCTTTAAAGATACCGAGCCCAAACTTAGGCCCAAGCCAAGCATCTTCGCCATCTTTGTCGCCTTTCCCTGGCTACCACGACTCGCCCATGCAAGACGGCCGACGGTCTCCCCATCGTGGGCGGTCTCATTCGTTGTTGCTACCACATTCGGCCCTGGAAGACGACCATATCCCGGGCCTTGACCTTCCAGAATCACCAAGGCCCGTAAGGTGGTGGCCTTATGGCATTTTGCCGCCGCCGCATGTTCTGTGGCGAACCATGTTGCCAACCTTGCAGGGTTGGCGAGAGAAAAGCATTTGGGACAAGCTGTTCAGCGTCTTCTCGACACCAACGGTCTTCTTCCTAGTCGCTACGCTGCCAGTTGTCGAGACTGAGGACCACTGTGACGATTTACCAGCAGAGGATGGTCTGCAGTCGTCACAGATTCCCAGTGGCTTGGGTCTCAACCCTCCTGCTATCGCAGTAGAAAATCAAACCGCGATACGACCGGAGACCGAGTGGCAGGAATACCGCAGACGCGCACGGTCCACAAGGTCTCGGTCGTCAAGTGCTTCACGATACGCCCTGAGTGTTGGTATTACTCCTGAACTGGAAAATCATCAAGAGTTTCCAGACCTTCGGCCTCCGCCAAGTCCGCAGACTGGGCAGCCACTGTCGGTATCAGGACTGGGTTCGGAGCCCACGACATTGGATGACGAGTCTGGCGGTTGGAACAGATGGCTACTCGCCCTTCAGCTCTTCACAGGCCCCTTGTTCACAGTGTTCATAATCTGGGCCAAGTACATGGATTCACCTGTGAAGACACTGGTCAAAATGATCCTGTACTCACTTCTGATTTCTCTCATACTTCTCGCCATACTGCTACTCTCTACCAGCCCGGACACCAAGCCACGATATCACTTCCTTTTCTGCTTCCTGGGTTTCATAATTGCAATAGCGTGGATCTCGACGATTGCCGAAGAGGTTGTCGGAGTCCTCAAAGCGGTTGGCGTCATTCTCGGTATGTCCGAGGCAATCCTCGGCTTGACGGTGTTCGCCGTGGGTAACTCGGTCGGTGACCTGGTTGCCGATATCACGGTCGCACGTCTGGGTTATCCTGTCATGGCTCTGTACGTCGCTTTCCCGACCTTGGCTGCACCTCGTTCGGCCAAGTTCTTTGCTAACAGATCCCAGGTCTGCCTGCTTCGGCGGCCCCATGCTGAACATCCTCCTTGGCATCGGACTCGGAGGAACGTACATGAGCATCAAGGGCGCCAAGCACCATCACAAGAAGCACCCGGATGAGCCCCTTCACTACAAGGCCTACCACATCGAGGTCACGGGCACCTTGTTCATATCCGCCATCACGGTGCTGCTGACGCTTGTCATGCTCCTCATCCTGGTCCCGACCAACAAGTGGATGATGACCAGGAAGATCGGAATCACGTTGATAACGCTGTGGACTGTGAGCACCATTGTCAACGTCATTGTTGAAGTTACGGGAGTCTGGTCAGCCGTGGCTTGACGGGTGTAAAGCAAGCGCGAATAGAAATAGTTTCAATTACTGTATTCATTCCGTTTTTTCTGCACATCGAGGGGTTGGATGAGGGGTTGGATGAGGGGTTGGGTTATATATAGATCGTACCTACCTTCTTGTGTATCCAAACAAGCGCATATACATTCATAGCACAATACAAGCCTCTTTCACTTCGGATGGTGATGGTTGCGCGGTGAGCATGGACTGGCACAGGTTGAAGTGGTTTATTTAGTACACAGTTTCAAAGCGTATATGAATATTGCATGACCCCCACTATTTACTTGCAACAAACGAATAGCCAGTGAAGATCCAGAAAGTTGGTACCTTAATTTGAGTAACAACTTATATATAGGTGTGTAAGTCTCTATATATACTTACACAAACACACACATATATATATAAACTTACACACAGAGGCTTCCACATACATAGGCATTTGCATAAAGAGACATATCTCATCCCCACTATGTTGCAAATAATAAGATACTCACCCTTCTTCTCAACAATTTGGTTTAAAGCACAAGCCTTAGTGTCTTCAATTGACTGCCCTGATAAGACCCGCTGCTATACACATACTTAAGCCACTTGTCAACGTCCACTATCCTTCCCATAATCTGTATTTCTTGTTAGTGACTGTGACTATGAAGCGCATTTCAAACAAGTGTCACCAAGGAAGCACACCAGTCGGCCCTATTTTCTGATGCAGCAGTCAAGGCCTTGGCCACATTAGTTGAGAAAAGCATATATGCATTTATGTCCAGTCTGGAAAGATGAAAGTCCAACTATATACAAGAAGGAAAAGCTTGGCCAGATGCAGCAGAGACATCAAGTCTATCACCTCCCTTTAGAAGAAGCCCTCTTGTCCACGTGTATATCTATGTTTCTCCCTGCCCACCCGATCCCTTTCTATGAAGCTGAGTCTATCATCTTCTTGGCCTCGTCGGTGACCGGCGCTCGGCCTCGGTCTTGCCTCTAAGCCTCTCTCTCTAAGCCGCGAAGGTGGAGTTGAGCGTGCCGAACTTGATGTTGCTGTAAACAACGCTGGCGTCTGGGTGAGCTGCCTCGACGGTCTCTGGCAGGCCGGCGGCTGGGTCGCACGTTCCCCGGGCAACGCCAGGGCCAGTTTTGTCTGCAGGATAAGAGCTATCAAGCCAGTTCATGCTGACGGCATGATCATCCCACTTCATTTTCGACATTAGCATTTGCAAAGAATTTAATAATGAATTGAAATTTGGGGATAATGATTGTGGAATATGTCCCTAGCTGTGACCAGAAAATGGGGTTGAGGGGATGTGGTGGGGAGGCAGGAGATGGGTATAAAGTGGAGGCATGCCATGACAGAGCCATGATGACGATGTTCTGGGTGTGACTTACGATAGACAGAACCAGGACCATGCTCTTCAGGGCCTCGCCCATCTTGGCAAGGCCTCCCTTGGTCTTGAAGTAGTTGTTGTCGCCAAAGGCGGTCTTCTGCTGCTCGCAGAAGCCGTCGGTGATGGAGTTGGTGGCGTCGACGCCGGCGATGCTGGACAGCGAGTTGGGGATGGTCTTGCCGTCCTGGACGTAGAAGCGCTTGATGTCGGAAAGGGCGCCCGCGTCGGTTCCGTCCTCAGTGATGAACTGAGTCACGACGGTGATGGGCTTGGAGGTGTCGACAGTCAGGCCCGTGCCGTAGAAGGTCTCGTCGCCCATACGGAATGAGTTGAAGTCACAACCGTCCTTGTCACACACTCCGGCATACCGGTTGTCGCCCGCGCCGCAGTCAACTTCGCTCTCGCACCGCGTCTGCCCGTCAACGGAGCAGGGGTGAGGAGTGTATGCGGTTGAGACGAGGTTGGCCTCCCAGATGTCCATTTCTGGTGTGTGTTAGTAACCTATATCAACATCACAACAGCCGAATAATGGCAAAAGGAGACTACTAACCGGGGCAGCACGACCCGTATTGACCTGTGCCAGAATTCTCGTCTGTTCCATTCCATCCCTGGCTGTTGGCCTCGCCGTTGATGAACTTGACGTCCTGGGGGCACTGGGCATCGCAGTATCCGGTTCCGTACTTGGCGCCGGCCTTGTTGGTTGCGTACTTAGACAGACCACCGTCGGCGTCCATCTGCGCGAAGTAAACCGCGCCGTTAAGCCCGCAGGGCAGGTTGGACACGTCGACGTCGAAGGTGAACTCCTTGTTCAGCAGGTTGAACATCTTGTACTCGGTGTCGGACTCGAGAAGGTACAGACGAGATCCCACGTTCTTTCCATTGTCGTTGGTCTTGACGAACGACAGCTTCAGGGCGCCGGACTCCGGGGTGGTAATCCCGTAGGTGGCCTCGTAGTCTGCGCCGTCGATGGCACAGTTCGTGGCGCAAGTCTTCCCGTCAGGGCACAGGGTTGCGTCCCATTTGTTCCCCGTGTAGCAGTTTGTGTAGCCAGTGGTGGTGTGAGCCCATCGCCAGTTGGCGTCAAGCACAGCCTTGGTCGACTCCGTGGTGCAGCCAGACTCAGAACAGGTGGACATGGGCAGAGCCGGGTGAACCTCAGGAGTGTTGGTGCCGACTGTTGATCGTTAGAACGTGTCTCATGGGCTCAAGACAAGAGAGAGTGGAAGAGCAAATAGCTTACCCTGCTGGCCAAGGACGGCCGAGGCAAAGGAGAGAGCCGCAGCTGATCGATACATCGTGATGTAACGACGGTAGAACCGAAACCGATGTAGATGAAGAAACCAAGCAAGCAAAAGAAGTCTCACAGAGAAGTGAACAGGAGAGGAGGCTAGGGAGATGGCCGTTGAGCATGCCAACAAACAACACTTTTAGGTTCGACGCCGTGCTGTCGTTCTTATATACCTGTGAACACTTGATGACTATATCCCCGTCGACCCCTTTTCCTCGACCCTGAACCGGCTCATGGCCCTTCTGCTCCGAAGGTTAAACTGCCCACCCAGCTCTGCCAGCTGTCGATCCCCACAGGCGACGGAAGCTACCCCCTCGAGAAGGTCGTCGAGGATGTGGAGAAAGCGCAGCCACAGCCGCTGCCCGGCGGGAGATCCATGGCATCCCGTGGCCCGTGACTCGCCCACGATGACGCCCAAGACGCGATGATAGCGGCGCTCCCACGCTGCGGGATGGTCGGCGCCAGGTGGACGGCTGGGGGTGACATCCCATCACGGCCAGGCTGGCGCAGATTGCAGTGGTACGCGATGCATATGGCAGTGGAATGAGACTCTGGCTGGGCTGGCCTGCATGGAGGATCTGGGACCGTTGCGATTGGAGGGAGGTTCGCTCGAGGGCGCATGCATTGCCGATCGTATGAGTAGGGGCCGGGACACCAAGGCGAGATAAATTAAGCGGCTCGGAGGCATAGTGACCGAGAAGTCATCTGCCATATAAACAACGCCCGAATAGGTCGAGGCCCCAGTACCGCGCTGTGTCCACTTGAAACGTAAGTAGCAATCCGCCAAGGCCAGGCTAAAGAGGAAACAACGGCATGCCGTTGGTCTCGTGCATGGGATGGGCTTGTCGTCCCGCAAATAACACAGCCGATAAAATCTGGGGTCTGCCGGCGCCATGCAACACGCCACAATGTGTCTGAGACAAGCCTTGTCCTGATGAGCTTGTGGCCATCAAGACCTGTGCCGAGATGTCTGCCCAGCAGTCATATCTATCTATTACCAAATTTTACAACGAGATCAACTTCTGGGCCTCGTGGTGATCTGCTGCTAAGCACTTTGCCCAGCGGCGTGGCATAGATGAAGAGTGTTCAAGACCGTTTGAGGCTCAAGATCTGAAGATTCCCAGTGGAACATCGAAGGGTTGTGTCTGCCAAGTACGCAGCATGTCATCACAATATATTAGACAGAGATGGTTGCACTCCTGACGCCCGAAGATAAGCCGGGGTTTGCTGCCTCGCTTGCCAGCCGGCTGCCTACATTTATTGCACGCATGTTTGCATGTTGTCTGTAGCACGATGGACAGGCAGACAAACTCTTTAGTCTAATGAAGGGGAACGCAAATGGCGCAAGGGGCTCGGGATACCGGGCAAAGTGAGCCGGAGGCAATCATAAGCGAAGTTGAGGGAGAAACATGGTATCGCGGAGTGTGGTCAAGCGCCATGTCATGTCGTTGAACGAAAGCTTGGGGGAAAGGAAATTGGGAAATGATCCGCTCCGGGAAAATTATCTTCGCGTGGAGGGAAAAGTCCCCCAAAGGCCATTGCCCACACTTCGCGCACCGAGCGACACCCGCAGCAGAGAGGCCCAAAGCCTGACTCCACCCACCCCCTGAACCCTGAACCAGGAACACGTCGAGCCTCAAGGATCATCGATCCATTCCTGAGCAGCATTCACGCTCACGGGTCATCAGCCTCTTCTGAGATCGACATTCAGCCGTCTTGGAAGAAAACATAGTCTAGACTACAAGGTCTACATCGAGCCTGACCGAGGGATGCTCAAGGTTGCCGCGTCGTAAGCGCCCCTGTTCCCGATTGGTATCTCCGGCGGAACAAGCACCTCGCACCTCAGCCCACTCGCTCTCACTCGCCCTTGGCCCAACCCATCCATCCACCCCCTTCCGCCCAGCATGAGCCTCCGCTCCTCGTGGACGGTCCGCCACGCCGCCGGTGAGCCCCTGGCCGTCGTGCGCGTGCGCAACCTGCAGACCAGCGTCGTGGGCCCGCAGGACGCCTGGGGCCGCGGGAGGGCGCTGCAGCCGCTGCAGGTGACGGCCGAGCTGCACTTCTCGCGGCCCTTCGGCGCCGCCGCCGCCGCCGACAACGTCACCAGCGGCGACACGGTGCACTACGGCGAGCTGAGCAAGCTGATCCTGGCCTGCGTCGACCGCTCCAACCAGCACGCCGCCCTCGCCGACGCCAGCATCGACCTGCGCGTCCTGCTCGAGATGATCTGGATCGTCCTCACCGGCCGCAACGTCGACGGCGCCGACGCCGAGCCAGAGGCCGCCCCCCTGCTGGACCGCTCCCGCCTCAGGTTCATCTCCCTGACCGTCTGCCTGCCCAAGGCCTCGCTCCTGGGCGAGGGGGTCAGCCTGACCGCCTCCAACGTCTATGCCCCCTTCACCGTTGGACCTGCTGCTTTGTCCATGTACGGCCTCTGCCTCAAGCTTCACAGGCTCAGGGTGCCCGTCCTGATAGGGGTCAACGACAACGAGAGGAAGGCGAAGCAGTTTGTCGTCGTCGACGTGGAAATTGACAAGCTTGATTACTACCCGGACATCTATTGCGAGCTCGAGAAGATCGTCGTCCAGGTACCGTGCACCTCTATCTGTCTAATCTTGGACTTCCCGTCCTCTTCTGAGTGTCTAATATTCTAACCGTCTTCCCAGGTCCTGGAGAAGTCCTCTTTCGAGACGTTGGAGGCCCTCGGTGCGAATCTGACCAGCACTATCGTGAGAGACTTCAAGCCCAACCCCGACGAGCTCTTCACGGGCGAGGAGGGTTGGCAGGTCAAGGTCAGCATGGAGAAGCCCACCGCTGTTCCCTTTGCCGACTGCCCGGTCGTTGAAGTCCGAGCTTCAGCACCCGTCGCCAACGGCACCCGGTCACACCGCTAAGCTGTGGAAGCATGCCGGAACCTTGATGGGGCCAGCCCATGATCCTAGGCAGGCCAAAATTGCAGAACTTGACGGACGATTCATGTCATCCTCGCCTCGTTGCTCATGGGGTTGCCTTTCTGGCAGCGCGGGACGTCACCGTTTGTGACATGCCGCACAAAGTCCGGGTCGGGCTGAAAGAGCATGACGTGAAAGTGCTCCACGGAATGAACAGACTTAAGACTCGGCGGGTTCTTGAACCATATGCACTATTGCTTCAACGTCAGCTTCAACCTGTCTCCTGCCAGGGGCGTGCAGTGACTGACCTTGTCCTGTGACACGCCGGGCGAGAAGATCTGGTTCACGAACGCCTCGATCTCAGCCTCGGTTTCGCGGTCGTCTGGCAGGTCGAATTTCGTCCAAATTACCAGATGAACTATTCGTTTGTCGAGGCCATACGGCCAGTCATTCATCAAAATCTTGAAATCCTCCTGGCACTCGAATGGCTTGCTTCCCTGAGGCACAACCGGCTCGCTCCAGCCCAGCCTCTGCTTCAGCATGAAGTTCATGACGCTGCCATGGGCGCGCTTGAGGTCCCAGGTGTACTGGCGGTACCTTCGCAGTTCAGACGGCCACCGTTGGAAATCGGCAAGCCTTCCTGTGCGGATGATGTCTACCACCTGCGGCCATGTCTGCACGCGGTACTCGTCGTCGGGCGTGCCGATGATGCGAATGTCCTTGTCGCTGATGTCGCGCAGGAACTCTGGGCACTTTTCTTGGCGGTCTTCTGGCGGGGTGTTGACTTGCCAGTAAGGCAGCTCATCGGGGTGTGAGTAGCTGCCCATCGTGGGATGTGGACTGTGTCAGTAGAGGGCGACCTTGGACAAAGCGCCTCTGCAGATAGGACAGTAATGGGTAGGAGTCAATTCTCAAACTCGTAGGGACACTGCACGTGATGAATTGGCTCGACCGTCCCCTTATTGTTTATTCTGCACCAACGTACCCCAAGACAGTGAATGGGTCGGTTGACCAAGTGAAGTAAGTGTGCGTTCTAAGCCAGGAATGTAGATTGTCACACGAAAGAGTGACGGGCTGCTTGGGGGATCCTGCCGCGGAGCAACCTCATTTCCAAACAAAGCGGTCATGTCAAAAGGGGCACCGGTCCCCCCCTAAAACTGCCCGGACACAAAAGAAGCACTTCCCACCTTGGGGGCAATCCTGATTGTGCACTTGGGAAAAGTCGAGGAAAAGGGAAATCGAGGGAACACCGAGGGAGGGCCCACGTGGAGAATCGGTGTGGAAGGGACAGCAAGCGGCCAGAGATTACGGCATGGACAGCAAAGCGTTTTCATCATTGGCCTGCCGATCAATCCAAGGACCCCGACTGCCTGGGGAGACCCAGCCTGGATGGAGCAACCACCGGCTGGGCTGGCTAACCGTCAGCCAAAGCGTGAAGCTTCACGAACCGCACCGTATGGCGCGGCGCGCAGCTTGTGCTGGTGTTGAGAGGTCCTCGCACCAACCTGCCCTGGCGTGCAGTAGTTTTGTACCAAGGTACCGGGGTGGGTGGGAACACGGTAGTTTGTGGTGGAGGTGGTGGTCGGTACCACTCACCGTCAGCGGCCTAAGCATTTTAGTGAGTGGGCTTTGCGGGAAGTCTCGGCACTGGATGGAGTGAGTCTTGGCAGGTACAGTAGCCTTAGTGCATCTTATTCAGACTCATTTATTCCACTTCATCAATCTCATATATCTCATCTCAGTCCATCAATCCCATCTCATCTACCTCATCTATCTCATCTCATTCCAGCATATTAAGTCCCCACCCACCTCATCTCGCCTTATCTAGCCCTTCTCACTATACTATATCTCTTTGTGAGCTGTCGAGCTACATGGTTGATCCTTGACTTGGTTCCGTCTGCAAGATAAACAGGCTTTGCCGGACGGCCTGGTTCTGAATTTGCAATTAGCATCAGCAGTGGCTCTAGAAACACGTTTAGGAGTTGTAAAGTGTGTCGGGAAATCGCCCTGCTGGTCTTTGGGGTGAGCTTGGAAGACGAATGAGAGATACCGCATCATGACACGAATTGAGAATGCTGCTCCCGTTCAATGGCAAGTTTTACTTTGTAAAGCTGCTAGGCGATAGATAAAAAGCATGCGCCATATACAAGTGAACAGGATGTTGCAAATCGTTATGTGACAATATGGATTCCAGACAGTTGTGCATAAACCTTAAATGCTACAATCCCAAGACAGCTTTTAAATTCCGGATTGTTGATACAAGATGTTCTCAATAATTATTCTGTGCTCGAGCAGCACATAATAACGCCGCTACGCCTCTAAGTCGAGGCAGGATGGGTCAAATTCTCCCACAAGAGGAGCCTTTGCACGATATAGTTGAAGCACTCCCGATCGACCGTGGATGGGCAATGAGCGACTTGCAATACAGAACCTCTCATTCCAACAAAACACCCCTGAAGCAACAATTTGTATGATACTCTGCGGTTGATACCGTGCCGCATGAATTCGTGGAGATTAGGAACAGCGCCAATTACGACGGCTGACATACGTCTGCTGAGGTGTCCGACGCTTCACCAGAGTCACTGTAATCGTGGCTAGGCGGTAGTTGCCCACCCACGCTCTTCGCCAGGGTGTGCAAGACGGGATCCACATCCGGGTCCCACAAGGCCCTGAAAAGCTCCGCCTTCAGGGCTTTGGCCACGCTCTCGACCACAGCTTCTTTCGCGCTCAGTGGCATGCGGGATGTCGAGTACACACCGTGTGTTCCTGGCACGAGCAGGCGGAGAGCGGCGGAGCTGGCTCCAGAGGCGGCGAACGAACAGCGCAGGAAAGATGCGCAAGTGCCGCACAAAGGCCGGGAAACACCAATTATCGGCAGTCTCACATTCGGGTTCTCGGTCTTGAGGAGTAGTGTTAGCAACAGGACGCAGGTGTTTTTCTGGGATGGCAGGGGGACCTGCGATGGCGTACCCGACGATTCACCCAATCCTGACACAATATCGCCTCGCAATGCGTCCCGCCCCAATTGCGACGTCGTTGCTCTCTGTGGCTGTGCGTCTCTTTCGGCCACCACGAATCGTCCGCTCCTTCTTCCGAGGCGCGGACCAGGCAGTTCAGGTCCAAAATTGTGCGGTAACCAAATAAAGAGACATTTCTCAATTCATCAATAAGAGACGACCAGAGTTGGATTGTGCACGACCAGGCATCGCTCTCAGACACCCGTGCTGCGGCCTCGTCTTGGACGACGGAGATGTGAAGGGGCTTTCCTCCTTTGACTGATCTGAACTTACTCGTGGTTTCAGCCATCTGAGTGTGTGTCCGGACCCAATAGTCGATGGAATAGCAATCGTCGAAAAGTTCCATGTCAGTGGGCTCCCATCGGATGAAATCCCAGACGTCACGTACGGCTGCCGATTGGAAGTACTCGCCATTGCTGTACTGCGTTTCTACAAATTCGGCTTGTTCGTCAGCATTTATCATGTCCTCGGGGTAGTTGTATCGATGGCCATCGTCTGGAGCGCTGCCATGAAGGCATTCGTGTTCCCGGAGTGCATCACATGCCGACCTGGGCCAGTACGCCACTGTCCATGATGACCGCATCAGCGTGTGCCAAGCCAAACAGATATTGCTCAGTGCCTGGAATGCCCTCAGTCGTAGGGTGTCATAGTCTTGTGGCGCAATGTCTCCCCAGGGGGCGACATTGAGGAGGAATTCGACCCGCGCCATACAGAGCAGTAGGGCAGCCCGGGAGGATATAAACACCCCATGGAGGAACTCCATATATCCTCGCAGTCTTGAAACTGTATCAGAGTCGAATTCGACTTTACCAAACAAAAGAGCTTCAAGGTAACCTCGGGTTTCGTCATCTAGTTGCCGTGACCATTGCTCGACCTGGCGCCCAGTCTGGGACCAAAACTCCCTTGAAGTCCGAAGAGCCATGATGAATCCTTGCACACGTTTCATTGACACCTCAACGGGTATGCTGTTGTACGTGTCGCCCCATGGTGTCTGGATGTCTGCACGGCGGTGCTTCCCCTGACGCAGATCTTCAAGAATTCGCTCACCAAACTCGAGCAACGCCTCGTCGTCAAGCTTCCACTTCCGGTCCTGCCCAAAAAGCTCGAGCTTGAATACCAGAAACATCGGGTGCATCCAGATTGTCTCGCGTATTAACAATGTTAGTGCGAATCGGAGGTGTTTGGTCTCCGTCTCCAACCTGAGCCTTGATATGCCAGTGACGTCGAGAAATCTGAGACGAACTTTTGATGTGAGCGATCCGAGTTGTTCCTATCTCCTCTTCACACTCTCATTATTCAATGTCGATCGAATGACTGGAATTCGAAATAGTTCGAAACTCGAAGCGGGACAGTAGGTGGCTGTTTCGTTGTGTGCAAGGTCAAATCCGCCTGGAATCTTCTTCCACTCCGCTTTCTTTCTGTCAAACCGCTCCAGTACTTCAATGTGTTCTTTCAATGGGAGAAGAACCTTCTTATTCCCGTTGCACTGTTGTGTGGTTTGCCTGATTGCGATTTTCAGAGCGTTGCTAGGCTCATGCCTCGCAAGGCGATCCAAAAGGTCGGGCCTTTCATCTAGCTCCTTCATTTCCCGTCGAAGACTACCCATACTGTTAGTGGACCAAACAGACCGCTTTACATAGAAATGAAACTTCTTCACGTACCTCTGGACATTGGCTTCTACAGGGGAACAGGTGATCTCGTTCTCGCCCACGGTGCGTAGTCCCCGTTCGGCATTATCTTCATACAGCTGATTTTGAGTGATTGCTGTCAGAACGTTCCTTTGGACCTCAAGGCACAAGGCAAGAACCTCGCCGGGTCTGCGGCACATCCCCCTTGCGACAGTGCTCAGCATTGGCATCCTATTGGTCCTGCTACTGGGCCTGGTCTCGTCCCATCCATGCCTTGAGGGCCTTTGGTCGTCGCGTGTGTTCTGCAGAAGACTCAAAGTGTAGGAAGCACCAATGACTGTCCTCTCAGCGTCGAGCGCCACGTCTACGGGACCACGGGAGCACTTGGATTGGGGTTTCTTGTCTTGTGTAGAATGTTCATCATTCAATCGAAGGTCCGGCTCATAACCAGTTGGAAATCTTTCAGAGGAAACATGTGTGTTGCCGGAAGGGAGTGAGTTGTCATAGTAGGTGTCATCACCTCGGGAACCATCATTGCTGCTGTTGTTGGATGGCTCATAACGAGTGCCGATGTGCACACCATGATTCCGTTTGCGATTGTACATCATGATGTAATATTTGGCATCAAGAATTGCAAACCGGTTGGGCCAGGTGTTCCAGGGTCCAAGACCCTTCATGTCGAGGTCCCGACTGCGCATCTCAGCACTCTTCTGGTCCATCTCGCCGACCTTGTCTGTGTATGCAATTTTCTCGTGGGGTCTGAAGCTACATCATATGTCAGCGATGCTGGCTGCGACAGCGTGGGGTTTGTCCACGTACCTGCAATTCACCAAGCTAGCTGATCGAGCGGGATTGGCCAAGCTCGAAGGAGGCCAGCGCTCTGACTCCAAACAGAGCGATTGGTATGGGGCAAGGATAGGTAATTGCGGCTGTACATAGCAGGGCGATGAGTTGGCAGGAGAGCGTTGCTAGAGTATCCGGGGTGGGCAGCTTGACAGTAAGTGAGCTGGCAGTGATCTTTGATCCTAGTCTGCGAAGCTTGCAGGAAAACGGGCTTGAGGAGGGCCAACCGTTTGAAAGCTGAGAAGTGCAGCTGAAAGGGATGATGGCTGGGGTGTTCGTTGAAAGCACCGCATGCAATTGCTGTGGTCTGCAGTCAGGATCCTAACCTAACAAGGTATGGAAGACAGGCGACAGCAGAGCTCACTGTTGATAAAGTGCGCCTTTCCTCACTGTCAGAACAGAGCGATGCCTAGTTGGTGGAAATGGGACTACCAAAGCTGTTTGTGATGGTATGTTTTCAAGGTCAGATGTGTATCGCAGCGAACAGAGCTCTTCCAACTCTGCTGAGTGGCGCACTTACAGCCCACAGGGCGGCCGAAGCTCAACACCCTTCTGCGTTTGCTCCTTGTAGTTCTCACTTTACTTATCCCATCTCACCATTCTCACCTCATTCCACCACGTCGAATCTCATTCTATCTCACCCCATCTCACTTTATCAGACCTTAGCTTAGCTCACTCTTTTCACTACATCGGTTCTTAGCCGTGGATCTATGTGGCAGGCTCTCACTTGGGCTCGCACAGTAGCCTGCACTGCAGCGAATCGCCTCTACCAAGCTTCCTGAGTGGCGCATTGATTCACAGCCTCCAGGCGGCCGAAGCTTGACATTATGCGTTTAGTATGTATCTCATGTCAGAGGCGGTTTCCAACGTGGTACGGTAGCGCTGAGTGCAGAACCCCTCCAAACACCCCCCTTCTCCTAGTGAGGGTCAATCTCAGACATACGAGAACGGATGGGGCCCTGTCGGAGCCGGGGCCCAGTTCATGGAGACATTCTAGAAGCTATTGACCGTTGGCAAAGCAGCTCGGGTTGGCACCCTCGCCTGGCCGGGCCCAGGGACTAGAAGGGGCCCACCGCTGGTGCGTCCGGGAGTTGGACGTCGTTGTCGGCCGCCCCTGCGCAGTAGTCGTGGCCTAGCGAGCATGGCTCCCCACGTGGGGCGTTTTAGGGGCATGAGTTGATCACTGCCACGACCACATACATGCGTGCAGCAATGCAGGGTGGGTATCGACCACGGGCCGCCCGCGGCCGCCTCCGGGAGAACACGAGGGCCTGATATGCTTTGCTGGCTGCGTGCCAGAAGTCGCTGGAAACATGAGGGGCTCGAACAACAACAGGAACAACCCGAGCCGGGCATGCGAGCCGGATATTGGTGCTGTTGGATTCCACCGTCCGTCTGCAGCGCCCGTCAACAAGCAAGCCACATTTGCTGGGCGTCGATTGGATTCGGATCCGCCAGCTTGGTTGGAGCTTCCCGAGGGGTCCAGCAAACGAGGAGGGGCGCCTAACCCGACCGAGCAGCCGTCACAGCCCCATTTGCAGCGTCCCAAATTTAACGACACCGGACTACTTGCGGGCGTGGCTGTTACCGGGACAGCCAGGGACAGGCTGTCTATTGGCAATAGGTGCTCATTTCCAGGAAACCTGACGGCACCATGATCACTGTGACAACAGCTGCCTTGACTTTTTGTGATTATTACGAGGCCCCGTTGCATGCTGCCCGTCGACAGCTCGAGACGAATGAGTCGCCTAAATTTCCCCTGTCCCACCCAGCCCACCGGCCGGACGCCCTGTCGGGTATCGTGGCCCCCTCGACAGGTTCCAAGGTTGTTTTTAGCTCCCGCTGGACGACATGGGGGCCCCCAATCCGGCGACGGTTGAAGCTGCCAGGTGTTGATCAGCGAGGCGTTAGTGGCAGATGTACTCGCCTCCCTGGGTGCTGTACGCGAAGTCTTGATTGCGGATCGCAGTCGAAGCATCTCGGACGCTCGCAAGGCTCGGCCAACGTCGTCTTATGTCATTTAGGTTTTTTGGGATCTGCCCTGTCAAAAAACCCAAGTCCGATGATGGGTCACCTCCGCAGAGGATCGATAAGGTCGTGTCTGGCCGCAGGACAGATTTCTTGACCTGTCGCTGCGGACAATCCCTCGTCCCGTAAGATTCTCGCGCACCTCAAGCTACCCGACCTGATTGCTCACGGGCGGCCGTCGCCCCATCGGTGAGCCCGTCTTGGAGGGAGACAAAATGAGCGAAAATTGGCGGATAGCTTCTGGAAGTGTGTGGTCTGGTTGCAGCCAAGTGCCAATGTTGGGAAGATTTAATGACAGCCACGCTAAAAGCTTCGCCATTTTCGCCCCTCAACGATCTTCAATGTCACGTCGTGGGCTCGTGGGGGAAAGCCGATAAGAGTTGAATGGAACAGTGGCCTAGCCTGGGCTGCAAGGGAGAGATCTTCGCATCTTTAGGTAGGCTACTACTTGTAAATTCTTGAGATTGGACACACGAGAGGATGGGAAATCTCGCAGAACCAGGACCCAGGGTGGTTATTTTGGTCAATGATCGGCCTGTTGGATGGGATTTTTGACAGGCATCCCCTCCATAGAGCTCTGCCAAAGCTTGTTTACAAGAGCGAGAATAAGGAGTCTGGGTGGGAGGACGAGAACACCTTCCCCCCCTGCACCACCCTCCACTACCTTCCATTGGGGCGTCCCTCCACGAGGTACGGGGTGCACTAACATTATTTGACCGCTACCCGCCCACAACAGCACCAGGACCAGGACCAGGACAGCAACAGCGTGGCTTGCCCAGCTTGTCCATACCTGGGTACCTACTTGTACTATGTATAATTGAATCTGAGCAGAGCTGCCTCCTTTCTTTTCCCGCCCCCTGGACCAGAAGCAGCAGAGGACCCACTGGACATTCATCTTTAAAGTTGTCCTTGTCCACATCGTCCACGTCTGTCCGGTTGTTGTTGTCTTCTTCTTTTCCTCCTTGTCCCCGGCCTGCAAGTCCTTCTTAGAACAGCCAGTCGAGATACCCAGACTCCTCCGAGTGTAGACATGTAAGTCCAACCACCGCAATGCACCAAACCACACCTCACACCGCAAAGCCACTGCTCCCTTGCCCGTCTCTGTCTGTCTTGTCCTGCTGCTGCCCAGCACATGCTGCCCCACGGTACAGCTGGCATTGGCCTGTGTCCCAGCTTCGCAGAGCAGTTCCGCTGCTCAGGATTCCTGACTATCTGTCTTGTCCATGTGAAGGGCATATCGCGGGCATCCCCTCTGAGGTACCTTCCATCAGGCCACAGCGGCCAGTCCAAGCTCAGGACTGACCGTCTGTGAGCTCCATTCCCCGGGTGGCAGCATGGCGGCAACCTGGCGGCAACAGAAAGTATCAGCGGCAACGGCAGCAGTAGCAGGCGTTGTGAAAAGGGGGCAATCTCCAATTACGTCAACCCACGCTAATCATTTCTCTGCCTCAGAGACTTCGAGGGCGATCTTTGGAGCTTCCCCGCCATCAACTTTCGATATCAACACGACGCTCCCTCCCCAAAACAACAGCCTTGATCTCTCCACTTTTACCTGGTGATTTCGAGACACTCGTGTTCTTTCTACCTCACCAGAACCAATTTCCCCGCAGAAATCAATCAAGATGGCCTCAGCAATCAAGAGTGCTCTGCCCTCCCACCTTAAGCCTGGCAACGCCACTGGCAACGGTGACGAGCCTGAGTTTGCCGGCAAGCACCATGGCAAGACTCGATCACACATGGTTAGTACTTGCCACGCATCTGAAAAATGCCCCTCTCCCTCGTTTCAACCCGGCCCTGGCCAACTACACGTGGTGCATTGGGATGCAGGCTCGCGAGTGGGCTTGGGCCAAATCCCACCGCCCTTTCAGCCAATACCCCATCCTCGCCCTTCGCCCGGGCCGCTTCACCACATTGAGTCAAACCCATTGACTTTGCCAAAAATGAGGCAATTCCCAGGCTTCTCTGCATACAAAATCGCACAAATGACGGATTTGGCTAACACTCACAATACAGGCTTTCGAGAACACCTCCACCAACATTGCTGCGGCACAGATGCGCAATGCGCTGACCTCCCTCAGCGAGACCGTCAAGGACCCAGAGGAGAAGAAGGTGAGCAGGTGCAACGTCCCGCAAAGCAATGACAACTGTGGCTGACCCGTTTTACAGCTGTTCGAGACCGAGATGGACAACTTCTTCTCCCTGTTCCGACGATACCTCAATGACAAGGCCAAGGGCAACTCGGTCGACTGGGACCGCATTGCGCCCCCGGCCGAGGGCCAGGTGGTTGACTACGACGCCCTGGCCAACACCGACTCCGTTGACTTCCTGAACAAGCTTGCTGTCCTGAAGCTGAACGGTGGTCTGGGTACCTCTATGGGTTGCGTTGGCCCCAAGTCCGTCATTGAGGTCCGTGACGGCATGTCCTTCCTGGACCTTTCGGTCCGCCAGGTCGAGTACCTGAACCGAACATACGGCACCAACGTGCCTTTCATCCTGATGAACTCGTTCAACACCAACGACGACACCGCGGCCATCATCAAGAAGTACGAGGGCCACAACGTCGACATCCTCACCTTCAACCAGTCCAGATACCCCAGAATTCACAAGGACTCCCTTCTTCCCGTGCCCAAGAGCTTCGACTCGCCAATTAACGAGTGGTACCCTCCTGGACACGGTGACGTCTTCGAGTCCCTGTACAACTCCGGAATCCTCGACAAGCTTATCGAGCGTGGAATCGAGGTCATCTTCCTGTCCAACGTCGACAACCTGGGCGCTGTCGTCGACCTGCGCATCCTGCAGCACATGTTCGAGAGCAAGTCCGAGTACATCATGGAGTTGACCAACAAGACCAAGGCCGATGTCAAGGGTGGCACCATCATCGACTACGAGGGCTCCGTCCGCCTGCTGGAGATCGCCCAGGTCCCCAAGGAGCACGTCAACGAGTTCAAGTCCATCAAGAAGTTCAAGTACTTCAACACCAACAACATCTGGATGAACATCAATGCCATCAAGCGCGTCGTCGAGAACAACGAGCTCGAGATGGAGATCATCCCCAACGGCAAGTCCATCCCCGGCGACAAGAAGGGCGAGAGCGACATCAGCATTGTCCAGCTCGAGACCGCCGTCGGTGCCGCCATCCGCCACTTCAGCAACGCGCACGGTGTCAACGTGCCCCGTCGCCGTTTCCTGCCCGTCAAGACCTGCTCCGACCTGATGCTCGTCAAGTCCGACCTGTACGCCGTTAAGCACGGTCAGCTGCAGATGAGCGCCAGCCGCTTCGGCGACGCGCCCCTGATCAAGCTGGGCTCCGACTTCAAGAAGGTCTCAGACTTCCAGAAGCACATCCCCTCCATCCCCAGGATCATCGAGCTCGACCACCTGACCATCACCGGTGCCGTAAACCTCGGCCGTGGCGTCACGCTCAAGGGCACCGTTATCATCGTTGCCACCGAGGGCAGCACCATCGACATCCCCCCAGGATCCATCCTGGAGAACGTGGTCGTCCAGGGCAGCTTGCGCCTGCTTGAGCATTAAGCTAGCTGTTTGTTCTGTTTTACAGGCTGTGTGTCCTGTCGTTCGCATTGTGATGCCTGCTGCATTTGGGCCTTCCTTCTGGCTGGACTTTTTCTTCGCAGACGGAAGAAAAGGGATTTATGGTGCGAGTTGGACATTGGAGTTTCCTGCTGCCCAGCATTATCGTTAAAATAGTACAAAAGAGCTCCTAATTCAAGAAAGTTAAATAGCCTCGTTGCCAACAAACATTCCACAAACGTAGACGTGACTTGTTCCTGGCTGGATGGAGAACTGAGAGCTAAGGCCTGCCCGAATTATTGTTACTCACAATTTATCGAGACAACATTTGCACATGCAACAAGACGTTTAAGTTCAGCGATTTCTTCAAAAAAATTTCAATGCTTGAAAATATATGGGTATCTTAGTAGGCAACTTAAATGCCACACAACTTGGTTTAATATGTAGCCGGCAACCGACCCTCTTGTAGAGACAAGACACTACAACACATTGAAGCTAAGCAGGGACCGCCTCGAGGGTCGCCTACAGCCCAGCGACCTCCTCTGCCTCACTTTCCTTTCTTCTTCATAGCCTCCGAACAAACTGGGCAGAACCACGTGCCGCCCTGCTGTGGCTCACTCTTGAGCCCCACGCAGGACCAGTGGAACCACTCGTACGGGCAGTCGTCGTTGTCGCAGGCGATCATGTCCCCGAAACTGACCTTCTGGCAGAGGCAGTACTTTCTATCGTCGC
This sequence comes from Diaporthe citrichinensis, assembly GCA_014872995.1. Classification (NCBI taxonomy): domain Eukaryota; kingdom Fungi; phylum Ascomycota; class Sordariomycetes; order Diaporthales; family Diaporthaceae; genus Diaporthe; species Diaporthe citrichinensis. The sequence goes on from JADAZR010000003.1 coordinate 878,573, forward strand.
TACCCTCGTCGTCGTCCATATAGATGTCCTCATCCTCACGCTTGGTCCGCGGCGCATGTCCCATGCCCTCCCCTCGGCCACCTGTAGTCCCTTCAGTGCGCGCCGGGGTCCCGCGCCCTCCAGTCCGCGCGTCCGACTCGTCCCCGCTGCCGCCGCTGTCGGCGTCGGAGAGCTCGCTGTCGGCTGTCGAGGAGGGCGAGTTCTTGGCGGTTTTCCTCACGCGCTGCAAGCCGGATTTTGGCCCGCCGGCTGGCGTGCCCTTCTTGCTGCTGCGGCCAATGCCCCCTGATGGCGTGCCCTTACGGCCCGGAACCAGACCTCCCTTAAGCATGGTTCGCGGTCCGGCGCTGCCCGCCCTTTGCACGCCTGTGGCTGTGTGTCCTTTCGGTGTGCCTGGTCCAAGGGACGAGTGCCGCGCCAGGCCGCTCGAAGGATTCGGGAGGCTGCCCAGGCCGCTATTAACGCGAGGTCCCCTCTGTAGAGAGGTACTTGGGCCAGCCGACCCTTCACGTGCACCGCGCTTCATTATCATTGTGGCTGCTGGAGAGGTGGGTGCGGACGAGGACACGTGTTGGGAAGTCTGAACGCTTCGAACTGAGGTGTTGGTGTTCTTGGGTCCGACAGAACTGGCTGGGATGGCGAGAGGGCTGAGGGCTGCTGTGACGGGGTTCGTTGACGAAGTCGTGATGGTGCGCACAGAGGGGGCCGAGTTGTTGGCGGCGGTTGGTCGAAGTATGGAAGGGAGGCTGTCGGGCTCGGTGAAGCCGGGCTCCTGGCGGTCGTACAGCGTCTTGATCTGCGAGTCGAGCCACTTAAGATGCCTGTCCATTGTGATCTGGAGTCGCTGTGTCATTTTGATCTTCTCGCTCTGGAGCTCCTCCGCTTTCCTGTAGTTCTCACGGATGGCCGGCCGGTAGTCCTTCTCCTCCTTAGGATTGGGCTCGGCGCTGCCATTGGCCTTGATCCATTTCTGGATCTTCGAGTCCTTGTCGTCGATGATGCGGAGGCATTTTGCTATCTCGACATCCTTGGCGTGGATCTCGTCCTGGATGAACTTGATCTCCTCGGGCAGGTTGGAGACGCGGTTTGCCCACTCGTCGAGGATGAGGGCGGGGTCGAGGGCTTCGGTTACAGGCATGTTGCCCTTGACGAAGTCGATGGAGAGGTCGTCTCTAGGCATGATGTCAACCGGTGTCGTGTTTGTAGTCAACGATGTTTGTCCTATATTTGTATAGGTGCAGTGTGCTCATGACATGGCGCCGCGATGGGGCCTCGAGGCGAAGACGCGACAGAAGGGCACGACGCGTGGGGGCGGGGGCGTGGGCAGACAGAGATGTGACAGAGATGATGATGACTCGAACCACAGCAGGTCAGGTGAGGCAGAGTGGAGGGGAGGTGATGAAGGGGGATAAAGTGAAGGATGATAGATGACTAGTCTTGGTAAGGCGGCAACATATTAGATGGCTGGAGACTGGGACGGAAGGTCCAGCTCACCTCTGGTGGGTTTTGACGACCAGGTCGGGAGGAAGTGGGAGAGGGAGCGAAGGCGGCCTGCGATATAACGGAAGAGGAAAATAAGTGGTGATGGCGCTGGATCTGGTGGATGGTGAAATTTTTATGGAGAAGGTCAGTCAGAGATCTGGAAGGCCCCTTGCACGTGCACCTTGGCCGGTCCGAGGATCTGCTACCGTGCTGTGATGGGAGGCCAGGAAGGACTAGGCTCTGGCTGGCTGCCTGCCTGGACGGACACACGGGGCGGCGCGGCGGTGACGGTACGGTGCAGGACTCTGCAGAGCGGTGCGGGACGGCGATATAGTCGTTGAAAAAGAGTCGAGGCGAGATCCAGTTTCCAAGGCAGGCACTGCGTCAGGCGCAGGGTGGAGAAGAGGGCGGTTGATGATGCGTGCACGACACACTCAATGTAGATAGATATGGGATGGGGCGGGATGGGATGGCGCCTGCCCGCATGCCTCGTGTCTGCTGTGTCAGCCGAGCCTTAAAGGTCAGGGAGGGAAGAGGAAAAGGAAAGCCAGGCAAGCTCTCGACCTCAGCCTTCCAAGGAGGCGGGTTCGACAGGCGAAAGTATCAGTACTGCTGCGAGTTGCAAGAGCGCAACTCAATCCCAGGTTGCGGATACTTACTGCAGGTGCAGGTCATGTACTCCGTACTGTGGCCCCTAGTGCTTAGCCCGTCTTGCTAACTCGATAGGGAACCCATGTTTCTGCGGACGCCCCCCAGCCGCCCACGATTCAAGATCCACTTCAAGGCGTCTGGCCGGCTTCAAACTCGTCTCCTTCACGAATCCTGGATCTGCAATGTGTCACGCACCCGGATCCTGATCGACCTGAACATCAAAGATACTTTGCGACTGCTATTGGGGAACTTGACGACAACGCCGGACTTTCTACGAGTCGACTCTTGAGTCCTGCGCGACTGCTTCGACCATCGCTTGGACTTCCTGCTACTTCTCCAGTTCCTCACGCTACTCTCTCGCACTCATACTGAAAACTCAGGGCCTGGTGATTCCTCAACCGCGAAACCACGTCTGGGCCCTATCTGAAGCGCAGGCACAAGGCATAACGTATTGGATTCAGTACACATCAGTTGAGGCCCGATGGATGGGAATCCATACGTATGGCGTCCCCCGCGGACGAACTACCTGCCACACAGGAAGACCGACGACCTGGACGAGCGCATAGTACAGGAGTTTGTTCCACTGGGTACTGCGACGGATGCCGAGAATGCCCTCTTCTTCACAAAGTGCAAGCGTGCTGCCGAGAAGTACAACATCACCCGGCCCAAAGGCCACACGGTCTCGTTCCATGTGAACCCCGAGATGGAGAAGCACCACTTCGGCCAGACACACCCCATGAAACCATGGCGCTTGACCCTGGCAAAGAGCCTCATCATGTCCTATGGCATGAACTTCGCCATGGACAACTATGTCTCCAGGACGGCCACCTACGAAGAGCTCAACTCTTTCCACTCCGCAGACTACCTCGACTTCCTCGCCACCGTCGCCCCGGAGCCCATACCAAAGGACATCGAGAATCCCGGCACAGAGCTCAAGTTCAACCTGGGAGGTTCAGATTGCCCTCTGTTCGAAGGCTTGTATGACTACTGCTCCATGTCGGCTGGCAGCTCATTAGACGCCGCCCGGAAAATATGCTCCGGGCAGTCAGACATCGCAATCGCGTGGGGCGGAGGCCTTCACCACGCCAAGAAGACCGAGGCATCAGGGTTCTGCTACATCAACGATATTGTCATTGCAATACTGCAGCTCCTACGATGCTTCCCCCGGGTTCTTTACATTGACATCGATGTGCATCACGGCGATGGTGTCGAGGAGGCATTCCTATCCACCGACCGGGTCATGACTGTCTCCTTCCACAAGTATGACCCAACCAACTTCTTCCCCGGGACCGGTGCCCTCACCGACAACGGCCCTCAGAGCGAGCACAACCCCGGCGCGCACCACGCCCTCAACGTTCCCCTCCAGGACGGCGTCACGGACGAGCAATACGGCGCCCTCTTCAGGCAGGTCATCGGCGAGGTCATAGCAAAGTTCCGCCCGTCCGCCATCGCCCTGCAGTGCGGCGCCGACTCGCTCGCCGGCGATCGGCTCGGCAAGTTCAACTTGCAGGTCCAAGGCCACGGCCAGTGCGTCGAGTTCTGCAAGCAGCAGAACATCCCCATGATCCTGTTCGGCGGCGGCGGCTACACTCCGCGCAACGTGGCGCGCGCCTGGACGCACGAGACCAGCATCGCCATCGACTCGTCGAGCAAGATCGACTCCACCCTACCGCTGCACGCCCCCTGGCGCGAGCACTTCCGCCAGGACACGCTCTTCCCCACGCTCGAGCAGATCCTCGAGGTTCCTAAGCCGAACAAGAACTCGCCCAAGCGCCTCGAGGAGATCAAGATGCACATCAGCGAGCAGCTGCGCTTCGTTAACGCTGCCCCAAGCGTGCAGATGAGCACGATACCACCCGACCTGGGCTTCATTAGAGACGACGTCGAGGCCAGGATCAAGGAGGAGACCGAGGAGAAGGACGACGAGCTTAGGAGGTTACGGGAGGAGGGCGTCGGCGTACTGATGGAGTTTTGAGCGGGTCTGGGGTCTGCTTGTGCAGTGGCCTGGGAACAAGTGGCCTGGGCGCCTGCCACATATCTGGGACTTACATATTTACAAGAAACTTACCGCTTGAACTGATGGTCCAGCCTCCCCCCCCCCCAAATGAGCAGTATCATAACCTGCGATTGAACGAGTCATAGATTATACGTTGGCGGGAGACGTAGTTGTTTGTAGATCTTGCACGGCTGCCACGCGATAGCGGTCTTTTTACTGTAATCACTGTATTTCGCCATCCTGTCAAACCCTTGAAAGCTACTCAGGTTGCCCTCTGGGTTTGAGACTGGTCAGCAAAAAGTGCAGAACATGCGTCTGTAAATACTGTGAGCCTTCTATGTGATGCTGAAAGTCATTTTGAGGGAAAAGAAACAATGGCTTCATTGGGCTGCTTCTGCAGATCTACCAGGGTGGATACCAGGGCGGGCTTGCCACACATACACTTCCAAGTACAACATATTTGTGCTTCCGTAGTCGAGTACATCTCTTCTATCATTATTCTGCGCTGATTTAACTTTAAATGATTCAAGCATCATAGACATTCAACAGTATCATCGATATTCACAGATGAGGCAAGAGCGTTTTCTCGTATATGTCAGTTGTGCATCCCAACCGCCCTCTCTGCCTCCAACTCGACCATCTTTCTTTTCAAGCCTCTGGACTGGTAGCCCACATACAAGACCATACTGACTCCCACAACAAGCCCTACTGACAACAGTATGAGATTGACGGGTATCGGGTCTCCTCCAAATGTCGAGTGGAGCAGATAGTCCAAACCAGACTGCGAGAAGTTGAACAGACCTGACAAGCAGATGATAGTCCCATAGACGGTACCAAAGGTCTTGAACCCGAACACCTTTGCGCTGTAATCCGAGACGGCGGTATAGTAGAACGGCCTGTAAAGGACGAAGAGGACCACGTTGGCGTATGCAGCCCACATTTCTGGGATGACTCCGAAGACACCGATGGCGGTGGTTACGGTGACGAGCCAGAAGAGGACTGTGACAGTGGAGAAGTGGTCGAGGAGCAGGCCGATGAACGGGATGGAAAGGATGCCACCAATTGGTAGGGCCAGGTCGAAAAATTCGTTGACCTGAACAGCTCGGTCATAGGAGTGCAGAAGGGCTTCGTACTGTGGCCGGATGGTGGCCACGAAGTAGTTGATTCTTGTCATTTGGATTACTTTAAGGTCGGTCAGTGAGGACAGTCTCGTATAATGCGGATTGGGTTCGATACAGACCTGTAAAGGCACATATTAAAATGAACCAAGGAGATTTGATCTGCTGCAATGCGGTATAAGGGTGCATAACGCCCCATACGCCGGAGATGTCGTTCTTCTCCTCTTCCTTTTGCTGCTGCTTGTCCGCCCTCACGGAACCGAGCAGGTCCTCAAGATCCGCCGCGATAGCGTCTCTGTGCTCTATTCTTTCCTGCTCCAGGAGCGCCGTATTCTCGTCCACCTGGTCCTCATGCCCAGGTAGAGGTTGATCCACCTGCTCGATCATCTCACCGATTGTTTTGTAGGAATGTTTTGGTAGCAGAATAAACTGTAATAGAGCAATGATGAGTGGCACAACAAGATAAGCCAGGAAGAATTTGTCGTGGCCGAAAGATCCACCTGTTTTCTCAAAGATCACGCGGTACACCAGGAACAGTGCGCTGGAGGCATCAAAGGCACCAGTCAGGAGGGCAAGTATGAGCCCGGAATGCTTCGGGAAAGCATTTGATAGCTGGAAGGATGAGATGTATGTGAAAGGGCCCCCCAAGGCCAGGAACAGATAACCGACAAGAAGGCCATCGAATGGCAGGCTCTCCTCGAATGCCATTAAAAGTGAGCCGGCGGTCAACAACAGGGAACCGGACAGGCCACACACACGAGGGCCAAAGTGGTCCAGAATGGTCCCGATGGGAAGAGCAGCAACATTCGTCGACACAGCGGCCACAGTGAACATGAGGTTTAGGCGAATCTCAACACACGTATCAACGTCATCGGGGCTTGCATCGGAGTCACCGGCGCCGCAGACATCCTGATAGGCGCCCTCCTTCTTCAGGACGGGTTTGAGGGCTGCATATCCAAAGACTATGCCTGCTGCGAAGAGGCAGTAGATGACTGTCGCAAACACCTGTACTGTGCGTGGTGGGAGACATGCGAGGTTAGTGGCTGGTCCCTGCACAGAGTTTGGGGAAAGGAAAGGGTGCACTCGGGGTGCACTCCGACTTACAAACTCTCTTCCACTTTGGGACTTCAAATGCACCCACGGACTCAAGGTACCCAGGTTGGCTCGTGGGAGGGTCCCATGACTCCGGTAGGGGATTAAAACTGAGGCGTCTGTCGCGGCTGCTGGGTGATGGAGATCTCCGGTGCCCCTCGACTGATAAATGGGAGAAGGACTCGAGTGAGGATATGCGGTTTAGGGACATCCTGCGTGCAGCCTGCCCCGAAGCTGCGTGTTGACAGAGGTCCGATAAGGTTGCAGAAAGGCCCAGGAAGACTCAGGTGGAAGGATAGGAAAATTAAGAAAGACAGGAAAATGTATACGTCTAAATAGATTTGCATCCGTCTTCTGCGGCTGTTCAAGAAAAAGGTGCAGGTGACCGTCCACGACAAAGTCCGTTTCCCATCCTGACGACAAGTCACGTAATAGGTGGGGTCCTAGGCCAAGTTTCACCTGCACTGATTGGACAATGGGCCCCATGACTGCTCGCTTGTACTATAAGTCGGGATGGCTAGCACCAACTGCAGAGGTCCGCCTCCTCCTCCAAATGTGTGGTTCCCTAAAAGGTCCGATGCTGAACAAAGACATTGAAATCCTGTTCGACAAAGACAACAGATCAAGTCCCCGAACATGTCTTTTTTCTTTTCAAGAGTCCATGGACAGTGGCATTCTACAGACCGTGCGTGCAGTCGGTTCAGACGATCCTCACCCGCTCTTGCCCCCCAACCCCATCCAAGGCCCTGGATCCGATTCAGACGAGAAACTCGCTTGTCACCTGCTTTCCTGTTGCCACGCCCAGCAACGCATATAGCCTCCTCCTGCGAGCATGAACCAAACCTGCAGTGTTCGGATTTCAAGGATCCACCCACACGGACAGGAGAAGGAAAAAATCTGCTTGCTGCAGATGCAACCTCTGCTAGACTGCGTTTCGATCGCCCGCAGGCCCATCGAAGTTTTGATCTGGTCTAGTGGCCGCCCTCGCACCTGATCAGCCGCTGAAAATGGATTTTTTTCTCTCTCTCCAACGCAGGATTCGGCCGACGCGGCGGCGATCTCCGTGGCCAAAAGACTTTTGCAGGTAGCAGTGAGATCTCACTTATGTTCTGGACCTTCCTGTCGCCCCAAGGCGCACTACGGTAGTCCTCCGGGCAATTCGATATCTTGACCGAAAGCGGAGCGCAGTCATATCGCTTCCAGGCCTCTGTTTTGATTGCCTTCTGGACTCAATCGGTCCTGTACTCGGATGTACTTATAGAGCCTTACTGCTGTCTCATCGCGCCCGCGGGGTAGCAGCTCCCAGGGACCTCGCATCACGGTGCAGGTGGCTTGAGAAGAGCACATCGACACAAGGGGCCCCGCATGCAGGCGTCAACGACAACAGGCTATACAGCAGATAGGCTGTCCCGCGATAACTGTCTTAGGACATGACGTCCACTGGAAGGGATCACTGGCAAGACATTCACTACACGTTCGCCATGGCCAAGTGAAAGCATATGTTTACATCATTTCGTCAAGCAATGGTCACCCAGAGGCCCCAGATGGAGGAGACCCATACTTACCCTACCATCCCATCTGGCGATCAACCGGACCGTTCCGCAGCCCACAAGAACCTGGCCCATATCTACCTACTGGTACAATGGCTGGGTCAGATTCACAAAGAGACCACAGAGGGTCACACCCACATTCAGCTTCCACATTGCAACGTTTACCAACAGCATGGTCGAGCGACCAATACCCATGCTGTCGACGTGCTGCTTCTGCAGGCTCGGGTGCCACGGCCGAGTTCTGCCCTGCCTCCGACTGGCTGCGAGGTCGGTAGATGTTCATGAGAACGCTGCAGTACAACAACGACTGTGCTAAGTCAAGTGCTATTTGTGGTTACAGACTTGGGGAATGGGCCTTCTGTGCCACTCACTATTGGTCTCGTTCCTAACAGCGACTGTTCTGCCAAAGCTGACATTGTGTCTGGCTACAGTAGACGACCTGTCATTCCCGTATGGCGTAGCTCGAACACAGATCCCAGCCTGTTGCAAAGCAGATACGCGCCTTCGACTGGACATTAACCTACTCCTAGATGGAGATACTGTGCCTAGCGCAGCTCAATATTGATCAAGCACTGGCCTATCAGGATTCACACCAGGCTCTTATTCCTCGTTGCTCACTCTCGGACTGTTTCTTCCCTTGATTGGGAACAGAAACAGTACAAGCTTGACCATTTCCTCCCTTGATAAGGTCTCGGCCTCTCGTGGCGGAAGCTGGCGCAACTTTTGCACTGGAACATTGAAGATGTGGTAGAGAGGCCTTCTCTTCATCAACGTGCTGAGGCCGTCCAATCGTCCCCCGGAATTTGCGACTACGTCAACTTCGACCCGCACCTAATAGATCGGGCCGTCTGCTCTCCCGGCCCAAGCCACGCGGGCTGGAAAGCACCCGGTGATGAAAAGCAGCTGCATTGCATAGTGGGCCGAGCATGCAGGTCCTTGGCCCCGGCCGCGGGCATGAGCCACTTTGCCTGTGACTGCGGTTGCAATTGATCCTATGTAATCGACACAGCGGGCCATTCCATGACCGGCTTGTCCTTGGGCACACCAGCGGTTGATCATGCTGGCACGAGCCGTCAAACCTAGAGCTGGCAGTCTTGACACGACCCACCGATTATAACGTCCGCGAAAATGCAGAGCAGACACTGAGACCTGAGCCGTTGCTATTCGACGATGCAGACAGGGGTAAAGCTCTCGGGAAGCAGTGATTATTCAGTTGAGCGTGGCCCAAGCTCCTATCGTTCCGCTCCCTACTGGGCCAGATTTATATGTGCTGTGGAGTCCTCAATGCTGTTAGGCATTTGGGCTTCAGCAGGGATTACAGTACCAAGGAATTGGCGGCGGCTAAATATCTATTCGTGCCCCCTCAGCCCTCACAACCAGCTACCGGAGCAGCGAACCGGCGAGCAAAACTTGCATGCGCAACCTGGGACTCTATGGGCATGACTGATTGCGACGCAATAGGTACTGGGTCAGACACTGGGTCACCCAGAGGCATCAACCTCTCGGCGCTGCGGCTCAGGAGATTCACAGCCGACAAGGTTGCGTGGGCGCTTGCAAGAAATGACACTCCAGTAGCTCCGCAAGCTGTTATTTGCTACACCATCTGTTGTAAGCGCCCGGCGCCCGGCACCAATCACCACCCAGGCCCGCGATGTTCCTTGGCGGGGCCCAATCGAGGCAGCTCCCAAAGAGGGGACGGGGAGAGGAGGGCATGGGGCAGTCGCCCCTCCACTCCACTCCACCCAGCTGCTCTCCACGAGTCCACCACCCTCACCCTCGCTGAACGAGCCTGTCAAGGTGAGCCAGATGCCGCCGCCGCCGCCGCCGCCGTCAGCCAGCCAGCCAGCAAGCATCCAGCAAGCAGCCCGCCTCCTGCCTGTCCTTGTCCATCCTGCAGTGTTGCTTCCTCCCGCCGCCCAGCAAAGCCCCATAGTTGCAATACCTAGCTACCTGACCTTGCCCTGTTCCTGGCTTGCCTGCATGCGCGGGCCATCGCCTCGACAGTCTGACTGGTTCTGTCCACACTCCGGTACTTGATCATGGCGTTTCACCTTTGACATCTTGCTTCCTACGTCTGCTTGCTTATTGAACATCCTCTCGTGTGTCTGAAACTCTGTTCTCTACTCGAGCACCAACTCGAGTCTCTTGTCTTTCACACACTGACCAGCCCAGTTTTTCTCCGAGGGTCGGCCTGATATGCGACCTCAGTAGCCACCGAGCCCCCCACCAGCCAGCCCTATCATCGACCAGTGACGACGGCGTACAGAGATACGCAGATTTCGCCCAGGCAGCTTCCAACACAGGCGCGACACTATTTCGTGCGCGGCGCATCATATCTTGGTGACGCGCTCCATAGCTGTGCACTTGCGCAAGCTCCCCGAAGCTCCTGCCGAGTGGAATACGCCCCAAGCCCACGGACCAGCATGTCTGACCGAGGTCGCGGCATCCCGGAGGAGGAGCTCTTCATGAGCCGCCCAGCACGGGATGACGGCGACAGCCCTACCATCGAACCCCTGAGAATCTTCAAACCTCAGAGCCCCAGGCCGGCCGCAGATAAGCAGACCGACCACCGCTTCAAGTATCCTTACCCGGTCCCGACATCCTCTGCGGGCTCCTCCTACTCGAAGCCAGCCTTCCCCTTGCCACCCGGCGCATCCAGCTCTGCTGCGCCCTTGCCCTACCCAGAAGAAGACGACGACCGATTCACCTCCCAGTCTACTCGTCCAACATACACCACAGACAGTCGCAAGTCTTCGGCTGCCTCAGGGAGGGTATACGGCTCGGGAGGCTCTTCGAGCCCTGCACCTGGGAGCTACAACGATATATCGCCCCGGTTCAACCTCAGCCCTGTGGGCGACAACCGTCCCGGGCTCGCAGAGAGAAGAGGCACAGCTCCCAAGCCCATCACAAGCCCGACAAGTCCTGGTGGCGATAAGGACGAGCTCTTCGCAAAACCTCTGAAGAACCAGCAGAAGGCAGCCTCAACGTGGCAGAGTAAGCCATATTACCCACCGCCCGAGAGCACTACCTCATCCGGCTCAGGTTCGAGCTCTCACACCGCCAATGCAAATGTACATGCTCAACGCCAGGATTCGAATCACCTGGCCATGCCTTCTGATGGGATGAACCGCTTCCCGTCTACCGCCTCAAACTCCACCACCAAGGCCAACAGGGGCTCGCCTCCCCCACCTGAAACTCCCATCGTCGAACCAGGGAATATACCAGGTGGTGGTATCGAAGCCCGGTATGCGGCTGCCGGCATTTCTGGCACCGCGACTCTGAACGCCCTGCAAGCGCAGCAGGCGCAGAGTGCTGCAGCCTCGCAGCGGCTTGCTCAGTATGGCGGCCAGCAGCCACAGCAGCCACAGCCCACACGGCCCTGGACTCCCACCGATCACCAAAATACCCACGATGCCCCTACCGTATACCAAGGCTCTGCTCCGGTGGGCAGTCCGCCACAGGCCGCTCACCCTGCTCAGCCTCGCCCGAACGCCACGGGCGATGGGCCTGCGCTCCAAGTGAGTGTTTTGGAGCAGGACTTTGCGCGCATGCAAGCGTCAACACCACCGCCTGCGTACACCAGTGTGAATCCCGGTGGGTCCTCTGGCTACCCAGCGGAAAAGCAGAGGCCTGTGGCCGGGAGACAAAGCAGTGCGAGCTCTACTACAGCAGCTCCTCAACAGTCAGCTGCTGCTGCTGCTTCTACTCCAGCTCCAAGCGCTTCTGCTGGTCCAAGTGATGGAAAGAAGCCAACGCTTTCAACCTCGTCTGTCGCCGCCGCCGGACTGGCTTCTCCCGTTACGGCGCCACACAATGCGAACCACCCAGCTTTCGCGAACGACCCAAGACCGGCAAGCGCGCAGAATGGCCATCCAGCCCTGCAGCACACGCCTTCCGTGCTCACCCAGGCACAGTCGCCTCCTCCGCTGCCGGAGGGTTGGATTGCGCATTTGGATCAAAACTCGGGCCAGTATTACTACATCCACCTCGCGACGCAGGCGACGCAATGGGAATTCCCCAAAGGACCGACCCCGATGTCGCAAGACGTGGCGCCCCTTTCTCCTGTGGGCTCAACGTACGGCAACCCGCTGGCGTCTCCCTTCTTAGGAGGCAAGCAGTCTCTGGCCTCACCTGGGCTATATCCCCCGTCTACTCCGGGGTATGCGGAGAGTATAATGAGTGTCGCAACAGCTACGCCATCAGCAGCAGGCTTCTCAGGGCCACCACCTAGCGCTGGTGTGGATATGTACAAGATTGCACCAACAAACGGTGTTTACTTCGGGCCATATCTCCGGTACACCAACATGGACGTCGAAAAAGGGCACTGGCTTGGCAGTATCATGATCATCACAGACGCTCCGCAACCTCCCACAATCCATATGCATTTGAGCGTGGACCTATCCCCGAATCCACGGCAGCTGGTCCCACAGTCCATATATACACACCAGCGTTGGACGTTCTATAAGTATGAAATTGACATTCCGATGGGCGAAGGTGGCTCTGAGCGATGGACATACGCGATCACATCACACTTGGGATGTACCAGATACGAGTTTGTCGTTGCTGGCCGACATGAGAATGGCTGGCGGTTCATCGCGCACTCGGGCAATGACTTCGCTGTGAGCACGTCCCAAAATGAGCGGGCCAAGCTTGGCGGCGCGGGTCTCATGTGGAAGGACGTGCTGCAGAAAAACGTGGAATGTGGTGGCTTCCACGTCCAGATGGGGCTGGGAGATCAGATTTACGGAGACCGTCTGTGGAAAGAGGTTCCTCTCCTCAAGCAGTGGCTCTCTATGCAAGGCAGGGAAAACCGCAAGAATGCACAGTGGACCGCACGGCACGAGGAGGATGTTTCCCATGCGTACTTCCACTACTATACTAGCCACTTCGACCAGCCTTTCCTGCGTGAAGCATTTGCGCAAATTCCTCACATCCTGCAGCTTGACGATCACGACATGTAAGTAACAATCCTAGGGGGCTGGAAGCAGACACTCTCTAACCCGATACAGCTTCGATGGCTTCGGCTCGTATCCCGCATATATGCAGCAGTCAGCCATATTCAAGAACATCGGGCGGATAGCCATCGAGATGTACCTGCTGTTCCAGCACCACACTACTATCGAGATCCTCCGCAATGTTAACCATGATCTGGACCTCTTCACTATTACAGGTACGGGATGGCATTTTGTCAAGTATCTTGGCCCGTCCGTTGTCGTAGTAGGACCGGATCTGCGGTCGGAGAGGAATCAGAATCGCGTCATGGCCGGACCCACGTACCAGGGAATATTTCCCAAGGTCGCCATGCTACCACCCTCTGTACAGCATTGCATTTGGATGCTCTCAGTCCCGGTTGTTTACCCACGTCTTGACACGGTTGAGACACTGGCAAACACATTCGCCACGGGCAAGAAGGCAGTCAATTCAACATACAACCTACTTGGCAAAGCAACTTCGTCCGTCGCAGGCATTATTGGTGGCAAAGAGGTCGTTTCTCAAGGATTTACACAGGTGAAGAAGGCCGTCGGCAAGACTGGACTAATGGGTAATGTGTTGAACCAATTTGGTGATTTCGAACTCGCCGATGAGCTCAGGGACCTGTGGACCCATGAGTCCAAGGACCTTGAGAGGACGTACTTCATAAGGACGCTGCAAGGGATTTCACAACAGAAGGGTATTCGAATGACTTTCTTTTCCGGAGGTGAGTTCACATTCTGCTAAGCGCACAAGACTTTTGTTATTCGGTACTCACACCCAGAACAGATGTCAACTCGGCCGGCGCAGGCCTGGTGCACGACCCGTCGCACCCATCAGACCACAAGACCATGTACCAGATCATCACGTCGCCTATCGTGGCGTCGCCGTCGAGCAACTACATCCTCAAGATGCTGCACAACAACAAGCTGCTCTACGTGCCGGCCAACGGGCACAAGTCGACGCACGAGGTGTCAGACACCAAGGAAGACATGATGGAGATCTTCCACACGGACGCGTCGGGCGCGGCGCGCGAGCTCAAGAAGCTCATCGGCCGCCGCAACTACGCCGCGTGCGTCGTGTACGATCCGGACACGCTCAACGGCGCGGCGGGCGGTGCTGGGGGCGCGGCGGGCGCCAGCAACTACGCGCAGAGCACCACCGGCAGCGGCAGCGGCGGGAGCGCCGGCGGCTCGTCGGCCGGCCTCAGCAAGCTCAGCCTCGCCGTCGACTTTGTCGTGCAGGGCGACGGGCAGTTCACCATGCCGACCAAGTACGGCCCCGTCATCGTGCCGCACCTGGAATTTGGACACTGAGGAGCGCGCGCGTCGGCCCCAGTTTCTTTCCCAGTGATGAACTGTTTTCCTTGGAGGTCGTCGTATTCTTGGCCCGCCTGTGGTAAGAGTTCTACGGAGGTGCACCGACAGACTAACGGCTATGCGATGGATTGGATGGAGTTTGGACATGGCTGGCCGTTTGACAGACAACAAGTCTATTTTTTTCTTTTTGTTTCTATTTCTACTGCTTATTCTTTCCCACATATTCCCCCCCAGCCAGGCGGTAGACGACCTGTCCCTGACGATGTTCTGCATTTGGCTAGCATAAATACACTTTTGACGTGAGATGATACAAGTTTCAATACCAAGGCGGGTTTGATGTTTACAGAAGCCAAGATAGCTCGATCTGCACCGCCCGCTTAGTCGGACATTTTTAGCTTTTATTAAGCTCGATTAGGGCATACGGTCAATTCAGCACAAAACACATTGAGACTGGAATACACGGCTCAGGCAGTCTAAGTATGGACAAAGTAAGAGTGGAGCAGGATAGTGAATTAAAATTATCTCTAGTCCATACTCCAAGAACGTAGCAGCGTCGGCCAAGACAGCACAGGCCCATCCAAACAAAGAAATCCAAGCGCTTGACATCGCCTCCAAGAGTGCGCCTTGCTCATCGTAATCATGCGTCATCCGCCTCGCCGACGATACGGCCGACGAGAGAAAAAAATCTCCAAATGGAGAGACACCCAATCGCCTCCACAGTCAAGACTGGGAAGGAGACGAGGCAGAAAGAAGGGTGAAGGAAGGGAAGGTAGGGGGTATCCAAATAAAAGGTGTAGTGGTTCCGGCCCTGTCGAGCAAAGATAAATGGAACGTTTGTGGAGAAGAAAGCCTTGTCAAGACCCAAAAACAGGCGCCAGGCTGCCGAGATATCCCATCATCCCTCCTCTTCAGGCTCCTCCACAGTCGTCCATCCTCCGGCGTAGGAAGAACTCCATTGCGACCTCGCGGCCCTTCTTGCTGATGGCCTCGCAGAGGAAACCCTGCAGGCCGTCGATGTCCTTCGGCGAGCAGAAGGTTGGGGCGTTGCGCCAGCTGCCCAGCCCTGACTTCAGCTTCTGGAAGTCTTCCCACGTGCGGTTGACGATGCAGGCCCTGTTGTGGTTGTAGCAGAGGACGACCTCATAGACGACGGTGGAGGGGTTCTCCTTGTCGAGGCGGACTGAGCGGATCCATACTGCCTGTGGGAGGTGGCGTGTTGCGTTATATGTGTGGTGACATTTACGCGAGTGAAGCTGAGGCTTGAGAGGCCTGGGTACAGCGTCTTTTTGTTGTTGTTGCTGCTGATGCTGCTGCTGCTGTGCTTGTTGCTGCGCTTGTTGTTGACGTTCGTGTTGGAGTTGTTGTTGGAGGAGTTGGTGACGGTGTGCGTTGTCTGTAGTAGGACGTGCCGGCGTCTTCTTAGAGACGGGAGGCATTTGCCTGGGCCGACGCTCGTCAGGCTGAGGTTGGTGCCAGATCTGAATATGCATCTTGGTTGGCTTTTGAGAGTAGATAGGTAGGTGTGTGTGTTTAGATTATTGTCTGGCTGTGATGTGAATGTGTCTGAAGAAGAGAAGACGGCAACCGGCGAGAAAGTCGGAAGGCTGAGGCAGAATATAATAGTAAGGAATGACAGGCAAACAGATCGACTGTTTTGCTCAGATGCTCAAAGGAGAAACACTGCTGGAGACAACTTGTCTGACGGTGGGCTGATATATGAGAGGATGCGGCTCTGTAAGCGAAGAGCCTCATGTGACAACGTAAGATGGGGATGGTATTTATCCATCTGGGCAGATCTTCAGCAGCCGCAACGGCATAAAAGCTGTCATCCAACAGTTCATTTGTCTGTGGCAGGACCCACAAGGCTGTTTGGACCAGATTCTTGGACGGGGGCAGACTGGGGGAAGGAAGCGAGGGGAGCGAAAGAAGCGAGGGCCCAGCAGGAGAAGCAGCACAGCATTCCTATTCGGGGCGACGGGGCCAAGCAAGGCCCCCCAGCAGAGGGCGATGGGTCGTCAGGATGGTCAGGATGGCCAGGATGGGGTCACCAATAAACTGGAGCGGTGACGGACTGACGGCGAGTGCGGAGACTGCGGTGACCGCGCGGTGGACGGTGAGGGTGAGGGAGTCATTACTGTGCGGCGTGTGCCTATGTAAGGCATGTCCGTACATAGCAACTGGCTGTGCAGCGAGCGAGCGCGTGTGTGTGTAGCGACCTGAAACCAGGCGCCCTAGCAGGACTGTCGTGGGTTAAACGATCGCCCAGGCTGGCCAACCGGACGACGGTTTCGTTTGTTGTGCCACGACGGCGCATGAAGTGTCATTTCCGTCGCTCAGTGAACTGTTTTTGCGTCCGCTCGAGGCCTGCCTGTCCTTGTCGTCGCTTGCCCCTTTCGGCTCAAAATAGGAGACCAAGAGAGGGGGACCACGGCGATCTGATCTCCAGCAGGGGAAGGGGGAGAAACCAAACGATCGGGGGCCACCAGTGGGAACGCGTGTACGTGCGTATGTGTGTGTGCGTGGTGCGAATGCTCCTGTACGTTGTAAACATCGTTTCCAAAACACCAAGGGCGAGTAATACGGTCCCTGTGAAGCGGTGGGCGGTGGGGTCTATGAATGTGTGCATCTGGCACAGACACGGGAGGATCTGGCGGGCATAGAGAAGCTTTGGCATAAAGTTCGGAGGAAATCTAACTGATCTCGTTATTTGATTATATCCCCAGGCTCACGGCCTGAATAGAATGGAGACTTTGTATATTGCCGTCGTCAGTTTTGCCGGTGAGGCTGAATAGCCAACGCCTACAAGCCCAGCACATGACGGCAGGTACCACGTATGCGGGCAGGTAATCTAATTCCGAGGTTGTCTACTGCGTGCACCGCAACCAACGGAAATTTGTTAGGGGGAGGAGGCTGAGGTGTGCCTTCCCAATCGGGAGCAGACGGCGGGACCTGCCTCCAGGTGGGGTGGTTTCCCTGGGCAGGTGGGCACCTGAAACGGGGCTAAAAATGGTTCGTGGGGCAGGCGTGGACTGAAAACAAGTGCAATCAACGTTGGTTGGCGGTGCGATGGGCCTCGTTACTGCCCAGGTGCCTGGCCAGCCTTGGGGAGACCGTGGGGATCGACTCACCACGCACCACCTGCAAACGGAGCAGACCACCGCACGTTTCGAGGCGCAACTATTTTCCCGCCATCAACTTGTGATCAGTGCGAGGCCATTCAGAAACATCGGACAACGCGGCCTCCTTGGCAGTTTCCAGAATGCCCCGGACGAGAGAGGGGGAGGGGAGAGCGAGGAGGAGTGGGACCACGGTGGTTTAATCTAGAGTGCTCTCATCGCTTGCCCTTCGCGTCGGTCTCTACCGTAGTACATGCCCAGGTTCTAATAATCAGAAGATGCTGACAAGCTTTCCGAGGCTGCCTGCTGAGATTGTGATCCTCATGCCATGCAGTAGCTGGCAGCCGGCCAGCCCTGGGCAGCCCTGGCTGTTCCTGGAAAAGTGGGCTCGCCTGTCCATTTATATGATGCACCTCCATCTCGATCGCTTACACTTACACGGGCTGCAGGCCTTTGGTCATCGACAGTGATCAGTGTTGGTTGTATTATTATGCAGTGAATGCCCAATGATGACAGTTGGACAACATGTTGTTGATGATCGTCACCGCTGGCCAATTGCAGAAGCATCAAGGTATCTATGTACCTATATATCTGCCTTCCCAGGCATATGCCCAGATTTGGTAGTGGTGGATGCCCGATATCAGGAATGCGCGACTGGGGAGTGCTGCCTGCTGACTGGTGGGGTGGCCAACCACCGGCACGAGATAGTAAACAGACTTGCCCACCTGCAGGTCAGTCTGGCACAGCAACCACAGGGCCCCTTGCCGGCGGGCGCATCCTGTGCCTTTGCCGTCCTTGGAAGGTCAGGCACGCCTGGCACGGCAGCCAGGAGTAATTGAGTGCAGCAGCACCTCGCACCCACCCCTGCGCAAAACTTGGCCGCAGATCGCATTGATCCGGTCGGTCACGGTTGTTTGTGTTTGTGCCTGCGTCCCTGTATCCGTCCTCTCCCTTTCCTCCCGTCCTACTCTCCCCAAAAGCTGTACTTGCGACACTGCCAACGCGAATGCGACCGCGCTTGCGAAGACTGTCACGTCACCAATCTGATACTGCAACCACTTTGCTTGATTCGCGTCGCAAGCTCTCGCTCGTGTAGACGAAACCGCGTCATCTTGTGTTTCTTGCGACTTCTGTCATCTCACCTCACCCACACAAGCTCGAGCTCAAGCCCCCAGCCGCTCCCAACCCGCCCCAGATCGACATGGCGTTGCAAGCCGTGTATAAGCAATTTCTAGCCGCGCCAAACTCTTCCGCGCTGGCCCAGAACGCGTCCCTGCACTACATTACCACCCTCACCAGCTTCTACGGCCCGACAGACATCATCAAGCACTTCAGCTCCACGCGCAACCAGCTCAAGAAGAACAAGGAGGAGCTCCTCAATGTCGTCGAGGGCCAGAACGCCCTCGCCGTCCAGGCAGAGCTGACCCTCGAGTTCCAGGACTCTGGCGGTCCTTATCTGCCCGGCCTTGACGACCAGTTCCTCTCAGACCGAATTGTTTACCTTCCTGTCGTAAGCCAAACCCCCCCCCCCCACTTCCTTGAGCGCCCCGGCCTGCCGAACTGGTTCGTGGATCGACGTGCGATCCATCCAAGTTATCACCGCTCGACTGACCTGGTTCATCTTCTGCCCTCTCTAGTTCCACGTCGTCAAGTTCGACAGCGATGGCAAGATCACAACCATCCAGCAAAGCTGGGACCAGGGATCCCTCCTGAAACAGCTAGATGTCATCGGCAAGACCGGTCGCAACTGGCCTATTCGCGATGGTCAGGAACAAATCAAGTTGATCGCAAGGACAGCTGGGAAGCCTTCCCAGCCCACTGCGTCAGACGCCGCAAACCGCTCCCGCACAAACTCCTCGGGTACCTTGCGCGACGCTCGACCCAAAGATGAGCCTGTCCCCGCCGTAGTCTCGCCCTATGGTGGCACGCGGCCCCGCCAGCGAACCTTTGAGGAGATCCTCGGCGATGAGCACCACCACTTCGAGGCACCCGACCGCGAGAAATCCCCAAGCAAGGCCGTCGCGCCCAAGATTGGCGCTGGCAAGAACTTCCAGCCCTCGCGCTTGTTCGACAAGCCCGAGGACGCGCGTCCCGAGCCAGACAGCCCCGAGGATGGCAAGTCTCCGGAGCGTTTTATGAGGCCGCATCCCAAGAAGTATAATCACTTTGACTTTGCCGATGGGTCTGATCCTGCGGATGCGCCACAGGCAGGCGTTGCAATGCATTCTGTCAAGGGCAAGCACCGAAGCCAATGGGACTTTGAAGACTTTGTCACCCCCCAGAAGCCCAAGCCAGGCAAGACCCTTCGCAATCAAGAGATCAGGCATTGGGGGACTGGTAACGACAAGGACGATATTGAGGAGTCACCAGACAAGGCTGCTGGAAAGCCGCGACGGGATGCGGAGAAGCACTTTGAGATGGAGGACGACGGTAACCCACCAACCGAGCCGCGTCCTGCCCCACGCCCTCGCGGAACAGCGCACAACAGCGGGCTGGGCCTGTACAACAACCACATGACCACCGACGATGGATCAGACCCCGTTCAATCGCCAGACCCTCGTGCCCTGGGCAACATCACCAACCTGAAGAACCGCTCCAAGACTTTTGCTCCCCACTTCGACATGAGAGACGAGTCCCCCACGCAGGCCACCGCACCGCACAAGGAGAACAACAAACCCGCGGCCCTGAAGGAGAATGGTCCCGAACACCGCATCAAGCTCGGCGGAGACGGCATGGGCAACCCCAAGGGAGGTAGGGGCTGGTCGCTTGGGGACGATTCCGACGAGGAGAAGCAGCCCGCTGCGGTCCCGGGCAGGAAGGGCGCCGCTCAGAAGGCGGCGAACAGCTTCTGGGATCACTAGATGCCTGGACCACAAGGCGGCCTGGACGGGTCGCTGTGAGCGCCAACATGTGCGAATGATACCCGGCTGACGATGATATGTTGGAAACGGCCTTTGATGATTAGATGTCTGCGCACACCTTTGGCAGAGATACGAAGCATAATCGTCGTTCTTTTTCCCACTGCAACTTCATTCACTAGTCTTTTTGTACCACGCGGCGATCGCAGCAGGCCCTTGCTTAGGTGTGAGGCTACATGAACGGAGAAGGCGTGACACCGGAGTGAAACGAATTGATACCAGTCTTCGGGGCAAACTCTTCTGGAGCAACACTTTTGGAATACGACGAAGACCGGACCAGCAAGGGATCCTGTGAGGCTGTGGATCGTGTATGATTTACGAGTCTTCTAGGACTGCCTACCTTAAATACCGATGGTAGAGCAGTGTGCACCCATACAGCAATAAGTGACTTCTCCGAGATACGTCTATCTGTGAGCCAGCCAACGATAGCTGCTCTTGTTGTGCTGCTTCTGCATTGTGCTTGCCAAACATGCCGCAATGATTGCTGTCTTGTCAGCAATACCACAATTTCAGCAATATTCAAGTGAATAAGTCTTCATGCCCTAGAATGACATCGCGATTGACATAGACGCGCACCCAGTTGTCTCGACTATACACATAGTGAGTCTCCTTAATATCACCAGAAAGGCAGGCGATACCCAGTAGGCCGAGCCAAATACGATGAGGCAGGAGAACCGTGGTGGTGGCTGGAGAACTTTTAAAGCGTTGGGTATTCAATCTCTATAGAGATGAACCCGCGATTTGCGAGCGCGGGTAGTATAAATGCACCCGTCCACTGCGATGACAAAACCCGAAACCCACCATGGACTGCTCCCCTGGTTTGAGTGATAGCCAGTCCTCTTATCTAAGCCGTGTCCTGACCAACGCCTCATGGTTGCGATAGTAGTTCCGTAATGGCTGTGCCGGCC
Organism: Diaporthe citrichinensis; assembly: GCA_014872995.1. Taxonomy (NCBI): domain Eukaryota; kingdom Fungi; phylum Ascomycota; class Sordariomycetes; order Diaporthales; family Diaporthaceae; genus Diaporthe; species Diaporthe citrichinensis. Next base: position 899,694 of record JADAZR010000003.1, read on the forward strand.
CATATGCCCGGGATCACATCGACCAGCCAGCCGTAGCCAAACAAAAACTTGCCCATCAAGGAAGCAGAGTAGAGGGCACCAATTAACCCCCCCCCCCCCAAATCTCACACACACGCACAGAGAGTGAATGGGGACTGTACGTATAGTAATAATATAAGTGAGTTATTCAATAAATTAGCTCACCTCCCATGCGCCACCCCGGTTAACAAAAGAATTTATACCACTTCTTCCACTTGGGCCAACTGCGCTTCTCCTCCATCTCCTGCGCCAGCAGCACCGAGAGGTTGAAGTCGCGCCGGCCGGTGTCGATGTCCATCTCGCTGTTGCGCACGATGCGCGTGCGGAACCACAGCTTGTAGCCGACGTACATGATGATGACGACGGGGGCGGCCGTGTAGTTGAGGAAGAAGGTCTGCACGTTGGCCTGGACGCTGTACTCGCCGTAGTTAACGGGCCAGGCCCCCGTCCAGAACTGGGCGGCGAGGATGAGGATGTTGAGGGTGAGGCCGACCCAGGAGCCGGCAACGCCGGCCTGGGCGCGGAAGGCGAGCTCGTCGAGCGAGCGGCCGTGGGCGCGCCACGCCATGCGGAAGCGGATGTGCGCCAGGCAGATGGACCCCCACGTGAAGATGGACGACAGCGCCGAGATGGCAAGGAGCCAGTTGAGCACCTCGCCCTGCTGCGGGATGTCGGCCAGGTACGCGAGGAAGCCGAACAGCGACGCGCACAGAATGGCCATCAGCGGCCGCCCGCGCCGGTCGATGTACGACAGCCATGCCGGCGCCTGGCCCTGATCAGCTAGCGCCGCCAGCGTGCGGCTTGACCCGAACACGGACGAATTGCCCACGCTCATCACCGCGACGAGGATCACCACGTTCATCACGCTAGGAAGAACCTGGATGCCCGCGTCTTGGATGGCGATCACGAAGGGACTAGCACTCGTGTCGGCCACGGACTTGGCGCCCAGGAGCCTCTCGTCATCGTATGGGACCAGCAGCCCGACGAGCGTCAGCGCCAGGATGTAAAAGAGGCTGATGCGCCAGAACACCTGCTTGATAGCCGTTGGCAGCGACTTGCGCGGGTTGGCCGTCTCCGCCGCTGCGAGGCCGACCATCTCGGTGCCGGCGAAGGCAAAGGCGGCGGTCACGAAGACGCTGCAGAGCCCTTTGAAGCCGTTGTTGAACGAGCCTGGGTTCTGCCAGTAGGTACCACCTATGTAGCCACTGTCCTGAGTGCCGCCGATGTTGATAACAATTCCGAGTAAGCTTAGTATTGTCAGCACAAGACGAGACGAGGTAACGTAGGGAAAGGGTGTCAAGCAGACTCACATGAAGCCTATAACGGCCGTCACTTTGACTATGGCGAAGATGAACTCGGCTTCACCGTAGCCTTTGACGCCACATAGATTGATAGCTATGATGACGGCGAGGAAGACAGTAACAAACACAGCCTTGTTGATGCCGGCGTTCCAATAGGATATTGTGATGGACGCCGCTATTATTTCCAACGGTAACACTATTAACCATTGGAGAGCATAGCTGTGACAACTCCATTAGTACCCCGCCACCCAATGTGCTGAATTGAGCTGTCACTTACTTCCATCCCATGGCAAAGCCCCATGCTGGGTCCAGGAACCTGGTAGAGTAGGCAGAGAATGATCCAGCGATGGGGAATACGACGGCAAGCTCGCCCAGAGCCTGCATCACGCAGTAGAGCATCAATCCGATGATCATGTAGGCGAGCAGAACCGATGCAGGTCCGCCAGTATTCAGAGCGGATCCAGAGGATATGAACAGCCCGGTTCCTGTGATATAAACTGTCAGCGGAAAGAAAGAATTAAGAGTGAGTCGCGCATTGGACGTGAAGACGAATAGACCGTATAAGTGGGCGAGGGGGAGACCAAGCTGGTACCTAGGTATCTTCACCCAAGACCGTGCGCAACGTTGTAGTCGAAACTCGGCCAGAAAGTCAATTCAGGGGAGACATGCACAACGTCCGCACCGTTGAAGCGCTGGCACTTGAACCAGCGCCACTCCAGGCCCAGACACGCGGTAGCTCGACGGAATTGTTCCAGAACACGGGCATCAAAGCGCCACTCACCAATCGATCCACCGATAGCAATCATCTGCAGATGCCTCCCTTTCAGCTCCCTCGCGAGCAGCGAGTGCGCGGTGCGGTAGTTAGCCGCGCGGACGTCGTAGTAGTTGCGCCCGGGGTGGTGGCCATCGTCGTCGTCGTCCTCATCGTCCGGGCCGGCGGGGCCGCTGCCATGACCCAAGCCGGGCCAGCCCGGGTTGGCGGTAAACGCGTTCTTTGGGGTCATCCTGCTATGAGGGTCCCGGCGGAACGAGTCTGCCCAACGGCGCCACCTGCCCGGGCCGACCTTCGACAGCCTGCGGGGCATCTCGTAGGTGGGCTCCCGGGTCAGGTAGGACTCGCCGTTTGCGAGGCTGTAGTCCTCCTTGAAGTTCAGGATGTTGAGCTCGATGTCGCGTTCTGCCTGATTCCCGGCCATGGCTTCCTCGGCGGCGCGGGCGGGCGGATTCGGGGTCTGTCACACCTCGGAGGGTGGCAGTGAGAGTGACGTGCCGTGCGTGGCTGGCTCTCGAGGCCGTTCAAGTCGATTCTGATCTGCCGTTCGTGCCCTTCCTTTCCACCAGTCTTTATCGTCTCGGTTTCGTAGTCTCCCTGATAGAGACGGCTCCTCGGTCGCCAGAGGAGCAAGAGCGGCGTCACCTCTGTGGGAGCATGCGCCTCGGCCGTGACAGCATTATCGCGATGTTTTGGAGATTGTTGTAGCACCCAGGGATGTGTCCCTGGTATCGCCGTGTGCCGTTCTGGTCCCAATTGCCTATCTGGAGTCCAAACAGGACGCCGTGTTGGGAAAGTGCGCTCGTGATGTGTTCCGCAGTCCCGGGGTTCCGTGATTCCGCAGTCCGAATGTGTACGCGCTCGTAAGCCTGGAAGTGAACCAACGAAGCGACCGGAGGAGCAATAGACCACGTCTTGTAAGAGAAAGAGAGTGTGTGAGAGGGATAGTGGAGTGGATCAAGTTGTATTACAGATAAAATGCTAAGATAGAGAAGAGGAAGGTAGAGCAGAGGAGAGGAGATCGGCAGTGGTCAGAACAGCCCACTCGGGGTAGGCGTGGCTGGCCCTGCGTTGGCCTGCCCTGCCCGGCCAAGCTGAGGCGCAAGTGGTCGGTCAACCCCAGCGCGGCCTTATTCTTATCTTGAGGCGCGCCTAGCTCACACCAACTCGGGTCAGGCAGGCAGGGTACCCAGGGTAGTACTGTGCATATCTAGTAGGCTGCAATCCAATGCGGTGTGAGTGGCTCCTTCCCCATGACCCTTGCCTGGCCCGAGGCGCTGGAACGGTTGGGGACCTCGGGGACTTGGGGACGTTGGAGATGAGATCCGCCCATTTTGGCCCATCCCGTGGCAGGGGGCATCCTGCCAGCCTGCCAACCAGCCTGGCTGTTTGGCTTGCTGCATGCAGATCAGATTACGATCTGATGGATACCAACGCCAACCTCCAACTCCATAGCTATTGCGGGCGGCCAAACTTTATAAGACGTCGTACCCACACCTCCTGGATTTGTACCCACTCCTGCTGAGTTCAACCTCCTTTGATTACACAGCACTCTTGCTGGGCCATGTCTTCGCAGCTGAAATCTGTTACACTCTCAGATCCTAGAAAGGAGGGATTCTTTGCTGTCTGGGTTAGTGAAGAGTTCTATTTGCACGTTATGGGTCCCTGCCTGTTTCTATCGTCTGCAAATGTGCTGCTGCTACCAGGGTGGTGTGGTACTCGGCTTTTTTATTATCACAGCTCTTGATGTGATAGCGTAGTGGTCTGTAATATACAGATTTTGGAAGTGATTGGGAGGCTATGCCTACAATTCTAAGAGGCGGTTCACCTCTTTGCCTGTGATTTAAATCTTCATCAACAAATCTGAAACTTCCCGACAAGGAATCCAACTTTCCTGTAGCACTCAGCTTTCTTTGCGGAGCCTGACTGTCACTATGTCGCAGCGGACTTTGGTATGTGGCAAATGCTGTCTTCGCCGTTTTCTTCGCACCTGTTATTGTGTCGCTGCTTATTGGAGTGGTTGCTGCAGGCTCCTTAAATCCGGGTTCTTATTCTGAGAACCATATCCAGGTCGGTGAAGCCTACGGCACTAAGGCTGGACTGGCCCTGATCGAAGACCCAAGCTAAATTGGGCCATGGACCTATGTGCTTTTCAACATACTTGATGTACCGAGTCTACGTGATGGAGATGAAGTGCCTAGGCAGGATCCAGGTGAAGGTGAGATTTGATGAGGTTGAAACTGACGGAATCATTAGCTTTCTTGCTATAAGTAGAGGCATATCCTTTGGGCTTACTATTCAGGCTCTTGAGATGTTGGCAAAGGTGCTCATATATATTCTTGTAATTGCAGATGATACTTAATTGAACTACTTTATTGTGTGCCCTACCCCCCTTTTATGTTATCAGGCGGTATGTGCTTGTATGTATGATTTACCGAGGTAATGTAATCACAGCCCCAGGGAATGTGACAGTAGTTTCTTCTGCTAAGTCTCTAAACCTTTGTTCCAAATTTTTCGGTGTGTATAAGACCCACTGATTCTCTATTTGTCCTGGTTCCTCTAGCTACGTCCTCCCGCATTTTGTTCTAAACTTTGCCCAGCATCGAAACATCCAAGCTACCCACTACGATTCGTATCGGACAGAAGGAGAATCTTTTTGATTCGCGACACGGCTTATTGTAATCATGGGAAATGTCGTGCAGCCTCAGAGCTGAGAGGGACTATTCTAGGTTGGCGCAGGATAGTCATGAAAGCATTAAGCAACATATCTGAGGTATCGTATTCGACAACCCAGGCGAAGATCATCAGGCTATGTCAATGGACAACCAGTGGACTCCGGGAAACTTGCCTGTGTGCTCCACACGTTCGACCATTTCCAGCCATTGCTTTTCCGCAAGTCCAGGGTCTTTGGGCGCAGAGGAGAGACACAGCAAGCAGGCTGCCAGACAGACACGGAGAGCTGGCGCATGTCTCATTCTCTCTGGCAGTCAAGCAATACAGCCAAAAATGATACCTAGAGCCTCTAAATACACCCTGACCCCGCGGGTTTGCAGAGTGTTGGGTCTCGCGTCATCACATTCCGCCTTTCAAAATCTGTCAAGATCAATCACTCAACGATTTCTCTTCAATAGTCGACAATGAGGGAGCCTGAGTGGCTCGGTCGCATTTTAATGCCCTTCAAGCAGTGGTTTAGGCTCCACGTCGATCCGCTTCTTCCCGGAGGATGGCGAACTGCGGCGCTCGTCAACACGGTCCTCATAATCATCGTCTCCGTTCTCTTGACCATCCTCTCCGCATTGGCTTTAATTAATGCCGGGGGGTTCAACAAGCCTCTAGTATTTTTCTCCGGGGCATGCGGCATCACTGGAGCATCATCATTAAACATAACACTGCACATCATCATCAACATTCTGTCCACCGCCGTACTGGCTTCATCCAATATGTTCATGCAAGTCCTAAATGCTCCTTCCCGGGAAGAGGTTGATCAGAGCCATGCAAGGGGTTCGTGGCTTGAAATCGGTGTCCTTTCCGGGCGCAACATCTTTCGATTGTCTCCATTCAAGACAATAGCATAGCTAGGTTTCCTCCTATCGTCTGTTCCATTCACCTACTATTCAACAGTGCTATCTTCGAAGCATCTTATAGGTTCTCGCAATACGATTTGGCTACAGTCTCGGAGAAGTTCCTTCACGGCGGCAACTACTTTACTCTTGGAGCTAGCCTTTTAAATTCCAGAGGTCTCACTATCTATGATGCTAATAAAGCAACTTCTACATGGTCTCCAGATCTTTGGGCCGGATATGGCAATTTCATCGATTTGACAGAGTACCGAGACAACAACTCTGTTATCAACGAGAAAATAGCAGCCACTGCTCAAAGTGGGAGCACTTGGACGCGAATCAGTAAACAGGTCTGTAAGCAGGAGTATCTGACCTGCAGCGGACTCTCAACTCACAATGACGTGATCGTTGTGGTTTCTGATACGGAAGGCTGGCCAAGATCGCATGTCTGGAGTTTGAATAGGGAGCAGAGTTCATTTTGGGACGCCCATGTCCCTGATGACATATCGGAGCCCGAACACAATTCCCTCTGGTTTTACGGCAAGTGTGCGATGTCTGCATACTCTGGAAATGGCCAGACCATTTGTGGCAATTCTTGCAGGTGGGCTTTAGGTGGGAGCAACGCTACTAAAGAATGGGTGGTGCCGTTCTTCCCAATCAATTCGACTGCAAACTGCTCTGATCTGTGGCCAAAATCAGACAGCAGATATGCCGCCTACAACAGCTGTTTTATCGACAATCCCAAGCAAATGAACTTGACCGCGCAATGCTTTGTTATGCGGCCAACAGGAGACAACGGATACCGGTATGCCGACTGGAACAATTCTTCAATTTACAATGCCGAACAAACCGATCTCAATATCGACTTCTGCCTTGCTCGGCCGGTCCTGGCATCATGCAAAGTCGCACTATCTACTACCTTGCTCGTTTGTGTCACAGGGTGCGCAATTTTGAAGGCGATACTTTGCGTCTGGGTGTACTGCCATTTAAGAATCCAGAATCCACTCACGACCCCGGGCGACGCTATCAATTCCTTTATATCGAAACCCGACACACACACCATGGGAATGAGCCTTATTAGCCAAGGAGAAATTCGAATGAGTTACCTTCGCGGAGCTCCCCAACCAGGTCCGCGGAAATATCGACGGCAGAAGAGAAAGTTAGGTACTACAGTTCCCTGGTCAGAGTGGCTCTTCCTTCTGGCAATTATGGTTTTTGCACTGGTGGGCGCTGTGGCTCTGATCTTTATAATCGGAATCGGAGCCGGGGGCATGTAAGTATATTGAGCCTGCTCTGCCCGTGGGTGCGCAAGTGAGCAATGGTATTGACCAGTTACATCTACATCAACTGACTTCCAAACTTATCAATAGACGCGGGGGCTTTGGCACAAATTCTTCGAATCCTCTCACAAACTCGGGCACCTCACTATTAAACGCGGTCCTCATCGCCAACTCACCGCAGCTAGCCCTTTCTACAGTATATGTGATTTACAACAACACATTTACGCGCCTAGTTGTGGGGGAGAGCATGGGCTTTAAGGAGCACTCAACACTCATATTTGCGAGTGACTGACGCGAAAGGCCCCCAGCGCTCAACCTACAGGTTACAGCATCCATATCGATACAGCATCCCCCTCATTATAGTCAGCGCATTCCTTCATTGGCTCATGTCTAATACGATATATATCAGCCTCCTGCCACGTTTCGACTCTCAGCAGACCTGATTCAGAATTGGACATCTCCCGGAAGCTTGAGGCCGGATGGACTTAGACATACCCGAGGCTTTCAACGACAGTGAAACCGAATTGGCCTTGCTTTCGCCGGCGGAGAACGACTCAGAAAACCACCATGTGGACGAGAAACTGAAGAAGATTGCACAAAGCAGACTGAGGTGGGGTGTGGTGAAAATGCCACCGGAGTGGAGCAGTCAGTACAGCGGCTCCTATGCCCAGGTTGGTCATATCTCGTTCGGCACGGCTAATGATGAAGTTGAGGAGCCGGTACATGATCGATGGTATGCGTAGAAGGCCATCTGTGCGTTGCCATCGCACTACAGCATGCAACTAAACCGGTCGCTAAAGGTTTCATACATGCTCTGAGACAGAAATGATTTTATTTTCTGCTGAGATTACTTTTTGTATAAACGCCGCCCAATGTTTTAAACTTAGCTATTTGATGCATTATAGACTGGTACAGTGGTACAGCCATTTAGTCCGTCTTGACCTCCTCAGCCTTGACCTCCTCAGCCTTGACCTCCTCCTTCGTCTCCAGGATGTGCCCGTCAGCGTCCCGTGGCTTCCTCTTCCAGCCCGTCGAGAACAACGGGCCCATGTCGAACCTCGGCAGCGGGTGCGCCTCTGTGTTGATGACGATCTTGTCGAGCGGCAGCAGGTCGTCGGGCGAGAAGAGTAGGAAGAGGTACTTGAGCGTCTCGGCCAGCCAGAAGCTCTCCATGTTGTCGCGCGTCGTGGGCGGCACCACGTTGGCGTTGGACAGCGACGTGAACCCGCCGCCCTCGGCCACCGCCGTGTGGTTCATGAAACTCTTGAACATCTCCCATCCCCAGTCGCGGTACCGCTGGTCGCCCGTGATCCGCCACATGTAGAAGAGCGACTCCACCGTCTCGGGCCGCTGCAGGTTGTGCGTGTCCTGGCTCTTGATGACAAAGTCCTTGCGCCACGCCGCCTCCGGGTCCGGGTCGAACTCCTTCGGCGCGCGGTGCGCCTTCTCCTCCGCGGGAGGCGGCGACGCAATCTTGAAGTATGTGATCTCCGCGGCCAGGCCCGTCGCCATAGCCTTGTACATGCCCCAGCACGTCTGCATCAGCTCGCGCGCGAGCTGCATGTCCTTCTCCTTCTGCGCGTTCCACGACGGCAGCTTCCTGGCCTCAGCCTCCGTCAGGCCGTCCGTCGCGCCCAGGGCGATGGTGCCTGGCATGAAGCACACGAGGTGGTCCATCTTCGGGCTGAGCTCGCCGTCGACGCCGTTGACTTTCTCGCCGATGATGGTAAACTGCGAGTGCTCGGTGTACGTGACGAGATTCTTCCGTACGCCCTGAAGTGCCTGCTCCCACATGTCCAGGTAAATGGGCTCTGCCTTGTTGGTCTGCAGATACTGCTTGATGAGATATTCGTAGTACGAGTCGCCGCGACTCCCCAGGCGGATGTTATTGCCGCGGAATTTACCAGTGTTGGCGTACACGTAGATCGGAACAAGACCGTCCTTGGGACCGTTGTCATCGAGAACCTGCATGACTTTCTCGGCCTTGTCCCAGAACATCTTCTCACCTGTCAACTTTGCCAGGTACTTGAATTCCAGCTGCAGGGTGGCGGCCTCGGCAGTCGATGAAGCGCCACCGTCGTCGTGGGACGGCAGGCCTTCGAACTTGCCCAGGTTTACACTCGCGTAAGGGACTCCGGATTCCGAGTCGAACGCTGGAATCAGCCGGTCCGCTAGGTCCTTCGCCTTCTCAAGGTAGAGGTCCTCCCCTGGTGCCCCTTCATCGTCGTCTGAAATTGCTGCCAGCCCGGGGAACTCGGTCGATAGGTAATGCGCGGACAGCAGGCCACCCATCATTCGAATGGTGGTCTCAAAGGTATTCACATCCTGATCCTGGTCGTAGGTGAGTGTCGTTGATATCCACTCCCTCGCGTGGGTAAGGCGACTGGTCAGGTTCATGAGTATCATCGTATCGAGCGCGTCGACTATGATCCAGCCCAGTCCCTTCTTGGCCATGTGTTTGCCGCTCTTCGATATTGGGTGGTATTCGTCATAGCCTGGTGTTGATCCATGTCAGTCAGTATGCGCTCCCCAACCTCAACGTCAGCTCTTGGCTGAGGGAATCGGTACATACCCCAGCCGTACCGATCGTACGCATCCCAGCTCAGCTCGAAGGCCTCGACCACCCTTTGTCTTCGCTCCAGCCAGTCGACCTTGCCCTTCGCAGCTGCCTTCTCATCCGCCCTCAGCCAATCCGCCGTCTTCAGCGAGGGCAGCCTGTCGTACGGCTCCTCGCCGAAGATGCCGAACCAGTAGGCCACCAGGACCACGAGGAAGAGTGCGATAGCCATGCAGGTCTTGCGCCGGTAGAAGGGCCTCTTTCGGTGGCTGGCAGGGTATCCGTAGGGCTTGTCCTTGTACAAGGGCAGTGAGTTTCTGTTCGGGTTCAGGAAGTTTTCGACCTTTCCAAGGCCCTCGCCTACTATCCCTCCAACCGCCCCACCACGATGCCCGGCCGTCCTCGCGGTCACGCCGGTTGCTCCCCACACTCGGTCCTCTAGGGCTCGCTGGGGGTTGTTAAAGGAGGGGACATTTTTTGGGACCGCGAACGACATGTCCTCGTCTTTCTTGCCGGCGGCTTGCTGTTCGCGCAGTTCCCGCTCGCGCAGGTTTGTGTTGAGGTCCTCGACGGCCTGCCTCCCGCGCTCGATGGCCTCGGCCGCAGTCTCTTGGACCTTCTCGGTGACCTGGGTGGCGACCTCGGTGGCGGTCGCGCGCAGGAGGTTGAGCTGGGTCAGCGCGGCTGCGGCAGTCGGGGCGCGGTTGTTGATGAGGTTCCTTCGCAGGTTGAAGGGGTCGCGGAGGTTGTTGTTCATCGGGAGGGTTCCGTGCCGCGGGCGCTCAATCTGTCCACATAGCAGTCCAGGGGGGCCTGGCTACTATTCTTGGACATGAAGTCAAAGCAGAGACACAAAACAAATGTGGGTAGGAGGCAAGAAAGAGCTTGACTTGAAACTTTGGAGCTTCCAATGCAGGGGGGAAGTGGGCAGCTCTCCCGGCAGGAACTGTCAAGACACCTGCTATGTTGTAATGAGAGAAAGCAGTCGTCTATTATGTAGACTGCCAACCTAGGAATGTGGTCTAGTGCCTGACTGCGGCTCCAAGGCAAGGGAGTGAAAGAGAACAGATCAGCACCGGGATTGCCGGCTCGAATTCCGCAGGTTGGGGTACACGCGTGCATTTCACCACGGCGGGCACACCTAGGCACGGCATCTAGTTGGACAGCTGTCCCCCGAGCCGCAGGGCCTGCAGTCTCGGCAGGCCCTTGCAGCCCGGCCTCGGCTCCGGCTTCAGGGGTCTGGCAGGGCGTCTCCAGCCGGGTGCCACACAACTCACCACAAATATGCTTTCATCTCATGTGGATCACGCCCTCGCCGATAGACTTTTGAGCCGCAGTCAACCCCACGTCGTCAAAGTCCAGACGATCTCGGAGTGAGAAGAGATGGCGGCGGCACAGAAGGTCGGCGCCGACTTCAAGAATTACCCACACCTGGATGCCGACGAGTTCGCAGAGATCTGCCACCACATCGATCGGCGTTACACCCAAGCGACTCTAGGTCCTGTGAGGCGCAGGTGGAAGCTGAGAATCTGCAGGGCACTTGACGTCTCTTTCTCCACGTCTGCCGAGTACGCAACATACGCACAGATCATCCGGCCGCTGGATGGGGAGCTTGATGATGGGGACTTGTCTTCATATCTGGACAACTTCTCGTTCGGCGACGGAGACAAGGAAATGACAAGCACACAGGACCATCAGATGGCGGAGGCAGAGCAGGCGGATTCAGTATGACTGCAGTTGTTCCGATTGCAAGTCTGATGCTTATATAAACTCAGGCCGCTATACACCAGGTGCAAAAGCCACCGGACTTTGGATATGTCACGTATGAGATTCATCTTCACCCAACATATCGAGTACCTTGCCTCTGGTTCAGTCTGCACGGACTACCAGCAGACGAGCCGGCCTTCAACATCGACACCGTCTTCCGCCGTCTGGTTCCAGACCAGTATAAGCACGGCCTCCGTAAACTAGGTGGTATCGGGGGCATATCAGCGGATGTGGGTGCTTGTTGCTGCTAATAAGTCAATTATTGGTTCTTTCGGTATCCAGGTGTCCGTCATACTAACACACCGAGAAACAGCATCACCCTCTCACGGGTGTCCCCAGCTTCTTCGTCCATCCATGTCTCCTCGGCGATCAGCTGTCGAACTTCGACTGCTCCAAAGAGAATTACCTCATGGTGTGGTTAGGCCTTGTCGGGGGCTGTGTTGGCCTTTGGGTACCGAAAGAAATGGCCTTGGAGTGAGCCACTACCGCACCCAGCGAACTCTGGCCTGCGACCCTGCCATGCGACGTTCCCGATCGGTCACACAATACGCTATCAGTCGTCGTCGCTGTCCTCCTCCATCGCCACATCGCTGTCCTCTTCCTCCTCCTCCTCCTCCCGTGGGCGCTTCTGCCCTCTGTTGTCTGCATCGTCTGCGTTCGCCGTTGTCTGGCCGGCCGCTGCGGGTGGTTTTGTGGGTAGTCCTGACGGCGCGGGTGGAGCAGCCGGTGCGGCTGAGCCAGGAGGTGGTGCGTTGAATATGCTTTGCTGCAGGTCGGTCATCTCCGCCAGTTGGTTGGCGGACGTTGGGATTTTGAAGGTCCCGTCGAGTTTCGCAACGACATTTGACTTGGACCTGGCGTACGCTACTTTCTATTGCACAATTTAGTATGATACCCCAGGGCAGACAGGCCATAGATAGCAGGAGGACAACAAACCATCTCGTATCCCAGGAAATTGAATCCATCCAATGCCCTCATAGCCTGTGTCGCGGTTTGTATGTCACGGTAGACAATGTGCGCCTGGCCTCTCATGCTCTGGGTCTTGAGCGCGACGACATCGAGGACTGGCCCGTAAGTTGAGAAGAGCAGGTAGAGTGCCGTCCTCAAGTCATCCTTCTGGATCTTGGCCGACGGGATGCCGCGCACGTAGAGTGTCTGGTTGGGAGGGATCGACTGGGGCTTGGGCGGAATGCCCGAGCCTGGTGGTGCTGCCTTCGCGATCGCTGGGGCCATGCTTGCAACTGGTGGTGATTGACTACACGGCCGATCAGAACTTGAAGTGGAAAGAATAGATAGATAAATGCCGTCCCGGTAGCAGAACAATCAAAGTCGGGCGAATATCCAAAGGGCGAAACAGGTATGGTCTGTTCGCGTGTCGCGTTAAGCTCCATCAACATTTTTTGGAGCTGGGGCAGACTACGGAGTGCTGTTGTAGCCTGTAGCTCCCCTTATCTCATTATCGGGGTTATGCACCCCATGGAGAGTGACGTGCCGTGCCCCCACCATCCACTTCACTCAGGGGAGCTTCCTTCCACTTCCCCCCCATTGCTCTTCCCCTGACAGCACGACACCTCTTCAGGTCCCATGATACCAACGTAAACAACACATTGAATCATCGTGATAGTAGAGAGCTACTCCTATCACGTATTCTGAACTACCAACATCAAGATGGCTGCGCCCGAGGTCCACCACCTCTTCCACAACCCCATCGCCGACCACTCCTTCTCCGCCGACCGATCGACCCTGGCCATCGCACGAGACTCGACCGTCGAGCTGTACGGCAAGGCTGGAAATGCCTTCAGGCTGCAGGATGAGCTGAAGGGACACGACAAGACTGTTACCAGCCTCGACATTGCTCCCAACTCCGGCCGCATTGTGTCATGCTCTCAGGGTCGGTTCAATTGCACAACATTTTGTCAATGTGATGAGTAGACCGCGCTGACTTGGGATACAGACCGGAACGCACTTGTGTGGGAACCTTCGCCTCAGGGCTACAAGCCAACCCTTGTCCTGCTTCGAATCAACCGTGCTGCTACCTTCGTGCGTTGGTCCCCTTCTGAGACCAAGTTCGCTGTCGGCTCCGGTGACCGTGTGATTGCCGTCTGCTACTTCGAGGAAGAGAACGACTGGTGGGTGTCCAAGCACCTCAAGAAGCCCATCCGGAGTACTATCACCTCAGTTGCATGGCACCCCAACTCTGTGCTGCTCGCCGCTGGTTCCACCGACGCTCACGCCCGAGTCTTCTCGAGCTTCATCAAGTCAGTGGACCAACGTCCCGAGCCGAGCGCCTGGGGCGAGAGGCTGCCCTTCAACACCGTCTGCGGAGAGTTCCTCAACAACTCCGCTGGATGGGTCCACTCTGTCGCATTCTCTCCCAGCGGCGATGCGCTGGCCTTCGCTGCCCACGACAGCAGCATCACTGTTGTCTACCCCAGCGCTCCTGACCAGCCCCCGAAGGCAGTCCTCAGCGTCACCACCCAGTTGCTTCCTTTCCAGAGCTTGATCTGGTCCAGTGAGGCCGAGATCATTGCTGCTGGTTACGACTGCGAGGCCTTCCGCTTCCAAGGCGGCGAGACGGGCTGGCGACTGGCTGGGACCCTGGAATCCAAGGGCAGGCCGGGTCTGGGTGACGATCGGGAAGAATCTGCTTTGAACATGTTCAAGCAGATGGATCTGAAGGGCAAGGCAAAGGATGACACGAAACTTTCCACCGTCCATCAAAACACCATAACAATGATCCGCCCGTATGAGTCTTCTGGAGGCTCTGTCACCAAGTTCAGCTGTGAGTCCACCCACCATAGCCCCTTTCGATGGCGTGTCTGAGTGCTAACATCCACATCAAGCAACCGGAGTTGACGGAAGGGTCGTCATCTGGCATACCTAGATTAGCTTACAATGGAGATCACAATCAAGAGTCGATAAAACACTCAGTACCTTTGTACTCGTTCTTTTACCAGAATCTGCCTCAGCCTCGTGTGGTCTCAGCATTGACTCCAGAGCGGCGCATGCGATCCTTCTGCCTTTTCATGTTTCCAATATGACTGGTCATGGCTGCTCTGACTGCGCAGCAGTTTCTGCGTATTTATGTTGGTATTTGCTGTGCTGAAATAAATCCAGGTACGGTTGGGCAATCCGTCTGAAAACTCCCTTGTCCAGATCCAATTTGCCTAGGCAAGCGAAGTCATGGACACCAGAACGCATCAACCACCTTCACCCAGTGCGCGCTTCTATGCCAACCGCCAGTCTGAAGGCCCCGAAATATTCAACATGCTCGCCCATCCTACCCCTGTGGAACAGCCACCTCCTCAACTTGTTCCTCCATTCAGCCACTTCCAAGGCTTCTCAGCGCCGGCGTCATCTCATCGGCACATCAACAACAACTGCGCGGCATGTATATCAGATGAGAGGGTCTCTCCTCGAACTGCGACCCCCTACCATGATCATCAAGAATGGGAGCCGCCGAGACAGCATATGGAACAACTATCAGACGAGATTGATCATACGCCTTCGACGGGCTACGGCTCACTCGAAAACCATGCCGGCGGCCTTGTGCATACTCATGAGTATCATCACGACCTGTCTAGCCCAGGACGGGCCCGACAGCTCTCCGAGCCTCCCACCTACATCACACAGCCTCCGCAATATTTTTCAGGCCCCGAGAATGCTCCTGCTTTTGCAGAAAGGCCCATCTCCCTGATGCTTCCTCCACAGGAAGCCCCGACCGGGCCTGTCCAAATCCCTGTCCAACACCATGTCCTTGGACACAACACCATTCGAGTCCCATCAAATAGCGACGTGAGTGACACCGATCGGCAACCCCAAGGCCTTGCTACTGCGGGGCCCCTCCTCACAGCCAACGAAAAGGGCGAGCCCAGCTCCGTTTCGGACGATGACGACGACGCCAACTCGACCGTATATCCCTACGACAGCACCTCCACAGCACCATCTTTCACGGCCTTCCGTACGGCCCACGGCGACCCGGCTAGGACCCTGGAGGAAGCCGTCGTCGAGATCCACAACACCTGCCTCGCCGCCACACAGCGATACCTCGATTCGCTACGCGTACACTGGGAGCTTCGCCATGGGCGCGAGATCTTGGTGAACCCGTCGGGGCTCGAGGGGCCAACCAGGCGTATACGCGACCGCGCCGGCGCCCGGGGCTCGCCCTACTCGCTCCAGCGACGACGGATCAGACGGGCGCTCAGCGACAACAGCGGCCTAGAGTATGTGCGCGGCCTGCGCGGAGTTGGGGATGCGGGCGAGATTGGTGGGATCCAGTACCATCGATACCAGCCGCCGGCCTGCCCTATCCCGGCGCCCACGGACTCGCTGCTCCAGAACATGTCGCGCATCTGCGAGCTCATTTGGCGCCGGGCGCGCCGCGACCGCGAGGACGTCCTGGGTGCCGAGGCCGGCGGGGCGCGCCGCATTGCCCTGCTTGTCGAGTGCGCTGAGGCGGTGGTTCTCTACGACGCCGCCGAGTGGGACGGAGACCCGGAGAGGGGGTTCTACGCGGCGTGCCGAGCGGGGCGGGACATTTGTTGGGAGCTGGGGGACTTGCGCGGGGTTGGGAGGGTTGATGGTATCGAGGAGGGGGAGGTTTAGCTGAGGCGGGGCGTGGAAGAGGGCGAGTCTGATGGGTTACGGGTTTATAATGCTGTGTGCCTGTCTTTGTTTGGAAGTGGCCAGCAGTTGCTGGTGCTGGACAGCTTTTGATACATAAGATCAGGTGGCGAGAATGTGAATCGACGGGTCAGGGGACGTATGCGTTATGGTTTAGTTACTCGCAAGATTCGAGGATGGTATTGGGTATGGACTATCACAAGCTCATGTGCGTCACTGTGCCTCATTCTCTGAAAAATGACCTATGTGTGGCAAGAGTTGATGGGCGAAGTGAATCGTCAGTCTACTTCTTGCCAGCTTCCTCAAGACCAGCACCTACTTCCCCAGTCTCTGATGCTGCTCAACAAATACCATAAATTAAGGTTCGACATCTAAAGTCAGACTCGCACTCGCGACAATCGTCTGTAATGTCCAAGATTTAAAGACCCCAGCAACATATGCCCGTTGGTCGAACCTAATACAGCTGTTGGCTTCAGGCCGACATTCCCTCACAACTTTGACTTCCATCTTTCAGATCGGAAGAAATTCGATCCCAATACTACATCCGACAACACGTCGAGTGATGCCCAACCAGGCAAGGCGGGTTCCGTCCTGAAGCCCGCGTGTTAGCCTGCTCGAGTGTAGCACGCGGTAAGCTAAAAAGCGAGCAACTACACTCGCTCTGTGACAATACAGACAACAGACTTTCAATATAAGCTGGTGCCCATGGCCCTGCCAGAACTCAGGCACTACTGCATGAGTAGTTCGCCAACTCATACCTGCCAGAGCGCCGACAACGGGCCAAGCCGTCCACTACGAGCGAGATGACGACGATGCCAGCACCGCGGAAGCTTAACATCTCTTTAGCGTCAAATTCATGCAGCGCACGGCAGTCCGGCGGGCGTTGAATTGCTCGCCCTGCAACGGCTAGGACTAAAGCTTGTGGACCTGGCATCACAACATGTCCCTGGTCTTCGCGCCAGTGATAAGCAAGCAATCTAGCATTCTCCGCCAACTCATCAGCGCGAGCTGGGCGCGGGCGCTTTGCGCGTCCCAGCGATCCCCCGGGGGCCGGGCTCCCTTCGCCGCCAGCGCTCGGTGGATCGCCGGGGTCCCGTGGCCGGCGGTGCTGACGAAGGCGCTCGTCCCAAGCCCCCGGTGACAAACTGCATGAAGAGAGCAAATGACATAAGAACAGCGCCAGAAAAGGCCTGTCAATGCCCCCTCTGCTTGGCGAACCAGCGGCTGACACGCTTCTGATCGTTTGGAAGGTCCACGCCTGCCCGGCGGTCTCCCTACTTCTGTGATCTGTCGCAGATTCAGAAGGCTCTGGGTCGAGCCGAGGTTCGGATAAAGATTCTATCGAGGGATTTGTTAGTGATGCGATGCGAACATGGCTAGGCGATAGAAGCCGTGTGTTATCGAGACTGGCGATCGTGGTCTTGCAAGTGCGTCGTGTGCTTATCGACAAAACCACAAGGGGACCAACCAGACGAGTGGCATAGTTGTGACTGCTCTCACAAGGTGGGATTCGGATTGAGCGAACCCAGAAGCTCAGCGTAGCAGTTTGCGGAAACCTGGAGTTGCAAAATGAACACAACAGGCACAAGACTATCAGACTCTTGTCGCGAAAAGTCAGGCCACATCGTCGTCGGCTGGCTCTGTCCCGGCACCAAAGCCGCCCATGCTCCCCTCCGACATGCTTTCCCTCGCGTTTGCCGGCACCAATACCGGCTTAGCCGCACGAAGATAGACTTCAGTTGCAACACATTTACTGGAGCCCGCAAAGTCTAATAAACCTTCAGTACCTTTCTCCGTCCCCATGCACCGGTTTCCATGAGCTTCTTTTCCGACGTGATGTCATGGTCTGGGCCCTTTTCCCAAGCGGTTGAAGCTCACAAAATTGACTTTGATCATCATGAGTCGATGGGGTCTCGAACGATGTGCACCCCTCCCATCTTGGCAACAGCGGAGCGGATTTGACTTGACCGAGAGGGAAGTTCCGGGCATGTTTGGGGCCGCCGCCGCCGCCATCAGGCCTCGCTGCCGAGCGCTGAGCGAGCAGGCCTTGCGTTGTACGGGGTTCAGCAACGGCGTGTCAGCACTGACTGACCTCGGCGGGAAAAATGGTTTAGCGCCTGAGGTGAGCCAGGGGCGTCCCGAATGTCGTGCATAATACTTCTGGTGCGCAGAGAACGGGCATTGCCCTGTCCGGTAAGGAGATCCCTATACGGCTGGGCGCAGTTGTGCCTTTGGTCAGCGCCAGTTGGTGCAGGGAAGGCCACGGGTTGTTTCCGAGGTTGGGCACAGGTCTGCTAGCACTCCGGGCGGCTCATCAAAGGGGAGACAACAGTGACGTCGAAATAGGAAGCAGCTATTCGGAGCCGTAAAGAGAGGAGGCAACCAACTCCTGATCTTCAAATTGAGGAAGATTGCCGAGGTGAGATGAGATGTCTTTGCGCAGCTCACTTCCCTCTTTGCGATGGCTGCGGAGGATCTGAGGTCGACGTGACTAAGTTGACTTCTGATCTGAAACAAATCCTTTTATGAGGATCGGCTGGTGGCTCGTAGCGCCGAGCGGCATGCTGAGGAACGTCGGGAAGATCCCCAAGAACACAGCGACAAAGTTCCAGTGGAGCGGAATACTCAAGACGTCCGCGCAGCCGCGGTGGTACCACGCAGCAGCACCTGCTTGTGCACGCACGTAGCACGGTGACGGTGGCACCAATAGACTTTCGCTTGGAGCCCACAGTTATTACGACGTCTCGGTCGCATTGTGCCCTTTGACGTGCGGGATAGCTGATGGGATCTTCCCTGACTGCCAGCCGATCCCTCCCTATAATCACGGGTCCGGTATACGGGTGTAAGTGGGTGGTTGTGTTAGATTTGAGATAAGCAGTTTCCGCGGGATAGAACGAGGATCGCCACAACGGTAGAATTTGGCATTGTTTCGACGACATTAACGAAACGAAGTGGATGAGATTGTCTCGCGAATCACTGAGCTGGTCTCTGTCATGTTGTGAAACCACTGTGATGGTTCTGCACTCGTATTACTCTGGTCAACTGGCCCCGCCAGCTGGAGGCGTCCCGATGTGCGTGCATGTGCGAAACCGTCTCTAGAAACCCCGACAGCCACAAGAAATGCGCCTTGTGAGATGTGATATCTGAGAGCAGAGACCTACTTTGTCTGTGGCACAGTCCAGCCTTCGTCCTGCGAGCCGCTCAACCCGGGCGAAGGATTGAACATGGCAGGGAGAAGAGGTCCGGATGGACACAGTCGATGCTTACTTAAGCTGGCCAAGAGACGTCAAAGGCCACGAGGGCATCCGCAAAGAACCTGGGTGACTTGCGGGTCCGTGAAAGAGCCGGGCCTCATTGGCTACAGCACCCACTGCCCTGCTGGCCAGGTGGGATCACAACTTTCGATCTTTTTCAGTGGCCCCCTCGTTGCTTTTGCATGTACAGGTACATTGATTGGTGCCGACAGACTTGGCGCTAGCACAGATGTGTTGCGGGTAACCCGCCCAGTGCCCGGTGCACACAAGCGAGCACCGCCCACGTACAGACAGGATGTGGCTGCAATTTTTCGATGCTGCTTGGCGGAGACGCCCTCAGGTGAAGCAGCAGGCTGGCAGTGTTCACGGGGAGGGAAAGGCTGGGCCCGAATGATCCATGTACTTAGTACGTGGTCCACAGGAATGCCTTCTTGGGAAATCCCAATTGAAACCACAGAATAGGGGAGGGGTTTCTCGGCATGGCGTCGCGTTGAGACGATCGGCTGGCCGGCGCCTGCATGCTGGGCAGGCCTGGCACGTCGGTCTCGTTGGGCAGGCAGGATCTGGTTAGGCTGGTTCTCCCACAGAGTTGATCCCGGATGCGGGCTGCACTCCGTGAGACTGACATCGTCTGTCCCATCGCGCCTGGAGCTACTGTATCAGCTAGAAGAAGTAGGTTGCCCCTAGGCCCTATGGAAACAGGGGTCCAACAAGACTGAAGGACTGCTCAGTCCGCGTGGTGAAGCTGGGACGGCAGCCAGCGATTGGCAAGAGTATGGGAGAAGCGGTGGATTGAGCAGCTTTTTTATTGTGTCGAGACGAAGCGTGCATCCGTCGGCCTCGTGTCCATGCGCACATAGCAGCTAGACTACCAAGGCAGCGAGTTGTGCTGCTGCCTCGCGCCGTTGGCTTGCCAGCAATCTTGGCGGCTGAGGTCCCACGAGGAGGAGGGGGTATCATGCGGGCGACATATTTTTTGCTTTGATCTGATGAGATGAGCTGTCACCCTGGCGCAACTGGTGCTGCCCCCGGGCGCAGGAAAACGAGATTGAGACGGGGTATGGGGGGATGGGTTGGGATGGGTTGGGATGGGACGGGTTAGGATGGGGTTGCTGGATTGGGCAGGACGGGACGGGAAGGCATTGGATGGGATGGAGGGGTGTATGGACATGGGCTTGAGCCAATGGGTGCACCAAGACAGGCTACTGCGCACCTCGGAAAGGCCCTTGGATGTGATATCATGGGCGATGCTCTGGCCGTTGAGGATGGTGATGCGTGACGAGTAAGTGCGCGAGTGAGTGACTGGACAGCGTGAGGCGTGGGCTGCAGAGCGCAGGCTGTAGAATGCTACTGCAGGCTGGCAGTCTGGCAGTCCGGAAGACGCATTTCTTTCTACCTACTACTATAGGTAGGCAAGGCAGTCCACCATGGCATGTGGCGTACGACGCGAGAGGTCGATCCATCACGCGAAGGCCAATTGGACATGGTCGGGGTGTTTAACCTGTGCCGCGCTAGGCCCAGGCAAATGACAATGGGCCGTGTCGTGTCACCCCTCCTGGCCATCCTGGCCTCTGGCGGCCCTCCTCTTTTCGACCAGGGCAGTGGGCAGGTGCCAGTCGCGCGACGAGAAGGGGACGCCGCCGACGCTGTTGAGGAGTCGAGATGGGTCAAGCCGCTGGCTCTGGTCTCATGCCACCTGGTGTGCGCGGCCCCTGGATAGTTTGTTTGTATACCTGGCTAGGTATTTAATAAACACCTACACTAGACGTATGTGGCTGACAGCCGTGTGCATTGCTCCTTCTGTGCAGGCCGGGATGCGTACTGTACACCATATTGCCGCGTGCGGGCACTATTTTCTGCTATAGCAGGTACAGTATTTGGGAAGCACACAAATCTAGGGTCGGGAGACATGTACAGGAACATGGCAGCTTGGCCCCGCCCGCGTGGGTGTCTGCCCGTGTAGTCTGCACTGACTGGGTGGTGTGTGCGGGACTACCAACCTGGCCTGCTGCCTCTCTGCACACATGCCTACTCCTGTACTCCCACACGCGTGGGGTCTTATCGCTCGAACTAAGACGCAAATAAGTGTTGGCACGCCCACCCCGGCCACGCCCATGCCATCGCATTGCACGCAGCTGTAGCTGCATTTGTACATGCTAGTGGCATGTGTGACCTCCGTCCCAATGGCTGGGCCTTCCGGTCTTTACACCCTTTGTAAGCTGCATCTGCAATGACGAGAGCTTTTATACGCAGGCCTGTTTTGGCAGCGATGCCTCGCTTCGCCATGGTGTGCCATGCAGCCTGATCGCCGACCGCGATAAAGGTGGAATACCAAGTTATACGTGCTGTGGCTAGACCCATCCCAGGCCGGCCGCACGGTGCGTAGCAGAGCCGCCTCCTTGACGGACGAGCTGCTACCGTGACAGTCGCTATTCCTGGATTCGGCTGGTGCTCTCAGGGCACATCGAACAGGGAAGAGCTTCCGCTCTCCAGATTCCAGGTTCGAGAGTCCATGTTCCAGAACCCAGGTTCTTGGGAACGTTGCAGGAGCGTCAGGACGCCGCTTTACACTGTGGGCCACACGTAGAGCCGGCGTTCCCTCCGCCCTGCGAGACGCCCTGAGCTGAGTCCATGCGCAAGGTCACATTGTTCCGATGTGCCGTCAGGATGTAATGCGCAGGCTGGCAAAGAGGCAGGCTGGAGGGCAAGGCACGAAAACAAAAATTAAAAAATAGAGAAGACGGGCCCTTGGATGATATGAGAGGTGAGCATTAGAGCATGAGTGCATTTGTTGCTGTCGAAGAAACACACACACAAAATCGGTTGGGCAGTCTGGGCGAGGGCGGGCGTGCGGAGAGACCGTTGAAAATACGGAATGGCCATGTGGAGCAGGCACAGGCCAAGCCAGGGCCAGGCCAGCAGCAGAAAGGGAAGTCCGGCACCTGCTTTGGCAGGCAGGAACGGGAACCTTACCATGGAGATGCCCATCCCATCCGTCTCCTCGGGCCCCAGCTGTCACGGTTGCCACCACCCGTTTTTTTTTGTCTGCCCAGTGCGCCCCCAGAGCCGACAACACCGTCGGGCTGGTTGGGGTCTACCTGGCCTGTCTGCTGGGTTCCCAGAGTGCCCAAGTACCTGCTTAGCTACCTGACGTACCTGCTTTACCAGCGCAGAAGCCGGCATGGCTTGTGTGCGTGCTTGTGTGCGTGTGTGTGCGCGCTGGCCGCCCGCCGTGTCAAGCCTCGAAAGGAAGGAAAAGAGAATAGAGTGCCTTCAGGACGCTACCACATCCCTTGCCGCTCACGTCACACATGAGGTCCTAGGAGAGACTAGACATGCGGTGCCGTTCATATTGCAGTTTGTGCTGTATTCTGGTCCAGCCGTCGTATCCAGGGAGCCTTGCCGAGGACGAGGAAAACGTTCGGCGGTCTGGTCTTGGTCGACTTTGACACCGGCCTAAACCTATCAAAGGCTGCAGGGCTTGCAAGCGGGCAGCGTGTCCCAAGACGAACCACCCTCGCCCCTGTCTCCTTGACCCTCCATCCTTTCTCCGCCTTCTGCCCGCGCCGGACCATACCTACCTGCCTGCTGTACTAACCTACCTGCCCGTACCAGTCCTTGCCAGTCCTTACCTGCCTGCCATCCATCCATTCAGACCAGACCAGACCAGGAACTGGGACTGGGAACCGCAAACTGGAACTGGAACTGCGCCTCTGCTGGCTCTAGCCTCTGTCTGGCACCACCTTTTTTCTGTCCGTCTTCGACTCGCGCAGAAGAGCCGACAGGTAGACTAATCCCACGCCGGTCTGTCTCTCCTCAAACTCGACTGCCTCCTTGGTCCTGAACCTCGTCGACCGCCCTGCACCTACGTGAGAACCTCCTTTTCCTCCTCCTCTCACATCATCTGCTCCCTGTCCTCTTCCCCCAAGGTTGGCCTCAACTCCTCCTCCTCCTCCTCCACCATCCCACCCCTCGGCGCTTTTGCCCACCCCCCGGCTCCACAGAGCATGTGGGCTTCCTCGTAGCCGCTGTCGCTGCCGCTGATTCTGTTCCTCACCTCTCCCGATCAGAATCAACCCATCTGCCTGCTTCCCACTTGCTCGTCCTCGCTCATTAACACCAGGAGCCATTCAGACAACCGCCCATGAAGTCGCCAGCCACAACCTAGCCACTCAACGCCCTTGATCCTGGATTCTTTTCGCTCCTTAGTCCCCCCCTTCGACCCGACCCTGAATCCTCGGCATCTCAAGTCTTCCCATGGCCGACAACTCGGCCTTGGCGGCCGCCGCCGCCATCGTGAAGAGCCTGGCGCCAGACTCTCACGCTCACCCGTCCACACACCGGGGTCCAGGGAAGCTCATCGAGCTCCCGGGTGCAGACACATTCGAGAAGCACCAGCTGGAGCGGGAGCTCGCCGCCCTCGTATCACGGGTCCACCAACTCGAGGCGAGAGCTAACTCGACCGGTATCGCCAACTTCCCCGACACGCCTAATGAAACCGCTGATTCGGTGTTTGGTGATGATGCAGCATCGTCACCCTCAGGAATCGGTCGTGACGCTTCCAAGTCGAGACCCGGAAGCATAGGGCGGAACGGGAACACCGTTGTCGAGAAGTCTGTCCCCTTGACAGACGAGGCGCTCGAGGGCCTACGAGAGCACGTCGACGACCAGTCAAAGCTTTTGGACAGCCAGCGACAGGAGCTTGCCGGCGTCAAGGCCCAGCTCATACAACAAGAACAGCTGCAGGAGAGGGCCCTCGCCATAATAGAGCAGGAACGCGTCGCGACCCTCGAACGAGAGCTATGGAAGCACCAAAAGGCCAACGAGGCCTTCCAAAAAGCCCTTCGTGAGATCGGCGACATCTTGACCGCTGTGGCTCGCGGTGATCTTTCAAAACGGGTGCGCCTCAACACGGTAGAAATGGACCCCGAAATTACCACATTCAAACGGACGATAAACACTATGATGGATCAACTTGGCGACTTCTCCTCGGAAGTGTCTCGTGTAGCTCGTGAAGTCGGTACGGAAGGCATTCTGGGCGGCCAGGCTCAGATTGAAGGCGTCGCTGGTACCTGGAAAGAACTGACTGACAATGGTATGTGCCCGACAATTAACTCTCTTGTTTCGTCTACTGACTTGATGTCCCCAGTGAACATAATGGCCCAAAATTTGACCGATCAAGGTAAGTTGGCCCCCCATACGCGAAATACTGGACGGTTGCTGACGATGTGCAGTGCGAGAAATTGCGACTGTAACGACTAGTGTAGCCCACGGGGACCTCACCAAGAAGATTGAACGGCCCGCCAGGGGTGAAATTTTCCAACTGCAGCAGACCATCAATACCATGGTTGACCAACTTCGAACCTTTGCTTCCGAGGTCACCAGAGTGGCCAAAGACGTCGGTACAGAAGGCAAACTAGGAGGACAAGCCGATGTGAATGGTGTAAAAGGCATGTGGAATGACTTGACCGTCAATGTCAATGCCATGGCAGACAATCTCACGACACAAGTACGCGACATCATCAAGGTTACAACTGCAATTGCAAAGGGAGATCTCACGCAGAAAATCGAGGCTCAATGCAAGGGAGAAATATTCGAGCTGAAAAACACGATCAATTCCATGGTGGAGCAACTGCAACAGTTCGCCCGGGAGGTCACGAAAATCGCCAAGGAAGTCGGAACTGAGGGACGCTTAGGTGGCCAAGCCACTGTGCACGACGTGGAAGGGACCTGGAAGGACCTTACGCAGAATGTCAACGGCATGGCCATGAATCTCACAACACAGGTCAGGGAAATAGCAACGGTTACAACTGCAGTCGCGAGGGGTGATCTGAGCAAGCGAATCAGCGTCGAAGCCCAGGGCGAGATCTTGGATCTCAAAAACACCATCAACACCATGGTGGATCGTCTGTCTACATTCGCGTTCGAAGTTTCCAAAGTCGCACGAGAAGTCGGGACGGACGGAACTCTTGGTGGCCAGGCCCAGGTTGAGAATGTTGAGGGCAAGTGGAAAGATCTCACCGAGAATGTCAACGTTATGGCCTTGAACTTGACCACTCAGGTAAGCAGCTGTCACACCTCTACGTCCCTTTCCATGTGCCTCATTTGAGCTCTTGCTGACTTCGCTATAGGTCAGGGGAATCTCCAGTGTCACACAAGCCATCGCGAATGGCGACATGAGCCGCAAAATCGACGTCGAGGCTAGGGGCGAGATACTCATTCTGAAGGACACCATCAATGACATGGTTGACCGACTCAACAGCTTCTGTAATGAAGTGCAACGAGTGGCCAGGGATGTCGGTATTGACGGCATTCTTGGAGGTCAGGCAGACGTCGCAGGGCTCAAGGGTAGATGGAAGGAGATCACGACTGACGTTAACACGATGGCCAATAACTTGGTAAGTCTCACGAGGCCTTCTAATGTGTCGAAACTTTTCATGTACTAACGGACTGCTCTAGACGGCCCAAGTGCGTGCCTTTGGGGACATTACCAACGCTGCCACCGACGGGAACTTTACCAAGATAGTAGAGGTTGAAGCATCCGGAGAGATGGACGAGCTGAAGAGGAAGATCAACCAGATGGTGTTCAACCTTAGGGACAGTATCCAGAGAAACACACAAGCTCGAGAGGCTGCCGAGTTGGCCAACAAGACGAAATCCGAGTTCCTGGCGAACATGTCGCACGAAATCCGGACGCCCATGAACGGCATTATCGGGATGACACAACTGACCCTCGACACCGACCTGACACAATACCAGCGGGAGATGTTGAACATAGTCAACAGCTTGGCCAACAGCTTGCTCATCATCATCGACGACATTCTCGATCTGTCCAAGATCGAGGCCAGACGCATGGTCATCGAAGAGATACCTTATACGTTGCGCGGCACAGTCTTCAATGCCCTCAAAACATTAGCGGTCAAAGCGAACGAGAAGAATCTTGAATTGACATATCAGGTCGACAGCTCAGTCCCTGATCACGTCGTTGGTGATTCGTTCAGGCTGAGGCAGATCATCCTCAACTTGGTCGGAAACGCCATCAAATTCACGGAGAACGGCAAAGTCAGCCTGCAGATCCAGAAGTCGGACCTGACAGTCAAGAGGGACGAGTACGCCATTGAATTTGTGGTCAGCGACACCGGTATTGGTATACCAGCTGACAAGCTCGACCTAATCTTCGACACCTTCCAGCAAGCTGACGGCTCCATGACCCGGAAATTTGGCGGTACCGGTCTCGGACTGTCCATTTCAAAGAGACTAGTTAACCTGATGGGAGGTGACATTCGAGTGGAGAGTGAGCTAGGACACGGCAGTGCTTTCTTCTTCACATGCGTTGTACGATCAGCCGTCGACGACGTCTCGTATATCGCAAAGCCGCTGAATCCCTACAAGGGACACGAGGTCCTCTTCATTGACAAGGGGAACACCGGCCACGGCTCGGGCATCGCGCACATGCTTCGGGGCCTAGGTCTCTTGCCCTCTATCGTGGATTCAGAGAAAGATCCCATCCTGGTCAAGCAACGTGAGAAGGGCACCACGCCCTATGACGTTATCATCGTGGATGATCTGGACACTGCGAGGAGACTACGTGCCATCGACGACTTCAAGTACCTCCCCATCGTTCTACTGGCGCCCGTCGTACATGTCAACCTGAAGTCGTGCCTTGACTTGGGCATTACCTCGTACATGACGACGCCATGCAAACTTATCGATCTCGGCAACGGCATGATCCCGGCGCTCGAGAACAGAGCCGCGCCTTCGCTGGCTGACAACACGCGGTCTTTTGAGATTCTCCTGGCCGAAGACAACGCCGTCAATCAGAAGCTTGCTGTCAAGATTCTCGAGAAGTACCACCACGTCGTGACAGTCGTGGGCAATGGTGAGGAGGCGGTTCACGCTGTGCAGAAGAAGAAGTTCGATGTTATCCTCATGGACGTTCAAATGCCAGTAATGGTAAGAGTCCCCGTTTCCTCAGCCCAGATCGTGTGAGGTATTTTACTAACCTGGATCTCTACAGGGAGGCTTCGAGGCCACTGGCAAAATCCGAGAATATGAGCGCAGCCTGGGTTCACAACGGACGCCGATCATAGCCCTCACAGCCCACGCCATGATGGGCGACAGGGAGCGGTGCATCCAGGCGCAGATGGACGAGTACCTGTCCAAACCCCTGCAACAAAATCACCTCATACAGACCATCCTCAAGTGCGCGACGCTTGGCGGTGCTCTGGCTGGGAACCGTGACCGGGACATATCACGACAAGCCGACGCCAAGGCCGCGGGGGCCCGTATTCCCACCGACCTGTCGGGAAACTACCTGCGCCCGCAGAGGCCACAGATTCAATCACATGGCTCGGACATCGTCAAAGGCCGGATGGACAGCCCTGCTTTGGTGTCAGCTGACCAGGAGGACCCATTGGCAAGGGCACGTAACAGCCTCTCCGCTCCTCCCGCCGGGCAAAAGCGCAAGCGTTAGCTAACTTTACTTTTTTTGGCCTGCAACAGCTCATCTTCCGAGCCAACAGCCAGTAGAAGCACTTGTTCGTTATACCTTGACCACACTCCGTCCTGTACACCAGAGAGAGAGGGGGGGGGGAGAGAGAGCGCAAGAGAGCGAGGGGGAGAGAGGAGAGCGTGAGAACAAACACAAATTTGCCGATTTTTCGTCAATCAGATCAGATGCAGCAAAGCAAAACACACCATTTCTTTTGCCAGCAGCAAGCAGCAGGGCCAGGTCGCTACGGCTATGATACCACGGGGGCTCTTTATGAGTTCAAGTTTCTTCACGTAACATGTCAGTTTATAACGGGGTTTATTGTTAGGCAAAGGGTTGCAAGGCATTTGGCGGCGTTAGTTGATTTTCCATGGGTACAACATTTTGAACACGCTTTTTTTCCCCTTTGGAAAGTGGTGGGACTGCGCCTTTCGCAAGTGAGCATTTTTCTACAACCATCATATCATCTCCGGCTCCGAATGGAGGGCAGTCAAGGCTCGTTCCCCGAGCTCTGGAGGCCAGATATGGAGCGGGGAGCGTTGTATGCACAAGAGAAGGGAGTGGGCGGGCAGAAAAGACGAGGAGGGCAGGTGGGTGAGGGTGAGGTGGTGGTGATGGTGAGGATGTAGGGGACAGCTAACATGGTGAGACTGGCGGTGGTGGACGGCGAGCGTTATCCGCTAGGCTACTCTGTTGCAAATATTTATTAGTAGTATGTCTACTTGGTAAGACGACATAATCCTTTCGCTTGTTTTTCCTTGTCCACTCCGGTAACTCGGACAGGTCTGTGACTGAGACCTTTGACGGCCGATACCCTCGGGAATGACGATTGACCCTACATGTCTCACCTCGCCGCGTGCAATGGAGATGATGCGTCACTCCGGAGATCACAACAGGTCAGACTACTGCAGTTCAAGGGGGTTGAGACAAAAAGCCTCCGGATCTCTGCAACCGGGGCGACCTTTACGAGCGTGCGCACTTCGATTCCCATCCGGACTGACTCGGCCCCCAAGGAGCTGGTTGGCCGGCTCGAGAAGGAGAGATGCCGCGCCGGGATACCAAGAGATTTGCTGTACTGCAGGTTTACGTACAGCACGTAGCACGGGGCCTCCGGCGGGAATGAAGTCCTTATGGGGCGAGACAGTGGACCGTGGTCGGATGGACGGCAGGGCTGGGCAAAACCTTGAGCGGGCTGCTTGAGTAGCTGTAAAAGGCGTATATCTATGCGTTGGTGTCTACTATGACGACGTAGAAGCAGGATGCTTTTTATGTTTTTCCATAATTTGCGGGGGCCCCGGTTTGGGGCATCGTGATCCGAGCGGAAGATGGTTCGTCCTGCCCTTTGCCTGCCAGATCGTTCTCTTGGCCGCCCCGGCCCTCAGACCATACACGTGTGTGCGACGGCATGATGCAGGAAGTGCTTGTCCCCCGTGTGCGGGATGAACTCTCTTCTGGGTGCGCTTCAAGCTTCATCCATGGGCCTTGGCTTCTCGTTGCTGAGCGGACCCCTGTCTTACTAGCTGCGTAGCACTCCTGTGCCCAGCGAACACTCCCCCAAGGGGAGCAGCGGGTTGGGAGTGTGGAGCAGCTGGATCCCTGTCCATCACAGGCCAGCCGCTGCGGACACCTTCTTCTTGCCCAGTGCACGGAGACCTGCCCACCCCTTACTGTGTAGGAGGGGAGGTGAGGGGTGAGGGGTGAGGGGCCCAGGATGCGTGCAGTCGCCTCAATTGCAGGGACCTTGCATGAGTGCCAATGATTATTTTTGTAGACATCTCAGTTCTGGTTCCCGCGCCTGCTCCCAGGAGAATATGGTCCCAAGATAAACTGCCCTGCGCTGACCCATTGACAAACACCATATAAGTGTTCACGTCCGTAGAAAAGGCTGGCACATATTGTTGTTGCGTTGAGGAACACTCTTCTGCCTTGCACCAGGAGAATTAGTTGAGCAGTGCTTCACGAACTGCCCCCCAGTCACACTTACCCGCCTCGTGCTGACCCAGGGCATAATCCCCCCCCGTACGCGCAAACGTACACGTAGCACGCAACACCCTCACGCCTCTTCACATCGCCAATTCGGCTCCAGAACACTGCTTCCGTCCCTCACTTCTTCCACAACCTCCCAGCCACCTACAGACGCAGCCATGGTCATCAGCTACCCCCCGCTCGAGGACCGGCCCCTCAAAAACACCATCTGCCTCTTCGACGTCGATGGCACCCTCACGCCGGCGCGGCGCAGCGTCTCGGCCGAGATGCTGAACCTGCTCGCGAGGCTGCGCCAGAAGTGCGCCGTCGGCTTCGTGGGCGGCAGCGACCTGGCCAAGCAGCAGGAGCAGCTGGGCACCCCGGACGTGGCCGTGACGACCCTCTTCGACTTCTGCTTCGCCGAGAACGGCCTGACCGCCTACAAGAACGGCGAGCAGCTGCCCTCCAACAGCTTCATCCGCTGGCTCGGCGAGGCCCAGTACAAGGAGCTCGTCAGCTTCTGCCTGCACTACGTCGCCGACCTCGACATCCCCGTCAAGCGCGGCACCTTTGTCGAGTTCCGCAACGGCATGGTCAACATCAGCCCCGTCGGCCGCAACGCCAGCGTCCAGGAGCGCAACGACTACGAGAAGTACGACAAGGAGCACCACGTGCGCGAGAAGTTCGTCGAGAAGCTGCGCGAGCGCTTCGGCCACCTCGGCCTGACGTGAGTACCTCCCTACCTACCCTGCACCTGCCATTTCTGCCCAATTGCACCGGGAAGGGGAACCCCAGTGACTGACCATCTTCTCCCCACACAGCTTCTCCATCGGCGGCCAGATCTCCTTCGACGTCTTCCCCACCGGCTGGGACAAGACCTACTGCCTGAAACACCTCGAGACCGAGGCCAAGAAGACGGGAGGGATACCCTACACGACGGTCCACTTCTTCGGCGACAAGACATTCAAGGGCGGCAACGACTACGAAATCTACGAGGACCCCAGGACGATCGGGCACTCAGTGACTGGGCCCGAGGACACGATGGAGGAACTCAAGAAGCTCTTCAGGCTGGAGTAGGAGGACATTTGGACCATCCGGTGCTGTGGTGTGTCTCCGAGAGGATATGCCGTCGGGCGGGCGCGTCTAGCCCTCCGGCTTCTGGTGGGAAATCGGCTTATTGAGATACCAAGTAAACAACCATACCATTGTTTACATGCCCTTTAGCAATCATACCCACTGCAGTTATATCATTAATACCAAATTTCGAAAATTGCATGTTTTGATGTGAATTAAGTGCTGCCAACGGCAAACAAGAGGTCAGGTGAGATCGCATCTACTCTGCTTCTCGAGCTTTACGCTCAACATTGGACACATCTGGAAGAGCATGCTGTGGGCAGACCTGCATGTCCATTCTATAGGCTTTCATTCCAGAAGCTTCCAGTTTATATACAAGACTGAATAGATACCAATTCCCTTTTCCCAGGCTTTTACAGTCATTTTGCACCGACACATCAGTCGGACCGAGAGTTGTGGATGTCCAGGACCAGAATGTCCGTAGCTCCGACCTTAGCGAGCTCGTCCATCGTCGGGGCGATCTTCTTCTTCTCGACCATGGCGCTGACGGCAACCCAGCCCTCCTCCTCGAGCTGCGTTATCGTGGGGGCGCGCTTGCCGGGCGTGAGGGAGGACGCCTTGCTGAGGTGGCTGCGGGGGATGTTGTACTGGCAGAGCACGTACCTCTGGGCGGTGATGACGCCGCGGATGCGCGAGGCGATCAGCTCGACCAGCTCTGGTTGTGACGGTGCTTTTGACTTGATCAGGATCGAGGAGGACTCGACCACCGTGTCTATTGGCTTGAGCCCTGCCGCCTTCATCGTCTCGCCGGATTCTGTGTCACTTGGTCAGCCCAGTGGTTCTTTGGTGTCATAATTGTAGAGAAACTGTTGAGGGAAGAGTAGGAGGAAATCACTGACCAACAAGGTCCACAATGCCGTCCGCGACGCCCAGGGCGCACGCCGCCTCGACGCTGCCGCTCAGCTCGATGATCTTGGTCTTGAGCTTGCGCGAGGGGTCCCACGAGTCGCCGTTGGCCGGCTCGCCGTCCTGCTCCAGCTCGAGGCGGGTGAAGTACTCCTGGGCGAGGTGGACGAAGCTGGTGCCGATGTTCTTCCCGATCAGGTCCCTGCCGTGGGCGTAGCCGCCCTTGTCGGGGACCTGGACCTGCAGCTTGCAGGCGCCGAAGCCGAGGTCCATGACGGTCTCGCAGCCGCGGGGCTTGCCGTCGGCCGGGGTGACATCGCCGGACATGCGCCGGGCCCTCGTGGAGCTCCTGTAGCCGGCCTCGTACTCCTGCACCTGGTCGTAGCCCGTGATGCCCAGGTCGACCTGGCCCTCGCCGATGAAGGTGGGGATGTCCGCCGCGGGGAGGAAGATGAGCGCGATGGGCAGGTTCTTGACGAGGGCGATGTCGAGGCGGTTCTCCCGCCGGAACTGAATGTCGGCGCCCTCGAGCAGGTTAAGCGTCGCCTGTTGCAGCCGGCCCTCTGGCGCGCGGCGTCTTGCGTTAGCTGGCCGTCTGTCTGCGGGCTCGGGGAGGTTTCAGAGGGCTGGGGCGCCGGGGCGGGCAACGTACTCTTGGGCACGGCGAAGAGTAGCCGGCCTTCTAGGCTTCGCGAACACGAATATTGTCAGCTGCCGTCATAGCCTTCCTCCCATGCAACGTCGGTGGGCAGCAGCAGTCTAGGACAGGGGGACGAGAGCATACTGGTTGACCAAATCCATGGCTAAAGATGTTCCGGCTCCAGTCAATGGCAATATTGGCAGATGTGGATGTCTGGGTGATCGGTTGCAGCTGCCAGTGGTCAGTTGTGAGTTGTGGCAGCAGAGATTCGGTTGGGTGGGTGATGAGTCAAGCTCGGGAATAGCATCCACAAGTCAATAGAGGGGCAGAAATGCAGAGGGCCAGAAGGTGGCCAGAGATTCCGCGGGCGGGCTCTGGTGTCTTACAGGTCAATTGGACATACCTTGAGTGGGAATTAGGTATGCTATCAAGAAATATCTACTTGAGGTCTGGAGGAGAGACAGTGGTTCTGTCGTTACTCCCGAATGGTGTCACAGAAGATTTCTGCTGTATGCCAGATACGGTAGATAGATGCACGTTCCTGTACCGGAGCTTCTCAACGGCTCACGCCGCTCAGTTGTCAAACCTGGAATGGCGGGGCAACTGCAGATAGGCGAGTGAAATGATTTGCAGCACTAGATTCCATCCGGTCTGGTGCCTGCAGCACTGCTCAGGGGTGCCGGCACATTGCTGGGCCTGCAGCATACTGTGTATGTACATAAGGTACCGGGAACTACATACTGACCAATTAGATATAAGTGTATGGCTTATGTAACTTATATGGCCTATTAACGCACCTACACACCTCTTACTTTCTCTGTGCCCAGTATCTACCGGCATATATCTCATGAAGAAATTCCTGACCTCAAATCACTGATTACTCATTCATCGTTTTTCCTGTCTTTTCAGATTCCATGTATGTACGCTCTGGATCCCTCGGTAGAAAACGTCTCGGGTGCTTCCCTGCCTGAAAGTGACAGTGGCAACCGCCTTCTTGCCCACTACTGTTAATTTTCAGTCTTCGGTATTGGTCATAACATATATAGACTGGGCATCAAGTGAATGGACTGTGGACTTTTGTGGATTTTTCTGAGTACACTGTATGTGCTGGGAGCATATAATTGCTCACTGTCATCTTGCTTCTTCCTAGATGATGCCGCCGTCGCTTCTACACGGACCATTGTGATGGGCATTGCTTAGGGGACATTATGACAGCATGTTGACAAGCTTTCTTCTGTCTAATACATCCGATATAGTTGCATTCAGTCCTGTGGGCTCATAAGTTCGGACCACCAGAATGGTGTGTTCAGCCTACCACCAGCTGGTCTGTCATAAAGGATTGTTCATTGTCCTCCTTTCTTGAGATGCCAATCTCAAGACTCCGTCCCATCAGTCGGTCAAACACTGATACCACCTCCCAGTCACGAAATTTCTTCTGATAGAGAGAATTATGACGTCAGTACTTATTCTATGCCAAAGTGGTATGCGTTTGGGAGACTGCGCCTCCTGAAGGCGACCAGCAAAACGATAAGAAGAGACGACTTTCCCTCCGTGGAAGCACCACTCTCATGAACACACTGGGCCTAAGAGGACCCGCCTTCTTCATCCGTTCATGATCGAGGGACACTCCTTCTACTCCTGAATTCCTCCCTCTGGATGTTCCAAATCTGCCTCCAGCGGCCAGCCATCGCTCCGTCCGGATCCTTCCTCGGGTGTTCAGGGTTCCACACCTGTTCTCTTCAAGAAGCCAACATCCCTGATGAACGGAATTAATCAAAGGCAAGCATTAGCATTCAAGTTCAGCAGCAGCCGGGTCTGGTATCCCTGAGACCCCTCGTCTTCGTCACCGAGGTTCGTCTTGTCTGCTGAAATCGTCAGCTTGTGAGGTTTTCCCGGCGCATTTACAGGTCCACACACCACTCAAGTCATCTTTCAACAACATCATTCCGACTGAAGCTGGCATCTGGCAACAACCTGATACCACGTCCCAATCCGTATTGGTTACTGCTTGGGCGTGAACCACCTCCTTTCCACCTCCCGGTCGTTATTTGCGCATCTCACGTTCTGCTTGCCGTTCGTTTCTGCGATCACGAGTTCGTCAGGCATCTATCCTACGAGGACATACTTTACAGCATGCAAAAATCCCATTCCCTTGGAATGGAAATATTCATCCATCACTAACTATATCTTGATGAAGTTTCAGCCGACTGTGGCTTGCTCCGTCGTCTTCAGCGTCTCCACTCGGCTTTACACGTGGACACGCTTCCTGCAGCAACTACCAAAATTCTAATCACGAGAACATTGCCTCTGTTTCGTGGCAACATTGACGCTACTACGAAGGAACGAACAATCACGAGCGAATTCTGACGAACTCAAACGCCCCGGTTCTGCCCCAACAAACGGGATTCTCGGAAGAATACATCAGATCGCGATCAGGGGCTCCAAGCTTTCATCCCACTCAGTCCAGCATTGTTCTTTTCGTGAGCACCCATTCGACCTTGATACTGTACTTTTACTCTCAGAATCTCTGGCCTCGGACACTAACCTCGACTAGATATTCACTTAAGAGCCTCATAGCTGAGTCTTACTCCGGCTAGACATGAGCTCGTCCAACGGCCGCCGTCCAGGCCACAACTCTCGAGGACATCGACCACCCAAGAAGCCAAAGATGAGTGATGAGGAATGGGCCAAGTCTTTGGCTAAGTTCCAAGGCGTGGTCGACAACGAGGCATCTGATGACCGTTCCATACAGCTGGCATGGGACACGTTGCGACGGGACTATAAGAACAAATTCAACGCGAAGGTGTCCGCTCACTCAACTCAACAGAATGAGGAGCCTTTCGGTATCTGGGCCGCAGAGAAGTTGAGCGAACAGACACTCGAGCGAGTCCTCTGTCTGGTATTCCGCAAAGACCTGGCCGAGTGCGACCACATGTCTCTTCTCAGGAGCACTGCTGCCAAGGCCAACACGACAGTATGGCATTTACTGCTCTACTTTGGCGCATCCATGTTCTCCGAATCCATGCTTAGCAAGGTCAGGAAACGACTGCGCGTGTTCGACCTAGACCCAGTCACCGGAGCGTCGAACTTCAAGACCGCATACCTGAAGGCACTCCAGGCCGCAGCGAAACGTACCAAGGTGGTGCTGGATACAACCTCAGTAGCTGCTTCGAACGCGGTTCGGGTCTTTATCAGTACTGACTTGGCTGCAATGGCCTCTGCTAACCCCGAGTTTGACCCTCCTTCGCGAAAGACCGGCGGCGCCACTGGCAGCTCGCAGGCCCAGGGACAAGGAGCGAGCCACTCTGTCGCCGACACAACCCGAAACATGTCCAAACCAACAAGCACGGAGATACAGAAAACAAAGAAGTCAGGAGGCAGTGCGAGTACTCAGGGACGGGAAGATGGCTTGCATCTTGCCACAGCAGACGGCGAGACTATCAAACCATCAATCGAGTCTAACATACCAGATCGTCAACCTGACACGGCATCACGTCTCCTTCGCTCCGAGTCTGAAGGCCGGCGCAGCTACCTCCCCTCAGTCGCTCCGACGACCAGACCGGACAGACACAGAGGCACTAGCACTCGTCGGAACCCGCCACGTAAGGGCAGGCCGGGTCCAATGTACGTTGGGGTCGTCCCAACTGATACTGGCGAGGCCTCGGCCAGAAATGGTGAGACTGCTGTCGACCTTGAGATCAAGGCCGAATCTTCTTCGGTTTCGGGGACCAATAGGTCCACGGGTGAGGAGCCGCCGACCAGAGTAGGGTCTACCATCCACTGCGCTCCGGACACGCTTCAAGCCACGTCGAAGCGGCCCCTCGCGGTGCAGGACAGTGAGCCTGCCGTGCCCCCAAAAGATGGAAGCAAGCGTCCGAACAATACTTCTACGCGCAGTGATCTCCTGGACTGCGGAGGGGACTGGGATGACGAGACGGTACTCACCATCCTCAAACAGCTCGAGTCCACGTGCCATGCTAAATATCTTGTGGTCGACGGCATGAGTGACGACAATCTGAGCACGCAGAACCAACTTACCGGAGAAGCTGGGATGAAGGGCTCTCTTCTTGTGCCCTTGAAAGTTGCCGCTGAACAACGGTTACTGGTGGTTGTGGAACTCAACCCTCCAGGCAAGCCAGGCAGAGGCGTGTTGCGATACTACGATCCCTGCGGCCCGCCAGACGAGGATGCAGTGACCGAGTATGCCCCAGCCGTGAAGCTCGCACGGCTACTATCCCACGTGCTTCCCGACCGGGATCTCGACCCGGCTCAGTGGAAATCGGAATACTGCGTCTGCCCTGAGCTCTCCTGCGAGCAAGACAGTGGCCTATCCATATGCCTTGGAGCCATGTACGCAGTCGGTGGCCGTCCTCTCCCCGAAATGGTGGACTGGATGTTCTGGAGACACCTCATGCTTGGGGCATTCTTTTCGGATGACGCCGCCGTGCAGCTGCGTATTGCGCGCTACCGAGGCCAAACAGTCCACAAGCTCATCCGCCAGGGGCAGATGTCAGATGGCGCACTGGTGCCTCAGGGGAGGCGGGTCTCGTCAGACATCGAGTATCTGGGCACTGCAGCCATGAACCCCGTCGACCGTATCGAGTGCCGGGCCGACAACGCAAAGAAGACCATCGGGGTCATTCACGTGGGTTGCAGGATCTTCCACGGCCTCCAGGAGAAGGTGGACATGACGAAGGCCGATTTCAAGACCAGGCTCGACAAGAGCACACACATCCGTGACAGCCTGCGCCGCAAGCTCAACGTCGGCGACCAGATTGTGCTTGGCGCACCGCCTACAAAGGCTGAGCAGGACGAAGAGACCGCCGAGGCTTTCGACAGATTGACTCTGCAGCAGGCAATCGAGGAACACGGCCTTTGCAAGGCTCGTCTTGAGGAACTTTCGGCCAGTAGTGAGTCCGTCCGCCAGGCTCTGCACGAGCTTGGAATTTGGCGCCGTGACGTGAACGCGGCCGTGCTGGAGGACGACGCAAGTATCTTGGACAAACGGGCCAGCTAATGCACACGAGAAGCATGGTCCAGCCTGACTTTGAACATCCTTGCACTAATTTTTAGCCAGGCTGCTGTACCAGCAACAGCGAAGAGGAAAGAATTTGAAGGGGAAGGATGACAGGAGATGAAAGCGTTGCTGTGAAGGATTTGCTGTGGTCGATTATCAAGACTCAGTATTCCGAGCCGTTCTCAATCTCGACATGGCCAGGACCAGCACAGCAGGAGACTATTTCAACCTCCTTGGGCAAGCACTGCTGCACAGAGCCTATGCTCTCAGGGTGGGCAGGAATTTGAGAATATTCGCCACCATGTCAATGGAGTTGGAGAAAGACGAATTCGACTTCAGGACAGGCAAAAGCGGTGCCTTGACGTTTGGGAGTTTCCTGGGCAGGAAGGCGGATCAGAAGGTCGATAATAAGATTCCTCTGCTTCCCAGATCACTTAGATGGATGGATGACCATGGATGACGATGAGAATCCTCCCACACCTGGATTCCACTCCCATCACGTTCTCAGAGTGCCCGGCAAGCATCACAGAGCAGCACAGCCAGTTCAGACCAGGACTTGGCTCACGGAATTTTTGATATGCTATTGCCTTATGTAGGACACACCAGCATCCATAGGAGAAAATAAGCTGCATTTTTAGCAATGGTGAGCGTAGTGTGAACCTTGGAAGTTAGTTGTGTCGTCGCCACCATTTGTCCCGAGGATCTGGATCTAGCCGAGCCAGCCCCGCCAAAACGCAGCGATCTCACGCGGGCCGCAAGCACTAAGGCGCCTAAATATAGTGACGGATGCACAGGCGCACAGGCGATGCAACTGTACAGCTGGAGAAGGTCCCCTGGCGCTAATGGGATACGTCACCTTCTTGGAGATGATCTTATCTCCCTCCACATCCCTGTCCACACACCTAACACATGTCTCAACCCACCAACCTTCTCTTACTCGCACTCCCTCCATCCAACGGTAATAGACACCTAGCATTGACTCTCCCTGCCCTCACTGTCTCACTCGATAGGTGACCCAATCTCCCAACGAAAGCTTAACAACCCAGACCTGATACAGAAGCCAAGGAAGTATGTGAGCATCAGCGTGGCCGGTGCAGCCGCTCGACCATAGCGCCCCTTTGCGTACCACGATCCCCCTCCCAGTTGTTCAATGCGCGAGATGCCCATACAAATGACGACCAACAAAGAGAAATCCACAAGAGATAATGGACCGAGGGACGGAGTGCTGACAAAGAGCTTCCCAGCAAGTCGCGACACCCCTCACGATCACGCCCGAGCCGAGCACCACGAATACGCAGACGACGAGCACGCCCTGCGAGCTGCCTTCCCCAAGCACCGAGAGGACACCCTACCGGACAGCGGAGATAGCTCGAGTCGATACACAGAGAGATTCGAATTGCTGGAGGGGTGGAGTGCGCCAGCACTCGGCCGGGACCAGATGTCGTCCTTTACGGGCCAGCCCAGCATCAAGGGCAGGAATGAGTCCATCCGCATGATGCTGCTATGTGCCATCCACTTTGGTATCACATTCACATGGTACGGCTTTCCCGTGGTTACATCGTCCATCTTGCATGCTCCGACCCCATAGGGCACCGGCTACTACCGCTCTGCAGACGTGGCATCGGGGGAACGATGACCATGTCTGAGGAGTACGGTGGCAGCACCTGGGGCCTTCCATTCATACGGCACTCTCCCTCTCCGTTGCAAGCTGACGAAGATTCCCGCTAACTGAAGACCAAGGGGAGTCGAGATGACATATTGCACACCATATCTTCTCAACCTCGGATTAACAAAGAGCCAAACATCAGTGGTATGGATTGCAGGGCCACTGAGCGGCATCATCACACAACCGATCGTAGGTGTTCTGGCGGACTCAAATAAGTCAAGATGGGGACGGAGAAGACCATACATCTTTATCGGAACGATCATCGTCTCCGCATCGCTCTTGGTACTGGGATGGACAAGAGAGATTGTCGCATGGCTGCTTCCCGTGGAGGGCGACTTCAAAAGGAAGTTTACCATCTTCGTGGCCGTGCTGGCTTTATATGTGACAGACTTCGCTATCAATGCAGGTAAGTGGCGCACTAATTGAATGCACTATCTGCTCCGGGCTAACAACAATGTACTGCCAGTCATGTCGTGCTCAAGGAGCCTCCTCGTGGACACGCTGCCCATCGCCAAACAGCAGACCGGCGCTGCCTGGGGAGGAAGGATGGGTTCGTTCGGGCACATTGTAGGATACGCAATCGGCGCTATCGACCTACCCGGGACCTTCGGACCACGCCTCGGCGACACCCAGTTCAAGCAGCTCACCCTGATCGCCTCCATGAGCATGCTGTTCACAGCGGGAGTGACCTGCTGGGCCGTGACGGAGAGGGTGCTCGTCTCGGTGCGGCAGGATCCCAGCCGCTCATCCGAGGGGCGCTTCAAGGTCATCCGCCAGATCTGGTCGACACTCATTGATCTCCCGCCGCGCATCCAAATCATTTGCTGGGCTATGTTCTGGGCATGGATAGGGTGGTTCCCTTTTCACTTCTACGGAAGCACTTGGGTGGGCGAGACCTACTTCCGCTACGATGCTGCCGCAACTGCTGCCGCCGAGAGCAACACGCTCGCACCATCCGACGCACTTGGTGACATGGGCAGGATCGGCAGCTATACCCTCACCATTTACTCCTTCATGACCTTCGCCGGTGCCTGGCTCTTGCCGTTGGTCGTGCGCGCCCCTGAGGACGAGAAGTTCACCCACCGCCCGCCTGCGAGCATCGCGAATCTGGTGGAAGGGTTCAGCAAGTTGAAGCCGGACCTGCTCACAGTCTGGCAGTCGGGCCACCTGATGTTTGCTTGTGCCATGTTCCTCGCCCCGTTTGCCAAAAGTTTCCGATTCGCCACCGCTCTTGTCGTCTTCTGTGGAATCCGTGAGTAATCACTTTCCCAATCCCTCTCCCAGCTTCTCGAACTGCTTGTATTTTCATCGTGCACTTCAGGGAGATCACTTACTGACAATTCCACAATTGTAGCATGGAGTATCGTCTCATGGGCCCCAACTGCAACAATGGGCATGGAAGTCAACAAACTCAGCACCGCCGACATGAATACCTCCTACCGCCGCCTCTCTAACGCCGACGCCGTCCAGCTCTCGACGATCCACCTCGAGCATGGTCCTCACGAGGAGGGCACGGATGGCAACAGTGGGAGCACAGGGGAGCTGTCTGGTATCTACTTTGGAATCCTGAACAGTAAGTCTCCTTGCGGCAGGCACATCCCAACGACCCACCCTTGTTCCACCCCTCGCTGTCTGTACTACTTCGGGGGAGGACAGTCTGCTAACACAGACGAACAGTCTACCAGACAATTCCGCAGTTCATAGGATCATTCATTAGCACCATCGTCTTCAGCATCCTCGAGCCGGGCAAGAGCCCGGAGCTCGCGACCGACGCCCACCCCAGCGAGCACCACTCCACCACCGGGCCCAACGCCATCTCGGTGTGCCTGTTTATCGGGGCAATCGCCGCGTGCGCCGCCTTCGTGGCCACAAGGAGGCTGAAGTATACGCCCTGAAGTATCTGTACTCTTTGCTGTGTTTGAAGGGCGGGCGGAGTGAAGCAGGTCGCTATACGAGTAGATTACTAGAAGTTCCCTTGTGTTTGTGGGTGGCTAGAAGAAAGCGAGGCCTTTCATTGTGAAACCTTGAGAGGGCAAGATACCCCGGCGGAGGATGTGAGAAGGGTATGCACACATGCGCACAGGTGGAAGGGCGGCAGCAGTACGGATCGGTTATAGAGGCAACTATGGAAGCAAGGCGTACGGTGGTCATTGGAAAGGTCTCTTTTTTGTGTCCCTTACTCTTCCATCTGCGAGTTCTTTTTCCAAGGGGCAGGGCGGCTAGACAGGTCAGGCGGCGTTCGTTATCTCAGGGGCTGGCTAGCTTGGAGGCGTTTTCAATTTTTAGGTCGCAGTGGTTCCAAAACCTAGACTAGGGTGTTCAGATATTATTATACAAGATGCTGGAAGGCACCGTGAAGCAGTCTGTCTTGCTCAAGTGTATCCCAAACGGAAAGTGTTGTAGTCGAC
Organism: Diaporthe citrichinensis; assembly: GCA_014872995.1. Taxonomy (NCBI): domain Eukaryota; kingdom Fungi; phylum Ascomycota; class Sordariomycetes; order Diaporthales; family Diaporthaceae; genus Diaporthe; species Diaporthe citrichinensis. The sequence continues at coordinate 940,993 of JADAZR010000003.1, forward strand.
TACCCTATTGATTTGTGGTCTATCGGAGACATACCTGGATGCGGTTAGCAATCTAAATAGATGCTTGTCCCTTCCTAGAGTGATGCTCTCGCCTCTCATACGAATGTGATCATCTTAATGTCATTTCATTACATTGCTAGATATCTATCTACGTCCTGAAAACCGAAGTCGAAGCCTCCTCATTGCCTGCCTGCTCCGGCGGCGAACAATCCAACCGTCTCCATTCAGCGCCCATACCAATCAGTCATTACCTCAATCGAAAGCGCAAGAAGTGAAGAGTGTACAAGTCCTGTTGGGATATCAATCTGATTGTCTTGTGTGTATGAGAAATGTCCATGGGTATGCGCAAGTAACGCCAAAACAACCAACCCTCCCTGCCTAACCAGAAGTCTGAGCATGCAGTCATCAATAGAAATATCAACAAGATATCTTCACCGCACAAAGACAAGGGCATGTCCAAAGGCCCACAGCAAAGGCCGAATCGAAGGGTCGAAACGAAAAGGCCCATCCCGGAGTCAATTACAAAAGAGACCTAAAGTCGTATCAATTCCCAGTCCCCAACGCCCTCAGTATATCGGTCTCGAGCCCGGCTCGTCCCACTTCTTATGGACAGCTGATCTATCGACATATGGGGTCTCGTCTCCAAGCTCTGTATCGCCAGGGCTTTGTGACCTCTGACCAATCCTCTTCCTCCGGCCGCCGGCCTCGCCAGCCCCACTAGGGCCGATCCACTCCCACGCGCGGCCGATCTCCCCGTTCACGCCCTCCCGCTGGCCGGTTCGTACATTAGAGTTCTGCTCAATCACCGCCTTGACGCGCTTCCAGATCCGCTCACGCTGAGAGATCGAGTGCACGGCTCGCAAAACATCGTCTCGTAGGTGCGGCAGGAAGAGGAACGTGTCAACCTCGCCGTCATCGTCATACGCCAACTCCTTCTGTGCCGACAACCTGTCCAGGACCAAGTCAACCAGGCCCGGAATTTGGGCCGAAATGGCACGATGCGTCCTGTACTTGGAACGGCCATAAAGCGCCGACAGAATGGAGAGGACTACTGAAACAATGCTGAGTCGATGTCGTTCCAGTCCGAGGCGGACGGAGCGGCGGGCTGCGCACCCGAGCGGAAGGCGAGCGAGAGAGGTGGACGCCAGGTAGGTGTCTGAAACGGCTCCGGAACTGGAAGAAGTTCTGGATCGAAGACAGGTCTGGTTAGTGGGGATTTGGTCAGAATGATATCTCTTAAACTTGTTTTTGGACTTCCGCAAACTTGTGAGGAATGAAGGGGGTATTTGCTCAGGGCTTGCCTCCTGCTGCGTCCATGGGACGAAGCCTGAGACAGAGCCTCGTAGGGAAATTGGGGAATCGATAAGAATTGAACTTACGGTGCTGCTGGCTCTTCCTTCTTCTCCACCACGACTTCATCCCTCTGCTCGATCTCACCAAGCGCCGCAACCCACAAGTCATCGAATTCCTTCTTGCTGAGTTTCTTGCTCCGCTTCTCGCTGACGGTCTCCTTCAGCTCCTCCGCTGCGACCATGGGGTTCTCGGGCTGCTGGCCATCTTCATTGACAAGCTCACCGCATTCGAACTTGGCCTTGCGCTCCCGAAGCTCCTCCACAGCCTTGTCCGCGACAGCCTTGACACGCCGAAGCTTCTCGCTGTCAGCCTCACAAGTAGGTGGGAGTGGGATGAGGCCGTTGGCAGACAAAGGATGAGGCTTCAGAATGAAACCCTCATCGCATCGCACAGAGTGGTCAGCGTAGCAGTAAGCGTGAGGTGGGCAAGGCTCGCATTCAGGCTCGGCGAATTGGAACGCCCACTCCGGCACGTCGAACTTGAAGTCTTTGTACTCCAACTGCCGAGGAATGATCTCCTGCGCAGGCCTGCCAGCTCCACAGTACCCAACGGCGATTTTCTCTTGTCGGTACCACGCTCCGTAAGCCCCGAGCAGGACGGTGATGAGAAGCCAGAAGGGTGTGGCCAGATTGGTTGATCTCCGGGGCTGGCGAGCAGGCACGACAGCCGTCTGTGCCCTGAGGGCGTCCTCCTGCGCGAGGGCAAGTTGCTCGTCAGGGGTGAACTCCTCGCCGGCCTCGACCTCCTCAAACACAGGCTGAGGAGTGACAGGTGTCTTGGGGCGCGATATGGCGCTCACGGGAACGGCAACCGAGTTCGAGTAGCCCGTAGACTCACGTGCGTCGTCCCTGGGACCGTCTGTCCGTCTCCTGGTGGAGGATGCAGTGGACTTCTTTGCAGTGGAGTCCAGACCAGCGGTCTTTCTTCGGTTGGACGGGGTAGCCATGGGGATGGGAGAGCTACCGCTCTGGAAGGGATTGTCGCTGGTGAAGACGGTTCCGGGCTCGGCGGACTGTCTCTCGTACACCGTGGTGTCGTCGTCGGAATACTCTCTCTTGACCTCTGGCTGCGGTGTGAGGTCTGGTTGGCGGGAGGGCTTGCGTGTGGAGCGCCTGCCTTCGTAGTGGCTGTCGGTGTCGGTATCTGACTGGGCAAGCTGCCGGCTAGCGGATCGCGCCTGACGTTTCCTGGGGCTCAAGGAGCGCTCGACAGGTAGATGGTCGGGCTCCTCGGAAGATTGCTTGAAGCTCCTGGTGGCCTTGCGGGGAGAAGCGGCTCTCCGCCTTGCGCTCGGGGGCGGGGGCATGTCCTGGTTCGCAACCGAGTAGCCCTGGGAGCCGTCTATGTTGGTGATGCCCATGCTGGACCGTTTGGCCTTCTGGCGCTGAGCCAGCAGCTTCCTCGCCCGAGGAGCGACGGTGTCGTTGAAGATTTCGACGAGCTGCGCCTTCTTCGCGGTGGCGGGGTAGGGGACATTCTGGCTGACGAGGATGGAGCGCAGGCGCGGGATGGTGACTGAGGCAGGCTCGAAGTCGGGCTGCAGGTAGTCGACCTCGCTGTCGGACATGGTTGCGGTTTTGGGGTGTGCTTCTGCTGAAAACGTCGAGAGACAGAGGACAGATGTGCGCAAACTCGTGCTCGAGCTCCAGAGGCGATGCAGATGGAAATGATAAAGATGACCAGGTAGACTGGCTGATGGGTGGACAATGCTATCTCGCCCCAAGGTTCAAAGCGCTCAACAGCTGTCAGCTGGACCGTGACCTAGGCTTGATGCGGATGACGGCATCGGCGGGCCAGGTGCGACCGTGTGATAGGGCGAGGGGAACACGTAGCGTGGGCTGGCAGCTGCGTTGGTGATAAGGATGAAACCAGCAGCCCTTTGTTGACGGCAGAGCTCGGCAGAGGAAAAAGTCTTCTAGAAGGGCAGAGCCGGCAGACTTTTGTCTCTGCTGGACGGGCAGACTGGTATGTATGTAGACGGATGGATGCGCAGTGTGCCCTGGCGTGTGCAGTGTAAGAGGAAGAAAATGCGCCAGGTGGAGTCGGGTGGAGTGGTAAATAAAGCCTTCGCCTGATGCAGTAATTAGTGGTGCCTCCCGAGGCCCCGTCCCGTTGGCCGGGCAAGTGGCGACAAGGGGCGTATTACTGTCAGACTGTAGGCAGGGGTGCCTCAATAGAAGTAACTGGATCCCTTGGCAGTCAAGCCACACCCTCCCTCCTCCGTGTTCCGGGCGGAGTGGCGACTTTTGTTCCCGGCCCCCAGGCTGCCTCTCCAGACCTCTTTGACTACGATATGGACCATCTCTGGACTGTCTTTTCACAATGCTCTCAACATTCATATTTACTGTATCTATTACCTTGATCACTTGGACTGCAATCCGTGGAACGAGTGTGTTGACGGTGCCTAGAAGACAACCTTTATTCTTTTATGCCCTTTTTTTGTTGTATTTTTTCTCTTTTCCTCCCTCCCCGAGCAATAATTGTTATTATATCCGCGTGTTTCACTCCTTCCCATAACGCCTTGTATACCTTACCGTAGAAAATGACCGTGGTGTCCAAGTACTGAAGATCGTGAAAATGTCATGATTCGTTTCTGTGTGCGACGAAATACATGTTCTCGGCCTCGTGGCCTCTGCCTCCTCTGTTGCCTCCCAATCCAGGCTCCCTCCCTGGCTGGACCACTGCCTAGGCAATGTCAACCTTCCGCACCTCGGTCCAGCCGCGCTCCACCTTGGGTACGGTGACAACCAGCACGCCGTCCTCCATCTTAGCAACAATGCCCTCGGCGTTGACCTCCTCCTTGCTGTCGCCCTTGTCCTGGCCCGCCGGCGGCAGTCCCACCTCGCGGGAGAACAGCCCGACGGTCCTTTCCCCGCTCACCAGACCGCTGATGAACTCCTCGTCGCCGGGACGGTGCACCACACCGCTGAGCGACAGCACCGAGCGGTCGGCGTCCCAATTGACACCTACGTCCTCCTTCTTGGCGCCCGGAAGCGCAAAGTGCAGAACCCACCTGTCTGTCTGCTCGAACAGGTCCACCGGCGGCGTGAAGGAGTTGTCGTCAGCTTCGTCGCCGGAGCCCTCGCCCGCTCCGCGCGTCCTGTTGTTGTTGGCGCCCTGAGCGCGCTCGAGGAATTCACGCATGCGCTGCGCGAATGGGTGACCCGCTAGTGCGGCAGCCCAGGGACCGAAGTCGAGTGGTGAGCCTGCTCCTGGCCCATCGCGGCCGTGGGGGCCATGCGGTCCGTGAGGTGGTGGTGGGGGAGGGGGGTGGTGAGGGTGCCCGTGAGGACCAGGGCCATGCGGACCAGGCCCAAACAGTCCCTGGAGGAAAGGAGGGAAGGGGGGTGCAGGGCCGTGAGGACCTTGCGGGCCACCAAAGAACCCACCGAAGAACGGAGGTTGAGGGGGACCGCGATGGCGGGAGCCGCGGCGGTGATGATCGTGGTGACCAAAGCCTCCAAAGCCTCCACGGCCACGACGGCCTCGGTGCCCGCAGCCTCGCTGTCGTCGGCCACCGGCCTCGTCCGGAACCTGCTCGGGCGGGTCGTCCGCAGCAGGCTCATCCCTCGCCATCGTATCGGGGCTGTCCACATCCATCTCGGCCCTGTCTTTCTCCTTCTCCCTCTGCTCCTTGTCTTTCTCGCCCTCTGCTACAGCAGCAGCGACCTCGTCGTCTGTGATGTACTCGGGAGGGAACGCCTCGTTGTCGGAACCGTCAGGGGTGTGGGCATCCGAAGCGCCGCGGGCGTGTCGCCCACCAGGTCCACCGCGAGGTCCATGTCCTCTGCCTCTGCGTCCGAATCCGGGGCCATGACCGTGGCCATGACGACCATGGGGACCGGGGCCCCAAGGGTCCTGGTTCCAGTCCTCCCAGCCTCGCGACTGTACCCAGCGCTGCCAGAACTCGGGGCTGTTGAAAGCAGGTTGGCCGGAGGGGCCGGGGGGAGCGCGGTCGACGCCAGCGCCAGCATTGTCTTGCATGTTCCAGTTGAAATTTCCTGGCCAAGCCATATTGCCGGTCTTTACCTTTGTGTGTTCAAATGTGATGATATACTGTATTCAACGCTTGTTTGTAACAGTGGAATGATCAGATGATCGAATGTGATGAGAATGATGATGAATGGTGATGATGATAGAAGAGAGCAGGACGGGAACAGGGCCAGTGGTCTGTCACGATTATATACAGATCAATGGGCATGTGAAGTCGCCGTAAGGCAAGGTCGAATGCGTAACACAAATACGCACTCCGACGCATGCCTAGTCCCCACGCCCGACACGCCACCAGTCAGTCGTCGGGGCAGGGACGGACCTTACCTGTCTGTCCACGCAACCAGGCAGACTATGCAAGACTCACTTACACAGGCCAGGAGGCGAATTACCAGCTTCCCCATAGTTCTCGGCTCGAGTGAGACGGTCGAACCATGCGCCGCGCCACAGGCAGTCCGGGATGGGATGTGTGACACCCTTCCCGCCTAGCCTCCCCAATCACAGGCGGCCAGGCCTACGTAACGCCCTGCACACCTCAAGGCATTTCGATCGTCTCAGAACGCCGCAGAAGAGACAAGAATAAGAGACTGGCATGACTGGGACTGGCAGCTTCTGGAAAGTGCAGGAAGAACCGCACTGCTTGCCCTCGCCACGCGTACCCCTGGGGCCGCGTGGCCGGGGCCGAGGAGTCATACTGCAAGCACATGTTGCGTCTTCCCTTTCAAAGTCCTGAAGCGGTGGGAAGTGGACGTTGGAGGCAGCCGGGAGCTTGTCAGGCAGGTGGGGTTTGCGCCACAACTGGCCAGCATTGCCCGTCGGCGGACACAGCTCGGCTCCGAGCAGGAGTGCGAGACAGCTTGCGTGCGCCACACCTGCCCGCCTGTTGTGCATGCTCGGTGATAGATACCAACCGAGGACCGGTCGCATTATCACTACACGGGGCATTGATTGCACCGCTTCATATCCGAAGCTTAGTTGACGAGGTTGCAACGAGGAAAGTGTCAATCTTGCATGTATGTCACATATATCACACATTATCTGTGGGAAGGGGGGCTCACTCGGACGGTACACTGGTCCAGCAAAACCATCTAACATTCGCAGGATAATGCCCGTGTTCCGTTGTTAAGATCAATATGGCTTATTGTATTATTTCTTCTGACTACATGGCCATTATCAGGGCATTCGACTCGATATTTGAACTGCAAGACGAGATTATTACGGGGTATATAGTGTGCCCCGAAGCCGCAATCGTTCAGTGCTCGCTTCAGCAAGCAGGCCGCCAGTCAGCCTTTCCGAACCCCAACGCACCCGATTGTAAATGCTATACCTAGATCACCTCCTCTGGTCCTTCCATGGGAAATGTGACGCATCGTTCCTTAATATACTTGTGTGACCATAACTCAGCACGAGAGCCTTCCAGCAGTAGCAGCAGGCCACAAGCAAGTGAGCACCGAGCCCATGGATACCGTGGACCTTCTATGCCCGCCTTGAAACGCCAGAACATTACAAACTCGGTCGCAACATTAAGACGCGATCGTGCCTTCCTTCTCCTTCTCCTTCTCCTTCTCCTGTAATTTTTTCTCCGCCAGCTCGGCTCGTTTGTTTGCCGCTTCCACTTCCTGCTTCAGCTGCTTGATATAGTCGATGGCTAATTCGACGGTGCTCGCCTTGCTGTTCGGGCCCCCGCCGTTTTTAGAGTCTTTCTTGTCGCCGCTTTCTGCTCCGCTGTCCTTGCCTTCAGGGACGACCCCATTCGGCAACAATGTCGCAATTTCTTGCAGCGCCGAATTGATTCGGTTCCGCCTGCCTTGCTCAGCAATCTTGTGTGACGTCCGCTTCGAGGTCAGGTTGGTGGATAGCTCGCTTGGGTATGACACTCCAGGCACCATATTGCCCTCCAGGATGTTTTGGTAATTTGATTTGGATGCCAAGAGCTGCGACGCCGAGTCCTCTGCTCTTAGTCCTCCAGGCAGTAGTGGCTTGATGCTGGGTGAAATCCTTGGCCGCAGTGCAGGGGACACGTGGGATGAGCTGATGCTGGCCCTCTTTTTCCCACTGCGCGGTGCAAGCTGCGGTGTTTTCCTCGGATTCGGCGTCGTCGCAGAAGATCCCGGCGTGAGCTGAGGGCTCTGGCTTGCCGAGGCTGCTGCGCCTGGCTTAGCGAAAACTGGCGAAGGCAAGGGTTGGAAGGACGAGGACGTTCCCGAGGGTGTCTCTGCGGCCGGCGAGCGTATCCGTGGCGACTGCGTGGTCAGGGGTGCCAGGTTAGGCTTCTTGAACGTACTTGAGCTCACCGACTCTGGTAGCTCGAAATTCTCGATGTTCTCCGAGGCCATAGGATCGGAGCCGGCCAAAGTGTTCGACTTGTTGGCATTACTTGGGGACGGTAACCTCATCAAAGAGGCTGGGGTAGCAGGTGAGGGCTTGCCTGTGGGCTGAGGAACTGCGGTCGGGGCCATAGTTGGAGTCGCATTACTTTGTGGCTGTAAGCACGGGGAGGGCTTCGCCGACTTCGTCTTGGGCAAAGGTGGAGGAGGCATCTCTGACAGTGCCTCTGGGGAGACGGAATCATTTTCCGAATCAGTGATTCCTGTGGTGGAAGAGTTTGAGGCAAATCCACTTGGCTCCGTCTGTCGCGTCTTCTTCGAGGGTCGTGCCTGTGGCTCCGCAGGCTTGTCGGCCTGTTCAGTCAGCTCACTCAAGGTTTGGGCGTTCATGAGTGGCGTCGCCCCAGTCTTCTTCCGTTGCGGTTTCGTGATAGGTGATTTCCCAACGCTCGCTCTGGCCCTTGTCTTCGCAGCATTGGTCTTCCGCCCCTTCTTCGCCAAATCATTGGAGACCGGCCCAGTCGATGGAGGCTGGTTTCCTTCCAAATCCATCCCCTCAGGAGAGCTCGTAGTGGTGGCAGTGGTAGACAGACCACGTTCGAACATGGCCATGGGGTCAGACTGAGCATGCAGTGCTGGCGACGTGAGTGGACTGAAATACGCGTTGGGAACGGTGAATGCTTGGTCCATGGGAAATTGGCTCTCAAGAGGTGTGACTGCCGGAGATACCAAAGGAGTGAATGACATCTGGAGACTGGTCAGCAAAGCGCAGAAGGAAAAGAGGTCAAGTGACACGCACGTCTTGCTGTTGCTGCTCCTTCATCCTCTGGAATTGCTCGAACATATCCTGATGCTGATGCTGCTGAGCGGCCCGGTCTGGCTGTGCAGTGTAGAACTGATGATTGCCAGCCTGTATCTCAAGGCTTTGCGGAGTGGGCGGCACCATGCGGCTCTGCTGTTGGGCAAAGAAGGCGGCCTGCTGCTCCTCCAACTGCCTCTGTTGCTGTTGCAATTTTTGCTGTTGCAAGAATTGAATTTGTGCGTCAATGTCTGAGATGGCGTTCACAGACGTGGCCGTGGACATCATGTTCGAGGGTATCGTGGGGTTCGAAGGGGCGGTCGTCATGGGATGCATCTGGTTGTGCATGGCTGTCGACAGGAGAACCGACCCATCGGTTCCACTCATGGGCGTGTCGAGTGTCTCACGGTGTGCGACTTGCATCATGCTTCCCCCATTCGGATGCTGGAAGTCACCGAAGTCGAACTGCAAGCCCTCAGAAAGACTGTCCATGCTGTTCATATTGAGAAACTGCTGGAAGTCATCTTCGGCGCCGGGATGCATGGGGTGGCCTTGGTCGTTCCATCCTGCGGACTCCATCATGATCACAGGTTTGCTAAGTCCCAGAGCCTAGGCAATTGGCACCCTGGTGGTGACAGGCCCTCGAATGGGTCTTGTGTAGGAAGACAGTCAGTAGGAAAGTATCCCACAGCCTGATGCGCCGATGGCGTGCGGAGTCCGCCTGCGCTCAGGGTCTGGGCTTGGCCGTCGTCGCTGGTGGAGAAAAGCCGGGGCGGCGCAAGAGGGGCGCCAGGTTTGCGCTGCGCAGCTGCGACGAAACAGGAGACAAGAGAAGTAAGGACACGACAGGGCCAGAGGGCGGGATAATGTCGACGCAGTCACCCAGCACGCCGTGCGTCGCCACGAGCAACGCCTCGAGGCGCGAGGGAGACGGTGAGTCGGTCGAATTGTCGCAAAGCCTTGAGCGTGGGGGACCTGGACTGCGCTGAGGGTCGGTGTTGCTGGGCGGACCGAGGGTCTGATTGGTGGTGCAGTCTCAAGGTTGCGTAACTCAAAGGCTATCTCATTGGGCCAGGTGACGGGTGTAAGTCTTATCGATTCGACTCGACGCGGATCAGACCTCGGGGCGCTGAATTGTCGCCGCCAGCTTTGGGAGTGTTGGGGAGAATTGTTGTCGCGCAGAGGTAAGCCCGCTGGCTGGCAGGCAGGCAGGCTGGTTGAGGGCGAGGATGAAGTGAGTGCGAGAGAGCAAAAAAGTTGTCCGCGGAGGATCGTCGGGAGAAGACGGCGGGGACAAGTGAGGAGCCTGGGAAGATTTGGGGCAAGAACGGAAGGTGGTTGCTTGATCTGTGGTGCGGGTGCGTCAGGAGCAGGGAGCTAGGAGGTGCAGGCATGGTGCAGCAGGTGCATGTGCGGCGGATCTTGGGTCGTCTTGCCCAGGGTCTCAGTGGGGGCTGTACGGGGTGCTGTACTGCCCAAGTGTGGTAGCAGGTACTCCGTGCTGCGCCAGCATCGCCATCTGAGAGCCATCTGGGCACATTCTGGGCACCTTCTTGACATCGAACGTACTGGACTACACGCACGGTACCTACATGCCTAAGTATCTAACAGCACCAAGGCCCTGGCCGTCACGAGCTGCTGCATGGTGGGAGGGTGGGAGGGGACGGTCTAAGGCGCCCGCTAGCGACAGTTAAAGTCCTGCACAGCAGCCCGCTGATAGGCGACCATCCGGCTGGAGGCTTGTTGCCAAAAACCCCAGCCATGACCTCGACGATGTCCATCCCTGATTCAGCTGGTGACCTCGCTGCTCTGCCTCCACACTCAAACTCCCACGGAGCAATTCCCCAAGCTGGTCCCCTCGTCGCACACCATACGACATCGGCAGTGGGTTTGCCTGCTGTTTCTCCCAGTTGCCAGCCTTATGTATGCTGGGTATGATGTACTGCCTCGCCTGCACGGTAGGAAGTGGTTTGCTGGTCGCCTGTTAGTTTTTGTCAGATGTCTTTGGTAATATCATCGTGGCATTGATTTGGATTGTGTCGAGTGGAATTGGTCGAATTTATCCGCACAAAACTTTGAGCTTTTCCAATATGGACACATCCTTTGGCGCCAGGACCATCCATGACTAGGACACAACTCTAGCAGCCGGTTCGCAGTGCCCAGTGCCAGCCAATTCTCGCATGGAACGCCCCGACATCCGAGGTCGTTCCGAGTCGAGTTTTCATCTCGCACGCGAACTCGTCGTCAAGGATGAAGCCAGTTGAAATGACTGGCAGCCGGCCCAGCAGCCTGGAATGCTCCCTGACAGTGACCCAGACCGTCGCCGCCAACGGACAAATCAAGCATCACGTTCTCCGGAGGTATACACAACAGGAGACTACCCTAGAAAGTCACGATGAGGGGTTGCCAAGAACCCCCGGCAGCCATTACGAAGTTCAGGCGCCTTCAGGCGCGGCATGAAGAGTATGCGACCTGCTGCCTCCTCGAGTCACGACAACAAAACCAGGACGGAACTGCCCCTTCAAACCAAGACTGCAGCGAACATCAGCGCCAGACTCAGGATCGCAGTGCTATGCTCGTCATGGTGCACACCCGGTCCCAAATTTACACCTGGCCCAGCTAGACCACTGTGGCTCGGTTAGCAGACCGAGACTTTAAGCCGGCGCGGCATGCAGACCGATGCCTTGACATGACGAAACCCCCACGACTGACGGCCGTCTGTGGGGGGTTCAGAAGCTTTCCGGACCTGCAGACCACGCTCGCAGGCTGGTTGGTCATTTTGTGAACCCACCTTCTTTATTTCCAGCTTACAATGATGAGAGCCTCACCTGACCCAGCCACTGACGAGAGCAAGTAAGCCATCGTCTGCCGACATCACACGGGGCACGTCCCAACCTTGGTCCTGATCTGCTAGCACTTCTTTCCGCAGGGTGATCAGGCTGCATAGAAGAGAATAGATATTCTCACAGAAAGGAACGGATGGTACACAGATACCTCTCCGATATCCCCCACCCCAGCTAATTAGAGCATAACACCCACACCCAATTTCCAAACCTACACATGTATCAATATTAATTAGGCTTAGACATATGGGTTGGGTGTAGGTCTGTTGGTTATAGGTGTGTTGATTATGGGTGTGTGGGTTGTGGGTGCATTGGGTGAGTGTACCAGGGGCGTAATGTATCTGTGTACGATCCGTTTCTTTCTGTAATAATATCCGTTCTCATATGGAATAGTGGCAGCTGTCCCGGCACAATATTGCTATGGAAGCGAGACGGCGAGGCCATTTCATGGCCGAGGGGCTGTCAAGCCATGCCATAACATCGGTCAGGCTTCGAACACTTGCGGCCCATCAACCGCGATTATCCGTCGGCTTCAAAGACGCCGACAAAGTCTTCATGCCACCCAGCCACCGCTCGCGCCGGCTTGAAGTTGCAGAACTACCGGTGTGCCGCAGACTGCCTCTCGCGCTAGAGAAGACATTGCCGGTAGCCGATACAGAATCGACCCGAGCCATGTTCCGACTTTCAGGCTATATGGTCTGGGAGCATGAACATGTCAACCACTCTAGGACGTAAGCGCGCCGCCGGGCCCAAACAATCGTGGCGGGCTAGTCCTGCGGTGAGAGAGGCTGCCTTGCCGCGATACGCACATAATTTGAGCTCGATCTAGCGCGGACGCCTGTAGCAGCAGCAGACCTGCCCGTGAGACCGAGACAGGTGAGAAAGGGGTCTGTAGCAAAGGCCACTACCTGGGTAGACATCCCTTGTTAGGATGAAGAACGTGGCGGGCAGCTAAGATTTGAAGCGTGTTTAATTTTGCCCTTGGAAATGCAGTAGTACCACATATTAATTCGAAAGCCATAGCTTTGAACATGATTCCCAAAATCACTTCTCAACCGCTGAAGCTGTTCAACGCGATCTGCGGGGACACATCTCTTGTTTAGTGTGAGATTCGGTTGCTACCTAGACAGCAAAAAAGGTGGATCGACCGAGCTACTAATACACAATCGACTTGCTATTCACTCTCTGTCTCACTGTCTTGGATGGCCCGTCGCCTTCTCTTGTGCGCAGCTGGTCTGATCCGAACATCGCCGTCTTCTCCATCAGAGTCCGACAGTAGCGGCCGTCTGCTCTTCGGCTTTGTTGTCTTTGATCCACCCATCTGGCTCATGCTCGGCATGTCCTCCTCGCTGCCCTGGCTTTGCGTTGTTGCCAAAGCCTCATACGTCTTTCTGCCCCTTGGCTCCGAGGTTGGGATGAGAGGCGGTGATGTAGCCGTAGGCGACGTCGACGCGCCTCTCACACTCGAAATGGGATCATCGTCGCCAACAACAAAGCCTAGCAAGTCAGAACCGTCATCTGAGTCGTCTCTTTCGTACAGTTGGCTGGTCCTGGTGCAGTCATCTCCGAAATCTTCAACAAAGTCAATGCTTGCTTGCGGCTTGCCCGGTCGACGGCTCTTCGGCTTGAACCTCGATTTTGATATCTCTGGCGCCGCTTCAAATCCACCCTTATCAATGTCATCGTCCGCGAAGGGGTCGCTATCGAAGTCGTCCTCTGCATCACGTTCGACAAGCGTTGTGCCCTTAGATCGCTGCTGCGGTGCACCATTGGCCTTGGGGCCACACTTTCTCCGCTTTGGAAGCGACGGCTCTCTCGAACCTGAAGGAGACAAGGTCCTCTTGTACGAAGATGATCCAGTTGCTTCAGAATGCCCATCTTCGCCCTCGGTATCATCTGCGAAACCAGGAACAGAAAGCTCCAAGTAACGTGACTGATCAGTCTCACCGTAAGGCTGATGGTACAAGTCGAGAGGCGACTGCGAGTTGGCTAGCCTTTTGAAAAGCCTCACACAGCGCCTCGTATGTCTTCCATGCTGAAGCCTGACATTCGGGCCAAGTGTTCGCTGTGCCTTCGGATGTCCAGTCAGGTCAGGCCCCATGATATCCTCCTGCGATGCATGCTTGGATGGCAGGTTACGGTAAGTATCGTCTAGCTCATCCATTTGAAGGGGATCTAGAAGTACCGCGTCAAGACGGGGCACCTCCGCCAGCACATCAATTTCGAGTGGCTTTTGAACCCGAGACTTCGTGCTAGGCGCATTGCCTCCAAAGTTAGAAGCCTTCACAAACCCCGTGATGACCCCGTCTGGCATGTGGAACTTTTTCTGCGTCGCCTTTTTCCGTGGTGCGGAGGCTTTCTTCGGTTCTGGCAGCGTCTTGTTCTGAGTGTTCTCGACCGGTATGTCAACCAAGCGCATGTCCACTTCTGGCTTGATGTCTCTTGGGATGATCCTCGAAGACAGGTCATTTCGAAAATTGAAGCGAGTGCCTTCACATATGAACCTCTGCATCTTTTCATAGTTGTCCTTCGCTTTCCTGAATTGTTCTTCTTCCCTGCCTTTCATCAAAAGCAATGTGATGTTTCCAGCACGTTTTCTGCCAGTCCGCCCCATGCGTTGCAGCATACGTATTGGTGAGGCTGAAGCATCGTAGCAGACAATCAGGTCGACCTGACCGATATCCAGGCCCTCCTCTCCAATCGAGGTCGCGACGAGGACATTGAACTGTCCAGTTCTGAACTTTTCGATTGTCTCTATTTGTTGTTTTTGTTTCATTCCTTCGCTTCGCTTCGAATCTGCTTGGCCGACGAATATGGAGGCTTTGATCATAGGCTGGTGCTTGTTCAGCGTGCGAACGATTTCCTCGGCGCTGTCCCTGTACTCGCTGAAAACGATGGCTCTGGTGTTGGACTCCTGACCTGCATCCATGAAATGGTTTAACAGATTCTCGCATAGGTACGACAACTTTGGGTGGCCAACAAAACCATCAAGCCTCTGCCACTTGTCGATTGTATCCATCATCTCCTGGAAATTGGCATCTTCAAGGATTTGTCGTCTGTACTTGGAACCCTTTGCTCCTTTCTCTTCGGTCTCCGACCTGAAGTCCAGCATTTTGTGATAGAATGGCGCAATTCCATGGAAGTTCAGCAGCTTTATGGCATGCGCCAAACTCTGCAAAATGGTGAATATGCTCATCATCATGAACTTAGTGCCTGGATTTGCGTGCTTTCCAGCTCCGAGACCCCACTGTCTGGCCGATTCTCGAAGTCCCATCACGGTCATCGACATCGGATCTCGCGCTACCCACTTGTTGGCCTGAGCGAGTTTGTTGCACAGGGGTTTCAATGCTTTAGAGAAGAGGTCTTGCACTTGCAGCATTTCATCCGATGGCTCCAGCACAACCTGGTCCACTTCGCGAGAATGAACGTACTGGCGAATATCGATCGATTCCTCCATCCGAATCTCAACAGTTGAAATCCCCAGGCTGTCGATGACCGCCTGCACGCCTTCAACTGTGGAGCCTGGTGTGGCTGTCAGGGCGAGGATTCTAAAGCTCGGATTGAACCTCCGAATGAATTCAACGACCTTCACGTAGGCGTAGTCACCTGTTGCGCGATGCGCTTCGTCAATAACGAGGAGCACCACTGCCTTCGGATCAGCATATCCCTTGGACAGGTCGTTCTGCAGAGTTTGTGGTGTCATGAAGAATAATCTCCTCTTGTCCCACTCGCCCTCGCGTAGAGCTGGTGAAATCTCGCCGGTCAAGAGTGTTGCTTGTGATCGAGGGATTCCGGCCACATTCATGCAAGCCTCCACCTGTTGTGCAGCAAGGGGCTTGGTTGGTGCCACAAAAATGATCTTGGCGGTCTTTGTCCAGCGATAGTAATTGAGCATGATCGTGGCCGCGATGAACGTTTTGCCCAGACCTGTGGGTAGAGCCACAAGGGTATTGTTGAACAAGCCGTTTTTGACGATGCTGAATTGGTAATCCCGAGTTGGGCCCAAGTTCGTGGGATATATCCAGGTCTTGAGAGCATCGTGCTCCAGAACGTGGTGAGTCGGGGCTTCCGGGGGCAGGTCAACCCGGTACACCCTCTTAGACTGGAGCTGCGATGGTGGCGCCTCAGTCTCTCTGACTGCGTCTCCCCAGAGGTTGGTCTGACGGTAAGTTTGGGACGTGTTGGCTTTCTGACCCGGGGTCGGCTTTGTTGGGCGAGATGTGGCGTGATGGGACACAGTTGTCCTAGAATGTACAGGCGAGCTCTCGAACGCATCAGAGGGGAAATCATCTAGACCCTCCAAATCGATGACCGCATCCGTGTTGCCGCCCGGCGCCCTGGACGGGGCCTTCGGCGCATTGTTCCTGCTCCCTGAGCTCAAGTTGACTGTGGATTTATTTCCAGAGGCTTGAGTGAGG
Organism: Diaporthe citrichinensis; assembly: GCA_014872995.1. NCBI lineage: Eukaryota > Fungi > Ascomycota > Sordariomycetes > Diaporthales > Diaporthaceae > Diaporthe > Diaporthe citrichinensis. Next base: position 956,723 of record JADAZR010000003.1, read on the forward strand.
GCATTCACGAGATCCTCGTCGGCAATGTCATCGTCAAAGTCGTCAAAGTCGTCGGAGTCCATCCTGGCTCGCAGTCCTGCCACTGGCGGCAGTCATCCAAAGATTATTCCAGTGGTTGAGGAGCAGATGGTGGTCCCAGGTGTCAATACCAGAGTGCATCAAATTCGGAGGCAACAATGATGGTTGGGACGGTTGACCTCGCATCGCATGTCGCTCATCACAACTTCAACTCGCCATGGTGCACAATTAGTAGAGCGATGGGATGAAGTCGGTTGAACCATATGCTGCAGAGCCGGACACGCGACGCGTATCCCTGTTGGCCGAGTCACCGACGGCTGGCTTGAGGCGGCAAGCACGACTCTCACACCAAGTCACGGCCTACCTGCTAGCTGCAATGTCAGACTACCGGGTTCTAGCTTCAAGGTTGGTAGTACCTGCAGTACCTGGTTGTCAGCAGGGTAGCTTCCAGCAGGGGCTGGCTGCTCCCGAAGGGTCCCAGTACCTACCTCAGCTGCCGCTTGCAGGCACCAGCCGTCATGCTGACTCATCGGCGCCGCCCCGGCAAGGTCCCACCTGGGCAGCCTGATCGTCAGAGGCAGGTGTGGACGTGGGTCCATCAACTGTCACTCGTAGCCTGCCGCAAACGATCAGTTTTCCTCCTTCCTCTCCAAACCAGCCTCACTTCTATTGACTGAACCACACCTCTGTTGCTCACTTCACCCGACAATAGGGAAACTGTCCATTTGCCAGTCCTAGGTGAATGGTCCCATTGTCTTTTATTCTACTTCCATTCTACGGGTCCCACCCAACAACAGACATCTGCGCACCTGTCTCTTTGCTGGGTCCCATAAAGGCCCGAGGACCCCACGACGGTCCTAGCCTCCAGCCGTCTTTCTTTGACCAGCCTCACTCGTTCTGCTCTTTTTCGATTGCGAATACGATCCCTTGCGGCAGTCTAGTCAGCACACCACCAACTCAAACAAGATCCTCGCGCGACCAACCTATTACATCTTTTGCGCATCAAACAACCCATCTCACATCTCGCCGCCGCCGCCGCCATGCCACCACCAAACGGCCCTCGAGGCGGAAATGCCAACTCTACCCGACAGACTCGATCCTCCACTGCCACAAATCGCACGCCCCGAGGCGGCATTGCGCGGCGCGGCCGTGGTGCGCGAGGTGATCGCGATGGAGACGTCGATATGGACATCTCCACTGGCAGCAAGCCCAGCAGATCTGGCGGCGGAATCAACAAGTCCTCCAACTCAACGCGCCGCGGTAATACCAGATCCTCCGCACCCCAGAAGTCCAATACAAGACTCCAGCAGAACGTTGCCAAACACCTGGACGGGGACACATCGCGCATCCCCAACGCGCCCAGCGCGGCCAAGATAGCAGCAAACAACACAACACTCATAGTGACAGGGCACAAGTCGAGCAAGGCTAGTTCCAATCCCGACGGAGGAGTCAAGAGTCTGTTGCAGTTCCTGGAGAGAAAGGCGTCACAATTGAAGGGCTCTGGTCGTCCTGTTACGATTAAGAAGGTATGTCAAGGTATCCCAACAGGGGTACGGGGGGTAAAGAAGCGTCGCCTAAGGTCCATTCTCGTCATTCTGCCTTGACGATCGCAGAACGAGCAGACAATCGCATCCGCCTATCGCCGCTCCTACCTTTCCCGTGATCCCCAGCCATCACCAAGGTTTCCTACCTTGCTAACATCCAGTAGTCGCTTGCCAAGGGTGACTCCGTCTACATACTGGCCAGCAACCAAGATGCCGAGGAAATCACCAAGGTCAACAAGTTTTCCTTTGCCGGAGCTGCCCTGTCCATAACTAAGAGCGAGGAAGGCTGGCCCCGAACGGACCAGAAAGATGCTCCGAACTTGTCGAACAAGGCACAACAGGACAAGATGATTCTACAGACTGTCTTGGAACGACGATACGATATCGGCACGAAACTCCTCAACCTGTCGGCTCTGGGCCAAGATCCGGTTCTCACCGAGATGGGCCTGTTCCAAGCAAAGAACACGGCCGAGAAGACCTTCAAGGTGCTTATGGTCATCTGCCAGGAATTGTTCAAGACTCCGGAAGCGAAGCGCGAGGCGATTGAAAGCGTATCTCTCGCCGGCAACAATCTCGACTACGTTGGTCTGGTCTTTGACCTTGCCGAGACCTTCCCTGATCTCCTGCATCTCGATCTCAGCAACAACCACTTTTCTTCCTTGAAGCAACTCAACAAGTGGCGTGGTCGCTTCAAGCATCTTCAAACCCTGCTCCTGAACAACAACCCTGTTGTCCAGGCCGAACCAGACCACGCCACCGAAGTGATGGAATGGTTTCCGAAGCTGCAGGTACTGAGTAATGTGGTGGTCAGAACCCCTGAAGCCATCGCCGCGGAGGAAGCGAAGGCCAAACCGAACCCAATCCCGCAACGAGGCACCGACTTTCGGGATGTTGCCGGGCTTGGGGAACGGTTCATCCGCGAGTTTTTCCCGATGTACGACACGAACCGGGACGGGTTGTTGTCAACCTTTTATGACGAGCACAGCACTTTCACGCTGGCTGTCGACATGGGTGGACCACGGGACACCAACACTCCTGTGCTCCCGTGGCAACCTTACCTGGCGTTCTCGCGCAACCATCAGCGGATTACGACAGAGGCAGGTCGATTCCAACGCTACATGAAGGGCGTTAACATCCAGGAAATCTGGAAGAAACTACCAGCGACCAATCATCCAGACCTAGCAACAAACCTGGACAAATACATCATCGACTGCCACCCCATGAAAGGTCTGCATGATCCTGTCAAGCACAAAGTTGAAGGAGAAGATGGAATGATCATCACCATGCACGGAGAATTCGACGAGCTTGAGGCATCGACTTCGAAGACAGGCAAACGTAGCTTTTCGCGCACCTTTGTGATCGGTCCCGGCTTGCCCGGCCGAAATCCCATACGCGTGAACAGCGACATGTTGTCGATAACACCTTGGAGTCCGGTTCCATCGGTCACCGTATCCGTGACTGCCCCGGGCCCCTCTCCCGAGGATCAACAACAATTGATGGTGCTCGAGCTGTCAAAGCGCACACAAATGACTCCCGAGTTCTCAAAGATGTGCCTTGAGACAGCCGAGTGGAATTTCGACCGAGCGTTGATTGTCTTTGAGGAAAAGAGGGTGAGTACAATCACTTCGTGACCATACCGCTCTTTTAAGGCGGCAACTAACATATTCATAGGCGGTCCTCCCACCTAACGCCTTTATCTCAGCATGAGCCGGCCCGCGGGATCGTGAATACTCTGAGCTGTTCCGGGCAAAGTTTCTGTCTGTATGAGAGTGATTGATATTCACGGCAACATCGAATCAAGACTCGCCAAGGATTTGCCATTCGAGCGTAGCACAAGCTGCAGGGACAACAGGGACAATTGGATGAGATGAGCCGAGGGCAGTTTGACGTTAGCTCATAGAAAATAGGGCATGAATGAGTTGGCTGCGGCAATCAGCGAAGGCTGGAAGGCGTCATTTGCTAGTTTTCTGCGCACCGCACTTCAAGCGCTGCGAGAAGAATATTGAAAGAGGACGACAAGGACATTGTCCAGGTGGATCTGGGAGGCTTCCGAAGATCGACATGATGAACACACTGGCCGATAGATTGACGTGGGCAGGGACCAGGACCAAAGTCTCGCAGCAGCCATGGTTTCACGAGACAGAATAATGAGATTCTAGGAGGGCAAGCCTTCAAAACACCTATTTGTCTCCCCAGCTTGCAAGTGAAATGAACGTGTTTGCAATTTTTTATGACGGGTGAGGCGGGTAGCCCAATGGCGAGGACGAACGCGAGAGCGCCGCAATGTCACAAGCCGCGCGCGTTCCACCGCGGGGGTGTCGCGCGCAGCACATGGTCCCATTTGTGTAGCTGTGGTGGTGGGGGTATTTGAGAAGAGGACGGATATTGGCGCCCGCAAAAACGCCGCGGATGGTACACCCGTATATCACCAACACTAAACCACCACTCATACACCTAGTTTACACGACCAATTTACATATTCAACACCTATACATCTAGTTTACATAACTTATTTACATACTTAATACTTATATACCTAGGTATGTGAGTTAGGTATGTGAATTGAGTGTGTGGGTATTAGGTCAATGGGTGTGTGGGTGTTAGGTCTATAGGTCTATGGGTGTGGGTGTGTGTTGGTTGGGTGTATGGGTTTTGGTTGGTATGTCAATAGGCCTGGGTGATATGCTTTGATTGGCTATAGCTATGGCGCGAGTGATGTATGGGTGTATTATCCGTTCTCTTTGAGAAAAGACGGTTACAGTATGCCGTGTTCACAGGACCCGGCGCTTAACGCCCTGCATGGCTGGTTTACTCGGTGGGTATGTAGACGAATGACTGAATGACCGCAGGAAGACAAGATCTCGGGCCGCGGCCGCTGACATGCATTCGCTCATCTTGCATGGGAGCGGCCGGGCGGGCTGGCGCGCGACCAGGCCACATGCATGGCACAGATGGTTTGTTCGACAGGATTGTTTCCTACTCTGAGACTGTTTGTTCTACTAAACTAGGCCCTCGGAGGTTTTGGGAAGAGAGGGAGGGAGGGAAGACGGTTGGCGGGCGATCGCCCGCTGGGCACGCACATGCAGGCCATGTGGCTCTCTCTCCAATCGCCCGGCCGAATACCTCGGAGCATGGCATGAAAGAAGAGTGCAGGACTGGTGTCTACAGGGGTTCTGTTCTGGGTGGGTGATCGTCGCTGGCCGGTGGCTGACCTTGCTTGTTTTGTTACACACCTTTCCCATGCAATAAATGCTTCGCGCATCAAGTAATGCCACAGCCTCCCCCACCTGCTGCGATACCACCTCAGGCCCCGGATTGGGCAGGGAGTGCGTGCTGATCGCTGCGTCTTTCCTCGAATAGCAATATAGCTGCATGTCCTGGACTGCTGGGTTACTCATCACAGGGGTGGGCCCGGGGCCTGTCTTCTTCGACGAAATGCTGGGCGCTTCAGCATTGAGCGAGTGACCGCCCAGTCCGCCCCAGAAAATGCCCACGTGCGGGACGAGGTCGAGCGAGCTGCCCAAGCTGCATGCTGATGAATGTACGTACCTACGTACAGTAGTAAGTTGATCTGCGCCAGCCGCGCCAGTCCGGGCATAGCCTGTGCCTAGGCGGTTCACTCGGATGGATTGAAATAGATCGCGTGGGAAGGAGAGGGCGGGCAGCAGCAGCAGGCTAGTGCAGGCCTGCCTAGGCCGTTTTCTCGAGGACTAGGTGTGGCTGCGGCTGATCAACTGCTGTGACGGGCAGGACAGGCCTGGGTCAAAACTATCAGGCTTGGCAAAGAAGCTCAGCGCTTCACAGGTTTTGTGTCTGGGGGCCGGCAGCCACGCCATCGATCGGCGGCGTCGACGGACTGAGAGTAATAAGTGACTGTGTGAATAATATCCCTAGAGTTTTCCAGGGCGGTCCTGGAACCAGAACCCAAATGGTCCTCTCGAATTGATTGTGTGCTGTACCAAGAGTGAAGTTCGCTGTCATTATATATTGGCATACGCAATGGCAGATGCAACGCTCTGGAGAGCTAGGGTTCGGTAGTTGTTCCTCGCAACGCCGAGACGACGGCTTCGGACCATGGTGGTAAGAAATAGAGATGAAAAGCATTTAGTGAGCCAAAGCAAGCAGCCTCAATGTCCGAAGTTCCTGCAGAGCTTGAGCTCTCAATATATTTGAGGCTCTGCCAGAAGCATGGCAGCGGGGACACCGCCAGTCCGGATCTCGGCTGGTATTGCCCTCCACTCGTGTGACGGACCCCGGGCGGGCAGGTCGTCCTGAGAGGCTTCGTCATTTGCTTGCAAACGTCAGAGCGTGTGCCGAATGTAGTGGGAGGTCTTCGGGGGTGCAACGGTGGGTGCAACGGTGTCTGCTGCGCGGGTGCGTTTTAGTCGTGCTGGCTCAGTCCAGGTGAGGACTGTCACTGGCTGGGTCTGCACGGGCCGGGTCGTCGCTCGCAGTGCTGTACCGTACCTGATTTTACTGGGTCGTGGCCCCATATTGCTTGCGTTAGCCCAGGGGCGTTTCGAAACACTAGTGCCCAACCAGACCCCATCAGGCTTCCCAATCGAGTAGGCTGCATGCATCGAAGACACGCCGTCCTTCGCAAAAAGGCTGGGCTTGGTTGAGGAGGATCGGGAGACGCTTCCACTTCCTCCCATGTGCTCCGCCGTGCCCCGTCCGAGATGTTATCGTAAAGCCGACGAGGCCGTCCCCAAGGCACCAAGCTAGTCCGAGGAGGATGCCCGCAGCGCCGGGAGCAGGATGATGCGTCGTGGGCTCACTCTGCGGGAGAATGGGGCCACGGCAATATTGTCTACCGCAGTCGGCAGCGTTCCTGGCCCAGAATTCTGCCATCTCAATCATCTCGCCTCTGCATCAGCGACAGCACCCGCACCCGCACTCTGCCTCCGCATCCTTCGCTGGGCCCTGACAAAGCGCAGAGCCGTGCCCGCTCGTTGTGCCGTGCCCGCCTGTTTCCGACAGGTTTGGCGGCACCTGTCCGCGCGGGGATCTGGAACATGGCGTAGAAACTCTCTCGTCTTGGCCCGTTCCTTTTGCCCTCTTGTTCCTATGCCTGCAACGTGGCGGCGCAGGATGCTTATTATTAGGTTAACAAGTGAGGAAGGATGGCAGCTGGCCGTGGGCGAGCAGGATGGGATGAGCAACCAGAAACCCCTCGTGATGGGCCTCGAGAGGCCGCCACGAGAGAGCCACGAGCCTGCTGGTGTCGTCTGTGCTGTGAATAGTGTCAGAGCATAATAAATGCAGGCAGACTCTCAGTCGTCAGTGAGTCTGATCTAAACTCTCTGGAATCTGAGTGCCATCACTGGCGTCCAATGTGTTTGAGTGTGGTGATGGATTGTTTCCATCTCATTCAAGGTCATCCAACCTCGAGCCGTCCCCGCCCCCTTTTGCCCTTGTCCCGCAGGGGCCAGGCATCAAAAATATCTGATTGACGCAGGGGTGGCTGCACTTGTGAGCTGCAAGGGGGGGCGAAGGCACAATACGGTGCGGTGCCGTGTGGTGTGGTGCAGCCGGTAGAGCACGGCGCAGTACCTCGTCTCCTCGAAACTCGCTATGGTGTCAGAAGTATCTTGCCGGCCGCGCTACTCTGACGGGCCCGGCTGCACCTTTGATTGGCAGTGGACTCGACCCCAGCGGCGAGGATGCAGGATGCAGGCTGGGGTCTCCCTGTCCCTCGCCCTGGACCCGCCCGGTCGCCTTTCCACTTTGGTCCACATGGCTACCGTAAACTCCCTCCCCTCTGGTCATCGACGTCTCTGGGCTCCCCGTCCTCGCCGCCGCCCTCTTGCCTGCTGTTACTTTCGCCGCCTCGTGTCGGTCGTGGTCATGGTCGTCGTGACACTGTCGCAGTCTTTGTCGTCGCCGTCTTGTCCTTTCTTGTCCTTCTGTGTCCGTCCAAGGATACGGCATACCGTCCCAGTAAATACTGTACGGTCCGTCTGCTAGTCATTCCCACCCGACTTTCGAACATCGCCTGCACACTTGACACTACCCCCTCGGGAAAACCACACTATTTGTCGCCTAGACACTGTCATTTCTGCTGCATGAACACTCGTCTCCACTGTCGTGATCGGCACCCGCGAGCCCCATCATCCTGCTGAGCCTGAGCCTGTACGTCTCTCCTCCTCTCTGTCCTGTCCACGCCGCCCCCTGTGTGCGCCGTACGGACGAGTTGTGCTTTTCCACGGTACCGTCGTACTTTGAAATCGAACATCCTAACAGCCGTCCAGTCCAAGGGGCCATCCTGCCTCCTGCCGTCCAGCAACGACCACAACGGTGCATGAGAGGTCAGCAAAAGTGGAGCAGCAACCGGTCGACTCCTTTGCCCATCATCCCAGAAAGGCAGAAGCCCCCGATCCTATCCTGGCCCTGCTACAGCCATTCCCGTGTCCAGACCGTCGTGCCTGTCCTCCCTTCTCCCACTCCCGACCTACCACCATCCGCGCACCCTCAGCAAACTCTCGCACACGTTCTCTACCTCCTCACGCTCGCCTCCGGCCCTGGCAAACCTCCAAACTCCATTCTATCAGCAGATCTTATCCTTTCCGAACTGGGGACAGGTCCTCAATTCCGTCTAACCTTCCACCGCTTCGCACCCAAGCCTTGTCTTGCCCATCTTCACTTCTCGACTGACTCTCAGCTCACTACGACGGGGCCACAGCCGGCCACTTCTGGTCTGCCAACCATCGCATCACTTGACCAAGGCCTCCACCGGCTTCGATCGACCTGACCTACCTACGGTGTGCTGCCTATTGCAATTGTCCACGGACTGTGCATGGTCGTACAATTCTTTGCCACTTGCTTGAATTGACCCGCCCCTTTTTGCGACACTCTGCCGTCCCAGGCCGCCTTCGTTGCACCGCCTTGCTCGAACCTGCGAACTCTTCGTCGACCGTTCGACTGAATTCGATCCTCCCGCCGCTCGCCCAAGTCGTCATGCGATTGCGTTGATTACTTGATCCGATTGAGGCTTTCCTTTGGTGTAGACTTCACCCGATCTGCGTTCAGAGGAAGATTCTCGATTGCGGTCTACCACTTCATCATGTCGATGTCCCATTCGGCCGGGCAGCCTAAGCCCAAGGTCGCTCTGGACAACATATGCTCTGTCGTATATAATAACACTCTGTATACTTACTCAGCAGATGCCTTCCAATCCTTAAGCCTGGAGAAGGGGTCGGAGTGGAAGACCTTGAAGCAAGGAGAAGGAGTCTCCGGAGCTGCTTGTGTTGGTTCGAACACAGCATTTTACGTCGTCGGCGGGACTGGAGGCTCGTCAGATTACCAAGGCCTCCAAAGGTATACATACTCGACTGGCACCTGGGATTCGATCGACCCCGTCGTCCCTGTCACTCAGAATAGGACCGACCACGGCGCCGTGTATCTCGAGGGCTCCGACTCTATCGTTGTCTATGCTGGCAGCCAGGCCGGCGACCCGAACCCCTCGACACAGACATTCAGCATTAGCGCCACCGAGCCCTACTCCGTGCTCGCCTACCAAAATGAAGGTGCACCTCCGACGTCCAAGCCTATACTGCTTCGATGGTCGGACCGACAAGCTGCCATGGTCGGTGGCAGTGCCACGAATACTCAGGTTATGCTGTTCACAGTCGGTGCTGGATGGTCCAACTCTGGGGCCACACTGGCATCTCCGCTGAAAACAGGCACAGAGCAGTGGCAGGCCGTTCTGGTTTCGGGCGACGACGGTTCCAAAAACCTCATTACTTTCGACATGTCAGTGTCACCTAATGTCGCCAATCGCACTGTTCTGATTGATGAGCACGGGGCACCGGTTACCAAGGCCGCGGCTGTCACGAAACGATCAGATGACCACAGACGGTCGGATCAGGATGAAGTCGGACGTCGGGCAACCGCCTTGACACAAGAGACTTGGCCAAGCTATAATAGCACCTACGCGTCTACAGCGATCCGCAGCAATTACGCCGCCGCGGAGTCGGATGACGGGCAGGTCGTGCTTTCGGGCGGCAACACGGATGATGTCTTGTGCATTTTCAACGCAAAATCCAACAGCTGGGTCAACGCGACAGCGCTCTTGGCCGATGACGCCCAGAAGGTTCTGTCCGTAACTTCGTCGTCCTCGTCCTCATCCTCTGCCACTGCTACTTCAACAACACCCAGTGGCACTTTGTTTGCCACGCTGAGTCCTACGGCCACTCCAGAGACCACCGCGGCAGCTGGAGGGACTACCTCAACCTCTACCCATTCTTCGTCTTCGACATCGACCTCTTCGTCCGGACTAGGAACCAACGGTATCCTGGGTGTTGTCCTTGGCTCAATTGGCGGTGCTCTGGTCCTCCTGATCCTGCTCTACTGCCAGATTCGAAAGCGCAAGAGAACGCAAGACTTTATCCAGGCCGGCCACGCCAGACGAGCCAGCGGTGCTTCACAGAGGCCGGAGAAAGAGGGTATGGCTGTTGTGACGGAGAGCTATCCACGCTCGCCCACGAACCCCACGTTCATGCGCAGCCACCAACCTAAGGCGTCGACAGGATCATTTTCATCCATGGCGATCTTAATGGGCAAGGGACCTAAGAACTCAATGGAAGGAGGGCCGAGACCTGGTTCCAGCAACAAGCAGATGAAGGGGATGAATGGCATGGGTCAAACGGCGCCCATGCGTCCCGTTCCGGCCCTTGCGCCAGATCTCAGGGAGGAGAAGGGTGTGTCCTTCGCCGCCGATACAGCTGAGCCCCGGCCAGGTTTGCGCGTGCCCGCCGACCAGCAGGATGGGCTGCGACGCAGCTCCGGTTGGAACCGCTACTGGTCGGGCGATAGCGCTGCTCTCAATATTCTGGGCTATGGAAACGGGCAGCAGACGAATCGGAACACAGTCGCCTCGGAAGGTTCTCACTACTCCTCTACAAACGCCCAAGGTATCGACCCACGCTACCGCATGACCAAGGACAGTGCAACGGTGCCGCCACTGAACGTCGACGATGGAAGGCCTCGATTCAGTCGCGTCAATTCCGGATCCCCGACCGTCAGCAACTATCCCGCTGCCGTAACTCAGCAGCACATGAGTGCCGAATACAGCGACCGGGATAGCCGGGACTCGGACTTTTCTGGCTATTCCAGTGGCATACCTGCGAGTGTACAGGACACCTGGGATCCGACCGCGGCGTCCAAGCCCTGGACAGCCGGTGGTCGTGCGACCAGCAGCATGTACAGCAACGCATTCCCTATGCCTCCTACCCCGGGCGAAAACCGACCGCCGCTGCCACGAAACATTCCTAGTGGCATAAGCCAGCAACCGCAGCTGGACAGAGCAGACACTTCAGACATGAGCTGGCTGAACATTGGCGAGCAGCAATATCAACAGCAGCAACAACAAAACCGACACTAATTCCCGTTGCTCGCCAGTCTCCAGTCACTTGCAGCACTCATGGTTTATTGACCACTTATACCCGGCATCGTTTCACCACACTCTTCGAGTTGCCTGCCATTTTGTGTATTCCTTGTCAGGCGAAAGCATGGTCTAGAGCTTTCGTCACCATTATAGAAAGGGGATGGTGCCTGCGGCGAATTGATCGCGAGAAACTGCACGCGACACCAGCCGAATCGACCTGTGTCGCTCCAACTCGCCAATGCCCATGACTAAAACACCCGACACGACCTGGGTCCTGGTCGGTTTCAATATCGCCCTCAAAACACCCCGCCGGGCGCTGCCGTCGCCTCCACCAGCATCTGCCTTGCCGAGGACAAGTCGGCATCCCCGAATGTCGTTCTCGTCACCGCATCATCGCATCAGCGTCAAGCGTGTTTGTACTATCACCACTTCAATTCGCATTGCACATACTTCATACAGCTCGATTTTTTTACGTTATGTCTCTACTTTTGGCCCCGGTTAGGCCAGCCAGACCTATACATACATTCGCTCATGCTCTATGATATCCACGCAACCCGTCCTAGCAAACATATTTGGACCGGTGGCACAGCTACATCATCTCGGAAGCGTTGTTACAAATTTTTTTCCTTGTTCGTGTCCTGAAAGTTGAAATATTCTCGGCGGTCAGATAATGCATCAGCCCGTCGCGGGCTAGATGTCCCACAGTGTGGGGATGTCGGAGGGGAGAGACAGAGAGAGAAGAAGGGGACAGGGGACGATCTATGGTGGAAAATTGGTGCATGTGGAGGCCGAAGGTCGAAGGATGATGTTCGAGATCAGGAGGAGAGGCAGAACCGTGTTCTATGCCTTGACCTGCCTATCTGTCTGTATATCCTTGCGTATAAGAGCGACGAGAGCTAGAGTAGTCCATGAACGTGAATATATTCGAAAGTCATACTAATGACATCCTTCTGTGCGACGCAAACATGTTCTCGGCCTAGCTCCTGTGCCTGTTCATCTCGAGGTCTTCGGGCTATAGACAGGGGGTGCCGGCTTCTCGAGGTCCGCTTCTTTCACATCCTGCAGGATGCCTCTGGGTTTGTCAACAGGCCCAAGGACGTTTCTCTATCAACTAACCTTGTGGCTGTATTCGTTGTATGCCTGTGCTTTCACGAGGAAAGCCAAGGCAGATGCAGTACTTCTCAAGTTGAGAACGTGGCCCAACAATTTCAGTGTTCTCTCACCCGACTCCCGAAGGCATCACGAGATGCAAATATAAGTGACAGATGCGCATACTCTTCCACGTACGACCATACCCAGCGGAAAATACGGGATCCCGTCCGCTCTCCCATAGTCAAGCCGCTGAGGGCTGGATTAGTAGTTGGGTCGGTGACGACCAGCGAATACCCGGTGTTGTACGTTTTTGTTTTTGCTTCTTGGATGAGATGCAAAGGGATGGCCAGGGGTGCCTGGGGGTGGCGACCTAAATAACCCTCGTGGCCCTTGTTATAGCCAGCCTGTTTGGTTGCTTGTGGTCAACTCTGCAAGTTGGTGTACTTGGAAACATCCATCACACCTGCCTGGTTGCTGTCTCTCCAGTGACTTTGTGTTGCTAGTACTTCCTGTTCTCGCACACTCCGTAAGGCCGTGTAGCTTTTCGGCCTGTGGGAGGACCATTTTGACCAGGAGTCGTCGCACCCACCCTGTCTCCAAGAGCTACTGATAGACCGAGACGCCGTTTCCGATTTCATCATGATTGGGAGGACATGTATAACGAACGTGATTCGAGAAAGACCCGTGAGTTTCTTTGTGCTTAAATAGTCACTCCACTAAGGCTAGCAGCGAATAAGCCTTGGTAAGTGTCACGTCGACATGTGGGGGATAGAAACAGGCAAGAAATACGGCTGCGAAGTGGATTTCTGGAGCATCTGGACACGAGCTGTTGTATTCATTCAAGTCTACCTAACGTCCGGGAAGGGTCCATGACCGAGGAGCTGGAAAGACCAAGTCCAACCTGGTTATCGATGAAAGGCCAAACCTACCGACCGCCATGGAACATCAATCAGCTCGCAGAGGAAGCCATAACAATCTCACCAAGGCGACTGCGATCACGCGTGCCGTGGCCCATCTATGTGCGAAGAAATGTCAGCTTCACCAAGTCATAAGAACAGCGCGGCGGCAGACACACTCCCTCCCCAGCAAAACAATATCAACCATTTTATCAGAAACCCAGATTTCAAAGCACTACCATCCCCACCCCTCCGCCACACCACACCTCCCGGATCCCCGCCAGCATGTGACGATGCAGGCGTCCCAACTCTGCGGAAGGATAGGGTTCGCGGACGATGTGCTGCGGAGGCAAGCCGAGGGGTTTCGACTTTCGTCAGAAACCCGGGGACAGTCTCAGACGGCTCTTCCTATTTCGAGAATAAAGGGTTTTCAAATGCAAAGATTTGAGACTCATCATAAAGGTGGTTGGCAGGGGGGAGGGGGCAGACGTGGGAAGGGCACCGACGCGCGGGGGGCAGGAGGGAAACAGGAAGTCGAGCTTACCTGGGCTGGTTCCGTTTGGGAGGCAGGAGCGAGCGAGGGTCAGTCAGTCCGTTGGCGTCGGTCCATGATCGCATCGCAGATTCAAGGCGCCGCATCAGATCGGCCAGACGAGCAGAGCCTCAAGTCGAAGCGGGGAAACGGCCGGAGGCAACCAACGCTCCCCGGGGGCCACGACGGCGCGCGATGCGCGATCCAACATCGCGCATCAAGGAAGTGGCCGCTTGAAACATGGCTGTGCCTGCATCAGACAGTAGCTGCGTGCTGCATGATGCTCGGGTGAGGAGGTTGTGTTGGAGTTTGGGGAAGCTCGCGCCAGGGAAAGGCGGGAAAAAGCTTTCAATGGGACCCAGCCAAAAAGACGCGGTCACGTGGGGGAAGGTGAGCAATTGGCTGCATTTGAGCCTCAAAAAGCGGGCCCAGCGAGACAGCGCGCCCATGCAGCGGTGGAAGGCGGGGGTAATAGATTAGCTCGCTCAGCTGGCGGCAGCACTGCCCACCTGCACGTTGCACACCAGACGGTGAGCAAAGCACTGCCTCTCTCGTCACACTGCATCGTTGGTGCGGGCGTCATGTAGGAACAACTGGGCGCAGCACTGCATCATGGAGAATAGGACATCCGGTGCAAACACACGATAGATCAAGCAATGGTACTGAGTGACGTGAATAGTCTTGTCTGATTTGTGATGAGCTTCTACCGAATGCCACCACGGTTGGTTCTCAACCCTCCAAACAATTACCCAAGAACCTGGTATGTATAGCAAAATCCGGTCTCTTTGTGTGGAATCTGCGGCTTGAATTTTTTTGGTCTTTTTCTTTCCTTGTTGATTGATTTTTTCCCCCTCCCTTCCCATCTCAAAATCTCTTTCGCAGTTGCCGAGGACGAAAGCTGAAGACTAAGTAAGGTAGAAAACGCTGGAGCAAACAGAACCACGAAACCCAGTCCTCAGATGAAATGTATGTATGTTTACAAGAATTGCACAAGCCAACCATCTTGAAGGCGCAGCTGCCAATCTGGTGTCGCCATCAGTCGCCGTCGTCGCTTCTGAACGCTCGCTGTCGTTAAAATCGTAACACATGATCGCCACTTTCCAAAAGGTTGCCAGTATAAGCTGGGACCTTCGGGCACAATTTAGTGTTGAGAGTATCCGTACTGGTTGGCGGACCAATCAACGCCCCAGAATTCCTGCGAGTTTGGCTGCGAGTAGCCGGCCGCGACAGAAGGCATCTCATTGCTGAAGAGTGGAGACTCGTTGTAAGTCATGGGCTTAGCCTCGGTAGTGGGTGGGAACAGCAGGAAGTCTGCCCCACCGTTCATGCCCACAGGGATATCATCGAAACTCTCGTCCACGTCTGCCAGAGAGTGGGGAGTATACAGCATCGCGTTGCCCTGTCCGATGGGAGAAATGTGAGGCGCAACCTGCGTCTTGCAGAGCTCTGCCTCTGAGAATGCGGCAAACTGCATGGCGAGCTCCTTGTTGAATGTCGGCGCTGGCACTTGCGCCTGATTTGCGCTGTAGATGTCGTCCCACTGGTAGTCCGTTGTAGACGCGTCTTGGAAGGTGATGGAAGAGCTGTCCAAGCCAGGATCTGTGATCGGAGTCGCATTGTCAACCGGCGAATAATCAGAGTAGTCCATTGCGTCCATGGTGTCCAAGTGGATTTCCTGGGGCAACGTGTTGAAATTGAAGGGCTCCGCCTCCGGGAGATAGGCAGGGAACTCAATGCTGTTGGGCTGGTACTGCAGTCTCTCCTCGGGAGGAGTTGCCATTCCAACACTGGGATTGCTGATCGGTGTGGGCAGTCCCTGGATCTGGGGTGTCCTGTGGGTAACGCTGCCGGACTTGCTTGCTGTCTTCTTGCCGCCGTTGGTCTTGGTCCTCACGTACTGCCACCCATGGGCTTTCTCCATGTGCTGCTTGCAGTTGGACTCCCTCTTGGACTTGTAGGGGCAGGGAGGGAACAAGCACTTGTACATCGGTGGGTCAATCGAGTGCTTGTCGTTGCAGTGACGATCCATCTCCTTCTCTGTGGGCCAGCCATAGTCGTGGTACTTGCAGCTCTCAATGGGGCATTTCCAAGGCCGAGAATGGGTCTTCTCGTGCTTGGTCAAGTCACAAGGTCGCTTGAATTCTCTTGTGCATCCCGGCTCGCGGCATTTCTTGGGCGCGAGCTCCTCCGGGCTTGCATTCTTCTTCCGTCGCGCCATGGAGCGCATGATCTCGTCTTCATCGGCCGCTTCCTCAGAGGCAGAGCGTTTAACTTTGACTTGGCCATCGTTGTCTTCGTCCATCTCGACGACTTCTCCAGTGGCGAGTGAAATCGCCTTGCCGTCCTTGTTCACACGAACAAGCTGTACTGGCCGACCATTGACATGGATGCCGCCATGGAGTTTGATCTCGTCGGAGCTGACGATCCGGTTAGCAATGGTTTGCTCAAGGGTCATGAGAGGGTGTGCATACGCATTGACGTCCATGTTATCTCCGGCAGGCTTCTTGTCCTTGGCGTCAGCGATTTGTTTGGCGTAGATTTGAAGTTGTTCCACAAGGTCGATGAAGTATCCGCTTCCGTAAGGGGGGTCGCGAGGTCGAGTTTGTTCTCGGTCACTCAGGTATTCAACAGTCGCCTGGATGCAGTGGACGGTGGTGAGGCAGAAGTCAAGCCACAGGTCGGCGACTTTGGTGCTCTCCTTTGAAAACAAGGCCCGATAAGTATCTCCACGAATACCAAGATCTCTTTGGATCTCACTTACAGGTGCAATTAGTAGAAGCGTCTTCTCGAGGTCTCGAAGACAAAGAATCTCCTTCTCCTTGATCCTTCTGGGACAATCAATGACAAGTGGGTGGAAGGTCTTGAGTTCAGGCTTTGCAAGAAGCGGTTTCAGGATATGCTCGCAGATTTTGTTTGTGGCCCGGTTGCTCAGGCCAGGCAGGGTGGTGGTCGCAGCCGCGGACCGGGTAATAGTCGACGGCTTGACAGATGACGTCTTGGCCTTCTTGCCAGAGTCGATGGCGGCTTTGTCTTTAGATGTTGCGACAGAAGTGCCGAGACCACTGTCTGAATCGTGGTGTCTCGCGGGGCGACGAAGGGTTGATCGCGGGCGCAGCACACGACGTTCCTTTTCGGGTTCGTCCAACATGGCGACTGAGTGCTTGCGGAGGCCGTCGGGGAAGGGGAAGGTTTTGTCGACCAAGGTCTTGGACTCGCCCTGGGAGGCCGACAGGGTCTGGTCGATGCTGTCGAGGGTGATACGCATCCGTCGTTTGTGAGCATCGATCACGTCGTCGAGGCTGGTCTGTGATCGACGTGGCAGAGACGGGGGTCTGAAGGCGGAAACGTCTGAGCCAGGAGATGTAGGAGAGTGGAAGGTGAGGCCTTTCCGGAGGGGCATGTTGGTCTTAAGGGACAAGGCCCCGTCCGGGTGAGTCGCCGGAGTCCTACGAGGATTGGACATGTTGTGCCGGCTGGTGTGGGGTTGGCTAAGGACTTAATGGTTCTGGCGTTGGACGGAACACTGTGTCGACTGGCAGGCCAGCCAGGGTCAGCGAGTGTCTTGCATGTAAGGCTGAGCGCGGGATATGGTTCGGTGGGGGGTGAGTCACACGGGTGCGTCGATAGTACGAGCGGAGGTGCAGATATGTGGCTCCGATCTCGTCTCGTCTGTGACGACACACGGTGAGGCCAAAGATCGGCCGACTCAGTCGGCTTGGGACGTGGGGATGAGGAGAAAGGACTGCCACAGAGGATGGGCAAGGGAGAGGACAGAGAGAATGGAGTCCTTACGCTGACAGACAGACACAGTCGGCACGCTACGTTGTGGACACCGCTGCGGCTTCTCAGGCCAAGCTGACGGCCTGTGTGTCAGATGTGAATCGTGGTCTGGATGTCTCTTCGAGATGAGATGTCGCGAGTTGCTCAGGGCCGCGGCGGAATTGCAAGGAAGTGCAGGTGGCGGGGAATGAGGCCAGATAAAGGACAGGACGAGGCCCTTTGAAAACGAGGACGAAGACGGAGAGGACAGAGAGTAAGACGACGACGGGTGGGTGGCCACGAGGCTCTAGTGTGAGACGGCGGCAGGTGTCGGGTATTTGGCCTCAGGGGGGTCTATGTGGTCTCTCTCTCGCTCTCTCGCGATTCCAGGTGCAAGCAAGATTCAAGTCCGAGAAGTTGGATGGGTAGTCAAGGCTTCGCGTTGGCCTCAGGACACTTTGGAGTCAGCGGCAGGAGGGTGAAAGAAGGTTTTTAGAGGGTGGGCAAAGCACGGGGACAACCAACACGATGAAATGAGGTTGAAGAGGAGGAAAGAAGCGCGGGTGGAGCTGGGCGGGCTGGATGGGGTTGGACGTTAGAGCTGCTGGGAAGACGCGGACCGGACGGACCAGAGGTTTAGGCAACAGCGACTTGACCCGGCTCGATGGGGCCTAGCTCGCTTTGGTGGGCCTGCGATGGGATGAGCCCTGGACTTCCCTGGACTGCCTTGGACTCCGCCTCGCAAGGATCTGGAGCTGGGGGCCAGCCAGCTCGTCCACTCACGAGCGGCAGCGCCTGCTGCGGAACCCCGTTGGGATTTAGCGCGAGACCAGATGAGAGATTGTTGGCCCGCTCCCCGACGCTTCGGTCAGCACAGCACGGCACCAAACAGCACAGCACCCTGACGACACGGCACGCACCAGGTCACACAGGCTCATCATGTCAGCGAAGTTGAGGCTCTGCTGTGGGGACAGTGACACGTTGTCTCTCGTCTCTGTCCCGTCCGTCCCCTTCCGTTTGCTCTGCTCTGCTCTGCTTCTCCTTGCTCTTTGCTATTGCGCACCCTCGCATTCCACGCCCCTGCTCGAGTCAGTTGTTTTGCACACGGTCGGAGTGCGGAAATGCTCAGTCGGTTGACCTGCCATGCAATCAGTAGACCACACGAGACGAGACCGCGACCACCCACGAAGTTTGAGCACCATCACCTATGCAGATGTGCACAGTTCTGTCTCGTAATTACTAAACTTCGCCATCTTTGATATTCTCCCTACGGGCCCTCCCCCCAGCCCCTAAGAAAGACAACTGGCAATTCACTCATTTGCGATGGCATCATCTTGGGTGGCAGTGAGGGCCGCTCGACTGATCTGCGCACACGCGAAAAGCTGACTGCATGGTACATCAAGTTTGTACACTCCTTGATGAGCAATACGGCGGGACCATACAACGGTCCGTGCGCGGTCAACTGCCCATCCCTGCTCTCAGCCGTGGTGGATCAACCTTCAATAATCTTGTCTGGGGCAGCACTTGAGCCGGGGTATGGGTGTGCAATGCTCCACTCTAGGTTGGTCCTTTTGTACGATTCCACAATTCCACATTTCATCTACTTCGCGAATCCGACGTCTGCCCTCAGTCCTTGCCAGTCGTCAACCGGTCTGGGCCAAGTCTGGGATCTTCCAAGCAGACTCGTTGGCTCTCATCGGCAGAAGACTGTCAAGGTCGGCCGTTGATTGATGTGACACACAGTCGGCGTCGGCGTCGGCGTCAAACTGAGTGAGTCGCAACAGCCACGGCCCCCTACTCCTGACTGCTCAGCCAGACCACTTCTGTGGCCTCATCAAGGTCTACCGCAGTGCTGCTCTGGTCTCTACCCAATGGCAGCAGCGAGCACAACTGCCGCTGCGTGTTGGTCAAACTCTTCGGACTTAGCCCACTGCACTCCTGCGGCTCAGCACTCCCACCAACACCCAGAGGACAAAGACTAGGTCGATTTGTCCGAAATACGGAGTTGGAGCCACATGCCAACCCCCGATACAACCCTAGAAAAGCCCGCAGGATCCTTCTGGGGCCTCCTCTGGCCTCACTCACCGTGCTGTTCCATGGCTCTCATGAGATAGTCGCATGAAGTGCGTCGAGGTGCATGAAATTCGCTCGTGTAAAAAGACTCATCCTCGTTTGTCTTAGACGGACGCTTGTTGTTGCAATCGGATGGGTGACATCTTTCTGACCTCTGGCCTACAGGACAAGCTTGTCTCTGGCCAGGCCTTGCATGCTCCACCGGTAGGGCTGCTTCACACACACCCACCGAGTTGGGAAGCCAGAGGGTGAGCAGTTTGTTTAGAGAACAAGCTTACCCGACTCCCACCCGGGCCTCGTCATCTGCGTTCCAACCAGCTCGCCAAGTCGGGGTCAGGCCGACTTCTCCGCAGTCTCCTTCCACCTACGAAAACACCCGGGCCATCCCTTCCATCCCACCCTCTCCAAGATTGACAAACAGCCTACGTCCTAGCTTGTAGTACTGCATTGCATGGCAAGTGGTTCCTGAGGACACCATGCAGCTGTTCGTCCCCTATCAGCCCTACGAGACGTTGTGACAACCTACATATCCACTAGAGCAACCCCTACCCCACCCATGAACTGGCCCCCTGGCCACTCAGCGTCCAGAGAATCGGGCAGCCTATGAAGACGACGAGTCTCGCGTGCGTGTTTTCCACGGCCGCCAAGATGCTGCCTCTGCAAATCTTGACTCGCCGGGCCACAGGCTGCGACATTTCTGTAGCGGCGAGAACATTGCACGTACTCAACTCGTAATGGCTTGCAAACCTGACACGGCACAGAAGGTCGAACTGGTGGCCTTGGCCCAGTGTGCTGGTCGTCCAGTTGCGCGTCGTTAAATCAGGTACCAGTATTTTGAGTCGATCCGACTGGCCCTCGTCTCAGGTGTGCCCCCTCCAGGTTCCAGTATTCCATCCCCAAGTCGCTGCAGTGCGACTGCAAGTGCAGTCTCAGGTGCACCAAAACAACCCCCATCATCGGGTCATGAGTGGCTTGTCAGACCTGCATGGCCCAGGCAGCCTAGTAGACGATCTCGTGGCGTCGTGCGGTGCGGGCAAGTCGTAACGGCTTTCTTTCTTTCTTTTTTCGCGCTGCAACTTCCCCTGTGCAATTGTATTCACGGGTAAATTTCGAGATTCATCATATTTTTAGTGTTTATTCGATGCATATTTGATTGTCACATAGCTTGGAGTTTTGAGAGAAAAATGTCAAATATTCTTACCTTTCAATGACTTGGAACAAAACAGAAAAAGAAGGGGGGGAAAGAAAAGAAAAGAGGTCATCCATATTTTTGTGTGTCTTGTCCTGTTTCTGTGATTTGTTCTTCTTTCGTTTTCATCTCCTTCTCTCCTACCAAAAGAAAGAGTAGATAGAAAATACTTCATGTTGCCTCACTTGAGGTAGACACGTAAGAAGTCAAACCTCAACGCCCCAAAGACTTACCTTGCCTTTATCCCATTCTTCCTCGCCCTGTTCTTGCATACATTCAATGATAAAACGGAAGGAATTGTTGGCACCTACCTTGTATAGTGCCACGGGGCTCGGCCATACTCATCCGGCGAAACGGATCGAGGGTTGCTGAAACCAGGCTCAACGGGCGATACACTGCCATCTCGGACGTGTATCGCTGTGACCGATGGCGGGATGTTGGGGTTCACCCTCGGACGGCCCCGGGGAGGCGGAGAGGGCAAAGGACGACCAGCGTCGAGGAAGCGAGCCGTTGAGTGGCTGATGGGCACGGGTTGACGAAGACTCGGACCTCGCTGGGGCCGAGTGTTGAGAGTGTTGGACCTCTGCACGTGTTGGTTCGATCGAGTCGATGGCATGCGCAGTGGCTGTTGTGGTTGCGTGGGGGGCTGCCTGACCACTGCTGCCGGCGGAGGCTGAAGGGCAAAGGACGGTAGTGCCGCAAGTTCCCTGTTCAACCCCGGGTCGACGTAAGAGTCTCTGTTGCTAGTACGGCGAGTGGCCTCGCTCTCCCGCCTGTTGCGCTCCTGGTTTTGGCGGCATATGCGGCAGTAACCCTCACTCCTAAGGCGAGTAACAGCAAGACAAGTCTTCGACTTGGACGAGGGAAAGCAAAAAAAACTGGATCTCTTGTGCTTACAGCTCGCCCGTTCCATGTGAGTGTGCTCGCAAGCAGCGTAAATAGTGATAGTGGAGCACATGGTGATCGATTGACTTCCTTGCCTTTCCTTTGCTAGAATTGGTGATTATGGCGGAAACAAAAATTGCAGTCAAAACATCCCTCTCTTAAGTATTCGTCAAATATACTTTGTTCCCCATCGATAACAATGTGTTGTAGTCTCAATGCCAGCGAGAACCCTGTGAGAGATGATGCCATTGTGTATACGCTCTTTGTAATGGTCTTGCCTCTACTAGGGATCGGATCGAGACCTTTTGTTTGGCTGATCTGCATGCCCTATACTCAATGACAATAGGAAGGGAAAT
The DNA here is from genome assembly GCA_014872995.1 of Diaporthe citrichinensis. Classification (NCBI taxonomy): domain Eukaryota; kingdom Fungi; phylum Ascomycota; class Sordariomycetes; order Diaporthales; family Diaporthaceae; genus Diaporthe; species Diaporthe citrichinensis. Next base: position 978,452 of record JADAZR010000003.1, read on the forward strand.
AATTCGCACCACCTAAAGATCGACGGCACAGCCGCCCGCCGAAGAAGGCCATTGTCCTGAAGGCGGGTCACAGTTTTTGTCCCTATCACTATCAACAAAGACGGTCAGCATTGCCCGAGAATTGTCCTTCATCTTGAGAGATTGAAAACCCCGCGTGCTCCCAATTGCTCATGAATGAAGCGATACTAGAAGCTCGGCACTTTTCTTTGGGCATGCCACTCGTCTACACACAAACTACAGGTCATCAACAGTCTTGGACTATTCGAGCCCACACGACATGCATTTCCCTTTTTGCACAGGGAAGAGATGGGGAAAGGGCCTCCGCGAGGCCAAGGTCACCTCAAAGTCCCCGATTTCCTGGACTCCAAGTTCCCATGGTCAATTGGAGAGTGAGCGGCTCATCGCCGGCGATGTCACCGCGTTCTCTGACCTTAGCACCCTCATCACGCGAGCCGGGGTCACTTCTGCCCTTGTCCCGCATATAAACTCCAACGGAGTGGTGTCCACGAGTGAGCTGCTCCAAGGCCACACTGAAGAAGGTATCGGTCATCTAGCTGAGGATCAGGCTGCTGCTCAGCGTCGGTCACAGGCGGCAAGGCCGTGGACCTTCGGATCCCTCTTCTTCCCTAACGCGTCACTCATAGGTGAGGATTTTCAGCAAAGCCTCGCGGGTCTTTGCGGCCAGGGTAGTAGGGCATCTGTACACATTGAAAACAAGGCACCACGTAGTGCCACCTGCCCTGGTCACTGGCAGCTGGTCTTCTGCCCGAACCAAGACTGTAATGCCCAGCACCCCCACGCGGAAGCCCCTCAGAGCCGCCCACTTACTGCAGAGGACGTCGAGAGGCTTTCTGATCGGCCCGTGCCTGTACCATTCCAAACTGGACAGAGGGTAAGTCTGACCTCAAGTCTCGAAGAGGAGCTAGATGCCGAGGAGGCAGAGGAGGAAAGTGAGGAATTCCCCTTTGATGCTCACTTGAGGGACGAGGGTGAGTATGAGCGTGCGCTCTGTGAGATAACAGCGATCGCCGCCCGACCCGGAAGCCCCAAACTGATTTCCCTAAGCCGCAAGCATGGGTTGGGAGACGCCAAGACTGTGAGTGTGGCTATGGGTCTGAAGGCCCAGCCGACAGACGAGCCAAGGTGGTCAACTCAGGCTCAGACGGGTTGCCCTGAGGCGTGCGCAGAGGCTCCAAAGAAACAAGGGTCGCCACAATCTTCCCGTCTCTCTTTGACTGGTCCGCCGTCCGGCCCGCCCTCCATTCCGCTCCCTCCCAACCCTCCTTCGTCCGTCGTTTCTTTGCCCTTGCGATCTAGTGAGTAGGTAAGTTGTTTTAGTTAGGAGGGTGGTAGACAATCTCTAGATTAATACTAGTCATATCCAAAGTCGTTCCTGGAGACCAGGTTGCGGCTCTGCCTCTCTAGCTATTGTTACGTAAATGCAGCTGAGGTGTAAATGAATTTACTAGATGGTGTAGATTTATCTCAACTGGACTTTCCATGCTGCATATGAGTACCTTTGTAATTAAAAGTTACACCACAACAAGACGCTAAGCTTGGCCTTCACAGCAGGTTGACATTAAAATCGAGCCACTGTCGTTCCCGCAAGGTACGTCAATGGCCGGGTTCTGAGTAAAAAAGTCCGATGGAGTAAGGTGGACCTGTAGCATTTCCACCGGCCTAAAGAGAGAGAGCCGCGTCAGATTCCATGCATGTATACGTGCTCAAGGATGCAAGATCACGAGACGCGCAAGACTCACATCACAGGCCAATCCTCGACGCGCGGATTGTGCGTCAGACCAAAGACGCTCCACAGGACCAAGTCCTCATCCTCGACGATGTCGTTCCGGGCAGCCGCGTCGGCCACACCGTCTTCCTCGGCTCTAGCCATGAAGGGGTATCTGCCGCCGGCATAGAACTCGTCATCCTTGTACTTGGTCACCCACAGGTGGTGGCGCGCGAACTTGGCCCGATCGGACTGGATGCTGCCAGGGTCGGCCAGGAGTAGCTGCGTTGGAGGAGGGACAAGTTTGTAAGCTACTGGCGACCCACTGATGGGGTTGAGCTTGTGCGTGTTCTGGATCTTGAAAACGCGATTGTTCCCTGGAGACGCATCGAGCCCAGTAGAGCTCTGAATCTTGGACTGCCGAACTTCGTAGAGGTTACCCCTTGGGTTTGTCTGCTCATCGAGACCAACTGGCAGAGACTCCTCCTGGACGAGGGTATTGTTCTGGCCGTCGATGGCCGGATCGATTCTCAGGCAGAAAATGTGTTGGTGGTTTTGTGCAAGGGCGCCAGGGTTCACCACTTTTCCCCAGCTAGCACTCTTGCCCGGGTTGATATTGACAACGGACACAATTCCTGTAGCGCGGACCTCTGCAGTAATACCGGCGGCTTGGTCGAACTTGAAGCTGAAAATGTACTCGTAGTTTGCGAGAGTAATGATAAATTGAATGACAAGTTCGCGGCGGCGAGTGACAACGGCACGATTTGTCCGCCAGTTCGTGTGCTTCCAGCCTATACCGTTGTCCTGTTCGTGCAGACAGATTACGCGCTTCGACTCCTGGGCGGTGCCGCTGGAATCAATGAGAACACCATCGAAGTACTTGAGCTTGTATCAGCATGGTCCTGTGTACTCTAGCAAAAGAGGCTGCTTGTTGGTTTATGATACCTTGATGAGCCCGAGACAATCACATCCTAGCTCCAGATTATTCACAGTATGGCCCAGCCCACCATCTCCGAAGTCGAATGCTTGCTTCCTGTGAAAGGGGGGTCTTGGATCGGCGTATGGCACTGTCTGCCTTGGTCATTCAGTAAATATGCACTTTTGCCGGAAATCCTGGGCAGAGAATGACGCACCATCTCGCTAAAGCTGAGCCTGTGCAGGACACTTCGTCCCTGGTACCTAATGTCGTGGATCACGGCACCCTCTCTGGAATTGAATGTGACACGCATCCGCCACTTCTGCCACTCGACAAGGTTCCCGTCCGAGACCGTGAAGCTGGGTCCGTTTGGCTGCAGTACAGACAGCGGCTTCAAGTCTCTTCTTGTACCGCCTGGCAACAATTCCGGAACGTACTCGCTCGACTGACAATGCTCAATCACTTCGGGCAGATGTGTCCTGCCATCGAACTTGTCCCCGTTCCCACCCGTTGCCAGCTCATCAACTCGTACAATTTCCTTTGTATCAGCGTCCATCACAGGAATCAACGGTAGCGGATATGCGTAGAAATTCGAGTCGGGGTTCCGGGTCCTAGTGTCGCGGGCAAAGATGAGGCCTTGGAAGAGACGTCTATCTTCATCTTCTACCTCAGGTGCGCCGTAAGGCCACGGCTCTATAATTACCTCAAAACCATCGGGTACTTCCAGGTTTTTCAGCTTATCCTTCCACAGCTGTGACCTAGCACACGCGTCCGCAACACACTGAAGTTCCTCACTACGAGGGGGGTTAGCATCTTGTTGGTTTTGAATCCAGGCGCAACAATCGTGTGGGTGTCGATGGCCTCGCACAGGAACGACTCACATTTTCAATGCGGCACGCTTCTCTTTGGCAATGACCTCGTGCCGTACTCGTTGCTTGCGCCTTAAATCGACGACGGACTCCTGGTACTGAGGGACTCTGCTCCCCTTGGAGATCACGTCATGCTGAATCTTCGCTAGACGCTGCGGTCGCAGCGTATCTGGGCAGAGCTTGCCAGAGTGCTCGAGCTCAAGAAATGGCACAACCTCATTTTTCGGAGGCTCAAGTAGAAGGATCTGCCTGAAGTACAGTATCTCTTCTGGGTGCTGGCTTAACACGACGTCACGGGCGAGGTTCGTCTCGTCAATGGACAAAGCCGAGAGCGGGTGAGGATTGTAGGCCATGGCTGCAGAAGCGATAATTGGCTCTAGGGGCTGAAAAATTAGATGAATGTGGAATACAGTCTGTGGTGTTGGCCAGAAAGGGCACGGGGCGATCAAAGACAAAGGCAAAAACAAATTCTACACTGAAGGATGATGCTTGTACATACGGCCTGGAGCCAAGAGAGTTTTGTTTAGCACCGGTAACTGATTTGAACGGCTTTCACGTGAAGAGCCATTTCCTCCGCTGCACCATGGTCATGCACATATTAAGACCGACTTTTGACTTGGCCAATGGCGGAACCGCAACTCCATGAGCCGGTCGGTTGAGTTCCGATATTGATGACCTCGAGGAATTGCAAAGCCTCTTGAGGCAAACAGAGTTGGAGACGCGAGCTGGCAAATGCTCTGTCGGAACTACAGCCAAGCTCCATTCCGCCTGTTCCGGGTCACGATAGTTCATGTCCTCACCGGCACAGTACAAGGTCGATCATGACCCAAGGTCAAATTTGTTGCATCACCCTGTCGAGGCTCCTTTGCATGGTGGAGGGCAAATGTTCCTGGATGATCAACCCCAGCCACCACTGTTGTTTCCAATTTTGCTGAGACAATGGGGACTGTCAGTCTAGTTGGAGTCGGGGGACGACTCATTGACGGTATGCCCCTTTCGCGACCTGCCAAGACAACGGATGCAGTGGAAACCTGTATTCATTTAGTTAACATGACAAAACCACAGTGCAGACGGGCCTGTTCATCAATGGTGATTTCGTCCCGGCTTTTCATGACGCCACTCTAGACGTTGAGAACCCAACCTCGGGCCAAGTCTTGGCCACAGTATCGGCATGCCAGAGCGAAGATGTGGACAGAGCTGTCAAAGCCGCCAAAGAAGCCTACTCTTCCTGGAGAAGCGTAGCTCCTAGCAAGAGAGGGGCGTTGCTCAATAAGCTTGCTGACCTGGTTGAGAGGAGCGCACCAGATCTGGCATCATTGCAAACTCTGGAGTCGGGCCAGCTGTACCTCGAGTCTCTGGGACTACATGTCACTCAGGCTGTGGAAATGCTTCGATACTATGCAGGTTGGGCAGACAAAATCGATGGGTCTGGTCTCCATCTTCCCGGGGGAATGGCTTACACCAGGCGAGAGCCCATTGGCGTCTGTGCCGCCATTGTGCCATGGAACACTCTGTGAGTACCTCGATGGTCTGACTCCCACACCTCCATTGGCTATGGCTTGCAAAAGATCACTTGCAACACTAAAAGTACGCGGCTGACGGTCCGACATTCTTGGCCAGTATGATTGCCTTCTGGAAACTCGCACCAGCCATGGCGGCTGGCAACGTCCTGATCCTTAAGACACCCGAGACCACGCCCCTCTGGGGGCAAAAGCTAGCTGAGCTGGTGAAAGAATCCGGCTTCCCGCCAGGCGTTATCAACATCTTGTGTGGCTACGGTGACGTGGCAGGCCAGGCGCTATCCGAGCACATGGACGTGAAAAAGATAGCTTTCACGGGCAGCCCGTCAGTCGGGCGGCGAATCCTCGCCACCGCAGCGCGCACCAACCTAAAGAGAGTCTCCCTTGAATTGGGCGGCAAGAGCCCTAGCATCGTGTTCGCAGATGCGGACTGGGACAACGCCCTGTTCTGGACGACGCTGGGCATCACGGCCAGCAACGGCCAGGTGTGCGTGGCTGGAAGTAGGATCTATGTCGAGGATACCATCTACCATCGCTTCCTCGCGGATTTCTCCAGCCGCAGCCGGAATACTGTGGTGGGTGATCCTTTTTCTCCGGAGACCACAAAGTCTGCCGTCGCCAGCAAGGCGCAGCTGGATAAAATCGTGGCGTACGTGGAACAGGGCAAGCATTCAGGGGCCAGACTGCTACATGGCGGACAGCGGCTTGTAGGTGATGGGTATCTTGTGGAGAATACGGCGTTTGCAGACGTGGACCAAGAAGCAAAGATCATGAGGGAGGAGATTTTCGGGCCACTGGCCTGCATTGCCAGCTTCAGCACGGAGGAGGAGGTCATTGCCAAAGCGAATGATTCCGCCTACGGCCTCAGCGCAGCTGTCTTTACCAATGACCTGAACAAGGCTTTCAGAGTCAGCGAGGCGCTAGAGAGCGGCCAGGTCACTGTCAATTCTTGGGGCGACGTCAGTGCCAATGCCCCATTTGGTGGCACAAAGGAGAGCGGTTTTGGGAGGGACATGGGAAAGGACGCGCTGGATGATTGGACTACTTGTAAGACCGTCAAGTGGCACATTGCGCCAGCTAGCACTCAATGAGAGAGGTTCTGGCGTGAATTTGCCTGCTCTTCTCTACCATTTGATCTAGACCAAAGCTTCCTCGTCACCCTGTTGATCATCATGCGAACAACCTGTTATATTTCCATAAAATTAGTGCTACAACGTGGAAAGCCACCCAAACCACTGAGGAGATTCTGTGTGGCGTGAGCAAGCTGAATCCTCTCTTTGGTACCATACTGGATGCAATGATGAAGGATATGCTATCTTACTCCGAGGATCGGAATGCATCTTATGTGATTCCGAATCCGATGTCAATTTCTCAACGACCGCGATTTAGCATTAATGCCTAAGCTATTTCTCTCCCGGTATTGCGAAATTGTTTTAGGATGATGCTCGTTGCTCAGCCATAACACGCAGAAGAGAAAATGAATGTTGCTTGGGAACGTCTAATTCGCTTCGTCAGCACGGATGACCTCGTCCTGCTTGGAGAACCTATCTTGCCTCACCCCGAGTTCGATCTGGGAAACACTGGTGCAGACACTCGCTTGCAAGCCAGAGTGGTCCGAGGAGACGATATCTACGATACCACCGGCTCGACCTACGTGACGGACGAGGTCGTAACCGTGAAAAAGCTTCTTGGGCCCCTCCAAGCTTGCGATGTGCCGATAATACGGTGTGTCGGGCTGAATTACGCAACTCATAGTTCGTCCCTTATCATGAGCCTTGGTGGTAAAATCCGACTTACTAATAACAACATAGTTCGCGAGGCGGGGAGGCAGGTGCCGCCATTCCCGTCAATTTTCTTCAAGCCATCTACTTCGGTTATCGGTCATGACGAGAATGTGATTGTCCCAAAGATCGCTCAAGACGACCAAGCGGATTACGAGGGGGAGCTGGTGAGTTTGAAGAGGAGCTTGAGAGAGTTGAAAGACCTCCCAACGGCCATCTTGTGTGTTTTGCCCACGCTCAAATTCATTGCTGATGAGATCCCAGTGTATCATCATTGGGAAGGACGCCAAGGACGTCTCCCAGGACGAAGCCCTGCAGTACGTAGCCGCCTACACCGTCGGCAATGACATCTCATCCCGGAAGCTGCAGCGAGACCCGACCCTGGCCGGCTCCGTGCCGCAATGGGGCTTCTCCAAGGGCTTCGATACCTTTGCGCCGTTGGGCCCTGCCCTGGTGTCCACCAAGTTGATCGGCGACCCGACCACTTTGCATCTGCAGACGAGGATCAACGGCCACTTACGCCAGGATGCAGGGATAGATGACCTCGTGTTCGACCTGAGCTACCTGATAGCCAGGCTATCCACAGGCACGACGCTGCAGAAGGGCAGCGTGATTATGACTGGCACCCCAGGGGGTGAGTAAAGCTAGATCCTTTCGAGACCCGAGTTACCTGTCGTATATCTGTGGAAATGAAGTAGCTGACACCTGTTACGCGCTGGCAGGCGTCGGTGCGGGACTAAAGCCGCCGGAATTTCTCAGTCCGGGCACAGTAATGGAAGTGACTATATCTGGGATAGGAACGTTGCGAAACGGGGTTGAATTTGCATGAATTGAGCCCAGTAGCAGTATCGGAAAGTTGGGGGGGGGGAGGTTGCATGGGTGTGTGAGGACGTGCAAACAATGCTTCTATGAAAATGGCTATGTCGTTATCCTCACACATGTCTTCGCTTTTGGTTGTTTTGATATGGTAGTTCCGCGGGCATGGATACTTTGTTCCGAACCGCCTTGATCGTTCCGAAGCAACTATTCCAATCGGTTCCTACCGTTCCGAAAGACACCACGGCTGACTTTTGCTCGGCAGCTGTAATTGGATGGGGATTAAAGTGCTGCACATAAGATTTCGCTATCGTATTCACCACAAGTCGAATCTATGGTTACGTATGAGAATTGAATGAATGTAATAAATTATTGGGAGATATAGTGGAGGGTTTCTCGGGGAGATAGGGAGGGAGTGTTTTCTTTATCCTCACCAAGGTTCGCGGTCCATACATTCACCGGAAGGCACCGTGCTGCTTTTGGGCTTATAATGCAAAGCCTTACATCGGAATGAAAATATGCAAGTATTACTATGTTAAAAGCGCGGCTAGAAGGCTTCTGAATGCATTACAAGATCTGTCATTAAAAATACCAAGTGAACCCAGATTCTTACGGGACGGGGCCATATCTTGTCAACCTGAGGCTTTGAATTATCAAAACGGCTGAACGATACTGCAAGACAAAAGTACAACCATGCCCCAGACTACCTTCCCCAAGAAGCCAACTTCTAGGCTGGATGATACAACACCAGCTGGTTATGTAGACGATCTGGAGCAGCTGCTGGAGGCGCTCAAGGGCCTGGATGTCTCCCCATTGTGGGCCCAGATGCAGCGCCTGAATCCTCCCGCCCCGAACCCAGCCACCGTGCCATTTGTGTGGGACTTCGAGAAAGTCCGGCCATACCTTGTGAAGGCCGGCGAACTGGTCACAGAGGATCAAGCTGAACGCCGTGTGTTGATGCTTGTGAATCCTGCCAGAGGTAATTATTGCAGAGCTGATTGAAGACTTTTCTCTCCATTTTTTGCGAGGTCAAGAACCTGTTGAACACCCTGTGGCTGATTGTCTATCTCAAAGATGCCCCCTTCACAACTGACACCCTCTACGCCGGACTTCAGCTGGTCAGACCGGGAGAGACAGCATCTGCACACCGCCACACAGCTTTCGCCGTGCGATTTATTATCGAGGGCCGCGGCGGATTCACCGCAGTGCATGGCAAGCGGGTGCCGATGAGGCCTCGAGACGTGATCGTGACGCCCACCTGGAATTTCCACGACCACGGTAAGAAGGGGTCCGGCGAAGAAGGCGGGGACGATGGCCCTGTCATATGGTTGGATGGGCTCGACCTTCCCAACTTCATGCACTTTCCTGTCCATTTCGTAGAGCACTACACCGAGAAGAGATATCCGGCAACCGAAGTGGCCAATTCGCCCGTGGTGTTCCCATGGGAGAAAATGCAGGCCAGGCTGGATGCAGCTGGAGCAGCCTGGGCTTCCGTGCCATACCTGAAAGAGGATGGCAGAGAGAGTGAGTATTTCGAACGCAGTCTTGTCCGGAGCCACTGCAAAAATCAAAGTAATATCACTCAATGAACGGTTAATGCTGACTCGAAGACAAACAGTTGGCCGTGTGATTGGGGCGTCGTGCGAGAAGGTCGATGCCGGGGCCTCGTCTCCCGCAATCCGTGAGACGGCGTCTTCGGTATACCACGTCATCGAGGGCGCTGGGAGAACTACAATCAACGGGCAGACATATGAGTGGAAGCAGGGGAGCACTTTCTGCATCCCGGCTTGGCAGGAGTACCAGCACTCAGCCAACGAAGAAGGCAGAGTCTACCTCTACCGTTCCGATGACAAGCCTATGCTAAAGGCTTTGGGATTCTATCGTGTCGCTGGGGTCGATGTAGAAAGCCTAGTCTCAGATTAAATATCGAGTACATGTGACGGCACATCTATATCAGACTGCGCTGTGTTCCAGAGGGCCTTCTTGAACCCTGATCGTTCGAAAGAGAAACGTTAGGAATAAGACTTGAGATTCAACTGTGACCAGTATTATCAAGACTCTGGTACTTCTAACAAACTAAACTCAATCATCTTGTTTGACTCGCAAAAGTCCTTGTTACGTAGCTTCTGCGCAGCCTGCACCCCAGCAGCTGGCACCTGGAACTCGAAACTCATTCCAGAAGCGGGCGACTGTTCACTACGGATTGGAATATTGAACGGAAGGCTGGGAGGTAGGAGGCCAAGTTGGGTCAGCACAGTCGCCTGATCCCAAGCGATATGCTCATGGTACAGGCGGTCTCCTCGGATGTTTACTACCGCTGTAAAAGGAATTTCTAGTTTGCGCCCCGTAGGGGGGATCCCGGGAAGTCTGGAACATAGCTGTCTGTCAGTCTGGGTCATTGAGGGCATTTCATTGGAGTTGTTTCGCTCACAGCCAGTCGATGCGTGAGTTGTGGGTGCACTTGAATATGAACTCGTCAATGACTCGATCGATGCCGATTGAGCGGCTTATGATCTCGGTCGCGGTGTCCGCTGGATTCTGAAAGATGAAGTGATCTCGATAGAACGCCGTAAGTTGTTCGCGGCCAATACCGCCGGTGAGCTAGGCATTGTAAGTTTCCGTAAAGACTTCCTGATATTTTACTGAGCAATGGCAGCAAAGGTAAGCTTACTGTAGGGATGTGGTTCACGTAGGGCTCCTGGACCATTGTGGCCATGGTGCACTCCACGGAGCGGTTGTCGAACTCGTAATAGGTGTGCTCATCCCAAATGGCCTCCAGGTCCAAATATGGACCGCCCATGAGGTTCTTGAAGAACGTCAGATTGCGCGTATGCGATAAAGACTCCGAGTTGTAGGCAAACTCTGGCTGAAACGGTGTAGCAAAGAGGAACGAGCCCGCTGTTGGATACTCATAAGCTGTCAATGATTTGTTGCGTGACAGAGGTGTGCCTGCGTTTCCTGCGAGATGATGTATCTGAGGAACTGCAGCTGCCTTCAGCGGCTCGAATCCACGCGCAGCAGCATCAGCGAAGATAGAGGCGCCGGCGATTTGTGGATATGATGCCAGGTCTGAGGCGACACGATTCCAAAGCTCAGGGCTGTAGCCTGTGGTATTGACAGGTCAGTGCCCGTAGACGCTCTAGGAAGCTTGGCTGTAATTGGGTGAATCTCATCTTCGTACAGATTATTCCAACAGCATGTTTCGGTACCGTGGTTTGGCAGCTTGCTAGTTCTGCGAGTGCTAACTTGATCGCACTAGGCTCATGCTCCAATGCGAACTGGGTGATCTCGACGACAGTGTAGCTCTCTTCTGCCCACTTCATCAAGGGAGACGGTATACCACGTTCGATTCTGGTGGTGGATGCATCGTCGATCAACCCACTTTCTTGAACGAGGATCACGAGACCCGGTCCCTGGCCACGACGAGAGAGAGGCTCCAGAAGTGTGATGTCGGGGGCGATCTTCTTGAGCGTGGTCCGGGGGGCGACGGGGGTAGATCCATATTTGCTCTCCATGGTTGTGAAAGGTTGTTCAATGCAGCACTCTATTGATGATTCAAAACTGTAAACCGCAGTGGCAGCTTCCATTCTGGCAAGCCATGCAAAGCCTATTGCGATTGTTTATCTATCCTGCCGTTCTGTGGAGTTGTCCGGAACCAGTTCCGAGGCCACTTCGGCCAATGAATTGTGTCCTCACCAGTACCTCTGGTTTCAAGAAGAATGTATGAACGTAAAGGGAACAAGAATCGCTTTGCAGAAGGATATGGCCTGAAAGTCATGAACACTATATCTAAGTTGCACAGCTTTTGTGGTACCACAAGCGCCTCATATGTGCTATATCTGGTCATTGGGAGACTCTAATGAACACAAGACTGCTCTCAATATTGCTAGTGCTAGTATTCTTTTCCTAATCCTTCCCGAAGCCCATAGCATGCCAGTTGGACCTCACTCTGTCTTTGACGTCCTCCGGATAAGAGTTCTCAAAGTCTACCCGCTGGAAAGATCCCTTCCCCTTATACTCCATGGGTAGGAGACAATCCGAAACCATTTTGCCTCCCCTTTTCCGATCTCCTGACCCGTGCGACATGTAAGGCGTAAGTGGGAACCCCGGCACGTCCTCAAAAACATACTCGTTCTGCCCCGGTCGACAGCGTGTCACACATGCCCACATTACATCCTGAAAGTCGTAGACATCTATGTCCTCGCCGACCACCAGCAATCTGTTGATTAGCATTGAGCTCTTATCGTTGAAAATAACTCGGCCCAGTCGCTCGCAAAAGACTTCGGAAGTGGTGTTCAGCTCTGCCAGTTTCCGAGAGTCGACTTGCAGCGCACACCACGTTGCCATTGTTTCGAGTGGTGCAAAGGCCTCCTTGATCGGCAGATCGTGACTCTTACAGAAAGTCAAAACCTCTGCAGCTGCTAGAGCCGCCGTAGTGTGCTAAACAATTTCAGGCGCGGTCAACTTGAGACAACTTTTCGCAATGAGTCTGTGGGATCAGGCTTTGCTTACCGATTCATCCGTTATTCGTCCCGGTACTGAAACTGGCATTATGGCATCGTTGCGGTATGTAATAGCATCCACTCTAAACAAGGGCATGGGGCGGCGATCAGAGTCAAAGACGTAGCCCAAGTAGTCGCCAAAAGGACCCTCATCCGCCGTCTCGACCAGAGACATGCTTCCCTCCATGATGATTTCACTATTCGCAGGGACGAGAAGATCGCTCATTTCGCATTTAACGACATCCAACGGCTTTCCTACCACTGCACCGACGTATTCGCCTTCAGAGATGCCCTCGGGAATCGGCATGGCAGCTGCGATGGTCGCGACGGGAGGAACACCAAGGGCAAGCGCCCATGGTATTTCCTGGCTGCCTTGCTTCTGCCACTTCTCCTTGATCATGTGGTTGTGCTGGCCGGGGTTTACAAGACACACGATGTGGTTTTTGTCGTGGACCATGCCTCTGAAAATGGACCAGTTGGTCCAGGATCCATCTGGCGACTGCAGGACGTGTATTCCGTACGTCTGGATATATCTGCCCCCATCCTCCATGTGTAGTTGCGGCACAGGCAGTTTGTTCAGATCAATCTGATCGCCGAAGATCATGTTGTCCTTGCAGGGCCCACTCTCGAGCACGTTTGGGGGCAGGGGCTTCGACACCTTGCCTTGTTGTGTTCTTCGGCACAAGTCTGACCATGTTGCGTCGGTCGGAAGACCCAGATTCCTGGCCAGCCTGCCGTACCTCGTGTTTTTGTCTCGTCTCAGGCTTGCGGCATTGCCGAACATGCGCCACAGTCCGTTGTGGGCTCCCTTCACGTTTGAGAACAGAGGTGCCCTGTCGTTGGTCTCGCTCACTCGCCTCACGATTGCGCCCACCTCAAGATGCGGATCGACCTCCCGGGTGATCTCGACAAGGTCATCATCTTGACGTAGAATTTCGATGAAGGTGCGGAAGTCCAACTGCGCCATCACCTCGTCGACATGGCTGATGGAACTATCGCCGGTTTCCTTGGCAGACATGACTTGCTGTGCGAAATGGTTCTCACTTTTAGAAACGGACCTTACATTGATCTCAAATGTTGATGAAGAGATGGACCAGTCCTTGGAAAAGACGTAAATGATCTTAAGGTGGCAAAATGGCTCGTCACGGCGCCCTCTGTCCCGGAACTGAGGTTGAATATGTCGGAAGTTCCGAACGGAATTATCAGACTATGTGGTAGAAGTCGCTCCGCAGCAAAATTCAAGCAAGACTACTTTGACCGGCTGATATAATCTGTCTGGCTGGTCGGCTTCAGATGAACTCGCACACCTGATGTTGAGGAACATCTCACGTCCGCAATGTTCCAGGCTTGCCGACCCAGCAGCAGCAGTATCTCAGTTTTCAGAAAGACGGCACTGCTGCGCAAGTGGCCGAAGACTGGAAATAATCTGCCCACATATTTACGGCAGAGGAAAAATATTTCAACCTCTTTCCACAACTCAGCTCCTCCACGACGCATTGTTGTTGGAGTCACGGGGGCGACAGGGGCTGTGTACGCAGCCCGCGTCCTCACCATACTGCGAGACATCGGGATCGAGACGCACTTAGTTATGAGCAAGTGGGCAACCGCCACGCTCAAATACGAGACGACCACTTCCGCATCTGACATTTGCAAGCTCGCCTCGGAAGTGTACAGCTTCAAGGACGTCGCAGCCCCCATCGCCAGCGGTTCTTTTCTGCATGATGGGATGATCATCGTGCCGTGCAGCATGAAGACGCTAGGCTCTATCCGCGCGGGTATCTGCGACGACCTCATCTCCAGGGCCGCAGATGTGTCTCTGAAGGAAGGGCGCAGGCTGATGCTGGTCGTGCGGGAGACGCCCCTGAGCCAGATCCACTTGAGCAACATGCTGTTCCTGCGGCAGGCCGGCGCGATCATCTTTCCCCCGGTACCGGCATTTTACAACAAGCCGGAGAGCCTGGAGGATATGGTTGATCAGAGTGCGGGGAGGATGCTGGACTGTATGGGCATTCACACGGACGGATTTCGTAGGTGGAATGGGTTCGCACAGACGACTGATGATCATGCTGGCCGCAGAGAAGCTGGACGAAGTCACCCAGTCATCGCGGCACAGGATAAAATGGCCCAAGGATAGGGAAAGGTACCTGAATTTGAGGCCGATTCATCCGGCCATAGCTACTTAGAACACAGCGACGATATATCAGAGCCCGCTATCCGAGCAGAAAAAGTTCATGTCGTTTGCGGACCAATCAACCATAAAGGAATCAAAAAGCCCTGTACTAGTATTGACATAGGTCTCTGCCTCCGAAATACCCGTCCCGTCCCCGGCGCCCTCGGTTCCTGGGTGGCCCGAAATATCTACAACAAGGCTATCGCCCATGCCATACGATGGAACTGTGGGTTGCTGGTGCGGAGCATGGTTGGTGGTCGCCTTGGCTGCCGCACTTTCCAGTCTTGCTGCACCACCGACACTCACCGGCAGGTGTTGGTGGGTAGCAGGTGTCCTACTGGCCTTGTCACCATCCAGGCAGCCTTCTTCACGGGGTAGGACGCCCAACTTCGTGAGAGGCTCTTTCAACATGACCAGCCGATCAAACAGCTTGCGTGACACCCGAGACGAGTCGCTATACGCCGAAGCTAAAGCGAAGGCTTTCTTAAAGTTCCTACCCACGGCATCCCAGGACTCGGCTGGAAGAGAATCCCCAGAGCTCGAGGATGCACCGCATTTCTGGTCGGCGAAGGCGATGATAAGGAAGAGGAGCGCACAGGCACTTCCCAGGAAGTGTTGTAAGAAGGGATGTTGCTTGCGGTAGATGTCTGTGCTTCGGTCCAATGTGGATAGTATGTTGACTGTGTCCGATACGATATCCAGACCAGGCCCAATGCTTCTCTTGCTTGACTCTGTGTTGGGGGAGCTAGACAGGAAGAAGGGACGGAGGAGGATGCCACGGACCGCATTCGCACGCAGGTACAGGATTACAGTCCACGAGGGCATATTTGCTGGAGGAGACGCCTGCCATGTTGATGGATGGGTGAAGTTCTGCTTCTCCAGGGACCGCTTTCTCCACTGTTCGATCTGGAAGTTTGTTACCTCAAAAGCATCATCGTCTTCGTAAGTCCCGCCGGTGGCCACGCGGCAGATAGGCTCGTTGAACTTCTGACTCATGATGGTGAAGGTCATCATGGCTCTGAGATATGGACTCTTGACCTGCAAGATGAAATCAAGAAGATCAGAACTGAAGCTGAATTATGGCTAATTCATCACAGCTGCATCCGGGAGACGTAATAGATGTGAGAGAGACTTACCGAAGTGGCATCGGCATAATCAAAATCGGACAGCTGGAAGTTTGAAGGCAGGCCTGTGGCGGCGCTCCATTGGCGATCGAGGACTATTAGACTGGTGGAGATAATCTCGGCCTCTTCCTGCTGCTTCTCGGTTTCTAAATATTGTTGGTAAACGTCGCGGCTGTGCAGGCCAATTTCCATGGCCATACGTCCAGCCAGGCCGCACATGCGCCACGCGAGCCGGGCCCGGTCATTGAAGAAATGGTGGAGTCCCTTGTATAATGAAGTCACACAGTCAGCCGCAAAGTTCGTGCCCCGAGAGAAGAACTCTTAAGAAGAGTACAAAACACTTACCACAAGCAATGTGAGGAGGACGTGCCGTAGGCCTGTGACAGGCACTGCCAGCAAAATGTTGATGACGCCACGACAGTTCTTGTGGAGGTTCCTCGCGTCCTCCGACTGACATCCAGATTCCGCACAGAGCGCGATTGACAAAACCAAGTTGAGGATGAGAAGACCGTCCTCATCTGACAGGGAGTCATCTCCGCCCTTGGCACCTGACGAGCCAGCTCCTGGCCAGATGTACCACCCTTCCGTCTGCTCAGCGAGTCGATCACAGTCCACGAAGGGATGCAACTCTCCAACGACTTCTTTGTAGACACGGATAAGCCGCAGAGCCTCCCTTTTCGGGAGCAGGGTTTGGAACTGGAGGAGGCTGTGGCGCAGAGACCGTCTGACTGAAGGGTCCAGTGCCGCCCAGCCGTCTTCTTCAGGGCTCGTAAGGCGGATGCCATCTTCGCTATGTTGGCTTCCATCGAGGCTGGGGCTCACATTCCAGCCAACTCCTGCAGCAGTCGAGTACTTTCCGTGGCCCATTCTCATCTGGGCTACATTGAGGCTGTAGTCGGGGCTCGTCGGGCCACAGAACCCCTGCCCTGTGCAAGCGCCTCGAGTGATGGAATCATGCTTTGTGGGCGACTCGCCGGGTCCTGAGACTGCAGGTAACGGCTCATCGAAGGCGACATGGACCGATGAGCAGTCTTCGGCGTCTGTGGGTTGTGGTTGGTCATGCTGGGGCAGCACAGGATTGGGTGCGTGCGTAGTCGTTGGCCCTCCTTGCGCGGCCAGGTTGTTGAGCTGTCCCTGCAGACCGGCCACCAGGTCACCCAGGTATTTCACAGTACTGCATAGCGTACTTGTCACAAAAGAATTTGTCAACAGGTAAGCGTCAAGGTAGGTGGGCGGGCTTAGGTGTCATCAAAACTAACTCGGGAGTCCACAGGGACTTATCGATGGGTTGTGCGCCATCCGAGTCAGAGACGGACAGCGGGCGCTCATCCGAGCTCTCAGAATAAGAACATTCGGAAGAGCGGCTCAGGCAAAACTCGCAGGGTCGACGTCCGTCGCACCGGCCTTTGCGCCGGCGACACGAGTCGCAAGCCTTCGCGGCGTACGGGGCGCGTCTCTTCGCCGTGGGCTCGCTTGCGGGCTGGTTGGCGGACCGCTTGCCCGACCTCATCGATTGGCCTTGGTGCTCAACCATTTTGTGACAAGGAGAAGTCACTCTTTGACTTTGTGGGGAAACAGTCCGGAACGTCACTACCTGGACCGTACCGAATCGTAGATTGGAGGTGAGCGGCCCGCAGAAGTGCTGCTAAGGGACGCCCAGCCAATTGAAAGGGTAAGGAAGAGGGAATCCGACGATAGACAATTGCAGAGGGCCAGACGAAATTCCTCAGAGGCCCGTTGACAATGGTGAGCTCCTTGCCCATTCTGCCATCCCAAGGAGTCTCTTTATTAATACCCAATCTAGGTCATATCCTAAAAGGCATCCGCAGTGGATGGCTATCTTGTTACTGTAGCATGCCTTTTCCCCACACCGAACCAGATACGAACGGCCCAACGGCAGTTGACTTGATTGAAACCGTCCTATCTCTGATGCACTAAAAGGGGAAAACTAGAGAGATGCAGGCCAGGGCTGCAACCAATCGACGCACTGCCAAGTACCTGCCGGACGTGCCGATCTTTCATTACGCGTATAAGTGCTTTTCTTCCTTTTTTGAACCCAGAGAACGCCTTCGGAACGTTCCGATAGTTCCGATCGATGCATTCCGGTCATACTTGCATTATCTGATCCCATCCTGTTCCGTCCGGCAATGGATTCGTGTGCTTACAGGTGTTGCCAATGCTGGTCATTGTGCTGCTACGAGTTTCCAGGAAGTGTGTGAGCAGTCTAGATATGCCAGCCAAATGGGAAAGTGATTATGCGAGGAGCTGCGGACTTATTTGATGATCGCAAGACTCGCTCCTCGCGGAAGACAAAATCGAAAGGACAATATGTGCCAACAGCATTGCAACGCGATCAAAGACCAACCTTACTATTCAGACCCCCTTTGCATAAGCTTGTTTTTCCCGTTCTTGCTATCAGCTTAGTAAAACTTCTGCACGGTCTGAGAGTAAAGGGAACTACTTCAAAATGGCGAAAGAGATGAATGCCGACCACGACCTTGTTGTTATTGGTGCCGGTTCGTGCTTCCCAATATTCTCACTTTCGCATCACGTTTCAGCCGGCAGCATAGGTGCTCGTTCCCGTGAGACATGAGTGAATGAATGCTGACACGAGCTGGGAAGCTGGCAGGCTGGTTTGGTCTGGCTGCCGCCAAGACGTACATTGAGCTGCATCCTGATGAGAAGATTCTCATCGTTGAGTCAGCCAGCACGATTGGGGGCACGTGGTCACAGGACCGTCTGTATCCTGGGCTGAAGTCCAACAATATGTACGGATCCTACGAGTTCCCAGACTTCCCTATGGTCGAGGAACAGTACGGCGTCAAGCCCGGAGAGCACATTCCTGCCGCCGTGCTTCACCAGTACCTCACAGACTTCTCAAAAGCATTTGGCATTTTCGAACGTACCGCCTTCAATACAAAGGTCGAATCCGCAGAGCCCACCAACACCGGCGGATGGGTTTTGATCACTTCTGGTGACTCAGGTGCCCGAGTCCTCCGCACCACGAAGGTGGTTGTTGCGACAGGCCTGACTTCACAGCCCAACGTCCCCAGCTACCCCGGCCAGGAAAGCTTTACCGCGCCGTTTTTCCATGCCAAGGACTTCTGCCGGAATTCCAGCACCGTCAAGACGGCCAAACGTGCCGTTATTGTGGGCGGTGGCAAATCCGCGTACGACTGCGCCTACGCATTCGCCACGGAAGCTGGCGCAGAGACTCACCTGATCATCCGGCCGACCGGCCAGGGCCCAGTGTGGATCTGCCCGCCCTACGTGACTCCGTTCAAAAGGATGATGGAGGAGCTCCTCCACACCCGGTGCCTGACCTGGTTCAGTCCCTGCCCCTGGGGAGCCGAAGACGGGTTCGGCCAAGCCCGCGATTTCCTGCACGGTACCGCCGCTGGAAGGTGGATCGTGGACAACTACTGGAACAAACTGACGGCCGATGTTATAGAGGCGAATGGCTACAACGAAAATGCGAGGCTGTTCAAGATGCGGCCATGGAATCCGGTACTCTGGACCGCGAGCGGCACTGGAATCCACAACTATCCTTCCAGTCTTTTCGATTTAGTAAGCGCGGGGAGGATCGTTGTGCACCTCGCAGACATCAAGAACCTGGATTCAAAGACGGTACAGCTTACCAATGGAGACTCCATCGAGACTGACGTCCTTCTATGTGCAACTGGATGGAAGAAGGAATCCTCGATCAAGTACGCAAATTTTGAGATGGGTCTTCCGGGGTCTGAGGCCGACATGGTCTCTCTCGGCAACGAGTCCGACTCGCAGATCGTGAAAATGTTCCCCAGCCTCAAGTGCCAGCCGGTTCTCAGATTCGAGCGCAAGCGCGAGGATCCCTTTCGCCTCTACAGGTTCATGGTCCCGCCCACCGCCACCAGCAAGCGCAACATTGTGTTTGCAGGCCTTGTATCAACTGTCAGCACCGCCATGTTTGCAACTGTACAAGCTCTCTGGATATCCGCCTTCTTCGACGGAAAGCTGGAGAGGATGGCAAAGACGGAAAAGGAGGTTGAGAAGGAGGTCATGCTGCACACACAGTTCGGCAAGTGGAGGTACCCCTGCGGCTACGGTGACAGCCTCCCTGATTTTGCCTTCGACTCACTCCCGTATGTGGACCTGCTCCTGAACGACCTCGGCGTCAAGGTCCACCGGAAGCCGACCCAGATCGCGGAGCTGTTTGAGCCGTACAAGCCCAAGGACTACCGGGGCTTGACCAGTGAATGGCTTGGCTCGCAGAAAGATCAGCTGAATTAGAATAGTCGGCGACTTCGGTATACGGGGAATGAGGCGCGAGTGCACATAACGCCGAATTTACGCCGTGCTGGATGGAGTTATTTTCATAGCTGATGAGACAAATGGCACTCTCGTGTCTTCCTCACACAATTGCGATGCCAGACTTGACCTGTTAACAGGACAATTGTGGGAAGCCTGTGCGTTCACTTAGATATGTTCACTGCACCGGCCTCCCGACTACAAACTTGCCGGCCTTCTGTCAGAATCGAAGTACGCCACAGCATTCGCAATGTGAGACATTACTGGTTGAAGATTTGATAGAAATCCCCCAGTTCTAAAACATACGTTAACGCAGCAGCTGTAGCATCAGGCAACATGCCCAATACCCACTTTAATTCCGGCTCGAGTGGTCGACAACACATTCTGTCCCGAGGTCGTCCACTTCGAAGAAAACAAACACGATGTGTGCTTCTGTATCGGAACAGAAATATTGTACTGCAACGGCTTTGTTTCCTCCTCTTCGATTGCAATAAAAACTAGGACTTGTCTGCCCACTGGCCATGAGAAGCTCTTGTGCAGATTCCTAGGCTATAGTAAGAAAGAAGTCATATAAAGACTTGGGCAGATAAGATAAGCTCATCCGTGTAAGTGCCCTGTAGGGCCCCGCTTATGTAGACTACCTAGGTACAGACGACGGCCTCATGCCCTCACTGCTATCAACTATTTACAGGTTTGCCTTCAAAGCAGCTTTCCGATTTATCTTATCCCGTGTTATTACGAGTTTCTTATAGTTTGGAAACAAGTCCATTGGGTCCCACTTCTGCCGGATTCCAAGAAATTTGGCAAGTGCAGTATCAGACATTGGTTTTCCCTGCCACAGATGTTAGCTTAAACAGCCATGGTTGCAATAATCTGGGCTTGATGTGTGAAGGTGAGGCTCACATTAGCGTCTTCACACGTGGTGTCGTAGTCTGCGATGTAAGTGCCACAGGAAACGGGAAGCGCCCTCCTATATCGATCCCGCATCACCTGTTGCACCCTTGGCTCTAACTTGGTGTCTGTCCAGCCAGTGATGGTCGAGATGTAATATTGTTGGGGGATGCTTAGGGCCGACTCGGTCTCGTCGGGAACAATATCGCAGACACACATGAAAGCTGAAGACCTCCGAGTCGGAAGATCGCACAAGGCGGGTTTGATCGCATCGAGAAGCTGTGGGATGTTGGATCAATGGCAGAACGGGATACGAGGGTGGTATGGCTGGGAGGGAATTCGATCGTTCTTACCTCTGGAATGGGCACAGAGGGATCATTAAGCAGACTAATGATCTGCCATCGCTCCTCCTTGGCACCTCCAATGAGCCCGCGCTTCTTTTGAAAGATGTCCTGGAACTCTCGCTTTTGAACCGGACGCATCTCCACCAGGCATTTCTGCAAGCCGATGGGGATGTCATCGAACGCACTCAGGAGAGTCCTGGCCTCTCCGTACGTATCAGCATAGCATAGTAAGCTCAAGCCGAGATGCAGGCGCGAGTTCTTGGGTATTTCGTCCGTGTCCGTCGGTGATGAGTATTTCTCCGGGTAGTGGATTGTCAGGTTTAGGTCGGTCCCGTACTTTGGGGTGTCGTTGCTCTTCACGATAAACCAGGTCATCAGCTCCGTGAACTTGTCGCGTAGTTCAAAGGTGAACGTCCTTTCCCACAGTGTTGAGGCCGGAATCGTGCGGCCCCAGAACTTGGTGATGACTCCAAAGAAGGCCAGCCCACTGCCTCGCGCGGCCCAAAAGACGTCCTGGTTTTCAGTTTTGCTGGCTGTGATGACGCGGCCGTCGGGAACGACCACCTCTATCTTGGTGATCCAGGTCTGGCAAGTCGTGCCCCAGCCCCGTACGAACCATCCCTGCCCTCCAGCCATAAGAAAGCCGGCTGACCCAACGGTGGGGGCGTGACCATGAGGGAAGAACCTCCCAATGCTACCCAGCTTCGCCGAGAGCTCCTCCACACGCACAGCAGGGCCGAAGGAGATTTCTTGCGTCTGTTCATCATAGTCTATTCCCCGGTTCAGACAAGCTGTGTCAACCATGATGCCGTCGTGGACGAGCGCTCCGAGACTGAACGCGTGGCCGCCAGACCGCACCCCAGCTTCCACCCCCAGCTCTGCAGCGCGCAGGAGAGCCCGGGAGACGTCTTCTGGGGACTGGGCAACGTGGATCTCGCGGGGAAAGCGATCTGGAGCACCTGCGGTGGGATTGTTGCGTCTACATCGCTCATACTCCCCGCTCCCCCGGACAAGGATCTTTGAGGAATATGTGGGCTGCGTATCGTAGGTAGACGACATCTTTTTCGTTCACTCCAAGACCAATAGCTGTCATATCCGACTGTCATTCGGCTGTTTATGGCATCAAATACCTCGGCATTAGGACGATTCTGTGTGGACCACGATTAGTACTTTTGGAACCAGCTTCGGAACAGCTTCCGAAACCAGGAACAGAGCTACGGAACTCGACTGCGCAGCCCATCGTCTCAATCGGCAGCAATGTAACAGACTCCCTGCTGATTCCCGTTCAGATCCACTATGGTGGTGACCTTACGGGTTCATCGTCCAACGGAATGATGGAATGATGTTAGGAGGATTTGCCGTGAGCCTGGGGAGCGCCTGAAGTCAACAAAGCGTTCCGAACGATCAGTTTGATGGTTTCTTCACTTTAGGTATGCATTTTTGCATGCTAAGCAAAGAGAAGCATAAGCATACGGTCGTTATTTAGGGTTGCGCGCAAGAGCGGCGGATTCAACGTAAAGAAATTGGTAGACATACTCATTTTCAAAGCCTCTCTGTAAGCAACTTCATCATGGGACAAAAGTAGGTAATCTACATATGCAAATTTGTTTTCTTTGCCTCTATTTTATCAGCCTAGTTTAGACACGGTAGCAGCTGACCAAGCCATAGGGAGCAGTATACCGCCTCGTATGCTTTTCTCGAAGCTTTGCAACAGGTGTGAAATCCCAGACTTCTCATCAATGCGCCCAGGCAGGCTTTCCACACGATGTTGACATTATCGACAGGCTGGTGTTAGCTATGTATTTGCCAACCTCGGTTCGGATCATCCAGCCCTCATGGAGGCGGTTGCCCAGGGCGGCCGTGAATCCTTCCCTCAGATCATTACATGCCCTCACGAGGTGCGTACATGCAGCAGAGGCTTTGCCGGATTCCAAGATTTATTGTAGGCTTGGGAAAGAGCTGACTGTGTTGGGCTATCCCAGATGGTGGCCATGAGCATGGCCGACGGCTTCGCCCGTCTCACTGGCAAGCCGCAGTGCGTGCTGGTACATGTCGATGTGGGAACACAGATGCTGGGCTGTGCAATGCACAACGCATCCGTCGCCAGGTGTCCAGTTTTAGTCTTTGCTGGGCTTTCCCCCTTCACGCTCGAGGGCGAGATGCGAGGCTCCAGGACGGAATACATACACTGGCTGCAGGACGCGCCAGACCAAAAGCAAATTGTAGCCCAATACTGTCGCTATACGGCAGAAATCAAGACCGGGAAGAACATCAAGCAGATGGTAAATCGGGCACTTCAGTTTGCGACAAGCGACCCCAAGGGACCGTCGTACCTAGTTGGGGCACGAGAGGTCATGGAAGAGGTCATCACACCATATCATCTGGATTTGGACGCGTGGACAAACGTGGCACCAGCGGCTCTTCCTCCTTTTGCAGTCGAGGAAACTGTGTCACTTCTTGCATCTGCACAGAACCCTTTGATCATAACAGGATACTCGGGGCGCAACCATGCCACAGTCCCGCAGCTTGTGACCCTGGCTGAGTCGATTCCTGGCGTCAAGGTGTTAGACGCCCTGGGCAGCGATGTGTGCTTTCCATATTCACACCGCTCTTCCCTTGGCGTTCGCATCGGGCGCGATCAAAGCATCATAGACGCGGATGTCATCCTGGTCCTGGATTGCGATGTGCCCTGGATACCTACACAATGCCAGCCACGAAAGGACGCCAAAGTGGTACATATCGACATCGACCCTCTGAAGCCCGGCATGGCAGTTCACTATATCCCCGCGTTCAGACGCTACAGGGCCGACAGCGAGACGGCACTCCGTCAGCTTAACGCTTATATAGCTTCGACCGAGGAATACAGCAGGCTGCCAGAAACCGAGCCGTACGCGTCTCGGTGGATTCAGCTGGCCAAGTCGAGGGAAGGCTCTCTGGCCGATATGGCGAATCGCGCGGCTGCTCCAGAGACCAAAACGGATCCTCCTAGCGCATCGTATCTCTGCTCCAAGTTGCGAGAGGCATGCCCGGGAGACACAATCTGGTGCGTTGAGGCAGTGACAAATGCCATGGCTGTTTACGACCAGCTCCAGGTCGACAATCCAGGCCACCTGGTGAACGCCGGGGGCGGCGGCCTTGGTTGGTCTGGCGGTGGTACACTCGGGGTCAAGCTCGCATCCGATTGGAAGGCTGGGGGGACAGGAAAGGGCAACTTTGTCTGTAGCATTGTTGGCGACGGTACTTTCTTGTTTGGTGTGCCGGGAACCGCTTACTGGATCGCAATGCGGTACAAGATTCCGACACTGACGGTTGTTCTAAGCAATAAAGGTGAGTTTTTCCAGGGCCTGCCTCACATGTATTGCGCACGCAGGTACTTACTCAGCTTTCGACAGGATGGAATGCGCCTAGGAACTCTGTGACGCTTGTGCACCCTGATGGATGTGCCGCTCGCCAGTCGAGCGAGGAGCTCAACATCTCGTTTGCTCCTGTCCCGGATTATTCCGGGATCGCGAAGTCGGCAGCTGGCGGAAACGCATGGGCCTACATTGTCCGAAATGTCTATGATCTCGAGAAAGCGCTCCCTGAGGCTGTCAGACAAGTCCAGGGAGGCGTTTCGGCCATACTAGAAGTTCGATTAAGCCAATTCTAGACTGATTCATTTATTCACTGCCTCATTCATAGCATAAGTTATTAGATGAAGTAAATGTATGCCGGCAGCAAGGAATTGTCGCCCGAGCCATCAATAGAAGATAATACAATGGAGTCTTCATTTTGCCAAATTCTCACCATTCCACCAAATCAGATTGGGGGCCTGGTTCTAGATGGGTAATAAAGGCCCCCGTGGAAACTCAGCTCAGCTACTTCAGGCCCAAGGTTTGAGACGAGAGGTCCCCCTGAACTTGACATATCCTTTCAGACAAGCTCTTCGAATTTGATGGATAACTTCTGCATTTTGAGGCGTGAAGATCTCGCATTGAAGCGCTATCAGGCTACGTATCAATCCTTCCAATGTGGAGGCCCCCGGTGACGGCAATGTCCGTGCCAGTGGTATACGTCGATAGGTCGCTGAGTAGATACAGCGCAGCTCCGACGAGGTCATCCGGCGTGCCAATACGGCGCAGCGGAGGCGCCGAGAACATGATCTTTTTAATGACAGGGCTCGCATCCCGGGCCTTTTGCGTCATCTCCGTATCTATGAACCCGGGCGACAGCGTATTGGCGCGGATATTGTACTCTGCGAGCTCGACGGCCAGGCTTTCCGAGAGCATCTTCACGGCACCTTTAGATGCGCTGTATGCCGACATACGATGATGAGGCAAAACGGTATGCGCCGTGATGGAAGCGATCAAGACGAGACTGCCACCCTGACCTTGTTTCTTCATCTGCTCCACTGCGAGTTGTGATGTGAAGTAGGTTCCGAGGACCTGGGTGCCATGATCAGAAAACAGTGGCTCACAGCAGGCAAGATAGCTCAACATGAAGCAAGGCGAGATGGCAAGCACAGGGAGGAAATAAGGAAAGTAAACGCAACAGACAAGGTAGGCTGCAACTCACATTGATATCCATGATCCTGCGGACTTCTTCCCATGTATGCTCCTCAAATGGCTTCTCCATTGCTATGCCCGCACATGTCACACATCCGTGGATACTCCCAACCGCATCAACCGCTCGCTCGAAGGCCGCCCTAAGGCTTGCCTCCTTGGTCACGTCCGTCTGGATGTAAATGGTCTTCACCCCAAACTTTCCTGAAAATTCCAGGAACTCGGGTTTCGGCTTATCCTGTATGTCCATAGCGACAATTTGTCCTCCCGCCTGCGCTATAGCTTTGCCAATCGCAAGTCCTATGCCTTGGGCTCCGCCTGTAATGACATAGGTGCGTCCCTTCAGGCCAAATAAGCTAGCTAGATCGTTAGACGCCGCAGACTGAGACATATTGTCATCTGTTGTCAAAGGGGTAAATTTGGCAAAGCTGAGAGGGGTTGATGTGGTTGTCAGATAAGCAGAAGCTGTCGGGAAGTTGTCACCATCTATGATGGTGATCCTGTTTTCATGAGCTGTTTCAGAGGCACTTATCTGAGCACAACCATTATTTGAGCCTAACAGTACTTAGACTGGTAATTCTAAATCCAGCACCTTGAAGGAACTCTGACACCACGGAGCTCTTTGCCTTGCCCGGTCGGAACCTCACATTGGGCGCGTCGGAAGCGGCCGCTCAGCTGCGGAATGCCAACCGGAACGAATTTGTGACCAACGATTTTATATTCACGGTACTCGGTAGTCTCTTGAATGGTAATGAGCCAATTGGGATTCATCGCGTCGATTGGTACCTATTACGTAAAAACCTTTGGGCTTACAGTTAAACAGGCCCGCCTTTCTTGCAGTCAGCACCCTAGGATTACCCCTTTCGTGGAAGAGTTACGGTGCCCAAAATGTCTGAACAGAAGAACTGGAGGCAGCTTGATATTGGTATCATCGGGGGCGGCATTGGCGGTCTTGCTTCAGCTGTCGCCCTTAGACGTGCAGGACACAAGGTGACCATCTACGAGAAGGCAGATTTCGCCGGCGAAGTCGGTGCATCTATCTCTTGCGCGGCCAACGGTACGAGATGGCTTGAGGAATGGGGTGTCGACATCGAGCTGGGAGACCCCGTTCTTTTGAAGAACCTGATCAGTCGCGACTGGAGAACAGGCGAGCCGGACAACATCTACGATTTGTCTGACTATAAGGAGCGATGGGGCTATGTAAGTTCAACCTGAATTACTTTCGAAACACGATGCTAACCAGGAGCATTTTGAAGGTATACAACATGTTCCATCGACAATACATGCACCGCATGCTCATGGATAGTGCTGTTGGAGAGCACGGCAAAGGAGTTCCAGCCACTTTGGTTGTCAATCATAAGGTAATGGAAACCTTCCAAGGGTTTGGGTGGTCGACCACGCTTCATTTAGCTTATTGTGACGCAGGCCGAAAATATCAACCTTGAGAATGGCGATATCACGTTCTCCAACGCCACAACAGTTCGACACGACGTGGTAATTGGAGCAGATGGAATAGGATCCACTGTCCGTGGCGTACTTGGGATCAAGGCCGAGCGGAGGCCAGCTACCTGTACCTGTCTCCATGCTAATGTGGACACTACGAAGGCAGTCCAGCTAGGGCTCGTCGATTACTCCCAGAACAGTGCCATAGAGTATTGGGGAGGCTACCACACTCATTACAAGATCGTGCTGTCTCCTTGCAACGGTGGCCGGCTTCTCTCATTCTATTGTTTCTTCCCTAGAGAGGCGGGGGACTTCAAAAACCAGACATGGGATGCCCAGGCCACCGTCGAGGAACTCCTCGCACCATATCCAGACCTCGATCGTCACGTTTTCCGGCACCTCGAGCTGGGCTACGAGGTGCGCCCGTGGCGGTTGTGGATCCATGAGCCCTACGATCTGTGGCAGAAAGGCGTCACTTGCATCATGGGAGACGCAGCCCACCCGGTGAGCTTGTCCTAGGCTTGAGAGCCATAGCAGGTCGACTTTGGCCAGACGAAAACTTACCAGCCACAGATGATGCCCGATCAGAGCCAAGGAGCTTGTCAGGCCATCGAGGACGCCGCAGCTCTTGGCATTGTTTTCAGCAAGGAACACTTCAGCGGAAACATCAGGGAGGCCCTCAAAGTTTATGAGCAGGTCCGAAAGCCCAGGGCGACGAAAGTGCAGTCAGCCTCTGCCAGAGCGCGAGAAAACATAAATGAGCGCATTGGTAGGCATCCAGTTGCCCCCCTTCCCCTCCCAGAATTGCTGCAGACTTTGGGGCCATGCTAAATGAGTTGAGTGCAGGGTTTTCCAGCAACACAGATAATCCTCACTACTCAGTTGAGAACGAAACCAATAAGCTGACCATCGAGGAGATGAATCGCTATGACATGCATTCTCACATCAAAGAGACCTTGCAAGAGCGGCGTCAGACGGTGTCAAATGGGGAACAAGTATTACCAAGGCAGGTATCAGAGAAAGAGCGCTTTGAAAACATCTCCAGCACGGTCCGACTGTCAGGTTAAGTTATTTAGTGGAACAAACATCCACTATCCACATGTGGTCCTTTTATAGTCTCTAAGTATGAATCTAACCAGATGTTCAAGTATCAATCTTGGTGATTCGCTGATCGCAAGGGCGCGTATGGTATTGACGCCCTCCACGCTGGTACCTCTGGCTGGCCCTCTTCATCTATCCCCACCCGTACCTGCATGGCAGAAACGGGTTCAAGTATGAAATCTCGCAACTTCAAGTGGCTAAGGATAGCCCCGTAATGAGAATATGGACCAGGAGGCAACGGGTCCAGCACAAAGGTGAGCTGACGGGATGCTTTATGTGCCGCATGCTCCCAAGTCTTGATTGCGTCGGCCCCGATCGTCGATTTTGTCGAATACCATGAGCTCCTCCATGTGAGCTCGCAGGTTCTGGACCGTACTGTTTCTGTTGCTTCGTACCTCAAGATAGCCGCGTGCCCCTTCTCACAATTCCACAGCTCCATGATTTGCAGTTTCGGTAGTTTTGTGGCCGCTGTAGCAGCTTCCAGCAAAATTTTCCTGACTTTCCAATCGGTTGGTTGGAGATGCTCTTGGGAAGTGATAGCGAGTGATTGCAGATTTGGCAAAGCATCAGCCGGGAATTTGAAGCAATCCATTGCATCGCTCAGAAAAGAGACGGAAAGGTGCTTGAGATTAACAGCTCGCCCCGCAAGTCCATCGAGCACTTGGATTCTGGATGAACGAAACGTATCCGTTCCGTAAACCTCACTGACCTCTTCCGCTTCAGGAGATTTTGAGCTGGTATCCTCGAACAGCGATAGACTTTCCAGCGATGACGGCAAGCCGTGTGTAAGTACAATACCTTTTCCCGAGAGACCTTGGTCCATGTGACCGTCACTCATCTCGATAGGTCCGAAAGCCATTTCATACATCTTTTGAGATAGAGGATGCGGCAAACGCCACCGTTCGTATCTAATGTTGCGGCTGTTCTGAGTTAGTCACATGGTACAGAGCAAGAAGCGATGCAATCTGGGGGATTCAAGAAAAGACATATAATCAACTGCGTCGGGGGAAGACTCATACTTACAGGCCAGTGAGGGTCTCTCGGAGCAGTTTGTGGAATGTGTGAGGGCTTAGTTCCCGGTAAAATTGTCGACGAAGAATAAAAGAAGAGATCATCTTCACCTCGGGTAGCCTGTGCTTTGATTGCGCTTGGTTGGGTCGCACGCCAAAAAAGTCGAACTCGAGAGGCCTTATAAGCCTTTCCGCAATATGCTCAGGATGGAGCGACGTTGCTGTTGATATAGAGCTGTAATGGCCGGTAGAAAACCCATGGAATGGATCATTCAGTTGGTTCAATCCGCTGGTGATGGCTTTTTCGTATCGCACGATATAGGCCCTCTGAATACTTATCGGGTCAAGATTTGGATAATCTTCTTGTAAGCCGGCATTGTCCTGAAAACAATGGTTTTGGTCACTCGAAGAATCAGCGCTGAGCTCCAAAGTCAGGCCCTGGTTGGGATCTCTTTTTTCCCAATCCGAAAGGATATTTAGTAATGTCCAAATAGCCTGTGTAAAGATAACGTTGTTCCTATATCAGTTAGCAGTGGTTTACAACAAGATGTACTCCATCAGTAAATATACCTTACGGCTTCTTTCGGTTCTTCTGGTAACTTGCATCTCCTGCAATCGTACGCCAGAAGCCCGATGCGCAACCAAATATGCCGAACCTGCGGCATGGGACACAGGGTTGGGCAGGCCTCGGCAGCGGTCCTTTGCCTTTGCCATCCCTCGTTTTCACTCTTTTTCGTACGTAACCGACGTTTGACGATCTTTCCGAAACTTCTCAGATCTGAAGAACGTAGGACGAGTTTGTTGAAGTTCAACTTTTCAAAGAATTCCTGCCACTGCAGATTCACGGCCGCGTAAGCTGCGCGGCATCTTTTGTCTTCTGATGAATGTCGGTTGTGGTCTTCGGCCAATTCCATCAAAACTGCTTGCTGCACAATGCTAGGTAGCCTTCCCCACTGTATCAACGCAGCCAGGGAAGATTCTGTGGCTTTGGCCTGCTGCCTGTTTCCCAGCACCTCGTTTCTAGGCACTTCCATCCTTCTTCCACTTCTGGCTTTCTTCATGATGATTGGGCTGACTCTGAGAAGTAGGTTATCCGATATGGACGTGAGCTATAGGACTAGAGAATGAGGACGTGGAAGGGAATTTGTTCAGCTACAGTGGAAATTTTGTAAAACGAGGCTTGGGATTTATTCATCTATTTCTATCACGCTGTCCACAATGAAACTAGTACTCAGCACTATAGAGGCGTAGGGAGCCACCAGCTATCAACCCCGGCGCTGGACCGTCACTGCACCAAACGCACTAATTAAAACCTATAATAGCTAGGTATAAGTGTAAGCTTCGGTCCTGCGCCTGGTGCCAGGAGGCAGGTATATGTGCTGTATGACTAGTCCAGCTAGGCCGTAGACGCGTGGTCTGGCGGGCATTTATACCTCGGGCTTTTGGATATACGCAAATTTCAAGCGAGGGGCGTGCACCTCAGTAACTGATCCCCTACACTCACCCCTCACCTACCGTAGAGCAGGGTTTGCACTTGTTCCAGTTTGAGGGGTATTCTTTTATCAGGAGTGCTTATAGAAGTTGTCGGAAAAGCCGTCTTCGTAAAGTATGGAATTTTGCCTCATTCCGATTTCAGGAACCTCGAGAACAGGACCCCTGTTTGGCAGGTGATCCGAATACCGGAACCTCCAAGACTCCCTCAGAGCACCGTACTTTGCAGACATTTACCGAGTACTTATCATAAGGGAGCAATCAAATATTCACTAACAACCGTTCCTCTGAAATTGCACAAGATTCCTATACGACAGACACGTGCCTGCATCTTTCCATGATATCTCCGACAAGGATGAACACTCAAGCAAGGCCCGTCTCCGGCAGCCCGGTACCACTTGTCATTGATGGCCATGATGTGACAACGGAAAGAACATTCCCAGTGATCAGCCCAATCTCGACGAACGAGATTTGGACGTGCTCTTCGGCCAGTAGCGAACACCTGGCAGAGGCTGTCTCATCGGCCCAGAACGCCTTCCAAGCCTGGTCGGCCACCAAGCCGAGCACACGACGAGATATCTTCCTCCGTGCCGCAGAGGTCATCGCGGAAAGGAGAGAGGAGCTGGGTGGGTACATGCACCAAGAAATTGGTGCCGATCAAGCCTACCAGGATTTTATTCTGGGCCTGGCCATCGAGGGCCTGAAGGACACAGCTGGGAAAATCGCAGGGGCCCTCCAAGGTGGTATCCCCGTGTCAAACCACGATGGAATGCGCGCCATGATCTATAAGAGGCCATATGGTGTTGTGTTGGGAATCGGACCTTGGTAAGGACCAATATCGACTTCTTCACCGCAGCCCATGACGACCTTGATCATCTGAGTATGCTCGTGTAGGAATGCTCCATATCACCTTGGTTTCCGCGCCGTCACTTTCGCCCTGGCTGCAGGGAACACCACGATCCTGAAGGGCCCTGAGCTCTCGCCGCGGTGCTACTGGGCAATCGCCGACGTCTTTCGGCAAGCAGGGCTCCCGGACGGATGCCTGAATCTGATATTCCATCGGCCGGAGGACGCAGGTACGGTGACAGAGCAGCTCATCGAGAATGTCCACGTGAGAAAGATCAATTTCACCGGCAGTTCTCAGGTCGGCAGCATCATCGCGGCGCTTGCTGGCAAACATCTCAAACCGTGCCTCATGGAGCTTGGCGGAAAGGCGAGCGCAATAGTCTTGCCGGATGCCGACCTCGACACGGCCGCCCTGAGCTGTGCCATGGGATCTTTCATGAATGCGAGTCTACTCCAAGATTTAAAACGTGCCATTTGCGAAATTTCTAACATCATTTGATGCATTTAGGCTGGCCAGATCTGTATGTCTACTGAGCGCATCCTTGTCCACTCGTCGGTTGCTGCTGCGTTCCAGTCCCTCCTTGGCCGGGCTATCAGTCGAACATTCGAAGGCCCTTCGAAGACTCCAAGAGTGATAACAGCTGGCTCTGCCAAGCGTAATCGCGCTCTAGTCGCCCAGGCTCTATCCAAGGGCGGCGAGGTGCTGCATGGAGGTAATGATGCTACCCTGGTCAACGGCACCGAAACCATGATGCCTCCCGTCATCCTCAGCAAGATGACAAAAGAAATGGATCTATACCAGTCCGAATCCTTTGGACCCAGCGTCTCGCTTTTTACGTTTGACACTGAAGACGAGGCCATAGAACTTGCAAACGACACCCCGTACGGCCTGTCTGCTGCCGTGTTCACTGAGGACCTGAAATTAGCACTGCGCGTGGCGGACAGACTGGAGTCTGGAGCAGTGCACATCAACTCCATGACAGTACATGATGAGTTTGCTCTTCCCCATGGGGGCATCAAGAATAGTGGGTTTGGACGATTCAATGGTTACCATGGCCTAGATGAGTTCTTGTATTCCAAGACGGTCACTTGGTTGGAATAACCTCAGACATCATGAGCCCAGAATCTTTTTAATCACATGCATTGGTACAAGATATTAGTCGACGTAAGGGGTTGTGTTATTTATTTCCCGAAGACCTAAATGTAAGCTATTTAGTGCGTATTTTTCAAGTGGCCTCACTAATGGCCGTGCTGCAGGCTGGTTTGTGCGTTCACTTCGTTTTATTCCGGGAGCATAAGGTCATGTTATCACCAGTGTATCTGGTTGTCAGGTTTGGTGGCTTGGTTCGAGCTGCGCCTTCGACAAATTGTCTGGAACCCCGCTGTAGTGTTCCGAAGCTATGTCCTCGATAACACAAATCCAGCGGAACCTGCTCCGCCTACCTTGACCCGTTCCGACACGCACGGCTGCAGGAAAGACTTGTATCTTGCATTATCACTGTAACGCCAGACGTTGCAGAATGCCTTGCAACCATCCAGGGTGCCAACATGATGATACGAGGATGTCTCCAGTGATAAGCATGGAGTTTACGCCTTGTCCAGTGACAGATGGCCGATAAAAAGCGGAAATGGAACTGAGATCAATGAAGAACTGGCCATCCGCTGAGTTTCCCATCTCTTGAAGAGCTAGCCAGTGTTGTCTAACTCATCTTCGTTTTGAAATCATTTAAAATTCGCCTTCCCACAAAGGAACAACCAAGAATGTGTTGAGGCTATTTTTGCAAGTTCTACAATCTCGTTTTCGAACTTTCCAAGTGCAGCCTGTAGCACCCCTTTGGAAAAAGTCTGCTGCCTTTTCGTTTCCGTCCCCTCCTATCTGTACCACTGGCTCTATCTGTACCACTGGCTTTTCCTTCCCATACAAATTCCAAAGAGCGATGGTGATCTAATCCTGAATCGCAGTGTCAAAGGGACAATCACCGGCCGCCATGGCCATCGAACTGAAGCCCGTCGCCAGCAACGTCACCAGAACGGAGCCAGACATTGCAGAAGCCGAGGTAGTCAACAATGCAGAGGTAAATCACACATGAATATCTAGCTTAGTGCTGGCTTTGCCATACAGAATAGCTAACGGTGTCTGTTTGATTCAGGTCAACAAAAACTTCAACACGCTTTCGACCCTCTCTCTCGCAGTTTCTCTCATGGCGACATGGGAGACAGTGTGCAGCACCATCGGCTCGGGTCTAGTCAGTGGAGGACCAGTCTCTTTGGTATATGGATTTATACGTATGAGCAGCGCCCTGCGTTCTATCTGGACCAGACTGAAAACGATGTTTGCAGTATCCTTCCTCGGCAATCTGTGCACTGCTATCTCGCTGGGTGAGCTGGCATCTATGTTAGTGACCCCTGACGTCCCGTTCTGATTCAAAACGGCCCTTATAACTTGAACACACAGGTATCCAACCGCCGGAGGACAGTACCATTTCGTGGCCCAGCTGAGCTCGCATCGGACCAAAGCTGCATGGAGTTGGGTCTCTGGATGGCTCACCGTGCTGGCGTGGCTGTTCTTAACCGCCTCCGCGCCGTTCGGGGCCGGCAATCTGATCCAGGGGCTGCTCACTCTCAATTATCCGGAATACGTTCCCCAAAGATGGCACGGTACCATGCTGTACTGGGCTGTTCTGGTGGTGGGTTTCCTGGTCAACTTGTACGGAGCCAGATTGCTCCCGCACATTGAGAACCTCATGATGGCCTTTCATGTCCTGTTTTTCTTCATTATTTTCGTATCAATCCTGGCCCTCTCGCCGACTAGAAACCCGGCGGCATTTGTCTTTGGCGAGTTCCAAAACAACACCGGATGGGGCAGTGACGGGATTGCGTGGTCTCTTGGAATGGTAACCTCTGCCTATGTAATGGTCGGTATGTATACTGCTCCTTGTGCTATTCCAGGTTGTCGTACTATACGATCAGGCATGACATTCGTGAATGAGCTGACAGCGTTGTGATCTGATTTCCAGGGTACGATTCCGCAACCCATCTTTCCGAAGAAATGAAAACCCCCCGCACGACAGTGCCGCGCGCAATGATCGGCTCCCTTGTCATTAACGCGTCCATGGGGTTCGCCCTCCTCATCGCGATTCTCTTCTGCATGGGAGACCTGCAGGAAGCCCTCAGCACGAACACGGGGTTTCCCATCATCCAGATCTTCTACCACATAACAGGCGGAAGTCTGGCGGGCACGAGTGCCTCTACCTGCGCCATTATCTTGTCGGCGTCGGGCGCCACCATCGGTCTCATGGCCTCGACGTCTCGGACTCTTTGGGCGTTCGCCCGCGATGGGGCGCCTCCGTTCTCTCACTGGCTTTCGCAGATCAGCCCCAGATTCAAAGTGCCAACCAATAGTGTCATATGTGTTTTCGGGCTTCTCGCAATACTGGGGTTACTGAACATCGCTTCCACAACTGCTTTCTCCGCTGTGCTCTCCTTGACGGTGGAGAGCCTTGCCCTATCGTATCTGAACCCCATCGTCATGTTTATTTACCGGCGCATTCGGTCTCCCGAGGACTTGGTGTACGGTCCATGGAGGCTTTCTAACATGATCTCACTTGGTAGCGGTGTCATAGCTGTCCTTTACAACTGCTATATCTGCATATTCCTGATATTTCCACCTTTTCAGCCGGTAACGGCCCAGAACATGAACTATGCTGGCGTCGTTCTGGGCGGAGTTTTGTTGTTGGTGGCGATTCGTTGGTTTGCGGGTGCGCATAAGTTCTACAGCGGCCCTCGGGTACCATTATAGATGATATGAAGTATGAAACGACCAACGAGGACGGCCGGCAAGGCATTTGCGAGGTCTGCATGATAGTATGCCTCACATCAACAATGTGGTGGCAGTGTGTCCGCTTACTGTGTTTGGCCCAAGACATGTGAGGCCTGTGTACCGGGCAACCAATACCTAGGTAGGTAGTGGTGTTGACACGTGCCTTTTCCCAGCCAGAGAGCAGCTGTAGAGGGCCTCCTTGGTTGGTTCACCCAGTGAGCTCCTTGCGTCCCGGTCATCCCATAAACTGTGCTTGCATGTCTTTGCAGGGCTTTCGGGGCTTTCTCGACGATGCCCAATGGTCACAATCCCAAGCGTGCGAACGCCTGTTGGTTGATGATCAGAATGAATTGTCCCTGCATCAGCGGCATCCTAAAATCTGTATCTTATATATCCCCTAGCAACCCTTGAAATCTTTTACTGAAGCAAAGAGGTCCGTCTGAGTACCTGCGTTACCACCTGCAGGACTCAGGGCCTCCAAAAGTCCACTTGTCCCGTGCCGATTGTGAGAACCATAAAGGCCAATCATTTGCTGAAATCTTACACGTTCGTCCATTCTCTGATTATCTTCCCAGCGTCCAAGGTTGAGATCGCGATTATCTTTCATTCGCTACTTTGCGAAATGAAGATCGTAACCGAGCCATTTCCGCCTCAGTACCTGGTCCACACTGAGACCAGGGTAGCCGTATGTTAGCGGCAAGAAGAAGTACCAGCCAAACGCTGCCAGAGCCAGAATGACCACACAGGCAATCCACGCGCTGAGCATGCTCTGTCCGGCGAATCGCTCACGAGCCGAGATATGCCTCTTCGGCCCAGACTTCTTGCCATTCTTGACGGATTCGGGTACCTCATCGGTGGTATCCGCATTGAAGACAAACTCAAGCAAAGCACCCGTCACAAGTGTGGAGGCGAGGTGAGCCGGGAGATAGTGATGTAGGAACAGTTGACGGCCCATCACATAGAAGGGAAAGTAATGGGTCGCCCACGCCAAGAAGAAGAACCCAGTCGAGTTGTAGAGACGGGATCGGGTTCCTGTGACAGGTCAGCTAAGTGTGTGCAAACGCGTGTTCATGCAGATCCTTTACTCACTGTGATCCAGAGCATCAACACCACGCCTGAGAGAGAATTGGTCCGCAGCAACGATGCCAGCATAGACCGCAAGCAAGCTGCTTGCAATCCACCAGCCGACAGGGTTACCCAGGAAGTAGATCTGCTGACGGGTCTCATTCTGGGTCCAGAAACTAACACCCCGGAGCAGGAATGGCCACTGGTAGGGCTGCGAGGCGTACGGGTGGCTGCTGGTCAACTGGTTGTTGTGCCAGAACATGGACCGCTGAAGTTCAAACCACTTCCTCAAGAACGGCAAGGTCTTCACCTTGCGCTCAGGCTTCTCCCTCCGCTTGTCGTCTGCAGGCAGGGATGGGATGTCCTCGACCAGCCAGACATTAGAACTTGGTGCGATTTGCTTGTTGCCGTTGATCTCCTGCTGCTTGTGGCCCCATTCCGGGAGGGGTGTCGTGTGAGTCCACATTGCGACTTTGCTGGGGTTATGGATGAACTTGAAGTGGCTTGAAACACTCTTGAACTCCTGGTTCTTCTTTCCACCTTCGACACGAATCTCAAACAACGTATCCTGTTTTCTGTCGCCGTATGCATCCGTCAAGGGCACAGTTGTGAACTCCTGATTGGTAGGGAAATATGGCGATGCAACATCGTGCGACAAGAGTATAGTGTCGGTGACGATGTGGCGGAGTCGCACAAGATCGTGGTTCTTGACCGCGCGGCCCAACTTCTGATCGTCTTCCACCGGAATGATTTGCCAGTAGTTATTTGTGTCATTGTACGGGTATCCGGTGACCTGCTGGCCCTGGCTGGAAACCCTACCGTCGTCGTACCGCAGAGGGTAGTGGTCCTCATGACTGTGAAGGTATGTCTTGGTCTCCTTGTGCTTTACGGTGATCGAGTCGTAGTAGTTCACAGTGACCGCGTTGGACAGCATAACGTTGTCGCTCAGGGTCTCCTGAAACTCAGGAGTCATAAAATCATCGCCCGGCCCAGAGCGGTTCAGAACCGCAAAGTGTACCTGGAACCAGAAGAGATAGAAAACAAAAGGCATGACGATCAGCCCGAACGCTCGTGCCGCAAAGTGCTTTCCAAAATCGGGCATGCTCAGGGCTCCGCCGGGGCGCTTCACATCCAACAAGTCCCACAAGTCGATGGCCACAGCGGAACCAATGGTGACAAAGGCGAA
This sequence comes from Diaporthe citrichinensis, assembly GCA_014872995.1. Taxonomy (NCBI): domain Eukaryota; kingdom Fungi; phylum Ascomycota; class Sordariomycetes; order Diaporthales; family Diaporthaceae; genus Diaporthe; species Diaporthe citrichinensis. Next base: position 1,015,901 of record JADAZR010000003.1, read on the forward strand.
CAGACCGACGTATTTCGTTGAAATGTCGCAGGAGAGGGCGAATCCCGTCAGAATAAGCCACTTCCACCACTTTCTTGAGAAGGCCTCATGCCGAAGCTTGTAGAACTTGATGTAGGCAAGCAGACTGCATGCCATTGCCAGGACAAGCGTAGCGTCCAGCAGAATCAAGCGCGTCTGACCAATGTGGGCATTGTCGAGAAGGACAAGACCAGCAGCTACGACGCAAGCGGGCAGGCTGTAGCCAGACTCCCACATTATCATGTAGGTGACGGAGACTGTCAGCGCACCGAGGATCGCTGGCAGGGAACGGAAAGCCACGAATGGAACTTTGTTCGCAACGTAGGAGTCCCCAATGTTCTCGAAGTGGAAGTGCCCATCGTAGCCGACCAGCCATCCCATAAATGCGAAGAGAAGCTTTCCGAAGGGCGGGTGCACGTCGAAGAAATAGGTTCGCTCAAGATAATAGGAGGCAAACTGCAGGCGAGCTTCCGTCAGCAAGAGCACGCTGCAGAAGTGCAGTGAGATGTAGCTATGATGCATACCTTGCCGAAGTGTACTTCGTCAAAGACGACCTCGCTAGGGTGGCTGATACCCCAGAATCTTGTCACGAAGGCGAGTGCAGTGATGATCGCAAGAGCGATCTTGTACTGCAGGTCAGAGTTGTTGGTCGGCGCGCTGGCCTTCAGGAGCTTGTCGAGTTCGACATCGTCGGCTGTCGAGGCTGCGCCGTTCTTCTTGGAGCCGGCCACATTCCTCTGGCGCAAGCCCTCCTTGGAAGTCGAGCTCGAGACCATGATGGGCCTATGAAATAGGGGGTCTAGGAGGACAAACAAAATGTCAGTTGTTGGACTTGGAGGTCCCCGTATGGGAATGTGGTGTAAGAAGGACGAGGTTCGCACGAGCAGCTCAGCAACAGCTGGCAGGATCTGGAAGGTGGGCAGACAGAACGCCCCGGACCAACCAATGGCTCGACAAGGGGGCCGACTAACAACAGGCAGACAGCAAGGGATAGACGGGGAACGCTTACAGGAATACGGTAGACCAGGTGGAAAGGGAAGGCAGTGGGGGTGCTGCCACTAATGAGCGTGTAGAAGAAAAGAGTTCGTCAAGGAACCATGAGAGTAACAACAGACTCGAATATGTTTATAAACAGCCTGCCCTCGAGTGAATTGCATCTGACGAGAATTGCTGGAAGGCGTCCCAAGTCAATTGAACACAGCGCAACCTTGTTAATTTTAGACGACCGCGAAGAGAAGACGACAGCTTGGCATCAATCTGGCCCGTCGTCAGCTCCCTTCCGAGCCTGAAACAACCTGGCCCAAGCTCCACCGATTAGATAAGGGGCAGATGGGGAGCTACGGCACTGTGTAGATCTGGAAATTTATTAGAGGGTCCGCCCAGTCCACGCGTCAAAATATCTACACACAGCTGCATGAGCGTATGGAATATGTCCTGTTAGAAAGTACTGTGTAGACTCAATCAGATCGACCGGTGATCCAGTCAAATCTCATGATATATTTGTCATGAGTTTGCTGACAGTACCTTGAACATGTAGATCGGTGGCCGCATGCTCCCCAGACGGCTTATTCTCACCAGGGGTAGAGGAGGCCCCAATTCGCACCTTCCAAGCTTGCTCTGCTGCACCTGGGCTATCAGTTGGCCTCCTGTCCGAAGACGGAGATGCACGCTTCCCAATGACAAAACACCGCATGACACGGAATCAATCGAAGACATTTTAACTCAATCCCCTCTCCCCAATGCTTCCAGTGCGCAGACTCACCCGACTTCCCCTCTCGTCCACCCTTGTGAGATCGTTGACAGCAGCTCCTCGTGCCGCACCGTTCTTCAGCCGCTTCATCCGCCCAGTCTCAACAATGGATATCGTCTTCACCAAGGATGCTGCCCCGCGTGGGTTGACCCCCTCACATAATTCTCGATTTGCTCTCACTGACGCTTGAAACAGCTGCTGGGCCCTACGTGTGTTGACTACCTCGAGGACAGGATAAGGGCTGTCTCACTAACACCACCTGCCTATTCTAGTCCCAGGCCATCAAGACCCCAACGGCAATCTACTGCTCGGGCCAGATTCATTTTGACCCCGAGGGCAACCTGATCCAGGGCACCATCCAGGAGAAGACCGCTGCTTGCATCCGCAACCTCAAGGCCGTTCTCGTGGCTGCTGGCTCTGACATCAACAAGGTTGTCAAAGTCAACATCTTCCTCGGTGACATGAACGACTTCGCTGTACGTTGGACTGCTGAATACGCCCGACGGCAACGTGGTCACCAAGCTGACCTTCTTTCCTCTCTTTTCAGGCCATGAACGAGGAGTACAGCAAGTGGTTCACCCACAAGCCTGCTCGCAGCTGTGTTGCTGTCAAGACGCTCCCAAAGAACGCCGACGTCGAGCTTGAGGCTATTGCACTGCCTTGAGGTTGTGTGTCAGAGAGGACCCCCTTGGAGGAGGACAGACTCGACATGCAGGCCCAGGGAGGCTCCAGGGAACACAGATAGGTTGAAATCAAACAATCTCGACTCTCAGGAGCCAGTTCTGTCCATCATGCATGAACCAAGATGAATTGTTGTATGTGTCTATGGCTTACCGTAATTCCGATGATTGCAACCTCAGCTCAAATCATCTCCCTGAGTCAAGCCTGCCAGCCTCTCAATTCCGGAGGACATACGACCATGTGACTTGCGCGGTGCGGACTGACAGTAACAAAGCAGCCGTCACGGACCAGTCTTGACTGGCATCTGCAAAGAGTGACGAAAAATTGGAACCAAGAGATACTTGACATCGAGACCAGTGAAATCATTTCCCCAGGCGGCAAAAACAAGATACTTTTCGAGCGCGGTTTCAGCCCAGCTTCGCCCTAGCCGTGGCCCAGAGCCACCAGCCTGCCCACGAAGCAGCCCATGTGGCCGCCGCGGCCAACAAGCCTAGAGCCACCAGGACCGTCCCACGGATCTGGAAGGCGTCATCGGCCTCCATTTTCATGAGCTTCCGCTGCTTGCTGTGGTAGTACCACCTTGTCCCCTCGCTGCTTCCCGCTGGGGTTGTCGTATGGGTCGCATCGACCTTGACATACTTGTATGGCGCCTCACGGTAAGTGATGCGGTGAAGCCAGCGGGGTAGGCTGCTTGGTTCCTCAGAGTGGCTGTGAGAGCGCATAACGGAGTAGCGGAAGTCAACCCAGGCCAGCGAGACCAGGAACGAGACGAAGATTATGGGTGTCATGACCAGCTTTGGTAATGGTCAGCTAACTAGCAACCTCATCAGTCGGAGACGGCGTGCTCACTTGGTAGATGGTAGTCCATTTCGCGGACGAGCCCTCCCCTGGGCTCGGACCAGCTTGGGCACGAGATGACGACATCGTCAAGTCCAGACGGGCGATGTTGAGGTCAAGGCTGGCGAAGGGTGCAGTTGATGAGAGGACACTGAAGTCTAATGGCAGATGGGAAGATGGTGCCTCAGCCCTGGTACGCGTCGAAGGTTTCGAAAGGTGCAGCTCGATTTCGGCCTGCCACATTGGGGGAGCAATGGCAACACAGCACTGCCACCGGCTTTTACTGATGCTGAGGCGCCCCAGCTGCCAGCGCATCAGTCTCGAACCCGTCACAGTTTCCGGGACATGCGTTGGAAACCTGAGTATTGCTTCATGTCCAGCCAGTGTTGTGGTTAAGATGGCTCGGCCGAGCCTGCCGGTGAGCTGAAAGCTCTCAACAGCAAACTCCCGAGCCTACCTACCCAGACCACTAGCCCCGGAGGAAAGACATGCCCTCTCCCTACCTTTGTCATGCTGCCTACCTAGGTATAAGCGTCTTACCCAAGCACAGACCTGAGGTATCGACACATGTTGTAGAGTATTGCCCTACAGCTGCAGCCAACTAGAGCATATTATCAGGCCTATTCACACATGCACACATGGCGACACAGCCACACCCACACACCCAACACCCACACACCCGACACTCATACGCCCAATAGTATTGCCCTAGTATTGCCCTATGTGGTGTTCAGTTGTAGTCTGTCTCGCAGTCACTAGGTCAATGGGCTCATGGTGTTCCCTGTGACCCTCTAATCCCTGTCCCAAGTACAGAGAGTTGCAAACTTCACTAAGAAAGGCGAGTGAGGGACGGGGACACGGCCTAGGCAAACCAGCACACAAAATTGCATGAGGCTGGAAAGACCAGATGGCACCTGGTAGGCTGCCAGGCTGCATGCACACAAGTCTGTGCCAAAGAGATTAACAAGGCAGGCTGTGTAGGGCGTCTATGGGTCAGCAAATACATATTATAATATTAAAAGGGCGGGCCTAATCCAATCTTTCATGCGAGCCATTCGGGCAACACGGGGTACAAATTCTAGCCCTCCAGCCCTTTCAGCAAAGATAACTCACGGCCAAGAGGCGTCTCCTGGCAAGCCTCTCAAGACGGTGTACTCCTCATAGACTTTGGCTGGATGTGTTTGCCATCTTTGCAGTGAACAAGGGACTTTGTCCTAGTGACAGGGTAGATGGCATTCTGGAATCAAGCATGTGCTGCGCGGGTGTGGGCGGCCGGCCAAAATGGTATTCTGGAAGGGCAAATGAAGTTGCAAGGATAGCCCCTCCCGCCATTCCTGGTTGCTGTGGAAAGGAGCCAGTGGTGCAGCAGTCGCGTCACCCGTATGTACCATCAGCCTTAAACACGTCAATCATCAGGGTCTCCTCCGTTGGCCTCAACCAGAAGGTCAATAAACATCTCCCATGAGACCTTGGGATGGACCTGGCTTCACTTGTTACGCCGGCGGCATTCGAGTCTTTTCCATCCAGGGTTACAGACCGCAGGTGTGACAACCGCTTGCTGGTTGATGTATCTCGACACCACCAAGATTGCCATTCAAGATTTCCATTCAACGTATTTAATTTCTTTCATTCACCCTTGCAAGTCGCCCGCTACTATCAGCTGTCCCCTATACCCCTCGACGCTAGTTCTTTCACTGCAGTTCTTCTGAAAGCATCATTAGCATCCGACGTCTCTTTCACATCGTTCTTGATCTCACTTTGCTGTACCTGAGCGCAAGGCCGTTCTCTGCGACACTACAAGCCGCCAGAACCCTTACTCGGCATAGCGGCAGGGGGAACCCTCAACCGTGCCTCGTTTTAGACTCCAGCAGAGGGAAACCTTGAGAGAGTAACACAATACGACACACACCTGCACAAGACAGAGTGTCTGCTGCGGGTTCCTCTGGCTTTTGATCACGGTGCAGGCAACGTCGGCCAGACAGAGATGCCCCATTTCCTTTTCAATACATCTAGGAGGCCCCATTCCTCGAGGAATCCTGCCTTTGCGATCCACCAGGACAACAAGGGTACGTCAGTGCTTCTGAAACATCCACACCTAAATGCAGCCACGCAGGCCAAAGCGAGTGAGGCTCCACTGTCTGTCATTTGGCTCGGCACATTGCCCCTGATTTGTTTACTGCACGTCGGATTCCCTACTTCAAACACTACACTTTCAGGGACCAGGGCCAGGCACGACAAGAGTCGTGTTGGAAAACCTTGCCCAAAATGAGGAAGCTCATGTTCTCCCCAAAGTCCAAGGCGAGCAAGCTGACACGCCACGACAAAGACGCCCCTAGCCCGCCAGGGACAGCAGATTCCACCATATCCAGGCTGTCCATCGATGAGCCGTCCAAGTCGCCCAGACCAAGCTTCAGCTCTGCCTCCCACGTAACCACGAACTCGAGAAGCGCCGCCAACGACAGCCTGCCACCCCAGGAGTTGAAGCCCCCACACAGCTCCCCTTCCGACCGCCGCCCGTCCTCAGCCCTGGCTCCTGACGGCTCCAACGGCACCCCTCGGAGGATGGCCTCGATCCGGCCCGTCTCCAGCTTCGACGACGGACCTACACCCCCAGCCGAATCCTCTCTCGAGGCCTCGCCTTCGCTTTCCAACGGTCGCTCAAACTCGGTGCTCTCAAGCTCCCCCAATAGCAACGCCAGTGCAATGTCTCCTACAATGGAGAGGAGACAACTTGACCAAAATGGCACATCAGACAGGATACCAGCAGGCCGCCTCAGGCCCAAGATATCAGCACAGTACCTGGCGAATGCCAGCCACGATGGAGGTCGACGCGCCCCCTCTCCAAGATCCGTCGATATACCGCAGAGGGAGAGCAGCATTGGAGGGCCGGAGCGGTCAGCAGCCAAGGCAAACGCGGAAGGACAAGACGAGGCTGGCTTTGACTCGGCAGTAGGCAAGGCCGCGCTGGGCAAGACTGGCCGTGTCATGAACAAGCTTATATCCGAGAACGAGGCGCTGAAGCGAGACCTACGAATCGAGAAGCTCAACTCGGAGGAGTCGAGACGAGAGGCCAAACTGCTCCAGGACAAGATGGAGAGGATGGTCGCGGATTATGAGAGCCGTCTTCTGGAGGCCAACGTCACCAAGACCCTGCTAGCCAGGAAAGAGCGTCAGGTCGAGGGCCTGCAGGAAGTTATAGAACTCGAGAAGAAACGGACGAGCGATGCCCAGACCAAGGAACAAACCTGGAAAGGCGAGATGGAGAAGATGCGAGACGAGACGACCAGAAAGGTTGAGAACGCCACGACCCAGGCGGCGCTGATGGAGGGCCGGTACAACGCCATCAGCAGCCACTGGAAGGATCAAGGTGAGGAGGTCAAGCGCGCCACGACCAAGATGGGCAAAGAGGTAGCCAGTCTGGTTGCCGAGAGGAAGAAGGATGACGAGAAGATCACGACCCTAAGGGACCTATGCGACCAGCAAGACGGAAACATCAAGGATTTGCTACAGCAGAAGGATACTCTCACGCGGCAATTCGAAGCCTACAAGAAGGAGCAGGAGGCCCTGTTACAAAATATCAAGACGAACGCATCCAAGACAGAAGCAGACCAGGAACGCATGCTGCAGGAGGCCAAGGAAACACTCGACAAGCTGAGATGGGCGCTGAACATCAAAGGAAACATCAAATGGGCCCAGTGAGCCAGGCCACACACAGTTCACACTTCTCACCTACCTCACGGGCTCCCTTGCAAACGGTCTACAACGTCGGATCGGCCCATTTTCGATATTCTACTTCACGACTTTCCTGCCTGCTTTCTCTGCGATTTGGAGACGGAGATACCCATTATTTCGAACGCTTGATACCGGGAACTGTCCCTCTTTTCTCTACGACAACCGGGCATGGAAGATTGCGCGATTGTCGTCCTTACTAAACAAACTCTCCTTAATTCAAGGGCCATGCATAGCGGCACAGAAGCCCTGCATGAGACCCGGTTTCTTCGATTCTCCCCATCATCTTTCCAAGGCATCATCAGTCCGCAGCGGCGCATCAAGATCAACCACATATCACGGTGTTTCAGGGAGTCGGGGGTATCCTCTTTGTTGAACTTCTCCCAATATAAAAAGACGAGTGCCAACTGAAGACCAAACTGCACAATGGAGGGACATCTTTCGATGATGTTATGATGACTTTCAGTTCCTGTATGTATAGGTTCATACTTGTCTCTTTGACTGGGCACGAGACTTAATCACAATTCATACGCAAAGGATAGAAGGTGGCGTCAAAGGCTATCACAATTGAAGAAGAGTTAAACCATGTCTAGAGCGACTGTGCCCTTGAGACTTGTGCCAGCTTATCGTTTGCCATACCTACTGTGGTCTTTTGTGGGTATCTCTAGCTGCTTGACATGTTGAAAATTCGCCATTTTCCCTCCATCCCGCAGCTTCTTCCTGCCTATGATTCTTTACAACACTCAGAGCGCATACCTCTGGTCCTGACTCTGACCCTCAGTATCCACGCGTGCGGTTGCTTCGAATTCACCATTGGGCAGTCTGCAGTGCACATAATCTTGCTGGCATGGAAAGCCTCAGACTGGGAGGGGCAGAGAATAGTGACAGCTATTGTTCCCATCTTCTGCTACCCATTATTCTGCCACCTTCCTAGAATGCCTGCATATTGTTCGCTCCTCAATGGCAATCGTCTCTATTCTGTGAGCAACGATTGGTTACTTCACAGGCTTCGCACAATTGCTACTTACTCAGCTAGCACCTTCCATAGCTCAACCTTCCTTGCGTGTGCTGTACCTACCTCGCTTGTCCATCTCTGTTTGTTATTTATTCAAGAGCTGCCCAATCCTTCCCCTAAGTTCCCAACCAGCTCCTGCCACCTGCACCACAGTCATCATCAACCACAGCCAAAGAACCTAATCCGATTCTCTGTGCTCACCAAAACCAACCTTGACCAACCTTGACATGACCAACATGGCTGCCGAGCCTTCCAACCAGCGAACTGTAGAGTTCTACCTGTCGAGCCTGTGGTCTTGGCTGGCAGAGGGCCGCAATCGCATTCTTGAGGCACTGGAGGGCAGCAACTTGGTAAGCGCATCTACTACAAGACCAGAGAACCACGGCTGTAACTCAGCAGAGGCCATCAGAGATGGTTCTTTCCCTATTAACACAGTGCAGGCGCAGGCTCACTTCGCATGGGACGAGAAGTACGACTGGTTCCACATTCGATGCCTGGAGGACGACAAGGACTACATCATGAACGAATACCTCAAGGCCCAGAGTGAGATGGAGATCGAGCTCAAGGAGAAGGACGTGATCCGGGACGATGGCAACCTGATCCCGACCGTCAAGAACGATCTCATCGGGACCTCGAGGCCCAGAGTCGCCATCCCTGACAAGTCGGACGACCCCGAGTTGGCTGCGAGGACGGAGCGCGTTGACACTGAGTGTCCAAAGGGACAGGACCGCGTCGACAAGAGGATTGAGCGCCAGGCAGTGAGCGAGACTGCAGCCTACCATTTTTAAGCCTCGCACCGTGACGGCGACGGCGAGCGCGACGGCAACTTTACGACCCTCGCTTTCCTCAATTAGCCACTCCCTCTACTTTTCGTTCTAGGCGTGCGGCGTCTACAGTAAGGTTACTCCAGACCATCGCAATTGGCGCAGGAAAACGTCTCTCCCACTCCAGAAAGGTGTGGTCGCTCAATATGGAGCGATGCGTGTGACGACAGAATCTGGGGAGACCTAGGATGGCTTGGGCTATTCCATCAAGAGAATGGCAAGTTATCTAGTTTGAAAGCAACAGGGGTTGCCTCTAGCAGATACCATCAGAATCAAGAAGTTCGGCGTTCAATATTGCTTGATCAAAGCCGGTGCTGTCGAAGCTATGACAATTCGAGGTAGATTGCTTGTCAGGGGATGCCTGTGCGGCGGCAGTGACGATCGTCTCTCCACGTTAAAATTAGCGGGAATCCAGACACCAAGATTCCAACTTCACCTAAACACTGCTCTCGTCGGGACATATCTTTAGATTTCCTTCCCTCTCAGTCGTCGTTAGATTAAGTTGCATATAGCAAGCTCACGCTCACCGTCTACTCGCACGCGGAGTAGTACTATTTTGTGAGGTCGCCTCCTCACTAGCGTGTCTTCGTTTTTACCAGCCCGTGTTGCGTCCCTTCCGGAGGGCTCCCAGGACTGCCATCATGGGCCTCAGTGTGGCCGCGACTGTGGCAACCGCCGTCGTCGCTCTGCTATTGCTTTACTTGTACAGATTAAACCGGGCCATGGAGAATATCCCGGAGGAGGCATGGGCATGGAAGGGCCGCCCATGGACAGAGAACGAGATTCGAGAGACGTATGAGAGAATGAGCAGCCAGCCTATCGATTTCGCAAAAGTTCTGCCCCCGAAGTTGGATAGGAGGTACGTCGTGTGCGGCGGATCAGGTCTGGTTGGCGGTGACATTGTCCTCAACCTCCTCTCTCGGGGCCACTCACCCTCATCTATACGCATCCTTGACTTCAGTAAACCCTCAAGGTCCGACATGACCCGCGGCGAGGTCGCCGCTGTCGACTACGTGAAGACAGACATCACGGATTCAGCCTCGGTCGAGGCAGCCCTCGCCAAGCCCTGGCCCGGCGACGTCGCGCGTCTCCCCCTCACCGTGTTCCACACCGTTGCGACGATCCGCCCGGGCGAGCGCTCGCTGCTCCTCTGGGAGCGCACAAGCCGCGTCAACATCGGTGGCACGCAGAACGTCCTCGCGGCCGCCAGGGAAGCCGGCGCGGACATCTTCGTCGCGACCTCCTCCGCGTCGGTATCCCTGCGGCCCGCGCGGTTCCTCATCCCGCCGTGGCGGTCTCAGCCGCACGGGTACTTCCAGATCTGCGACGAGCGTGACTTCGATAAGCCGCTCAAGCCGCACGGGGAGTTCTTCTCCAACTACGCTTACTCCAAGGCCATCGCGGAGCGCAAGGTGTGCTCGGCGAACGGCCCCGGGTTCCGCACGGGCTGCATCCGTCCGGGCAACGGCATCTACGGGCAGCCGACGGACGTGATTTGCGGGAGCATGCTGAAGCAGCAGAAGGTCGCCAGCTTCACGCCTCAGATCATCCAGAACCAGGTCAGCGGGTGGAACGTGTCGCTTGCTCACCTGGCTTTTGAGGCGGCCCTGGTGCCGAAGCCGGGCCGCGAAGAGGCGGAGGACTCAACGCCAATGCCTAGGTGCGCGGGACGGCCATATGTCGTTACGGACACCGGGCCGGCAATACAGTGGTACGACTTCTTCCGCGCGGCGAAGCAGCTGGCCGTCACCCCAATGGAGGTCACGAAGCTCGCGCCCCTGCCTCTGTACTTGATCGCGCACCTGGTTGAGGGCTGGTCCCTACTGCTGGCGAGGGTGCCGTTCCTGGCGGGGCTGGGTCTGCGCGAGCCCAGGGGCCCTGCGAGGGATCTGCAGCCGTCGATATTCACGCCTGCCGCGTTCATCATGGTGGTAGATGAAGAGGCCAGGAAGACGGTCGAGGACGGGGGTATTGGGTACAAGGGGCTCTGTACCACTCTGGAGGGCGTCTGCGACCAGATCTGGCGGTGGAATCAGGAGCAAGAGAGCGTGGCAGATGGGGTTACAAGAAAGAGCATCTTAGAGGCTGACATTGTGGAGACGCACGTCGCTGCTTGAGGCGCCTACGGTGAGAGGGGCGATATACGGCGCTCAGTAAAGTGGGAATGTATAAGGAGACGAAGCCACTTGCCACCTCTATGGCCGGAGCTGAGGACCGGTCTAGACATTTGAGTATTGTAGGTTTGATGCTGTACATATTGCCTTTCATGCTGGCATATGTCCAACTCGGACTATTATCAAATCAATGATGCTATACAATCACCTAAGTTTGGTTCACACTGCGCAACGACGATCTGACATGAGTCTAAGTGTGGGAAACGCAATGTCGCAGATGGTTCGTCTCGAGTTTCGCTCACCACCCGCTCTATCTCCGAGCAGTCGGGCAACGGCCGAGCCGGCTGGTGGTTTCTAAGCGCAGGGCCTCGAGTGAGCGATCAACCGGGCATAAATCCATGGTAGACTGGAGGCGAGACACGTATTCGGTTGGGTGTTTACACTGGGTGAGATCATCTTATGAAGGATAATGCCGAGGTTTATCATCCGAAGTCCTGCGCCGCTGGTCAGGCGGGCATCGCAGTATATCGTAAACACCTGTCTTTGGACGGTGACGTCTCTTGTGTGGCCCACCCTGTACGAGACAGAGGCGCGGGCGTGGAAATCATTTTTAGATGCGGCGATGCCGCGAGGATGGGAGCCTCGAGAGACCAAACCCGTTGCTACGCCGGGCGAGTCGGTCTCTGTGCAACGGTTGCAACAGCACAAGCTCGGTCGGCTGGGCCTCGAGGAGAAATGGAGCCTGGATTGCCGTATTGTAGATCGCGGATCGTCGGACCATTTTGGCGCGTGCGTGCTAACGATCTGGCTAGCAGGACAATAGTGTGGATGAAATGGCTGGTCGACGAGAGCTCCTGAGCTGTTGGGCCGGGCTTTCGGGAGGTTGCCGGGTGCCCAGCTGTGCCAGAGGGCGACCTTTCCACGCGGACTCTCCACCGGTGTGCAGCGGTGCATGTACAAGGTACATGGTATCTGTGGGGGTACGTTCCCACAGAGGCTAACTTTATTAGCGTGGTGTCCCGGACGACACCCGCTGCAACGCAGGTACGTCCTGTACCACCCGCACCGGCTCCTGGCTGTCCGTCCATTGTGAGTCTGCTGTCCTGGAGCTTCTCAACGTGGTAAGCCGGCTGGCCATCTTGTGATAGACAGATAGCTCTCGCGGCATGCTGCATAATCATATCGCGTATGCATAAAACAGGTGGCACAGAGGAGTGTGCACATACACATGCAACGCACGAGAAGTGTGTAACGGCCGAGCCAAGCAGGCCTCGAGACGACAGGCCCGACAGGGAGCGCTGGGCAGTAGGCGAGAGGTGAGTGGTGTCTGTTGGAAACGACCTGAGACGCTGCAGCAAATGCCCAGGCGAAGCGATAAGGAAAAAAAACCTCCCTAAATTGGATCATGAGTTGGCCCCTGTTCCATGTCGAGCCCAGGTGCCGCCGCCCTTTGCCCTTTTCTGCCCAAAGGAGACTGAGGAGCCACATGCGATGGCGACTCTCGCGGTGATTACGACTCCATCCAGACCAATCTGACGGAGTCGTCGGCGCGGCGCCAGCAGAGCGAGCACGTCGACAATCAGAGCAAGAGAAATAACAAAGCAGCCGTAGTGAAATTGGCCCGTCTGGCCGTGACAAGGGCCACGGCACTTGCTTGGCCCCCAAAAGAAAATATTGTACATCCTGTGGTGGAAAAGACAGGTAGCCTGAGCCGGGGTTCTATGTGAAACAATTGCAGAGTTCCATTCCAGTCATCGGCTATGCCTGGGATATACAGGACAGAATCTCTCACACATAGCCGGGCACAGCTGAGTCGAGGAGACCTGCCTCCGAGGTTGTTCACATGCTCATGCTCATGCTCATGCTCTCAATAAACGGTGAATACTGCACTGCACTGTCAGGCACGTCCCGGTGGCCATCAGGCAATCGTGATCGGCTGAAACGGCTGGGAAGGGGGGGAAGGTTCGAGCGAGGGAGGAAGAGAGAGGAAACTCAGAGAGGCATGGATGCTTCAGAATAACCCACCTGGCAGCGACGACCTCCACTGAAAAACCACGCGCCGAGCAGGAGCGAGGCCCGCAAGCTGCCCGATGCACTGTCGCAGCAGTCACAGGTACCTAGGGTGCCCTCTCGCAGCCAATGATGGAGCTCAATTCTGCTCTCCAGATTCGCCCTGAACCGGGCTAGACCGAGAGTCCGGAGTTTGCGCCACCAGAGACGCACATCCCTGCTCCTTTCCTGCAGGCCTCGTCGACTAGCTCCCAGCCACCCCTGTCTATCGTGACTGCAACCCCCGGTCCCCCTGCCCTCCTCTCGGTCGCCCGCCTCTCTGAATTTCATAGTTGCGTCAAGAGGTGTGGTACGACTGGCCCCGGGCGATAAAAGCCGCTTGCAAGATCGACTACCTCACCAACGCACCTTCCCTCTTAAAACACCTGCTCCCCCTCTGTTTTTCCCTCTCGTCCCCGTCGCGAGATACCCTCACTTCTGTCATCTGCCCAGCTGCATCTACTGTCTCGCAGATCGGTCCGCATTCGTACGAACAACCACCAACTCACACCGTCCAGCTTCACTCAGTACACTTACCGACCCATCCGCCAGTGTATTCACAGTCACCCGCTTGACAATTACCACTCCCAACAACTGTTCCAGGATGCGTTCCTTCGTCGTCGTCTCCGCGCTCTCCGCGCTACTGGTCTCGGCCCAGAACTCCTCCTTCTCAATTGACCCCACCGAGGTCACCCTCTCTGAGAGAGGTAAGCATCTCTCTGTGCCACTCCTCGTCTTGCTGGCATCAATTGACCCCCGAACAGCTCAATGGTGCAGCGCCCAAAGCTCGACCTGCAACACCCTCTGCGATTCGAACCCTCAGGACAACAGTTGCGATGTTGTAAGTTCAGCACCACAGCCTACTCCTGCCGATGGCACCAGCTAACAAAAGGATTCAGGACACTCTCGACTTCTCCTGCAACTGCCAGAATGGAAGCGCTCCTGGTCTGCAGTACTACACTCAGACTATGGATACTGTAAGCTCTCACCCACGCCCCACTTGTTTGCCTCAGCTGCTAATGTCCGGTGCCACAGTTCGTCTGCCAGAGGGCATTCCAGGACTGCAACGAGGCCAACGTTGGCAATGCCAAGGGCCAGGAGAATTGCACCACCAGCATCCAGGATAACTGCGGTACCCTAGACCCGGCCGACTACAGCGCGACACCCTCTGCGACTGAGTCGTCGTCGTCAGGAACGGCCTCCGCTACCTCTGGTGGCTCCAGCTCCACCGCCTCGTCGGGAAGTGCCTCCAGCTCGTCCTCGCAGGCTGCTGCCCCGACCAACATCCAGCACCTGGGTACTGGTGCCCTCGCCGCTGGTATGGGCGTCCTCGCCTACCTGTTGTAGTAGATTGGTAGCCACGGACGTTGTCCGCCTGTGGCCGGCCGCAACCGCGTTGCGCTGGACACCTCCTGTCTCTGCTTCTTGTACCGAATTTCAGCCAGCCATGCATCTTTACTACGACTAGCCACCTTCATACCTCGGTGGTCCTAATATTACGAGGAGACGACGGATAATTGCTTTTTTTCACGATGGACTTGCGCAACGGATGATTTGATCGTGCGGAGGCGGCCTGTCAGGTGGGGGGATGAGAGGAGTGAGAGCAAGCTTACGTTTTGCTATCTGCGAAGAGTGGTGGCGAGAGAGGGAGCACACTGCTAGCAATACGGGCAATCATCCCAGACTGGGATTATCTGAGGCCACAACCCACTGTCCCACTTCTGCTCAGTGACCATTCGCTGTATAGTGAGAGCTACAATGACGCTCCCAGACCTTGACTGAAAGGAAAGTTCCAAGTCTGCCATTCTTCGTGACGAATGCTCATACCGAGATCATCCGAAAGACGCCAGGGATTCCAATGACAACCACCAAGGGGCATTACTTGGCTTGTCAGTCTCCAAGTGGAAGACAGGCTCGGGGGTGCTGGAGAAGCGCCAAAGCCCGCGACCGGCGGTGGATATTGAGTGTTCAGATCTGGTACGCGAAGAGAGCCAAGGAGATCAACGCTGGCTCGCTCTCCTGGCCTTTGCGGGACGCTTGTGCGACGTCCTGCCCGAGCCTGGGAGCTTGAGTTGCAAGAATGGATCTTGCACGCCATTCATCTACACAACCTTTCCGGCCGCAACCCGCGAGACCAACAATCCACTGCCACGCGGCCTGGCCTTGAGGCTCAATGGTGTCACGTCCCCGGATATGTTGAACGACAACACGTCAAACGTGGCACAGGCGGTCCGAGAACCGTTGCAAACAGCAGACAAACATACAAGCATGGCTCATCGGAGTGGGCGGTGTGTCGATGCTGTTGCTCGAGGCGCGGCTGCATATTTTGGCCTGTGTCTGTACTACTCTATCGTCGAGTGTCATGGAGTGACTGAGGCGATGTTGGCAAACCCCCGGAAACTCATTGGGGTTCGACGAAGCCAATGGTTGATTGAGTCCCGAAGTCGAGTCAATATGTTGACCGGGCTCGGGGCTCCCTGAGTGGGAGTAGCTATTGGTGGCTTCCAATGGATGAACGGTCAGTTGAGTCCTCATGTTCAGACAGTTGCCGGCGAACATTATCAACATGAACACGGAGATTCGCACCTGCAAGAACGGAGGATACACCGGGTATATCAGAGCGCATCCCCCCCTACCCATACCTAATACCCATATGCCTAATTCACATATCTAATTCTTATACCCAGCACTACTCAGGTGTGTTATTTAATTAAGTATGTGAATTAGGTGCGTGGTGGTTAGGTATATGGATTCTGATGTGGTTTAGTGCTGGCGATATACTTGTGCACTCTTCGTTCTTGCAGGTATGAATCTCCGCATTCATCAACAATATAGGCTCTACCACAATAGTCGATATAACAAGTCTGCCTAGTAATATCATGTCTCTAACATGTTTATCAATGCGGATAGGATAGTCCTCCAATGGCGAGCGTGATCGCGGCGGCTGAAACTGGCAGCGCCGCCAAGGGCCACCGGGCGGGAAGCAGGGCGGTGAGAGTCTGTTTGTCTTGAGAGGTGTTCCCATTTGGGTGATCGGTCGGTTGCTGGCGGGCTGTGCGTCAAGCCAGACATATGGCTTGCAATCAACAAGACACGGTCGACGCGCCCCACCCAGAAGCTGCTTGCTGCCCCTCCTTTTCCCTTGAGAAGACCGTGGGTCCCAGTTCGACCAACCGTCCCACGCACGCGCCCACCCCCTGCTGGCTGCCATCTCAACCTCTCCCGCCCACAACCTTCAGCTCTGTCCGGGACACTGCTTCATTGAACCTCGCAAACCCCAGGCCAGCAGGAAACATCTTTTCCAGCTTGCTCCCTCGCGAGTCGCGCAGACACCTCGATTGCACCAGATTCCCCCTTAGACAGCAAACATGCACGGAGAGGTGAGTTATCCTGGGCGCTGAGCCAGGCCCAATTGAGTTCGATTGAACCCCTATTTCCACACGTGGAGCGAACCTCGGTGAAGCTCTGTCGCAACGCAGCGCAGCGCAACGACCACCGGCGTCCGTCACGACCTTCCCTCATCTCGCTCAATCTGGCATCCACGCCTTGGGCGATGACACGGTCCAACGGCGACTTGTCTCACTGTTGACGGCACGCTCCTGGTCACTGCGACTAGCTGTCCGCTGTTTGGATGTGCCCCTATCCGCCCCTACGACCAGGACGGCCTCGCCCGTTCACGAGCTCCATCTCGACGCACCCATGCGCGAGAGTACGCCAGAGACCTGTCGTGATGTGTGAGACTGACCCTCTCGCCATAGGTTCTTCACCTCCACCTCGGCCAGGCTGGTACTCAGCTGGGCAACAGTGCCTGGGAGCTGTAAGGAGTACACCGCCGATCTATCTGTGCACTGACTTGGGGCTAATCTTCCATTCCAGCTACCTCCTCGAGCACGGCCTTGGCGTTGATGGTCGCCCTGACCCCAACCTCAAGGACATTGGCGATGCTGGCTCCTACGAGACTTTCTTCACCGAGACCAGCAATGGCAAATACGTGCCCCGATCCCTTTTCGTCGACCTCGACCCCTCCCCTATTGATGAGATCCGCACCGGTGGCTACCGCCACCTCTACCACCCGGAGCTTCTGATCAGCGGCAAGGAGGATGCTGCCAACAACTACGCCCGTGGGCACTACACCATCGGCAAGGAGATGGTTGACAATGTCATTGACCGCATTCGACGTGTCGCTGGTGAGTAGTCGACTAGGGCCGACAGGCAGCTCCCGTGCCAAGTCGCAGAGGCGCGGTAGCTTACAACAGCACAACAGACAACTGCAGCTCCCTGCAAGGTTTCCTGGTCTTCCACTCCTTCGGTGGTGGTACTGGCTCTGGTTTCGGTGCCCTCCTCCTCGAGCGCCTGTCCACCGAGTACGGCAAGAAGTGCAAGCTGGAGTTTGCCGTTTACCCTGCACCTCGTGTGTCTACTGCCGTCGTTGAGCCTTACAACGCCGTCCTGTCGACCCACAGCACGATCGAGAACTCCGACTGCACCTTCCTCGTCGACAACGAGGCCGTCTACGACATCTGCCGTCGCAACCTTGACATCTCTCGCCCGAGCTACGAGCATCTCAACCGCCTGATTGCCCAGGTCGTCAGCTCTATCACCTCTTCTCTGCGCTTCGACGGTGCGCTCAACGTCGATCTGAACGAGTTCCAGACCAACTTGGTCCCGTATCCTCGTATCCACTATCCTCTTATCAGCTATGCTCCTGTCATTTCGGCCAGCAAGAGCTCCCACGAGAGCTTCAAGACCTCCGATCTGACTTTCCAGTGTACGTCTACTCGCGTGAAGCTCCTGGATCGCTATTTTTATTTGACTGACTATTTTTTCCAGGCTTCGAGCCCAACAACCAAATGGTTGTCTGCGACCCCCGCAACGGAAAGTACATGGCCGTCGCACTGCTCTACCGTGGAGACGTGGTTCCCCGCGACTGCAACGCTGCGGTTGCCGCCCTCAAGGCCAAGTCGTCGTTCAACCTCGTCGAGTGGTGCCCCACTGGTTTCAAGATCGGCATCAACTACCAGAAGCCCATCGCGGTCCCAGCCGCTTCCCCCAACGATGGCGGCCTGGCCTCCGTCGACCGCTCCGTGTCTATGCTGTCCAACACCACTGCCATTGCCGAGGCTTGGTCTCGCCTGGACCACAAGTTCGATCTCATGTACAGCAAGCGTGCCTTCGTCCACTGGTACGTCGGCGAGGGTATGGAGGAAGGCGAGTTCAGCGAGGCCCGCGAGGATCTTGCTGCTCTGGAGAAGGACTACGAGGAGGTCGCTGCCGACTCTTTCGAGCCCGAGGAGGACGTTGAGTACTAGGCGATGTTTGCTGTCTCTGGACAGATTTTGCAGCGGAGTTCACGTGTTTAGAGGAACCTACGGGATACCACCTTTGTTGTAGTTGGCAGGAAAAGCAAAGCTCGGGGAAGTGAAGGCAAGCTCGGGGAGATTATAATCTGCATGACGCGGGAACTCGATTTTGATTCTTTCTGAATACCATTGACACTGTGGTGACCTCTAGGAAGAGCGGAAGTTTTGTGTGGTGGTATTAATCTCGAATTGGAGTGAAATGAAGTTATGAAGTATTTCTCTGATCTCATCCATCATCAAAGCATTCCTGCTAACGTGAGTGTTGTAAAAACATGCCAACGCAAATGGAAACCCCAGGATCTAGGATGGTGTTTCTGAGAGGCCTCAACCAGCACTTTTGCAAGAATAAAACGGAGCAGACGAAACCCCTAAGCGGTAAATGTCTCCCTCGACGCGGGTTGACCATCATCATCTGGCGCCGGCTAGGTACATGAGCGTGGACACGCTCGGGGACCTGGAGCGCTCCCGCTTGGTCTTCTTCACGACGACCAGGTTGTCGCCCGACTTGTGGCGGTGGTGGTGGTGGCTGCGGTCCTCGATGGCCAGCGTCGTCGTCACCTTCTCGCGCCCGTCGCGGAGCACCTTGGTCAGCGACCAGAGCTCCTTCTGCTCCTCCGGGGGCACCCAGCGCTTAATGAGCACGTATTCTGGGTTCTGTTTTTGTGTTATGCGTCAGCTATGTGGTCCGTCTATAGCAACATGGATTGGGTTTGTGTATGATGATGAGGGTTAGGGACTGAAGCGAAGGGCTGGTGACTTACCGCGTCGAGCTCATAGTCGATCCCCCTAACCTTCAGGCACTCCAGGCTCAGGTGCCGCCTCGCCATCCTCGTGTACGTCGTCTTGGTCGTCGTCATCTGCTGCTGCGGAACCGGCATCGGCGGCGGCACCGGCGGGCCCGGGAACACCCTCGGTGGCATTGGCCCTGGAAACGGCCTCGGATGGGGACCCCAGCCCTGGTTGATGCGCCTCTTCTCGAGGATGGCCTTGATCTGGTCCTCGGGCAGGCCCGACGCCCGCAGCTGGTCCGTCAGGCGGTGCGCGTACTCGCGCTCGGCCTCCTCCTTCTCGCGCTTCTCCTTGGCGGCCTTCTCGGCCTCCCTGGCCTTCCACCGCTCCACCGCGGCGGCCTCGTCCTTCTCGCGCTGCTTCTTGTCTTCCTCTGCCTTCAGCTTCTCCGCGATCATCTTGGTCTCTATCTCCTTGCGGATCCTCTTCTCGTCGGCCTCCTGCTCCTCGGCGAATTTGACTGGCTACATGTCAGCATTCCCGAAAGAGGTCGTGTGGCGTATGACTGCAGCTCGGTATCGGCCGTCATCACGCGGGCTTCACGAATGAACTCACTCTTATCCAATTCCTCCTTCGCCACTCTCAGCTCAGCATGCGTCCTCGCCTCCCTCATCTTCTCCATCGCCTCCTTCTCCCTCTGCTGCTGCGCCTTGAGGTCCTGCAGCTCCTTCTTGGACCGCTGCAGCTCGTACGACTCGTAGTCCGCCGAGCGCCGCTCCCTGTCCGCCTTCTCGCGAGCCTCGCGGGCCTCCCGCGCGCGCAGGTCCTCCAGCTCGATCTTGGACTTGCGCAGCTCCCACCTCTCGGTTTCCTCGGCGCGCTGCGCGTCGCGGTCCTCCTTGATGCGCAGCTCCTCCAGCTCGCGCTTCAGCCGCGCGAGCTCGTACCGCTCCGTCTCGGTGTGGGCCGCGGCCGACGGCGTCGTCGACATGCGCAGGGCCTCGAGCTGCCGCCGGTGCTCCTCGAGCTTGCGCTCCAGCTCGTACCTCTCCACCGTCATGTAGGCGTCCGAGCCGCCGCGCGAGCGCGAGTGCGAGCTCCTGATCGAGACGTGCGAGTGCGAGCGGCCCCGGCCCCTGTGGTGGTGGTGGCTGCTGAGGCTGCTCTCGTCGTCCGACGAGTGGTGGTCGTTGGAGTTGTACTGCTTGATTATCACCGGCGCGGCGTGCTGCTGGATAGGCGGGCTCAGGGCCGTGGGCGGGCTTCGCCGTTCCCGCGAGCGCTCGCGTACCCTGGTGATGGCCATGGACCGCTCCGTCACGTTTGGGACGAGGAACGGGTCCATGCCGTGGGGATAGCCCCGGCTGCGCGGTCGGTCTGGCCGCGCTTGAACATAGTGTACCGGTGCCGGAGAGGGGTCGCGGCCCCTGTAGCGGCGGTACTCATATTCATCCTCGTCCGAGAAGTAGCTCATTGTAAGTGCTTCAGGCCCAGTTTGTGGCCTCCTCTTGGAATAAGCGATCGGTTGTGCTGCATGTATGTGTGTGTGTATGTGTGTAGGTCTGCTTTTGTGGCCCCTAGCCTTCTTCGTGGTCTAGGGAAACGGCCTGAATATACTATGGTATAATAAAAGCTGGGAAAGGCAATGCGCTGACAAATAAGCCCCAAAGGCAAATACAAAGTCAATCGAAGAACATGTGAGAAGGTGGGAGGAGTGAACCGCGCCGCAGACGAGGCGGGGGCCGTAAGCATTTATTGCTTCCGGGTGACTGGGACTAGGGAGTGGTCATTTCACAGCAGGGCCAACGGGGGAGCTGAACAGAGCGACCTTGTCCCCCATAAGCTTGCGGCAGACGGGCACGGTGAGACGCGATGGGGACTGGGCCTGAGTCGAGACCGGGTCAAGAAGCGTGTGGTTTGAGGAGGAGCTGTGCCACATGGACACAGCACTTGAGATGCACGGCATTGGCTGGAGGCTGAAGGAGACAAGGTAGAGCGTGGTGGAAAGGACCGCATTGCATCAAATTTGGCCGCAAATGGTTGGCTGGTGCCGTCTCACCACGCCAACAGCTGCATGATACTAGATTGTCAAGTGTACAGTAGTCTCGGCGAGCGTTGGACATGGGGGGCGCCAAGCTGATCACACGTTGGGACAGGCAGAGGGAGGAGGCTAAACGTTAGCCGGAGGAAATGAAGGTGAAGGGCTGAAATCCAGCTGAGAGGATCCTCCCATCCTAGCGCGGCCCCGAAATAGAAGCCTGCGAGGTCAGACTGGATTACATGGGGTGCTGATCGGCTGGCTCTCTGAGTGATGCTTGCATAATAAGAGCACAGGAAATCCGGAACGTTGGCAGCATTGTCTTGTGGTGGATTTCGGATCTGCCGTCTTTAGATACAGCGATATACTCAGAAGCAGACTGAGAGCCGCTGTGCTTCGAGGGACCCTTGATATGGCGACATGGCTATAGATTAGTTCAGTAGGGCTGTGGTAGGGATGAAAACGCTCAGACGTCCCGTTCGGGCGATCACTGGACCCAAGCCGAGCACATCCATGGAGCGGGGTTCTCCTTGCGCTCAAGCTGGAAAGCGGCCCGACGCCGAGGTTCGGCGAAGACTACAGGTGACAGACAAGTCGAGACATCCTAGTTCATCGCAGCAGCTTAGCTGCCGCTCTGGCGCCTCGATGCTTTATGGTGGGTCATGTGACAGTATTTTATCTGGTCTGGGGCATTTTGCCGGACTGTTGCATGGTCTTGTAGCCTGTTGCGCTAGAGCAACCACCTGGCCGCCTTGCTGTGTTGGCTGGGTCGCTTCAAGCGGCAGTTGAAACGTTGCTGCGGGAGGCTGGGTTGAGATTTCATCCCAGAACACAGGTCTCGTTACGCGATGCTGTCAAGATTCGGGTCTGCTAGATGTCTCAGACTGCGCACGTTGGTATTTGCTATAGTCCTTTTGGCCGGCGATGCAATCCCTGAGCCTCCATCTTCAGGTCCCGGCTTGCGTCTGCGGTGTGCTCGTGCCAGGCTGTCGCGCCCGCCCACTGTGGGGAGTACTAGCCGCTGAGGTTGAGTTACAGTGGCAGGTAAGTCCTGGCTGAACGCTTCAAAATGCGACTGTTGGTCCCAGAGTCGAGCGGCTCAGTGCAGATGTCTAAACTCTGCCTGAGAACTCAGTATCAATGCCTCGCTGGACCTGCCCATCAGGAGGCGCCGGCGGCTCCTCTCCTGAGCATTGCCTCGATATGCTCTTGACTATTTTTCGCCGTCGTCTCCAGGTAGTGAAGCCTCTTGCTGAGGCCATCAATGTCGGTGTCGACTTGCTTCGTCTGCGACTCCAGCTTGTCCTTCAGCTCGGGGGCTGGTATCGACACGAACCTGATCGAGGCCCCATTAGTGCCACTGCTCACGAAACGTGATGCATTGATTCATCCGTTGAGAAGACCCCGGACCCGGGCGCCCCAAGGCCAGGTTCACTCACATCTTGCCGACTCCCTCGTAAAGAGGCGTGCCAGGGGCGAGCGATGAGATCTCGGTGCTGGTCAGCTGCGCGAGACGCTTCTCGCGCTGCTTGGATGCCAGCTGGGAGCGTGCAAGGCTGATCTCCTGCTGTGACTTGACGTGATTTGTCTCGATCTCTCGCAGCAGCTATTGTGACATCAATTAGCCATAGTGTACTGTCACGATCGCCTTCAGGTACGACTTACCTTCTGCAGCGCCTCGTTTGATATCGACATGACGGCTGCGAGTGGAGGGCGTTAGTGAAATCCAATCAATAGCCCAAGTCAAGCTTCTGCGGTGGTGGCTTGGCTGGAGTTTTGTGGCTGTCGATGTCGATGTCAAGTCTGGCTCATTGAAGCTGGGAGGTCAAAGGGGGGCGACTCTGTCCTGGTGCCACCCAGTAAAATTCGAGGCACTGCAGCACAGTCGACGGCTCACCGAAACTCACCTTGTTGATCAGTCACAAGATCAGCCGAAATATGAAAAAGGGATATTCAATCTTCAAAATTGGAAGCTTGCTGCCTTTGTCACTCGAAAATTGAATAATATTCCATATTTTGCATCTGAGGCAACAGCCACAAACAGGGCAACGAACTACCCGCACTGGGTCAGGGTTAAACCCTCAAGTTAACGGGGGGTCTGTCTCAAATTCGACGGTCTCAGACATGTTTAGTTATGGTACAACATCACTGCGGAAGCCAGTTCGACAATACTGTTTTTACTCTAAGGCTTGCAATTTTTCAGCATTTATGGGCGTAAGTAGTCGACCCTCTACACGCGCTGGCGGCGCTCTGCGAGCCTTTCAATTCAAAACAAGACAGCCACCGGTGGGTCGGGTCTTTGGGAATTCCTCTGCCAGGCTGGCCAGCAAATCGTCATATAAGAGCAGTACCAAGGATCTCCGGGTTGGGTGATACTCATGGAGCGGGGTTACGGAGGAACGTGTAGGCGATCCTTTGGACGAGTTGATTCGGGGGCCATAGCTGAAAGATCTTGAGATTTCCCTGATTGGCTTCTCAGAACAGAAGCTTGATGTAGTGAGCGAAGAGTCAAAATTTATGAGTGACTATAACTTTTTAATGGCTAGATTTGTTGGTGTGGATGCTGAGGCCTTCAGGGCTAAGAAGTCCGGATCATGTAAGATCGGAGAGGTAATGCTTCACTCAATGCTCTTCTGACCTCAATCCAGAATCTATTACTTCCTCTGTCATTAGTCTAGTGTTGTGCTTGTCCTTTGTTAAAATGTCGCCAGAGTGCTGCTGTTCTTCTATCTGGCTGGGAGTACAATTTCAGTACTCCTCCGACTGATTTGAAGGGACGGAAAATGCGAGTGGAGCGGTATTTACGCTCGGACTGTAGTCCAACGCCGCATCTCAATGCCGCTCATAATGGTGCATGTGCATATGCAAGTGAACGCCTTCTCCAGAGACTGCGCGAGGCCTATGAGTTGTAAGCACTACCAACCAACAACTACGTGCGTAAAACCCGGTTGACAAATGTCTCGTGTCAGGACTCGCATTCCACCCCAACTTTTAAGGTGGAGGTGAGAATCGAAGTGAAGTCCCCATGAGCTGATATCTATAGTGTTGGGAGAACCGATGTCGTGTTCCGTTTTCATGTTGTGTAAGGCCATGTGAATACCTGTAGATTGTGTTTCGTCCAAGAAATTCTCTATGTTGTTTGCACGGCTTACACTATTATTTCCCATTCAAATCAGCCCCTCACCGGAGGCTCCAACGTTAAATCAAAGATTGAGTCTGTGGTATTCGAGATGATGCCATGTAGGTATTGCCAACAGCTTCGGGAGCACTCACACATGCCCACCCATCAAACAGTTCCTGTGGGAAGCACGGATGAGCCTCACTGAGCAATGTCTCACAAACACATGGAAAAGTAACATCGCACCGTACCTCTGGGCCCAAGAGACATAGGCAGACAGGCCAGCTTGGTGGCGAGTGGTCAGATTTGTTTAGGAGACAATTAAAGAATTCCTGCAGGAACTCGCGTTCGCATCGAAGGGTCCCCGGCCCCTGCACCCCCACCAAGCGAAGCGGGCCGAGAATCGGGGCCAGGCACATGCCAAGCGTGGGCGCCCGCAGTAGATTTCTTGCTCGGCGGCCCCCCGCTGGTTTTTGGAGCCTTTTCCCCTTCTGATTCTACGGGCATTGCGTGTGTACGTCCTGCGAAACCAACCTCCATGAGCACTATCATTCTAGGATCGCAGTGGGGCGATGAGGGCAAGGGGAAGCTAACCGACATCCTCTGCTCTCAGGCCCAAATATGTGCGCGTGCCGCTGGCGGCCACAACGCCGGCCACTCCATCAAGGCCAACGGTGTGTCATACGACTTCCACCTGCTGCCCTCCGGCCTCGTTGCGCCCGGCTGCATCAACCTCATCGGCTCCGGCGTCGTCTTCCATGTGCCCTCCTTCTTCAAGGAGCTGGCCGACGTGGAGGCCAAGGGCATCAAGGACGCCCGCTCCCGGATCCTGGTCAGTGACCGTTGTCACATCAACTTCGACCTGCACGCCGCCGTCGATGGCCTCGAGGAGATCGAGCTCGGGAAGAATGCCGTGGGCACCACCAAGAGGGGAATTGGCCCATGTTACAGCACCAAGGCCTCCCGGAGCGGCATCCGCCTCGCAGAGATGTTCGACAAGGAGCTTTTCGAGCGCAAGTTGCGGCAGCTCGAGGCCGGCTACAAGAAGCGCTACGGCGATCTCCTGACTTACGACGTCGAGGATGAGATCAAGCGGTTCGACGAGTACCGCGTCAAGCTGCAGGATCATGTCGTCGATGCCGTGGAATTCATGGTAAGTGTTCAACTGGTGTTACCCCCTTCGGACATGATCTTTGCTAACCAACAACCTTGTGTAGAACCATGCGCAGGAGACGAACAAGAAGATCCTCGTCGAAGGAAGTCAGGCCCTACTGCTGGACCTCGATTGGGGAACTTACCCTTACGTCACCAGCTCCAACACCTGCCTCGGCGGCATTGTTTCCGGCCTCGCGCTCAAGAGGAGGAACATCAAGGAGGTCATTGGAGTGGTCAAGGCATACACCACTCGGGTCGGATCTGGACCATTCCCAACCGAGGACCATGGTGAAGTCGGGTCAAGCTTGCAGAAGCTTGGCGGCGAGGTCGGGGTGTCTACGGGCCGCACGCGAAGATGCGGGTGGCTGGATCTCGTGGTGCTCAAGTACTCTTGCGCCATCAACGACTACGACTCGCTCAACCTGAGCAAGCTCGACGTGCTTGACACATTCGACAAGATCAAGATCGCCGTCGCGTACAAGGACCCGCAGACCGGGGAGCAGATGCAGTCCTTCCCCGCGGACCCGACCTTGCTGGACCGTGTCGAGGTGGTCTACGACGAAGTGCCGGGCTGGAAGACGAGCACTTCTAAGACGCGCCAGTGGTCGGAACTTCCCAAGGAGGCACGTGACTACGTCGAGTACATTGAGAAGTTTGTCGGCTGCAAGGTCAAGTGGATCGGCACTGGCCCTGACAGGGACGACATGATCGTCAGGTAGAGGTGCGGCTTGCTCCTCGGGCTGACTATAGGCGGGTCACGGATCTGGAGTGGTTTATACGGTTATAGATCCTCGTGGAACCTGCAGAGGTTACTTGCAATCCAAAAATAAAAGGTGCGGCTTATACAATTGCCGTGCGAAGAAATACCGCACGGTCGTGTTCGGCTTTGGTCTGGCGTATCAAGTTGATGGTGAAGAAAGAGGTAGACTACATCTCCATGAGTGCCCCTGCCTTGCAGGACATTCTTCAAGCCGATCAATTCTATGCTATCTGAGCGCGTCTATCACCGTGAACCACGTCTGAAATCATGCCGCACGCGAGAAGCAGCGTACACTTGACATGCAGTGGGAGATGCAGTGAGAAAGCGGGCGGATCGTCTGTCTTTGCCGGGGTCTCGCTAGGGAGATCCAATTGCAATCGAGACCATCCTATCTTCAAAGTTGTCTCAGTGCTTGCGGATACGCTGACTTGCATGAGATCGCACAGAGCGATGCAGATGCAGGTGCAGTTGCATTCGCAGCAGGCGCAGGTGCAGGATGCTGCAGGTGCCCTGTCCTGCCCTGCCCTGCCCCTGCGGCGATTCGCCTTGCTGACCAGCCAGGCCGGTACTGTACTTGCCTGACTTGGCAGCTGGCAAGCCCCAGAAGACCGACTTTCTCTCGTGAGTCGTGGGAACGCCTCCACTCCCCATCCCACTCGCTCGCTCGCCCCTCGGCTATAACAAACCACGCGTTGCTCACGTTGCTACCGCCCGTCATTGGTGAGCATCGAATTATTCTCGTGTCAACTTCCGCATGACGTCGGCCGAGTCATCTCTTGATTTTCAGCCTCGTGGAGACGCTCTTTTCCCCTTTTGTATAAAAAACAAACACGTCGTGTTCATCCCACCAGCTCTTGCCCACTCACACGCAGTATTCCACACAAGCATCGGTGCCCGGGGTCCTCCTGTCTGCTTGGGATCAAGCTTGGCCTCGTTCGAGCCTTTCAGGTGCCTCGACTGCCAACGACACACACACTCCTCCAAGGAACCCCCCACAGGCCTCGAGTCCAGCACGCCCCGGCACTGCTAGCCTGATTCCCGAACAACAGTGCTTCATGCGAACCGGGTCTCTGGGCCCAGCACCGCCGACATGCCTCTGAGCGTCCAATGGCCTTACCGGGAATCCCGGGACGGCCTCTGGAGCCCTCAAACCTCGACCTTGAACTGGTGCGAAGAAGTAAGATGCCTCGTGATCACCACCAGCTGCCAATAACATCAGACATGCTGACGCGCCCCCCGTAGGACTGTACGTATGAGCGAGATGCTGCTACGTTTCATGGCCCCTTCAACCCGGCGACCCTCAGGAAACCATAGCTTGGTGCTCTGTGACTGTATATTGACGTACTGCATCGTAGACAACATCACGCCATACTGCGCTGAATTCGTCAACACCGTGACCAATGTGATCTTCATACATCTTGGCATCATGGGCATCCGCGACTGCTTGCGCTACGGCCATGACCGCGTCTTCATCATCTCCTATCTGGGGTATATCATCGTTGGTCTTGGTTCGATGCTGTTCCATGCCACCCTTAAATGTGTGTCTGCCTCATTCTGGTCATGTACGAGCCCTTTAATCCCATGTGCCCCAGCTGACCTGCCCCCTCTAGACTCGATGCAGCTCGCAGATGAGCTGCCCATGATCTACACCACTTGCATCATGGCTTTCGCGACATTCTCATATTCACGGCCTAGGCGCCTGACCGTGCTGATCGGGGTCGGGCTGGCAGCCCTCGCGGCTTTCATCACTGTCTACTACCACCTGTCGCAGAACCCGGTGTTCCACCAGGTGGCTTACGCCTCGCTGACATGCGCCGTCGTCTTCCGCGGCATGTATGTCATGGAAGCACACCTCCGCCCAGCACTGAAGGAACGAAGCGAGAACCCAGCCCACGCCGAGCAGATCATGAAGCAGATGTGGGCGATGGCTGTCACTGGTATCGCGCTGTTCCTGATCGGCTTCTTCATCTGGAACATGGACAACATCTACTGTGGGCACCTCCGGAGCGTCCGGAGCTCCGTCCTGCTGCCGTGGTCCGTCATCTTCGAGGGCCATGGCTGGTGGCATATCTTCACCGGGCTCGGTGCCTACTACTTCATCATTTGGAGAGTATGGCTGACCCGGTGTCTCGACGGTAGCGAGCGCGAGTTTATGCTGCACTGGCCATCCCCCTTCACATCCGTGCCGAAGGTCGTCCCCCGGTCCGGTTCTACAAAGGCCAATGGCGTCCACGGGTCGAGTAAAAAGGTGTTGTAGTATCTGGGAGCGCACGGAATCTGTCACGCAGGCATACCTAGAAATAGATATTCAAGTTGCATCACTTGTACGGTATTGTTACGTCTAAACCCGTCGCAGGGGACAACGGCAGGAATACATGCAAGTCCTTAGATAGCATTGCATTGCATTGCATACATACGAAAAAAGCAGACATTACCCTCGATATATGTGATGCCGGCAGCTGCGGTCGAACTTTCTGGCACTCTAGACTATCAAGGTATGCACTCCCGGCTCCTGTAGACCAGAGGCCTGCACAATAAATTGACAGCCCTCCCATTTTGGCGGGGACCCCCACCTGCTCCCCTGTTGCGGGACCTCCCTTGCCTTGGTTGCAGTGACGCACCACCACACCATCCACTTGGGCAATCGGTGTTGCTGGCATTGGCTGTCCCCGCGTCCCGAGCTGCTGGTCAAGGTCAAGGTTTCATAGAGCTGGGCAGATCCGTCCATCAATTTTCGGCACCACCCCTCCTCCCCCAGACCGATCCTCAGTGAGGTATCTACTGTACTGCAGACTATGCCTGTATCCAGGTAGACACCATTCGATCCGGATCCTGACGTGCATCTTGCAAAAGCTTGGCAGCCGCCAAACAAGGTCGGGTAGCGTTACCGAACCATGGACGCTGTCTCGATTTGTTTTGGGCACAGCATTTCAGAGACTGGGGAAAACAAGCCACAGGAGCCAATACATATATACTCGAGTTCTGGAACTCTGCATGGGCCTCTTGTTTCTCACGTAGGTGATCATGTAGGGATGGAATCAAAAGCAGGCTTGGCTGTGTTTTCTGTTTTGTGCTACTTGCACGTCTCACACGTAATCGTACCCTGCCAGCGCAGCGGCGTGAGACGAGATGCATTGTGGGAGAGCTTTACTTCGGGGTATGTAGTTCCGGTGTGGTTTCAAGCTATTCCTGTACCTCTACTGCTGGTGTTGCACTGCTCGGACACACGCGTACCAAGAACGCAAGCACGTATTGGCTGGGTTAGGCAACCTTGGAACAACTCCTGCACGCGGGGCCGCGCCCGCATCTGCACTGCCCATCCCATCCCACCGGGCCACTGGAGCTTACCAAGGATACGTATTGTAGGTGGTCTAGGCTGCTTAGTACCGCGCCTAGGTGTGTACGTGCTGTCACCATCGCCCTAGCTCTCCAAAATCGTGTTCAAGTCAAATAATAAACTTCCTCTCCTTATTTGTCTTGGTTCTTTGCAACAGGATTCGTGGTCTCATGCAATGATTCACAAGAATAACAACGTTTCGCTTCCGCCATCACACCTGCAGTAACGCCCAGACAAGCTTCGAGACACCGCGCGCGACCGATTCGGACCCCGTCGCTCCCAATTTCTCCCTCGTCAGGACCGGCATCCCACTCAGCATGCCAACCTTCGACACACAGCATCCCGAACTGTAGCCCGACACTTTTGCCACCCACTGGATGGCCACGTCACTCTCTAGATTCCCTTACTGAGGAGTCATGTCAGCTCAAGGAGGAGGAGGAGGCAAGTCGAGATGGGGCTCACTTCTTTCGCAGGCCGTCGCCGGCGTCGAAGCCCGCCTCGACACCATCCTGGCTGAGGAGGACCAGCCCAAGCCGACCCCGAGCCCTACCCCCTCTCAGCAGTCCAAGCCAAGCACCGGTATGTTTCCACCTCGGACTGGAGCACCCAGTGACCTGTCACGTAACGCATGCTGACTTGTTTGCGGCGCAGCACCGTCGAGATCCGACTCTACGAGGAGCAAGCCAAACGACAGGCTGCAGGAGAGACTGGCGAGGGCTGTCGCGGCGAAACAGGCTGCAGCCAAAGTGGAAGGGTCGTCAACGAAGCCCACGCCCACAGCAAGCCCCCGGCAGAGCTTGGATGTGCCGAATCGGAGCTCCACAGACAGTGCTGCGCCTGCGCCGTCGGCGCTACAGAGCCCCAACGCACCCTCGTCACCGCGAGCCTCGCAAGACAACGAGAGGAAGTCGGTCGAGACACCAGACCAGGGAGGGACGGATACCTCAAGTGCGCCACGGGTATCACAAGATGTGGCCATCTCGGAACCCAGCAATGGAGTTGCTGCTGAAACGACAGACATCTCCACGGGGGCCCAGTCACCAGCCGGTGCGGTGACGGAACTTCAGGAGGACCGCATCAAGCAGCTGGAAAAGGCCCTGGAGGACCTGGCAGTACAGCAGCAGGAGGAGACCCACAACTATGTCGAGCAAGTCGACGCGCTGCAAGCAAAGCTACAGTATCTGGCCCGAGAATCTTCTGACTCGGCAAGAAAAGCGGCTCAAGAGGCGCCCGCCGGTAGCATGGAGAAGAAGCTGGCGGAAAAAGACCAACAAATAGCTGGACTCATGGAAGAGGGCAAGAACCTGGCTAGCACGGAACAGAAGCTTCGCACCATCATCAAGAGCCTGCGATCGAAGATAGGCGAAAATGAGAAGGAGATCAACAATGTCAAGACCTCGAAGGGCAAGGTCGAGCAGGAACTGGAGGCCGTGCGTAGGAAGTCCCGGCGCGCCGACGACCTAGAAAAGTACCAAGAGGAGCTACATAAACGCATTGGACAATCCCAAAAGGAGATCGACGCCCTCAAATCCGAAGGGTCCAATAAGGACAGGACTATTGCTGATCTGAAAGCGCAACTGCAAAAGTCAGCCGAGGATAAGGAGGCGCTCTCCAAGAAGGTCAACGAAGAGGCACTGGCCAAGGAGAGAAAGAAGGTCCGAGACTTGGAAGAGCAAGTTTCCGATTTCAAGGTGGAGAAGGACCTGACGATCGATCGCAGCAAAGCGCGAGAGAATGAGTTGCAGGAGAAGGCCGAACGAGCCGCGGAGCGTGCGCGTGCTGTTGAAGTCGAATTAAAGGCCGAGATACAGGTGATGGAGAGTAAGATGGAATCTATGAGGGTTATGGCAGAAGAGGTTTCCTCGGGTGCCATGGGCGACTCCCAAGCTAAGCTGCTGCGACAAGTCGAGACACTCCAGACACAGTACGCCATCGCAACTGAGAACTGGCAAGGGATTGAGAGCACACTACTTGCCCGTATATCTAATTTGGAGAAGGAGAGGGACGAGGCCCAACACCGAGAGTCCGAGATGAGAAAGAAGGCTCGTGAAGCCGTGAGTGCTGTCAGCATCCCTCAGCTGACTCTCATAATTGCTAATTGTGCGAACAGGCTCTCCGTGCTAAACGCCACGAGGAAGAACTTGAGGATACCAAGACGCAGCTCCCTACAATACAGGAGAGTGTCAAAAACTACGAGTCGCAGATAGAGGCCCTGAAGACGAGAGCCGAAGAGGCCGATACTGCCTTGGCTATCGTAAAAGCAGAGCTCGAACAGCAAAAGGCTGATTGGTCAGAGGCGAAGGCCGCCAAAGAGCAGGATAGACCAGGCCAGTGGATAGACGACCCGCCAGCGCCATCGTTCAGAGGCGGCAGCAGACCGGAATCCCCTGCTATTTCCATGCCGGCGAGAAGCTACAGTACCGAGCTGCTTGGGTTCGGGTCACTGTCGAACAAGTTCCGCAAGCACTCGGCGCCATCCAGCAACGGTGATCCTGTGGAACGCTATACTTCACGAAGGACATCGGTACAGCCTTCAAGCAGGCCATCCATTCACACCGCGAACTCTAACACGCTCCCTCCAATACTCAGCCCCACAATTGAAGCGTTACCGGCAGCACCGTCAATACACCCACTTGAGAGGCAAGACACCTACGACAGCGCCGAGCTGTCCTCGTCGCCGAAGCAGATCGTCCAGGACATGGTGTCCGTCTCGACAGTCGCGGCAGGGCCGTCGGTGCAGCTGGTCGAGAAGCTCAGCGCGGCGATCCGCCGGCTCGAGACGGAGAAGGTGGCGGCGAAGGAGGAGCTGACGCGGATCTCGAGCCAGCGGGACGAGGCCCGGGCAGAGATCGTGGCGCTCATGAGAGAGACGGAGAACGGCAAGAAGGCGGCCGAAGAGGTGACGCGGCTGCGGGCCGAGGTGGCCGAGGTCAAAGAGCGCTATGAGACGACGCTGGAGCTGCTGGGCGAGAAGAGCGAGGCGGTGGAGGAGCTCAAGGCCGACGTGGAGGACGTCAAGGCCATGTATAGGGACCTAGTCGAGAGGACGATCAAATGAGTTCAGGCGTAGGTAGATACAGGGGCAGAGAGGGGGAGCAGCCAGGGGGTGGTCGTGCGGGCATGTTCAAGACAATTACGTTCTAGCGGGGTTTAGGAGCCCAAGTTTTCTCATGATATTCACGATTCATCTTTCCTCATCCTCATTAGCCAGCCCAGCCCACGGTGGTTGGTCACAGCTCGATGCCCTCGTTCTCCGCCATCCGCTCGATGTACTTGCGGACCTCCTTGTCCGGCGCCAGGTCCAGTGCCAGCTTCCCTTCCAGGTCCTGCTTGTCCGTCTCTGCGCCGGCCTTGAGGAGGGCCACGGCGGCGTCACCGTGGCCCTCAGCGACCGCGTGGTGCAGGGCTGTCTGCCCGTCGCTGTCCGTTGCGTTCAGGGGGCTCTTGTTCTTGACCAGGAGGTTAATCATGGGCACGGAGCCGATGGCTGCGGCCCGATGGAGCGCGTACTGTTTTTGTTGGTCCCTAGTTAGTAGATAGCTCGAGTGATACATATATACCCCCGGGGACCGAGCGATTTTCTCGATGAGAATGCAAGGCATCAGAGTGTCCTACCTGGCCCCTCTTGTCACGAATCCGTGCTGATGCTGGTGGTTGGTTCTCGAAGAGCCTGCGGGCGATGTCGATGTTGTTCTTGGAGGCCACGAAGTGGACGACCGTCTGGCCGGTGTTGTCTAAGGGCAAAAGGATCGATCAGCCGGGGAAGATATGTCTCAGTGGCGATGGGGACTTGAGGCCTCACTCTTCTCGTTCGGGTCTGCGCCCTTGCTCAGCAGAAACTCGACGAGTCTCTCGCTGTCCTTGACGCTGGCCGCGATCATGAGCGGCGTCCAGCCTATCTCGTCCTGTATGAGAGGTGCTTTATTTCAGCCCGTGAGCTCACCCCCAAGGTCACACGGCGGGCAGAACCTCCCACCGCCCGGCTTCGGCATGTGATCGTACCTGAACGTCGACATCGAAGCCCTTGTGCTCCGCCAGCAGCTGGGTGATGTCCAGCTGGTTTGCGGACGCTGCCCAGTGGATCGGCAGCCGTCCGTCGTCGTCCTTGCGCTTGGAGAGCGTAGGCTCGGCCTGCGGGACCGGGGACGGAAACGCCCGTGGTTAGTTCGAGAGCTCTTCCTTTTCATAATAGTTCGCCCGCCTTCCAAAGAAACTCACGTTTAGGAGGGACTGGACCGTTGCAACTGCGATATGTTAGTCAGGCGAGCCCGCAAGTCGTGTCGGATGCGTGGATGATGCTTTGAGGATCAGACTCACGCTTGCCCTCTCTGCAGGCAGCATGGATGGCGAACTTGGATTGCGCATCCATCTTTTCTCTTTTGTTGTTTCTCAAGCCCAGATCTTCCGATTTATGCCTGGGAACAGTTGCAATGTTTCAAAAATGGAGTCCCTGGCGATGGTGGAGAATGCCTTTGGCGAGCACTTGCCCGCTTCAAAGTGAACTGCGTTTGTAAGTGCTGCCTGTAAGTGAGCCGAAGACTGTGACTTCACCGCGACTCCCAGGCAACTACGTCCAGACCCACCTCCTAGACAGCCTGTCTCAGCCTGTCTCTGCCTGTAATTCCGGAAACTTTCATCCGTATTTAGGAGGGTGATGGACACCTTTTCACGTATCTATAGATGACTCCTGAATAATACCTACAGGTGTTCAAAGAGGAGTGGCCGGTAGTCCCACTGGACGGTATCTCACTGGATGTTATGCCCTTCAACGTCCATAGACGTCACCGAATAGAAGCGTATTTTGTCAAATGACACAATATGCGGGCTCCTTTCGAATGGTAAAATCGTCAAGAAACTATTATTGAGAGGAAATTCACCTTAAAAAAACACTTCTTTCAAGGTCAAATTCCGGGATATATGTGACTTTGCAGACATCACGCACGCTCTTCTTCCAGACCCCGATTCAACCAGCCCCGCGGTGATTGCAAGCACCTCCTTGCTGCGCAGAGACCACCAGTGGTACCTTGCTAAGCTCCCGAATTTTTGGGACCGCGACTCCAAGCTCGCTCACGTCAACGCCCCGTCTACACCAATCGCCGCAAGAAACCACCTACCGCATTGCACGACTCTGCGCATACACCACAGCAGCTCCACTCGTCAAAATTGAATCCTTTCCACCCTTACATCAAATCAAACGTCGCGATATAAGTCTACAACGGTGATGGCAGCCGACGTCTCGGCGGCAGGCCTGGAGTCCCTCATCTCGAAGAACGCGAGGGCTACGAAGCTCGCCTACGCAGATTCGACAGGTCGCAAGCGAATCCGACTCGATCCCTCAGCCGACCCCGAGCCGGAAGCGGACAAGGACGCCATCTCAATACGCCTACACGCCGAGTACAACGATGTCCTAGAACTGCCCGCGCCTCTGGCCGCGAAACAGGCTGCCGCAGCCGGCGCAAGGAAGAAGGCAAAGAAGACAGTAGGGGAGGCAGCGCCAACGCCAGCCGAAGAAAACACCAGGAAGCTGATAGAGGGGATACCTTCCAAGGCGCCAAATGGAAAGCCAGGGGCCGGGCCGCAATCCAATGCCCTCGTGCGCCGAACGCCAGGCGCACCTGGCGCAGGCGGGGCCGGTGACAGAGGCCAGGGGGGCTCACAGACGACAAGCCTCATGCGCCTGTCGGAGGCCGTGAATTCGCAACCCAAACCAGACTGGCACAAGCCATGGAAGCTGCACAAGGTTATCTCGGGCCACCTGGGATGGGTGCGCAGCGTCGCGGTCGAGCCGAACAACAAGTGGTTCGTGTCGGGCAGCGGCGACAGGACGATCAAGGTGTGGGATCTGGCGTCTGGGCAGCTGCGGCTGACGTTGACGGGCCACATCAGCACAGTTCGGGGCCTGGCAGTGTCGCCCAGGCATCCGTACCTGTTCTCGTGTGGCGAGGACAAGATGGTCAAGTGCTGGGACCTGGAGACAAACAAGGTCATTCGGCATTACCACGGCCATCTTTCGGGCGTCTATACTCTAGCACTACACCCCACCCTGGATGTGCTGGTCACGGGTGGAAGAGACGGCGTTGCAAGAGTTTGGGACATGCGGACCAGAAGCAATATTCACGTCCTCAGCGGCCATACTGGCACGGTCAGTAGCATACTCTGTCAGGAAGCCGACCCTCAGGTTATCACAGGTTCTCTCGACAGCCAATGCCGGATGTGGGATCTCGCTGCGGGCAAGACCATGGGCGTCTTGACCCATCACAAGAAAGGCATTCGTGCGCTGGCGTCACATCCATCCGAGTTTACGTTCGCCACCGGGAGTACCTCGAGCATCAAGCAGTGGAAGTGCCCCGAGGGCGCATTCATGCAGAACTTCGAGGGCCACAACGCCATCATCAACACGCTCTCCGTAAACAACGATAATATCATGTTTTCCGGAGGTGATAACGGCTCTATGAGTTTCTGGGTAAGTGCAACATCACTCAACACGCGTCCTTTTTAGCGGGCTCCAGCTGACAAAGAGGCAACAGGACTGGAAATCCGGGTACCGTTACCAAGCAATGGACACCATCGCCCAGCCAGGCTCGCTCGATGCCGAGAACGGCGTGTTCTGCTCAACGTTCGACCACTCCGGGTTGCGGCTCATCTGTGGTGAGGCGGACAAGACAATTAAGATATGGCGTCCGGACGACGACGCAACGCCCGAGACTCACCCGATCGACTGGAAGCCAACCATGCAGAGGCGGCGGTTCTGATAGCTGAGCTACGGGGGCGCCAGCACGCGTAAATAGATGGCCCATCATTGGGGTGCTCAGATAGACATCGGGTCATAATGAATGTCTCTGGCACTGGAAATCGGCAATGTCAAGAAAATGCTCCGTTCAGTGCTTCATGTTCGCCGCAGGTGATTGACCCGAGAACTGGCTCACGTCTACTGTGATCGTAACCTGAGCCTCTTGGTACCTGCAACACATGTCTTTACAAGAGATTCCTCCAATGTGATCACGCCAGTGATGATATTTGTTCAAGGCCTATCAGCATCTTGCGCCAGCCTTCCTGAGTCGGAATTTGATAGTCACAGTTTTCTCATTAAGTCTGCTTCTGGCGGCATGAAGGCTACATAATGAGGCTCATTGCCTTTATCTCAGGATCATCTCGGAACGCGAGCCGGACCTCCTCGTCCCCAACCGCCAGGCGGATCTTGCTCGGCCGCTCAGCCTTGTGCGCCTCCAGGTTGATAATGCCAGCCCCTGTGAGATCGACGGCGGCAGCCCCTAGGCCCGCGAGACGGACCCCCTTTGCATCGTGCCGCGTCTTGTTTTCCCACGCGTTGCCACCAGCCGGACGTGTTTTCCTCTCCAGTAGCTCTAACTGCCGGCTATCGGCGGCGAGCTTCAGCGAGCGCTGCATCTCCTCGAGCACGTCCCCGTACGTGCTCTCTGCCAGGCCCGTCCTCTGCGTCCTCGCTAGGAGCGCGGACAGCAACAGCCTCGAGGCAAAGGGCAGGGTGCGCAGGTACTGCTGCAAGGGGCTGCTCGTCGCCTCGTTGATCGCTCTGCGCACTGTGTCGATGGTGACCCTGCCGAGGTTCTTCTTCTTGCTCGGGGTCTCGCCCTTGGCCTCCTTCTCCCTCTGCCTCTTGCTCGGCGTCGAGGGCTCCAACGTCTGGTCTGCTGATTTTGCCTCCACCTCTGCGAGCTCCACTGCTCTCCTGCAGATATCGAGCGCACGCCTAGCGTCTCCGCTGACGGCCGCGACTTTGCGGCTTGCGAACTGAATGGCATCTGGCTCGACGATATTGCCGGGGACGCCCTCGAGTCTTGACTGCACGATCTTCATGAGTTGCTCGTGGTTGTATCCAGGGAAGGTTATCCGTGTCAATCCCAAGCGACTGCTGATCTTGTTGCTCAGTGTTCTCTCTGGCAGATCCATGGTGTTCGCCACTGCCAACACAATAAGTCGGCTGTGTCTTAAGCCAGGCCAATTGAAGAAGTTGTACATCACTCCCTGGTTTTTGGTGACCAGCTGGTCCAGCTCATCCATCAACACGACACACGGCACCCGGCGAGGGCTGGGATGGCTAAACTCCCTTTCCAATAGATCCAGAGCCTGCGACGGGCTGACTCGTTGCCCCTTAAGCGCCTCCCACAGGAGTGAGTAAGCCTGGTGCGGATCCGTGATCTTCATGCCATTGATCTCGACAAAGATGAAGTCGTCCAGCTCGTCCGATCTCACGGACTCATCCAGCCGGGAAACCACCTCCCTGACGGTTGCGGTCTTGCCCGTCCCAGGGGTTCCAGATATGTAGATGCAAGTCCCCATGCCATCTGTGATAGCAGCCTCGAGGTGAGAGTAGACTAGGCTGAATTCTGCCTCTCGGCATGGGAGGCTAGTTGGGACGGACGCGACGTGGAGGTTGGCTCGGGCTAACTGGAACGGGGAGGACTGATGGTGACTTGGTGAGAGGATGCGAGTTGCTAAAGGGGTGAACTCGAGGTGTTTCTTCAAAACAACCCTGTGACTGTCAGTTTGCTGGTACTGTTTTAGGATACTCATTTACTTACTTTCGATGAGACGATGGAGTCACTGGTTTGCCCGCAGATCGTGGTTTCTTCGGCGTACCGAGGTGGCTGGAAGGCTTTCGTGGCGTTCGTTTCTGGCGCCCTCCTTCCTCGTCGCCGTCGTCAATGACATCGTAAAGCTCATCCGGGGTTCTCTGCCTCGCTGTCCTACGCTTTCTCGTCGCCTTCGTCCCACCTTCAACCAACTCCTCCAGCGCGTGGATATCATCTGCTCCCTGATAGACATCGTCCCACACAAACTCATCAGTGTAGGTGGCCGTCCTCGTGTTACACCCTCGACGGCAAACAAAGATCTTGCCATGGTCCTTCGAGCTCCTTGGCACCTTCCCGCTGGGATGGAGTTTCTGGAATGCCTCCAGCGAAACGACCTTCGCCCTCCCATTGATGGCTGCCAAAGGATTCAAATCCGAGTTTGGCGTTATGTACAGCTCATTCTGATGGATATGTCAGCCTCACTCGTAATCACCGTTTCTTGCCATCTGGCAGTCGCGGAGTCTGCTCACCCAGAGAAAGTCCGTCCTCTTCTTGTGTTTGTTTCGTATCTCCTTCTCGGACGAGAACCACAAGAAATCGGCGGCCATCTCCCCGTCCTCGTCCTCTAAGAAATCACGGATGATGGCGATCCAGGCCTCACCGGAAGTCTCTGCTTTGAGGAGTACAATGTCACCCACACGGCACACGAACGAGCCCATCCTTGCGCCGATGATCCTCGGCTCCTCATCCACTATGGCACGCTTCCTCTTGCGTGAGGGCCCTCCGGCCGGCGATGCTTCTCGAATATCGGCATAGATCCATTTCCAGGGGTGGTCGTCAACGCCCAGCTCGTCATCTGAGTCGTCTCTGGCGATGCCCGGCACAACGGCCTGCTTGCTCCTCCTCGAGGGCCGTGATGAAGTGACTGAGGGCATGGTCGTTGCTTCAGTGAGTCGCTGTCACTTCGGGGGATTTTCCACAGTGGGACAGTCAGGCTGGCTGGTGGGCGTCCTCGAAAGCCTGCCTGCGCTTGTTCACATTTCGGGCGTGGCGCGTAAAGTGGTCCCTGACCCCAGACGCGGCTGCACGCGAATCCCTGTCGTCCCAGAGCCACTTACACGGCTTATGACGTCGCCCCTGAAGCATGCAACTAAAGGGGTTATCTGCCTAACACAGTATCAAACGTCAGACCCGAAGTTGCTCAACTTCTCCTGATAGGTATTGTGGACGCAGGGAATTTCTCTATTCATCCAGCTTCAGTATTGTCAACAATAAAGGCTATGACTATTGGGAAAATAGACAAACGACCGGTTTTGCGGTCCTGTTCAGGCAACAAGCTTCACAATGGAGGTGCGCGACGACAACAATAGCAAGCGCATCCGAGCTTCCCAATTGGGAGTTGCTGCGAATGCGCTTTCTGTTCTGGGAGCCTATTCGAAGTTCTCAACCTAAGGTTAGCTATTTTCTACCGTTTAGGTATAAAACCCCACTAGGCTTCAGGCTTTCTTCCCCATCCTCTTCACTTTGCTAACTTCGATTCGGCCACTCAACAACAGGGCATCAACTTCAACCTTCGTTCACCAAGCGGGCATCGACCACTGATCAAGCGGTGACTTCTCATCACGTCCAAGTCTATCTCACCACTGCTGTGCTCGTCACCGTCACCAGCTTTCTTACCGCACATCAGAATCGTGAAGACGAAGTCAGCCAACACGCTCGCCCAGCATGTCAGCGAATCAACCAATGAATCCACTAAACATACGCCGCGCCCTCATAAGCGATGGCCAGGATTCCCGTTGGGCTCTGACGTATCGACACCCCGGGGACGAGAGGGTCGAGAACACCAAGTTCTTGGGTGATGCTCCCAAGTCTGCGCCAGTAAGCCATCTATCTGTGCCTAGGTGCGCAACACACGTCGCTGACCAGGTTTAGGAATGCAGATTGGCTTTGCCAGGCAATGCTGCTGCTGAGGACTTCATCGACGACAACGACCCCACTACGAAGAAAACACTGGATGACATCAGGTCCAAGTACAACGTCTGGGTCAAGATGAACCGTGGAGACCACTTCGTCACTCTCTCTAGTGAGAGCATCAAGAGCCTGAATCTGGCAAAGGATGCACTGCGAGTTTTCTTGTTGGGCATCAACCAGGACGTCCAGAATAAAATGATCATCCTAAGCCACCACTCTATTGCGGCGACCCAGGCTTATGTCGAAATCAAGCCAAACAACCATGACAGCTCGTCATACCGACCCGTCGCGCTGGCAATATCGGTAGAGGAAGACCTGATTGACCTCTCCGATGATGCGGAGGAAGAGAACGAGACCAACTTCCAGCATGGCCTGGATGGACAAGCCCTCGATAGTGTTGCTGATACTGACACCGCACGCGGCAACCTAATCGGCGACCTTGTGGATCAATTCGGCGTAGCCGTTCAGGAGACTGGCAAGCGTCTTCGCCCTGCCGCTGGCGAACTGCGGGTGAGAGCGCACATGGGCATCTTCACGGTCAAGAAGCGCCAGGCCAAGACAGACAAGTATCAGTCCGACGAGGCGTTGAAAAAGTTCCTCAACATGGGAGCCGACAGAGGCTACATCTTTGTCGGTCACAAGCTTGGCAACGAGTCCTGGGCTGCTCGTATGCTCGAGATCATCTACGGGACCGAGGACCTGGACAATCCCACCACTGCCGAATTCTTGGCGGTGGACCCTACGACTCTCTCCCTCCGAGACATCAAGCCCAAGTTCACCCTGGTTCTTTTCGCAAAGGATCTTAAGATTGAGGTTGACGTCGCGTACGATGCCAAGTATCGTCCATGCCCGGAGACCGGCAGCGTGCGTGCGTTCTCCTTCAACCGAGACAAGGTTGCCGAGGTTGCCGTATCTTGCCCCAATAGGTATTTTCCCAACCAGTCCCTATGTTGATTTCCATGTCTTACAATTTGGCAGGAAGTTTGACTGGCACCTGTCAGTCGAAGCTGAGAGCCCCAAAAGCCGAATCCCGGCAGAGGTATTCGATTTCATCGCTCGCGGCCTCAAGTTCAAGCGCCCAATTCCCTCAGAGACAGAAATCGACGACGATTTCCCGTTCACAGAGGCGAACGCCTACTTGCTTCGTGCCGCAAGCATCGACAACATTGCCTGCAAAGTCTTCTGGACCTTTCAGACTGCCAATACCCCTTACTACCTTGAGGTATCAGTCTACCATGAGTGGGGTGCTGGGTTTTTCCAGGAAACCAATCCTATCTACCCTTGGAAGACACTGAACACTGCCGCTGTCCCACGGCCAATTAAGTCGTGCGGAATCTCCTTTTACGGACAAGATTGGGACCACAAGATACGGGACATCAACAAACCGGGAGGAGGACGGCAAGCTGATTTTGCCAATGGATTTCCCGATCTATTCGTCAACGAGAACTCCAGCTCCAACATTGAACAATTTTTGAAGGAGATGCAGCGTCTGCATGATTTCACAGAGTTGGCTAGTGTGACAGCACATGACTGAGCCTGTTCTACCCCTTGCAGAGTCGGCCATGGCCTGGGTAAGTCCAACAGCTTCTCAATTCTTCCACTGCTGGATCTAACACCTCCATGCAGAGGTCTAAGTTGTTTGATGATTCCACTGTGCCTCACTTTGCGACGGGAAGGAGTCACATTGGGACAGGACGATTCTGGAAGCCCAAAATCTTGGGGGCATACAAGGCTTTAGTCATCATCCTTGTCCCTCGTCCATGACTGCAAGCCTTATGATGAAGGCTGCTGTGGTTGAGCAAGGATCTTTTGTTTGAGGACTACCAGCACAAAGTCAGAAAAGCTCTGGGGCTTCCATTTAGGGTTGAAAGCCTTACCTTCTTCAACAGCCCTCAATGAACTTGATTTGTTCTGGATGATGGATTCCAGTTCCGTGATATTGCCAGCGAGATCCTTAATCTTGCCGTCGTAAAACTCTGCAGCACTCTTCACATTCTGTATGTTGTCAGATAATAATTTTAGTGAATGTGTCGAGTGAACAAACCTTCTCCACGTAGAAGCCTGTGCCTATATCCACCAGCACTCGATCAGGGCTTGAGATGTTTCCCTTGACATACAGTGAGTTTGTCAGGGGTACCAGAATCTCTTTCTTGTCTGTTCAATGATGATCAGCGTATTGTACGTCAAAAGAGAAAGCATGAGCCCCAGGTCTTTCGGGGTTTGCTCACCTTGTGTGCCACCTTGGGTCTTCACACAGCGCAGGCAGTCCTTGAACTTAATCTGTGCAGCCTGAAGCTGTGCAAAAGATGTGGTAAGGTGCTCGACCTCCTCATCCAGCTGCTTCTTGACGGCCGTGAGCTGTTGAGCACTCAGCTGGTCGAGGCTCACTGTGGTGATGGTTAGCTGTCATTGTAGGTGACGAAAAAAATTGGTCTGGTCACATAATCTCACCTCCTTGTTGCTGCGCTCCTCCTGACATGTTGAGCGATCACGTCTGATGTGATATTGTTCAACAGTGGATTATCGAGTTCTTCTCATCCTGCGGCGACCCCTGGAGCATGCGAGTACTTGGGCAGCCGACGTTGGCTCAGAGTTTCACAGGGATGCCGGCCCAGCACCACAAGGTGGGCACCTCAAGCTGCTTGATAAGATAAGCC
The DNA here is from genome assembly GCA_014872995.1 of Diaporthe citrichinensis. Classification (NCBI taxonomy): domain Eukaryota; kingdom Fungi; phylum Ascomycota; class Sordariomycetes; order Diaporthales; family Diaporthaceae; genus Diaporthe; species Diaporthe citrichinensis. Next base: position 1,058,595 of record JADAZR010000003.1, read on the forward strand.
CACGTCATCCCAACTCCCACTGTGACAGCCTCTCCATCTTCACCACAACCTCTCTTGTCCCCTAACGCCTCAGACCAGTAATCGGATCCATTGGCAATCAGTACGGATACATCGCAGTCACTCGAACCTGGCACAAGTCCAAAATGGACAGATTTGAGGCCATCTACTCCAACACACCACCCGCCCCTCCACCGAAGCCGGGCAGCCACGATGTCTCCCGGATGAGCACACCCATAAATGCACAATCACCTGGCCCATCACCACTTCCAGACCAGCAACAACACTCGGACCTCCCAGAACCAGCAGGTGTCCCCGTATCACAACAAGCACAAGTCGCACGACCGCAAACAATACCGGACCCTGGTGACCAATGGCTGCCCCAGTTCCTTGAAGACAAGCCGTGCGTCGTCCCAACTGTATTTTCCATAGAACCCAAAACGGCGGCATTCTAACTACCCCTCCTCATGTAGAAAACAAGACCTCGCCGAAATCCTCTCCACATCCTCCCTCCTCTCCGGGCTCACCCACGGCCCCTCGACGGCGCACCCCTCCCTGACGGCCAGCACCGAAGCGCTGTCGTCGTCCCTCTCGGCCAACATCGACCTGGCAACGCACCTCCTCGAGCTGGAGTCGCGCCTGGCGCACGCGCGCGGGTCGACGCAGGCGCTGCTCCTCAGCACGCACGCTTCGGAGCGGCAGTGGCGCGCCAAGCAGAGCGAGATGGACCACGCGCTGAGCCCGTTTGCGCCGGCGAGCCTGTACCAGCGGCTGGGCGCGGGCGTCGCCGAGCAGGGCCAGGTGTGCGCGGCTCTGGAGGAGAGCTTCCTCGAGGGCGAGGGCGAGGACGGCGCCGCCGCCACCGAGAGGGAGGCGCTCGACTGGGTCCGCCGCTACAGGGAGGCCAAGAAGCTGTACTACCTGCGCCAGGAGAGGAAAGAGAGGTGGGACGAGGGGAGGGTCGGCGGGTGGAGATGAGAGACGTGTGGGAGCGGACAGTAAATATCTTGGTGATGTCGCCAGCGGGTCAACTTCTACCACTAATGACTACCGCCGCACTGCTCTCGTTGCGAGACTCCCACGAGTGAGACACCACGAAGACGGTCATACATAACTCACATGCCCACTTTCTCGGTAGAGTGACACATCGCGCAGATGGAGGCGCCAGCTTGATTGGTTCACATCACGTTACGAACGGGTGCAATCATGTTGGAAGAATCTTATAAAGCGGCCATGGAGACAGGCCAAGAAGAAATTGGGGCTTCCCGCAGGGGAATAGGTATCTAGATGCTATACTATATAACGAGCCATGCGTGCTCAGGACAACCAGTTTTCAAGTGCCGGCTGATAGGAATCGAACAGGGTGTGATGGGGCGTCCGAACCAAAATGCTGTCGGCTGAAGTCTGAGTCGTCGTGTAAAAAAAAGTAAAAAGTATATCCGAGGAAGTGTCGAGACCCTGACGAAAGTATGGAATTATACTTTTCCAGGGTGGACGCGTGGAGTGAGGTTTGGAAGAGAAAAAAGAAGCAGAATGGAAGAATGTGAACCCCAACTCCCTAACATTTCAGCATGCTGAAGGGGCTCTTGGCCTCCTCGGGGCTCCGGGGGCTCATGGGCAGCGCGAACAGGTCCTCTTCTGTGTCGACGCTCCTCTCTGGGGCCGGCGCGCCCGCTCCGCTGCCGCCCTCGATAACAGCGCTCAGGGAGGCAATGCCGCCGGGGCCCGCCGGCCTGCCCAGGCCTGCGCCTCCTGATGCCGGGGTGAATGCGGTTATTTTGCGTTCAGCTGCTGCTGAGTTCTTGATTTCGTTGTGGCTCGCTGTAAGAGGCATTATTAGTATTAATATGTCTCCCACACCCCAGCCCGGCTGCAGGTAGATATATGGGGGGGGGGGGGGAAGGGACTGTGAAGAACTCACCCTCCTTCGCCGCGGCAAGTTCCGCGGGCGACGTCGCCAGCTTCAGGCCCTTGAGCCTCTCGCCCAGCCTCCCGCCGATCGGACTCCTGGGGCTCACGGGGCTGGAGCTGTCCGGGTTGTGCGGCGCCACGGGGATGGCGTCGGCGGAGGAGGTGTCGATCTCAAGGCCGAAGTGGTCGACGATCCACTGGCGCTCCTGCAGCACCATCTCGAGCCCCACGCTCTCGCTGTTGTCCCGCATCTCGGCGGCGATCTCGGCCTCGAGCTCGTGCAGCCTCCGCTTGGCCCATATCGTGTGCAGCACGCCCCTCGTGCCCTTGTCCTCGCTGACCAGGCCCTCGGGGAAGATGGCGGGCAGCGGCTTGGCCCGCAGCTCCGTCAGCCCGGAGCGCTTGGAGATGGTGACGAGCGTCGGTATCGGCGCCCCCGGCGGCAGCAGGAAGTAGACGCGGCGCGTGCCCTCGGGGGCGTCGGTGTCGCGGATGGGCAGCACGGTGATGCCGTCCCGGTCCTTGCTGCTGCTGTTGCTGTCCTTGTCCTTGTCCTCCTTCTTCCGGTCCGAGCCCTTGCCCTCCCACGTCACCTCCCAGTCGTCGCACCCGTTTTGGGCCTGCTCGCGCTCCCTGTCCGCTCCGCCGGCGCTGGCGGCTGCCGCGGCGGCGTCCGTGGCGGCGCGCGCGTCCCACTCGACCATGAGGATCTTGGTCCCCTCATTGCCCTTGGTGCCCGTCTCAAACTCGAACCTGGACAGGGTGAAGGCCGACGAGGGCGACGTCGGCGTCTCGACCACGTTTACGGCGCCAATGTCCGCGGTCGGTTGCTCCGGGCTCGCCATGGTTCTTTTTTCTTTTTCTTTTTTTTCTTACGAGGGCTGTGCGCGTGGGGTTACCCTGGGCGCTTGTAGGCGCGCGGCAGGCAACAGGGGGGTTGCGTTGTCGGTGGTTGTGTCGCGGAGGAAAGTAGGCCGGGTGTGTTTGTGTGTGTATGTATTTGCGCGAGAAGGGTTGTTGAGGCGGGCAGATGTTGGAGGATGACACACTCGAGGCAAGACACACGGCAGAGCAACCACGACGAGCAGGCTGCGGTTCCGGGGAGAGGGAATCAGACGTAATACTTAAAGTGATGCGCGCTGGGGCTGGAATCCCGGAGGTGGATGACTGAGGCGGGGCTCTGGGGCTCGACTTGTAACCAACAAACGCAGGGCCGCCACCTCACTGGTCTTTGATGCTGGTAGCCTGAGTAGCTCGGCGACATATGCATAAGGATGATGCGCCTAGGGCAATGTCTTGGTAACAGTACTTGTATTATTGAAGTGGCGGGAACGGATCGAATAGGGGAAGGGGTAAATGCAGGGCCGGGCAGGCCCCGGACTGTGGTCCGGATGTCAATTTTAATATAAAGTGGACAAGGCCAGGAGCTGGAGGATCAGGACATCACAGGACATCACAGGACAGGACAGGACAGCGATGAGCATGAGCAGGCATATCGCCCGCGGTGGGCCAGCACAGGATTCTATGCAGAGGCCGGTGCAGGCGCAACATGTACTGTGTACTACGTATGTACTATAGAGGCGCGGTGGTGCGGCGGCGGCGGCGGGCATCGAGAAGGTCGGGGTCCTCGTCGCAGCTGAGTGGAGAGACCCTGAGACCCTATATTGGAGCTTCGGTAAGATGGGAGCTCCCTCATACCGACAGACTGGCCACAGCCTGTCTGGCCCAGCACATGCGCGCCCCGTCCAGGCAGGCAGCCCCAGGTCGACCAAGACTAGGTCAAGACGTCGGAAGCCAAGGAGGGAGCTATGCGTCGCAAGCAAGGATGCTGCCGCGAGCCAACTGTCGACGTTGTCAGGGCAGCTTGCAGCTGCTGCAGGTCGCAGGTCGCAGGTCGCAGCTAGCTGTCAGCTGTGACGAGACAGCCTGCAGGGAGCAATGCTCGAGTCGCGGGCGGCCTGTGCTGGCCTCTGGTACGTTGACGCCGCGCGGAGAGGAGCAACAGCATCCAGCAAGATTGTCTCCTTGGCTGTGCGAGATGCATACCCAGGTGGGCGGGCTCAAGCCCATGCCCATACCTACCTAGGTACCCATGCACCCCAGTAAAGGCGGACAGGACAGGCCAGCAACGAAGCCCTGCCTGCTCCATAGTCCGTAGCCAGCAGCCAGCAGCCCAGCGGAGAGAGAAGGAGAGAAAGGCCGCGCGCCACGGCGACAAGAAGCAGAGCTCCAAAACCTCGAACAAGAGTCGGCAGCGAATCGCACAGCTGCTCGAATCAGAGCGCGAGAGAGGGCGTGTGGCGTCCCGTGGCATCCGCCGTCTCGGGACTGGGCGCCACGCTACTGTGGACAGATGGGGGAGGTGGCTAAAAATAGCAGCCCATCCCACGAGGCGTTGTACAACAGGCACAGCACAGTAGCAGTAGACGCAGGTGGACGATATACGTACAGTACCATACTGTGCCGCATACACCCAACACAGGCAGCAGACCTAGAATGCTTTTACGCGGCTACTTACTTCGCACAGGTATCCAATACGCCGCATTCCTTCACGGCCAGATGCTGAATCCTTCTCTCGCCTTCGAGAACGTTTCTTTCTCCCTCCTCCCGTACCTACAGCAGGCAACACCCACGGCTGACTGCGCCGTCACACAAGCCTGCCGTCGGCTTTGCTGATTGCCAACAGTTCGTCCTCCCACTCCTTGCAGGACGGGTCAGATCCGATCCGACCCGCGCGCCCTAGTGCGTCGCTCATGGTGTGTGCCAGGCCGACTTCAGACGAGATGAAAAAAAATGACAAGTAGGGGGCATGCAGTAAGACAGATATTGTTGATCGTGAGCTGACTGCAGTCAGTACAACCCGAGGGCATGGGTTCCAAGGCGAGGTACAGATGCCCCAGGACCTGCAGAAAGGGACTGAGATGGACCTGACTAGACACAGGCATTAGTCTGCCTTGTAATGCCCTTGATACCACCTAGTATTGAATAAAAAGACATATGAGCTTATCCCGTGGAAGGTTGCCCTCAAGGGGGTTGTCACATTGGAGGGTGCAAGGTGCAGTCCAAGTTACACGTGGATTCCGGGATCTGGGAGCTCTGCTCGACCTGGTAGACCGAGCGTCGCTTCTTACTGTGTACATCAACTAGGCACCCTCACGAGAAGCGCCAGATCATGAAACGAATGCAGGAGCCGGTTGCATAGACGGCCTCGGGAGATTAGGCAGGATGCGCGGGATCTCTGGTGCGAGCTCGTGAGCTCCTTCTGGCTTCTCGGAAGCACGGCGGCTCCGTATACTAACGGACGGTGACACTCTGTTGGAACATACACACGAATCGTGCCATTTACTGAGCGTGTCAACAGTGACATCCTGCGCCCAAAGCGTCGTCTTGTAATGTCACCCAGGGAGCTGGGGCGTGAAGAGTGGCCGGGGCAACTGTAGGCACGCCTGACGGGTTAGTGGTCTAGCATCAAAACTCTGAGTAGGGCGTCATCACGTTTCCCAGCTGCTGGCTGATACCGCAGTTCCGTGCAGGACCGACCGAATGGTAGGCTAGATTCTGTCTTCCGGCCTCAAAAGGCAGCCGAGGCCAGGACAGGACGGAGGCCAAGCGCCGTTGATCCCGGGGGACCTGGGATTTCCATAGTCCCGCAACGCTCCGTCCCCGGTGCCCCACTCCCGGGAAGGGAGGCAAGGTAGGCCCGTCAGAGCTTGCACCTTCCCCACAAGACTTTCTTGTTTCCCCAGGCCCGCCAGGCCCGCCAGGCCTTGGGGGCCCAGCAGACAGGGCCCCCGTCCCCCCAGTCCCCATTCCCCAGTCCCCTGACTCTGACTTCACCCGGGCAGGTGCTGCTGACCTCAGGCGCATAGGCCATCTCGTAATTATATCCATCTTCCTGCGCGTGACTCCATTCAGAGGTGGATGTGGACTGACGACGGCTGCAAGGCTCGTGAGACAGCCCTCGACAATCACCTGTCTTCCTGCTTGGATCTGCGCGACTCCCATTGTATGCCTGTCTCTATGTTGCAACAGCCAGCTCCCCGACTGTGCAGAGACCAGCGAGGCCCATGCCTCCCCGTCCGCTGTATTACCCGTTGCCTGCCAGCCGGCCTGGGTGTTACACAGCTCGCGCGAACAAGGACCGACAGCAACCAATCCCTCCTATCGCCTGGCTACATGCCTGGCTACATGTGGGAAAAGCACCCATTGAAACACTCGCTTTCGTTTCCGAGTACGAGACGCTGTATGTGCTCGTCCTGTACATCGCAGCACAGCACACCCACAGCATTGGCGAAGTGGGCATCGCAGCCGGGCCGTCCTTTCGGCACACTGCAGTCCGAGTCAGCATTGCAACGCATGGCGTGCAGGGTCTTGTAACGTGCCGTGCGAGTCGTCTGGAGCTCGCCTGGGCTCCGGCTCAGGTCTGCGCTGGCATGCGACACGCTGCGAAGCCAAGTCACAGGTTAAGTGTGCCTCGGTTCTGAGCTGTCATGCCAGACGTCACAGACAGAAGGGCTCCATCGAAATGCTCGTCCGGGGGGTACCACTAAAGGATATGTCTCTGGCCTTCCTCGGCGTTGCTTTGTCGCGGGGGGAACCACCGCCCCAGGACGGCCCATTGTTCGAACAGGCCACCGTGCCGGTCATTGGCGACTCACGGCACGGAAGGATCATGGCATCTCTGACATCCTCCCGCCGAAAAGCAAAGATAATCGGTGGGCCACCGCCAGGGAAGGGTGCCGAAGAGCGCGGCCAATCAGCACTTGCGTATCTCAGATGCACGAAAGACGCCGGAGAAGGGCCGGGGCGCGGGACCCTTTCGACGTGAGTGCCCGGAAGACTGACTCTGGCTTCCCGAAAGCTCCGGCCCCAGATGGTGCTGCGACATTCCTCAGGCTATCCAGGCATGCCTGCAGTGGTGAGAATATTTCGAATCGAACATCCAGACGATATTCAATCAAGTAGCTCCTCAAGTGCTAAACGCTGTCGCAGCGCAGTCTCGCCGCATTCCTGCCAGTGGACGGCAGCGGCACTGAAGCAGAAGTCTCACCAGGCGGTCATGCCATGGCAGGTCTAGCGGGATGTCTGACTGGCTGGCTGGCAGGCAGGATAGGTAATTATTCCGTCCGTCGTCGCGTACTGGTGGCGATGATAGCGACCCGACTGGAGTTTCTTGAGAAATGGACCGGGTTCTGGATCGTGTCGAGTTGCCAACCCCAGGCCCATGTGAGCAAGCAACTGCCGAACATCTCTCAGGGTCGGTTGCATCACACACCTTATTAGGCTCCCCCTCTTTCAACCCAGTCAGAATAACCTGTCACTACACCGGCAGAGCCAAGTACGATGGGCTGCAAGACAGGCCCTACCACAAATTCGTAGAATTGCTGGGTCGTGGGAAATCATCACGAGAAAGTGAGACATCTTCATCCCAATTCGATGCCATGACAAGACCGCAACCAAGGTTCTCTTTGGTCAGGCGAAGCAGGCCGCCCAAATGATCGACAGTGATATCACATCAGAGTCCCCGTCATTCAGCGCGATGGCACCCTAAATGGCACCATCCAACGTATTTCCGGGATAATTACGGAGGCAGTATTGTGGTGATACAGTCTTGGGTGCACTACCCGGTTAGTAAGCTACCTAGGTATGTACTGGACAACCTGCCACTCAAAAGCGGGTCTGAAAACAGGCCGTGATAATGCCCGTCGCTATCGCAAGTTTAGCAAGAACGGTGCCAGGAGTTTGAAGGCCAGATAGGAGTGACTCGCAATCTCTGCTGATAGACGATGTCGCTGGAAGAGATTGATATATAGTCTTGACAGAATTAAAACCACGGCTCCGAAGGGGTTTGCTCTCCTTAGCTCAGCGATGACAGCAATTGTAATACATAAATATTCACATGTCCTCGTTCACCTAGGGAGAGAATATAAATCTTGAGAAAACACCAGACTATATCAGTCAGTCCAAGATAAATACGGGTATTGTGTGCAACGCCTTGGTGAAGCAGGTAGTAAAATCGCGACATGTGTGCGAGTGCTACTGGAAAGCGCTCTGCTGTACCGGGTGACCTAGGTACGGGCCCTCCCAGACCGGCCGAACCGGGGGAGCTGCTGCACCCCAGACCACATCACTGGGCAATCATTACGGAGGCCAGGGACAGGTGCCGCATAGCTTCAGCAGCCAGGAATCAAATTCGCAGCGACGGCGACTGGCGGTGCCACCACGGCGGTGGTACCGTAACGTCCCTGCCCGAATGCACAGGACTCAACAGGGTCCTGCAAAATGGTTTTTGAGCGCAGGGCCCCACGTAACGTAACGCTTGCGCCGAAGAAGAAGCATTCGTGACGGGATGGCTCGCCATTTTGCTCGCATCTTTGCTGCACGGGGGTAGCGAGACACCCTGGGCTTTTCACCCGGTTCTGGGCATTTCTGTTTCATTGGCCCCGGCTAAATGAGCCTCAGCTGCATTCTCCGTCTTGTATTTTGCTTGATGCGGACTTTGCTGTGATGTCGCGACCCTACTGCAGCGCGAGTGAGTATGCGACGTGTCGCAGTTTCTAGTTTGTGTTTGTTTGAAGATGGGTTGACGATAATGTTGACTACTGCAGAGTCGAGAGCCTCGATGGGTGGTTTGATTTTTTTATGATTGCTACCGTGCCGTCCTTTGTCACCAATGTAGCCGACCATGCAGCCCTGTCGCAGGCGAAGAAGATCCGTCGGAGCAGATCTCGGCCGTACTCTGAGCATGGTAACTTGGCGGGCCGTGGCCTCTCGTGGCCGCTCATCTCACCACAAGCAGGTAGGCCCGAATTGGCGACAGAAACGCCAGAGAAGCCCCAGTCCCACGGAAACATGGGGGGTCGACAGCCGGCCGTGATAGCATGGTACTTGGGTTAGCAGCATCGAATTGCGGGGAAAGGAGGGCCAGCCTGGTCCACCACTATCAGGACCGACCGAGGCCGTCGAAGACTGAGAAGCTTCTGGGGTGCCGCTCGAATCAGTGGACTCTCGCCCGATAGCCCTCCACTATTTCGCCGAGCCAAAACGCCGTGGTCCATCCGGATCCATATCGAGTTCGACCCATTCATTCACCTGCCGTTTTCCTGCTGTCTTGGCGCCGTGTGCGTGTGCCCTGCAACACACTCTCCACCCCATCTCCAGTCTTTCCCTCCCTGTGACGACCTCTTTACAGTATTCCCAGCCCCGACCGACCACGATTATTCCTCCTGCGTCACGGCTGCTGAACTGGTTCGACCACGCCGTCCGACAGTCACCGTCTGTCCGTCTGTTCGCAGCCGTCTCCTCATCCCGATTCTCTCTGCGCTGCGCTGTGGCGGTCTAACTGCGTTGGGCCGCAGTCTTATTGCCGGCAGATGCCCTTTCCTGCTCCTGTGTAGCCAACCCAGCACCCTCTCCGCTCTGGACTTCAGACTTCCCAAGAACAAAAAACAACTTCGTCTCGCCCCCGACAAATCAGCAGCAAATTGCACTCGTATCTATCCACCGCGCTCCGGCTGCGTCTCGGGGCTTTTCTACCCCGTTTCTCTGCCAGGGCCCATTGCAGCATCCCCAATTGGGAACCGCGCCCCCGCAAGAAAACGTCGCTGGAACTCAGCATAACCCTCCGGGCATAACGCCGTGCATCATCACGCATTGGGATCGCTCAACCAACAGACTCATCTCGACCCAGAACACCACTGGGCAGATCCGTTCGGCAGCCTCTGCCGTTATCGCACTGTTCGGTCAACCTCCGTCACCACCGTCACGGTCGTCCCTCCGCGGTCTCCTCCCGCAATTTCTGGCTCCTTCTTGCAAGATAAGCCGACGAAATACCTCGAGGTGTCTGTCTGACTACGACTCCTGCTCCTGACGCCTGCCAATCGCAGTGGACGACACAAAATTGCCGTCGGTCTTTTGTTGGACTGAGACCCGGTCTCTTCGCATCTACTGGCACCCACTACTGGACCTGATCTCTGCCATCGCCGGTGCTTCGACAACCCGAAGCAGATCACCCCGGATTGCCAGGCGAGCCTCGCTTGTGTACATCCGACAAGTCACTCGTTTCGAATCGCCGTCGACCCCGATGTTTCAACCATGATTGATATGCCAACATTTCGAGTCGACAGCTCTGTTCTGACATAGGCAACCGCGGCGGCTCCTGAGAGGCGATAGGGGCACGACACGCGGATTGCTTGTACACCACAGCCAGCCATGGACCCCCCACACATCACCGAATTCGCGTCTAAGCGCTACTTTGAGAAGATAAACCAGCTTCCCAAGGACCAGCAGCTTCAGCAACAGCACCACAATGACGGCACCGCGGTGGAAACGTCTTCTTCTAGATTCATTCTACCAATCCGAGGGGCCGAGCAGCAAGGGCACGACTCACAAGCAAGACATGTAGAATATAACAAACAGGAGAAGGAAAAGGAGAAGGAGAGGCGGGGTCTATTTGCACGATTACGATCTTCGAAACCAGCTGCCTCTACGCCGGAAGCGCAGGCGCCAACATTCAGACGGCCATCAATAGTGACCGATGTTTCGGCAAGCTCTATAGCGGAGAGTGCTACCGCCCGGCCCAGGAGGTATTTATGCCCCCCCCCCCCATCCAGGTCTACGTGATTTACTGACCCCGGATTCAGTCTGCCCTTCGACCAGCTCTTCTTGAATTTACCGAACGAGTTGCAGATTCAGATCATATCCTATCTGCCCTTGTCAGATGTGCTCAATCTGCGCCGGGCATCGAAGTCGTGGCACAACATGGTCACACTGAACGAATTCCCCATCGTGCGGCGCCAGCTCGAGCACGAGATACCTGCTTATGCAAAGCGACTCTACCCCGTGTCGTACCCCTCCGGCTATACCCTTCACTATCTATGCGGCTTGTGGCACCGGCTACATGTTGCTGCTAAACTGTCGGGACTGATGTGCGACTGGTGCACAAAGGAAATCTTCTTGAAAACAACCAAGGACCAAATAGCGTCCTTCGCTTCTCAGAGGGAAAGGATGTACCGACGGCTCATACCGTTACTGTTTACTATCTTCCACTTTTTCGAAAACTACCGCAAACTACACCTACAATACGTCCAGGACCACGGCCACGGCGTCGAGCGGATGCCCTACACCCTCAACCCGATCGAAGTCCAAATCATGAACATGTACGACGATCGGACATTATTACAAGTTCACCAGGTCTTTCCGCTCGTGGTGGCTTCATTTTGTCGGCGTCTACGACCGCCATCGTATGTCGGTCGTGTGGAACGGACGGTAAGAGGTTATCTTCGAGAGAAACCAGCCGATGAGGTACACACGGCGGTGCTCTGCTTGGGCGGTCTGAGGCAGGTCTTGAGGCTATGGGAAGTGCGAGGCTACAACACGCGGAGAGGAGCTGTGGATACTTGGTACAACAACATCCAGGACGCAAGAGAACCGCCGAGGAGCCCGGAAGTCAGCAAGGAGACGAAATCAAGACGAGGCATAATGAGCTTGGGACGACGGAAGTCAACCTGGCAGGTACGAGATGCCTCGAGATCCCAAGCCGACGACGTACCGGAACTGCCGAACCGCGGCTCGCTGGAGCACGCTGCGACGAGGAGGTTGACGATGACGCAACCGAGCCTTGTCTTCAACACAAGCCTCGCAGCTGGGATGCCCATGGACTGGCTCGAGCAGGATCAGTACAGGCTCTTACTGCCGGATCTGCCCGTGTTACAGAAACTCTGGCTGTCGACCGCCGAGGCCATGATCCTGGACCGCAAGATCGTGGAGAGATCAGTGGACATCAAGCGCAACGCCCAGGTGATGCTCGACCTGATCAAAGAGGACGGCGGCGAGGGCGAGGACTTCTGGTGGTATGAAAACATACAGCCGCCCAAGGAAGCCATCGAGGAGGACACACTCGAATGAGACCAAGGGCCGGTCAAGAGGATATTCTACATCTGTGACTTGAGAGGGATAGAGGTGGAGGAAATACCAATTTTTTGAGCCGATGAGGGAGCGGGTTTTGTTGTTCCATCTAGCGTTTTGTCATCATCTGACGGATATCTCCTATGTCACATCTGCACGGGCCAAGCATTCAGAGGCGTTATTCTGCAAACAATACTTGAGGGCGGGTTACACACACAAACACGCGCGCAACGGCGCGGAGAGCTGACTAGTCTTGTCATCGAATCTTCTACTACATATATCATCATACCATCAATCATCAACAAGCATCTTCTTGCCCAGCTGCCCAGGTCTCCTTTCCCAGCTTGAGCCAGTGGTTTTGACACTCGTCGCATGCCTGCCGAGGATCATCTCGAGATCTGGTGGCATTGCGGGTGGATACGAATGCCGCCTAGATTAGGAAGCTGGACAGAGCCCGGGATATTTCGGCAGGAAGTCGTCTGGCGGATGAACAAGCGAGGGCACTTGTACATTTCAAGAAATTCGCGGCGAAGTTAGAGAGCATGAGAAGCAGGTTTACGCGACACGGCGCCAACCCGTGTGAGTATGAAAGCTTGACCCATTCGGCCTCCCAATGTACCAACCCACGTCTGCCCAGTCAAAACACCGTCTTTTGATCCCTAGCTGGCTGGCCATGGGGTCCATTCATGCAAGATCTTCTCTCTTTTACCTCCCTCAAGAAAAACATCGTGATAAGTGCTCGCAGTTGGAGGGAAACAGAAGAAAACAAAACGAAGAAAGAGCCCCCTTCAACTCCACGCCATATTCCCAACCAATAGCCACGCCGTAGAAACTTGTTGTTGTTTTTTGCTAAAGAGGTATCAACGGAACCATGACATGCTGCTAAAAACAAAACAATGGCCACGTATGGCCCGAGGCCGTCATCAGTCGCTAGCAAATGAACCCTGTTTAAGCATGAGTACAGATACGATATACATCATTAAAAGCGACGCCCGCCCCGTGTCACTTTGCGGCGAGACGGAGCGCGAAAGATTCCCGAATTCGAAGACCGGTTCGTAGTAGGGCTCGGCTGATATGCGGGGGGCTTCGGGAGAACCCCCCCCCCCAAAGAGGTGTGAGCAAGCCAGGCAGTTTCAGTCAGTCCACTATCTCCGACTCTGAAGCCCGTAACCGGAGTAGGCGTCGTTCCGGAGGGTGGAGTCGAAGCTGTTCATGGACGAGAAGTTGGTCGCGCCTGCCGATGACCTTCCAGACACGTTTCCGGCGCTGATGTTGTAAGGCGCAGGATTAAGACCCAGACTGCTGTGGTTGGCCGCCGAGTTGTCGAGACTCGCCATGTCGAAGCCGAGGGTGCCAAAGTCGGAGAAGCCGCCGATGTTTTGTGGCAGGCTCTGCACATTCTGCACGGGAGTGTGCTGTGACGTGCTTGCCGGCAGATGTCGACGACTGGTTGCGTAGGACGAGATTTGCTGGTTCGGGCTGCTGTAGGAGTTTGTCGCGGATGACTGATACAAGTTATTGGACCTCGGCGCACTGGACGACTGGCTCGTCCCATACGTGGAGGTGCCAAAATTCATACCGGTCGATGAGCTGGCGCGAAATGCCCCATCATTGGAGTTATATGCTGGCGTGGCAGAAGCACCATACTGTGGAGACTGCGAGGCCATGGCCTGAGACGGTGTCGCAGTCGAGGTGGCGGTGTATTGAGGCTGCTGAACGCGTTGCTGGGACGAGTATTGTTGTGACTCCTGGTTGTACTGTTGCTGGGGTTGCTGCGCCGAGTAAGATTGCTGCTTCTGCTGGGAGTACTGCGGCTGTGGCTGCTGGGCACTGAAGCTTTGTGGCTGTTGCGATGGTGACTGTGTCGAGTAGTTCTGCTGTTGTTGGGGTTGCTGCAAGTTGTACTGCTGTTTTGACTGCGAGGTTGTGTACTGCTGGGCTTGCTGCTGGCCGTACTGCGACTGCGTTGCAGGGTTTTGTTGGGCGTAGTAGGCCTGTGAGTTCCGTGCCTGCTGGCCCTGAACCTGTGAGGTCACCGACGTCGGCGTCTGGGAGTTCGAGACGCGCTGTTGATGTAGGCTTGGGGACACCGAGTGGGCCGGGTTGATGCTGGGAGAGACAGACTGAACACTCAAGTGTGGTGAAGCCGTGGGGATGTTGTTGACGCTGGGTGAAGCCGTCCGTGCCCCAGCTTGTTGCTGTGCCTGCTGCTGTGCCTGCTGCTGTGCCTGTTGCTGCTGCTGCTGATGGTAATGTTGCCTCTGGCGTGCAATGGCAGCTTGTCGCTGTTGCTGATCGCCCATCTGTTGACCTGTTTGGACCACCTTTGGTTGCTGAACTTGCTGCGGTTGAACCTGTTGAGCCGGCCGTGGCGGCGGCTGGGCTTGGGCTTGGGCTTGGGCTTGGGCTTGGGCTTGGGCTTGGGCTTGGGCTTGTTCAGATTGTGATGACTGGGCTTGCCTCGTAGGAGCTCGCATGGTAGCGACCTCAGGGGTGCGAAAGCTCTGCTCCTCATGCTGATCTAGCTGAGCCGTGAGTTCTTCGATGGTTGGACTGGTGTATCCCTGAGCGTCGGCGGGTGGTTGAGCTGCCGGCGCGGGCGGTGCAGGAGTCTGAGTTACCTGTGGAACACTCACTGCTGCAGCATTTTGATCGACAACAGGCGCAGTACTCGCTGCAGAGTTAGCTGCTGACTTCGCCTTCGCCTTCGACTTCCGCTGTCGTTTCGGAGCTGGCGGGGCCGTCACTGTTGTATCTACAATTGTGCTCTCGTGAGCTCCATTTCCGTTGACAGAGACCTGAGCTGTGTTGTTGGGTACTTCGTCGCTTGTCGCTTGGACGTTTACAGGCACTGCTTGGCTATGGGTAGCGTCGTAGTCCTTGGCATTTCTCTTGCGCTTCTTAGCCGGCTGTGCCTTCTCGCCGTTCTTAGCAGCACTGGCCTTTTTGGCCTTCGCCTGTTGCGTCCCGGGCGCAGCCGGCACAGAGGTGTTCACAGGTTGGAACGAGCCTGGCTGCTGTCCCGTCTCAATCGCATGCGACTCGTTAAAGGCTTGCAGAGCAGCCAGCGCAAATTCGGGCTCGCCCTGTTGTTGTGGTTCCGAACCTGCAGCACTCTGGCCTTCTGTAGCTAAAGCCTGGGTGGTCCCAGCTGCGAGCGTCGCAGCGGAAGGGTTGGTTGCGGTCTCCTTGGACCGAGGCTTCGAGCCTTTTGAACGGCCTGCCTTCTTGCCAAGGCTGAACAAGGCGGAAATCGGTTGAGGATTGTTGTTCGAGCCGTTCTCTGTCACAGTGTTCCCGTCCTTGTTCTTCCCTTTTGAGCCCTTGGGTCGGCCCCTTTTCTTGGCGCTGGATGTCAGCTCTGCCTCGTTGGGTAGAATCTGCAGGTCCGGTGGTGGCTGCGGCGCCTGTTCGCTTGTGATAACGACATCTTGATCCTTGCCCACGACTGTGTCATCCGCGTCTACCCAGCTGTCGTCGTTCTCCGCGCCATTGCCTTCCGTACCTTCGCCAGCTGATGGCTTTTTAGGGCCTTTCTTCACACCCTTGTCACTCCTAAATTTGGTAGCCTTACTGCCCTTGGGCCTGCCGCGCCCTCGCTTTTCGACAGTCTGTACAGGAGTGGCGGCTGCAGTAGGTGCGGCGGCGGCGGCGGCGGCAGCAGCAGCAGCAGCAGCAGCAGCAATAGAAGGGTCGGGAGCGCGAATTGGCCTGGTCTTGCGTCTTCCTTGAGCATCGAGATCGGGAAAGATCTCTGCGACCCAGCCAACGAAGACAGCGCCCGAGCCATTCGCCTCGGCACTTTCAGGGAATTTGCCATCCTGAGGCGGAGGGGCTTCAGGGACACCGCCAAAATAAGCCAACGCCTTGCAGAGCTGGTCGACGACAGCCACGGGTTGCAAGGTCCGGAGGAGTGTGAGCAATCGCGCCTGTTGCTCCTTCGTCTCACCAGGTGTTAAGGGCTGGATCTCGTTCGTTGCCATTCCTGCCCCCGGAGCCACTGGTACCACTGGTGCCGCTGGTGCCGCTGGTGCCGCTGGTGCCGCTGGTGCCGCCGAGGGCGCGGGTGCCACCGGCGTCACGGTCGTCTCTCTTGGAGGGTTTGGTGCTGGTTGTTTCAGACCGTACAGTGCGTGGTCATATGGAGTAGTCCCGGTGAAAGGGACCCCCTGTTCGGGCGCTTCCTCAGGTATCCTCATCCAGTTTGATTTCCGGTGCGGTTGATAGCCGCTCTGATATGCCATCCTGGCCGCTAAAGCCGTGTTCTCACTCGTGCGTTTCGCGGCGGCGTCCCTGTCCGTAGCGAGGTCCTTGCCCTTGATATCCATGTGCATCACACCAAAGCTACCCGATGAGTTGCTCGTCTTTCCCTTCAGCTTGCTGGGGACTGGGTTTCTTATCCGCCCGTCTTTGTAGGGCTGCCCCGCAAGCTCCATGGAGTCGACATAGTCAGCCTGTGGCATACCCGCATATTGTAGCTCGGGGGAGCCGTTCGCCTCGGGTGGTTCGCTCGGGGCAGGGTCCTCAGTGGGCACCAGCTGGGCTGTTGTGTGAGCATTCGGGTTCGAGAGCACAGGTTGTCCACCGGCGCCAACCCTGGCCAGGTTGTAAGCTGCCTGAGCAGAGGTGGCCTTGGACGTGGCGTTGGCGGCACTGATAGCAGGGGCCCTGGCGGCCTTGGGAGCTGTAGAAGGACATGATTACGATCAGCTTGCACATCTGTGAAAATGCAGGCATTGATGCGGCAGCATAACACACCTGAGCCTGGGGCCATTCTTGCAAATGGACCTGGCGTCCACGGAACTCTCTTGTATTTCCTCTTCCTAACGGGGATTGTCTACGAAGGGGTAATGTTGTAGTCGCGGTGTGGACAAGGGTCAAGCAGCCGGCGGCACGACGTCGGCAGGTGCGTCAACATGGACGATTCAATCGCATCCCGAATGAGTTGTCCAATTTGACGGGTCCATGCGCAGATTACGGTGTCTCCGATCGTGTCCAAGGGCTGACTGTTCCTCGGTGAGCTTGGACGGGGACGTCAAAACCAGTGCAGGACGAGCAGAGTCTTGCTGGAAGAGACGGACGCGTTGGTCGGTTTCTGGTGGCTCTCGCCCCGTCGATGATATTCCACACAAACAGCAGCAGTGCTCACACAGGTGGAACCCTGGGGCGTGATGGATCTGGGCGGTATACGGCAGAGCGAACACGGTCGTGAACCAATTGTTGGAAGCGACCGTCGGTTGGCGCGACGTTACTCAGTCGCGCAGGTTCTGTCTGGCCGGGACAGCAGCAGGTGCACCTGGACGGTCGCGAGGTGGCTGCTGATCTCACGGTCGACGTGAGATGGAACCCGTAATCCGTAGCCCGTGGTCGAGCCCCGAAGGACTGTCGATTTGGGGTCGTCACTGCGTTGGCGAGAGACTGGATCTCCGTGGCCGTCTCAGGCGTGCCCGTGGTCGAAGATGGGACTCACCGCTGAGGGGGTGGTCTAGCTGTTGTGGCGTTGAGGGCAGCTACGGCACAGATGACCATCAATTTGATCGTCGAGGATCAGTTCCTCGGGCGGGCTGCTGGCTGACCGGGGGCTCCCTGGCTTGCCCGTCTGGCGTCGCACCTGTCTGGCTGCTTGCCCAGTGGCCTAGCTGGCACGCCAGCAGCTATTCCTGATCTGCCCCACTGGCCGATAGGCGTCACTTGCTGCTCAGCTGCTGCACACCTGGGTCTGGACTACCACTCGCTTACCCAGATCCTGAGCTTTGCCTACTGTTCGTCCAGGATCACCAGCTTCGCCTGCTTGCTTTCCCAGCCAATCTCACTGTATGTCCATACGATCCGCACTTGGGGTATTCCACACAGCAGCCAAGCCTACCATAACGGCTGCGTGCACACCGGAGGGAGCTTCTGTGGCTGACGATCTGGCCCTGGGGAGAGCAGTCGACTTGGAGGGCGACTTCGGCTAATTATATACTCTCCAGCAACGAGGTGACGCATTTGGTTCACCACCAGCCTGCTTCGCACCGGACCACTCCAAGAGGAAACTCGGGCCACTTCCGAACGTCATCCAAACCGCTCTTCAGGCCGCGGCATGCGGTAGAACCTGCACGATGCCGTCACCGAATAGCTACATCGCTCTGTCCCTGCCGCTGAGGACCTTCGACACCGGCGACAAGGAGGAGGCCATCCAGTCCCTGAGCGCAACCGTCGGCTCCGAGAATGGCACCGTGACAGGCTTCCCCATACCGTCTTTCAAGATCGGCACCCTCGATGCGCTGGTGCAGCAGGCAGACGAGCTGACCAAGCTCCACGCGGGATGCGAGGGCGTCGTCCAGAGGGTGTCTGACTCTCTGAAGACAATCCTGGACGGAGACGAGGAGAAGATCGCACAGAACAAGATGGTCAACGACAGTAAGCATGGAGTTGCATGAGGACATGTAGGGAGGGCTGATGGCTAATTCCCTCACAGAGCCTACGGACCAGTACTTGCGAACTTTCAGCTGGAACAAGGTCAGGTACCGAGCGGATCGGCCGCTGGGTGAGCTGATTGAGAACCTACAAAAGGTATTATTGCTGGTTTGTTCCTTGTCAAAGCCGTGCAGCCTGCTTACGACTCGACTTAGGAGCTCGTCAACGTAGACAACGACGTCAAGGGGAAGTTCAACCAGTACAATTCGGTCAAGACAAACCTGGCGGCTCTGCACCGAAGACAGACGTGAGTGATAGCTGCAAACCTGAAGAGTCGACGGCAGTCCTAACAAAAGTGTAGCGGAAACCTGACGACCAAGTCACTCACGCCGATTGTGAATCCTGCCCAATTAATCACAGACTCCGAGTACCTCGAAACGCACCTTATCGTCGTCCCATCGAACATCCGAAAAGACTTCCTCAAGAGCTACGAGTCCATCGCGCCTATGGTCGTCCCGAGATCAGCCGTGGAGCTGGCCAAGGATGACGAGTTCGTCCTGTACGCGGTGACGACATTCAAGAAGCACAGCAACGAGTTCCTCCAGAAGTGCCGTGAGTCGAAGTGGACGCCCCGGCAGTACAAGTACGTCGAGGGCGGCAAAGAGGAGGAGCAGAAGGAGCTGGACCGTGTGGCCCGAGAGGAGAAGAAGGTGTGGGGAGAGGCCCTCAGGCTGGGGCGGACGGGCTGGAGCGAGGCCGTGATGGTGTGGGCCCATGTTCTGACGCTTCGGGTCTTCGTCGAGACGGTCCTGCGCTACGGGCTGCCATTGGAATACGTCAGCGCTTTGATCAAGGTGAGTTTTTCTCTTGAGACAGCACGATAGGCTGATTTACTGACCCAAAGCTAGACGAATCCCAAGTCGGCGAAGAAGGTCAAGACCTCTCTGGACTCGGCATACTCTTACCTTGGAGGAAACGCCTTTGGGAGGGACAAGAAGGGCAAGGTGGTGAAGGACGACGCAGCTCTCAGCTCGGAGATGGCAGCAGCTGGTCTTGGTGGGGAGGGGAACGAATATACGGCATATGTGTTCTATGAGTTTGAGTTTCCCTAGACAGACTTGAGCGCATCTTCCGGGCTGTCTGTATGCATCCATGAGCAGGCTGTAACTTTTTGTCACTCAATACCATAAACATGTTCACGCTGTCTACATCTGACATCACAACACAGTCTTTTCTAAGGCATGACCGACCAAGAGGCGGGGGATTCTTCTATAGACTTGTGCACAGTCCTCCCCATTTAAGCGGTAGCGTTGACCAGGCCCTTCTCCTGCAGATACTTGGTGATCTGCGCAACGCACTCCTCGACGCTGTTCTCGTGGGTGCGGATGGTGATCTCGGGCTCGAGCGGGGCCTCGTAGGGGGCGGAGATGCCGGTGAAGTCCTTGATCTCGCCGGCGCGGGCCTTCTTGTACAGTCCCTTGGGGTCGCGCTGCTCGGCGACCTCGATGGGGATGTCGACGTAGACCTCGACGAAGGCGAGGGGCTCGTCGCCGCCCTGGACGCCGCTGGCGGCGTGCAGCTCGCGGGCGACCTGGCGGTCGGCCCGGTAGGGGCTGATGAAGGAGGTCAGGGCGACGGTGGAGCTGTCGGCGAACAGCTTGGCGACCTCGGCGATGCGGCGGATGTTCTCGTTGCGGTCCTTCTCGCTGAAGCCCAGGTCCTTGTTCAGCCCGAAGCGCACGTTGTCGCCGTCCAGCCGGTATGCCGCCACGCCCAGGTGCAGCAGGTGCTGCTCCAGCGCCGTCGCCACGGTCGACTTGCCCGACGCCGACAGGCCAGTGAACCAGATGGTGAAGCCCTTCTGCTTGCGGAAGCTCTCGCGCTCCTTGCGCGAGAGGGAGGGGTGCCAGGTGATGTTGCTGTCGCGGGTGGGAGAGGTGTCAGTCGATGGCGCTGGGAGAGGCAGATGGTACCGTTCTAAGGGTGATGGCGGGGCATTGGGGCATTGGGGCACCGCGGGGTAATGTCAGATGGGGGAGGGATGGTAATATTTACTCACGTAGCCATGTTTGGATGTCAGAAGCCGGACAATCTGAAGTTCTGGACAGGTCGGTCAGAGTTCAGAAAGCTGCAGCAGCCAGGGAGAGTGAAAAATATGTACAATTGGAGAAGAGCGTCTAGTATGACCCAGGGCTGACTACCTGACTTTGACGTGCTCGCGCCAAACCCGTCAATTTTATGACTTGCGAGAGGATTGGAGCCGACAGCGGAGGGGGCGACTTCTTGGAACCAAATGGTAGACTAGATGAACCCCGTTGGCTTTCTTGCTTCCAATTCCCTCCTCTTGAATTAATGTCTCGAGTACTTCTGACCACAGTTGCAACTTGCCCTCCTTGATGACTTTCCAGTCTATCTGAGACCCCATTGCAGGCCCATTGCGTGGCTCTGGGCACGGGTATCCGCACATGACGACAGAGTTGGAAGCCGGGCCCGTTTTGAGAGGGTCACCGAGTCCCGAGAAGTGGGAACCACACTCCTCCCTGACCCCATCCACGGGAAGTATATACTTGATTATATTGTAGATTGTACACATATCTGCAAGCTCAAAAAAGGGCGCCTCCTTTTTCTAAACGGAGATCCCCACGGGAATGCAACTCGCGCGTGGGCCTGAGACATCCTGACTGCAGCCTACTGGCCCCAGATGGCGGCTCACATGTAAGCAGGGTCAGCCAGCTTGTGCCGATCCTCTTGTATGTCGAGGGCCGTGTCATGCTCGCAGATCAGAATCACTGCCGATATGTACTATCTCATACCCGTTGCAAGCAATACATCCTACTGTCTATACCAGAATCGCTCGCCCTCACAATCGCTCTTTAGAGGCGCAATAATCTAGCCTCAATGCTTGAAATATCAGATCTATGCCCCGCCCCACCAATACTCCTGAGGTTCACCACAAGGTGAACCATAAACCACAACGCAAACCCCTTATGTAGCTGGTGCAAATGTGCGCAGACCCTGTGAAAAAAGGAAATGTCAGCAAGCCAGCTCCATTTATCGACTTGCGCGGGAAGCGCCAGGTAAACCTACCGCAGCCTGCTTCGGCTCGATGAAGAGCGCCGTAGCGTTCGCCAGCTCCACGGGCTTCTCGTCGCCCTCGGGCAGCGTCTCGATCCTGCCCTCGACCCAGGCCTTGCGGCCCTCGGACTTGGTGACCTCGGCCCTGAGCACGACGAACTGGTCCGCCTTGCAGGGCGCCCTGTAGTTGACGTTCAGGTTGGCCGTCATGCCGACGCGGTGCGGCAGCGCCTCGAAGGCGGGCCTGGCGAGCCCCTCGTCGAGCATGGTCGCCAGGAAGCCGCCGTGGACGATGCCCGGGTGCCCGCACAGGTCCTGCCCCACGTAGCTGATCTGGATGAACTCCTTCTTGTCCCCCGTGGCGTCGACGAATCCCAGCGGCGGGATCGGAACCTTGCCCGGCCCCATGAGCGTCCCGCCCGTGAGGTTGTGCGCCCGCCACGCCGGCGGCACTTTCAGGTGCGGCCGGTGCTCGGCAAAGGCCGGGTTCTGCCGTAGCGACTGCACGTACGGGTGGGAGTTGAGCTGGTCCTCGAGCGCCTGGGTCTCGGCGTCCGCAGGCGTCCACATCTGCAGCGTTTCCTCGTCGGACACGGGCGTCATGTAGCCGGATACGGTCTGGTAGGCGGGGGACACGGCCATGGCGACGCCGACGATGGTGAAGGTGAGGGCACGGGCAGTGTATACGAATGCGCGGCGGAGGGAGGAGGGTCTTGGTGGCGAGGCTATCTCTGGAGTTGAAGTTGTCAGCATGCGATGCCATCTCAAATACCGCGTCGCCCGGGGATGAGTAAGATTCAGATGGGGGGGGGGTTAGATCAATGCAACATACCGGTTGCAGTAGCGATAGAGCGTACTCGAAAGCGAGGTGCTAGTTTACTTTGCACTATGTCTGGCCTGTATGTCGCGCGTCGTGATATCTGGCGCATAAAAGGGGCCACAGTCTGCAGAGGTCGAGACATTGGGCTGGATGCGCCTCTTTATGGGGGGACAGGGGCGGTGGTTTGACAGATCCGAGGCATCTGTCACTGCGGGTAGATGAATCTGTCCGCTTCGGATTGTCCAGGGGCCCAGCTTGTTGAGTTCAAGACGGAGTTGAATCGCGTCAATTTGTTGGGTATCTCGACTGCGGCCAGCGGGCAGGGGATGAGAAATCCTAGGAGATGCCGAGGTCCCGGAGGCAAGTCGGCGCCAGGTCCTCGGCTGGCTTATAAAAATTGGCTCTCTAGTTCTTCTAGGGCCTTGGGGCCTTTTTGCTTATCAGACTCCGTCTACCTAGGTATTTTTGTCATCCAGGCCAGGCCACATGGTTGACTGCCGAAAGGTCTTACTGAACAGACTAGCAGACTAGTTACGGTGCTGCTAGCTTGGTGACGAAACTGGGATTGACTGATGCTGAACCACCGTTGCCTGTGGCTCGAGATGTGACGTATGCACGTAGTGCATGGCACGCTACCAGATGATCCAGCTAATCGATACTGCTCTCCAACCGCTGTCCTGGCTCTGTGCCTGGTACTGGCATGTGGCATTTCCAACATTGGAAGTGGGCAACGCCAATCTGGACCCTTCAGCAAGCTCTCTGCGGGGTGCAACACCCGCCCCCTGGGCTGCCCAAGCTTCGCATTGGCTCGCCGACGATTGTTTCGCATCCAGCGGAGCTCCAATGGCTCTTGGCCAGGCGAGCTCAGCCCTCACAGCGGTGTGAGCTCCTCTTTATTAAAGATCAGTGTGTACTGTAGTCCTCAGTCCATATCCAAGACCCTGAATATTCTCATCCCAAATATCAAACAAGACCCAAAGCCAATTCACACGTCAGAAACTAGTGCCAACTCTGAATCCAAAATGGTACGCCTCACATGTCACGGCCTGGACCGCGCACGCGGGGTGACGAGATGAATGATCGAGTGACGAAAGCTCACCAAGATGCGTACACAATAGGCCACCGCTGAGACCGTCGACCTCTCCCCCCCTCACGCCCCCAAGGACGAGTCCATCAAGTCCTTCAAGGAGCTCGAGCAGACCCTCAAGAAGGAGCTCGTCCACCTCCGCCACGAGCACGACAAGCATGAGAAGGAGTACTTCCAGGCCGTCGTAAGTCCCAAAAACCCCCGCCTCATGCGACACGCCACAATGCTCACAGCAGGCACGTTCAGGCGCACCTGAGCGACCACGACCTCACCGGTTTCACGCTCGAGAACTTCGAGGAGGTCCGCGTCGGCTTGTCCGCGTATGGCTATCACCTCTTCGGCCGCCTCAGGATCCCCGCGCTGTCTGAGGATGGCCCCGCCTACATCTTCTTCCGGGCCTTCGACACCGGCAAGGACGCCGAGGCCAAGTTCCACAGTTTCCACACAGAGGAGACTGAGGACACGGAGAATGGGGGCAAGAAGTACCGCGCCGTCTTCACCAAGGACGATCCCTTGGAGTGGTTCAACGAGTAAGCGGGACCGCTTAGGGGTTCTAATCTAGTCCTTCTTCTGCGCTGAATGTATAACAAAGTTAAATATGCCTGAGTGTTTATGAATATGAGCGTAAAGTGACCTTCTGGGCCAGTACAGCTTTTGATGCATGCAAATCGTGACACTGATATCCGTGCATTGCCCATTGCCCATTGCCTTACGCGTCCTCATCATCGTCCTGCCCCAGGAGCGCGGCATAGTCGTCGGCCGTCGCGAACATCGGCAGCTTCTTGAAGTCTCGCTTTCTCATCCTGCCCTTGCCGTCCTTGCCCTTCTTTCCGGCAGGCTCTTCCTCGCTCTCCTCAACAAGATCGGCACCATTGACCCAGCCGTCTTCCTCTCCTGGCATATCGCCCTCGCCGAACTCTACGCCCTCGCCGCCCGAATCCATATCCACATCCTCATCGTCATCATCATCAGACATGTCTTCAAGCAGAGAGCCAAGGTCGTCATCCTCGTCACTGCCCATGTCCAGATCAACGTCGTCTTCGTCGTCGCCAACCTCGGGCCGCGAGTTGACAAGAGCATCCCAGATCTCGTCCTCGTCAGCCTCCTCATCCTCACCGTCCGCCGCGGCCTTCTTGGACTTCTTGCCCTTGTTGTCTTCCTGGCCAGCCTTCCCGATCTGTGAGAAGTACGTGTGAAAGAACACATCCTCCGCCGCAACGTCCTGCTGCTTCATGTTCCAGAATGCAGCCGAGTTAACTGTGGGCTGTTGCTTGACGCTCGACTTGCCGGGCACCACAACATGCGCCGAGCTGCCGGCCGCGAGCACCGGCTGCATGATTGAGCCACCACGCTTGCTGTCGGCGGCCTTGGGGTTCTTGTAGACGAACTTGTCCAGGAAGTGCATGAGCGTGTGGTTGGCCAGCTCTGGCTTGGGCAGAGTCTTTTGACGCACAAGGAGGTTCGCCGCGAAGACCGACACAGATGGATGGAAATGCGTGAAGTAAGGCACCACCTCCCACAAGCAGCTCTTTTCGGCGTTGCTGTACTGTGGGTCTCGTTTGCGTCCATCGTAAGCGGATCTTTTCTGCGTGGTTTCTTGGGCAGGAGGGAGGTCTACGGTGTCCCCATCTTCAGGAGCATCCCGATACACTTCCTCTTCGTCGGCATCTTCTTCTGGCTCATTCAGGAGAGTCTTCAGATCTGGGAACTTGTCCTCCAGTTGTGCCACGAGGAACAATATTCCGCAGACAAACGAAGGTTGGTGAAGATAGCAGATCTGTAGCATTCGCTTGACGAAGGCCTTGACACGGCGAACGTCAATATCGCTGTTCAGTGACCGGTAGAGAAGATTGAGATAATCCGCCTGCTTTGATGAGTGAACAAGTCGCGGGTCTAACAGTGACTCATATAGGGTCCTGTAGAACCGATCGGTGGCGATGTGCTTGGTTACTGAGAGCTGCTGCACCAGTTTGAGTGCCTGAATGCTGGTGTTGAAGTTGGCAGAGTGCGTGATGCGGAAGAGTGTATCGAGATGCTTCTCTAATGTCTCGTCATCCGCAGTGCAGAAAGGCACGGCACGATTGACACCCGTCAGTATAGCAGAGACAAGCTTTTCTGCAGTCTCCGTATCTGGCACATCAGCGACCTTGACAGGAGCCGTCTTGGCCTGGCCTTTCTTGGAGACAGGTTGTTTGTTAGCCCCCGTCGCCTTCTGATCCTTCTTCGTGTCAGGGGACCCGGATGAACCCAGGGCTCCCATCTTGAGCAGAGCCACAAAAAGGTCGAAGTACATTCTAACCAACGTATCCGCAATCTGTGGCTCCTTGCTACTCAGGATTGTCTGGTTGAGGGTAATGATGGCGTAGTACTTTGTCCGAATGGTCTGTCCTGGCCGGAGGAGGGCTTCCTGCTCAATGGTACTGATGACGATAGGCTTCATTCCTGGATGGATCAGAAGAAGCTGCAATATGAGATAAGAGGCCCTGGATGCGATCTTGCGCTCGCGGTCTCCAAGCTTGTTCACGAGTAAGCGCAACAGATTGGCTTCTTGTTCGGGCTTCTCTTTCAAGAGGCCGTACACGTAGTCAAGAGACCTGTGCCTGGTGTACTCTATCTCATCTCCAGACCAGACTTCCAGGAGCTGGATGATCTTAAAATAGGTGTCTTTCAACCAGTCCTCGTACGCCCACATCATCAGATGCGCCTTGGTGATCTTCCCAGGTAGCGGCTTCTCGGGTTTCCAAGCGGTCACGGAGTGTTTCTGCAAGGTCCCTAGCAACCCTGGCTGCGTACGGAACAGACGTAGGCGCCGGTCGCCAGGCAAGACCACACCGTTTCCGAGGAGATCAACCAAGGCGCCGAGGGCGGCAATGGCCTGGTCACGGCTCTTCTTTCCTGCTAGGTTCAGTAGGTTCTCCAACGCCTTGACGTTGTGTACTGGAGACTCCTGCACCGCCAGGGTCAAGGCAGACACCTTGTCCGACATGGTACCCGAAGCCATGATAGTAGACATGAACTTTCGCGTTGATGATGCCGCGACGGTTGTGTTATATGCAGCCGCATCAGTCTCAATCAAGGTCTTCGCGTATTCGTGCAAGCTGTTTATCGTCGAGGAGAAATTCCGGATATCATCCGCTGGGGGAGGTGGCAGATTGTCCTGACTGAGAGCATGCCAATCAGGTCTTGGCTCGAATATCTGAGACGAGTTAGTGATGGGTGCTCGCATGGAAGTTCCGACCAAGATGGCGCATACTGACCAACTTACCAGCTGCGGAGCGACTTTGTTTCTCAGCAGCCGGTTCTTTGGTATCTTGCACTGGCTCTGGCTCGTCTTCCCATTCATCTCCTTCCACTTCTTCTTCCTCCTCAGCTGCCTCGGACTCTTCTTCAACTTCTCCCTCATCGTCGTCGGTGGCGGCGTCTTCGTCCCGGACTTTCTCGAAGCCAAGACCGGCAGCAAACTTTGCCAATTCGTTCTTCAGCGCCTTGTCCGTATCGGCGGGGGCCTCTTTTGGCTTCGCCTGCTGGCCTTCCTCTACATCAGAATCGACGCCGGCGATGATGTCTAAGTCATTCTCGTCTCCACCCAGGGCCAATATTTCCTGGAGAAGCTCGGCCTTCTTGTCTTTGGGGACATTGCTCTCCTTTGCGGTCTTCTTTGAACTCTTTGAAGGCTTGGCAGGCCTGTCCTTCGGTTCTTTGGCTTGCCTCTTGTTTGGGGTTGCATCTTTGACGTCGTTTTCGCTGCGTTTTCTCTTTGAAGGGCGCTCGTCCTTCTGCTTTTGATCCTTGAGCTTCGATTTGGGCTTGGGGTTGGCCAGATCTGTGTCGATTTTGGCGGTCAATTTAGAAAGGGCCGTCTCGTCAAACACAGGCTTCGCCCCGTTCTGAGCCTTGGTTCTCTTCTTTCCCATGGTCGGTGTCGGCACGCAATGCGCTTCGAAAAGGGAATTCGGTAGCCTTGGAGGTGTTTGTGTAGATACGGTGCCGTTCTCGGGATTCCCAACAAGGGGAAATTGGCAGGTACAGAAATCGTATTGCTGCACAGTCGATCGCAGCCCATGTGTGTAATGGCAGCCAGTCCAAACGAAGTGAAGTTTTGGGAAATTTCTGGCCCGCCGCAAGCCCGTCCAACTTTATTGTGGGGCCGCTGGCTCTGCCGACAAGGGTAGCTTGATAAGAGTCCTGGACCCTGAGATAGACGCATCTCACATTCAAGCCGGCACCCTGCGCTCCTTTAAAGAATGTCTTTACCAATGCATTCATCCCCTTGACTCTCATTACATGGCTGAATAGGAGTGACAGGATTTTGATCTCCAGTTGAGGGTCAGTGTCAAACCCAAGGCGGTTACATACGACAATGCCATATGGCGTGAGGTTGGTGACGGCTCGCCCGACACTGACGCAAAGGAATGGTTTGGCGTTGCAAAGATGGCGTTCACAAATTAAAGCACCCTCGGTTCACCTGCAGAGGCTTCATATTGACGGCAGGGTGCGGTTGTCGAACGAGTGGGCCCCGTCGGGCGGCATAGCTGCAAGTGAGAATGAAGGTATGCCCCAAAACGCACTCATCGCCAGCTTGACGGGCCATGATCGATAGTAACACCACTCATCCAGATGCGCATTCAAAATTGATCCGCGCTGGATTTCTTCGACAGGTTATGATCCACATTGTATGTTCGTGTAGAGTGATGGCTCACAATGCGATAGTCCCATTCCGGCATATTTCACCTTCTACCTCTTGGACTGAGAGTCCATGACAAGGTCATCCGTCTAGTTGATCGTTGCATGCGCAGGCTAGGTATGCGGATCGAGTCCTTCCAGACCCATCACTATACCTCTACATAAATCTGACAACATATGCTCAGGAGCATCAAGGGTCCAGTTGTCTGCCATATCATCCGAGGCACTATGGGAGCAAACTGGCCGTCTTAGCAAGATCGGCTCCGAGGTGTGTTCAAACAAATGCATTTGAGTGCTGAGCATGTCCTGACTAGCCTCTAAAGCTTTTTCGGTTCAGTGATCGTAAGGAAGGAAAGTATCTCCTGAGCCCTACCCACGAAGAAGAGATCACAGCCCTGGTGGCTGGCTCGGTGAAATCATACAAGAATCTCCCCCTGAGGCTGTATCAAATAAGTAAGACCTAGACGTTCAGACATGATGTCTTCATATTTGCTCATGTCTAACCATACACCAGCACCAAAATATCGAGATGAGCTTCGCCCCCGTCAAGGCCTCCTGCGAGGTCGTGAGTTCTACATGAAAGACTTGTATACATTTGACTACTCTAATGAGGCGGCACTGGAAACCTACGAACAAGTACGGGAGGCATATTCGCAAATATTCATCAAAGAGATGAAGCTCCCAGTGCTCGTGGCCCAGGCGAGCTCCGGCGACATGGGCGGCAGCCTGAGCCACGAGTATCACATCCCCACCGCGCTTGGCGAGGACCACGTCATGAGCTGTCACAGCTGTGGTTATGTCGCCAACGAGGAGCTTGCTGAGAGTCGCCCGGCCGCTGCCGTCTTCGTGGACAACACCTGCCAGCCAACAGCGTGGCATGGGATATCCAAGGACCGCAAGACCCTCGTACGGGTCTGGTTCAACTCGGACCAGTTCTCAGGGGAGGACATCAGCACCCACGCTGTTAAGCAGGCTTTTCCCGATCTTGATTCCGGAGTCGAGGACCCGGCACCTTTCTGGGCCGCCGCAATCAAGGAGTCGACGACGAACGATGAGTCTCAAGTCCGCGTCGTCAACTTATTTGACGACAGACTACCCAAAGAAATGAGGATCTACCCAACCCTTGACTCGAACGACTCCCCTGAGTTGAGGCGTCTCCCAGTAGTCAACCTCAAGGAAGGCATCACCAACCCCTTCCGCATCAAAGACGGCGACGCATGCCCCCGCTGCGACGACGGCACGCTCAAAGTGCAGAAGGCCATCGAGCTGGGCCACACCTTCCACCTCGGAACGCGGTACTCGGAGCCCCTCGGCGCGAGCGTCAGCGTGCCCGCACGCCTGCTGCCCGGGAACGACGGCAAGGAGCCGTCCCGGGGCGGCGAGGAGACGACCACGGTGCCCATCCAGATGGGCTGCCACGGCATCGGCATCTCACGCATCGTCGGCGCGGTGGCGGACCACCTCGCCGACGAGCGGGGTCTCAACTGGCCGCGAGTGATCGCGCCGTACCAGGTCGTGGTCGTCTTCAACTCCAAGGACACGAGCCTTGGGCGTGACGCGGGGGACGTCTACGACCAGCTAGTGGACGGCGGTCGGAAGCACGACGTCGACGCCATCATCGACGACCGGCAGGACGCCAACATGGGCTGGAAGCTCAAGGACGCGGACCTCGTCGGGTACCCTGTCATCGTGGTGCTCGGTAGGGAGTGGAAGGCCTCCAGGCGGGTGGAGGTGCAGTGCAGGAGGCTTGCCCATACGGAGTTGGTGCCGTTGAAGGAACTGAGGTCTCGCGTGAAAGACCTGCTGCATCAGTTGTAGGTGGCTCAAATCTAGCTTGGTGAATAGGGCGAGCTTGTAAAACATTTGTGTAAACCCACGTCATCGTATTGGCACGTCATGCTCAATCCTTCACTCGTAACAGTTCCCTCAACGTCCAAGTACTAATATCAACTTGCTATGCTCGTGCCTGAAGTCAGTGAACAAGGGGTTCGCAGCCAAGGGTGATCTTTGAGAGCTCGACGTTTACTCGGCAAAGTTGTCCACTAAGTCCACGTTGATACTGGATGAGCCTGAGGAGCCGTCAAGATGTGACGTCCACGTGAGGATCTAACCAAGAGACTGCTCAGGACAGCCTGTTGACAAGGCAACAGTCTTGAGAGAACATCCTTCATAGTCAGGGGATTTCGACCAGGGCACTTGAAATTCAAAGCTTTGCCCAGTGCTCGGAGGTATCATCATTATGAATTCTTTTGCTTCATCCCTATCCGGTGGCTCCATGCCAAATCAACAAGTATACATCTTATGCGCCGCCTTAGGCCGACCCTTTTGTCTCGCCATGCTATGCTGTCACATTCTCAAGAAGAAGGCTTTACCGTCCACAGCTCCCTCGACCATCCCATCTCGCGCATCTTCTTGGCGCTCGTGTGGGATCCCTTCTTGTGGTCGGCAGAGTGAATCGCCAGCGCCTTGCTGCACGACGCAAATGCCTCGACAAGCTCCTTCATGCGTCCTGTCTTCACAAACAGGGCGGCAATGTCCGAGTCGTTGCCCGCGATAGTTGCCGCTAGCTCCATTGCCTCGAGCATGTTGTCACGGGTGAGGGTGCCGCCAGTGTACTGCAAAGCAGATACGAAGGCGATGATCGTCTCTGGAAGGTACGCCTCGCGTAAATGGGTGAATTCGTCGTCCCTGGTGTTCGTTTCTACCAGCCAACCCTTGAGGACTGGTTTCATGCCTGTCTTTGCCGTGCGAATGGCCGTTCCCAGATTTTCGAAGTACTCCCTGTTGGGCGGGTTGCTTGTCTCGGGCCTGCGACCAATTAGTATTCTCCATATAACATAGTCGAATGGTCATGCTACTTACTCCTGAGCAAGTTGCGCCAAGGTTCCCACCGTCTCGATACCGTCGAGGGCCATGACAAAGCACTGCAGCTCCCACATATTCTTGATGGCCAGAGCCAGCCGCATTTGAGTTGCGCCCAGATCCTCGACTTCGTCTTCTTGGACTTCTCCCAGGAGCGCATGCTCATTAGTCAAAAGATCCTGAACGAAGTCCTCGACAGATCCCACGATGTCTCGGTTCGCCAAAACTTGTACAAGATCCTCTACTCTCACTCTCTCGTAGAAGTCGCGGGCGGCTCCCAAGTGCTTGTGCTCTGCAGCATGTGTTAAATCTTTGGCTCAAAAGAAAGAGGTGAAAATCAAAGGCTTGTCTTACTCAGGAAGTACTTGTAAATCTTGACACCGAACTCGCAGGCCTCGAGTAGGTTACCCTCGCCCGCAAATAACCACTCCATAGATCGGATCAAATTCTCATGAACCACCTCGTTTCGTCCATCGTCCCCGATGAAGTCCGGAACGATTCCACGACCGTCGAGAAGTTGTGGCAGGTTGTGCTTGAGAATCCGGAAGTGGGCCTTGGCGGGGGCGCCCTGGGAATCCTCGAGCTGTTTCAGGAAGTGTTGCGGCTGTTCCCTCAGGAATGTCTTGATATCCATACCAACCCTTCTGATCTGGTTGAGTAGCGCCAGTTGCTCCTCTCGATCCCTGACGTGGATGATATTCAGACTCAATGTCTCGTATTGCCGGCTTTCGGAAAGCTGAGCGCAGTAGAGTGGTATCAAAAGCTCGAGCTGTGCGAGGCGCAGGAAACTGACATACGCCGCGATGGCGTGCTCTCCGACAACGCGGCGGCCCGGAAGGAAGTCCTTCCCTTTCTGAGCAATGGATTCCAGAGCGTTGATCATGATGACCACATGCGTGATTACTCGCAATCCGTCGTGTTCTGACATCTTGTTGTATTTCAGGATGTTGCCTTCTGAAGAGCCATATCCGTAATCCGGGATCAGATACGACTTTCCTTCCTGGTTGGCTTCGGCTGACAATGCAAGACCCTGTTGATATATGTAGGAGTCAAGCGTGTCGGCGATGATCGCTCCTTGCAATGCTTTGGCCGCTGTGTTAGCCTCTTTGTTGATTTGCTTGAAATGTGAACCATCCGATTCAAGTTGACCGATCAGTTTTCTCGCAACATTTGGACTGTCACCGAGGTACTGTACGGCATCAAAGGATGGCAGAAACTGGGAAGACGCTATTCCAGGCCCACACTGTTTGATCAAGTATGAATCGAACTGCGTCCGCAGAAGGGCGTTGTAGTGCGCAAAAATGTAGTCATCCCAAGTCTTGCACACAGCAAGCACGCTGTCGATGTCGCCAGAGAGGATTCCATAACTTGCTCGCTCCCAATCGTCCGTGCCGCCTGATTTCACCAGGGCGTAGCACATGCGCCTCCACAGGATGAAAGAGGGCAGGTCGAAATTCGGCAAGTCCTCGTCACCCAACGTCGCTAATGGCAAGGCGGAAATCGTTGCGGCCCGCCACGCCTCTGTTCTCTCCAAGCACCAGTCCCGAATCTCATCCAAGGAACTTCCCCTCCGCAGAAGATGGTAGCAGCCGACCCAGATGGCCCTCTCGAAATATTCATCGTGGGGCTCCAGCTTCCGGCCCTGTCTCGTCATAGCATCCGGGTCCAATTGGGTGATGTAGGAGAAATCGGACATGTTTGAGTTGGGTTCGAGGACATGGGGAATGGCGTTCACGCTCTTGTGCAGTTTTATTGCCTCCCGGGTGTGTAGCCAGCCATGCGCCACGAGGTCTCCCCTGTCTGCCTTTTGCTGGAACTCGTGGACAAGCTCGTCGATGTCAGGGCCGGTGCTTGCGGTGGACTGCAGCCACTCCAGAACAGCCTTACGTTCCTGAGCCACCGAGTCCGACAGGATGAACTCGTCCCAGTATTCCTTCCGTGATTGCGGAGCGAGGTTCGATCTCGGTGGCTTGGCAGAAGGGTCTGGGTGTCGCAGCGGTAGTAAACGTGACAACAATCCCCAGGTCTGTGCCTCTGACGACCACTTGGTCACGTCGTCGACATCGCCGGCACCGTCTTCCTCATCCACTTCCATGTCGTTGGCATCGTCGCTGGATTGGTTGGGGTCCCATCTCCGGCCTCTTGCCAGCTTTTCCAGGCGTCGTCGCTCTGTCAGCACAGAGGCCTTTTCTTGTGTGTAGTCATTGTAGCGGGCGACGAGTTTCAGTATTCGATCGCGTTTTTGGTCGGGTGTCGCGTGGGTCAGGCCACACTCGTCCAGCCATCTTCCAAACTCCTCTACCTCGGGGCCAGCTTGGATGCGGCTCTGCCGGTACGTGTCTTCGAGGCGAGCCATATCCTCATCTGCCATGGTGCGCATGGTTAGTCAGGGCCCAGGGACAAACGGACGAGGGCGCCGTCATGTCGATGTTGAACGAACAAACCTTCGTCGCTGTCGTACCCGTAAATCAGACTACGACGCTTGGGAGAGAGGAAGTCCTAGCGAGGAGGAGTGTGTGTGAGCCACCAAAACTTAATCTGAGAACGGTTCCACTGCTCTTGGGCCTCCAAGCTTTTGATAAGCTTGCAGCTTGTGTACTGCACGCTGCGCAGTAGTACGTACCATGGTGGAGGGTCCTGCGCAAGGCGCTGATCTGATTGGCGACAGGGTGAATGGGCCCGCAGAAAGCTGAGCGCGTTTGTTTTGAACGCTATGAGGTCAGTGAAGCGACCGCAACTGCATGCGTGTCCTATCCACGCTCCATCTACTATGTCGGTAGGAGGAAGAGGGAATGCAGTTGACGGGGCGAATTTGGGAATGCGCCCGAACAAGCTGCCAGCCAAAACACGAAGGGCAGTCGCGGATCAGAGACAAGGGTCTGTCAGCTTTGTACCCAGGTACGTGTTTTTAGCGCGGTTCTCACTTTCTTACTCCTGGTCCTTACTGGTCTACTAAGTACCACCAAGACTGACATATACAGTCCCAGGGCTTATTATTCAACCGTACAAGCATAGATTACCGTGTTGGCCCTTCTTGTCTATAGGGCAGCTCGCTCTAGAGGAGTCCAGCATGGAACAGCCATTCTTGACACAACTCCTCTTGGCCTGCCTAGGTGTATGATGACCTTCTCTCTATGACAGCCTCCTGTGGGATTTGCTGTCAGGCAGTACGGTCCCATGGGACAGCGACAGAGGTATCTCATAATGAACTCCTCAAAATATTCCGAAGCGTATGCCACGCACTCCCAGCCTTACCAGACATGTCGTATCTTTTGAAGAGAACGGATATTCGCACCGGTAGAAATGGATGGTACACCGGTTCAACGCCAGCACTAACTCAACACCCACACCCAACACCCATACGCCCACTACCCATACGCCCACTACCCATACGCCCACTACCCATACGCCCACTACCCATACGCCCACTACCCATACGCCCACTACCCATACGCCCACTACCCATACTCCCACTACCCATACTCCCACTACCCATACTCCCACTACCCATACTCCCATTGCCTATACTCCCAATACCCATATACCTAATGCATATTTGGTGTGTGAATTGGGCGTGTGAATTGGGCGTGCAAGTGTTGTAGCTATAGCGGTAACCCGGGTGATGTACCGGTGTACCATCCGTTTCTACCAGTGCGAATATCCGTTCTCCTTTTACAATGCTACGCATCCGCCGTGGGCAGTCATTAAATTGGTGTACATAGGTCCTCAACAAGCCCGAGTTAATCAGTCAGTTAAATAGGTGTCACAATTCACCACAAGAACGGCCGACTCCTCTGATTTGTTGCTCATCTTGTCCTGAGCTTGCCGTAAGAGGGCCCTTGTTGGGGGTGGCATTGGTGCCAGCCAACCCATGGATCTGCTCGAGCTGCTTGAAAGGCACTACTCCGATTTGGCTTTGGTCTGGGTAGCTGAAGGTTGGGGGTTTGGCCGTGTGAACTGATGTTCAGCCTATGTCGACATTAAACACACGTTGCGAGTGAACAGCCAGAATAACAACAGGACGGTCCCGTTTTCCAACTGGGTTGAGAAGGGCGGGTAAATACTTGTGTACCTAGGTATGCGCTTAAGTCGGGATCCCTTTGTTGGCCTAAGTGGGGAGCTCCAGCCAATCACAGCGACGCGACGCGTGCCACGGTTACATATAAAAACGCTGGCGCCGAGCCCGTCTTGTCAGACTTTTCCTTTCTTTTCTCTTCACACAATGTTTGTGGTAACCTTTTCTGAGTCACGGTGCTCGCATCTCAGTATGAGCACAGGTCTACGGGCCTCTTTGCGCGCTAATGGTTGCCTAGATTAATTTCGCTATCCTTTAAAGTTGCCTGACTTCAAAATTCAATCTGGGCATACGTTCGTTGGATCAGTGATACATATCATCTAGAGCCTCAGTCGTCTCCACAGCCCGAAAAACAGCTGAACTTGGCGCTCAACGACTTGCTGGTCATTGAGGCTTATCCTCCGTCTTCTTCCTCATCTTCAGCTTCAACTTCAGCAGGTCTGGCTTGGGGCAGCTGGCGGCGCTGGCGCCCTCCCCGTTACGGTCGTAGAAAGCCTGACAGCAGTCGTAGAGCTCGTAGATGACGCCTTGGCACTTGTCCTCCTTGTACGTGTTCTTTTTCAGGCAGTCTGGCGCGAGTTTTAGCTGTGGCCCGCTTGGAATTGGCGGCGGCATTTGCGCTCACCTTGGATTGCACACTAGAATAGAGGTCAGCTATGTCGCCTGTCAAGAGTCACAGCGTGGAGGCAAGGGGAAGACAGACTGCTCGGGGGTGGCATGGAGGCTTTGCCCGCAAATCTTCTTCCAGTCCCTGTGGACGGCACCATCGTTAGATCACATGGTGGCAGATCGAGACGGTGTATTCGCTGTGCTTTCTCACCATGGTCACTTTGGTCCTTAGGTCCTTAGGTCAGACGAACTTGGTTGGCAATGAAAACCCTGTTGAGAATGGGTTGGGTGAGTTGTGACTGAATTTGGCCCGTGTTATATCTTGCCCACAGTAGCTCCCCAAGCCTGGCAGCCCCAGATTACGGGGCCTAGTCGCCGCCTTATCCTGGATGATGTCAATCTGAGAGCAGTGGAATCACGGCCTGCAAACATCGCCCAACACGTCCACCATTTACTTCGGCGTATTGGAAACGCCTGCACTGCGGCAAAAGCCTATTTACTGTGGTAGTGATTGATTTGTAAATGCCTTTGCAACCTGGATATTAAATCCAGCCTTCTCTAGGATTGATTACAACTTCCGCTTTCTTGTTTTGCATGCATGGCCTTGACTACCTCAAAGAAGCTCACTTGGCCCAATCAACCACCTTGGTTTTCAATGAGATTCTGTGTTTGCTCGGTGAATAACAAAATCGGACTGAAGGAGTCACTGGTACTTTGCTAGAACAGGCAGGGGAGAAGGTACTGGTCAAGCAAGGAGGTGTTCAGGAGGTGGCCCGTGCGTGAAAGCTGTATCGCCCCTCAGAAGAACAGCCCCACCATCTCCCCAAGGCGGCTCTTTGGCAGCCTTTTATCATTGTCGCTTCCCTCCTCAACTCTAACGACACCACTCTCCTGACATCGTGACCCTCACTGCACACCCGCCAGCCCCAACCCCGGCCGACAGACACCAGGTCCGGACTCTCGTGGACCATCCCAGACCCACATAAAGCTACTTACTGTAAGTCAACTCCCAAAACCACGGCGCATGCACCACACGCATTGCCATCACCAACACCACTTCACGCAACCACCAAAAAACACTCAACCACTACAAACCGTCATCATGCGTGACGTTTTCATGCCTATCGTCCCGATGGACGCTGACTTCTTCCTCAGAGGGTTCATTGGTTTCGGCACCCTGATCGTCTACGCGCTCATCGCGATCCTCATCCACAAGCTCATCTTCGACGCCTGCAACCGCCGCAATGTCGTCCGACCAGCACGAGAACGGGTCCCCGGCCGCGGAGCGCCCGGAGGCCCCCGCGCAGACGGAGCACCTGAACATTAAGGTGACGGACAACAACAACGAGGTCTTCTTCAAGATAAAGAAGTCGACTAAGCTCGAGAAGCTCATGGGCGCCTTCTGCGAGCGCCAGGGCAAGACTGTCAACTCTGTCCGCTTTCTCTTTGAGGGCCAACGCGTCCAGCCTAATGATACCCCCGACACGGTAAGTCTCTCCCCCGCCCCAGCTTGCTGCTGCTGCCGCCCCAAGTTTGCGACAAGGGACCCGCATGTCGCGCGTCGTCGCGTTTTCTCACCACATTTTACTAACATTTGCTCCTACCTTCCAAGCTCGAAATGCAAGATGGCGATACCCTTGAAGTTCACCAGGAGCAGGTGGGCGGCAGTGGACTTTTCTAGGCGGTTTGGAAGAGCACATGGGTGAGGGGCTTTGGACCTCACTCGGCGGTTCAGACCAGACATGGAAAGTGGCCACCCAGCTTTGAAATTCGCCCCTTTGCGGTTGGCGTGAGACTCTCGGTATTGCAGGGGAATTTTCTCATTCAAGGAGTTTGACAGGGAAAAGGATAATCGTGTTTTTTCTTTTTTTGAGGGGGCATTACACCAACTGGTCTTATTCTCTCTGCTGCGCCAACCGGCGACATAGCCCGCTAATCTGCGCGACGGTCGGGGAGATGTACTATGGCGAAGGAACAATCCAATGAATGAACATGCCCATTTTTGACTGACGAGACAACATTGCGCACTGCCTCCCATCTTTCTGCCCAGTGCCTCGTTACATGGATCGTGATGCTCACATCGGGTGGTTTTGTCCTGACCCCGCTGACAGATCAGACCTCCGTCCTTCGGCCTGCGCGGCCCACTGGCTTCGTCGCGCTTAAAGCCGACCCAAACGAGGCTGTCGCATCAGCACTGAGCGCTTACTCGCCGTGTGAGGACGCCGGGCAAGGTCTACCAGATCCTCTGCATATTTCGGCGAGACGGCGTTACAATCTGCACGAGCTGGCACTCAGGGCTGATATGCATCTCATTTCTTGGCATGTCAGCTCGACGATAGCTACGGATTCCAAGTGGAGCTATGGGAGGCGGGACGATGAA
Organism: Diaporthe citrichinensis; assembly: GCA_014872995.1. Classification (NCBI taxonomy): domain Eukaryota; kingdom Fungi; phylum Ascomycota; class Sordariomycetes; order Diaporthales; family Diaporthaceae; genus Diaporthe; species Diaporthe citrichinensis. The sequence goes on from JADAZR010000003.1 coordinate 1,096,399, forward strand.
TCCCACCCTCCCCGGTAAAGAAGATGTGATGATTTTTCCAAAAACGGCTAGCGGTCCCACTCTCTAATTTTGCATCTCAAAGCATCTATATCACGCCCTCTTCATTCAAATCACTTTCTCAGGCTGAAAATTTAATTAAGAAAGGGCCGGCTAGGGCGAGGACGGACGGTGCCAATAGGCACCGCCAAGCACCACTTAAGGCCCAACCTGGTACTCTTTATGTTCCTTAAAATAAGCGAGATGCGTTTTAAGGAATGAGTTTATGACTTTGGGTGCCAAGGAGCGCTAAGAGCGAAAACTAGGACCGCTAGCCGTTCTTGGAAAAATCATCACATCTTCTTTACCGGGGAGGGTGGGATTCATCATGCCGTATGGGAGGGACCTTGTCATGACCAGCTGTATCATTCTGTGCTGCGTGTTCGTTCTTTCATTGGTTTCTTGCGCATCATGCCATGCCAGTTGCGTCGGTATCACAGGTTCAAAGGCAAAAGCACCAGTATCGGGTCATGCATACAAGTCACGGCAGCTGGAGGCGTCAGATGTGTGGAAAGCAATATGTTCTTCGAATTATTTCTCCAGCTGGCTCGCTCTAGCCAGATAAAAATGCAGTATGCACGCAAACCGATGCTCGAAACCAAAGTTATTTGTACAAGTGTGTCCGGACAACATGAAGCAGGCAGAGCCCGTCCGATTAAACCGAAGGCAAGCAAGCAAGCATCCTGGTTTCGTTTCCCCTGAAAAAAAGGCAGACCAAACTCCAAACAAATCCAAAGCAATGCAATTAAAAGCCACAGAGCACATCGCGCGTAAACCTTCGTAAGCATGATCTACCATACCATCCTCCCGTAGGAAGAATGTTGGGTAGATCCCACTTACCTTGTCATCACCCTCGATCACACCATAACGCGTGAACGATCGTCGCCATCATCGATCAGATAGCCGGACGCCCGGGTTCCTATCCCTTGAGCTCCCTCTGACGGCACTTCGTACAGAGCACCAGCATCATGTCGTTCCCGATGTCCTTGGGGAAGATCTGCCCATCGTCAAAGCCACTCTGGCATGTTGCACACCGGAAACACTCGTCGTGCCACTCCCCGCCCAAAGCCCGGATATACTGCCCAATGACCGCCTTGCTACACTTCCTGCACTTGGGAGCTCGCCGCTCTGTGCGCTTTGTCTGGCAATTGATGCACCAAGCGTAGCCGTCCTTCTCGATGTGCGTCATCCCTTGCTCAAAGGGGTCGCCACACTCGGCACAGAAGAAATGCCCATAGTGCCAATGCTCGCCGAGTGCGACGATGTGTTCGCCAAGGATGGGGGTCTTGCAGTGCTTGCAGCGAGGGGCGAACAGCTCATGCCAATCGAGATGACAATAGAACCGGAGGCGCTCATCACCGTCCTCGGCCATTGTCTCACCAGGCTCCTCCTCGAGGGCCTCTCCTGCAGCACGACGGCGGATGCGATCCAGTCGGGCGGCACGGTTGACATCCGGTTCAGGGCTGATCTCCAGGGCCTCCAGCGAGGTGCCGCATGAATAGCAGGTGAAGCACTGGGGGTGGAACCGCTCATTGGTACCCGCGAGGGCAACGAAACGCCCCTCGATAGGGTAGTTGCACTCGTGACAGCGGGCCGTGGCCCGATGTCCAGCTTGACTCGTGGGGGATGGAGACCAGTGGCTTTGCGGTCTTCCACCAGGGCGGATTCGTGGGGCATTCTTTTGTGGGGTCGGGAGTGGACGGCTGGTGGGCTTGCTGGTGGGGTCGTCAGGGGTCACGATGATAGGAACGCTGGGGCTGTTGTCGTCACCGTTGTCATCGCCAGGGAGCACAATGGATGGCACTGCCGGTGTTCCGTCGTTGACAGCGATGACTGGGATTGACGGCTTCGCATCGTTTACGGCAATGCTGGGGATCGACGGGCTTGGCTTCGCCCCGGACCCGTCTACCTGGATAGAGGGTAAGGGGCGACCGCGTGGCTTCGGGGACGCCGGCGGCTCGCGAGTCTCCGCAACAGCGATAGAAGGGATCGGCGGGGTTTCTGGGAGGCGGCGGTGGTCTTGTCGGGCCTGGAAGGCCCCGAGCGGACGACCTTTTGTGGTGTCTGGCTTCTCATCAGTTGCCTCGTCCGGAGCCTTCCAGTTTTTGTCAAAGCTTACGATGGGTCGTCCCAGACGGTCGCTCACAGCAGTCGGGGTGGGGAGTTTGGGACTGCGATCCTTCAGCCTCATAGAGGTTGCCTGACGAATATCCTCACTTCTAAGCTCAACACCATGCTTCTTCGGCACACCTTCACGAACAGGACTCTGAGCCGGCGAGTTGGAAGTGTACTGCGGGTCCCGAGACTGCGACGGTGGGTTGCGGTAGATCTCAAACCTGTGCAGCTTGGGGGCGGGCTGTGGCTGGGAGTCAGACGAAGATGGCCTCTCGGGAGCGAACGAGACTCGGTTGAGTGGGCCCTTGGGCTTCGTCCGTAGAGCCTCGGTAGTGGCAGGTTGGTCCTTGTTTGGCGATGAGGTTCTCATGCTTGAAGCACCCTCTGGTTCTTCCCAAATCTGATCACCTGAGAAAGGCCTGCCGCCACTGCTACTCCGCTTCGTGCTGCTGCGCCTTCGTTGAGCGAGGGAACCGCGTGAGGTGCTAGACAAACCCGTGTATGGTTTGGACACCTTGGGTGGCGATGCAGAGCGTGACTGCGCAGGGGGGCTGGGGCTCTTCCGGGGTCCACTCATAGACGCATAGGATAGACGACTGCGGGACGTGCCAAAGCCGTCGCTGGAGCTAGAACTACCTGACATAGATCGTGAGGAATGGTCTCGTGCGAGGCCGCTCGGTTCGATCTCGTCACCATACATGCCAGCACTCGCCGTGCGAGCATGTGCATAGCTGTTCCTGCGCATGTGTGGCTTGTATCGGTATGGCGTTCCGGGCTCTGGTGGCTTGACACCATGCTCGTGTTGCCACACGAGCTCTGAAGCCTCGTTCAAAGCTGCTTCGTAGAGTTGGCCATCATCCGAGGTTGGCGAGGTTGGCGGAGGGCTGTCCCTAGCATCCTTGTCCACCATGGCCTGCCTGAGCGACACGGCCTCCTCTTTCTCCATCCATCTCTGGCCCCTCTCGATATAGGTGGCACTGGGTACGACCTGTCCAGGCTTCAGGGGAGCTACTGGCTTGTCAGGATAGTAGTCCCGGCCCTGCCCGCTTGTGGTCGAGTATCTGGAGGACACACTGGGCGCAAGGCTGGGCCTGGAAGAGAAGTCCCGGTGGTCAATCTTGGGAGGCGAGTAGGATTGCGAAAGAGTTGGAGATGGCTCGGACAAGGGGGGTGGGGTTCCTGTTGAAGACCGAGCAGTTGAGCCAAAGGATGAACGAGCAGCTGCACCCAGTGAAGGGCGGCCGTCAATCGACTGCCGAAAGGAGTCCGCCCGGCTTGAGCCTGGGGGTTGTGGCCTTGCACCACCAGGCCTTTGGACACGATTGTTGCGAAGATCTCTGAGGTACGCAGCTGCAGAGGTGGATGTATATGGTTAGCAAAAGACTGGCACAATAGGTGAATCGGCTGAGGTGGAGTCCAAGTGGTTAGACGAACCGAACTGCTCACTGTTCATGTGGCTGCCCTGGGAGGGAGCCGTCTTCTTGTCGGGAGAAGACGGCCCCGGGTCCTTGGGTCTGCCACGGTCGAACATGACTCCAGAGATCTTGCACAATCAGGCCGAATAGACCAGAAGGTGGTGAGTTGGGTTGAGAAATTTTTTCCCGTTGCAAATGCAATGAGAACGGTTGCAAAGAGGAAGAGAGCCAAGATGGCCCGGGGGGCCAGAGGATAAGACCCGTTTATAAAATTGCACAGGCTGCTCTTTTGGGAGGTGGTCCGTCCGGTGAGCCGGTGAGCTGAGGCCGGGGGAGCAGGCAGCTGGGTGGGCGACAAGAAGTGGGTATTGTTCGTCACAGTGGGAATGGGAGCTCCGTGAGTCGTGCGTTGAGTTTGGCTGCGGGCGCCGGGGGCTGGTCAAGATACCGGATTCAGCAGTGAGCCGCGAACGGTCGGAGGCAGAGACGGAGATTGTAAGGCAGGTCTGGTTGCAGAGCGCTCGTGACAATGCTTGTGATGATGATGTTGATGATGATCAGAGATGCAGATGGTAAATGAGCGGGGGTTCTGGGACTCGGAGATGGAGAAGGAGAGGCGCATGAAGTAATAAGTACTGGCGGTTGTACCGGGCGATAACGAGTGTTTATTATTACGGGCTAACAGCAGAAGTTTAAGCAGACCAAGCGTCGTCGGGCAGATGCAACCACTAAAGCTGGGTTGCTAGGCAGAAACAGAGGGCTCTGGCAGCCATGCATGAAAGGTGAGTTGTGAATCATACCCACCTGCCGTGCCTTGGTCGTCAGCCAGATGCGTGCTGTGCTGTTCGTGCTGTCCGTATCCAGATGGATTTGTTGAGTGGCGATGATGGGCGTTGTTTACTCCAGCTGGCACAGCTCGTTGCCGCAGCACTGGGCTGCCCGTCGCTCGCCGCCTCACTGCAGCCACCGCGCTACTGTGCCTGCTAGGGAGCTGCAGGCCTGCAGGTCTGCAGAACATACTGTACCACGTCGCGACCTTGTCCCTCTCTCTGCACCGGCCATCTCGCTTGTATCCGCAAAGTACCCCGTGTGATGCACCCGCGCCCGCGCCCGCACCCTGCAACCCTGGAAAGTTCCACGGGAGCTTGAGCTTGAGCTTCCACCGAGCTGTGGCACCGAGACAACGGTTGTCTAAGACAGACGGTGACGACGGCGACGACTCGTCTTGCTGTGCATCGTTTCAGCCTCGAAATAGCCTCCAAGGGCCCCTCAAAGGTCTCATGGTGGACTGGCCGGAAAACGCCGTTGTGCATCCTCTTGGATGGGGAAGAGGAGCGCCAGCACGCCTCCGCATCCGGGGCGGTCATGTCCTCAGCTCAGGAGGAGATTGCACACCTCTTCACGGCGGTACATTGACGACGCCCCACCCGCATCCTCAAACAAAGCACACCAGGCCGTCTTGTCCTTGGCTGGCTTTCGCACGGGCATTCGTGTCAGCCAGATGGATTGTCACGGAAAAGGAGTGCATGGAGCAGCATTTAGGGGTAGGACCGCTGGGCCAGAATGCATCGTGGAGCCCTCTCCAAATTAAGAGAAAGACACATGCGTGGCTAGTATCTATCATACGGCATGATGACTTGGCCAGCAGCGTCCGCTTTGCAGCAGCATCTGGCCAGCGCTGGCCAGCGCGAGCCCGCTCGCCAGCCTCGGTGTTTCCAGAAGCCTCTGTGCAACAACAGCAGACCGGCCACCTTCTATATGTAGGGGACTGGTCACAAGTCAGGTCCCAGCAGATCGGCGCCGACTTTGCCGGCAACAGACCCCGGTCTTCGGGCCTGGCATCACTCAACCGCCTGGCAACGAATTCTCATACCAAACAAGCAGGGTACCGCCGATGGATCTGCCAGGTTGTGAGACGACAGGGAGATCGATCAACATCGACGCATCTCCGCAGCTTGAGGCAACCAAGAGGGCTCGAGAGCCCGTGGACAAGCCCGGCCGGATGACTCACTTCGGCCAACAACAAAAACAACAACCACACCTGTTGCTCAACCACACTTGTTGCTCCGAGTGTCACCCGGCACATCGAATCCCCGGCCTAGAGACAGTCTCGTAGCCTCGGCGTCATGGCCTACCTACGTCGAAAGGGGCTAGGGATAGGATTGACCTACCGTCTTTGGGACTACGCCCTTCCGGCCTTTTCGGCCTCTCCCTGCCCATACGCTTTACCGCCATTGATTCTTTCTCCCGCTCTATTCCCGACCGGCCGAGCTACCTCGTGTGTAATTCTGGCGATGTCGGTCTGGATGTTCTCATTAGTCATGGAATTATTTGCCTGCGTGCCCCGTTTCGCCGTTTCGCACTCGAATTATCCTCATGCGCAAACGTAGCCGTCGTAATGTCCCGACTCTTTGGACACTTGGTGCTGTGTTGTCTTGCTGTTTTACGGACGGGTCGCTCGTCTGCTTCACCTAGGCTATTCACTTGCACTCGGCTCCTGACGTAGATCCAGTCGCTCGGCGGACGTAGCTAGTTCCCGGCGTGCCATGGCCTCCCCTGCGACGGCGGACTCGCGCGCAATATCTAAAGAGACAATTGTCGATGAGAATGGCATATTGAGGACAGATACCCGGCACGATCAGGCTGTGGATATGGACGAGAAGCATAACAAGGACGACGGTGCTGTTGACTCGGAGTCCAGCGACCGTGAGCAGCCACAAAAGGAGTTTAAGGAAGGTGGATATGGCTGGTAAGGCAAATACACAGCGAGATATTGCTGGTGGCCACAATGCTAACCCACAAGTCAGGGTCGTGGTTATGGTTTGTTTCATCATCAACTTCCATACCTGGGGCATGAACTCAGTCAGTTGCCGTCGTGTCGAACCGTTCCAAGGGCTCTAGTACTGACCCTCATACCAGGCTTATGCTGTATTCTTAGCTTACTACCTGTCCTCCAACGCATTCCCCGGATCAAGTCCCATATCCTTTGCTTTCGTTGGAGGTCTGTCCATATCGATAGGTAAGTGTTGCTCTGTGGGTTCGTATTCATCATAGCGCTAACTCTCTGCTTTCGCAGCCCTCCTCCTCGCACCACTGGCAACAATTTGTATCCGGAGATATGGTACTCGTACTTGTCTCCAGATCGGTGTGGTCCTGGAGACGGCCGCATTTATCGGCGCGTCCTTCACCTCTGAGCAATGGCATCTTATATTATCACAGGGGATAGCCTTCGGCGCTGGCATGGGCTTCCTCTTCACGGGCTCGGTCGGCCTGGTCCCGCAGTGGTTCCACGAGAAGCGCTCTCTCGCAAACTCCATAGGGACTTCCGGGTCTGGCTTTGGTGGTCTGACGTACTCCCTAGCCGCACATGCCATGATTGAAAATCTTGGCCTTCCATGGGCCTTCCGGATCCTGGCTATACTGGCTTTTACCGTCAACGGTGTCTGCAGCTTCCTGGCGCGGGACAGGAACAAGGAGGTCGGTGCAATTCATCAGGCGTTCCACAAGGAACTCTTCAAGAGGATCGAGTTGTATCTGTACCTAGCCTGGGGCTTCTTCTCAATTCTGGGGTATATCGTTGTCGTCTTCTCACTGGCATCATACGCCTCCGCAGTTGGATTCACGTCGAATCAGGGTTCTATTATAGCGGCCATATTCAACTGTAAGTGCCTCTTCTCACCATACCATCACAATACGTATCCTAACCAACGTACCCATTCAGTGTCTCAAGGCCTGGGGAGACCAGCAATCGGCCTATTCAGCGACAAGGTCGGCCGGATCAACATCGCCGCCTTTAGTTCACTGATCGCCGGGCTGGCAGCCTTCTTCCTGTGGATATTCGCGGCGAAGCACTTTGCCGGCGCCATCGTCTACAGCTTGTTTGGCGCCTTCGCTGGCAGCATCTGGCCGTGTATAGCTCCCGTCGCGGTCGAGGTCGTGGGGCTGCAGCTGCTACCTTCTGTTATGTCTATCACTTGGTTGGTATTGGTACTACCAGCGACTTTTGCCGAAGTCATTGGCCTCAGCCTCGTGGAGCCCGGGAGTAGCGGGTACCTGCATGTGCAGGCGTACACTGGGGTGATGTTCGTCTCGGCATTTGCTGCTCGTGAGTCACAATGACCCCCACTCAATTTGTCTTGTGCCGCCTCAAGAAACCATATGCTGATGCTTTTTACCGTGTAGTTTGGGCACTGCGGGTATGGAAGATTCACACGTTGGAAATCGCTAAGTTGACGAAGGAGGGAGAACGGGACATCCACAACCCGAATACCGTCGGGGCGGGAGCACATGTTTCGCCTACTGACCACAAGTCGTTCTCGATGGCTTTTGCTCTGAAAGCCTGCTTTTCTCTCACTAAAGTGTAATCTTGAGAGAATGAATATAATCGCTGTCATCTAACCAGATGTAAATATTCTATGTCGTATGTATATACTTTACATAGCGCAGTGAAAGCATGGCGACTTGGCTTCAGGCAACATGATCACTACCCACAGCCTGCGTTGTATCAGCCCCTTCAGGCTTTTGAGACTCCTGGGGCTTGTCAACCTGCTCCTCGGCTGCGTCACGCTGTGCAGGAGAATTCTCCGCAGCCTCGCTGGTCTCCTCACTCGTGACTTCTTTAACCTCCTCGATCAGAATCGTAGGCTCACCAGCCTTCTCCTCCACAACCTGAGTAGCCTCCTCAACCAGAGCTGCGGCCTCCTCGGAAACCCCATCTCCAGCTTTGGACACATCAGACTCGCCCTCTCGCAATATCTCCGTCGTCACAAACTGAATGGAATCCTTGAACCCAGCGATCTTCCTCCCGCTCTCCTGGACGGCCTTCTGGAGCGCGGACGCGCTGCCCGACACGCTGCCCGACATGCCCCCCGCGAGCTCGACGGCCTTCTTCGCGGCCTCCTCGAAGTCGTCGAACGCGTACAGCGGCAGCCCGCTCTCGGCGATGATTCTCTGCCCCTCCTCCTCGTTTGTGCCTCGGATGCGCACCACGACGGGGACCTTGATGTCGACCTCCTTGTACGCGAGCACGATCCCCCGCGCGATCATGTCGCCGAGCGTCAGCCCCCCGAAGATGTTGACGAACACGACCCGGACCCTGTCGTCCTTGAGGATGATCTCGAACGACCGCCTCACCGTCTCGCTCGTCGCCTTGCCGCCCGTGTCGAGGAAGTTGGCCGCCCGACCGCCGTGGCCCGCCAGCGCGTCCACCGTGTTCATGGCCAGGCCCGCCCCATTGACCAGCGTCCCGATGTTGTGCGCCCTGTCCCCTGGCGACAGCCGGTGATAGACGATGCCCTCGGCCTCGGCCTCCCTCGCGCCTTCGTCCCGCGCCTCCAGCGCCGCGTACCTGTAGTGCACGTTCGCGAGCCGCCCGCCGCTGCGGGAGGCTGCGTCGTCCAGCTCGATCCGCAGGTCGTGCACGGGGAACCGGACATCCCCACTGGTTTTCATCTGGCGCACACCGAACTCGAGCCCCACGTGCTTGGCCTCCTTGTCCCGGAAGACGCGGCCCAGGTCCCGCAACATGTTGCTGAGGCTGGGCGCGTGGGAGTCAGCCATCCGCAGCTTGTGTGTGAGCGTGGCCACGACGTCATCCCACGCCTTGGTGCCGTCCAGGGCGAGGATGTCCGCAGCGCTGGGCGGTAGGAGGATCTTGTTGTATCTGGTCGGGTCCCGCCAGGCTTTTAGACTGTTATGGACTGCTGTGATCAGACACTGGGAGCGGGTGGCCCGGTCGATGCCGAGTGCGAGGTAGCGAACGGGCCATATTTGGAACTGGAGGCCTGAGCCTAGGTTTCCTCCCTGGAGGAGCTTCTCGCTGGCTGAACAATCGAGATGGAGACTCCGAGTCTGCTGGGATGACGCCTTGGGGAATGATCTGCTGGGTGCGAAGGTGCCGACGGGCCTCCGGACAGAAGTATGTAGACCGCGCCTCTGCTGAGATGGCAAAACTCCTGATGCAGCTGTAGCAAAGTCATCTATAGATCCGAAGACAGCCCCGTCCTCGATCTCACCGGCGGTAATTTCGTTGTCGTCGATTAGCTTCCTCAGTGCTGGCCCGATCTCGGCTGGGTGGTTCACCATCGTCACACCAGCTTTCCTCAGAGCCAAGATCTTCTGCTTGGGACGCGGCTCCCCCGGCAGCCAGAACGCGCCGGCGTGGCCCATCACCCTGTCCGGCGGCGCCAGCGTTCCGACAACGAGAGCCACGATGGGCTTCCACTCGTTCGTGGGCGTCCGGGCGTGATAGTCTGTGATCCATTGCGCAGCGAGGATCTCACCGTCCCCGCCAATCTCCCCAATGAGTGCGATGCCTTTAGTGTTGGGGTCGTGCTCCAGTACCTGCAGAGCTTCTACGAGATCTGTGCCCGGCAGGATGTCTCCTCCCACACCAATACAGAGGCTCTGGCCCAGCCCGGAACGCGTCGTGGAAGCCACAGCCTCGTAGGAGAGCGTCCCAGACTTGGCAGCTATCCCAATGCATCCCTCACTGAAACAAGGCAGCGGCTGGAACCCGATCCTGCACCTCTCGCCCTTCGCGCTCGAGATGATCCCGGGTGAGTTGGGCCCCACCAGCCTCGACTTGGTCTGCGTCTTCAGCACGCTGTGGATCCTCAGCATGTCGTGCAGGGGGATGTGTTCCGCCACGGCCACGATGAGCGGGACCTCGGCCTCGATGGCCTCCTCGATGGCCTGCGTCGCCTTCGAGGCCGGGACGTAGATCCCCGTGGCGTCGGGCTTGAGCTCCTCCATGGCCCTCCGGACCGACGGCAGGACGGGGAGCCCGAGGTGCTCGCCTTGCTTCCCCGGCCTCACGCCGCCGACTATGTTGGTGCCCCACGCGATCGATTCCTGGGCATTTGCGGTGGCCTGGCGGCCGGTGAAGCCCTGGAAAATAACGCGTGTCTTGGAGCCTATGCGAAGGCTGTCGAGCGTGGCGGCATAGTTCTGGCGGCAGCTGGATGAGCCAAAGGGGCGACGGGTGGCTGCTGGGCCACGGCCATGACATTGACGGTATCTCGGCCTGCTTGCTGAACGCAAGTTAGACCTCATGGCGGACTGCATCCTACACGTGGGGATGAGATCGCCAACACAGACGATCTCATTGAAAACGGTGGCTGATGCTTGACTGCAAGATTGTGGTGTCCCTCGCCGGCAAAGCAAGAGTAGGGGAACTGAATTGTCTTAAATTGAATGATATCTTTATTCCCGTAACTTGTACTGTCTGTATTAAGTGTGGTTGAAAAGCCGGGCAGCTGGTGTAATTTGCAAACTAGTCTCACGCGGAACCCGCTTTCTGGGCCGTGCTGTCAGAAGATGGGTTTGCAAGTGGAGCATATAGCCGACTCACAAGAGAAGCACGTATCAAGCCCCTCCTAGCTCAACTGCGTTCCTGAGCTGCAGATCACGGGCGGTTCTGAGATCGAACGCTATACCTAAATATCCCAAGTTTCCACTCGGATAAGAGGAATCGAGCCTTGCCTGACACGTGCTTTGCGATCTGCGCTCTGTTATGGCAATGCTCCTGTCTACCAGTTACTGGGCGGAACTGTCAACGTTGAGAACGGGCCATGCGCATGGCACTACGGAGGCACTTTGATCACCCAGTAACTTAAATCACTGAACATGATCGGGCTATTAGGTGTGGTCAGAGTCATACTCGTTGCGTATTGGTATGATACCTGTGGTCGCTGCTTCACGCTGATGATGTAGACATTCAGAGCCCGTCTCCCATTTCCCCGTAAGCACCCCTGGGCTCATTCGGACCAACAACCACATAATAAACATAAGCAGTGTTGTTCGCACAGACCACGCTTTCCCTTGAGAGTGATGTTCGTAGTTACCTCCTTCCTCCCAACCTTGGTGATCATGATCTACCGAATAATGCACAGCCGGAGGCGTGTCAGGGTACGGTGGCGGCGCAGGTGGCGGCACATCTCCTCTATTGTTGTTCCGGAGGAAAGAGCGTCAGGTCCAACGCAGTTCCTGCGTTCTTATGTGTAGCTCCTTCTGTTTCATGGCTTTTGTCATCGTCATTGACAGGCGCATGATGGCCGCGACAGCTCCGCGCAATCCATACGGCGTGGAATGGCAGGAAAGGGGCGGATACCAGCCATGCCATGGTCGCAGTGGCCGGGAGGCTGGTGAAGCCCAGATTCGAGGATGAACACGCGCAAGACCTCATCTCGAGGGCTTCCACAGCGGCCTGGCCACAGGCGCAGAGCTGTGATACAAGTATGTCGCATCGGTCCTGATGATTGCCTAGGTAATTCACACCATTGCTAGTGAGCCGATCGCGGCTTCCTCGGATGGAGCTGTCCTACGCTCCCTTGCCTTGAGCGTCGCTTCCACCGGCTGCCTTGCTTGACGCGGAGTCCTCTGCAGCATTGTGGAATCCCAGGTTCTTGAAGTCGTCTTTTGCCATCAGGTCACTGTATTGGATGGTCTTGTTTAGAATTGCTGTTGCACGGGCGCAGATATGAGCTCTTCGCCAGGGGGCATCGACTCACCGGTCCATGCGACATGATAGATATGCCTTGGCAAGTTCACGACACTGATCCTCATTGACGCCCTTGACTTTCTTGATACATGCCAGATATCTTGTCATGACATGTTTGCACTCGCCTGATGGGAAGGTCAGGCAACTTGAAATGATACTGCAGCGTCTAGGCCTGTGCACAACATACCATCATGGTCGAGTGGGAAGCTGCCTCTCTGTGGTCTTGAAAGGGAATAAGCATTGGGTCAGGAATATGAAGTCCCGTGAATCAGGAAAGACCTACGGTACAGGTTTCGTGTACATCTGGCCCCCGCCAGGCCCGTAACCACTCATGCTGAAAGATCCTTCTCTGACGAGGCGAGGGTCGCAAAGTGTGTCCGGGCTGAATCAGGGCCGTCTTATCAAACACCAATTCGAGATATGTGCGGCTGCCAGAGCACTGAGATCACCGACAACAGTTCGTCCGAATATGTGCTTGCTGACTTGCGTGCGGCCTGCTTACTGGATGTAGACTATGTAGGTGCTTGTGCAGCAAGACATGTGATGGTGGCATGGATCAGCAGACGGAAGCTGTGGCGGAAGCTATACCCAGCCCGGCACCCTGGATACACCCAACCAGACAGCCCATGTACCTAGGTACTGGAACTTGCAGGGTACGTGGGCGGCCTGTGAGGTACCTGGGCAGGAGGTCGGCAGGTGCTTGGTTGGCCTGAGGCAGCCAAGCTGACGGCCCATGCGGGTGGGGACCGGTGCTGTGCTGGCGGAAGCAGAGGCAGGGGGCAATGCCGTGCATGAAGTTGGAAAATGACGGAGACGCGACTGGCAGACAGACACATTGTATTCAACCCGGGCTCCCCTCCACCACGTCCAAATTTTGTCTGGCAAACTGCACCTCACCGCGGCTCAGGGAAAACAACAGCATGCATTTCTGATCCCGGTGGCTGCTTCACCACCTCCCGTTCCTGTCTTGCGTGTCTTGCCCATCCTGCTGTTCCACCAGAGCAGTTCTCGTCTGTTTCGAAAGCGGCTCTTCGTGTCTTAAGGAGCTGGGGGCTTTGGTCGCAGATTTTGCCCGGGCCCGCGCTATTGAGCCTCTCCCTGCCCGTCGGATAGACCTCGACGCCTCGTCACTGCTCCTCTGCGTCCCGGTGATTGACTCGTCCAAGCTCCGCATCCCTACTGCTCTGCTTGCCCAGCATCAAACGAGCTACAATGGCTGCACTCGGCGACGACCTCTTGTCCACGGTCAACAAGCTGCAGGACCTGGTCTTCAACACAATCGGAAACGATTCCCTCGACCTGCCCCAGATTGTACGCTTAAGCCGCACCTCGTCTCCCAAGGCCACTGAGCAGCAGTGTCGGGCCTGCCCAAGCTAACCAGCATCCTACAGGTCGTTGTCGGCTCCCAGTCTGCCGGAAAGTCGTCCGTACTCGAGAACATTGTTGGCCGTGACTTTCTGCCCCGCGGTAGCGGTATCGTCACACGCCGGCCCCTTATCCTCCAGCTCATCAACGTCCCTGACGAGGGTATCGACGCCTCGCAACAAGCTGCGCATCCTTCCCAATATAACGCAAATGTCGCGCGCCCTGGCGAATGGGGCGAGTTCAACCACATCCCCAACAGGCGCTATACCGACTTTGGCGACGTCAAGCGCGAGATTGAGAATGAGACTGCCCGGGTGGCCGGCAACAACAAGGGCATCACCCGCCAGCCCATCAACCTCAAGATTTATTCTCCACACGTTCTGAACCTCACCCTGGTCGATCTCCCAGGTCTCACAAAAGTAGGTTCACTTGGCTCTACACATGAGCTCCCGTGCTAAGCTAACCACCTCTCCGTAGGTGCCTATCGGTGACCAACCTGCCGACATCGAAAAGCAGACTCGCAACCTCATCTCAGAGTTTATCGCAAAGCCAAATAGTATCATCCTCGCCGTCTCTCCCGCCAACGTCGATATTGTAAACTCCGAGGCTCTCAAGCTTGCCCGCCATGTCGACCCATTGGGACGGAGGACTATCGGTGTCCTGACCAAGGTGGATCTCATGGACCATGGTACCAACGCCCTTGATATTCTGTCCGGGCGAGTGTACCCCCTCAAGCTGGGATGGATCGGTGTCGTGAACCGATCACAGCAAGACATCCAGGGCAACAAGCCCATGGAAGAGGCCCTGAAAGATGAGGAGAACTTCTTCAAGCTGCACCCAGCGTACAGGAATATTGCCATGAAGTGCGGCACACGTTTCCTGGCCAGGACCTTGAACACCACCTTGATGGGACATATCAGGGATCGCCTGCCTGATATCAAGGCTCGGCTGAACACACTAATGGGACAGACCCAGCAAGAACTCGCCAGCTATGGCAACATGCAATTCAGTGGCAGGGAGCACCGGGGCTCTCTCATTCTGCAGCTTATGACTCGATTCGCGGCCTCATTTATGTCATCGATTGACGGGACTTCAACCGAGATCTCCACCAAGGAGCTGTGCGGTGGCGCCCGGATATACTATATTTTCAACTCCGTGTTTGGCAGCTCGCTAGATACCATCGACCCAACCTCCAATCTCTCTGCTTCCGACATCCGCACCGCAATCAGGAACTCTACTGGTCCTCGGCCGAGCCTGTTCGTTCCTGAGATGGCGTTCGATCTTCTTGTGAAGCCGCAGATCAAGCTCTTGGAGATTCCCAGCCAACGTTGTGTTGAGTTGGTTTACGAGGAACTTATCAAGATCTGCCATACGTGTGGGAACATCGAGCTATCGCGTTTCCCGAGGTTACAAGCCAAGCTTATTGAGGTTGTATCGGACCTTTTGCGAGAGCGTTTGGGACCCGCGTCCGGCTACGTCGAGTCCCTCATTTCGATACAGCGGGCTTACATCAACACAAACCATCCAAATTTCCTAGGTGCTGCAAACGCCATGAGCAACGTAGTAGGTGCCAAGCAGGAGAGGGAACGCAAACGCCTTATCCAGGAGGAGCGCGAGCGGAGAGAGAGAAGACGCGCGAAAGAACTCGGGGCTAATGGTACGGAGGAGGCCGAAGAAGACGAGCATGCTGGTACTGAAAAGGCGGAGCACGCATCCATCCGCAAGGCGCAGGGCAAGGGTGCGCGCAGCATGTCACCAGCGGTAAGGGAGAATGGCACCGGTGGCATCACCGCGGCGCTGAACGGAGCGCGTTCAGCCTCTCCCATGATGCAAAACTCTCAGACCGCTGGCGGACCGAAGGACTCTTTCCTGAACTACTTCTTTGGAAAGGATGGCGCGCAACCAGCTTTCCCGCCGCCGTCGCACAATGCAAATATCGGTCGGCATGTGAGCCAGGGCTCGGAGCCATCAATCAGCCAGAGCTTCAGGCACCAGGAGCCCGTGCTTCGCTCTCCCATTCAAACCACAGCATCACACACACACGATGACGACTTTGTCTTCGGCTCATCGGTGCCCCGTGGTGCAGACTTTGTGAGTCCTCCCAGCGAGACTGATGTATGATCGAATTGGAACCCCTGAGCCCCGAATTTTCACCTATTTCCTTGGCTAACCATGCTCAACAGGGTGCTACCGGCGAGCCGGCCATGACGGAACGCGAGCAGATGGAGACGGAGCTCATCCGGGCCCTGATCTCCTCGTACTTCAACATAGTACGTGAGTCGATCGCCGACCAGGTCCCCAAGGCCATCATGCACCTGCTGGTCAACCACTGCCGCGACGAGGTACAGAACCGCCTCGTCAGCGAGCTGTACAAGGAGGCGCTGTTCGAGGAGCTCCTGTACGAGGACGACGGCGTCAAGAAGGAGCGCGAGAAGTGCGAGAAGCTGCTGCAGACATACAGGGAGGCGGCCAAGATCATCGGCGAGGTGGTATGAGACCAGCGCAGGGGAAAGGAAGAGGGGAGAGAAAATGGCCATGACAACGGGTGGACGACAGCTCATCTACGTTCGAGCCAGACGGAACGAAGAGACGACAGATGATGATAGATGAACAGGTGCAGGCAGGTCATGGTAGACGACTCGTGTTGTTGTACTTTTATGTACTCTACTCTCCCATCAAACTCACTCACATATCCACACCCACCTCAGTCACCCACCACTGACTGGGTTGGTGGGACGACACAACTACTCCACACCACACAACACCATACCACACCTGTACGCAGAGAAATACCGCCTACACAGGAGACGTCGTCTGTATATAGAGCAGGCAGCAGACATGGGATTGGGACGATTTTTTTTGTCTTTCGAAGATCACGCGTACAGGCAAAAACGTGTTCTGGAACAAATACAAAATCGCAGCACGCTTTTGTCCACTTGACTGATCCCCATGAGGAGTCCACAAAGACGATCCTCTCCGTATCTGAACCATTTCCTTTGACCATTTATCCTGACCACTCGGTTTTCTGAGATTTAGTCTTAGTGAACTCCGAGCAAGCTATGTGGCATTCTACGTATTGTACCCGCGTATATCAAATGGGGCACACAGTAATGCTTTAAGAATACATGAGAAATGCATTTATTTGCTAAACTCTGTTTCGGGTGCTCTCCTAGCCGTCCTTTCCACAAGCCACATCCAGACCGGGCGGGACGCACCCACTAATCACGATTGGCTATTGATACCTCGCCGCTCTCGGACCTGTGCGGATGGGAGCGCTCGGCGGCGGCGGCACCCCAGCTGGATAGCGTGGGTCGTACTCCTCCTCGTAATAAGCCTGATCGTTCCGCGGTGGCGGGCCCTGCGGCGGAAGTTGAGGCCGGGGCTGGAAGTGTCTCGGGGCCGCATCGGAAGGATGGCGCGGGTCGTAGCTTTCAGCGGCGGGAGGCTGGGGCGGAGGTCCGTCAGGTGCGCGAGAATATGCTCTTTCGTACGGCGCGCGGTATGACTCCCCGATCATTTGCGCAGGTGGAGGTCGTGGAGGCCCGGTAGCATAAGGATCCCCACGGTCATAGGATGCTGCAGGCGGCAGTGCGTCCCTGTAGTACCTTTCAGGCTCGGGATTAGGAATACGACGGAGAGGGCGCTCCTCGATCCATTTCGATCCATCCGGCCCTTCATACTCGATGATTTCAACCTCAATGACCTCTTGGGGACGCTGCCGTGGGACTGGCTCGTCTGGATAGCCGCGATAATTGTAATCGTCGCGAGGCGGAGGTCTCTCGTAGCGGGGATCATCCACGGGGGGCGCTGGAGGCAGATACTGGTAATTGTGCTCTGGACGCGCGGGGCTCCTCTGGCGGTATTGCTGGGGTGGAGGAGGGCGGTAGTTTGTGTAGACCGGAGAACGGGACCTGCGAGGTTCAATGTCCCGTACGGGCGGTTCCTTGTATTGTCCATAGTCCTCAGGCTCGTCGCGGTTACCGTCCATGTAAATGACGTTAGACAGCCGATGCTGATGACCACGGTAAGCCGCGTCCCTTGGATTTGGAAGACTTGGATCAGCTCGAGGAGACGGCGCATCTGTGCTCGGTGAGTCTCGAGGCCTAGACTGAAAACGCTGGCGCTGCTGAGGCGTGCCTGGCTTCGAGCCATGTCTGGGCCGTTGGGCATTCCCACCAGGGGCGCTGCGCTGGGATGCTTTGGCCTGAGGAGGATTGTGGGCTGCGGCGCTGCTAGGTGTGTTTCTGCGGGACGGTGTGTTCTCTGCCGTCGTCTTCTCGGCCCTGTCACCCTCTGGAATGGCACTTTTCCTGGCAGTCTGCGCCCTGTCAGCTGCCCACATCGCCCGAATAGCATCCCCTTCACGTTCTGCTTCTTCTTCAGCCATCTTTTCCTCCTCCTCGCTCCGTTTCAGCAGGTCTCCATCTTTGCCCTGAGCACCCTTCCTATTTTTCTTCTTATTTTGACGAGCGTTCTGCTCGCGTTGGCGGAAGCCTTGAGACGATCGCCGCTCACTCTCACGGCCTAGCGCTGTGCTCATAGCCGCAGCCGCAGGCACAGTTGCAGACGCAAGTGCCGCAGGTTCTGGGAGGGCGTGGCCATTCGCAGGACCCATCGAATTGGCTCCGGCCAGAGACGGCCCGGTATGATCGTAAGGGCCAGATGGCAAGTTCGAGTACGGTGCGGTAGACGCTGCCGCACTCTGATACAAACCTACGCCAACGGTTTCCGTCTGAGCTTGTCCGTAGTGTGTGACATGATCACTCGCAGGCGCATTCTGG
This sequence comes from Diaporthe citrichinensis, assembly GCA_014872995.1. Taxonomy (NCBI): domain Eukaryota; kingdom Fungi; phylum Ascomycota; class Sordariomycetes; order Diaporthales; family Diaporthaceae; genus Diaporthe; species Diaporthe citrichinensis. The sequence continues at coordinate 1,114,611 of JADAZR010000003.1, forward strand.
TATCCCTGATGATAATCAGGCTGGCCTGGATAGGCTGGCGGAACGTTCGGCAGAGCTTCGGGAATATTGACGGGTCCTAGGAGATGCGGAACCGCCTCATTCACCAGGTGGAATTTCTGGCTGTCCATGCTCACGGCCGAGCGCAGGTTGGTGACTGCCGCAGGCTCTGGCAGCAACACCATGTCGACGGTCCACTCCGGCGGCTGACCGTATTGTCCCATTTGCACAAATGGCTCCACATGCTTGCTTTGGAAATGCGTCGTCAGCTGCGGCAGCGAATATGATCTGCGTTCTTCCTCAGATGCGACATAGCCACCAACACCCTGATGACAGACTCTGCACACCAAGCCATTCACGTTACGAACCGGTCTCATATCCTTGTGATCGGATAGACCATCGATAAAAGTCGCCAGAGGCAGGGGGAGACCGAATCTCGCATGGAATCGCTTGGCAAGATGATGGATTACGACTTGAACCCTGACGATCGATAGAGTGTCCTTCATGTTGGAAGTTGCATTCCAGAGCTCTCGGGCCATACGCGCCATGTCCTCGAGCTGGGCCCGGTATTGCGGTGAAAAGGTCGACGGATGTACTGGTTGGTATCCAATCTGTCCATTGGTCTGGTATGCCCCAAAATTGTAATTGTATGGCGCAGCTGGTGCTGGGAGACCTGGCGGGCCTTGCGGACCTGGTAGGCCTGGAGGGCCTGGAGGCGCAGTAGGAGGGCCGGAATAGCCTGGCGGGTTACCCTGAGCAGGAGGATAAGGCTGATGCTGGTAGACATCCGGAGGAGGGTAGGGATGTGTCCCGTAACCTTGAGCTTGGTAAGTGGGATGCGGGCTCTGTCCATAAGTCTCACTATAGGGCGGAGCTGTTCCATAGGCTGGCGCTGGAGGTTTTGGATGAGTTTGGTATGGTTGAGAAGGGGCTGCTGGTAGACCTTGTTGGTAGGCGCTGTGGGCCGGAGGTGGCTGGCCTTGATAGAAGCCATTTTTCGCATTTCTTGGCTCTGAGGTGAACGGCGGTTGCTCTGGCCACTCCGCCCTCCAATGCACAACCACATTGCCGATGCTCAAAGACGTTGTGTGCTTTGCAGCGTAATGCTGGATGACGCCTTCGAAGCCATAGTACCTAACGGTAACCTCACAACCGTTGCAGAGGAAAATCTCCTTCCGATGTCGTTCTGTATGTGGCTTGATCTTGATGTCGAAAACCCACTTCATGTTCTCCAGCGTCAGTTTCTGAGTAAACGGGCCTTGCGGCGGATCGATAACTGGCGTGGCTCCGGATGCCCGGGCTGCTGCGGCGTCTTTAGCGACTTCCGCATAGAAGCGTTTGCGAATGTAGGTCAACACTTCCACCGCGAACTTTGAACAGCTGTTCCTGTCGACCTTGTCCCCGTTTTCCCAGCCTTCTCTGATTATCTCATCAGCAAACCCAGCAATTCGCGCTCGCACAGGCGCCTGGACCTCATCCCAGTCAGCGTCCACGGCGTCTCGAGCTTCCTTGCTGGCGGCAGCGGCGAGATTCCGCTTGTCATCCATTTCCTGCTGCCGCAAGACCTGCGCGGAGTTTTCCTTCTCTCGTTGCTCGGCTTCGGCTCTCTGGGCTAGTAGGCGCGACTTCAGCAACTCCCAAGCTTGCTCATCCAATGGGGTGATAATCTGGAGAGCCGCTTGAAAGGAGGGTATATGCGCCAAGACGCTCGGTTCCAATGGCGGATCAAGCGCGAGCGCTCTTCGTTCTATCTCGGCCTTTCGAGCAGCCTTTAGCTCGGCAACCTCCTCCTTCGTTCTCTCATGGCGGCCTGAAGGAAACGACGAGGCGGTCCCAGTTGACGAGCGACGGAAAGGATCTGGCGTGATTCCATTCCGTTGACTGGAGCTTATAGACGGAGTCGCTGTTCTGCTGTTATTGCTTGCAGAGTTCAGACCAGGGATCTGAACGACAGATGCAGACCCTGCTGTCGTTTTTGGACCGACAGCAGTGCTCATAGTGACAGGTACTGATGGTCGGTAACCCGGATATAACACGTTCCTCATCTGGGCCAGTCCACCGGAAGCGGCCCAGTTCTCCCACCTCAGGGCATCGCTTCGGCGTTCGTGGCCACGACCTTCCAGCCCTTTCAACCATTCCTCTACAGTAGCAGCACCCATAGCCTTTACGCTGAAAAACTCCTGCTTCAAAGACTCAACGTGTTGAGACCAGAAGATCTTCGTTAGCGAGGTGCTCGGTGGTGTTTGGCTCCGTTCCATGGTGGCTGGGGAGATAGCATTAAGCTCCTGCGTGACGAAGACGAACGGCAGAGCTGCAGCCAGAGTGCTGGGAAAGGATGACGACAGCAAGATATCGATCTCCTATGATCAAGTTAGAGAGGAGGCATTGGATGTGATTCGACTCAATGCACATTGTACAAACCTTGATTGACTGTGTCAGGAGACACGTGCCACACGATCGAGTTGCAAACGCCCAAATGATGGCAACGCCGTCCTTGCCCGGGCCGGACTGCCACGGATCTGGTGAGTCCTTCGGGTGCACTGTACCTTGCTTACGGCAATGTTGGCATGTGGCAGAGACAGACAACTGCCACATATCCAGCTCAGTCTTGTCTTGCAGAGGACTTGGCATGCTGGGCCAGAAACGGCGTCTCGAAGCCTGCCATATTGCAGTGGGCTGCAAAGGGGAGAGAGCGCCAGGGGGAGGTGACTTGGGCCGATCGCGGCGTATCTTGGACAAAGAGTCAAGATACACGTTGAACAGGCGATTGACACAGAGTAGTCTTCCTAGAATTCTAGGAGGACAGAAAGTGAAGATGTGATGCCAGATCTCAGCAGGCAGAGCGGACCTATCTTCAACGGAGCCAGAACCTTGGTCACCTTGTGAATCTTCCTCAGACTGCTCCAATCTCAACTTCTTCACCGAATCCAGTGTGTTCGACCTGGTTTCAGGCTGCGAGGTATCCTCGGGGGGCTTGCGTTTTTTGGACGCAGCCCCAGCCAGCTGGCTGTTGTGCCCTTGTTGCGAGGTTGTGGAGACAGCGGCCTCAGCGAGAAGCGTCTGTGTGTGAGGTGTTGGGATGATCGCGTCGTCTTCATCTTCGGACTGAGCCTCCATGGACACATCAGACGGGGAGTCATTTCCATCCAGGCCATGCAGTGGTGACTGCTGGGCGTTGCTGCAGCTGTCGCTGTCATCCAGCGGGAGGAAGTCGGTTGCAGAGGCGTCGGGATCAGCAGCGGTGACGTCGACTGCTCCGGAATAGCGACCACCTTCAGCCATTGCGTCGGGATTACAATGGCTGCGTCTGTGCTTCAAATGAAACAGAAAAGGGAGACGGGGAAGCCAGATGGTCCGCCAGGGAGCAGCTCATCAGACGGAAGGAAGGAGAAACAGCCCAGCAACACTTGTCGAGCACTGAACGGGATGAACTGTGGACGGCGAAGGAGGGATGAGGCAGGGCAAGACGCGACAACGATCTAAGCCGTTGTCGCAGAGGGAGGCTTCGCGGGACAGTCAGCCTGCCGCCGTTGGAAGCAGAATGCTGGACAAGGTCTTGCAAGCAAGAGACGTGCCCAGAAGACCAAAGGGATCGAGGGTGTGGTGCGCAGGTTCAAACATGAGAAGGCATGCTTGCGAACGCGAGACCTGCCCAGTTGTTTCGATGGCGGAGAGCTGGTTGTGTTCAGGATCAGGATCAGGCTCGGGTCGGCGACGGAACGCGGAGGCTCAAGCTGTTAGGACAGCCAGCTCCGGGAGGACCTTTGGACAAAGAGTTGGCTTGACACAAACGACCCACCAGACCAAGACCGGCACGTAGCGGACGCTATGCTTGGTTGAATCAATGCCTGGCGGTGATGCACGGCGAAATGAAGAGGAAGGCTGTCCACGAGGGGTTGTGACGATGATGTATGTAGGGAGGAAACGCGGAGAGCTACGGTACAATCCCATTAGACTACTTGCCCGCCACACCTGTGGGGTGGTGAACCGCGGCAAGGTGCAGTGGGGCCTTGGCCTGCCTGCAGAGGAGCCAAGCTGTGGGGAGGTACTACTGTGTAAGACCGAATGCCAGGAAGGTACGTACCATACCCACCTAGGCCAGACAAAACTCCTCGAATATCCTCATTGCTATAACTTCTCAACATTGCGATATCATTCAGGTCGGGAATACACCTCTCGATAAATTACATCGTACGTTGACCTTGCAATATGTGGAATCCCTTCCACTGTAATTATTTACCGTACTCTAAAGGGTCTGCTGTAATGGACTCAGAGGGACGACTTCACGTCGCCGCCATAAGCCAGCCTCCTCAGCATGCCCCTGTTCAACTCTGCCACGCTCCTCACACAACACAGGCCCAGCGTCTGGTCCAGCTCGGCAAGCAAGCCGGCGAGGACGTGCTTAGCGCCCTCCTTGCCTGCGATCCCCAGCCCGTACATCACCGGCCGCCCCACCAGCACCGCCTTGGCCCCGAGGGCGAGGGCCTTGACGATGTCAGCACCCGTCCGGATCCCGGAGTCGAACAGCACCGTGACCTCCTTGCCCACCGCGTCCACGATCTCGGGCAGCATCTCGAGCGACGGCACCGCCCCGTCCAGCTGCCTGCCCCCATGATTTGACACGATGATGCCGTCCACGCCATAACGGACAGCCATGCGCGCATCCTCGGCGCAGAGGATGCCTTTAAGCACGATCGGCCCGTCCCAGTGCCTCCTAAGCAGGGCCAGGTCCTCCCACGCGTGCGCGTGCCCAGAGAAAGCCTCGCGGATCCACGCCTGCGCCGCGAGCAGCGGGTTGTCCTCGGGCGACTCCCCATCATTGGCCTCAGCAAACTTGCGCTGGAACACCGGGTCGCTGAGCCCGATCTCGATGCCGCTGCCCTGCACAAACGGCAGGAACCCGCCGTCTAGGTCCAGAGGCCGCCACGCGAGCGTGAACGTGTCCAGCGTCACCACCAGCACCGAGTAGCCCCCGGCCTTGGCACGCCCCAGCAGTGACGCGGTGATCTCGTCGTCCTGCGGCCAGTACAGCTGGAACCACCGGTCCGGCCGGGGCCCCGGCGCCGCTGGTGCTGCTGCCACTTCCTCGATGGTGCTGGTGCTCGCCGTGCTGAGCGTGAATGGCACGCCTAGCTCCGCGCACGCTTCGGCGACCCCGAGCTCGCGGTCCTGGTGGTATGCCGCCTGGACGCCCACCGGGGCCATCACCACAGGGCTGGCTAGGCATCTTGTTAACTTCTGGATCTCATTTCCATCACTGACGGCTCTCCTTTCAGCAGCGGCAAGTAGCCCGGGTGCACCCACCATATTTCTTGCCAAAAATCTCCACGCTGAGATCCCTCGGCACCGTTGGCCTCAGCACGCGCGGGATGATCTTCCACTGTCGGAACGCCAGCCGGTTCGCTTCCATGGTCGCTGCTTCTCCCGCGCCCCCGTAAATATAATTAAAGGGGCCCGGAGCCATAGCCTTCCTCGCCTGTGCTTCGAGGGCACTGGGGTTCGTCGTCACCACCGGGGGTTCTCCTAGGAGAACTCCGTTCCTGTAAAGCTCCAACTGGTAGTCCCCAAAGGGAGTGCGGTCCTCACCGCTGTCGTCTGATCCTGCCATGTGTGTGGTATAGTTTCTGTCTAAAACAACGATGGAATTGTCGGAAGCAAGTCAATTGCAAATTTACGGACGGTCTAATAAATGAATGAATGGCCCTGCCCAGCTGTCAGCTGAAAAAATTGGCTGGGAGATCGTCGTCTTATTTACCACTAAGCTGTGTAGATGTCAGCTGCCTCGGCAAGTGTCCATGTACGCTACTTCTCCGCTCCCGCCACAGCGACTCCTCAGACAAGCTGAGCTTGACCAAGTGCAAGGGAGACATTTAAGCATTACACAGTACACTCTTTCTTTTTGATGGCGTACATGCTGATTCGACCGTGCAAGCCCCAACAAGCTTCAGCTGACTATTGCAGAGTCCGTGCTGTTTACTCAAGACCCAGCAAAATCCAATGCAACATTCAAGTAGGCAAGAGCTAATTACTGTCTCTGCATCATCAAAATGGGGACTCAGTTGCCGTTCAGTCGGTCTCGCAGCATTCGTGACTATTGTTGCGTAACCCAAGTTCCTGTTAGTCTATGTACACGGTGTATTGGTACGGACTGTACTGGAGATAGAAACAGACTAAATGATGTATCAACAACGCATTTTCGAACCCCCTTTGGCACATGCTCGAAAGAGGCACGTCAATCTTGAACCGGTATGGATCGCTTAATCGGGGACAGTTCAAGCCATTCATTCGCAGACTTCAGTGTAAAACTCGTTTTGAAATGTTATTCGCTTCGTTTTCCTCTCCATTTTCTAGGCTACTTGAGATGGGACCGCCAACCCATCCACTGATGCACTCACACACCGAGTTTTAAGCATCAAGCTCGACATAGTTGGCGGGGAAGAGTCCAGACTTGGCCCCACGGTGACCAAACCACCAGTCATCGTCTGGGAACTCCAGGTTTGTGATCTTGTCACCCTCAGCAAAGCTCAATTCTGCAACACACGTTAGCCCCATTCATGAACGTATTTGGGCGGCTGTACATACCATTATCCTCGGCTGCTTCATAGTCAAAGAGTGCCGTCGCAACGGCACCTCCACCGGCCGCGGCTTGGGGCTCAGGCTGAGCTGCTGCTGCGGGAGGCGGGGGAGGGGCGGCAGCCTGGCTAGCACCAGCCGTGGCATCGTCGTCGTCGACCAAAGTGACGTAGTTGCTGGGGAATAAGCCGCTCTCACCCCTTGAATTCGTTCCCATCCACCAGTCGTCGTCGACCATATCAATATTTGTCACATATTCTCCTTCCCTGAGCTCAAGCTCGTTCTCCTCAGCCTTTTCGTAGTCGTACTCGATAATAGCGCGTTTTCCACCGGCGGCGCCAGCCTGGGCCTCTTGCACCTGATCGTGACCAAAGGCTTCTTCCGCCACAGCAGTTGCCGCACCACGAGCTAGGTCGTGAGAGGGCTGTTCTTCGGGTAGCTCCTGCTCTCGGGGTATCTCCTCAGGTACAGGTACAGGGCGTGATGGGAGTTGTTGCGGTGCTGGCTCGAACTCGGGCTCAGCAACACGTGGGATCGGAGCAGCCACTCGGATCGGCGAGGAGTCCCGCGCCGGCTCCTCGTCGACCTCCTCTTCATCGGCCGCAGGTCGCGAAGGCAAGCCCGGCAACGCGAATCCACCCGAAGGACGGCTCGTCTCTGGGGGTGGCGGCGGAGGGGAGTTATCACTAGCACCAGTGCCAGCTCGCGGGATGGCGGGCGCAGCAGCACCCATAGGTGGGCCCCCCTTGAATCGATCCTTGAGAGCAGAAACACCTCCCGACGGAGAGGAAGGTTGATCCTGCTCGTTGGAGCCCGCTGTGTCGCCGGTCTTCTGTCCGGGGATACCTCGGCCGTACGCCCCAGTCTGGACAGCGCCCCAGCTCTTGCCACTATATCCGCTCTTCCACTCGCCTCCACTCTTCTGAGAAGAAATCGGGGACGTGGCTGGGGGTGGCAGGTCTGAGCCTGAGCCCGAAGCACCCCTCTCCCGAGCCTTCTTCTCCGCCCACAGCTGAGCGGGAGTCTTGCCTCCTTGGTCCGCGAAGGTGCGGCTAGCAGCCCCGACAGGAGCGGCCGCAGGGGCAGCAGGCGCGCCAAAACCCATCCCACCGGGAGTAGGAGCCTTCGTGCCGGTGAAAGTGCTCGCTCCGCCGAACTTGTTGGCAACTTTGGGCTTTGGTAAAGTGGTAAGGCGTTCAGACTGTGCAGGCTGGCTGAAGGCTGATGTTCGTTCAGATACCGAGGGACGAGGCGCCTCTTCATCGGCAGGCTCGGCAGGCTTCTGGGCGCGGGCTCGGATGGAGGCAATGTCGACCTTGCCAACGGGCTCGTACGAGCCTTTCACGGGGGTAGGCCGGAAATCTTCCTGGTTCCTCGCCTGCGCTCGGAGTGCAGCAATGTCCACCTTTCCGATAGGTTGATATCCACCTTTAACAACATCACCGGGCGTGTCATCTTGCCGGCTAGACCCGTTGAACCTGGACGGTTCCTGATTCTTGGTCAGATCCGCCAGGTTCACCTTGGTAGGCTTGTAGGCCGAGTCCACCTTTTCCAATTGCGTCCTGGTCACGGGCGGCGCGTCAGCACCCCAGCCGTCAGCGTCGACGTTGTCGTCTCTTCGGTTACGTGCGGCCACGAGGGGGTTGAAAGAGCCTCCAGTGCTCGCTGTTGGGGTGAACACGGGCTTCTTGGCGACCGGAGGGGCAGCTGGTGCGGGCATGGGAGCGGAGCCACCGGCGGTGTACTTGGCGCCAGAGGCATCTGAGACCTTCTGTATGATGGCGACGGGCTCCAGATCGCTGTCTGATCGTGCGGTTATCTGGACGTGGTAGCCGTGGAGGATTTTGGCGACGGCTGCTGAGTGGCTGGTAAAGTAGCCTTTCGTTCGTTCGGGGACGCCGCCTCCACACCAAGCAATGAGGACATTCTTTGGCAGAGCAGTGTTGGGATCTTTGACCTTGACAAAGGCGAACTGGATACGGCCTTCGCTGAAGTCTTCGATCAAGTCGGCAAGCTCACCCTCTACGGAACAGAACTGCTTGTCAGCAGGGTGACGAAGCGCAGCGGGCCGGGGGAGGGGGAGACCGGATGAAGCTCACCTCCTTTGGTTTCGACCTTGAGAATACTCTCCTTTGCCCCGCCATCTTGAAAGGCGTTGAGCAAGGGAGCTTGGACTGTGAACAGAGCCCATTGGGCGTAGGTTGGCGAGTCTGACTTGGGTAGCTGACTGTTGACGACCCCCTGGTAGCTACTCTTGATGGAGGGACCGTTAATGGACAGGTTGAGCGATGCCATGACGTCGTTTCTAAGCAGTGTAGGGCATCAGGAGGAGGGGGAAGTAAAGCTGAAGTCTGCCGGTACGTGGTAGAGTGCAAAGAGACGGTTGCTGCTGGAATGGTTCGCAGACCGAGTCGTAATTAAAGATGCGCAGTGCGGAAGGGGCTGAGCAACCTTAGAGTGACGATGAGGCAGTCCGTCTGAATTGACACAGGCAGGTTATTACACAGTAGCAGGCTGGCAGCAGGAGCTGCAGTGACTGAGAGGGGCGGGCCCACCGGGGAAAGGGGAAGGCGCCGTTGGGCTGCAGCTGAGGTCATAGCCTGTACAGTGTGACAGGGTGCGAGTGCCTAGCAACTCTGTGTAACAATCAGTCAAGTCACACTGTGATTCTGGTTGTTTCCAAGTCGAGCACAGGCGAGCACAGTACCCAACAGAACACATCCGGATGTACAGGAAATGCCCAATCACTCAAATGGCGATGAGCAGTTTGATTTGCGTGATTCTCAATTGCAAGATGCTTAAGTTACTAGTCACAAAACTTTGTTCTTTGGAAATTACACGCAAACCCTCTCAAATCATAGCATGGAATAAGAGGAAGGACTGCGCTCTGTTCCACCTTGCTGTGTCCCGTGGTGGGCTGCTGTTGACTTCTCAGACATTGCTTTTGTAGAACAGTCTCTATATTGAGAATGCAAGACAGATCAGAAACATGACCCAGGTGATGCATTATGTAGAACTTGGACTTTGCGGACGGAATTGAATTTGCAGTTTAGGAGTCAAGGACCCCTTGAAAAAAGTCCGGATTCCCCAGTCGCCCTAATAACTAGTGAGACTCATTATTATTTGTACAATGCAGCCCTCGCCTCTAGAGCAGACTGCCAACGCCCATATGATATCCATCAATCGTTGTGTTGTGTATTGTTTGTTGTTGTGTGTTGCGTGTCGCGTCGAACGTACTGCCCTTCCGCCTTGCAGTGATCCTCAACAACGCTTCCAATCTCCAGGAGTCATTACGGCAAGATCGTCACGATTTGCCCCCACTCCCAGACCCATCATCGCAGCAGCACATGGTGAAAGCATGCGGCCAATTCCTCCGTGAACCCAATCAGCAGCACAGTTCGGCGCAATCGCAACATGATTCGCAGAGGCAGCAACAGCACAGCGCTGCGAAGAAGCCCTTCAGGCACCCGCCGCCGCCGCTGTCCTTCTGAGGAGGAGGAGCTTGTTGTTGGTACTGCATCGGGGGTGGCGGGCCTTGCTGGGGGTAGTATCCTCCTTGTGGGGGAGGAGGGCCGTAGGACTGTTGACGAGATGGTCAGCATTTGAACAAGACGGTGCGACCCGACGTGGCGAGGTCAGAATAGAAGTGTCTTGATGGTGAATTACCTGTTGGGGGTACGAGGGACCGTAGCCGCCGCCCTGAGGAGGCGGGGGGCCGTGCTGGTAGTAATCGTTGGCGGACATTGTCGGGGTTGCTCGAGATCAATCGTAAAGAACAATGGAGACCGTTTGGCGGCAGTCGAGCAGTTGGGCGGCGAGATGTCGAGAAGTAAAGAAGCCTAAAGGGCGCGGCTTGACTCGACTTGGCAGGAGAAAACCTGTATAGGGCTGAATGGAGTCGCCGAGAAATGAAACTTCAGTGGACAGACCAGACAAGGAGAAGGGAAGGAGAAGAAAGGCGACGAGAGGTACGGTGGTAGGTTTTAAGTTATGCGACTGCCCAGGGAACCAGGATCAGCGTTGGGAAGGTCAAATGATGTCTGGGAACCTCTGCAGGAGATGTGGGGCGCGGGTAAGAATTCCAGGACTGATTGATTGATTCCAAGGGACTTCACGGACTACCGAGTACTGGCAGACTGACTGGGACTAACAGAAACGTGTGGCTCACAAGAGGGCTGCAGGTTGATAACCACCTGGTCGACAGTGAATGGGGCGATAGGTTGGGACCGGCTAGGACGGCGTCTCGACCACTGCAGTTACTTGGCCGGTGGGTAAGTATGTACCCAGACATTCACTCGCGTACCCCAAGTGCCTCTAGGGCGCATCGAGTGTGGCTCTGCTCGCCGTCCATTCGTCACGGTGGAAAGACTGCGCAGCAGCCACTCTGCCACTCGTCGCGAGCGCGATGGCTGCGGCAGATGCAAAAGCAGCCTCCCTTTCCCCCTGGGTCCAGGGGCCATGCTGTGCGCGATGGCAACCCCAATGTGCCGTATCTATTCCCGGGAACACCTGCATAGCCACTCCAGTACGCAATCTGTCTAGAGCTATAGTGCCACGAGAAATACGCCAGCGTGCCTGTGAGAGGCTTGTGAGCGACTTCAGCTGGAGCCGACGTCGGAACGAACCACCGAGGCTGCTACCTACTAGTAAGGTCATTGCGCCCTACTGTACCTAGGCATGCAGTCTACGCTAGCAGGTATACAAGGGAGGCAGGCTGACAGGGCAGCAGGGCAATAATACCGAGTCGAGGGCAAAAGATTGGGTTGGTGTGCAGGTGGTCTGGGGTGGCAGTGCTCGTCCAGACACTCGAGACACTTCTGCTTCGTTGGGCTGCGCGTCGCTTCCAGACCGGCACAAGTTGGCCGGCTGATCGCGACTTAATTGGTTGTGCCCATCCTTTTTCCCTGACACAGCCACCTTAACTCGTTGGTCTCGCAGTCTCGGCGCAGAAGCGAGTGCAGTGCGGGCCCGTCTTGAACTTGGCGAAGATCCTTTGGGAGGATCGTGATTTTCCCCCGCGCAATAGAGAGAGACTCGACCGCCAGGGGCACAGAACGGCAGAAATGGTGAGGTCGTCCATCCCGGGAGACTCGAAGTTCATCCAGCCTTTCACCCCTGACCAAGTCGACTCATACCACATGACAAGATTGCAGTACAGCAGTCCTGTCCCCAGGGTCTGCAGATCGCTTCATCGTGCATATCACCCCTGCCTTCTAGAACGGCTCGAGAACCAGCAGCTCAGGAAAGCCAGCGGCGGGAGTTCCCGCTCCAACGCAGGGCAACCTGCACAGTGCCCTCACACTCGAGGCTCCGGATTCAGAGAGTGGTGCCCTGAGCAATGTTGCCACCAGAGATCGCGTTGCTACCACTTTACTCGGGCATGTAATAGGCAGTAGACTACCAATCCGTATGTACTCCATAATGGATACTACCTTATTATAGGTTAGCACTCAAACGACGTACCGATTGACAACTGCAATCAGACCATGACGCAAGAAGCATGTGGCCAATCAGAGCTTATCAGTCTCTCTTGACCCAAGATGGCGGGGCAATCACTGTTGCTGCATCTCGACCTGAATCGGAGCTGGTTCAACGGCGACAGTGACTAACTTTTTGTTTCTAAGCAACCAAGCACGACAATCCATACTGACACAGCAGCGACCAACGAAACCGTACGATCTGCTATTTGTCAAAAAAAAAATCATTCTTCCTTCATACCAGCCACAACCGTACAGGCGAGCGCTTGGACCTGCCCAACACCAGACCCAAGCCTCCATTCCGGGTACAGTCTCGCCCAACGCAGGACCAAACCACCACCATGGCCACGATCAAGGAGATCACCAGCTACTCCGAGTGGGATGCCCACCTGGCATCGCTCCCTCCAACCACACTGCTCATCGTCTCCTTCCACGCCCCGTGGGCTGCGCCGTGCGCCCAGATGGCCACCGTCCTCAGCACCCTCGCCTCCGAATACCCCGCCGACGGCTCGACCTCGTGGGTCTCCCTGAACGCAGAGGAGCTCTCCGACATCAGCGAGAAGTACGACGTCACGGCAGTCCCCTTCCTCGTCCTCTCCAAGAACGCCAAGGTCCTCGAGACCGTCAGCGGCAGCAGCGCGGTCAAGGTACGGAACGCCATCGAGGCACACGCCGGCAAGCCCGGCGCCACAGCCGCCACCACGAACGGTGCCTCGGCGGGTGGAGCAGCGGCTGTGGACGAGCCCGCGGAGACAGACCCGGCAAAGGCGAAGGAGGAGCTCAACAAGAGGCTGGAGGAGCTGGTCAAGGCGGCTCCCGTCATGCTGTTCATGAAGGGCACCCCCAGCGGGCCGCAGTGCGGTTTCTCGAGGCAGATGGTGGCACTGCTGCGGGAGAACTCGGTCAAGTACGGCTTCTTCAACATCCTGGCGGACGATGAGGTACGGCAGGGCCTGAAGGAGTTCGCGGACTGGCCTACATACCCGCAACTATGGATCGAGGGCGAGCTGGTGGGCGGTCTGGATATTGTAAGTCTGCTCTTGGGATGCGCACATTTCATTGTTCAGTGGGTCTTATGGCTGACAATCCGGCTCAGGTCAAGGAGGAAATCGAGAACAACGCGGATTACCTCAAGCCGTACAGCGTCAAAGGCAACGGCGAGTGAACGGCGGATGGCAAACCGAATCTACGCCACACACTCAACATACATGGGGCACCTACACACCACAACAGAGGTTGGAGGTTCGTCGAGTCTCATAGCCATTTCAGGTTATATGATTTGAGGCCATATTGCAGCTGCAATTCTTCCTTTTATACAGCCCAAAATTATGGACGGTTGGTCTGAGCTGCCACGAAGGCAAGTCAGTCCTGCCCCTGTGCTCAAGTCGAGCCAGTTTTCCAGGGCCTAGGTAGGCAAGGAAATGATATCAGGGAGGGGAAATGCCACAGGAGGCCCATAATACAATCTAGTTCAAGCATTGTGCCTCTCTAACTCGTGCATTGCTGTGTAGGACCTGACCATGTTCATGTCCGTTGAGAAGCCCCTGCATCAATCTTTGGTGCACATGTTACTCACAATCTCCTTCCGTATATCAGGCATGGACTTGAGTGTTGTCTTCTATGCTTGCCCAAATAAACCACTCTTATGGCAGCAATCGGAAGTGACAGGAATCCTTGCCATCACAGTTCTCTTGCCGCCAAGCCGCCTGTGGTCCTGGGCCATTACAAACAGCACCTTGCCGAAAGAGTCACTTACAAACGGCCATGACTGTTCTGGTGCCCTTTTTCTTCTCATATATTTGGCTCTCCCCAACATGCATTTCTGCTTTTATTTCACAGGTCAGCAAGGCATTGATCTCTTATCGATATCATTCTTAGCGCTGCTTGCTTCCACCAAGCTGAGGGATCTGTTGTTCAGTACAATTCATGTCAGCTTGACACCCAGGTAACCGCAACTCTTGGCCTTTCATCACCACACTGCCTGCTCAGCCAAATTCCTTGCTTCCACGGTATTTCCCTTCGGACGATCATATCTGGTCTTCCAAATCTACTTTGAGGCAGTAATCTTATCTTTGCTACGATCGACCGCCATGGGCGGCAACGTCTTTTCCCCCCCGGGCCCCGACGCCCTCAACACGCCTCGCATGAGCCCGTCCGTTTACAACCACGTCAAGGAGCAGTGCACCAGCGCCCTCAAGAAATTGGGTTTCTCGCGTGTCGTAACCCCCATCGAAGCCCCAGAAAAGGACAGTTTCGGCGATGTCGACATCCTCGTGTGCCTCGAAGGGACCAGCTTCAACGCCCACCTTGACACTTCCGAGTGGGACCGGGTCGAAAAGGCTCTGAAAGCTGAGCGCAGCGCTTCTCAGAGCAGGATCGGCCCGGACAAGAAGCGCATCATTGATAGCAAGAGCTTTGCTGTCCCTTGGCCTGCGGGCTTTGGGTCACCTGGAGAGTCCAAGGTAGCTTCAGGTCCACGCTTCATTCAGGTCGATGTTCGCGCATGTGATACTCACCAAGAGTTGGAGTGGCGTGTGTTGTAAGTGCCGACTATCCCAACTCAAGCCATCTCTAGCTTCACCATGACACCTCCCTGCACCTTCATCTCACTTACATGTGTTTCATCTCATACATATCAAATATCGGTATAGCATCTGCTCTACCTATCCCTCCTTCGATGTGTCAGGAAAACTTAAAAACCAGTATGCTAACATTCATACAGCAAGCACAATCATGGAGACCTGTGGAACATGCTTGGCCAAATCATCCGACCTTTAGGGCTCACTGCCGATGAGGTTGGCCTTTACATCCGCATACCAGAGATTGAGAAGCAGGACAAGAAGAAAGCCCGCGTCCTTCTGACCAGTGATCCGACCAAAGTGATCGACTTCCTCGGTCTCAGCCAACGCAATGGCGAGAAGGGGAAGCCGTTCAAGTCCGTAAACGACCTTTTCGAGTACGCCGCGAGCTGCAAGTGGTTCATGCTCTGGCCCCGAGACCAAAACGTGGAGGAAGAGAAAGCGAACGATCGATCACGAATGGCGAAGCGCCCGATCTTCAAGCGCTGGGTCGACGAGTTCGTCCCCGCCTGCCGCGCGAAAGGCCGCTTCGTTGTCGCCAACCCACAGGAACGCACCCCGCGCGACGTCCGAGACGAGGTCCGCAAGGAAGCCTTCAGGACCTTCCCGGACTCTGGGGCCGCGTACAACTCCGCCCTCGCCGGCTGGAACAAGGAGCAGACGCGCCTCTTCGTCAAGAACAAGCTCATCAAGGAGGATGCGTGCCTCCCCGCGGACATCACGCCCTTCCTGCCCGCCCCGCGCGAGCACGACGACGGCACGATAGCCACCCTTCCCGACCTCGAGAGGAACTGGCGCGGCGTGCTGCGCTCGGCGCTCGCCAAGGTCATCATCGACGACGACGACACGTTCGGAAGCATCAGGCCCCCCGGGCTCCGCGACGCGGACGGCGCGCTGGAGGTCGACCGCGTGAAGGAGTGGATCGGCCAGAATTGGAAGGAGGTCGGGCGCGTGGCGTGGGAGCTGAACTGTGAGCGGTCCCGGGAGAGCGTGGAGCGTAAGCGCAAGGCTGCCGAGGACGCACAGGGGGGCAAGTCCGCTGTCGACGCGGCGGTAGGCGGCAAGCGGTGATGTGGTAATCTTGGGGAAAGGCGTGCCATTTTTCTACTGCTTTGCATTTCTCTGGGTCGTTGGTTTGCTTTGGTGCTGGCACATTTGAGCTGGTCAACTAGTGGAAGCGTGGAGTTCGGATGCACTGGGTCGGCGGGCGTTCGTGTTGGATGTTCAGAATCAAGGGGTAGTGTTTCTCGTTGCGAGGGATAGCCAAGAACAATAGACATGCACTTGGCTTCGAGTGCGCTTTGGTTCCTTTTTGTACATTCGTAGCTAGAGTATCTCCCTACAGTGACCAGTCAAGCCAGCCTTAGCTACTAGGGCCTTCGTCTCACCACATTGCCCTCGTCAGCTACATGGCATCCAGCTACAGCCAACTACTCTAATCAACCCATGTCCTTCTCATCGCAACACCTATAACAGCTCAAATGAGTCACGGAACAGTAGTCCACTCTTCTCCCCAACAAAGATCACCTTGGCCATTCTTGCCGCTCTGAACAGCAGAAGAACAGAAGAGCTCGAATTTGTTGACGGGCAGTGGACAAGTTGTTTCCATGCGTACATCCACCAATACTCCTCAATGATCCTCTACACATAGCTTGGCCGCTCCAAACGACGAAACAACAGAAGGGCTCAAGTCGTCAGGGGAGTTGAAGTGATGTATTTGACGCGTGCAGGCCATTTGCCAGTGGTGTTGTTCCCTGACCGCATGAAAGACATTGGTCGGCGAATCAAAATTGATGACCTCACTCCAATGGCTGTTGTTACGCAGCTAGCGAGTGATTTCGATTCGGCAGCGATGATACAGATCCACGAGGCGATAGTTGGACTGCTGCCATCTGATGAGGTACGCCGAGGGCATGAAGCTCCCTTTCCTCGCCTGGCTGTGCCAACAGCAGTTTCTCCCGCTTCACATCTCTTTTCGTCCGGCCTCTAGCCGGGAAACATTATGTACCATGGTTGTTCTTCATGCTCGTTGTGTGTGAAGGAAGAAAATAAGACCAGGGCTAAACCGCCAACTCCATGCATTGTTAAAGCCAGAAAACGCCAGGGCATGAGCCCTCTCACCTTGAGGGTGAAAGTAATTCAGAAGCAACAACAGTCCGCTGAGGCTTTCAGCGGTGTATTGTACAGGTGATGTGGTATCGTAGTGGGTGTGTAGATTGGGATTGGTTGATTCGGTGCCTTGTATTTTCGTGAGCGGGAGAGCCTGAGTAGGAACAGAACTCTGAGTCCTGCATGGCGTCCCGTCATTCATGGGAACTGGTTCAAAACCAGACCGTTCGTGGCGGTTCCTGGACCTCCGTGGCTCTGGGAAGCACGTCGTCTTTACCCATCATCTCATCAGCAAGGTTGCCGCGCAGCCCGTAGTGTGTCTCGCCATGAGCCTCGGCCTCTTCCTCCGCCAGCGCCTCTCGCTCCAAAGCCTCGAACATGGCCCGGTATGCTGGTCGAGGTTTCCACGCTGGCCGCAGTCCCTTCTTGTCAATGCGTCGGAAGTACTGCTCTCTCTTGGCAGGGTCCGAGATAGCCCCGGAGTTGACATCGCGGAGGTCTAATCCTGTCCACCAATCGTCAAAATCCGCGTATAGATCTGACGCTTCCTCCAACCAGTGAGCCGCATGTGGGCGGAGCATGCCGCCAGTGAGCCATTCATCGAGCTTGACAGGCACAGCGTAGCCGTAGTCGGGCTGCTCTGGGGACCAGTTGCACGGCGAACCACGGTAGCACACATACTGCCTTCCCCAGCGCTCATAGAAGGCATTCTCCAGGACGTACCAGGACGCCAGCAGGAGCAACAGCGTCCCAAGCCAAGTGAGCCTGAATTTGGGCTGCGTGCGCCAAAGGAAGGGCACTGGCAGAGGCACGTGAGCCAACAGGCTATTGCTTTGTTGAGTGGCAGCGCACTGGGGGCAACTCAAACACTGAGCCTCGTGATTGTGCCATCCTGCTGCGGTGTGACCTGTAGTCTCGTTCTTGACAGATTCGGTGGTTTGCTCGGATTGTGCGACTCGATCTTCAAGACGTCCGATGCCCTTCTTGGCCTGCCGGATACTAGCAAGGACTGGGTTTAAAGCCTTACCCATGTGAATCATCCTCATCAATTCCTTGTCGTGAGGCAGGATATCCATGTCTTCGGAGTCGGACACTCCATTCCCAAGGTTGTGCTCAGCTTCGTCGGGGTCTCTGGAAGCAAGCACGAAGTCATCGAAGTCGTCCGTCGTGGATTCGTCGATATTGTTGCTCAAGTGGATTTGCTTCAGGTCGTCCTCCACAGTAGGCGGCTTGACCGAGTTCTTCAATGGTGAGCGCTTGCGCGGAGTTGACCTTGATCGCCGCAATTTCGAGATGGAATTGGAGCGCACATTTCCTCTCTGGCCGTCTGACTTCGATGAGCGGGGCGAGGTGCTTGTGTCTCGAGTCTGTAGCCTAGCCTTCTTTTCTGGCTCTTGAGTCGATACGACTGGGTCTTCTTTGATTTGAACTGGCTCGGTCTTGACAGTTACGGGAGTTTCGACATAGGCGCCCGTAACTTTTGGAGTAGGCATAGATAGAGGGTCGAACTTGGTGGAAGCCCGAGGGGTCTCGTCTGCCCTTCCCTCGTCGTCCTCGGATTCAGAATCGACGCCCGGTCGAGGTGATGGAGCCCGGACCGACCCTCGCTCCGACATATTGTCCATGAGCGCGAAAAGCTTCATCTCGCCCTCAATTCGTGCAGTTGGATCTGCTGATGCTCTGCTCTGCGTCGACGAGACACTCTTAGTGGACGAGGACCGAGAGATGCCTGCAAAGCCAACTGTGGGCTTGGTAAGAGCATTCGATTTGCTGATGCCCAGCGATGATGGCAACCTCTGATCTGATCCAGTCGTGTTGTCGGTCACATTGACTCCCACGACGACTGGTTCCGTGTCCCGCGAATTTGACAGCGCTCCTCTGTCCTCTTTCTGAGCTTTGTCCACCCCTCCCTCCTCAGCAGGACTGGGGATGGGACTATTGCTTGAGGCCCTAGCCAGCCTTCGGAGAAGATCATGGGAATCTTCCTTTGCTCGAGGCACACCCGTGGCAGGGTGTACCGAGGTGGAGGTTGCGCTCGGGCTAGGACCATTCTGCTCATCACTTGGCTGAGTCGGGGACTGTTTTCTGTAAATTGTGACGGGCGTATTGGGGATCTTTTCTCCATTCAGCCCAGTGTAGTCATGCTTGAGCGGTTGCGTCTTGTATTCGGGGCTCAAACGCGGGCTGGTTTGATGTGATCGCCCAAGGCTGCTCTTGAGCTCAGCCGGTGGGGAAGGTGAGCGGGAGGTTTGTCGCTCTATGGTGTCCTTGAGCCCTGTCGACGGTTGAACCTTTTCGGGAAGATACTCGATCCCTAGTGAACGAAGGGATTCTCCACCGGACTTTGCCAGATTTGACGTTGAAAATGGCTTCCTCCTTTCGGCGCTCGTCGACAGTTCGTCAACCGGTTCTGCACTTGGTTCCTCAATCTTGGGGACCGGGTATCTGCGCTCGGCGTCCTTCTCCCGTTGCAAAATCTCGTCGAGTTTTGTATTTGTGCGCTGAGGTACGAAGCGATGATTCTCGATTGGATGGTCAAGCTCGGCATCAATTTCCAGCTTCCTGATCTCGTCCAACTTCGTGTTGGCACGTCCGAAGCTCAAGGGGGGGCTGTTGGAGACTTGCAAGTCCCCAGCTGTGAAATCCTCATCAACTTGCCAGGCGTAGCTCTTGTTCGGAGACTGAATAGGGGCTACTGTGGCTGGTCGTGGAATCGCCGACGCTGGTCCATCGGGTTCGTGTAGACTCTGACTTGCCGACTTCCTCTTTGAGCCTGTTACGCGGTTTCCAAAGCTCGAAAAGCCCTCTATCCTTGACTGTCGGCCAGGGGCGAAATCCAAAGCCTGCTCTTCCGATTCGAAGCGTTTAATCCAATCGGGATTAGCATACCCGGTTTCCGCGAAAGTCCAAGACTGGCGAGATTTCTTGTTGTCCGCATCAGCATCACCAAAGCTGCCATTTCTCGTGGTTTGACCGGGTTTGGTGTTGGTACCAGCCCCGTTCATTCCGAATTTGGGCTTGTTGAACAGGCCCTTCTTGTCTTCCTTCATGGATTTGATGATCTTCTCATCCTCCTCGAACTGCTTGAGCTTGCGGTCGATCTCGCTGTCCGACTCGTCTCCCTTACGTGACGAAGACCCAAAACTGTCCTTCGAGCTGAAGGTTCCATCTCGACGAGCTGCGGTGACAGGGCGCCTGTTGCCGAGACGGCCCAAATCTATCGGCCTCTGGGTAAAAAGCTGTGGTAAAGGCCTGTGGTCGGAGTTCACAGAGCCTGGACGCGTGGGTCGGGGCGCCGGGCTGGGGGAGCCTTGGGCCAGTCGGGACTTTGCCCAGTCGGTGGCTTCGTTGAGGGTGAACGGTCGACGCGTCTGAGGACTGGCGCGGGACGATGGTCGGGGGATGCGCGAAGCCTCTGGCGATGTTGATCTGGCATCGGAGAGCGAGCTCGCACTCGGCTTGCGTGAATGCGCGCCGCTAGCCATGGTTGCTGGTGTGTTTTCCTTGTCTGGCACGCCGTGGGTCTTGGTAGTCGCGTCGGCAGTGGCGTTGGGCGCAAACGTTGGCAGGAATGTTCTGCCGTTGGCGCGAGCGCCCAAAACGTGTGCGCTGTCTCCCTCGTCTTTCCCACCGTTCATCTCAGACTGGGGCAGTGGTTGGTGTTGCGACTCGAGCAAACGGAAGCGCGGGCAGCCGTATCTTCTGCGATATGGTGGTGGTGGTTGTCGCGTCGCGTCA
This sequence comes from Diaporthe citrichinensis, assembly GCA_014872995.1. Taxonomy (NCBI): domain Eukaryota; kingdom Fungi; phylum Ascomycota; class Sordariomycetes; order Diaporthales; family Diaporthaceae; genus Diaporthe; species Diaporthe citrichinensis. Next base: position 1,135,084 of record JADAZR010000003.1, read on the forward strand.
TACTAGGTCGCGATTCGTAGATTGCGCTGTGTCGCAGAGTAAAAGGCTATGGTCAATTCGAAATTCGGAGTTGAGGAGGTGTTGATGTTGTCGCGAGGTGATAAAACAGGCCTTGGTCAGCTGAGGGTGAATGCAAAGTAAATGTTGTCGCAGTGCCGATTTAGCGCTTCTTGGGATGTCTCCCAGCCCAAACCACAAGGTCGGATCACAAGGAGCTTGTCACACTCACTGCTTGCTTGGGCAGGGTTCTGGCTGTCTTCACAGGACCCACCACATGGCGGGGTCGGCCGGGACGCACGGGCCAAGGCCAATCGAGGTCAGCAAATGGAGTCAACGCCTTTCAGCCTCAGGCAAAGCAACGTCGCCTCCCCATGCTTTTTTAGTATCATGCTTGTCAGGCTATAACACCTATGCAATATCCTCATAAGGCTGACTTGACATCATCCCATGTTCTTCTAGTCTTTCTACCAAACACCACATGATTGATCGGAGTTGAATTGCTGCATTACAGCATGTCCTGGGATTCGGCTGATGCCGGACAAGACTGAAGCCCGCAGGCCTCAAAGTAAACATGCTGCACAGATGCAGACATCTCATTCGTCGCCAATTCCCAAAGCTTCTATCACTCACTAACAGGGGATGAGGCCGGAAAGTCACAGTCTGACTACTCTCTGTCTCCTTTCCTGCTACTGCTGGCTAAATGGGATACCTCTATGCCACCTGGAGCAAAGGCACGTCTTACTCTACCTGCCTCTTTTTCTCAAAAAGATGTTGGCCAGGGTCCGAGCAAGGTGCTTGAACCAGTTGAGAACAGTCATTTAGGGGGTAAACACAACACCGTTTTCATGCATACTGCAACCGACCATTGAAACTTGCAACTACAGCTTTGAGTGTTGCTCCAAGCCAAAATACACTTATTACTCGACCGCATCCTTGCTGGCTGATATCACCTTTTGGCCTCAAGGTTGTTTATGTGCTCCAGGAGTTGGATGCAGGGCTGCAGGAATCTTGAACTCAAAGACAATGTCAACTCTCGACCTCTCGACTATGTTGTGCCCTTATTCCGTCGCCGGTCTTCACTCAGTAGCCGCTGCAGGTCTCCAAACGGAAACACCTAGGCATCATTCATGAGCTTGCTCTCATGGTCAAGTATGGGCGGGCTTAGGGGGTTCAGAGCCATCGAGTCGGTCTGTTGCCGATCAGCCGATATGGCAAGATGGGGACGCTCATTTCGTTCTCAAAGGCCGGACGAGCCGGCTCGTTTTCGGCCGTGTGCCCGCTGTCATGGATTTCTACGCGAAAATCAATAGTGCTAGGCGTGTCTGAGTTCGTCCCTTTCCCCTGCCACTGCGTTCCTTTCGCCTTTTGTTTGGTGTTTCCTATTAGACCCACCTTTTTGCTGGCCCATTCTCTTTACGGACTTGAGTGCTAGGGGGCCCTGCTTACCGTTGGCGCTTAATTGTTTTCCCCAAACAAGTATCCAGTGTGTTATCAAGATGAGAGGAGTTCTTAGTGGCTGGCGGCCCCCTTCGTTTCATATGCTGCAGCCTCTCCCGGGTTGTCACCTGAAGGACGCTCACAGGATTTGATTGAAGGTCTTCGAGTGTAAGCCTTCTTCAATCCACCTCAGAAAGCATTGTACCTCATTACGCACACGGACGAAGACAGCAGGGTCACCGGCACAAGCGAGGTCCCACGAATGCCTGCATCTGAAGTCGGGAATATCACAAGAATCGATGGTGCCTTAAAGAATTCCCCGTCCGAGATGAGAAGCAACTCGGAACTCAGACCCTTGCGGTCGATGAGGATCATCGGCGTTGAGGATCGCCCGAAGCGAGCCGTCAAGCAGCCTTCTGGCTAGATATAGCCGCGCTCCACCCCCTATGTTTCGAAACGGCTCTTAGCAATGCTACACATTGCAGCTTCCATGTTCGCACCTCGGTACAACCCCGGTGGATGCCAAAAATTCCCGTATTGCTGTACCTCAAGCTCTGTGCACTCCGGTAGACTCCGCTTTTCTTGCATCCCCGTCGCTATGCTCCGCGAGGAGCAGGCGGCTCTTTCTCCTGTACTAGCAGGATCAGGAAGTAAAGTGGGACATGTCGGAACTGCCAAGGAAAATGGAGATTGTGTCTCTATGCAGGACCTGGATCGGTTAACAGAGATGATCTCGAAGCGAATCTCACCCCGACGGATGGGCTGGCAGGGGGCAGGGTGAGCAGGGCGAGCGCGGCGGGCTGACCATGAAGGTCAATATAAGTGAAGCCGTCCTCCCCAACAGCAACAAGTTTATTTTCAAGCTTTTGTTCGGTAGTTCGCTCGTGGTTTTAATCGTTGTCTTTGTCTTTGTCTCTGTCACTGTCTCTCTGACTTGCAGACGTTCTCTCATTCTATTTTACCTTACACATTCGTTGATAGCACAGGATGCCTTCTCTTCTCCTTCGCGCCGCCCTCGCCGGCAGCACTATTGCCCCAGTCGCCTACGCGTACACTCAGGCCAACGTTGCCTCGCCTTTCCTGTACAAGAACGTCGATCCTATCGTGTTCCCAGGCAAATATGGCGTCTCGCACATGCACTCGTTCTTTGGCTCTGATGCCGTCACCGCCTCAACCACGAGCAGCGCAGAGCTGCAGAAGGGCTGCACTACCGCTGACAACCCCAACGACTTCTCCGTCTACTGTGAGTTTCAAGCTTGACTATCTTGCACTTGTTTCCATCTTGTATTCATGCTAATTTCTGTCATCTCAAAGGGGTCCCATCCCTCCTGTACACCAATGACAACGGCAAGACATACGACTACGTCCCCGTAATGCGCTTCTCGGCCTACTACAACCTGGGCGAGACCCCCGCCGAGATTCCCATCCCGCAAGACCTGAAGATGGTCGCGGGTTCCGCCTCCGCAACCACCGCCGCGGACTCCCCTGCGGACGCCAAGGTCGAGTGGATGTGCGAGGGCGACTCGGGCATCTCGGCCGACGAGAACGGCTTCCCGAGCTCCACCTGCAGCACCCACCTGCAGACGCTCCTGTACTTCCCCCAGTGTGTCAACGAGGACACGCTGGAGACGGCGTACAAGAGCCGCGACTACGGCACGGACAACTGGTGCCCCGAGGGCTCCAAGTCCATGCCCCAGCTGCGCTTCTCCATCCGCTACGACCTGCGCAAGGTCCTGCCCGACGGATGGAGCGGCACTGCGCCCATCAAGCTGGCCAGCGGCAACGCCTGGTCTAGCCACGGTGACTTGTGAGTTTTCCTCGCTGAAATTGCTTTGCCACTGGCTAGATGCTAACAAATATATCTAGCATCATGGGCTGGACTGAGGACGCCGCGCAGAACATGGTCGACGCCACTGCTGCCGACTACAAGTAAGTTTTCTCCAAAACAGTCAATGTCCACAATTGAATCTAGAGAATTATTTCTGACTGACGACCGAACCACAGGTACCACTACTACGCCGTCGACGGCAAGCTCGGAACTGCCGGTACCAAGCCTACCTGCACTCCCACCGACGCTGACCCCAACAACGGAACCGACGACTACGCTGAGTCTGTCTCGCAGATGAGCAAGCGTTCCACATCGGGCTGGACGTCCCGATCTCGCATGGCCCGGGCTTAAATCAGCCAGAGCCGGGACGAGTTGAGATGGGGATTGGGTGCGAATCGCGTTTAGTTGTATATATTATGGGCCTCCTGCACGTGCAGATTGCCTTCACATATTTCGGAGTGAATATATTCTCAACCTCCTGAAAGCTGCTTCTCCAACTTGAAAAGCCCCTTGCTCCATTACTGCGCCCGTATGCATTACAGTGATGTACACTTGCTTGCGGGAATTATTGCTAGAGTTGGCGAGTTGGACTTCGTGTTGATACTCAAGAGATGAGCCTTGTGAGTTTAGAAATCTTCCTCGGGCCCGTCGCTACACATGGATGATCTCTACAGAGCTCTGAAAAGGCACATGATTGCAAGGAAGTGGGATCATGTTTAATTTCTTGGCACCTCTCTAGCTTGGCTCACCGAATTGCATTGAAACGTAGTACAAATTTGTTGGCTGGCGGTATTGCTGATTTTACAAGCAAGATTGCCTTCCCGCAGCCCGTCTCTATCTGTCAATCTAACCATATGTAGTGAACTGGATTTGAAATGCTGTTAGCAATATGTGAAGTCCTCCAGGTCCTCGTTGCAATCGATTTTGCGACACGGAACGTCTGCTCTCATCCATCTTCTTTACTGGTCTGAGATTGCGGTCTGATATTAAAGACTGGTCACGGTCTAAAGCTACGATGACACGGTGTTGGTGGTCACATTAGGAACAGAAGAAGCTTTAAGTAAAGATTCATTATCTCCTAAGATAGCTATGGCTTCACAATATCTTCCGAATATACCCGGCTTGTCACCAACCTATGTCACAGCTGTACAGATGTCGCGGCTTAGAGGCCTTCCGTGTGTTAGTGAGGGTATCGATTCCAACTGAAAAAGAGACATTCGTACCTAGTGCCTGTGCAAGAGCCTTTCCGACAGCAGCAGCCGACCCTGGGTTCTGGCCAGTGATCAATTGGCCGTCGACGACAACCTTCTCAGACCAGGGCTTGTCAGCCTTGACGTATATGCCACCACTCTTCTTGACCTCGTCTTCAATCAGCTGGGGCATGGCAGAGGTGAGGCCGATGATTTCCTCCTCCTCGTTGCTGAAGCCGGTGACCTGGCGACCTTGAAGCAGAGGCTTGCCGTCAATCTTGACGTTGACAAGGACAACGGGGCCGTGACAAACGGCAGCCACGGTCTTCCCAGCGCTGTAGAACTCGGCAATGAGCTGCTGTGAGTCCTTGTCATCGACCAGATCAAACATGGGACCATGACCGCCGGGGTAAAAGATGGCATCAAATTCGGAAGCCCGGCCCATGAAGTTCTGCAGGGGCTGAGTCTCGGCCCAGAGCTTCTTCTCAGTCTCGTAAAACTGCACCGAATCGGCGTCTTTGAAGTTGTCGACGGACTTTTGGTCGATAGGAGCCTCGCCACCCTTGGGAGAGGCGACGGTGATCTCTGCCCTGGGAGGGTTGAGCTTCTTGCCGTCGGCGTCCTTCCCGGTGAGCGCATAGAAGGGGTGGGCGAACTCGGGCTTCAGGGCTAATCAGTGTCCAGAACCACAAGTGCCATGAGTGGAGAGAAGGATGTCCCGGTTGACTCACAAGGTACCACCCAGTGGGCTGGGTCTGCTTCTTCTCGGCCTCGCTCAGGTCGCTGGTGGGCTTCTTGCTCATTACATCCTTGCTGGTGAGGACGATGAGGACTTTAGGTGCCATGATGAATGTATTGGTAGAAAAGACGCGGGTAGGATAGATGTGGAATACTATGCTATTGATTCGATGTGTCGAGCTGAGACGGCGGAGGAATGTCAACATGAGCCTTGGGGGTGGTGGAAGGGGCGTGTCCAGAAGAGAGGAGAGGCGCAAGTACAAGCTGTTTTATACATTATTCTGAGGCACTCACGACATGGTGTCAAGTCGGGAATGAAGTGCCCGTGAAGTTTCCCCCATGTTTCTCCTTGGATTACCTATCACTTCATTATTAAGCCTCTGGCCTCAAGAGACTTTGCATCTCCGTCAGGACGCCGTGTGTGCCCGAATCAAACTATCTTGCTTACTCGACCAAGGGAGGAACATTTCCCTGTCAAGTGGGCTCCGTACTAGGTAGTGTAAGCGATCTGCAGCAGGGCTCAGCCCGTTCTTGTTGTCTCCTCGGCCCACCAATAGCAGCACACGGACACAGACGGGATACCCGTTCCTGAGCTTATGGCAACACGGGTATTCCGCACAACCTTCGGCCATGTCCCCCTTCCTTTTCACAACACAGGCCGGCACCAACCCGGGAATATACCCGTTCCTCATCGGAAAACCTCCGTTTCGCAGCTCGTGTCAGCCCATAGCAGGATGGACGGAGACGGCCAGGTCCCCGCACCTATGCCGCCAGGCCGGCGTCCCCAACGACCTCCAAAGACCCGGCCACGCGTTGGAGCCGCTTGTGCTCGATGCCAGAAGCGGAAGATCCGGGTAAGCAAGCTGTTCACTCTCTTTTTTTCAGATTTCTCTCCTCCCATCCCTCGAAATTTGAGCCCTGTGGACGCGTCTGTCATCGAACACGACGTCACTGAACTGATCACTTCCACGGGTCAAAGTGCGATGCTCTGGTACCAGCCTGCAGCCCATGCCAGAAAGCGAGTGTGGATTGCATCAGCGCAGGCACATCTCGTGAAATCCCACGCGGGTAAGGCCGACGACCGAAGCTTATGAACCTTGCCACAGTATGCTGATCCACGTTGCCATTGGCAGCTATGTCAACGGTCTGGAAACCCGGGTGAAGTGGCTCGAGTCTTTACTGAGGGAAAAGGTGCCCGGCATCGCCCTAGACAGTCCCGATGATGGGACTGCGGGTGTCCCGTCGCCGGAACAAGGCAGCTCGGAGACTCAAGGCTCACTCCGCAAGATCTCGGAGCAGATAGGGCTTGTCTCCATCGCCCCAGGGACAGATATGCGTTATGTTGGCCCGTCAAGCGGCCTGTTCTTCACCAGATACGTCCTGGCAGGGCTTGCGAAGCAGGTTCGGATCGAGAAACCGATCCCCGATGCGTCAGATCAGCGTGCAGAGGTACCTGCTGACCTACTCGTAGTCCAGCCGAAGGACTTGCCTTTGGACCAACGACAAGCACGCTGGCTGTCACAGGCATATTTTGATATTGTTCACCCACAATACCCTTTTCTGCACGAGCCAACCCACCTGGAAACCATCCAGAAGATTTACGATGGAGAAGAGGTTAGCCCCATACAAGAGTTCCAAACCTTCTTGGTCCTTGCCATAGGTGCTACGATCCATTCCCGTCGAGCCAAGTTGGCACTTGGGGCTGAAGGATACTACGCTTCCGCTATGAGCCGGATGGACTCAGTTTCCCAATCCACGTCGCTTGGGACAGCTCAATGCATCATGCTCCTGGAAATGTACACTCTCAACAACCCATCCTCTGGCCTGAACCTGTGGCCTCTGCACTACCAATCTCTAGCCATCACGATCGAGCTTGGCCTCCATCGAACCTTTCCCGTCAAGGTTTATTCCACCTATGAAGAACAGCTACGAACCAGAGTCTTCTGGTGCGTCTATACCATTGACCGTCTGTTGAGTACTTTGATGGGAAGGCCCATGGGTGTTATGGACGAGCAATGCGATCTACGGGTAGGTGACACTCGTGCCATCACGGTGACTTGCTCCAGTTGTCAATTTTCAAATTATTATTACTATTGTCATCAATATTGCGTATCTGATCTTCCTTGCTTAGTTTCCGCTGGACATAAACGACTGTGATTTGTCACCGGCCCAGAATGATTGCACGGCTCGCCAGCCGACCAGCCCGCCCACAGAGATGAGCAGTGCTATTCATCTGTTCAAGGTCGCGAGGTTCAATTCCGAAGTCAAATGCGTCTTGTATTGTGTCGACCGTAACTTCCCTCCATACACACGTCTGGCTGTTACCGACGCTGTCGAATGGAAGTCGGATATCCTCAACCGGCTAGAGGAATGGAGACGCGAGATTCCCAAGCACTCCGAAGGGAGCCCGCTCCACCATATGAACCTTCTCTGTGACATCAAATACCACGAGCTCGTCATGTTGGTCCTGCGGCCGAATCCCCGGCTTCAACAGCCCGATCGCCAGTCCCTCAGCCAATGCTTCTCCAGCGCGATGGACTGTTGCAAGCTCTATCACCAGCTTTATGTTAGCAAGTCACTGCAATATGGCTGGATGAGCGTCCACTCGCTCTTCCTCTGCGTCATGGTCATGTTCTACTGCGTGTGGACACCGCAGGGAGTCGCAGACGACGCAAACGTCGACTGCCTCATGCGTGCCCTGAAGGCCTCTTCTGATGTTCTGAGCGCAATGGGAGAGTACTGGCCCGAGGCGACGAGGAGCCGTGACATGCTCGACCGTGTCTCGACTGCGACTATCCGCCGCTTCTTCGCAAAATCCAAGCAAAGCCATGGCGAGGCTGCGTCTATGGATCCTCGCTCGTCTTCAGATCCTGTTCACAATAGGAACCCCGGGACGTCCTCCGGCTGGACTGAAACCAACCAGGCCTCAGAACCCCTAGCCTCAACAGTCCTTGATAGTAGGGAGGGTATTAGTGACCCATTTCTAACCAACTATGGCGTCCATGATGATGCATTCATGCCTGCTGATGTGCTTCATTTCTTCTTGGGCAACGGTATGGACATTGAAAACGGAGACGGAGCCATTGGGGACCAAAATCATGACGATATTGACGAAATAATGTACGGTCTGTTTGGTGACAGTATAGGGGGTGGGCAAACGGCATAGGCAACATGTGGAAGGGACAATAGATATGTTGCAATAAAGCTTGATTTTGTTGCAACTTAGCCATACTAGTCTCGGCGTTCTCTGTCGTCTGCATTGTAAGCCAGGATATTAAAAGCGGATATACATTCTTTGAAAGAGTCTGTCAATAGGGGACAAAATCCAATGCCGGCATCATGACTTCAGCGATCAAAGACAATCTATTAGTAATTGTGCCTCTTGACATCCAAGAAGCACTCCGTCGCCAGCCTCAAGGTCCACCCATTTATCACTAATAAGACACATAATACTAGTTTTCTCTAATCCCTCGAATCTGCATTTAGCCTTCTCGACAACGGACTCCACATCGTCTCTCGAAGTCGATGCAAGTCACTCCTCAGCCCTGACTCTATCTACGGCTGTGCCTTCAGGACGGCCCGGAAATGCAGCTCTCCTGACTCAAGCCTCTCGACAGCCTTCTTGATTCCATCCTCCGTCATTTCAAACGACTCTATCTGCGGCCTGACGCCGTGATCAGCCGCAAACTCGAGCATCTTACGGTGAACCGGCCTCGAGGCGACCATCGAACCCTGGACGGCGATACCGTTGACTATCAGGGGCATGTATGGTATCTCAAAGTTGCCAGACGAGACGGAGAGCGGGTAGATCTTGGACTTGTACGCCATGAGCGGCAGCAGGGCGCTCCAGTCCGGCTGCGAGGACGCGGTGACGATGAGCCTGTCGATGGGCCACCGCGCCTTCTCCACCGACTCCCCGCGTCGCTCGCGCAGGCTGACGAACTCGCCCGCGCCGAGCCTCAAGGCCTCTGCTTTCTTCGCGTCCGAGCCCGAGATGGCGACGACGCGGCACCCGAGCTTGGCGGCGAACTGGATGGCCAGGTGGCCCAGCCCGCCGATGCCGAGGACGCCGACCGTCTCGTTGGGCCTGACGTCGTGCAGCGTCGTGAACACGGTGGCGCCGGCGCACTGCAGCGGCGCGGCGACCTCGTCCGGCAGCGCGTCCGGGATCGGGTGCAGGAAAGCCTCTCGCAGCAGGGCGTGCGAGGCGAAGCTGCCGTGGTCGGTGTTGGCGCTGCCGTAGAGGGCGCGGTCGTGGCAGTAGTTGTCGTCGCCCTGGAGGCAATGCTGGCAGTAGCCACAACTCCCGGTCACATAGCCCCAGCCCACGCGGTCGCCCTTCTTGAGATGCTGCACGGCAGGGCCGACTTCGAGGACGACGCCGACACCCTCGTGACCCAGGACCATGTCGGCGGTTCTCTAAGAGGTTGTCAGCATACAGCAGGATAAGAGAGAATGGATGCCTTGCTCACATAGTGTAGATCAGTGAAACAAACACCGGACGCCGTGATCTTCACCAAGACGCGATCACCTTCCAGTTGGTCTGGATGCACAATGGTACTCTTCTTAGGGAAGCCATCTGCTGACCCCTTGAAGACGGTGAAAGTAGGCATGACGAGGGTGGAAGAATCCGCGATTGAACCCCGTCGAGTAGAATCAAAGAAAAAAATGGAGAGCTTCTGGAAAACGACTTATTGGGCGGCTTGTTCGAATGGACAGTATCAATCTGACAGCTTGAGACGCCGGAAGCCAAACCATCTTATACCTGTCCATCCATGCTGACGAATTCCCATCATCATGCCCTCTCTCTACCATTGCGCTGCTGCTGTACTTGGAGTCGTGGGACTGGAATAGGCTGTTACAAATTGGACTGTCTTTCTCTGAGTTTCTCTTGGTGCTATGAGATTATTCTATCACTTGACAAATGCCAAAGGGGCTTTCCGTGTGGGCTCCAGGGCTTGGATCCTGCCCGACGGCTATTCCGCTTCCCTTGAAGGCGCAAAACGGGATATCCGTCTCGCCATGCAGCACGATCCAGTTTGCCATTGAAGATTTCATTTCTCGGACATGTCACCTAGACAGATCAAATAAACAACTTGACCGAGAAAAAGTGTTGCAATAGAAATGCCGATGGAACCCCGGACCCTGCACATGTGGTCGTCTTTGACTAATGAAGATGCATCTGAAGCTTTTCTCGGTGTAGATAGCTGGCCCACATCACAGTTGACCTATCCAAGGTCTTCAGACTTAACCTTCATTTTCTCCGTCTTGGACAAATGTCCAATTTCCCTAGAGACTCCACGCAAGCATCTACCCTTGGAGCAACACAATGACAAATCTCTTGATTAGAAATGATGCTTGGATTTATCCACCGTTGACCTGACTCCTGATGCTGGCCAGCGCCCTGAAAGGGGGGGAATGGCGCGGAAACAAGTCAGAAACTAAACATTTTGAATATACGCATAGGTTATATAATGGAGGTCATATCAAAGGCAATTGTGATTCAAGGTCATCTTCTCATCATCGTTCCAGACACACCATCGTCATTTTCCCAACTCGCATACGACATCATACCACGCGATGACGACGCAGGAGACAGCGAAAACGCTCTACTTGCAGGCTGAGGGGATCCAGTATGCGTACCGCATCATTGGAAACTCGAGCGACAATGGGCCTCCTCTTCTAATGCTAAACCACGTCCGGTCAACGATTGATACTTGGGATCCCTGGGTCATCAACAATCTCACGGCAACTGGTCGTCAGCTCATCACCTGCGACTATGCTGGACTTGGGCACAGCAACGGCCGCATTCAATCTAGTATCCGCGGCTTCGCTGTCACCATGCTAGCCTTCCTCAACGCCCTCATGCCAACTCTCCAGACCAGCCAAGTCGACGTCCTCGGTTTCTCCATGGGCGGGTACATCGCCCAACAGCTGGCGCTCGATGCTCCCGATGTCGTTCGCAAACTGGTTCTTGCAGGCACCGGCCCCAGCCTGGGCCCCGACCTCGAACGGCCAATGAACGAAGTCCAGTCAACGGTGTTCAACCCTACTCCCGGCATGCCTACCATCCAGGCCTTCTTCCCGTCATTCACCACCGGCGAGGAAGGCGTTGCGTGGTTCAACAGAAGCACAACCTCCCGCGCGGGTATTGCCGGCAAGGATGGTGAGCCTGAGGTTGCTTTGTTTACCACTGGAGAGGCTCTCGTCAACCTCACCCAGGCCTATCTGACCTGGGACGCCGATCCGATACCCTATTCCCTCCTCCAGTCGATTCAAAAGGATGCTCTGGTCACAAACGGCGACAATGACTTGATAGTACCCACCAAAAACTCCTATATTCTTGCCAGACAACTGCCCCGGGCCAACTTTGTTATGTTCCCGAGCAGCGGCCATGGTCATCTCTTCCAGTACGCGGGATATTACACTAAGCTTGTTGGAGAATTCTTGGACGGCAAGTTGCCGACTGCTCCGTTTTCTTCTGGAAGAGCCCCGGCCTTTGGTTCATACGGCCAGTACAACGAACGAATGGACTAGAAAAGGCGGCTATTACGGCATCGACCTTGGAGAGGTACTTATTTGACGCGTAGTCCCTAGACTTCCGTAGTTTGGAATTCAAAGCCCAAGGTTGCAGCTCTTCTATTGCTAAAATGATATTTCCATGCATCCCATTTGGTGGTCTCGCTCTCCAGTCCCTACCTATCACAGATGCTCTTTGATCAAACATCATGTAGATGTCATACCCAGTCTGAAGCCACCAGATGCTTCGTACCTCATTTGATAAAAAATTGCCTCTCAAGTGACTGCTCCCATTCCAAGGACAGGTCATTTTGATGGGAATCCATTAGAACCTGTCGACCGCCACACCATTGAGTGCTGGCCTCGAGTCTACTCTTGACTCGTCTTCGATGGGCCCATTCCGCTCAATAGAGGGAAAGGTCACTGAGGGCTGGACCCACGACCCATCTCATCACTGATTACGATGACAGTAGCACCGTGGAATGTCCATTGGTGTATCTGTCGCATGGAACCTACAGAAGCATGGATATCATGTACAAGACGAAGAGTAACTCTGTTCTTCGTCCTCAAGGACGCTTGATCTGTTCGCAGCTCGTTATCAAGCCAATCTGAGACCTCAGACTGCGATTTGAAGTCTGTATTTGGTGATTTGTGTCTATTGAGCGAGGCATCTATTCAAACCTTGGCCGTCAGCCCCAAGCCTACCTTCTTCCTCTTCGTTTCTCTAGTAGCTACCAACATGGCCGTACCCAATAGGAGACTCGCCCCTGCAAACAGCTGCGCAGGAAGGTACTTCCCTCCCAAGGCCGAGATCAGGGCGCCTTCTATCGGTGGCCCCGTGAGAACGCTGAAACTGACAACAGTGAACACCATGCCGATTCTGGTCCCTTGCTTTCGTAAATCTGTCGTCAATGCCGCTAAAGCCGAGGGAAACATTGACTGGATTCCTCCGACTGGAATCCCGCATATCGCTGCCCAGGCATACAGGCCACTGACCGACGAGATAGCGATCCAAGCAAACATAAGCAAGGCAGACGCTGCGGCCGTGGGTATGAATATAGTGAGGGTGCCACAATGGTCTGCGATGATGTTAGGCAGTATGCGACCAACAATGCCTACACCATTGATGATCAACAGCAGATTTAGCGAATCGATGTACGACATGCCTTGTATATCACGCGAGTACGTGGAAATATAGAAGAAGGCAAAGTAAGTCCCCCAAAAGCACTGCCAAAAATGTGTCAATAGATGTCTCGGTGCAACAAGAAAAGACAGCGGGGACCTGCCATGAAACATGCTAGAGTGTATAAGGAATATTCAGCCTCCTTGAATGCCGACCAATCTATCAAGCGGCCCGTTTTACGGGGCGCGATACGCGGCCTCAGACACAAGAACGCCACAGCCAGGAGCACGCACTGCACCAGCGCGATGGTCCTGATTGTCCACTTGAACCCAATGCGAGGGAGCAGCTGCCGCACCATGATGGGGAACAGCACGCCTCCCGTGCTGCTGCCGCATGCTCCCAGCCCCAAGGCCAGGGATCTCCTCCTCTGGAAGTACGTCGACACCACCGCCACCGCCGGGCAAAAGAGGCAGCCGTTGCCGAGCCCGACGCAGACGCCCTGCGCCAGGAATATCTGCCAGTATTGGCCGCTGGCCGAGGTCGCCAGTGCGCCGCCGACGATGAGGACTGCCCCTGTGAGGAAAAGGGAGCGGAAATACCCTGCGTCCGTCAGGCGTCCGGTGATGGCGCCGATGAAGAAGAGCAGGAAGATCTCAATCGAGCCGATCCACGATATGTCCGAGGGTGGCCGGTGCAAGGAGTCCACGTAGTAGCTCTGGAAGACGCCGAAGGAGTTGATGACGCCCCTGTACGGCACGTTCAGTGACTATAGGATCCGGAGAGAATATGGCAATGGTAGGTTGAGGAGAGCAAAACGTACCAGGTATTCATGACGACAAGATGTGTGCCCAAAACTACCCACAGCCCCGAGTCAGCCGCATTGGTGCAAGCCATTCGCCTGCTCCTGCTTTATACATACCGCACATCCAGGCTGCGAAGCCCCCATCGGGCGGCGGCGCAGGCGCCGTGCTGGACCTTGATGTGAATCTACTCAGGACCTGTCCTCTGCCATTTCCCGGCCAATCCTCCGCAGGTACTTGGTGACAGTTTTGTCCATATGTCTCAGGGTATGGATCTGTCGCAGCCTGCGCAGGTCCTCCGATGGATGGCGACTTGCCTTGTGACAATTCATACTGTTGGTTCTTCTCGGGGGCCTCGATCGGACCGGCGGGAACTGTTGACATGGCGGTTTTGTGGTCGTTCATGCTCTGAAATGGCTACGTCTCATAGCCTCTAGGCTGTTCGTCGTACGGTGCTGGTCGAGGAATTCGTTCGTCGAGTCGCAATGGGGCAATTCCGGTCTGGCAGTCAGCAAAAACGAGCGAAACCCACGCTTCAATCTCGGAATTGTACGTATACTTTGCTGCTGAAATGAGTGATCCATCTTGATCAGATTCGCCTTCAAGATTGGACTCTAGACACTTTGAGGAATGATGGCACACACGTGAGTGGCCGAAGGGCGTGGTTGACAAGATACAATTTGGTTATTAGTCAATCGTCCTAACGTATTTCCAGCAAAGACCCATATTAGCATTTCGTAACGTCAATGCTTGGAAGACGGAAAAGCCGTGCTTTGAGTCGGGATCTGTTTTCCGACGTCGTTGAGACGGAATCTCCCGAATAGATTCCAAGTAGTATAGGAAATGGACACTCTTACAGGACCCCTGGGGCGCCAAGTGCGTTCAGGATCGCCACATCGATCGTGCGCTACTACTTACCACATCGTGTTCAGCACGATCCCGGCTGCTTTCGCTGATTGAAAATGTCTGTTCTATTGACTCTACTGAGTCCTGCGTCTAGTCATCTCGAAGAACCTGATGAGCATAGTTGGCTCCATGCAATTTGACCGCCGGATCAGTGTAGCTGTGGATGATCTAACCTCGTGCTCGGAAGAGAAACGATCCAAGTTGGCCTATCTATTGTTGACGGCTCTGCTATCTCATGATCTCAGTGACCATGTCCCACCAACCCGTTCAAATCATCCCTAATATGTAATTCATTCATCATTCCGATAAAATCTTCATGCCCCTCCTTGGCCAGCTTTTCAAACTCGGCCGAGTTCGCTTCCAGCCAGGCTGCGTCTCCTCCGGCCTACAAGCAATTAGCGACTGGTAATGACAGACACTGGGAGCAGCACGAATTACCGGCGGGAGCAGGAAACCGTTCTCGATTCCAGCTACGATGGAACCTTGGATGGTGACCACTTTCAACTCCCTCTCGTCCCGAACGGCCTTGCCACCGTTGAGGATACGATTCCAGGCCTCATAGATCTCGCGTGACAGCTCTCCGAAACTCTCGCATGTCCTGTCCCCTCCCGCACGAACCAGAGCAATGATCCGATTTATACTGCGCTATTTGAGGCCAAAGGTTCAGCCAACACTTTTATTTCCACGGGAAAGTGACAGTCCGAGCAGGCCATGGTTGCTCACCTTCTCGCCTCCAACGTACACGTGATGCTCACGGACATCAGTGAACCTCACATTGACGAAAAGACTCGGCACGGTAAATCTTCTCGTATGAATCGCCGTGATAGCTCGTGCAACCTCGCTCTTCTCCGCCTCGTTGAGGGGAATTGAGTGCAAGATTTCGTACAGTGGCATCGTACTGTACTGGAGAAAGTATTGAATGGCAGTATATCTCTACCGTTGAAAAGAAGCCGAGTTGAAATTCGTCTGGGCCATGCAAATAAGTTTATAGTCAGAGGGTGAGTCCTATTGTTGCACATACTGTAGTAAGACACGGCTTTTCCGTTGTAGCCCTGGAGGGCGGGGCTTCTTCCGTCTCTGGTCCGGATGGTTTCGGTACAGAGCAGGGTGGATGCCAAATTACTCAGCCTCTCTCCGAATTTTTCTCTGGAAAGCTCTTGTCCTTCCTACCAGTCAGTGTATTGCTACTGCATGCCATCACATGCACCTCAAATAGGCACATGTAGGCACACTAGAACTGTAGCAGGAGGTACCACATATTTTCCAGATGCGAATATCGGGTTTCTTTTTCCATGTTAAGAGCTATCTATAATAACGGTCTAATAACTTCCCGCTTCTAAACTTGATTGTGTGGGTTCGGTCTAGACAATCCCACGGTCTTTATTGCACTACTCCGGCTTACAGATGACTCCCAAGTGGATATGCACCAGCTCAAGGACAAGGAGCCTCCGGATTAAACGAGCACGGCAGGTCTTTTGGGACCGCGGCTATGATTTCCCCCACGAGATCGCCCAGGTTAGAACTGTTGACATCATTTTGTGGCTGGAAGCCCTCTTTGTAAGGAATTCGTTCCTCGACTTGGGTTCAAAACGCTTCGTTAGTACGGTACTCTCTGAATAAGCAGTCAAAATCTTTGTGTGCTTGGAACATACCGAAAAACGGCCATAGCCAGTCCTTTTTCA
The DNA here is from genome assembly GCA_014872995.1 of Diaporthe citrichinensis. Lineage (NCBI taxonomy): Eukaryota > Fungi > Ascomycota > Sordariomycetes > Diaporthales > Diaporthaceae > Diaporthe > Diaporthe citrichinensis. The sequence goes on from JADAZR010000003.1 coordinate 1,151,307, forward strand.
CGGCCTTCGTCATCCCACCAAGCACAATCATGTACAATGCTGTCGTGCCCGCGCTCTTGACGAGTGTACTGTTGGTGAAGAGGAACTCCTCGTTGCCCGCTTGGCTCTTGATCAGCACATGCCTAGCACGCGCCCTCGCGGCGACCCCCAGATCGAAGTAATCCCCAGTGCTGCCAGACGCCTCCTGCTCCTCCTCCATCAGGCGCCACTGCGTGTCCCACGTGGAAGGGTCGAAGACCACACTGTCTCCGAAGAAGCCGTCCTTGCGGGAAATGCTGCCGTCCATCTCGATCGGCCCGTTGTGTGTGTTGATCGTGTCCATGTCGAAAGTGGTTTTCTCTGGGTGCACGGCTATGTTGGCAGGGTCACTGATCGCGGCGTGGAAGGTATTGTTGGCGAAGCCTGGTATCGACGGCGGCAGGTCGAAGGCGAATCCGCCGCGCACGGCTTCGACGAGCATGTCATAGGTGATGTTGCGGCCGTTGTGTGGGAGCCAGCCGTGGTTCGCAAGAGCGTTGATGCCGGGGCAGGCGGAGCGGGCTGAGAGAAAATTAGCATTGCTTCTGCGAGACAGCACAACGACACCGAATACGGTATGATGGGCATCAATAAGAGGATAATATCAAAGACAGACCGTCGCCATGACCAGGAGGATTATAAGGAGGGAAGCTATTTGCCAGTGGCGTCGCGTAGACCTGCCTCGCGGAGGAGACAATGCTGAAAGCAAGCGCGGAAACCGAACGGAGGATCATATTTACCAGACTTATCCAATTTGGCACGCAAATTGTTCAAAGTTCTCATTACTGGATTGGATGGTAGAGAAGCTTGACTAGAGAGCGCCCATCCTCCATCTTTATAGAAGGGCCACCACCCAGATGAAGATTCCACATCATGCTATTCCACATTATACGGCATTGCAAGGAGGCGGTGCAAATGGTGTATCTCTGACTTCTCCCTCTTTCCCTTCAGCCGTGTCTGAGGCAGCGAAAAGTAAGCAGCAATACGCTCCACGTTATTCGACAGACACTATGCGTGCACAGCCCATCAGCGTATTGGCGTATCTGCGTATTGGCGTATCTGCGTATTGGCGTGTCAGCGCTTACTCCTTCCGCTGTCTCTCTTAAGCAAAGTGAGTCTCACCCCTGTCCGATTTCATTCCCGAACACAAAATTCAAAGAGAACTCAAAATTTTAAAAGGGTAAAATCTAGAAATCAGAAATTCGCACCTGCAAAAACAGAGGGTACACCGGTACATCGCCAGCACCAAACTACCTAAGAATCCACATACTTACACCAAATACCTAAGACCTACTTAATTTAAATACTAATTACCATATCTAATTAGCCTTAAGCGTGTAAATTAGATATATGACTTGGGTGTATGAACTGGGTGTGTAGGTGTTGGGCGTTAGGTGTTAGGTGTGTGGGTGTAAGGTGTGTGGGTGTGTGGGTGTGTGGGTGTGTGGGTGTGTGAATTATGCCTGGGTGATGCGCTCTGGAGTGATGTACCGGTGCACCCTCTGTTTTTGCAGGTGCGAATCTCCGTATTCAAAATCTAACGTAGTGTGTAAAGGAGTGAGCTCACTGACAGGGAGGGCCTTCACTTTCCTTGAGAGCGACAGCGGACCCGACCATACTGACCACATAGGAGAGACTTTTTGACCATCAGCGCCAAATTCTAACCTGGGCTCAATTGAAAATACTGTAGCCATCTCAAGGATAGTCATCTCTGGGGAAAATTGCTCTGGAACACGGTCACTTACAGACCAACCGCCGAAATGAACATAGTCTGGCTAACGATGGATTTTTCTAAACATCAATTGTTATTGCCTGACTTTTGTGAAACATGAAATTGTTGTTTGAGATGTTTTTTCTGTCCATAACACCTTTCTCTATCTCAACCACGTATTTAGGCAGTTGTTTGGTGTGCCTAATTTCCGGGTTGTCCGTTCCGGGTTGGTGCTGTTGGCTCAACTGTTTGGCGGACCCCTGCACATCCCAGAAGCCACGACCAGATTGTAACAAGCAATCCTTCAACATAAATTTCCCACACATCGACTATATGGTGAGTGTTGTTGTGGCTTTGACTGGATCATTTTGCGCCACTTCGTTTTTGGATGCTATTACAGCAATCTCAAGCCGCAGTCAACAGAATGGAGCCAAGAGTGGTCAGGCAATGTGGTACGATGTAGGCAGCACCGGTCTTCCCGCGCGTCTCAGTGGCTGACCACCCCAAGCGAGCATTGGTCAACGTCAAGGCACGCGATCGGCATTTACACAGGGATTGCAAATTCATGCCGATACGTGATCGCGGAGCACCGCCTGCACGGCCGCCCAGTGCAGGCCGTCGTGGAAGACGCGTTGGCCCGTTTGATCCTGCGCCTGGGCGGGCTGAGGGTCGGCATTGTCAAGGAGGACACCAACCATGCCAGCTTCGTCAGTGTGGCGTCCATGGACCTGAGGGGCTTTATCGAGTGGGAGACAGTGGCGAAGTCTAGCCAGGCGCAATTTGATGCGCGGGTCTTGGGAGCGACCAAGAACAGACTGGAGCAGCTGTGGCCGGACGTCGCGAGCCGCCCGCCGTGGAAGCTTCTCGTCGTCCAGGATGGTGCCTCAGCCCCGGGGGAGGTGGTTCTCGATATGGTCTTCGCGACGCATCACGCCCTCGCGGACGGGAAGAGCACGATGGTATTCCACAATGGATTGTTGCGTGAGCTCAGCAGCAACTCCGGCCCGCCGGCAGAGCTGAAGGGTCACGTCCTCAGCTTCGACCGGACCCCAGTCCTCGCACCACCTCAGCATGAGCTCATCCAGTTCAAAATCGGTTGGTTGTTCTTTCTGAAAACTCTATGGAAAGAGTTCGGTCCTTCCTGGCTCAAACCAACACCACCCGTTGAGCCATTTGTTGGGAAAGTGATCACCCTCGAGCCGCACAGGCTTAACCTTCGTCTCATTTCAATCGAGCCCGAGGTCGTCACAAGCCTTGTTACCGCCTGCAGGGCTCATGGTGCCACACTCACAGCGATTCTTCACGTCCTAGTTCTGGCCTCTGTTGCCAAGCGCGTCCCCGCTGAGGTTGCGCCTGCCTTCTCAAGCGAGACACCTATTGGCTTAATCCCGTGGGCGAAGGCGCCACCTGGTGTTGACGTGGACCTCACAAACATACTCTCGGTCCTCAACACCAGTTCCAACAGAGTATGGGATGCAGACACGGTCGCAGACCTGCGGCGCAGACTCGGTGAGGTAGACGACGGCCTCAAGGAGGACGTCATCTGGCCCCTAGCGGCGACATGGCGGGCCGAGATGAAGAAGAAGCTGGCATCGCTGCCAAACGACGACGTCTGCGGCCTGATGGACTACGTGACGGACTGGCAAAAAAGGTGGGAGGGGACTTTCGGGAAACGACGCGATGCTACCTGGGAGGTGTCTAATATCGGCCTCATCAAGGGTGTCGCCGACGAGGGCCAGGGTGGCTGGACCATCCAGCGCTCATTCTTCACCCAGCCGGCGTTTCTGGCTGGTCCCGCCTTTGCGCTTAACGTCACGGGTGTGGAAGGGGGTGAGGTTACTCTGACGCTGAATTGGCAAGGCGGTGTCATTGACGATAATATTGTCGACGGCGTAGTCGAGGATTTATCTACTTGGTTGGAGGAGTTCAGGGTGAACGGAAGGTTCGGCATAGTCGAGAGTAAGAGATAAACAACTTAGCACCCCACTGGTAGGTGGTTGCATCCCGTCACATAAGAAACAGCTTGGAGGAATTGCCATGTTTGGCAGACAAGATGCAAATAATGTATAATTAATCATTGGGGTTTGGATTGATGAGGACCTAGGTAGTTAGAGATTTTGCTTCACTATCTTGTGCGAATCAGCCCACAAGTTCCACGCGAGAGGTTGACCGCAAATCATTATTGGGAAAAGGGTCTAAGCCATTGTCAAAAGGCAAAGACAGAATGAATTCTTGGATCTTTCCAAATCCCTGGTAGTCGACGTTAAAGTGCGGCTCAGGGATTAGAGTTCTGGTGTGGAGTCCTCGGCAGGCGACCCGATTCGCCCAATTGAAGCTGTCGGGAGCTCGACTCCAAAATATCTGTCGCGCGGCTTGCGATTGACTATTTCGGCGAATCGCCAATTGGACTGATTGCTGGCAGAGACACGCCCGCGTCTCGTCAACCACTCCGTCATGGCCTCGCCTTTATTAACCAGGGCACCATGCCTGGTGTGCCTCAGGAGGATAACACAGGTCGGCAGCGCGTCTGTAACGCCATTCTTCAGGCAGATGCGGAAGAAGAGCGGCAGGCCAAAGGATGCCGGCGTCATCGTGCGACTGCTGGTCGACATGAAGGGATTCGGCAAGGAAGGTCAGTGGGCATCCCCTCGCACCTGCACAGCTGGAGCCCGTGCAGTCTATACTGAACATTGTCTTACGCAGGCGCCATCTTCCGGACCGAACGAGGCAGGATGCGCAACCTGTGGTACCCCACGAAGAAGGCAGAGTTCATGACGGACGCCCGCATGAAGGAGCTCGGCCTGACCAAGAACGACGTTGGCGAGCGCGACCCCATGTTCGGAATGCAGATTGAGATGGAAGAGGAGCTCGTCGACGATGCGGTCGAGGCGGTTGCGGGCATCACCACGGGCGCCGCCGCCCTCGGCACCGCGGCCGGGCAACCGGCTCTCGAGTCACCAAGCCATACACCTGCAGTGGAAGTTGAACATATTGCTGTTAGTTCTCTACGGATATTCCAGAACGGACCTCGGCTGTTGCTCCTGGGATGACACATTGCTAACGGGATGACCCCCTTCCTAAGCCCAACCGTGCCCTCGAGCTCCTCACCACCATGATTCCCGAAGTTATCACCTTCGAACGCTTCCTGAAACACCTCCCGCCGATCAGCAGCGTCGGAAGCGCCCCCAAGCCAGCGCCAAGCGACGAGCAAGAGCAGCACAAGGTCCTCTCGCCCCTCGAGAGGCGCCGGGCCAAGATGCTCGACGCCCAGAAGGCCCCGGAGCCGGAGAAGACCCCCGAGGCCCTCGAGGCGGAGCGCAGGGCGAGCGAAGAGGAGGCGGAGAGGGAGCGCAAGCGCGCCGAGGAGGAGGCCGAGAAGCTCAAGGAGATCCACGGGCCGGTGTCGTTGCGCGACGTGGCAACCTTCATCAAGGACAAGATGCTGCTGGACCCGGAGGCGTCGAGGGTCCACGTCCAGCCCGAGGAGATCAGGTTCCTGGGGCTTGCCGAGGGCGCGGACAAGGTCGAAAAGGTGGGCAGGTTCGACATCGAGATCCGGACGTACGTCGGCAGGGACAAGGTCGAGCCGGTCAGGAAGTCGGTCGAGATCGTCGCTGCTTAGGCGGGCAGGCAAGCACGCGGTGCCGCTGTAAAATTACGGTGCGAGATACCTATGTGGGCCATGTCTTTGGGCACATCTGGGTAGCTCGATTTAGACAAATGCAGGCTGTGTTGAATATCATCAGTTGACAGAATGGACCAGCAGGTGGTAGGTTGGGATCAGGTGGCCATCCGCTTTCTCGCCACCCTCATCATTGTCACGACGTATCTACATTGACAGCGCTGTGAAGTCATTCACGGTACGCTCATTTTCCTTTCCTACCGATTCCTGTGCAACTTGTCTCATATAGTATTCAAGAGACGGAAGGGTCTCATGGGAGGCCTCCAGAGTTTTGAGGGCTCATCAAGATGATCTCACGATGTTTGAGAACATTTTCGGCAATCACTGGTTAGTGTGGTAACAGCCAGGAACAAACATATTTTTTGTTGAACGGTGACGCTCAAGACACATCACAAATTGCCGGTGCCCCCTCGCCCTCCCGGTGCTGGGTGGCGATGGACTGAAGAATTCACGTCGGCCATTAGCAAGCTCTGCACACAGCGCACGAAACGGTTCCGGTCCCCGATTGAGGCTGGTTTCGGCCGAGTGAGGCTCTCGTCATGGTCTGACTGTGTTCCGGAGGAACGTACGACTTGCAATCGTAGCGAGAGTTGCTCGAGTGTTTCCTTGCGCAACACGTACGACACGATCAGGCAGCGCGGTCCAGATCCGTTTACTGAGACCCAACGTGTGGCAGTGACGAGCGAGTGATACCCAGCTTCGTATGTGTGTTGCTCAGTTACAGCCGCCGTGCTGCCGGCCGGGGAAGGCGAACGACGGTGTAGCGACGGCGGCGCGGGGAAGAGCTGTCAGGGAGATGGCAAAGATTTGGGCCAAGGTAACGCTTGTGTGTCTATGCGTTACTTGAAGTCGGGAGCAGATGGGAATCGCGGACCTGACTTGCGTGCGTATGTGAGTTGCCGGTGTTCTACAACACGAGAGGAATGCTATCCAGCGGCTCACTGTCACGGAGCACTATCATCGGGAGACCCGAGAACTTTCCAGATCACATATCAGTGAGCTCAAGCCTGTCACATGCGTCGTCGACCGTTGATGGTTCGAGATCGACTGTCCTTCGTATCCAAGGGAGACAAGGCATCCGATGTTGGGTTGTCCTGTCGGACATGACCTCGGAGGAAGTAACCGGTCATCCAGGTATGGAATGCTTTCGAAGTCCACCACAAGACTTCTGGCAGTTGTGTTGGCTGAGAATATCGGATCCAGTCATGTCAGCCTCAACATGACGGTGCAGGTGTGATGAGCTTCTTTGACACTCTGTGGTGTACTGATGTCCCCAGGTCGGCCAAATATCTCGGTAGAGGAAGTATATAAAGTACGAAACTGAACCAACTCCTTGAGTTTCGACTGAAAGATTTCCAAACCATCGCTGCTCATCCTCGGATCAACCGGCCTGGTAAAGGACCACATCAAACTTCTTTACAGATTCTTCATAAGACTTCATCAATTTGGGCCTAGTCACGATGAAAGTCTGCAACCTCTTACTCGGTGGCGCCCTCGCCATCACCACCAATGCCGGTATAGACCCACCTAATTCGAACCCTCCCATCGCCTATTTCATCTCATATCACCAGCCAGGTTGCCTCACGAAGGACCAAGGCGCCTACATAACCCTCGTGCAAACCCAGGATAGCGTCTGTTATGATTTCACCCCTCCCGCTCCGGCCATTGTCCAGTCAGCATATGTCACCTCCATCATCAATGGCTGCGTCGGTAAGTTTTCCGCATCATTAGGTCAACTTCTCGTTTCGCCCGCAGCGTGCTGACCATTCTGAAAAAGTGTACGTGTACAACGATGCAAATTGTACTACAAACGAGGTCACTTTGGACCTAGGCTTTAAGAACTGCTATGACGATACCACGGGCTTGAGCTCCTACAAGGTCGTCTGCGGACGCAGGTACCCAATCCCTCACACCACCAAGACCAGCACCAGTCTGTCGGCGTCAGCGTCTCTGAAGTGAGGTTGGACAACATGTACTGTAATGCTTCATTGTGCTTCTTTTTGCCAGGTGTATGGAGTATGCACGGGAAACTTGACGCTCGCTTGGAATGGACTTGGGAGGCAGGTGCGTCGATAGGGAGGATCTGAGGATCTCGGATTGGTTTGTTTGGTTGTAGAAATAGTCATTCTCTCACAAAACAATTCAGTCTCATCAGTGTGCAAAATATTCACTTTGCATGAGAAATCTTTGAAAATGTGGACAGACAACACAATTCGAAGCCAAGTCCTGAGAAACCCTTTAAAATGTGGAAGGAGGATGAAATTCAAGATCAAGATCATACCTAGGTAGTCAAGTATGTGTGGTTGGTCAGTTCAGGCACTCAGTACAATTTGTGGTGAGAATTGAGTTTCAACTAAAAGAATATGGATTGGCAAAAGAAGCCGAGCTGGAAGCTTAAACAGTTACACACCCAGACCCGACACCTCTTTGGAAATTCTAGTCACAAGCAGGGGAGCTTCCTGTCATATCTCTAAGGCTGTGTTCAATGTGGTCACTTATAGAATAATTCTATTGACCAAAAACGCCTGCCGGCATCTATATTACTTCCCCCCAAGCTTGCCTTCAACCTCTTCAGCCCACCACTTGGCCCAGTCTACGACCTTCCTACCCCTCTTCGCTTCCTCTGCGCAGAAGACCATTGCATGGCTTCTGATCACTTCATCCAGGGTGCATCTGATAACCTCCTGCTGGGCCTTCTCACAAGTCCAGCCCTCCTCCCTCTTGTTCTTGACCAGATCTATGGCCTCCACGAACTTCCTCGTCAGCCCCAGGTCACCGCCTCCGTGGCCCATGCTCTCCATGCGCGGCGTGTGCGTGGTGGTCTTGCCCGTGTTGAAGTCCTCGACCGCGATGGTGTACGAGTCTGCGTATATCTCTCCCTGGGTGCCGTAGATCTTGGTGAAACGTTCACACTGCCGCTTGGTCTGGGCCACCATGTGGAAGGTTGCCTGCTTTGAGCCCCGGCCGCCCAGCTGGTCCGCCATTGGGCCGATATCGTCCTGTGGCGAGGGAGGGTCGTCGTCCCAGGTGATGGTTACAACCTGCTCGTCGGCAACGTCGTTGTCGCTCTCGTACACACACCTTCCGAACCAATTGCGCTTCGCAATCTCAGAGTCCTGCATGTCTGGGCCGTAATCTTCAGCCAATCTCGCCATGAGCGCCCCACGCGTCTTATCGCTATCTCCCATGTCCTCTATCTCGGGCAGCACAACGTTCACAGGCCAGCTGGTGTTTCCCGTGTCCAGGCCCATGAAGGGTTTATCGCTCGTGTAGATGCGCTTCGCAGAGTACTTGCAGGTTTCCTCGACGGGGCACTTGAGACAGTTTGTTGCATCGCCGGCACCCACTGGCTTGCGGTTCTTCCGGAAATATTGTAACCTCCCACTGCTTGTCACTGTCGACGGCAAGTGCGGCAGCGCCTTCTCACCCCCGTCCTCATACTTCACCGGTGAGCAGAGCAGCCAGAGCAGCACGTCAATGTCGTGGCAGCTCTTGGTGAGGAGGCTCGGGGCCGAGGTGTCCTCCCTCCTCCAGTTGCCCCTCACGTAGCTGTGCGTAAAGTGCCACCAGCCGACTGGCTCAGTATGCACCACCGAGAGCACATCCCCAATTACCCTGTCCTCGAGCAGCAGCTTCCGCAGAACCATGTTGTGCGGGCTGTAGCGCAGCACATGGCCGATGGAGAAGATGCGGCGCTCGCCGTTCTCGTCCACGTTGGCCCTCAGCGCCCGAAACATCTCAACACAGTCGTCCAGCCTCGTCGCCAGGGGCTTCTCGCACATGATATGCAGCCCCTTCAGCTCGGCGAGCGCGATGACAACCTCCCTGTGCATCTCATCCAGGACGCATACATAGACGCCGTCGACGCCCGGGGGCACGCCGGCCTCGCCTGCTGCCGCCCGGCGCCGCCTCTCCTTCTCGTAGGCGATGAAGTCGGTCCACGACTCGAACTCCTCGCCCTCGGCCGGGCCGCGGTGGCGTCCCCAGATGTACTTCTGGCCGAACTGGGCGCGCTTGAATGCGTGGGGCTCGGCGACGGCTGCGACGAGGCCGCTGGTTGCGAGCTGGGTGAAGTGGGCGTAGACCTGGCCTCGGGACCCTCCGCCGATGACCAGCAGCCGGGGTGGGGAAACCGAGGGAGGCGGGCGGGTTGGGGACTGTATGGCGATGTCCTTGTCGGTTGCGACGACCGGGCCAGGCTCAGCGAGTACTGGCCGCATGGGCGGTGAGTCCTCCTGCTTGCCCATGGTGAAGAGGGGACGGCGGTGGTGGTGTGAGTCTCAAGACGGAAGGAAGGGATGCGAAGGAGAGGGCAGAACAGGTGAGGCTTCTCACTAGGAGGCATGTGCGAAGGGACAGAAAAGAAAACGAAATCACTGCAGTACGGTTATATAAGGGGAGTTTGCGAGGAGGGAGTGGGAGGAAGCCATCCTTCGTATTTGAAAGGAAGTGCCGACCTATTCCCAGAGGGTGGTAGCAGCCCGTCCGTCCGCGTGGGTTAGTCGAACACGTTCCAACGGTCACCCACGCAGCCGGGAGACATCAGTACCTACAACAGGCAAGCCAGTGCTAGCAGGCCCAAATTAGATAGCTGGTCGGCAGGTGTTTTATCCTCCGGCCCGCTTTTCCCTTCCTGGGCCCTTTTCTGGTTCCTGGGCGTAGGATGGATGGAAGTTGGACGGTGCATGGTTCATGACCTAGTTAGTCCCAGTTCCAGTCCACATGGCCGAGCGCGGTCGCTAATCATATTTTAAGCAGGAATACAAGCTCGCTGATTCGTCTTCCATCTCAGCCTTACATGTGAGAGACCTGCACGCAGGATTTCAATGGCCCTCAGCACGGCCACTCCCGTCACCGTCGCCGGCAAGCACATTCTCAAATTCTGTCGACAGGGCTCGATTGCCAGAGCACGTCTTCCCTGGTGCAGGGTGTCGACCCATACAACGTTACCTGGTTCCCAGCCCCTTCCGAGTAAGCATACGCTCCGGCAGCCTGGACGAGCCCGTTACTCGTCCGTCACACCCCGGGCCGTCGTTTCTTTCAGGCAGAGAATGGCTGCGCAAAATGCTGCTCCATTGGTCTGGATCGACTGTGAGGTAAAGACAAATCCGCTTGTCGTGCATCGCTTCGTAACGCCATGTTCTTGGCAGCATCAATACTAACAAAGCATGCAGATGACCGGTCTGGACTACAACAACGACGAGATTATTGAGATATACTGCTTGATCACCAACGGCAGCCTTGTACTGGTCGACACAGAGGGCTGGGGAACAGTCGTCCACCAGCCCCAGGCACGCATGGACCAGATGGACGAGTGGTGCACGCGGATTCATGGTCAGACCGGACTCACAGCGGCCGTCGTCGCCTCAGACGTCACCCCGGAGCAAGCCGCGGACGGGCTGCTGGCCTACATCAAGAAGCATGTCCCCCAACCGGGCACGGCCATCCTTGCCGGCAACAGCGTCCACGCCGACCGCGCCTTTCTCACGCGGGAGCCGTACCGGAAGGTCGTGGACCACCTGCACTACCGGATCCTCGACGTCAGCAGCCTGAAGGAGGCAGCGAGGCGATGGTCGCCCCGGGCGTTGGAGAATGCGCCGGCCAAGAAGACGCTGCACAAGGCCAAGGATGACATTCTCGAGAGCATCGAGGAAGCCAGGTTCTACAAGGAGGCCGTCTTCGAGAGAAGATGATGCTCGAACGGTCTGTACTTAGCGGACGCCGAGCTCAGCTGCTCCTCACAGACAAGCCTCAGTAAGCTACAGAGTGACCACCCACCTTTGAAAGTCGAGCGTGATCAACTCAGAATAAGCTGAAGCGCTCTTATCAAATCTCTATCATGGTGGGAAACTAGTGCGGCCGGGACTATGATCGGAGGAAATCAGCAGGGCTGAGATGGCCGGATACAACAACCAAGTCGTAGCGGCCGACAGGGCTTATTTCTCCAACGCGACGAGAAATGAAGCGACCAGTAGGCCGACTGCAACGCAACGCGAATATTCCAGAGCCGCCAACAAAAGACCCTGCTGGAAATCTCTCACGGCATCCCAACGTTTTGGGGTTGAGGATTTCGATGGTTAGACGGGTTACTCCCGCCGGTTTAATCTGTGAAATACGAAGTCGCAAGTGCGAGCAATTCCCACAGTGTGCAGTGCGCGCCCCTCGTCCTAGAACACGTAGGTAGCTTAGGACGACCTGCAAGTCATTGTATCCGTGCGTTTATACGAGTTGGCTTTCAACCATAGCACATTAATATTCATGTATCCAACACCACAAAGAGGCACACACATGACAGCGTATAAATGCTACTCATATGCTTTTGCTGTAACTGATGACTGGCCAAGAGAGTTGTCTCTGGAAGTATGCACCGTTCACCGTACAGTATGACATCAAGCGGGCAAAACAGTGATCAGGGACCATTGAGCTCACCCCCCTGTCCAATACTCGCCCGAATGCCGTTCTGCCCCACGCCACGCCCGCACCACGACTGTCTTATTGGGCCTGTGGCAATGACGTCCCGGCGAGGACCCCACCTTCCATTGGGGGGGAGCTCATCGGCCAGACCGCAGCTTCTGGAGTGACAAGCATACCGTCGTCTCTCCTATTTATCGCCCAGCACCCTCCCACGCCTGTCCCACTTCCTCACCGTCGATCTCTCATTGATAGCCAATTCTCCTCCTCACTTAACAAGCCAAATACCTAGATTCCGTTCTGTCAGTATGAGCATCAAGGAGGTTCAGTTCGCGTCCTTCACGGACCAGAAGCCTGGAACGTAAGTTGTGAACAGCTTCACCCCGCACCGTCTAGGTGTCCCCTGCTGGCGTGCTTGTCCCATACCATGCCACTCCAAGCTCCTGGGTCAACCACAGACCAGACATGCCGCTGACACTCCCCCAGATCTGGTCTTCGAAAGAGGACCACTGTCTTCCAGCAAGCCCACTACAGCGAATCCTTCGTCACCAGCATTCTTCTGTCTATCCCAGAAGGTGTAGAGGGTAAGCTTGATCTGCCTCTCTCCCCAGCAGCAACGCCACCGACCAAGGCGACTGACACAGAGAACAGGCTCATTCCTGGTTGTTGGTGGTGATGGCCGGTACTGGAACCCCGAGGTCGTCCAGTTGATCGCAAAGATCGGTGCCGCATACGGTGTCAAGAAGCTGCTCATCGGCCAGAACGGCATTCTGTCCACACCTGCTGCCAGCCATGTCATCCGCAAGAGGAAGGCCACTGGCGGTATTCTTCTGACTGCCAGCCACAACCCTGGTGGTAAGTAGCTCTCCCTCCGTGCTCAAGCATTCGGAGACGTATCGTACAGGCCCGCTGACCTTGAGTTACGCCAGGCCCCAAGAACGACTTCGGCATCAAGTACAACCTGGCCAACGGAGGTCCCGCCCCCGAGTCGGTAACCAACAAGATCTACGAGGTCTCCAAGACCCTTTCCTCATACAAGATTGCCGACATTCCCGATGTCGACATTTCTACGGTCGGCACCAAGACCTACGGTTCTCTGGAGGTCGAGATCATCGACAGCACCGCCGACTACGTCGAGATGCTGAAGGACATCTTTGATTTCCCCTTGATCAAGAAGTTCTTCACCGAGCACCCTGATTTCAAGGTTCTCTTCGACGCCCTTCACGGTGTCACAGGCCCTTACGGCAAGGCTATCTTCGAGGAGGAGCTCGGTCTTGTCGGCTCCACCCAGAACTGCGTGCCCTCACCTGACTTCAACGGCGGTCACCCAGACCCCAACCTGACCTACGCACACAGCCTTGTCGAGGAGGTTGAGAAGCACAAGATTCCCTTCGGCGCTGCCTCCGACGGTGATGGTGACCGCAACATGATCTACGGCACCAACGCCTTCGTCTCCCCCGGTGACAGCTTGGCTATCATTGCGCACCACGCACAGCTCATCCCCTACTTCAAGAAGCAGGGCGTCTATGGTCTGGCCCGGTCTATGCCCACATCCGGTGCGGTCGACCTTGTTGCCAAGAAGCAGGGCCTGAACAGCTACGAGGTGCCAACTGGCTGGAAGTTCTTCTGTGCCCTCTTCGACGCTAACAAGCTGTCCATCTGTGGCGAGGAGTCTTTCGGCACGGGTTCCAACCACGTCCGTGAGAAGGACGGTCTGTGGGCCGTTGTCGCCTGGCTGAACATCATCGCCGGCCTCGGTGTCGCCAACCCAGGCGTCACGCCCAGCATCAAGCAGATCCAGAAGGACTTCTGGACCGAGTACGGCCGCACTTTCTTCACGCGGTACGACTACGAGGACGTTGATTCGGATGGTGCCAACAAGGTCGTTGGCACGCTCGCCAACCTTGTCGCCGACAAGAACTTCATCGGTAGCAAGGTCGGTGACCGCACCGTCACCGGTGCCGGTAACTTCTCCTACACCGATCTTGATGGTTCCGTGTCCTCTAACCAGGGTCTGTACGCAACATTCTCTTCGGGAAGCCGGATCATCGTCCGTCTGTCTGGCACAGGCTCCGCCGGAGCCACCATCCGCCTGTACATCGAGCAGCACAGCTCTGATCCTTCGACGTACGACCAGGATGCTCAGGACTTCCTCAAGCCTGAGATCCAGATGGCGACAGAGCTGCTGAAGTTCAAGGAGTACGTCGGCCGTGACGAGCCTGACGTCAAGACATAGAGATGGAAAGGAAGGACCACATTTATAGCTGTCAAACATCCAACCATCTCACATTGATGGATAACGACACGATGCATTACATCCTCTTGAAGCAGTGAGAAACCACAAAATACAAACAAGTTTAAAGAAAAGGCACACTTCAGGCAAAGCATTTGCCAGCCGCAAGCCGGCTGACGTGCATTGAAATAAGTGATTGTAAGCATCTGATCGAGACACTAATTCCTCATACAGCTTTTCTTTCCACACTGTTTGAACCGTATCATTCTGATGGAACCCCAAGAGAAGACTAGTTCTTCGTACAGTAAACCACGGCTGAGTGTCCAACGGCTAGTGGAAGAAACAAAGCAAGACGGAATCGAATAAGTGAGTAGGGTATCATGCAATCTGCGACTCGCCCCGCACCATGGAAATTCCACAGTGTTCTTTTCGTTGTCCCTGGCGCCTCGCTCGGAACATCGTCGGTATCATGATCACAACAACCATCATCAAATACAGAAAGAATCGCAAATGCTGGCCCAATCGTTCATCATACATCATAAACATCATCTGAGCGGGATATGGAGCCCCTTGGTGTTGGGAAACAAGCACGCTGCTTTACAGGAGCGAGAGTGGGCATGGCGAAACGGCGACTGCAACATGAGAGAGGTGGGCCCCGCTCTGAAAAAGGAAATCCAATGACAGCCGGAGATTCATTTCGATCTGGTTTCCCTTGAATAGGTGTTGATGGTCGGCGGGGAATGTGTACCAGGTACAGCCCAGCGGTTTTGCGTGGGCAGGGGGTTTGTTTACTCGCCGTCGCCCGGGGGTTCAGAGGCGGGCGGCGGGTAGAATACCTCCTTGAACCGGCCAGCGGCTGTATTTCATCGTCCTTTTCTCAGCATGGGCATCACTCGCCTGCCGGGTTGCGAGACCACAGGGGCAGCGTTGGAGGAAGGCAAGGGGGGATTGGCTGGAGGGATGCCGTCTACGTACCTTCGTCGCTGGCGAAACGGATCTCGAAGGCGCCGACCTTGTTGCGGCGCATGTTGGCCTCCTTGTACTTGTCGCAGAAGACGTACAGCTTGATCTCGTTGATCCACACGCAGTGCTTGCTCTTGCGGGTGAGCCAGCGGCTCGAGGCGGACTGGTGGGTTACTGGATCTGGGTCAGCACATCCCGTTGGGCGTGGGCAC
The DNA here is from genome assembly GCA_014872995.1 of Diaporthe citrichinensis. Lineage (NCBI taxonomy): Eukaryota > Fungi > Ascomycota > Sordariomycetes > Diaporthales > Diaporthaceae > Diaporthe > Diaporthe citrichinensis. The sequence goes on from JADAZR010000003.1 coordinate 1,166,537, forward strand.
GACTGTTGAGGGGGGGGCCCATGATGGACGGATGGAATCCCGCACGTACCAAAGGCAGTCCACACCGGGCACGCCCGCAGCTCGCCGTTCCACACTGCGGCGTGGAGGCGCATCCCCTGCGTTCTGGTGTCCTCGTAGACTATCAGGGAGTGCTGGTAGTCGTCGTCGATGATTTGCCTGGGTTTGCGTCAGCGGTGATGATATGGTTACTGGGGCAAAAGGGGAATAAGATGTGAGAACGGGAAGTACACACGCTTGGAACAGTCGCTTCTCGTTGGGAAACTTGTATTCCCGCGGGTCCATGCTGACGGTCAGATTATTCCGCGCTTTCAGGGCGATGAACGTGCAGTGGAAGAGGACCAGTTCTGGGCAGGACAAACCAACAAGGTTAGCGCTCAGTCCCTCTCAACTTGAACTTCAGACACAGAATCCCATCCCATGGGCTTTCTGCCTCGCATATGTGATCTCCTTACCTTCCCAGGTGACGAAGCTCAGGACGGCCCAGAGCTTAGGACCCTGGATCGAGTGGCTCCACCTCTTGAGCCTGAGGCTATTACCGACCTGTTGCACACATATCTCGTGGATGCCGCGGTAGGAAAAGAACTGCGCGCCGCCGGCGTACACGCGAAGGACGAAGTACGGCCCGCCGTTGGCCGCGTTGAGGATGATCATTGCCATCAGGCTCAGACGGTCACCGTCAAAGGACCGCCGAACCAAAATCTTCGCAGCGTCGGGCAGCCTGGAGCCGCCACTGCCGCCGACGGGGACGAAGGGCCCTCGGGCCTGGGAGCGCAGCGGCTGACCCATGTCGGTGTGCGAGCTGGGCGGGGCGGCGAAGACGGCCTCGGCCCAGTGAGGCTTCTCGCGTGCCAGCGGCACGACCGCCAGCTCGGTGGCGGGCGACTGAGTCGGGGCAGGCAGGCCCTGGCGCTCGCGCAGGGCCATGATCCGGGCGCGGAGGAGGTCGAGCTGGACGCGGTCCTGGGCCCTCTCCCTGGCGAGCAGGACGACGAGCAGCGAGAGGAAGGCATTGTATAGCTGGAACCTCTGCAGGAGCTCCATGTCGGCCTCCTTCTTCATCTCGTGGAACATCTTGCGCCACCGCAGCTCGCGCGTGACCGTCTTGTCGTCGTAATAGCCGGCGATATCCCTGAGCGACTTGGAGAGGCAGGGGAGGACGACGTTGAGGTGGTTCGCGACGATGGGCACCCTCGACACGTGCACGTGGCCGCGGTCTGCGAGCTCGCGGAGGATGCGCCCGGACTGCCAGATCTCTTCAATTATAAGGATCATGGACCCTTGAAGCGAGTGGGCCAGGGCAACTCGGAGTGCGTCAAGTCCTACAACTTGTTAGCAGTTGTTGGTTGAAGACAGGATCTCTGCTGGTTGGCAATACCTTGAGCAACTCGATCTGCCCTGTCGGCTTCAAGAAAACATCCATGTAGTAATTGGCTTTGAGGGGGCATTGGCGCCCCGACGAGGAAGTCCCAGTCCATTGTCGAATATATATTATCATTCACTTAAACTCCCCCCGTTGGAAGTCATATGATGAAGTAGTAGCAAGGGCGAGCTTATCGGGCGGTTCGAGAACGACAACTCAGTGGCAGGGAGGTCGCCGTTTGGCTTCCATCGTGATTACGTGTGAGAGGAAGACGTCGAATAGATGCTCTGGAGTCTTGCCCAAGTCCTTATCCTTTTGCTAGAAGTGAGTCCTGCACCTAGATGCTTCTCATCCCTAGTAGGTGGCCCTCCCCGCTTCGGTGGTGAGTTGCCGGTCAAAGATACGGAATCCCGGACCGGAAGGCTCAGCCTCTGTTGATTAGGAGAAAAATGAGCCTGATATTAGATTTCTTTGGTTATTTGGGATCGTGTACTGAGTGAGCAGAATACTACAACGATGCTAGTGTGTCGAATTCGATGTGACGAGACGGATTGTTCAGCAACAACAACGGATAAGCACACCCGGCGGCTCAACACAGACAAAGCCAAGGGTGACTGAGGGGCAGCAGCAGCACGAGGTACACATTTGTGGGGAGTGCGGGAGCTCGCCGGAAGTCATTGCTGTGCGGCTCTGCTGTGCTCTGACGTGTCAATCGGCCGACAGCGAGGGCATCTACCTGCAGCGCCTCATTGTTGCGTGAGCTCTTTTCCAAGACCGGGCCTGTGTGTTGGTTGGCTGACGGGGCGTGTGGCATGTACCTCCCGCCAGATCTTTCGGGAATGGCCTCACTAAGGCCAATGGTCACGTCAAGAAGAAGATTAAATGAAATCAAGGAGATATTTGGGGAAATTCCTCTGTGTGACCCTCGTTCCATGAAAGAATGTCGGCGACGACGGGAAGCAAGGTCAACTGACTAACAACACTTGAGCCGAGAGTCGTCGGTCGGCGGAGGAGCACACAGAGACACAGATTTGGCTTCTGAAATGTATACCGCCTAGCGATTTCGACAGTGAGCCGACGCATACCTACCTTGATGCTGCCCCCGAGCGGGAGAAAGCCAAGATGCGCCCACGATGGCGGGGACAGGCCCAGAACCCTTGGAGCAAAGGGTTCGTTCGCGCGCCTGGCCCCATGAGGGAACGAACTCTATCGTGCAGCCTCCCCAATGCAAGCGAGTGCCTCGGCGGGCGAATCGCCTGCGCAGCTCGAGGGCCGGGTCGCATTGGCCCGCAGCTCTGGGAGGAAAACGAACGCCCCCGTCGTGCCGCTCGACGCATTGCCGGAGAGGATGGGTCTGGAACGAGCCGGTGCTCTCTCTGCGTGGGATTGGCTTTTCGGCGATAGTAATTTCTACCGTGGTAGTATCGCCCACGACAATTACGCCCTGCCAAATAGCAGCATCGTATGGTCGGGTAAAGAGACTCTCACGGCCCACAGGGCATTGTCACGGCCCTTGCCGCACGTGGGTGCGCCATGTCTTGTGTGACGTTCCTCAACGAGAACTCTGAGTTGGGTGGGTGCTCACTCGCGAAGGCTTTGGCCGTGGGAAATGATTGCCAGTATGAGCCGAGGGGCAGACACGTACATGTCAGCATCAGGAGACAGCATGCGCCATGGCGGGGGGAGCCTCCTGTAAAAGGCTCGCTGTCACATGGCTTTGTTGAGCTTCGTCCAGAAGCAGGCCGGGTGCAGTCGCAGGACATGACTTGTCACGCTGCACGAGCACTTCCCCTCGGCAGTGATTGTCGGTGCAAGTCAAACTTGTCTGGTAGCGACAAGGGATATTCCCCGGTGCGACGCGATAGAAAATCCTAGTCGCTACCGTAGATTGTGGGTGGGGTCTTTGGTGAGTTGCTCCCTTTGTATGCTTCTTGTCGATTCGACCCGAGGACTGTCGGCACGGAGATGCCAGGAGGCCAAGCCGGGCCTTGGAAACAAGCGAGCCGGCGACCATGAAAGTAGCTGCGGGGCCAACGTGGCTGGTAGGATCCCTGGCTGGTTGGGAAGCCGATGCTGTCGGATCGAGGACCCTGAGAAACGGTACGTCAGATCACTGACCCGTCTAGATCTCGTCGATCACAGCGCCGGGGGGTCGGGGCATCACCTGTCGACTCCCGGTGGTCCAGTCGACATGATGCGGTCTACAGCCACGCCTTCGTTTGACACACGCGAGACAGCATCGGTCGAAGAACTTAAACATGATCCTGGGGCGACACCCGGCTGGCAAAGTCCTCAGAAGCCAAAGGCGCAGACTGCTTTCTCATTTACGTCGTGTGTTCGACAAGACTATTCCCAGAAGCGACTCAACTCAAGCCCCAAAGAGGGCCTAACTAATCATACATGGGCATCGTCCTCAAACATGATGCCTTCCAGTGCCGTCCTCAAAGCAAATGGTCGCCTTCCCTGCCAAGCCGAACACCGAACCCATCCAGAGAGATAGAAAATGAAAAGAGCGCGGACGGCCACTGCCACCAGGTGGTGGAGGGTCATCCCGGGGTATGAGGTTGGAAGGTATTGGTGGGCGAAGTCACAGCAGGTTCATGCTGATCTACTCCTCCTCCTCCTCCTCAGCCTGCAGGCGGGGCCTGATTAGCTCCTGGCTGCGCGAGTGGCCATGTCAGAAGTTCATGATGCACCTACGTTGTACGCCTGCTTCTCATCCTCGTACCGCTTCTTGTCAGCGGCAGCCTTGGCCTCGTACGGAGCGCGTTGCTTCTCGTTGAGGGCCTTCCAGCGCTCTCCGAGCAGCTTGCCGACCTGACCGAAGGTGATACCAGGGTTCTCCTCACGGACGTTCTCACGCTGCTCGTTGGCGAAGAACATGTAGGCAGAGAGACCACGCTTGGGCGCGTTGGGGTCTGTTGTCCTGGTTAGCTCCAATTCAATCAATCCGGCGCGCCGATGGGGAACGCGTCTCTGGAGCGGACATACCCTTCTTCGCACGGCGGGTAGCCTTGGGGGCTCTCTTAGCTGCGGCCTTAGGCATGATGAGAAGCTGGGAGGGCTGTCAGCTTTGGAACGACCAAACGTGTCAATTGATAAGTGACATAGCGTGGGAGCTGGCTGCAATTGCGAAGAAGCATTTGCAGGCATTGTTGTGAGGGCGTGGGTGGTGCTTGCGGGAGCGCTGCCGCGAGGGCGACTCGGTCGGGCAAATGGCAGAGCTCGACGGAGCTCCGGGGGAGCTTGGGATGAGCTCTCGGCCGACGCGGTCAGTCGCGTCGGCGGGGCCCCGTTGCCAAGCAGCGTGTCGGTCGGTCGCAAACGCAATTGAAGCGGCGTGCGTGGGCCAAAATGCGATTGAAAAGCAGGAATTGGTGCTGGAGTGCATGATACGTACTTGTGATGTGTTTTGGTTTGAAGGTGAGAGAGTGGTGTTGATTGACTGTGGTGCGCGCAAGACCGTCAGTATTGATCGTGGATGGGCTGCTTTCTGTTGCGTTGCGTGCGTTGTCTAGTAGTAAGAGCGCAGGGCAGGGTGGTTTATGGTGGCGGTGGTGTTATGTGGTGCGCAGTGTGCGGTATGTGCAGTGTGTGTGGGTGGGTGACGGAAGGTTGAGCAGGTGAAGGGCAACCGCTCTGTCCGGCCGGGCCTCACGATGCACCATTCCAAAGGGCGCAAGTGAGCTCCAGACAGGACGGGAAAAGGGTGCTGCAGTGATTTTGAGGCCAAAATGATGCGTGGACGGCGGTGGGAAAGGTGCACGGCAGAGGCGACTGTAGTGACTTTTGTTTTGGTGATGGGATGGGCGGCGAGCAAGGTACTCACTGTGGATTGCGGGTGTTTGGTGACGCTCTCGCAGAGAAGTGGTTTGGCTGTGAGGTGAGTGAGTGCAAAGAGACGAGAGAGAGAGCAGGGAAAAGAGTATGGGGGCAGTGTGTGGGCGACCCTTTTACTACCCGTTGCTGATCCAGCTTTCCCACTCGCACTCGCAGTCCCTCCCAGTCCCTCCCAGTCCCTCACTCTCCCCGTCCCTCCAAGTCTCAGGCGCGAATTATGCGGGGACCTTCGAAGTAACCAGGGCCAGAGGTACCTACCCTACCAGTCTGTCTGCCACCCTCCCCCCAGCTAGGTACGGTACGGTGCGGTGCAGCGCAGCGCAGGCAGGGCCCAGCCCAGCCCAGCCCAGCCGTCCTTCCTGGTCCCAGTCTCCCTCCCTCTCTCTTTCTTGCTTGTGTCAAGGTCAGTCCAGTCTGGCCGTCAGTCAGGCAGTCAGTCAGTCAATCAGTCGCAGTGCTCGTCGCCCAGTCATCCATTCCTTCGCTCAGTCGCATCCACCCTCAGCAGCCCATCAAGCAGTCGAACCAGTCGAACCGGCCTAGTGCCTGGGAAAAGGTGCATGCACATTGTACACTTGGACTGCCACACTGCGCCCGTCCGTCACTTCCACCTTGCTTGCACCTTCCTCCCAAACCTGCCCACACCTTGCTTGCCTGCACCTTGCACCTTGCACCCTGCTACCATCCCACCTCCTTCCTTCCCTTTGCGTGTTGGCTGTGTGCGTGTTATTAAGGTGCGCCGTGCGCGTGTGCTTGCGTGAGCATGGGCGGCGCGGTGTTGAACTGATCTCCAAATTTCATATCCATATCCATCCATACCCACTCATATACTATGGCAACAGTTCCCTGCACACGCCCCAGCTGTGCTTCCTAGCAATTGCCCATGGGTAGTACACATACACAGCTTCCAAGGGTACCACTTCGCTCGAACAGTCTACGTAGTAGTCTAGACTGCTCTGGTGGTTGCTGCATCACACGTATCAGACCGCACCAGACAGCACCAGATCAGCTAGCGGCTCGAACAGGAACAACAATAACAATGGCAAGAAGAAGCAGCCGCCCCGGCCACCAGGGTCAGGCCGAAAAGGTCAGGGAAGCTTCAGGAAGCCCCTAACAAAAGCATGTCTGGGTTTGGCGCTCCTATGGGCAGCATCCTTGTGCTGCCCGGCTGAAAATGTTGGAGGCACGGCCATGGAGTATCAACGTACAGCACCGTACGGTCAGCTTCCATAGTACACGGTACTTACCACAGCCTGATGCTTCCCGCTTGGTATGCGCGGCCTGTTGACATCCAGCCTCCCGTCCCTGATGTCTCTCACCTTGGGCGGCCGTTGCCTCTCCCCATTTCTTGCTGCACCCTCGACCAGCTGTGATCACAAAAAAAAGACGTGTCTGTACAGAAAAGAGCGCCTTGTGTACGGCATGCGTTTTCCTGGTTTCTATCTGGTCTCCAGGGCCCTGTATATGGCGCTGCTTCTCGTCGTCATGAGCCAGCGTCCGGGAGTCCTGGCCAAGGAAAAGAGGTATCTCACTATCCCGTGTTAGCGTTCACTATCTCTCCCGCCCCCGGCGCTATCTAAGTGCCCACCCCCCTCTTCATTCTCACACGCACACCTGCGCTCGCGCCAAGCAGTGTACGGCACTGCTGCGTGCTCCCAGCATTCATCGACACGAGTAAGTATTACGGACTTCCTGTTGATTTGCTCGAGGCTGCAAGCGCAGGTGCTCGAAGCTCAGCGATGATCCTGCCAGCCGGTGCCACTGGGGGTGTGTGATGCCTCCTTTGGGTGTCTATGGCCAGAAGCAGCACTGTTTCCGAAGCACACAAGAGTGACGTTTCGAGGTGCTGCAAACCGCTAGCACAACACGAATATCCGGATAAGCAGGCTGGCTCGCGATTCAAACTGCAGGGGTAGCTAGTGGTGCCGTGCTCGCCGGCTCCACGCAGCTTAGCCAGCCAGCCAGCCAGCCAGCCAGCCAGGCCCAGCAGGCCCAGCGAGCCGTGCGGCACTCTGGGGGCGATTGCTGCAAGTCCTCCTACTCCTATTCTTGCTCCTTGCGTGCGGCTGGGATTCATCATGTTCTGCCGCGCTTTATCAGGCAGTTCCGGGCAGTCTCAGGGACAAGCTGTGTTTCATCCAGCTGTTGCTTTGATCGGTGGGAAGCAAAAAGCAGTCCACCAGCGGGCCATATCGAGGTACCTTGACGTCGTGGAAGTGAGCCAGCCCACACTGCTGGCTGCTTGCGGACCACCCAAGGTTTGGGGAGCTGGCCCGATCAGGCGTGTGGGGGGAGGGGTGTGTGTGGTTGGTTGGGCGGGCGTGCCCAAGTTCCTTCGCGCACCCAGGCACCTGGGCAGGGTCCTCGCCTCTTCATGCGACACCGGCATGTATTTTCATGCGCTTTTCCCCACGTACCGGTACATCGGCCGCGCCCATGCGCTGCAAAGGTCACACTACCTGACTCTTCCAAGGTACACCCACCTAACGTACTCCTGCCCACCCCGTCCATTTTCGCCTGCAACCAGAATTGGAGAGCGCAGGAGCGCCGGGGCGAAGGTGAGCAGGACTGCCCTCCTGAGGAGGCCAGGCGTTGGGATCAGATCAGCCAGCCCCCTTAGCGCTGCCTCAAAACCAGCTCTCCACCCAGCACCCGCCTTCTTCCTCCGTACTACAACAATTCCACTCCTGCAGGCGGGAGCATCACCAACGCTTGCGAAACAGCACCGTCCGTAGTGCCCAGCTTTCCTGTGCGACTCCTAGCCACTCTTGCATTGCTGCAAGCTCCCACGCCCGTTTCCCCTTGTCTTTCCTCACGCTCGCTACTGCGTTTTCAGTCAAGTGATGCTGCATACGAGACTTGGTATGAAAAAACCCATAAGCGGTATGGTCATAGCAGGCGCGCATTCCCACCACAACACTCTGATTTGCGTGTCCACTGTATTTGTCTCCTACAACATGAGTGAGACTCCCTCCATACGAGCGATTTCTTGGTAAACGCGGGCCAAATGCAGCTACGTGTAGCAACCGCTCGGCGTAGTCACCAGTGAGACGCGTCTTCCAGAACATGAACATCTCTCCCTGGCTGCCCTGGGCACAGTATGCGTGTGGATGTGCGTATGCGTGCACAGGAACGGAGCAGCTGCACTGTTTCTCGCCTCCCGCCCACCACAGTTCCACAGCACAGCCGAACCGCGATGGAACGGAATGACTGAATGATGAGACCAATCTGTGCTCATCTTGTGCTGCGCAGCACGCACCACACGCACCGCACTGTGCCCCCAGCCCGCGGAATGACTAAGCCTGGAAGCTTCTCTTCCCGAACCGAGGTCATATCGAGCGAGAGCTCCATGCGTTTCCCTTGGCTCCTAGTCTAGATCTCTAGCGAGAGTTGCTGAGGCAGCTGAATCAGCCGTTCTTGGCACGCCGCAAGCGAAGACTGACCGTTGTGAGACGCGACGATGTTAAATCTGCTAGGGCTATATCTCTTGTAGGCACCGTACCTGATCATCTCGCCAATCTGACAGTTATTCTTCTAGACCCGACAGCTCGGAATCCGGGGTAAAACATGACTCCGCCAGGGTCTCGTCTCTTTGCTGGCCAGGCCGGCACGCGTGGAGCAAGAGCCTGCCTGACTTGTCTGCTCACGGCGTCGTAGTTGCAACAGACTCGTACTTCGTACCTCGACCTCGTTCGCCCGCAACATTCGACGATGGATGAGGACTGCCCGCGCATCATCACCCACAAGTCATACAACAACCGGTCACGTAATTCTAGTATTATTCAAATATCCGCAAACTACCTCCCATCCCGCTTGCTATAGGAACTCAGCCTCTTCTATCATGATTGCCTGTAGATATGTGACCATACTGTTGGCGTTATCGTTTGGGGTATTGTTATTTTTGTGTTCGCTATAGCTTTCTACACCCGTCGTCGGCCTGGAGGCGCAAATGTGCCGACATTCCGTATACGTGCTGTAATTTTATCTTCCTTCACCTGCTACCACAAACGTCATGTTAGAGATAGTTACGTGTCATTGTGGAAGCAGACTTACTTTGGCATGCTGTACTTGCGCGGTCCAACCTCCTCCAAGACACGAGTGGCCTTTTGCGTGGAGAACAGTCTTCTGGAAACCCGTGACGTTGCTCGCAGTCTGAGAATGAGAATTCTATCGCCCATCGACTGCTGCTTGACCAGGGCGGTAGCGGCCGTATCGTGTGTCCCATCAAATGACTCTCGAACACTTGAAGTGCCAGCCATGCAACGACCAGAACAATACCCAACATGACCGTCGCCACAGCGCATGAAGAATGCCGGTGCCACTACTACTCCGGATCCAGCACGACTTCCCTCAGCACCGGGTCAGCCGCCCAGTCGACCCCGCTCCCGGCCACGATGCCGCTGGCCGTGCCCTTCATGACCCTCCACTTCTGACGGCTTGCCGCGAGCCTCTTCTCGAGCTCCGCGACCTGCGCCTCCGCCGCCGGGTCGCCGCCACCGGCGGCGGCACCGACCTTGCCGCGGTCGGCCTCCCTCGCGAGGCGGAGGACCTCGGCCGCCAGGTCGCGGTTGTGCCGCGACGCGCGCAGCACTTCGCTCTCGGCGTCGGTGAGCTGGGCGAGGACCTGGCGGGCGGAGGCGGACTGCGCGGCGACGTCGCGCGAGGCGGAGTCGCGGGCCTGGACCCAGGGCAGGATGTCCTGCTCGATGGGCGACGCCGCGGTGCTGCCGTGGATACCCTTGAGCAGCGGGTTGGTGATGAGGACGTTGTTCACGACGCCGTTGCGGAGGGTGTACAGGGACATCGCTTCGAGGAGCTGGTTCCTGGCCTCTTCGACTTCGCCTGGGTCGTCTTCGTCCTGCTCGTCGTCGTCGCGCCCTCTCTTCTCGGCCTCTTCTGCTCGTGCGTTCAGCAGTGGCCCGTTCGGCAGCAGGGTTGGTCTTCTGAGAACTCACCGGCGAGGCGCACCCTGGCCTTCGCCAGGGCTACCTCCAGCTCCAGTTTCTGGACTTGGTCATAGAGTTCCAGGATCTCCTTTTCTTCGTCAGAGAAGGACGGGCCTCTGCCGATGTCGCTTTCGTCGGCTACGTCCTTCATCTGGAGGTCCGACATGGTGCGCGTGACGTCTGGTCCTACAAAGGCGAGTACGGTGAAAGCGCGTGTGCCACGGAAGACGCGTCAATATGACTGCAGTGACTGAGCGCAAGCCTCCTTTAATTACTCAGGTGCAAGCAAAAGCACAGTGGAACCCAAAACCACTCCCAGCGAAGGAGTTTCTGTGTAATCTGGTGTTGCCGGCATGGAGACTAATGGTTGTGTGAAGTGGTGGGAAGAAATGGAGCTAGGATGCTATCACTAATACGCGACTGCACTGCACGACGGGGCCTGTAAATAAGTCTTGCCTTGATGCTTTAAAATGCTGGAAGAGTTATCTTGCTATCTTCAATCGTAATAGTAAGGTCTCATCATTTACTTTGGCTAAGACGAAATGCACCATTTGCCTTTCATACTGACTCGCGACATCCCAAAGTGACATATGACGGTGAGGTCAAGCGCACTGAATCCTGAGTGGTTTTGAGTGAGGTCATCCTGCCACGGCGGGCGAGCACATCTGACTCTTTATTCCTGGGTTAGAGTCCGCCTGCCGCGCGCACAAGGGGGTTGCGAGGGGGGGGGGTTGATTGCTAAGTCACAGCTAGCCGGCCCAGGTCACGCGCGGCAGCACTTCCTTTACAGCAGTCCGTCGACCGACCTAATACGACCCTCTACCTCCCACCTAATGAATTAAGGATAACTCCTCCTTTCCCTGACACGGGCGTTTATTTTGCATACCTTTTCCTTTTGGCGATGCGCTCAGTCTTTACCATGGACGATGGCGACCCTCTGCTTCTCAAGCTCGGGCCAGCAGATGCAACTCGATACCTCCCATCTCACAACGTTCGTTCGACCCGTCGCTGTCGCACTGCTTTGTCTCGCCGAGCTGACCAGGAACTGTGCACAGGATCGATGACTTCAAAGCTGCTGTGTCGAAGAAAAGCTCTATTCCCGCGCAGTACCTTATCGCACTTACACCCCAAGGGAAACCCTTGAAACAACAGGACCTTCCGTCTGAGGTACAGCCCCCCCCGCCTGCTGCCCCTAGAAGGGTGCGAGCGCTACGGAATCTGGGTGGTGGTCACTGACTGACAAAAATCATCAAAATTAGAGGGAGATCTATATTTACGACATCCGAGTATCCCAACCCGCCTCCCCGGGCAGTCCGTCCTCGGTCAACGTCGAAATCGGGATTCCAAAACCACACAGCTTGCCGGAGCCCCCAAACCGGATCAACGACACCAAATCACAGCAATCATGGCAAGAACTATTCAGATCACGTCGAGCCTGGGCTGGGAGGGCGGTGGACGACTGTGCCTCCATGGCGCAAGCCGCAAGAGACCGGTACGGCGAGATGGATGTCATGATGCGCTGCCTTGATGCTGCCATCGCAAACCTCGAGTCTGTGGTCAAGACAGTAGACCCAAAATACCAAGAGCTCAGGAAGTGGGCGGATCCTGCCAAATCGGAGTACAACGCACTTGTCAAGAACTGGCAGTCATACCTGAGTCTTGCCCGGAGTATACCCATATCTCCGGGGATGGCTTCGTTCATGACGGGTCGGAACTTTAGCTCCAAGAATGGCGCAGTCCGGCAGCCTACCTTGGAGGACCTCCTGGACTTGGACACTACGAGGATGACGGGACAAAGGGCGCCCCAAGCACTGCGAAAGTTCAACCAACGTGTGAGCGACCTGGAAAAGATGGCGGCACGCATGCTCAAGAACTGCCAAGACGTCACCCAGGATTTCGAGCGGCTCATAGAACGCTCTGCTATGTCCCACGATGGCGAGGCCGCTCAGCTATTGGAGGACATTGAGGCTGTAGCCAAGAAGGTGGATGCGGACTATGAAACGACCATGGGGCTCACAAACACCTCACGGGATCTTTTACAGGCCTCAAAACTTGCCGTAACCCACACAGAGCGGTTATTACCCAGCATCCGGGCTAGAGCCCTCGAGATGGACGAAATGCTTCGGTATGCAACCCAAGCGCGGAATACCCTTGCCTTGGAGTCCATAGACTTCATGCGTAGTATAACGGACATTACGTCCCTCACAACCACCGTCAAGTCCCACATCAATGTTCTTGGTTCGGAGGAAGAGCTCGCTACGTTTGACTACTTGAGACTGATCCAGCAAGTCCCGTTCATGTACGCATCCTTCACGGCGGAAGCGCTGAAGCGAGGCGAATGGTACGAGAAGGTCAAGGTCGATGCGTCTACCCTGGCGAACGAAATGTCTCTATTCCAGGACGAGGAGATCAAACGGAGGAAAAAGTGGCTCAAAACTGTCGAGAATCTCTATGGTCCACAGACGACATCCGGTGAAGGCAACGTTGCTGGCCTGGAGGTCAACCTATTGGGACAGGAGGAAGAGTGGCCGACCATGACCAAGAAGGAATTGTCGGACTTCTACGATTCTCTCCAAAAGCAGAAGGCCGAACAAGATCTGCTCAATGACATTGGCAAACTGATTTTGGACTTGAACAATCCGACAAAGCAACAATCAAAACGGTTGAAAGCCTTCAAGAATGGAAGCATCCATGAGGCGTCCTTGGGCAGGAGTGGCTTGTTGATCCGGGGCGACGAAGATGTTCTTCGATCGCTGCAGGAAGAAAAGCAGCGGGTCGACAACAAACTCAAAACAGCAGAAAGCCGTGTGCGACGTTTAGAAGACCTGCTACATAGACAGAGCCAGGCTTCCAGGCCAACATTCGGGAACACGTTTCAATTTCCAAGCCAACAGCTTCCGGAGCGGAATGGCTCGACCACATCTGTGCAGAGAGCAGTCGAGGACCGCAGGCGCTCATCATCGGATTTTCCAGAGGGCCTCATGCAGCGTATTCAGCAGCTTGAGAGCGAACTGAGCGCTGAGAGGGAGAAGTCTGCTGCTTTCGAGAAGGACTTGAGTGCCCGCACAACCCAGCATGAGACCGTCAAGGGCCAGATCGAGGAAGCCAATTCTACAAAGAAGGATCTCCTGGAGAACATGGAGGCTCTGAAGAGGGAATTCGTGGAAGAGCGCAAGTCCCTCGAAGACGAAATCAAGCACCTCAAAGCGCGAATTGAGGACACCGAAGACGAGATGGAACACTTCGGCGAATCTCGAGAACATGAGAAGGCACATTACGATGACAGGGTTCATGCCCTAGAGGATGAAATGGCGCAGCTGGCAAAGGAGAGACGCGACGAAAAGCTCAAGTACGAAGGACAGGTCGAGTTCCTCAGGAAAGAATCAAAACTCCAGAGGGAACAGATTGAAGAGCTGGAGAAGCAGAACAAGTCGGTTCAAGACGAGAACAAGGACCAAAGCCACGAATTGGAGGTCGCCAAACAGACTGCAGAATCCCAATTGCGGGCATTGCAGGACATGCACCGCCAGCTCGACCCAGGGGGCAACATCCCAGAAGACCAAGAAGAACTCATCGAAAGCATGGCCAGCAAGTGCGCTGATGTTCTCATGAAGGCCCAAGACGTCGAGGCCAATATCTCTCTCGTACACTCAGACCTGCATTCGGCTGAAGTCACTATCAAAGATCTTCGTGCGGAGATCTTGACAGCCAAAGAGTCTTTGGCCAAGGAGGAGGGCTCAACAATGCAGCTTCGAGAAGAGCTTGGAGAGGAGAAGGCTCGCATTGCAGCACTTGAAGGCGAGCTCGATGAGACCCGCAACCAGCTTAACGAACTCAGGGTCAAGATTGCGGATGGAGAAACAGGCTCCGAAAGTCTACGAAAGAGACTCGAAGAGGAAGAGAGAAAGATCACGACCATAACGGAAGATCTTGCTTCAAAACAATCCCAAGTCGGAAGCCTTGAGGAGGAACTTCACCTTTTCAAGAGCAAGTTCGAAGAGTCACAGGTCAAACTTGGTGTGCTCGCCGACCGATTTGTGGCGCGAACGGAGCACGCCAAAGACCTCACCCAGAAGCTCTACACCCAGAACGATCGTCTCCGGCGTCTACTGGAAAGGCTTGGCTTCTCCGTCAAACGGCAAGACGGCACCGTGGTAATCCAGAAAATCCCCCGGGCCGAGCGTTCTGTACAAAATCTCAACGATTCTATCGACCCTAGCGCTTCCCTCCGTCGGTCGGGCACTCTCGCCCAGACACCAGACAGTAGCGATCTCGAGCTGCTGTACTGGATGAATAATTCTGACCCAGCCACCGAGGCGGAGAAGTACGAAGCATTCATGGCAGAACTTGGCAGCTTTGACATGGATGCGCTGATAGAAACCGTCTACAAGCGAGTCAAGGACATTGAACACATGGCCCGCAGGCTCCAACGTGATGCTCGATCGTACCGCGACAAAGCCCATGCTCTCCAAAAGGACGCGCACGACAAGATCGCCTTCAAGAATTTCAAGGACGGTGACCTGGCCCTGTTCCTGCCGACTAGAAATCAGATGACTGGGGCCTGGGCGGCTTTCAACATTGGGTTCCCGCATTATTTCCTCCGCGAGCAGGAAGCACATCGCCTGCGCAACAGAGAATGGCTGCTCGCGCGCATCAGCCGCATCCAAGAACGAGTCGTCGACTTATCCAAGAGTCTGAGCAATCAGGCGTCGGGCAACGGCGCCGCGGAAACAGACTCTGTGGACGACGAGAATGACAACCCCTTCGACCTTTCCGATGGTCTGCGCTGGTACCTCATCGATGCCCACGAGGACAAACCTGGGGCGCCCTCGACCCCGGGGCTTGGGAAGAGCACGGTTGCTGCGAATAAGGTCGACGCCGTGGCAGAACGAGCCCAGGTCCGGACAGCATCGGGCAAGGGCCTTGGACTAGGAGGCCGTGGCCCAACCGGGATCGACGGGGTGAGCAAGACCCTGTCCAAGAGCCTCGAGAGCCGTCGCTCCAGCACGAGTTCTAAGAAGGCCTTGCCCTTCGGCATTGGCGGCGGTGGGAAGGGCAGTGGGCTCGCCAGCGAAGCCAATTCCATCCGGGCCGCACCGGCAGACTCGCCTGACCCTCCCGCCGAGGGCAGCGGCCAGCACGCATCAAACACCACCACAGAGCAGACAAACGGTGGGGGTGAAGCTCAAGCTCAAGCTGAAGGTACCGCTGCGCAAGCGGAACAACAGGGGCAGCGGCCGCTACCAGACAGCGCCGCGGGCACCGAGGTGCGCAATAATAAGATTGATGACCTGCTCGGGCCCTAGTGAGGCCTCGTTTGGCTGATGAAAACCTTCTCTTCTCTCCAGCAGGGCCGCCGACTCCGGCTACCTACCCTGGCGCAAGCACGCCCAAGACCGCTAATGCAACAGCAGCAAGAGCAGCAGCCGAGCGCCGCCTCGGAGCCTGCGGGCAGCCCCCCTAAAGATAACAAAAGGAGGAGCGTGATATGGGACTCGCTCTGGAGCCTGGACTTGAGCTACGAGAGCGGGCGCAAGGGGAAACAATCGTCATGACGTGATGTGATGCATAGGTAGAATTCATGGATATACCACGGCGTCTCGGGAAATGATTCGTTCGCTCCTTCGTTCAATGGACCTTGGAGGCTGCCGGGAGTAACTTTTGCATGTGTCTCAGTGATTTGGTTCATGCACGGTGGTGTTAAGCATCATTAGACGTGTGCGCTTGTCTTCGGCGTTTTTTCCCCCCATCAGCGTTTGACATTGTTGGGATGAGAGGACCTGGTGATTCTTGCATAAGGAAGGAATGTATCTATGGTGAATGGAGATCGCATGTATGATTTCCTGATGGCGCAGTCTTGCCCCAAGAGTGGACTCGGGATGACACCAAGTGAGCAGGCGAAGCAGAGAGACAAAATAATACAAACACCAACATCAAGCCCCCCCCCCCAAGAAAACAAACATTTAGCGTCTCTTCGTAGAATATGTAGTAGTCTGGTCTATGGTAAATCTGAGGCTCTGTCATTGCCAGTCCATAAGGCCATCTCACCCTCACCATGACCACCGTGAAGGAGAAGTGGGAACTCGCCCTCGTTCCTTACACGTCGAAAATACAAATACAGCCTGCCTATTTACCAAGCTGTTCTCATCCCATGCGTATGCTACAGGGCTCTGCTGCCTTTGCTCTTCTTCCGCGCCACCGGTGGACTTGTTCTGGTGGCTGGCCTCTACGGTGAGATGCGCAATATGGGGCGTCCCAAGTGAAAACATATTTCTAAGA
The DNA here is from genome assembly GCA_014872995.1 of Diaporthe citrichinensis. Taxonomy (NCBI): domain Eukaryota; kingdom Fungi; phylum Ascomycota; class Sordariomycetes; order Diaporthales; family Diaporthaceae; genus Diaporthe; species Diaporthe citrichinensis. Next base: position 1,182,983 of record JADAZR010000003.1, read on the forward strand.
ATTCACTGGACTTGTCTACGTGTTTTTGTCTGCGACAGAAAACCGCGTACAGTCTGCCACGAGGCCGAGAATTAACATCGGACAAATACAACAAGTCTTACGAGATTGTCACGGTTCAAAAAATGGGTATTATCCAATATCCAGACTCACGTCACAAACCAACGCGGCAGGTAGAAAGACGTGGCAAATATAGGGGGTATAATCTGTGCAGATGGCAATGCCCGCTGCCACTCTGAAATCATGAGTTGAGCCCCTCCGTCTCTTGCCAGGACGGAAGAGCAGTCGACTGCTGCCTAGTCTGAGCCAAAAGTTCCTCTTCCGCCCGCGCGCTGCCGCCCGCTCCAATACGACAGACAGGCATGCTGGGGCGGTCGATCCTTAGAGTCTGCCAAAATTCCCCTGTCTCTCTCACTTTCTCTCTCACTCCTCTCTCTTCCCTGTTCCCAAGTCATACATTGTATAAGACACAGACCGCGGTGTCTTCGGGGCACATAAGAGACATCCTGGCTCAATTGCAACTAGATCCCCCTTGTAACACTCCGTGCTAATGCTGCCCCGTGATTTCGGCTCCGGGATGCCCTCTATCTCGGTCTCTAATATCAACACTCAATAATGAGCTCTGAATATGATCCGCTAACAATGTTCAAGCAGCGACTGCAGGCGCATATGGTGCGTCGTTGCCGCCGCCACTCCCGCTCTGGGATTCGATGAAGCCAGGACGCCATTTTGTGAGGTACTTAGCTGCCATCGGCCTAGCGTCCTCGTCTATGAATATATCGTCAGCATCCGATATCTCGGTCAAGTAGAGGGAATCGGCGTGGACTTGCACTCAACCCAGATGTCCTGGACAGTGTCCAAGGCCAAGCCCCTCACCGGTGGCTTCATCACCACCAGGTAGAGAAGACTTTTCAGAGCGAGCTCGACCATGGACGGGTCACCGCAGAGCGTCTTGACCTTGCCGAGGATGGCGGTGTTCAGCTCTGGCATCTCGCCCAGGAATCGAGTGAGCACCTTATCCTGCGGGTTCAGGTAGGGAAAGAACCCATCGACCAGCCTCATTGCCCACTTCGGATAGTGCATGGGTGCATCACTATCTTGCTTCTTCTGGACGCGGTCGCAGTACCACTCCTCGTTCAGCCATGAGACGCCTATGTCGATTCGTCGGCGGAAGTCCTCCAGCACATATGCATAGAGGCGTTCGCGAATCACGTCGCTGTTCGCTTGCGACGGGAGGACAAGCGCTGCGCTGGCCTCGTCCTTGACTTGAACATCTTCTATGCCGGCCATGGCGCGTGTGCCCAGTCGTGTAATGAACGTCAATATCGATTCCTTATCGTATGAGCTCGCGGCCAGCCGGTTTATTCCGCCTCGGACCTTCCTTGCAGCAGGCTCTTCAAGGACTCGTAAGGCGTCAAAGACCCGCGCGACGACCATCTGACCAGCTGCTGATGCACTGTCGGGATTGAGCGGAGGGGGCGCCGGTAACTTATAGGTGCCTAATGTCAAAGATGCAGCATCGATTTGGGGTTGCTCCTCCTCGCGGGGTTTTCCGTCGAGCTTGTTCTTGATCTGCTCCTCATCCTCTGCCATGGTGAAGTCGGGCTCGTACTCATCGTCGTCCTCTTCTACATCAAGTGGCGCTGTCTCTGGGTTGAGTGCTGGTTGCCGAGCGGCCTCCTTGACAGCCAAACGATCACGAACTGCTTGGATGGCCCCATGAAGAGCCTGTAGATCTACCCTTGCCAGAGTTGACACAACAACCCTGTTCGTCAAGTGCGTTGGTACTTGCGTGACATCAAAGCCTTGTAGACCTATGCTGTCTGTGAGAGTGTAGATAGCCGCAAGGCTATTTGGTCCCGGGGCATTTGGGTTCACTTGCGGCACAGAGTGTTGAGGGCTTATCTTTTGCCGCTTCGCATCACCACCTGCATATGCGGCTTGTTGTTCGGCCAGCGCTCTCTTGCGTCCATTGTCGTCAAGGATCTCCGCGCGGGAGCGCATAAGTCTTTCTACATGTTGCTGTATCCGTGGAGCATTCGGACCGTGTGGATCCCTAGGAACAGTCAGCATCACCGATGCCAAGGGTCGGAAGGAAGGACGTACCGCTTCAAGAGGTGTATCAGCAGCATGCGTGTCGTCTTCTCCATCGACTTGGCTAGCACACGGACCTTGGGGGTCAGCGGGGAGTTGGCTAGTTTGAGCGGGTTGAAACCCATGACAGCGTTGAGAATGCGATTAGACGTGGATGGTCGCGTGCGAACAAGGATAGGCAGACTGTTCAGTGTGCCATCTACTATAAGTGCATCACTACGGCACGGTTCATTGAATCAGAATAGGCCCCACGACGTACAGCCACTGCGGAGCACAAACATACCTGCTGTTGTCCTGAAGCACGCTAAGCATCCTGTCCAGGAGACCTGTGGCCTCTGCTTCGAGCTGTCTTGGGTCGAGAAATGGGTGGCCAGGTGGGATCATCCCCAAGGAGATCTCAAGGCCATTAATGCGCTGCTCACGATCAGCATACGCCACAACAAATCAATACTGTAATGCGAGAGGGCCGCTCGCACCTTTTCCATGCTGGTTGCTGTCGTCTGCGCGAGTACCACACGCTGTGCGAACTTGACACAGCACAATTTGACGGCCGAGGCAGCGTCGTCCCAGATCCGTAGTATCTTCTGCTTGATCGTGATCATATCGTCCCAGGGCGAACGTTCGTATGGATTGTGTATTCTGCAAAGAGCCCAATGGTCAGCAAGTTGAATACTTTCAGGGACGTCTGCTCGAGACAATGCAACTGGGCGCCCCGCTGGAGTACATTGCCACGAGCACCAGCAACAATACGGCCTAGGAAGCCTGCGAATAGGGAGACATAGAACATACATCCATCTCAAGACATGTGGGTAGATGCTGGCAGAGGCGGCGATGACGCTCTTGAGAACGTATAGATCCTCCTTGGGGCTCTCCAGCAGGCTCCTGAGCACCGGCAACACTTGGAAGCTCATGACCTCTTTGTCCTTGTTAGGGAGTATCGGAGTCGCAAAGGCCTCGGCGATGAAGTCGGCAGCCCAGCGCCGCAGCTCGAGGGTGGAGTTGGGGGCGGCAAGGGGCAGGATGCCGGTCATAATCGACTTGTAGTAGCTGGCATCGACGAGGATGGCTTTGCGAGCGTCATTCAACTGCTTGAGCTGCTCGCTCACAGATTGCACAGTATCGGCGGCCATGATGGGCAGGTGGGTTGGCAAGACGGCCTGGGTTTCTCTTGGATGGGGTGGAAGGAAGGCACACAAGGTCGGCAGGCCTCGAAGTGCCTCTACTCTACGAAAGTGGGAGGGGAATGGATGTCGTCCCAGCTCTCTAGGCTAGAGATCCAAGACGTGGTCGAGTGGGCAGGCGACAAAGGCCAGTCAGTGTCTCAATGGGGGTGCGAGAGTACGTGTGAGTGAGAGTGAGTTTGACAGGCCTGAGGCGCAGTCAGTCGTTGCTCTGCGTCGGTGACTGTCGACAATGTCGCGATGCGATGCGGTACGGTGCGATGCTGATATTGGCCAAGACGGCGGCGGCGCATTATTTTGACGGGTTTCAAAGGGATTGTCGCGCCGTTGCAGGGTCGAGGAACGGCCTTACAGACTGGGGAGACGCGAGAAGTTGGGCTTGTCCTCGCAGTAGTCTGCGCTGGGAACCCATGAAGACGTGCCCCAGGTTTGCGAGGTCGAATGGAGTGGTGGGTTGGGTGGATGAGTGGAGTGAGGCTGCATGTGAGCTCGCAGTTTGATGAAGTGCCATGTAGTACCTGGCCGCTGAAAATCAGAAGTGCAACTACCTTGGTACCGGGGGTGCTTCCCCAATGCGGCCCCAAGCGCCAGGCGGCGGGACGTGGAGCACAGCGCGTTTGGAGAGAGCTACGTAATTGGGCCGTGTTGCTGGGGTCCTTGTTTGAAGGCCTGCTTAGGCTGCTGGGCTCACCGTGCAACACTCAGACTATGTGAGATCACCAGTGCTAGAAAGCTTATGTAAACCGATTTTTGGGTGCAGAGGCGAACATCTGATTCTAGTCTGCCACTCGGGATCGCATCGCAAAAGTTCCAGCTCTTCTTTTCCCTGCGCACATTCTCTCACAAGATACTGCGCTTGGAAGCTCCCACTCTCCACCATGGCAGGGTAGGTACTCGCTCCCCCTCAACCACAACACTCCGTATTTTCCGGCTTGACAGAGACTGACGCTCGCTGCCGCCCGTCCGCAGCATCGATCACTCGAGCTACTACACCCGGAAGAACGCCCAGTCCGCCGCCCTCCTCCGCGCGCGCCGCCCGTACCTGGTAAAGAATGCTGTGACCGGCCTGGCGATCGCCGGCGTCGCTGCGGGAATTTGTGCGTCCGAGAACCAGAAACCGATACACCTTCAGTCGTGCGATATAAGCTGCTAACTCCACTCCCGAACCAGACTGGTACACCATCAGTGCAGTCGGCCAGGATGAGTTCGAGGACGTCAAGGTCCCAGAGGTACCAGTCCACCAGGCACAGGAGATCAACAACCCCAAGAAATGAAGCAGGACAGTGTCCATCGCCTCAGACGGTCCATCGCACGAGAACACGACAGCGGACACCTCGCCAAGCAGCACGAATGGCATGGTGGGATAGTGAAGAGCGCGGGGATGACGGATGGTCAGGTGGAGTAATTCTGTGCTCGCTGGCACGTTTGATACCTCAATGCGTCTAGCAGCGTCTCGTTGACAGGAGCGCATGTACAAAGTACAAAAACTGTATCTACAAAGCCCCAACTGAACATGGGAGCCATCCCGGTGCAGGCCTATAATCCCGATAGTGCCTCGAACGCCATTCCCGAAGACCTGCCCGAAGCCGGTCGTAGTATAACAAAATGCAAAATCTCGACAAAAGAGTCAAAAGACCCTAGGCCACGTCGTGTCCGAACGGGCCTGCCCAACAAATCCTGAAGTGTGTGAAAGCGAGCAGACATGCTGATGTCACAGGCCACACAAGACAGTAGTACGCCCGTTCCAAAATTAAGCAACCAGGAAGCCTTTTGAGCCACGGGTATCGTGAGTTCCGAGAAAAAAAGCAACGACGCCTTCGCATCCTCCACCGGCGATCACTCCGAACCCAAGGCAAGGTGAGCTAGGGGGCACATCCATGTCCTCGGGCATGTCGAGAGGCCGTCTCTGCGTGAGCCATTATCGTTAAGACGTTGTGCAGTAGCCTTGCGCGGCCCTGTCGCTAAAAATTATCCCTTATGGCCGTCTGCTGGGATAGCCACTCATGGGTGATCCGAGGCGCGGCGCGACTCAATTGCAGTGCAATCAGACGCGAATGAGATGGGCTGCCATGGTTGCCTCACCCATCTGCCTCACCTCTTGTCATGCGACTGCCTCGCGCTTAGACTTGACCGTCTCAACTGCTCTCCGTGGGTGCGCTGGCTCCGAATCTGCGTTGAGGTGTCGGTGATTGGCATCCCCATTCATTTGGCCATTGGCAAACCACATTCCACCCGCAGGTTGGTGCGATGCCCTCGCGTGGCCCATCAAGGCTGGAGGGCCAGCATACGCGGCGCCGTGTGACTGGCGCCGGGAGGTTGCACCATGAGAAGGGTGTTTTGGGTTCGCCCACGCGTGGCTCTCGATGTATTCTTGGCCCGCAGGCCCCAGGGCTTGTCCAAACTGTGCCGCCGCGGCATAATCATGCAAAGCGGGCTGCATCCGCTGCGATACGCCCGGATGCGTCCCTTGTCGCGCTCGCTGCCGTCACAGTCAGCTCGTCAGTCAGGCATAATTGTCCTTGGTGACACCTACAGCCATGGCTTCAAAGTCATCCTCGACCTCTGTCGAGGACGCACCGCGCATATCTGGCGCTGCTGGGAATCCGTGATGCTGGGCAATGCCAGCCAGTATTGACGTTTCCTTTCCTTGTGCAATCGCGTGCCTCTTCTGTTCGGCCTTCGTCTTGGGAAAACGGAAGCCGTAGTCTGGTATAGGATTGGCGTTGCGTCGGCGCTCGTGTTGTATCTCGTACCATTGTCTGCCGAGCTCATCCACATACTTTTCCCTAAGTTCGCGTGCGCTCTGGAAGAATTGAGAGAGGATCTGCGCTCGCCGGGCCACAGCCCAACGGTCTAGAGCTTCCATATTGAACTTGTACTCGAGCTCAACAACTTTTACCCTGTCGTCTCGTCGGCTGTCGATGCAATGCATCATGGCCAGGTACTCGGGGTGGGTTGGATTGTCGCTTGTCAGCATCGCTTCTTCTTCGTTCAGCTGTGCAAGTCGCTCTTCGTACAGTCTGCCGCAGTCCTGTCAGTATTGCCTTTCGTGTGCCGCAATCCCTGGATTGGTCAACTTACCGATCCCTTAGTACTGCAAAGTTCTTCTCAATTGAAGACAGCTGGTCGAAAGCACTGCGTTTCTTCTCCACTGTAGCCAACTGGTCAGTCGCAAGAAGCAAGTCAAAATGATGAGCAACTACACAGCAGTCCTTACTTTCTTCCTCGTTTTTATGTACGGCTTCGGCTTCCTCGTCAACTCCAGCTTCAGCCTGCTCGTCCTCGACAGTCTGGATTGGCGTTGCTGTAGGCTCCTCACCCTCGGGTGCGTCCTCGACGGTTTCTGACGAGGCTTTTCGCTTCTTCGTGCTACGCTTCGACTTCTTTGGCTTGCTGACCTCATTCGTCGGCCTCTCAACCGAGTCTGCAATGTCTCCTGCATTCTTGATTGCTGTTTCTTCATCGTCCTCGTCGGCAGTGTGCTCGGCGCTCTTGTTGCCCATGATATTACTTAGAGCAACGTCTTCTGACTCGATCTTAGAGAGGGAAGACGATTCGTCGCCTGGCTCTGGGATTGAGGCGGTCCTCTTCCGCAGTGGCTGATTGGAATCGGACCGTTCTGCCACAGGCGATCTTTTGCGTTTTCTCGAGTCTGCCAAGGAGTTGTCACTGCCACTGCCAGCCAGCGTAGAGCTTGCAATGATGTGTGACTCTTGCGACTTGGTACGCTGGTTTTGCGAGGCCGTTGCCCGTGTTACCCCCTCCTCTTTCTCAGAATCCGCTTCGCTGTCGACGGTGGAGCCCTTATCTTCGTCGTCGGCATCATGACGGTCGTCGGAGAGACCATCATTATCGTCACCGCCGGATCCAGCCCCAAGGCCAGCTTGTGTCTTGCCCTGCAGCTTGCTTGAGCTTCTCTGAAATGTGGGGGCAACTTTGTCGGGTGATCGCCTTTTGTCAATTTTCGCACTCGAGATTGAGTCGCTTGGCTGAGTATTGTTCTTGCGCGGGGTGTCGTATAGGCGCTCTGTCTCGGCCTCGGAGTCGTTGGTCTCGATTTCTGAGAGGTTGGAGTCGGAGTCGTCGTGCGGTGGCTGGACGGCGGGGTCGTGCGCGCGACCATTTTCAGGATTGGAAGGCTCGTCGCCGTCGGAATGGTTACTGTTCATGTCTATGTCCATGTCATCGGGCTCCGCATCCTTGTCTTCGACCTCACTGAGAGGGCTCGAAACGGTGCTGTCTTGGTCCAGCAGCGAGTGAGGGTGATTGGCCATTGCTATGGGCGGCGCCGTACCGCCTGTTGCCATGACTGAGGAGAAATTGAAGAGTGTTCGGGAGGCTCGACTCGGGTGTTGTAACTTTGCAGGAGACAGTGTAGCGTGGGTGGTGGTGTCGGCGCAACTCGTGGAGAACCGAGGTGACGAGGGACCAGGTCAGCGGTGGGTGACGGACAATGACGGTGAGTTGAGGAGAGAGAGCAGTCCAGAAGAGGTATGAATGATTTGTGACCCTGCTCAGTATCATGAAGCTATGCAAGATCACATCTGGTCGTTTCGAGTGTGTTGAGCCAACCTGGGGGTGCGGAAGAGGGTGGTGGGTGGTGCATAGTCGAGGGGAGGAAATCAAGGACGGGCGACGAAGTGGGCTCTCTGAGCGCGGGTTACCACCGGCGGCAGGACCTCTTTCCCTCCAACTTGACTGAGAGACAGAGAGGAGAGCGCAAAGGCTTGGGCGCGAGAGCTGCCTGCCGCGAACCACCGCACTAGCGGCCAATCGATAGCTGCGATAAGGAGATAGAGAACTTCTCGATCTCACTTTTTGCTGCTTTTGGCCGGAGCAGGAAAATTGGGAGGCGATCCCGGTTCAGCACTCGACGAACAGGCGACCACGCCGCGCGCATTTCTCACTTTTCTCGTTAATTGGCGCCATGGGGAAAAACAAGTGAGTTTCTCATATCGGAAAGCCCAAGTTCATACACACACTTTTACTAATTGGAAGCAGGAACACCGGTTTGTCGGCTTCTTCCAAGAAGATCGACCCTGCTCTCGACGCCCTCTTCTCAACGAGCTCAGGACCGGTCCAAGCCCCGCCAAAATCGCGATACTCTGAGTTGGCAGCCTCGAGGGCTAGACAGGAGTCGGACAGTGAAAATGAGGAGGAGGATGATGAAGAGCTTTCCAGCATCGACGAGGACGATGTGAATGTTTCTGAAGCCAGCGACGTGGATGAGGCCACAGGAAATACACGCGACGACGAATTGAGTGATGCTTCAGCGAAAGGAGCAAGCGATGATGACGAGCGCGAAATCGCTGCTCAAATACTCGCCGAAGCCCAGGCACACGAGCGCAAGCAGAAGAAAAAGCGGAAGCACGATGAATTCCATGATCTGGAAAGCAAATACTTCGACAAGCTCGGCGACGATGAGCCTCCTGTTAGCAAGAAGAAGAAGTCTGACGACAGTGCTGAGGATGAGGCTGGAGGTGCCAAGACCAAAGACGCTGAGGACGACTCTGACAGCGACATACCAGTGCACGAGTCTCTTACACAGAAAAAGGAGATTGACGAGATCGAGAAGGCGTCGCGAACCGTGTTCCTCTCGAATGTCTCCATTGAGGCTGCTAGCTCAAAAAAGGCGAAGAAGACTCTCATGGGGCACCTGTCTTCTTTCCTCGACAAAACTGCTTCGCCACCACAGTCGCTGGAGTCGCTCCGTTTTCGCTCCCTCCCGTTTTCGACAGCAGCGATGCCGAAACGTGCCGCTTTTGCTACCAAGAGCCTCATGGAAGCCACCACACAGTCTGTCAACGCATACGTAGTATACAGCAGCCCGGCAGTGGCTCGCGCAGCATGCGAGAAGCTGAATGCAACGGTTGTGTTAGACAGGCACTTGCGGGTGGACAGTGTTGCGCATCCCTCTCCAGTTGACCACCGGCGCTGTGTCTTCGTGGGCAACCTCGGTTTTGTGGACGACGAGACAGTGCTCAACGTGAAAACGGATGAGGATGGCAAGGAGCAAACCGAAAAGCGCAAGCGAACCAAGATGCCCATGGATGTCGAGGAGGGTCTTTGGCAAAACTTTGGCAAGCACGCTGGCAAGGTTGAGAGTGTGCGTGTTATCAGGGACCAAACAACGAGAGTCGGAAAGGGAATTGCCTACGTGCAATTCTATGTGAGTGCGATCCTAGCTATGAATGGTGACTGGAGCGCAGAGTTGCTGACTTGCATGACACAGGATGGTAATTCAGTTGAGTCGGCTCTCCTCTTGAACGGAAAGAAGTTCCCGCCCATGCTGCCGCGAGAGCTACGGGTTAGTCGGTGCAAGGCACCGCACAAGACAGCCAGGGCCATGGACAAGAAGAACGCGGAGAGGAGCGCTGCACTCGCAGCCAGCAGCAAGGCCAAGAAGGGCACAAAATATGTGCCAAAGCTTACCGCAGAGGAGCAGACCTTGGCTGGCCGGGCTGGCAAGCTTCTCGGTCACTCCGCTGCTGCACAAGCCCGCATAGCGAAGACAGGCGGGAAGAAGCGTGATCGGACGAACAGGGGCGAGAAGAAGTTTAGCAAGGACAGGAAGGAGGGCGCAGGCGTCGGCGTCGGCGCCGCTGGGTTCAAGAAGCCCGAGGACTTCGTCTTTGAAGGACGGCGTGCGAGCTCCCGTGACGCCAAACCAAAGGACCTGAAGCAGAAGGTGGGAAAGAAGAAAGCCGGTGCCAAGCCGAAGAAGAAGTCGGCGAGGTGAGGGCAGCGTTGATTGCGGGTGCAGGTCCGGGTTACTCCAGATATGTTGGTGGCTGTTAGTGACTGGCAGCCTGGAAGCTTGGAAGCTTGGAAGGCCCCCGGCTGTTCAGATCGTACGGCAATCTCAAGAACCGTGCATACCTATTACATAAGTGTGAGCACAGTTTCGGTAATAAGCAGACAAGCACAACTTCGAGGCTTGCCGGCCGCCGGCAGCTCCTAAACCTGGACCATTATGCGAAATCGTGTAAGCATGTCAGAATTGATGTCGTAGCATAGCACGGAGAGGATGCTTAAGATGTCTTTCAAATAATTGTTGAATGGCGTGGTATCTCGTCCCGTTTTTGCCCAACCAGAAACGCCGCTTTGGATGCAAGCAGGAATAGAATACTGCTGGGCCATATGCAAACCGCACAACCCGTCTCTATCATAATCAACACATCATCATAGTACACTCTCCTTCCTCTTCTTGGGGTTCAGCGCGATCTCGGTCCGCCGTATGAGCTCCTCGTACACGGTCCACGCCAGCGCCGAGCTCATGGCCTTACGGCTCATGCGCAAGGCCAGCCCGTCGGCCAGGCTGCGCAGCCCCTCCTGGGCGACCATCATTCGCGCCGCATGGAACGTGTTGCGGTACACGCCCGGCTGCAGCTGGATGCGCGTCTTGACGGCGTCGAAGGGGTTCGAGATGGCCGAGCAGGCAGCGCCGGCGATGACGCCGGAGCCGAAGTTGATGGTCGCGGCGGTGGAGACGCCCATTGCCGGGCTGGTCAGCTTGGTCCTGCTGGCGACAGGGTCCTTGATGTCGCCGCCGCCGCCGCCGGTCAGCGAGCTCAGGCGCTTCTTGCTTTGCTCGTAGAACAGGACGTACAGCCCGGCGTAGGGCGCGTCGCGCATGGCCGTCGCCCCGAAGCCGGAGAAGAACCCCCGCAGCCCTTCCTTGCTGAATATGTCGCGCCCCGCCGCCGCGATGGACCCGTACGAGTACAGATTGGACTCGTACCGCACCTTGATCACCGTCAGCGGCATCAGCGTCATGCCGGCGAACGTCCGCGCCACGGCGCCGGCCAGCAGGTTGCCCGTGTTGGACAGCTTGACCAGCGAGGATGAGTGCCTTCCGTCTTTTCCGGAAAAGGCCGCATTCGAGCCATCCGCCGCGAGGAAGGGCACGCGCGACACATTGTTCCGGATGGCGTTCAGACTCGTGAAGTAGATGGCGCTACCGAAGCCGGTGCGCAGGGCGGACGGAGTTGCGCCCCTCCATAGCGCGGGTAGGAAGCGAGGCTGTGACCGGATCTCGCGGAATGCGGCGGTCAGGGAGTGGTGCCCGGACTGTTGGACGCGGGTTTTGAGGAGGTCGATCGGCTGCAGCAGCACGGCGGAGAGGAGCCCTGAGCCGAGGCCGGCTACGAAGTGGAAGACTTGAGAGCGCATGCGGTCAGCTAACGCCGTCTGCAAATCAGAGTGTTGAGAGATTCGTCAGAGCTTACTCGACTTGGACTTGGCCTTTGGAGGGCCATCGCTGCTCATTTCGCAGTCCTATTCTCGAGGGACACAAAGTGGTCGTGGCTGTCTAGTTTCCCACGAAGTTGCGCGCGCTCGAGCATTGCTTCCTAGCCCGGGCTTGCTTTCGATATTAGTGACGGATCTTTCTCACGTCGCAAGATGGGCCATGGTGTGTGACAAAAATCCAAGTGCCGAAATCGCAGAACTGAGTGTTTGGCTCGAGAACGGAGGGCGGAAAGTAAAGTTTAAAGAGGAATGACGGAGACGATTTTAGCTTGTCCACTTTTTGGCCGGCGCATTGAATTTGGCCGGCTGACCCGGCTCCGGTTCGGCGAGCCGCAGAAGGCCCGGGTCGTCTCATGCAGGCCACGCCCGAGAACACCCTTCGAGGAACCCAAAGCGTCAGACAGGTCTAAGGTCCTGCTGATTCCATGTACTACGTATATAGTTGGACTGATGTAGCACAAAACCTGTTGACACGGCCAAGTGGCCAGTGGAAGTTGTGAATGAACGCTATTCCTGCTGGCAGCAGGATCTTCGACGTCAGGGTATCTAGCATTGTTTTATCTGCGCACTACTCAAGGCGAGCGTCTCATTGTGTTTGTCGTGTCTCATTCCTTCTTCTGCCGCGTATGTATTTGGCTCTTATTTGGACACCTTCTCCTTCTGGTCTCCGACTATCGACTCCAAGCGTCCAGCCAAAAGCCGATGTCGTCTCACTACCTCAACCCATTCCTCCTCTGCCTCACTACCAAGGTCCATGTCGGCCAAGAACAGCCCAAAGTCGCCTCCCAAGCGGCCCAGACTACCCGCGCAGTACAGGACCTGCGTCAACAAGCTGTCCCTGGATGCTTGATCCCTGACTGTTGGTAAATAGATGCGCAGCGTCTCGAGAAGCATGTCGACGAGATATAAGGGGAAAGTAGATAGCGTTGAAGGTAGCGGTTCCAAGGGATCGCCTTTTGCTACGCCTGCTGTTGGCGGAGCGTCGGCCGATGCCGGGAAGATGCTCCTGTACATGGAGACTATGGCGAAGCTCTGTTCGCGAAAGATCTCGACGTAGCGCTTTAGAAACCTCTCCGTCTGCTGTCCTCCCGACCATGCGTTCCCGCTGCCGATGGACTTTTGCCTGGCCTTCTCCTGGTCTGCCAGCTCCTTCAGAGGATCCAACGCGTTGAGCATGTGCATGAGCGTCGCCAGCCGACACACCAGGAAGAGGGCACCTAGCGCTCTGTCCTGTGAGCCGTGCCCCTTCTCCTGCGACCCAGCGGACTCGAGGTCCGGTAAGACTCTTCTCAACCAGCTGATGGTCCTTAGCGAGGCGGCCAATTTCAAGCCAGGGGCTTTGAGGGAAAGCACGAGGTTAGCTGCCATAGTCCTCATCGCCTCGTCCGCTTGCGCCGATATTGATGCGATAAGTGGAGAGTCTGGATAAAGTGTGTGCAGTCTGCGTATGTGGCCGTTGAGGTCCAACGCGGACGAGTAGTTGGGAGGAGAGGCTGAGATGGCCGAGTTCAGAAGGGTTGGTAGTTCTAGGACATCAACAAGCCGCTCGACGTTTCTTGATAGGAGCAGAGCGCGTTTTCTCCTGGCTAACACGTCGTTCTCGCTGGCTTTGTTGTAAGTGCTGGAGAATTTGACGGCCTCGTTATCCAATCTGGGGATTGCATTTCGCAACTCCGCCGTGCTCGCTGCCAGGGCGGGCAGTGCGGTCTGTAGAGAGGCATGATGCGACGCAGAGTCGATGATGGGTTGGTATGACTTCTTTGAAAGCCCCTGCAACGAACGGAGTAACGAATGTGATGACTGGGACAATGACTGAGGCTCGTTGGTGTCTAGGGAAGCGAGCGGCTGAGATGCCAGGTGGTTGAGATACTCCAAAGTGCTGTGGTCCGCCGGAGTCCTGCCCAAATCAGACCCAGGCTGTGACGCCAGCAGATCGTAGAGCAGGTCTGCCATCTTGTTACCACGTGCTCCGCTTGGCGGACGACGACTGCCTAGCCAGATGTCACCAGCTGTTGTTCCGTGCTGAGCTGCTTGGGGTTGGTGTAGTCAACCGAGCGAGGCCTTCCAGGGATGTTGGATTTGGGTAGCCTTGCCTTGCCCTGCCTCGGCCTTGTGATGGCGTCAGGCGGCGGCTGGCAGTAGGTGACACTTGGCCTGCAAGCAAGACCTCAAGAGCTTGGACCAGCGTGACCCGAAGCTCGGCTGCAGGTCAGGCACAAGGCACTTCGCACCTGGCATGCAGCACCCGCAGGACAAGGCTGAAGGGGAACGCTAAAGTGCTACAGTCTGCAGGGATGTTAACCGTCCAGCATATGCCGCTTCTGTCTAACCATATTCCAGGTACATACTATACTTTCCGCATACCTGGGCATACATGGCAGATCACCTCCTGCAGTCCCATATCATGGCCGGTAAAGTTGTACGACGTTGCAACATATGTTTAATCCATGGAACAGAAACGTGTATTTATGCACGTCCTGCCTGGTCCCTCTCTGTCTCCTGAGTATACTGTGTAGACTACATGGGAGCATGCTCTGCCAGCGAGGGCTGGAGACATGGCAGCCCCCGAAGAGTACCCCTCTCCTCGCCCATTGCCCCGCGTTCTCCAAGGTACCTCTCGTGGACACAGAAGTACCCGGTACATGGGCCAAGAATCCCAACAAATTCAGGGTCCCTGTCATGTCGACCCTTTGATAAGATGCAGCTCTTTGACGGACAACTTACCGGCCTGCCACCGCCTTCAGCCCATCTCGACGTGGCACACGACGTCAGAATGCTTGCGTGACCGGATACACCGTCTGTTTTGCATTTTGGAGACTCATTCTGCATCTTTTCAGCCTCCTGATCACCCAGGCCGACAGCACAGGACGGACCTCAAGCCGCTGTAACCCTGACCTCCACAGGCGCGTGAAGTTCCCAACGGATTCTCAGCCTCTGTGCACGCACATCGTTGCCGACCTGGGTGACTTGGTCGTGTGCCTGCCCAGACCCGCGACTGCTTCCGAGGCTTGCGGAGTCCCCGAATGTGACACTTGGCTTCAGACACCTTATAAGATCCGCCCGGCCTTGTGTGAGCGCGCAGTGAACGCTCCGTCTCCCACCGCGGCTGCCAACCCTCGTCTATTCTCACATCCCAAATATCGAGCTCGAAAGCCTCGGCGGCACAACAGCCATGAAGGACCCCTTCTTTATAGCGCCCATTCCGGCCCTCAGCGAATGGGTCCGGCCATTCGCTGAGAAATTCAACCTCATCGTGCTGCCTCAGCATATACACGAGATTATCTTCGCTGCCCTCATGTACCTCTTCGTCCACCTCGTCATATCGCCATGGCTTTCGATGAAGTACGCTCCCAAGCAATACCCCACCCACCGGGGAAAGAGGGCGAGCTGGGACGCACATGTCGTCTCTCTGTTCCAGAGCACCCTCATCAACATCCTGGCGCTATGGTGCATGTTCGCCGATGAGGAGCGCAAGACGATGGACTGGCAGGAGCGCATATGGGGATATACCGGTGCTAGCGGCATGATTCAGTCCCTTGCAGCGGGATACTTCGTCTGGGACTTCATCACGACCCTGCTTTTTGTCGATGTATTCGGCTTCGGCGTCCTCGCCCATGCCATCAGCGCCCTGCTTGTCTACTCGTTCGGATATGTAAGTTCTGGCCTCGCCGATACGTCCGAATTCTTTTCGTGTGCTGACTGCCGCCACAGAGACCTTTCCTGAACTACTATGCCAACGTCTTTATCCTCTACGAGCTTTCGACCCCGTTCCTCAACATCCACTGGTTCTTTGACAAGATGGGCAAGACGGGAAGCAAGGCGCAACTGTACAATGGCATCATTCTCATTGTCACCTTCTTCTCGGCCCGACTTATCTGGGGTGTGTGGCAATCCGCGATCGTGTGGTATGACATGTACCGCGCCCTGTACACCGCACCCAACACCGAGTTCATGTCGGTCACACCAGCGGACGAGAGACTGCCGGGTACCGAAGACATCATGATGTATGCGAAGGAAGCCGGCCCCCTTCCTGGGTGGCTTGTTGCCATCTACTTGGGTAGCAACCTCACTCTCACGACCTTGAACTGCATCTGGTTCAGCAAGATGATCAAGGCGATTCGAAAGCGTTTCGAGCCTCCCCAGGAAGCACCGAAGCAAAAGGAAAAGCCCGTTGATGGCGCGGCTACGGCCTCTTCGCTTGTGGACAAGGTCGACGAAGTCAGGAGACGCCACAATATTCCCGTACCAGAAATTGAAGATGATCTCGGGGCGATGCAGTAGGTTCGCCCACCATGAGGTTCATCTTGCTCAGTGCAATCGCCATCTGAGCAAGGGCGACGCATGGAGTGCAGCGGACTGTATTACAGCTTCGTCAACGCTGGGTAAGCTTCGGGTCACAACTTTGGCAGTTCGAAAAAGACTCAACACAAGCGTTCAATCTATTGTATCATGCATTCATCCAACAACTGTGATTGATGGCACAGTTCTACTCGAACGGCCTTGATATTGGGTATCCCGCACTGCAGATCTAACAAGGTCTTTGTATATACAAAGAAGGAAGGATTTTGGGTACATTTGTGAGACACCGACAGCGAAACATAGCGAGGCGAATTGGAGTGACAGATGATAGTATTAAATCACCATGACTCCTCCAATGTGAAAACGCCCTTCACGGCGAGATTCTTGAGCGGCATTCGCTAAGGCTAATCCGCTCCTACTCCTTGAGGACTGAAGTAGGAAAGTTAGTTCAAGCTCCAATGACTTCTGAGGGGCATGTGTGTTCACTCACCACCACCAACGACACCACCGACAGTGCTACCAACTCCGTTGACCACGCCGCCAACGGCATCGGTGGCACCCCCCACAACGCCGCCAGCTGTATCGGTGACACCACCAACAACACCACCCTAAGGCTGAAAATCAGTACACGTTTTCAAAACCCCAGCCCATCCTCCGCGATGACATAATGGCATGGGCATCACTTACAACGGCATCGAGGGGACCTGAACTGGCTGAGCCAGAGGATGAGGCACCGGCAGCGCTGTCTGTACCGGTGGCACCGCCGAGAAGGCCTCCAACGGCGTCAAGCTGACGCTTCTGGCCGCCTGTGACACCTCCAAGAAGGCCGGTCTGTGGTGAAATATTAGCATATGCTCACGGGCCATCTTTTTAGAAGATAGCGGTTCAAAGGGGAGGGCAACACTTACCACGGGCTCCAAAAGACCACCGGAACCGCCAGCTGCCCCGGAAGAAGAGGCACCATCGGCACTACCGGTGCCAGTAGCACCTCCGAGCAGGCCGCCGACGGCGTCGAGCTGGCGCTCCTGGACGTTGACCGGAGCTGCCAGGGCAGCGGCGGCGAAAGCGACGATGAGGGCGATCTTGGGATACATTTTTGTATGTGTGTGAGATAGAGATGTGAAGATAAAATAGAAGTCGCAGACTAAGAATGAATGATCGGATAGAAAGAGCTAGCTTTCAAATGAGGGAATCGTTGAATGAGGAAGATGCAGAATGATGGAATGGATTATGGACGAAAAACAAATCCCAAAATTGAGGACGGACGTTCACAAGTGTATATATATATATGTCTCTGTATCCATCCTCGCCCTCTACTGCGGTATGCCACCACGTCAACACCACATCCACTGCACCCCTGCCGTAGAGTCCCCATCTCGCCGTCCGATCGCGGTGCGCTGAACACGCCTCGCAGGCGCGCACTCTCCTCTCATCCGAAATATCGATTCTCCCCCCTTGGGTAGGATGATCGACGGGCTCCCGAAACAAGATCTACGCGGGCTTGGGTTGGTGCCTCAGCCCGCCTCTACACGGGTGGGGGGACGGCTGATAATCGATAATCTACACGACTCGGGACATTTCGTCTGGTGGCATCGCCCTGTCAAACTCGCTAAGCGAGGGGCATTGGAGCGGTGATGCTCGAATTCCGAAACGGTGACAGCCTCACCCGGCAAGGGTGGGGGGGAGGGAGGGCTGTTCGTGACGGTTTGACTGGGGTATTGACATTTGGTTGCGGTGGAGCTCTTGAGGTTTGGGCGGCTAAGGGGAAGGGGAGTGGGCTGGAGGCTGCCTCTTTCATGGAGGGAGGACGAATAGTAGACACCACCGCTGCTCCTGACATATGTTGCGAGATCCCGGAGATTTTGGCAAGGCGGCAGATCCCATAAGCTCAACCAGGAAGATATCTAGCGGTGGGTTAGAGTGCGATATCTACAGTAGGATCGTGAAGGGACAGGGGAGCAACCCAAGTGCTAGCGACCCATCGACTCAACCCACAGCAAGAATATACGCTCCGCAGCAATATCCTTGCAAATGGCAACCAGCCCTGTATGAGATTGTATTGTGATCCTCACAAACCTGTCGTCTTCCACCAATGCATCACCAGACAGACACCCATCGCTTGTTTCAGACGTGTCGCTCGCACGTGGCGGCATTTCCATCGCAAGTATAAGCGGGCCTCCTGAGGATGATCGCGGAGGACTCCAGAGCTGGGCTGACAAGCTGAGAGCACGAGTGGGCTGGTTCTTCCCACATCTCTGATACTAGGACCAAGTACCGAGCTGTCGGGTAAGGGGGCAGAACACAACATTGCCCACCTATTGTCTGCCACTCATTCACGGGGCCACTTGAAGTAATGAACACCTAGCACGCAAAGAACGCGACGCAGAACATGTCTTCATCAAGTGGTATGCCGGGACCATGTGCAGCAAGGGCTAATGTATTAAATGTTTACGTATGTGTCAGGCTAAGATTATCATTGCTTGCTGGTGCCCATCTCTCTCCCCCTCCTTGCCCAACCCAAGGCAGGGACGGGCGATCTATCCAACTTGTTGGATCCGGGACTGAGCCCACTCCGCGCTGCCATCATCTCGTCCATGAACGCGGATATGTCACGCAATGCAGCTTATGATGCTCTAGGTTGAGACCCGGAAAGGAGCACTGGAAAATGCTAATTCTTGCGCAATCCGAGTCCCGCTCTTCTGGCAGGACATGACACGCCAGAAGACAGAGGCGCGTCTCTCTGCCCCAGGATTGGTCGCCCCCAGGATCGGGGTGGCTTCAAATGTGAAAGAGTACGAGGCGAGACTCTAGAAGCCGAATGGGTTGTCGGGCGCTAGATGATATGTAAGCTTCATTTCAGCCCGTCACGAGGCCTGTGTTAGAGGTCCACTGAGAATAAAGCAAGACTTACTGGCAGCAGATAGATTTGCACGACGACCCGTTGGCTGAGGCATCATCTTCTTTGCCGCAGGATCCACGCCAAAGCGGACTGGTGGCGCCGGTCCTGTCTGCTGTGGCATCAAGGGGGCGGGAGGCTGCACCGTCGGACCGTTCTGTTGCATGCCATGGTTCCCGAAGCCTTGGGTGAAGCTCATTCCTGTAGGCTGGGGCTGCATGGGCTGCATCTGTGGTTGCATTCCTGTCCTCTGGGGTTCCATCGCTGGGGGTAGGTACGAGTTGACACCGCCCGGTGGGTTAGCACCGAACTGCTGCTGGCCAGGCTGGCCAAATTGCCCCTGGAAGCCAGTGGGTTGAGTTTGCATGCCCGTGAATTGTTGTGACGCTCTTGGGTCGGCGAAGGGGCTCTGGCCCATCTGTTGCCCGGTCATCATAGGCTGTTGCTGCATGAACTGAGGCTGACCGAAGCCCGTCTGTTGCGGTTGCATGCCCGTCTGCATAGGATACATGCCAGGCTGCTGTTGCGGTTGCTGAGGAAACCCGGTCATCTGGGACTGCATCTGCTGCATGTACTGTTGCTGCATCCGCTGCTGGTTGATCTCCTGCAAGCTTTGTCCGGGAGGAGCGACCTGCCCAGTCACCTGTGGCGCCATTGGAGGGGGGTTGAATTGGCTGGGCTGTGCCGATTGAGGTGCAGAGAAAGGGCGCGCGGGAGGCGGAGCTATCATCCCAGCCTGCCCCGGAACGCCTGTTGGTGGAGTCGGCCGTTGCCTCGCGAGGGACAGCTGTTGTGAGAGCGGAGTGGTCTGCTGCTGCTGCTGGCCATTGGGCAACCCGGAGAAGAAGCCCGGCGTGGCTCCGGTAAGCTGCGGGACCTGGGCAGCAGCGGGAGCTGCCGGAGGTGGCTGCGTAATCATCGGCGGGGTCTGAACAGGAGTAGCGGTCTGTGTTGGCTGTAAAGGCTCCGTCAAGAGCGAGAGCTCTTGCATTCCTGGTGTCAGAGCCGGCTTGAGAGGTTCGGGCTGAGCCGGCGCCGGCGCCGGTGCTGGTGCCGGTTGCGGTGCCTCAGACTGTGTTCCTGGTGCCGCAGGCTGAGATTTTGCTGGCTTCACATCCCAGGCATCGTCATCGAAGCCGCCGGCCTTCCCTGTTGACACCGCAGATGTGGTCGTAGCTGGTGTAAGCACTGCAGGGGAGGAGGCCTCGCTTCCGCCAAGGGCCTTGCCATCAACAACGTCGCTGGCTGACCTGTTTGCCTCAGGGCGAGCTCTGCCAGTATTGTTCTTCAGAGCACCTCCAGGCCCAGAGAATAAACCGCCTTCACCCTGTGTCTCGTCGCCCTTCTTCTTGCGTCCATACTTGTTATCCAGATATCGCATAACCTTAATAATGTCACCTTCTCGCAGACCCAAAGTTCGCAGAACAGAAGCATCGACATCTGGAAGAACGGATTGGTCCATGTTGTCCCTGTTGAAGGCTTGAGAGTACCTTTCGCACAGCCCAGGCTGTATCTCACAGTCAAGGAAGAACTGGAACCAATCGTACTCGGTCCTCTTGGGTTGCTCGATACTAGCACCGACGGCTGAAGCGCCTTGCCGCTGAGACCTGGCTCTCTTGACCTCTGACAGGGGCTTGTCTTCGTCTAGTGAGATGCCAGTCACTCGCTCCACATACTCGAGATCCTCGACCGACATCTTCGCTACGGGCACCGCAATCTTGACACCGTTCACTTTGTGGAGATTGAGCTTGCCGTCTTTCATACCTAGGAACTGGGCTTCGACACTGAACGATTTGGACCTATCTGTCCAGGTTCGCACCTTCGATGGGTCGGGTTCTGTTTGACACCGGTCAGTATGGCCCAGACAAATGCAGCCCGAGTACTTACTAGACTTGGTACTGGAGCGCGAGGAGCTACCACCGTGGCCGTTCTCGCGTTTCCGCTGTGATGAGGCGTTACCATTCTGTTCTCTTGCAGACAAGCTGCTGCTTCTTTCTGGCAAACGCATTCCAGGCCCTACCTCTGATGCACGCTTCCCGTCCTCTTTGCGAGCTGCCTTGACGGCCTCTTTGGTCAAGCGCTCCTCCTCGAGCCGGTTCTGGGCAACCGTAGACCGGCCCGCGTTGACTCCCGTCATAGAAGCCGGCTGAGCCGGTGCTGTTCCGGTGATTTCCACGTAGCTGCTCGGTACAACGCCCTCCTTGCCGTTCTTGACCCTTCGGACCTGCCACCAGTCCTCGCTCTTCATGTCGTCGAGGACGATGACCTCGTCGCCGTCGGCTACCGTGACTTCGTCTTCGCCCTGGGCCATGAAGTCGTAAAGCATTTTACCCTTCTTTTGCTCCCTGCCGGTGCCAGCCATAATGACCTCCCGCAGGCCCTCGGCACGGATTGCTCCGGCCAGCTCTCCCAGGGCGGCAACGATCTCCTCGGCTGTGTCCTTTGCGCCGGCGTGGAAGTCCACGCTCTTGCTGGGCCGCACAAGTTCAATGAACACGTGCTTGCCTTCCCGAGAATAATGCGTCATCCTGTCTCCAGTCCACTCTAGCGATGGCCCATCTTGTGCGTGCTCTGGAGCAATCAGGATAATCCCCGTCTTAAGGTTAATACCCAGCGTCGTCGGCATCTTCTTCTTCTTGCCCATGATGGATATCATCTCATTTATATTGTACATGTGAAACCCACCAGGCGATAGGTCTTGAGACCGCGGTTCATACTCGCGAGCCACACCGGCAGACTGTCGCCTTTGTTGTTCGTACTGCGGGAATGGGTCACGGTATGAAGACTGCCTCGCTGGCGGTGACAAGCTATCAGTGCGGTCATTGGACATGGCGGACTGGATCGTCGAGGTTCGGGTCCGTGCCGGTAGAGGTGGGGATATCTCCTCCTCGTATTGTTCTTCATGCCTGGTCGACGGTTGTATGCTGAGTGCGGGAGGAGGGGGAGTCTCGCGAGGGACAGACGGGGGCTCTGGGGCCCTGGCACCCATGACATTCGCGAGAGCTGCGGCCGGGTTGGGAGTGGGCGGGCTGCTTGGCTCTGGGGGAAGGTTTCTCGCTGGGAGGGGCGGGCTGGGCTCGTCTTCGACGTAAGGTGCCGGAGGGGCGGCAGGTCTCGAGGGCAGGCTCGGAGGAGCAGGTTCTGGCTCTGGCTCTGGCTCGGGAGCAGGCGATGGTTGCTCGTTCCCGGCGCCGTCGGCCATGTCTATATAATTGGCTGGGACGAAGCCATAGTCGCCGTTGAAGCCGACTAGAATCCAGTCTGGGTCTGATGTGTCGAACACCTCGAGCACGGCATCTTCGGTGAAGGAGAGCTCCTCGTCGGTCTGTCTCGTGTACTCGTATAGGGCACGCGCGCTGTCGATGGGTGGTGTCTAGATGACCGGCCATTAGACACAATGGCAAGACTTGGATGGATTCCAGGGCGGGATGGAAGACGACTCACCTGTTCGACGTAATTGCTCGGGACCAGGCCGACAGGCTCTTCCTCATCTTCTGCGCTGGCCTTCTTCTTGACCTTCCACCAGTCATCCTCGGAGCTTTGTTCGAGGAGGTATAGCAAGTCACCCTCGGTGATTAGCAGCTCTCCCTCAGACTGAGGAGCGTAGTCGTATAAGGCTCTGTAGACGCCGAGGAAGCCCATGATAACGACTCGGCCGGACCCGGTGAGACCCCTTGTACGTTGTCGACTGCAGCAGGAGCAATCAAAGGCTATGCTGGGAAAAGTAAATAAGGGCGATGTATAGCGATGCCCCTATGTGAGTACACCGTAATGCGCTGTGGACCTTGGGTGTCGGTGTCGGCAGGGCGAACCGGGGGGCTCTCAGCTTGCACTTCCGAGTGGCTGGGCTGAGCTGGCCGTTCGAGCTTCTCGGCCGGTCGGTCCGTAACACGGTGGGCTTCTGCGTCGTTCAATGGGAACGGACGGGAGAGCGAGAGCGGGTCGGTTGCTTGAGGCACTGATGCGAGGAGCAAAAGGCGCAATCAGTTATTGCGAAGCAGCGGGGAGGCGGTCGTCATGCGCCGTCATGCACGGCATCCAGATGGCAGTTCAAGTGTTTCAAAAGGAGGTCGGATAGGGAACGGCAAGGCCGCTGATTAAGATGGAGCAAGAGGCAAGTCAACCTTGGAAGTCGGGCACTAACGCCCCGATGACAGATTGGCGAGCGGCCAGACAAATACAGAAGACACAAGGCGGCTGCAAATCAATGCTTCAGGGCCGACCGAAAAGATGCATGCACGCGCAGTGAGTCTACCACGACGAGGTCAGACGCTGACTTGAGTTGGAGTGCGAAACCTAGTCTAGACATGCAGGAGAGGAGATGAGGTCAACGCCAATGCATCTTGCTTTCTGCCAGCATCTCCCCAAGCTTCCAATATTCTCCAACTGCTCATTTCGACTAATGGGCCGGCGGGAGGGTTACAAACCCTTCGACATAATTAAACACCCCCCTTCTCAACCACCACCACCAGAGCATTCTTCCCTGAATGTGGTTCCAATGAGATGCACAAGCATTTCACCCATGATGGTATCACCGTTGAAGAACTTGCTTCTAATCATAGTTTACATTATTGCTTCTTCATCGACTGCTTTCAACCAATATCTTCCTTAAACACTCTACTTTTCCCTCAGCGAGCGTTAGCGAGCGCTGGCAGTGCTGCGTTTCCTATTTGTGAACATGGCCGCCCGCAAAAAGGGACGCTGCAGTACTGCTGAGCCCATGCACTGCATTGGTTCTGGAAGCACGCATGGGAAACAATTATCCACCACGTGTTCCTCCTGCACAAACCGCTTCTGGCCAATCTCACATTTGTCAGATCTGACTGTCGTACGCCCAAATTGAGCAGGATATCATCCAGATGCTGCAAGAGGTGAGGTATGGTGCGCGGCGGATATTTTAGCTCTTTGCCCAAACGGTGTTGCCTCACGACATGTTCATCCCAGGACGTCATCCCTGCCGAGCATATGCACGCTGGGGGCTTTTCCAGAACCTAGCCATCTGCACACTGTGATCCCAGCATCTCGAAGGAAGGGTCGCACTGCAGACGGAAGCCTGGAGGATCCAGGACGTGCTATCTAAGGAGGTACCTAAGACCAAAGGGTTCTTTGGGCGCTTTTGCTTCTCCTCGCCAATGCTGCGCAGGTGTCCGCACCGGTCGGGCCTGGATGAGCCACGGCCCGTGGCACGGCGCTTCTATACTTAGAGCGGACCACTACAAGGCGGCTGGACAAGCTTTCGAGGATCGAGGCGTCGACTCTGGGTAGGCCCCAAAAAATCACGTCGCTTATTACAACTGAGATGAACGTTAATTCCGGCCCTGCCCGACTCTTGCAGCCGGGTTTAATAATCCATCCCAGCTGTCTGGGTCTGGAAGCCGATTCGACTTGTACTGTCTTCCCGCCAATGATCCCCAGCAGCGTGGGAAACCTGGCAGCCCAGCAGCCGGCCATCTCGAGCTAGCGCGTCCATCTTGGGAGGACAGTTCCTGTCCTGCTCATCCATCCATCCATCCGTCATCGTTCATCCTGGCAGCAGCCACTCTGCCACTGCAGCTCGAGCCCCGTTTTTCCCGCTAAGGAGGGAGGAGCCGTCCCGCGACTTCGGCTCCGCTCCATTGCCCGACAAGACTGTGGACCATCTCCCCTACAGTACAACGTCTTTGTACTACCTGGTCTAATATGGCGATTGCTGTTGGTGCTGTTGGTTACGTACAGTAGAGTTCGCGTGTCCACCAGGGCGCTTACTGAACCATAGATTGTAGCCCCCGAAGGCTGCAGCTCGGGACCTGGCGCGGCAAACACGCCCGGCTGCGACTGACACCCTCAGCTGCGCGATCCTCGTGCAGCTTACCCTGGTCTTGGGGGACCGGTCACAGTGTCACCCACCACGGTAGGTAGCTTGGCCTTGGCCGCGACCCCATGAGTGCATGGCCTACAAGCACAGGTAAGAAGCCACATGCAGCTGTGCGGCGCAATAGTCTACCAGCGCGCCTCTGCAAGCTGCGCATTCCTTTACCGTACATCCGTTTCCTTTCACCTGGACTTCTTCCCGCGAAGATGGAAAAATCACCTTCAACAACAGTTCACTCTGTTGCTTTCCAAGAGCCTTCGACGATGGATACCCCAGACACCCCGACAGCTGCGGCTCGCGCTGCTGAGAAGGAGCCAATTCCTGTGAACGAGGTCTTCAACAACTACCATGAGCAATTTCACGACTTCGACGACCCGGCGACTTACAGAGAGTTCATGGAAAAGGCTACCAGCCGGTTCACGTCCAACTTCGTTGTTCGGTTCGGGGCCGACAAGGCCAGGATTGCGACTAACCTTACAGACCAGGACGTGGACGCCCTTGTGCACCAGACCGCGCCGGGCAAAGGTGACCAAGACCTGCCTGTGACTTGGATGTACGTGCAATCGCCCTCATAGCTACAAGCCTAGTAGCTGACATGCGAGGCCCAGCAACCTTTGGTCCGTCAACAATAATGTCGAAGTCATCAAGAAGCTTGCCCACCGCTACAAGTTCTCAACCCGCTTGAGGTATTCCATCCTGACATGGGACGATGCGAGGCAACAACTAGCGCAGAGATCACATTCTTCTGAACCTGTAAAACAGGATCACTGGCGCCGCCTCCGGTCGAGAACCACGGCATTGCGGACGTCGGACCCGGAGCAGGGCGTCAATGATGACACAAGTGCAATGCCAGCGGCAGTGCAGCCGACTGGAGCCGGCACCCCAAAGCTCAATGACGAGGATCTAGACATGTTTAAGCTCTTGCAGGGTACTTACAATTATACGACCGTTGACCACGGCCCCGACTGTAGGTGTTCCGCATCTAAGAGAAGAATCCAAGAGAAGAGAGGCTGCCCCGTACTGACCGCACCCAAGTCATCTGCATAGGAGCCAACTGGTTGCATGAGAGACCCAAGCAGCTCCTGTCACCAGAACTGGGTCGCGTCTATGAAACGTCTGTTCAACTAGTGCCACCGAAGCATTGGGCTTGGTACATCCTGACGAGCGACCGTGAGTCCTAACACTATCACGTCGCAACTGTGTTACTGACAAAACCAGATACTGTCATATCGATTCAAGAAGCACCTGTCTACCTCGACATCCCCAAGAGCATCAAAGTCAACCACTCAAAACTGCGACTGGATGAGTTGCAGAGCATGCGCAAAAACACAAGGGCTCTTCTGTCTCAACTTTCAACGATAGGGATCAAGGAGTATTTGGTGCGGATTTCTTCTTCAAAGGGCGTTAGATCGGATCTGAAGCCCAGGAACGAGCGTGGTTCTGTACCTGCAGCCAGGACAACCGTGAAGGAGTCAGAAGCCGACGTGGATGGTTCAGCCAACTTGTTCTACTACCTTTTCGAAGACTACTCCGCAGGCATCTCAATTTTGAAGGATTCTAGCATGACCCTGAGAGGGCTGGTAAGAATGAACGCTACTTGTCGTCTTTCAGCACGCAAAGCTAACAGGAACTTGTACAGACTGACGAAGTGCTTCAAATCACTGTGAGTATTTACCGGATAAAGTAGCTTGAAAACGTAACCGCTCAATTTTGACTGACGCTTGCTAGGATCGACACAACAAAGACAAAGACTCCTCATACATCATCAAGATACTTTACGCGAGAAGCAAAGACCTGCGTCAGCTGAAGCACCTGTTCGAGAGCTACGAGAAGCTCTTCAAGGGGATTATGGATCTCGGCACCGAGACCGGCAGCGACGACAAGGAGGCCATGGCGGCCTCGACGGCCAATGTGAACGGGACGCCGGCCAGGGGCGTCAAACTATCGCAGAAGGCGTACGACCGATTCGCGCGGCTCAACGACCGCCTTAAGCTGCTGATGATGGATACGATCGACGAGTACCTGGAGGAGAAGTCGTCGCTGTCCAGCACCTACTTCAACCTGCTCGCGCTCAAGGACTCCCAGTCGACGTCCAAGCTCAACCGCTCTGCCTCCCTGTTGGCCAAGCTCTCGGTCTTCTTCCTGCCTATCTCCTTCATGACGTCCTACTTCTCCGTGGAGATCCCCGAGCTGGTATGTGTCCCCCATCCCCGGGCGGCGAATGTGTCCTGCGCAGGAGATGAAGAGATAAACATGACTTCTTCAAAATGAGCAAGTGTCAAATGGATACTGACCCAGACTTCCATGTTTGTAGAGCGAGAGCTGGACCGGCAGGACGTACTGGATCAGCTTCGCCGTGATAGCCACGCTGTCGTTCATGAGCCTGTTCTTCTTCAGCCGGCTGCTGATGATCGTCTCGGACGTGCTAGACGAGAAGCTGAACAACATGCAGAAGGGCACGTGGAGGACGGTGAAGTCGGTGGCGAACGGGGTCGGGGCGAAGAAGAAAGGCCGAGGAGACGGCGAGGAGAGCGATGAGAAAAGGTTAGATGATGACTAGCCCACGAATGTCCTTGTGGATCAATGGGAGCGGGCGGTTGTTTGTTGATAGTGTACTATTATTACTGGAAGGGACGATGTTGGTGGTGGGATATATGCCTGTAATTCTAGGAGCACCACGCCAGCTCCCATCACGATTACAAAGGCGTTGGGAGACTTGACTTGCTTGGTCTAAATACCCAGGTTTAAAACTATGAAAATCAAGACACTCTGGTGTAAAATTTACGTTGAAACACTGTACCGATGTACGCCGCCAGTCTTCAACCAGCTATTTGAAATTCTGCCGTTGTAAGCAGGATATCTACCTCATCTCCATGGCATAGTAAACAGGCTCTGCCACCCGTCATGTACAACCCATGCCGTTGTGATGAGTCCCCCGCTGATGGGAGCTGACTTGCAATGTAAATAAACATTAGTGAAAAGAAGACATTCAGAGAACAACATTTTCGTAACTCGTGGCATTCGGGACCCGTCCATGTCATCCATCCCGTGTTCGAGCCCTGACCCCATTACCATGGGCCTGGTGACCGTCATTATCTTGTCACAACGCGGTCATGCTCACATTCCCATCATGCCAAGCCCAACCCCAGCAGCAACGCCCGCCACGACACCGATACACGGCATGTGCGTCGGCGCCGCGTTCGCGCTCCCGATCGTGAACCCAGCCGTCGACCCGGCCTCGCAATACGAGCCCTGGATCGAATGGCAGGCCACGCTGCTCAGGCTCTGGCAGACGCTCGAGGCGCTCGCCGTCGGCAGTGTGGCGCCAGCGTTGGCGCCGATGGTGGTGGTCCCACCATTACCAGCCGGCACGACGACGGTGACGGCGCCGCCGCCGCCGCTGCCGCCGAGGTCTTGGGTGCACGCGGCGTAGTTGGCGCTGCACTGCGAGACGGCGCGCGAGCAGGCGCCCTCATTGGAGAAGGATGTCGCGATGTAGGGGAAGCTGAAGTAATTGTTGGGCACGTAGCTGACGGCCGTCGTCGTCGGGGGCCGGTAGCTCGAGGGCGCGGTCCCGGTGCACACGGCCCCGGAGGGGCAGCAGGCCGGGGAGTTGTCGGCGTCCAGGGCGCAGGACTGCCCGTCCGCGCAGCAGATGCCGTTAAAAGCAGACCCTTGGTTTGCGCAGCTGTTGGTCCCGGCGATGCAGCCGTTGGTCTGGCGGGCGAAGAGTTCTTGGACTGGGTGTGCGGCTCGAAGCCGGCCCGCGGTGGGTGTGGCCGTCTCGGCTGGGAAGAAGGGCTGCAGCTGGGCGAGGACTGCGGGGGTGGTGGTGAGGAGGAGGGAGGTGGTGAGGAGGAGGGAGATGGTGAGGAGGGGCAATGAGAGAAGTTGTCTCCGTCTCATGATGATCTGAGGGTCCCTGGGGACAAATCCAAGTCGAAAATCGGGTCCGAAGTATTGAGAAATCGGATGTTCGACAAGACTAGATGATCGGCGGGCCGAATGTATGGACTACCCCAGGCGTGGCACACGGTCGACTTGAGGAGCCTGAGAGATGAACCTCAAGGCCTTGTTGAAGTCACCAGCTTTTCCTCCGACAATTCGAACAGAGCCAAACAAATGACGATGATGCAATTGGTAAGTAAGTATTGATCGACGTGGAGGACTTGAAAGGTGAGTACAGATCCAGAAGGACTTGAAAGGTTCGAGAAGTGAGGCGGGCAAACCCAAGTAAGCTGGCTGGTCAATGTCGAATGAGGTGGCTGGGTGTGCAGCGATACTGGCTTATTCTTGGCTGGCTGGCAGTAGCCGGCGATGCATCCACGCCGAAATTATCAAATAGCAGTCTGTCTGTTTTTAATGGCTTGCCGCTCCTCCGGCTTGATCTTGCTCCCCTGGTGATAAGCCGACCAGAGCTTCTTGCCCGCATCCTCCACCAGTCCCTACTCGGAGGTAACTGTCAGGCCCCTAGGGTAGGTGGTGGTGTTGGTGTTGGGCTTCTCGGCCGGGAGCATACCCTTGTAAGCGAGGCCTGCTACAGCTGGATCCCAGGTATTGTTGTGATGTCATTGCAGTCGGCAGAGCAACCCCATAGCTCCGGCTCAACCCCGCATTTGTCAATTGGTGTCGCTGCCGTCTCAAAGTGGACCCTCCCATTTGGCTGGCGTGGGGTAGGGTTGAAGGCGGTCCCGTCTGGTTTGGATACTAAACATTCTAGACTCTCAGTGATCAGTGTTGCACACAGATGGCGAGCAGCATGTGAAGATGGGCGGAACTTCTTGGCGCCCTGGAAGCGCCCGAGTGTTCCCGGGTGGTGCCCAGGCATGGCCAGGTGTGCCCTCGTGCCTGGATCGGCTGACCGTCTGCGCACCCACCTTAAGCTGCTTCGCGTGCCGCCTCGTGGGCCCTAGGCCGTTTCCGTTTCCATCTACAAACGGGCTCGCACGCGTGTGAGGATGGTCCGCAGCTGCTTTACTGCTGGCGCGCCCGTGGCAGGCTCATCTTTGGTGTCTTTCATCCGTGCCACTTCTGTCCGGGCCTCCTCCACCAGCGAGCCCAGGTCGCCCCATACCTCGTCTGTATAGCCCGTGAGCACCCGGTTCCATTGCTCCAGCCATATCTGACCTGCCTCTGCCGGCTCGGTCACTCCCAGGTTCATGTGACTGCTCCCAGATGCCCCTGGTCCAGGGCCATCACTCTCGCCTAGCAAGAAATCTGGCACAAAGTTGAGGATGTTGTTCCAATCAGTAGCCGATATTTGGGCCGAGGCTCCCTCTTCGAAGAGTGCCTGCCTCAGATTCTTCATCTCCTCCTCAGTGACCGTAGGGCCCGCCTCAAAATCCGGTGTCTCCTCTGTGACCTGCGAAAGCAATCTCACCACTTCCACGCCATCTTGAGCTTGTTGCTCGGCCACCGAGTACGCACCCTCGAGCCTAGGCGGCCCATGGGTCCTTTCTACTTCTGAAGCACCGCCACTGGCTCGCTGCCATGCCTGATCCAGGCCTGCCTGTTCTGTCGCAACGAAGGCG
The DNA here is from genome assembly GCA_014872995.1 of Diaporthe citrichinensis. Taxonomy (NCBI): domain Eukaryota; kingdom Fungi; phylum Ascomycota; class Sordariomycetes; order Diaporthales; family Diaporthaceae; genus Diaporthe; species Diaporthe citrichinensis. The sequence goes on from JADAZR010000003.1 coordinate 1,213,082, forward strand.
GGCGTGCCGTCCAAGAAGTCGGAGAAAGCAGCTTCTTCAGCTGCGGCGTGAGCATCTGCCTGGGCCGACCGAAAGCCGGCAGTGCTGCCGGCCGTGCCGGCTCTCGCTGCAGTGGACGATGCCTCACCCAGAGCGCGAGGCTCGTTGCTTGATGATGGCCCAGCTTTTCCCGAGGATGAGAGACTCGTAACATCGCTGGCTGTTGGTCTGCCGTGCAGCACGCTTTGTGATAGACTTGCGGCAGACCTCCCAACGCGGGCAATGACTGATTCGGCAGCTGGAGGGTTTGAAGCCCCTTGATCCTGATCCTGGCCTGTTTCGCTTCTGACCACGTCTTTGCCTTTCCCGTTTCCTCTGCCTTGATCTCCGTCATGGCCACCAGACCCGTGCTTCCCATCAGCTCCAGGCTCCATACTGCATAGACCTGGGAATAAATTGCAGGTCGTAAATTGGCCGGGCGGCTGTCCCAAAAAGCTTGTCCTGGTGAGGTGCCGTCGAAGGGACCCGGCCGGGATAATTGAATATCGTGTGACAGTGGTCCCGCTTCTCGAAGTCACTTGATAAGAGATCAGAGAACTGAGATGGAGAAGAGTAGGTTGTGACGGTGGATGACGAGGATGCTCGACGAGCAAGTGACATATGCGAGCCGTCCAGGTGGGCTAGCAGCAACACAAGATGAGCGTCAGGCTTGGCTCCGAGCCAGGGTCGAATATGCATATCATGCCATGCCTGTGGCTTGCAGAGGTCGGGGGAGTGGGAGATCCTTTGTCAATTGTGCGCAGACCCGATTTGGCAGATATATCCTCGGTTGTACCTTGGGAGGCAGGCCATGAACTCCGTAGTCAGTCTAGACTACTCCGTCTGCGCTGGCCTGCCTGTGCTTTGTTAGGTTGGATCTTGACCCGGCAATCTGGACTCTCCGCCGGACAGAAAACCTTGGGCCAATAAGTGGAGGACTTATGGTTGAATTCCATGCATGTCACGTAGGGAAAAGGGCGATGGGAGCATTTCATGCAGTTACGGTTGTACCTGTGGACACGGGGTGAACCTCGGAGGGGCTACTAGGACCGCCTGGACGTAACCCATGTACCGAACCTAGGGCCACCGAGACAGCTGAGGTCAGGTCCTGCAGAGGAGGGGCAGTCGCCCACCGCTGGGCGTCTAAAAACCCGGCCCTGGGAAGGGGCCCGCGTCGGACAACCAACACCAAGCCCCCATTTCAAGCTCATGTCCCCGTTGTCAGCACCCACACGACCCAGAGTTCCAGCACACCACACCACACCACGGCACAGCACAGCACAGCAAAGCAGAGCAGCTCAGAGTAAAAGCGCCCCCGTCCACGTCAAAGCCCTTCCTCGGTGACATCTTCGCCTCCTTTTCATCACAATCCCTTCTCAGATACCCCGCATCATCGTCACCAAACCCATCCTGATTGCTTCCAAGGTTGGTTTCCGCATCTTGCAGTCGCCTCGGGCCCGTCTCTTGTCTATGGTGGGTGTCACATTTCTCTCGCCTCACCCTCCTTCGCCCTGCACTCGCCTCAGGCTCTGCTCTACCTTGCCCACTTTCTCTGCTGCCCCCCAGTCGCCGCTGCCCTTCTTTGTGACCGCCGCAACAAGCAACACGCAACGAGACTGGTGTCGCGTGAAGCAGCAGCAATAGCAGCAGCAACAGCAGCAGGCACGCACCCACCTGACGCCTTACCGCAACTCTATCAGTGCCTCTGCCTCTACCCTCTGCACCAGCCGTCCCTGGACACCTTGTCAGCCAAGCCCAGCAGGAGCTTGTCTCTGCTCCTCCACAGTCGCAGCCCTGCCCTGCCTGCCCTGTCCTGCTCGACCTTGAGGCTCTTTCTGCATTTCCATACTCACCTGCCTTAGCTCTACATCTAACAAGGCCCCCATCCTTGCCCTCCCATATCTCGACCACCATATCGGCTCAACAATTGCATCGAGTATCCACATAGACGGCCCTCCCATCTGCCTAATCTATACGACGAACCTGGCCCCGCCTACACGTATCGTCCCCCCTCTACCAACGTCCCGTCGTAGCGTGAAGGCCGACCTTCGCCTACACCTCCTCGACCCGCAACGATGGTAGATGCAGAACCGGGCTCGCCGACATGGAAGTTCACCCAGTATGTTCTGATCCGCGCCGCTGCTTTGGTCTCCAAGCAGCATACTGCCATTTGCTCAGTCTCGGGTCGGGCTGCTGGCCGCCGCCGCCGCTTGACCTGCGGACCTTGTGATACCCACGTTGCTGACGTAGCTCGCCCGCTAGGTGCTTCGGAGACAAGGGGGACGTTGAGGATATCACGGAGGGTATGGACATCACCTCGGGCAACAAGCCCTCTACGCCGTCTCAAGTTGACCGTGCTGACTTGAAGCCAGCCGACATCATATCTACCGTTGAGTTCGACCACACGGGAAACTACCTGGCAACAGGTGACAAGGGTGGACGAGTTGTCCTGTTCGAGCGCAACGAAACAGTGAGTAGCCGGCTCCGGCGAATGGGCAATGATATTGCTGTTGCGGGACGTACCTGACGAGCCGAGCAGAAAAAAACCTGCGAGTACAAATTCCACACCGAATTCCAATCTCACGAGCCCGAGTTCGATTACCTCAAGTCCCTCGAAATCGAAGAGAAGATCAACAAGATCAAGTGGTGTCGACGACAAAATGCCTCCCACTACCTCCTCTCTACGAACGACAAGACGATCAAGCTGTGGAAGGTTTTCGAGAAGTCCCTTAAGGTGGTGGCCGAGAACAACTTGTCCAACGAGGCCACCCCCGGGAACATCGCTGGTGGCGGCGGCGGGCCGCGGGCTCTGCCAAGTGTCATCAAGAATGCGTCCGACCTCAAGCTACCTCGTCTGACCCACCACGATACAGTAGTGGCCGCTGTACCGCGGAAGACCTATGCCAACGCGCACGCCTACCACATCAACAGCATATCGGTCAACAGCGATGGCGAGACATTTATCAGCAGTGACGATCTCCGCATAAACCTCTGGAACCTCAACATCCAAGACCAAAGTTTCAACATTGTAGATATCAAGCCTGCGAATATGGAAGAGCTCACCGAGGTCATCACAGCCGCCGAATTCCACCCCATGAGCTGCAACTGGTTCATGTACGCTAGTTCCAAGGGCACGATCAAGCTGGCAGACATGCGCGAGAGTGCCCTTTGCGACCAGCACGCTAAACGTAAGCCCCCGCCCCGAGAGTCTGACATGGTCCATCAAACTGAATACCGTATGTTGCACAGTGTTCGAGCAGGAAGAGGACCCTTCCGCAAGGTCGTTCTTCTCGGAAATCATCTCCTCTATTTCGGACGTTAGGTTTTCGTACGATGGCCGGTACATCCTGTCAAGAGACTACCTGACGGTCAAGATCTGGGACGTCAACATGGAAAGGCAGCCGGTCAAGACGATCCCAATCCACGAGCATCTCCGACCAAGGCTCTGCGACACGTATGAGAACGACAGCATCTTCGACAAGTTTGAGGTCGTCTTCTCGGGCGATTCCAAGAACGTCATGACGGGAAGCTACAACAACAACTTCATGATCTACCCGTCCGACCCAGAGAAGGAGGTCGAGGTCGTGTTACAGGCAGACAAGTCGGCGTTCAAGGCTAAGAAAGTAGGCGTGCCAACGCCGATCAACTCGTCTACGAGCCCTACCGCTAATGGCGGTAAGAAGAACGGGTCCCGTGCTGGCAGCCCGGCTGGAGCAGGACAGAGGATGCGCAAGGAAACGGATGCGGACCAGATTGATTTTAACAAGAAGATCTTGCACATGAGCTGGCATCCGTTCGAGGACAGCATCGCGATTGCGGCCACCAACAATGTAAGCCTGACAACCCCTGCGAACATGGGGCCTTTGCTGACATGCCGATACAGCTGTTCGTGTTCTCAGCCCTGTAGACGGCCACCGCACATAATCATCGTCGTCAAGGGCAGCTGTCGTGTGGGCCTGGCATCCACCCTGGTTGTTTCCTGCTCTTTGGGGCTCTTACAGGAGTATCCTCGCATTTTGGCGTCTCGGCTTTATGTCGCAATTCGACCGCATGCATTCATGAGTCTTGTTGCAGGAGGACTCAAGCTTGACGGTAGCGTGGGCCATGACTGTTGGGGTCTTGTCAGACACCACAAATTGTGGGGGATTCGGTGGAGATGGGGACATCTCCGCTCGTTGAACTGGAGAGGGCGCACCGGAGGCGAGCCGGTGAGACAACAAGGGGGCAGTGTGGTGGTGGGGGAGGACGTCGAGATAAATGCATTAGAGTGGAGGGAAGGCAAACAAGTTGTTTGGCATAGAGACCACCCTCAGCCCAGACAGATAAGAGACATGATTAGATTGACAAGCAATTCTCCCTTCCGTGACTGAAGTAGCGTTTTCAAAGGTGAAAGTAGCCTCATTTTGAGAAGCCTTCGACGAACCTCCTACACGGTCATACAAATAGAGATAACGTGAAATTGGCCACTGGGCTTATTCCGCGGTCTTCAACCTATCGGCATGATAACTGGAACCAAGAGGGAAATATGCATGTCAGAAGTGTCAGAGGAATGGACGGAAAATACAGGGATAAAGGTGCCGTATCAAATATTAACAGGGTGATGGTCAAACTGTGAATAGTATATTAGTGTACGAGAAGAGTGTTATCATTCACAAGTAGTTAAGTGGGAGCATTGCATCCAGACTTGGTATTGGAAACAACGGTGGCTCTAATAGCCATGTCTATGTATCTGATATGGCAACCTCGCTTGAAAAAAAGAGGTCCGGGCCCAACTCGTATCTATTCTCATCTGGTATTGAGATCTCACTTGTAGTCCGGCGGTATGGGAGTGCACCTCACATCGTATCTTTACTCGTAGCAGTGTCCCCGAGCTGCGCTGGACTTCTTCCAGTGCTCAGATAGCGTCACCCTTATTGCACAGGGAGGCAGTATTATTTTGTCAATTTCTTGCTGTTTCATTTTGTGGCGCCCACAGAAGGCGAAAGAAGATCTAACTCGTAGTCAATGTTCTATATGTTTTGTCCTTCTTCGCGAACCGTTGAAGGCATATACTATTTCGCAGATTCTGAGCAGCAATTCGGGATGTTTGATCAGCCGTGCAAAGGAAGGAGGGGGACGGGATGAATATGAGATGCATATGTACTGTATATCTGTGCAAGGTGCACACACAATTCCATCCAAATGACGTCTGCGGGACATACCTGGACAACTAAATACCACCCGGGCGTCGTTTCTCGGCTACCGGAACCGAAACCGATATCGATGGACCAAATTCTCCAAGATAAGGTGGAGTTGATGTTTGAGGACTGTGTGTGTGTGTGTGTGCGCGGCCCCAGGGGGGTCTGATCTCTTGGGTGTCTTGCAGGAGGGGGGAGGGGAAAGTGTACGCCCGGCCCGGCCCGAACCCCCCGCCACCCACCACAACCTGGATAGATTACAGTGCGTACCTACTACGAAGTAGGTGAAATCTGTGGAGCTGGCCTTGGTGCCGCCCGTGGCGCTGGGATGGAAGAGAAGCTTGGGTCCAGGCTTGAACCCCGCAGGATGATATTGAAATTGGGGTTGCTCGGAATTTGATGCTGGAAGTGTATGTCCTATGCTTTTATGATCTGTCTGGAGTAAGGATTGGTGCTTGAATGAGGGCTTCTGGAAGGGATGGAAGACTGTTGATGAGACAGCAGATAGCCATGGATGTGCTTCTGTCATTTTGCATAACGGGGGCCGATGTAGAAGCCGCCTGGGGAGTCATTGTGAGGTCATGTTCCTTTCTTAGCCATGGTGCAGACAAGTTTGGTAGTCATTCCTGCTTTTCATACTGCGGCGTGTTCCATTGCTGGGAATGGTGTAATCTAAGGATCATGAAGCCCAGAGCTCGTTGAGGCAGTATGCAACACATGAAGTATATTGTAGGATTTTGTATGAGGAATACAAGTGGATCTACCTGGATATCTGGGCAGAGTGTTTGGAATACCATTATTTCCTCTCATTGCCGCAAAAAAGACAGGTGGTTGCAACTTGCCGTTTGTCCAAGGCAGTCACGATCCGCCATAGCAGGCACGGCACTTGGTCACTTCGGTAAGGGGAAGGAATGCGCATGTACGCCGTAGAAGACAGCACGCAGGCCGTAACGTAGGTCTTGTCGAAGCTATATGCACCCTACTTGATCCAGTCACGGTTAGCATCACCCCCCAAAGTTTGCCCAATTCAGACCACCTGGGTACCCAGGTGTGTTGTGTCCGAGGATCGACCTGCCCCATTCATCCAAGTCATCCCATCTCCAAGATATGCATTTGCAGGTACCCGCATCCTTCCAGCCCTGTTGGAAGAACCCGAGCATGGCCAAAACCTTATTATTGAGGGCTGTCTGCTCCTCCGTTGGTTCGGCAGAAGCGCCCGTTTGTTCTTCTGGTGGTGTGGGTGTGGCTGCGGGGTGGATGGCAGGCCGGAGTACGGGTTAGCGGGTGGCTGTTGTTGGCGGGAAGCGGCAAGGCGGGAGGACCCCTGGGCCACCTTCCCCTGGGGCCATGGGCGATTAGCGGCGCCTGCGATGTCTTGGCCCGGAAAAGGCCAGAACATTCATCGACTGCATGGGGCAACAGGCCGGCGAGGCTCAGGGTCAGATCGCGAACAAGCCGACAACTTTCGAGTCCCGTGGCGCCCGGAGCTAGCTGCACGCACGTCAGATCCAGCCGGCTCGACACTATTTGCGACCCAATTTCCTAAGCTTGTTGTTCCTGCTTCCAAGTCAAGGGTACCAGGTTTATTTTGTCATTGCAACTCAGACTCACTTGCTACTCGCATCGCGCCACGTTTACATACGTACAGTACACATACACACTTGGGCTGATCTACCGACGCCACAACAGGCACCGGCCCTACAGCTCGACTGCATTGCATTGATCAGCGCATGCCTCTCAGCCGCGACAGCACTGACTCTGATGCTTCCCGGCAAAACCCCCTTAGCAGTTCGACAGGACACGTTTCGCGTTTCTCTTTTCTTCCCGGCCCGTCGCGGAGAGAAAAAAAGGTGCCAACCTTTCTAACCGTGTAAATGACGACCTCCCGCCCAGCTCGACGACGACAAACCTCCCTGCAGAAAGCCCAGCATCATGCGGCTGCCTCCGCGCCCATGACCCCTCGAGTGATCAACGCCGCTCCCTCGCTGGAGAAGGCTCAAATCCATGGCATTGACGACGAGCGCCCAATGTCCTCCAAGATCATGGGCATGCTGGGCCGCATTTTCATCGAGACCATCCCGCAATGGCTCACCGTCGGTGCCATGCTGCTCCTGATCTTTGGGGGCTGCTGTTCCAACGTCTTTGCCCTGGAGGCTATCATCCAGTCAGTCTCGCCGTCGCAGCACGACGCCCTTGACCCCACTGGACCCGGGTTTGCTGACCTGAGCGTGTTCTCTTGCCTAGGGTTGAGCCAGCCAGCGGCACTCTCCTGACCTTTGTCCAGTTCCTCTTCGTCGCCGTCACGGGCTATATATCTCAGTTCGACGAGACCCGGCCTCCGTTATTCCTACAACCGAATAAGGTGCCCCTGCGGCGCTGGCTGATCAACATCGTGCTCTTCTTCAGCATCAACACGCTGAACAACCATGCTTTCAGCTACGACATCTCAGTTCCCGTGCACATCATCCTCAGGTCCGGAGGAAGCATAACGACCATGATCGCGGGAAGCCTTTGGGGGAAGAGATACTCTCGCATACAGTTCACAGCTGTCATGCTTCTCACCGTTGGTGTTATAACGGCCGCTTGGTCCGACGCGCAGACTAAGGTAGGAGAAGTGGCGCGGCATATCGGGGGTGCACATTACGGTCAAGCTGACAGACGGGATACAGGGAAGCACGGAGGAGAAGGCAGGAAGCACGCAGAGCTTCAACACCGGCCTCGCCATCCTATTCGCTGCCCAAGTCGCTTCCGCGATCATGGGCCTTTATACCGAAGACACATACCGGAAGTACGGCCCGCAGTGGAAAGAGAACCTTTTCTACTCGCATCTACTCTCCTTGCCGCTCTTCATCCCGTTCATGCCATCCATGTGGAGGCAGTACAACAAGCTGGCAAACAGCGCGCCGCTGCCTCTCCCGATCGCGGGGATCTTTGGAATTGAGAAGCTGCCGGACCACGTCCAACGCGGCGTCGACAGGATCTACATCCCAAGCCAGCTGTTCTACCTCGCCATGAACGTCCTGACGCAGTATGCCTGCATCCGCGGCGTCAATCTGCTTGCGGCTGCGTCGACTGCGCTGACGGTTACCATCGTCCTGAATATCCGCAAGCTGGTGAGCCTCCTGCTCAGCATTTGGCTGTTTGGGAACCAGCTGGCTACGGGCACGCTGCTTGGTGCTTGCATCGTGTTCTTTGCGGGAGGGCTGTACTCGCTCGACTCAGGCAAGAAGGTATCCCCTAAGCCCAGGACGGCCAAGATTGGTTGACGCGTCTCGCAAGATCGCGCCGTAGCAAGAGTCTTGGACAATGGGGCTCATATAGGTAGCGCTGGAGGGACATTGGTCTCCCCCACTTCAGGCCCGACATGGAAATAAATACAGTATATGTTCGGGTGGCCCTGATCATAAGTTCCCCTCGTTTGTGCGAGTCACTGTGATCAACTGACCGTCTGCAGCCTCCAGATGCCCAGTGACATCCCCGGCCTCTTCACAATAGCTTAGCCCTAATATGCAGTGGCTGGCACATGGCATTTAAACTTTCAGAGATGCCCAAATGCTCCTGCAGGCGGTGGCAGATCCTTGTGGGGGCACACCGCGGAACGGCCAGGCGGCCCCTGGAGGGGCTGGAGGCGCAATTGGTTCGGGCGTTAGGCTCTGTACGTCATCCGGGCAGACCCCTGCGCTCAGGTGCCCCCGGCGGACTGGGATGCAGCTGGGTACTGCCGACAGCTCGGGGCCTGGGCTAGGCTTTCCTTCAAAATTCCAGCGGGGGACTCCGCGACACAAAGGCGCAGCACTGCTACCTTGACCGAAAGATATAACCCCGTCAACTCACCCACGTGCGGCTAGCCGGAGCTGTGTTGGCCGTCCCTCTCTTTCTATTTTCAGGCGCTGACAGAAAGTCGCAGAGGGAGAGAAGATGGCCGGTATGTCTCGCCCTGTGGCTCGTTTAACGGGCCACCCTGACCTGTATGCCAATGACTGATCAATATACACACATCGTGTCTCAGACCACTCCTTTGTCGAGGACCCCACCTCGGCTTCGACTTCCCCTAAGCTCAACTCAACCGCCATGCCTCTGGCCCAAGAGTCTGACGGAGAGGACGACACTGCCACATTCCAGAGTGCCAGCCCACAGTCAGACGAGGGGCAGCCTGGACAAGCAACTTCCAAGAGCACCCCCGACGGAGACGAGGAGGAAGACGAAGACGGTCTCCTGCCCCGAGACATGCCCAAGAAGACGGCCTTCTACGACCCCGTGGCCGAGCGCCAGATGACACAGCACGACGCAAAACTCTTCTACCAGCGAAGCCAGCAAGACCAACAGAAAGGGGCCGGCCAGCCTTGGGGCTCCTCCGTCTACGACGGCAGTATTCATGGCAGCCCCGTCATCTCCCACGGAGCAGGGGCCTCGCTCGATAGGGCTCTCGGCTCCTCGTACGACCTTCCTGCCGCCGCGTGGCCTCAGAATGGCTCGCCTACTGGCGGTGAAAGTGTCTATGGTAGTAGCTCCAAGAAAGACACTACCCACTTCACCATGCCCAGTAACCGCAGTCACCCCGAGAGCCACTCAGAGTTTCATAGGGTGCCCAGTGCACTAGGCGTCAGCGCTCAGGATGCTGTCTACCAGGCTCAGTTGGAAATGAGCACGGGGGCTCCTCATGGGATCGGTAGTGCCTCCTATGTCGGCGCTGACGCTTCGGTCACGGCCGAGCTGAGCAGCATCCTGAAAAATGTCCAGAAGATTCTCGACATCCGTCACAAGTACATCCGCCTCTCCCTCCAGGGGCCGTCAGACAGCCCAAAGGACGATCCCAACTGGCCAATCTACCCGCCTCCGCCTCAGCCAGTCTGGGTGGGCGACCAAGACAAGGGCGCTCACGGAAGCAATGCACCAAACAGTATGACCAACAGCACGACTTTGCCGGCTGATCAGGCAGCAGCTCAGACTCCCAAGAAGAGACGCAAGCTCGGCGAGGACATCGGCTCGGACTTCGACATGGCTGACCTGGAGCCACTGCCAGGTGCGAGCGAGATGACCTTTGGGCTCGATGCGAACGGAGTATATCAGGTCTTTGAGAATGAGGATGCCAAAGCAGCCGACACGCCGGCTGTCAACGTCCCGACCATCAAAGAATATTACGTCGACCTCGACGTGATCTTGTCAGTATCGTCTGATGGCCCGTCAAAGAGTTTTGCCTTTCGCCGGCTGCAGTATTTAGAGGGGAAGTACAACCTCTACGCCCTCTTGAATGAGTATCAGGAGACTGCAGACACCAAGAAGGTGCCACATCGCGATTTCTACAACGTTCGGAAGGTCGACACCCACGTGCATCATTCGGCCTGCATGAACCAGAAGCATCTACTTCGCTTCATCAAGAGCAAGATGAAGAAGTCACCAGATGAGGTGGTACTACACAGAGATGGCAAATATCTCACGCTACGAGAGGTCTTCGAGAGTATCAACTTGACGGCGTACGATCTCAGTATCGACACGCTGGATATGCACGCTCACACCGACTCGTTCCATCGTTTTGACAAGTTCAATCTGAAGTACAACCCCATCGGAGAATCCCGTTTGCGTACCATCTTCCTGAAGACGGACAACCTGATTAAAGGCCGGTACCTCGCAGAAATCACCAAGGAGGTCATCGCGGATCTGGAGTCCAGCAAGTATCAGGTCGTTGAGTGGCGTATCTCGATCTATGGCCGGTCGATGGACGAGTGGGATAAACTCGCTGCATGGGTCGTCGACAACAAGCTCTTCTCGCACAACGTCCGCTGGCTCATTCAGATTCCCCGCCTGTATGATGTGTACAAGGCGAGCGGCACCATGGAGACGTTTGAGCAGATCGTCAAGAACATATTCGAGCCGCTCTTCGAGGTCACCAAAGACCCCCAGAGCCACCCCAAGCTTCACGTCTTTCTCCAGAGGGTGGTCGGCATCGACAGTGTCGACGACGAGAGCAAGGTCGAGAGACGCCTGTTCAGGAAGTACCCCGTCCCCCGAGTCTGGGACACGAAGCAGAACCCACCCTATAGCTACTGGATCTACTACATTTTTGCCAACATCACTTCGCTCAACTTCTGGAGGAAGCAGCGCGGCTTCAACACGTTCGTCATCCGGCCACACTGCGGTGAGGCAGGTGACGTCGAGCATCTCGCGGTGGCTGCCCAGTGTGCCCACAGCATCAGCCACGGCCTGCTGCTCCGCAAGGTGCCTCTGCTGCAGTACATTTTCTACCTCGAGCAGATCGGCGTGGCCATGTCTCCCCTTAGCAACAACGCTCTGTTCCTGGCGCTGGAGCGCAACCCGTTCTACCAGTATTTCAAGCGCGGCCTGAACGTGTCCCTGTCCACGGACGACCCTCTGCAGTTCGCCTACACCAAGGAGCCGCTGATGGAGGAGTACGCCGTCGCGGCACAGATCTACAAGCTCAGCCCCATCGACATGTGCGAGCTCGCAAAGAATTCGGTCAAGCAGAGTGGATACGAGCACTCGATAAAGCAGCACTGGCTCGGCCCCAACTTCCTGAGGCCTGGGTTTAGGGGCAATACGATGGTCAAGACCAATGTGCCTGACAGGAGGGAGGAGTTCCGATACCGCACCTTGCTCGAGGAACAACAGATGTGAGTTTGCCCATAGCTTTACCTGTGATGCTTGAAAACTGACCCGAAAACAGGGTCGAGATGTACACCTCGTACACCTCAGATGCTTCGGCCGACCCGGCCACAGCCGCGCCCAGCGGCACCACCTCAGCGGTCCCCAAGTCGCCAGCTACGATCATGAAGAACAGCCTCAATGTAGATGTGCATCCGCAGTCAAAGAGGGCGGCGCCGACGTCCTCGCCCTCAGTGGCACCCGTGCAGCAGCCGAACGCGGCGCCTCCACCGCCCGGCCCCGGCACCGTCCAACCCGCGGCGTCGTGGCCGATAGACGGGATGAAGGACGCGTCCCTGTCTGGTAGTGAGCCGCGGATCTACCCTGGCATGATCAGCAGGAGGCAGAGGACCAACAGCCTCCGGCAGGGGTCAGGGCATGAGGCTGACGGCACGGCGAAGAGGTTGTCTACCAGCAACATGAATGATGTTGAGGAAGAGGCTGTCGATGGGTCGAAGGAGTGATATGGGGAGGCCTTGCTGTCCAATGGATCATCATGATTTTACGATGGATGGGGCGGCAAAGTTGTATTATTAGTGCTTGATAAGATTGTGATACGATACCCCGTTGAGTTGCTCCCATGTGTATGCGGGCCATTGAGAAGACAAGTAACCCATCTCGATGGACAAAGTGCATATGTGGCCGCCGGAGTCTTGCCCCTATTCGGATACTATCGTGCGCGTGGCGCCGGCGGGGTTGGTGCGGCTGAGCTGAAGCATCCATGGCGCCGGCAACCTCCTACATCGTGGAATCCCCAGCCAAAGGCACTTCTTATTTTGACTTGATAACACTGTAAGTTTCATGAGGATCCTCATCGAGCTGATCTGACAACAAAATGGCAGAAGCACGAAACCCGGCGGACTCGCCATTCAGCCCGCTGGACCCGTCCCTCAGGCAGATCCGCCTGCTCCGGATCGAGCCGAACCCATCCGACCTGAGCGCGGTGCTGGAGACCGTCTCGCTCGACGATGGCCCGAAGTACACGGCTCTCTCCTACACGTGGGGCACGGAGATGTCCAGAGGCGCGGGCATCGCGCTGAACGGGCAGGGCCAGACGTGGCGGCTGCCCATCACGAGGAACCTCGAGGTGGTCCTGGAGCACCTCTGCGCGGGCGAGAGCGGGCCCCTCACGCTGTGGATCGACGCGCTGTGCATCAACCAGGCGGACGTCGAGGAGAAGTCCCACCAGATCACGCTCATGAGGGACGTCTACAGCAAGGCCGGGGCGACCTGGGTGTGGCTCGGCCCGGCGGCCGACGACAGCGACATGGCCATGGCCACCATCGGGGAGCTATATGCGGCGAGGACATATGTGCTCCCCGACGGCGCCCTGTCTGAGGCGCACATCAAGGCTATCAACGCCCTGCAGCGGCGCGAGTGGTGGTCCCGGATCTGGGTGCTTCAGGGTTGGTCTGCCATCTTCCTTCCTGTGTTTATTACTTGTGATGCTCTCTTGTAGTAACGTTATGATCTCGATTCATAGAGGCCATGTTATCACCCAATCCCATCGTAAAATGCGGCAACGCGGTGCTGCCCTTTGAGGCTTTCGTCCACCTTGACGACATCCGGCTGGGCTATATCCGACCGGAGCGGCGCTCGCTCGACAACGCGTCGGGCGGGAGTCGCTTCCTCATCCAGGGGAGCCCCTTTGGGCAGATCCTCACAAACTACCCCGAAGACAAGCCAAGGGTCAGGGCGGGCGTCGCACCCCTGGCTGAGTACGCGCACATGGTCGATCAATTCGATGCCACCAACCCGCGGGATAAGATCTATGGCCTCCTGGGGCTGGGGATGCCGGCCGACGTGCAATTCCTCGCACCGGATTACTCACAGAGCGTTGCCGATGTCTGTACGTTTCAAACCTCATCTGCTGCGGCTTGAGTCCCCCAACACGAGTTTTATTTCCTCGATGGAGAGACACCCACCTCGGGCTGCACAGAAAACCACTAACACATCCCGCAGACACCCGCGCCACGGCACGCTTCATCATCCAGTACCAGGAGCTCATCTGGCTGCAGTTCGACAACGACAACAAGAGCCCCAGGCACGCGCTGCCGTCGTGGGTGCCGGACTACTCGACGGAGCCGGGCCGGCCCCCGCGCGGCTACACGGCCATCACGGCCGTGGGGCCGGACCCCTTCTGCGCCAGCGGCTCGTCGTGCTGGGGCGCGACGCGGCTGTTCCTCTCGGGCATCTTTCCGACGCCGGCGTGGGGCGAGCTGCACCTGCGCGGGCTCGACTTCGACGATGTGGAGTATGTCGGGCCGAACCCGTTCGTGGAGCGGTACACGGGGAATGTGCTTGCTGAGAGGATGGAGAATGTGAGGGTGCGTAACGCCCAGACGAGGGATAACGTCCTGGTGTGGGAGCAGGCGGTGCTGGCCAAGTGGCGCCGGGGCGGGTTCCCATATGGCCCCCTGGGTGTGGGGCAGAGTGAGGCCTTCTGGAGGGCGCTGATGTGGGATCGGGACTGGGATAATGACAAGGTTCCCTTGGAGCATGGGCGGTACTTTGATGCGTGGCTCGGCCGTGCTGGTGTCGATGCTTCTTACGCCGCGGCCAATAGCAGCGCAGGCATGGACGAGGTCGAGGTCCGCAGGACATTTGTCAAGCCCTTCACCGACTGCTGCATCTCTCGGTCTCACGGACGGTCCTTTGTCATCACCAAGAGGGGATACATTGGACTTGCACCCTTTAAGACCTGCGTGGGTGACAAGGTCACGGTCCTGCAGGGAGGCACTGTACCGTTCGTGCTGAGGGAGCGCGCAGCTGCTCCGGGTGAAGGCATCGACGGTGCAGCTGCGCAGGTGGAGTCCACAAAGTTGCGGTGCGAGTTCGTGGGCGAGGCATTCGTGCTCGGAATCATGGAAGGCCAGGCCGTGTCCCAGGCCCGCGAGGAGGAGGTCAAGGTGTTTGTTCTTACTTGATTGTCCATGGTTTATAGACTATATGTATTCTTTGAGTTCCTCTACTAAGCTGGAACAATAATAATTATTCTAGTGGGATAAGAGGTAATATAGATTATAGGCAATTCTAATCAATTCCACTATACACGGCTTTGGATAGTGATTATCTAATCTTCTAGAAACCTGTGACATTAGAAGCTATCATTCTGTATTGAAAGTCTTAGTGTCAGGCCATTCTCATTTATGCTGGCGCTGTCAAACTATCGAGGTTGAAGCCATCTCAAGCTAGTTTAACACCGTCGAGTACTATGTTCGCCGTGTGACTGACGCGAACACAAGCCCAAGACGGACCAATATAAAGCTGCCATCTCCCAGAAAGATAGATCTGTCTCTGATTCTGCAAATGCACAACAATCACATCCTTGCTCCTCAAGACTATTCGAAGACAATCATGGATCCGTACAACTCGTCAGGAGAAGAGTTTCCCACTTTCCAATCATCAAAAATTCCCCGCGCATCAGTGCGGCCTCACTACCACGCAACGGATATGACCAACGAAGTCACAATAAACACCGGCAAGGCCGACGCTACTAGTTCCTCTGAGGACAGGCGATACATCGCCGACCTCCTCATGCTGGTCGCGGGCCACCTCTGCGTCAAGATGTTCTGGCGCAGTCTCTACGCAACCATTCCTCAACTGGAGACCGAGTTACAGCATGGTGCCTTCATTTTCGCGGCCCTGGTCCTCTTTATCATCGACGCCGTGGTGCAGGTCCGCTTCCTAGACGACATCGAGGAGGTCGCAAAGTCGCTAGACCCCGAGCATCGCTACACTCGATGCGGCATCGCATTCGTCATTGCCTACACCCTCTGGTTCCTCCCGTCCGCCACGACGATGATCGAGATCTTCAACATCGGTACTTGGGTCACATTTGTCATCAACGTCGGTTGTCTGGTGGAGCTGAGATTGGGACTGTTCGGAAGGGGCGTTGACGCGCTTGTCGACAGCTGGCAAGTGGAACGCTAAGTAGCCGTATTGTCTAGATTGGCATGATACGTCCACTTCACAACCCACAAGGTCAATACATTGCTACCCTTTATGGCTACGGATAGGATGGAGACAACCAAAACCCCGGCCACAGCATTTGGATTTTATATCACAAGGGATTAGTTGGGCATTACGAACCCATTGTCGACCCGGACTTCAGGCTCATATTGGGTGTGTGAATTGAGTGTAAGAGTTGGGCGTGTGGGTTGGGTGTATGGGTTTTGGGTGTATGGGTGTTGGGTGAATGGGTGTTGGGTGAATGGGTGTGGGTTGTATGGGTGTTGGTGTAGTTGCAAGTGTAGGTGTTAGGTGTGGGTGTTAGTCGTAGGTTTTGGGTATGGGTTTTGGGTGTATGGGTTTTGGGTGTGGGTGTTGGGTGTGTGAATTCTTGTGTGGTTTAGAGATGATGATGCACCGGTCTACATACCGTTTTTGCAGGTGTGAATCCCTGGCTTCTTGAATTATCGGTTATGGTGCAGCATCGACGTTGGGAGACGTGAATGAGGATGTATTGACATGAAGGAGGAGGGTTTGACACTGGTTTGGTAGCCGGATGATAGTAGCATCTTAGACTCGGCTGTCAGTCATTAAGCTTGTTGGGATCGGTTCCTTCTTAGACGGCACCGCCGGGCTCAATCGCAAGGATACCATTACGCACAGTCCTGCGCCTCCGGGCTGGATCTACACACCGAACTATTTTTGCATCAGTGCGTACGTGTTGCCTCGTCTGAAGCGGGTGGCGGGCTAACGATCTCCGCCGGGGTCAGGCCGGTTCGTTCATGCGCACATAGATTGACTGTCTGAGCCTCACCCGATCAAGTCATGGGGGACCAGTCAAGCATTGCTCGTCCCCGCCGAAAAGAGACGCAACGGCTCCGCTCTGGGGGCGATCAGTCAGCCTTACAAGCATCTGCGAGACAGGCCCTCCCCGGGCCAGACGCATCGTCGTTGAGCCGCGGTTTTGGCTGGGACACGTCAGACGGGAGTGTCGTCCGATATGCGACCGGACGCAGCGCCCACCTCGGATTGACGAGGCTTGTGTGTTCCTGCCTGCGCCCTGCCGAAGGCGGCCTTCCGGGGGTGTCATTGAGTTCATTGGCGGCTTGTTTCAATCGTGTCTGAAACGGCGTACGAATGTCAGGCCAAAACCTGCTGGGTGGTATACGTGGGTACGGGCGACGCTTCCGCATTGGTGAGGGCCTCGCGGGAGGTGGGGGGATCCCCCTTCTGGAGGCGCAAAAGGGGCATAACGAGGCCTCGTGAAGTCTGATATAAAGATCGCGAGGATATCATCATGTCGTTTAGAATCTTCTTGGCCAGGCTCATCTCAATTCAGGATTCCCATCGCCACATTTCCTCTTCTTCAGTGATACCCATTGTGCATTCTTGGACTACAACATATCTTCCACAAACAAGTGCATATTCCAACAACAGCACCAACAACTCCGACTCTACATCTACACCTCCCTGCATTACATACATCAATCATCCACAATGAAGTTCTCAACATTCCTCATCCTCCCTCTCGCCGCCGTGGCATCCGCACAAGTGAGTCCGTGCTCCCTTTCCTACAAACCGTCTACCACACAAATATATATATCTATACAAGCACGCAACGAGCCACTGCTAACAATATTTCCCCCAAATCAGCCACAGGGCCCTCCATCAGAACAAGGTCCGGGATCACCAAACAGCCCTCAGACAGCATCATCGCCAACGGGAGCAGGGGGTGCCCCGTCCCAGCCGACGGGCGGGCTGCTCCCAGGAGGCTCGGGGACGGGCTCGGGGTCAGGATCGGGGGCATCGGGGCTGCCAAGCCAAGGGGGAGCCGGCGGCAAGGGGGGAGCGGGAGCGGGTGGTGGCTCTCGATCGACGGGCAGTCTCGCCGCGGGCCCGAGCGGTGGGGCGTTTCAGAGTGGGAGTAACGGTGGTAACGGGAGCGCGCCGACGCCGACGGGCGGCGCGCAGGCGACGGGCGGGGGCCGCGGCAGCAAGACGGCTAGCGGTAGCATCAGGGCTACGAGGACTGGGTCGCCCTCTGGGGCGAGCAGTGTGTCGTCGGCGTCGGCGTCTGCGTCGGCGGTGGTGTCTGACGGCGGGGCCAGTGCGAGGACCAATGCCTGGGCTGCTGGCAGTGGCGGGCTGGTGTCCATTGTTGGCCTTGGGGTTACGTTTGTGCTGTTTATGTGAGGGGCATACGACTGTCTGTGGATAGTTGTGACTTTAGAGCCACGGGAAAGACGAATTACGAGATACCAGAGCTTATGAATGCGAGTCACTTAGAGGAACCACTGGAGTCAACTCATGCGCTGAGATATACTCAGATCTGATATATGAGATAGCCTTTCGATGTTGAGATGTTTGCCACACAGACTTCTCGACTTGAGGTTGAAGTTGGGGTTGTGCCCGTGACTGTCTCCGCATGCTTTGACTCCTTGCTGTGATCTGGGACATCATCATCGATATACTTTCTCGCCGTCACACCTCTGTGGTTTCATGTTGATGCTGGTGGGAACTTACATATCGGGTATGACATCCTCTGAGAACATGTAGTTCAGCATTAAATGATCACGGGCTTCAGATACAGAAGCAACTTGTGTGTCGTGTGACTGATAATACATTATAATATGACTAAAATACAGTGTAAAGTCTCGTACAGTAGAAAGAAAATATCACACTATTTTCGCAATTTACATTCCGTCATGACATACTGCCCTCAACCAAAATCAGAACCCAGGGGATATCAATCTCGTCACCGACGTCTTCGTAACAAAGGCCAACAAGTCGCTCAGAACATCAAAGAAACAACCATCCCCAGCGTGACACACAGGGGAGCCGACCAAGACGGCGCAATCCCCGGGGCAGCCGAGGCCATCACGACGCTGAACGGGCTGCCCCCGCCCAGGCCACGGTCCCCATCGTCCGACGCGGCGGTCTGCGTCCCGGACGCCGAGGGGGAGGCCGTCACGGCCGTCACCGAGGTAGCGAAGCCCGATGCGGACGAGGCGGTGGGCGTGCCTGTCGCCAGCACCAGCTCGCCGCTGATGTCCGGCGTGGCGGTAGACGTCTCGCCCGAGCTGGAGTCCTCGTCATCCTCGTCGTCGTCGCTGCCCTGAGTGGCCAAATTACCGGCGTTCGCGTGTGTGGCCTTTGACTCGGAGCCCTCCGTCTTGGAAGATTCGGCGCTGGTGGTCGCGTCGGCGATGGGGTTGTTGGCAGGGGCCTGGTCAGGGGCTGTCGTCTGTTGGGATTGTGCGTTGGCGCTGTCCGTGCTGCTGGGCTTGACTATCGTGGTCGCGGGCGTGGCCTCTTGCGTGGCCTCTGGCTGGATCTGGTTCGCATGATCTCCGGCTGTTGTCGATGTCGAGGCTGATGCTGGTGGAGGGCTCGGGGCTGGGTCTGATGGCGGCTCTGCGACAGTTGTGGCCTCTGGGGCTGGCTGCTCGGGCGAGATATCGGTGATTTGCGCCACGGGGATTATCGCCGCCGCAGCGGTCGAGCTTGGCTCAGTCGGAGTGACCGGCTCCGGGGGAGTTTGCGTCTCGGAAGGAATGCTCAACTCGGATGTTGACGTTTGTGTCTCGGCTGCGACGTCGGGCTCCGGCTGGGCGATGGTTGGCTCGGTCACTGTGGTGGGAGCCGGGCTGTACGTCGTCGTCTCTGCTGCAGGCTCGACTGCGGTCGGGGTCTCCGCGGGCACCGGAGTGGTGAGTATGTCGGGTGATGTTGAAGTCTCAGTCTCGGCCCCTAATGGTTGGAAGCTTGGAGTTGTGGGCGTTATCACTACCGTTAAGGGCTCGATGGAAGACGACGACGTGGTAGTCGTGCTTGTGCTGGCGGCGAGTGTAGCCTGGATATTCACAGCGGCATTCGCAGCGTCCTCGATCTCATCGTCCGACACTGGCTTCTCGAGCTCCTTGCAGCCCGTCTGCATCGGCTGCAGAAGATTGGAATCCAGGGCGACAAGTTCCTCCACACAATTTGATACTGTACAGGCAATGATCGCCTCCAGCAGGCCATCCCGGGAGGCCTTGCACATTTCCTTCTGGTTGTCTTCCCCATCCATGCTGTAGCCTGTTGTTCCCAGGCATGTGCTCACACAGCCCGAGAACTGGAACGTAACGATATCAGAGCTGTCATCGTCGTCTGCAAGGACGTGGGCTGGAAGGAAGACGGCAATGGACAGAAGCGCGTTGCGCAGCGTAGTAGGGAGCATACTGCTCAACCTTTTTTGATCTTTTTTATTTATTTTCCTTTCTTGTTTTCTTTTCCCAACTGAAAACGAACGACAGTTGGGGGGAGGGTGGGGGTAAAGAGCGACAGAGAGATCCGTGACGAAGGAGAGAAAGCGCTGGCCAGCAGCCGTAGCGAAGCACTGCTGAGGCACTGCGGTCAACAGGCACGGGAGGAAAGGGAAAAGATGCGTGTCGTCACAACTCGCTCGAGATGTGCGGGAGATCTCAGATTCGTCCCAAGTTTTGAACACCCTGGAACGGCGAGGAACACGTTCTCTTTTTCTCCTGGTACCGGGTTCGGATTTACGAACCCTTGCCGCCATGCCGCTGGGCTCCACCCGGGTGAAGCCCTCACCCTTGAACTCGAAGAACTCCTCCTCCTCCTCCTTGGCTCTCCTTGTCCCTGCGTGGGAAAGGGGGGTTTGGGGGCCACGGCCGTGCGGTCATGTCATGCTGTCATGTCCTGCCGGCGATGACTCTGGCGAAACCGAGTCTGCGCGTGCGGACATTGCTTGCCCTTTTGAGCAGTACTTTGGTGCTCGGCAGCGTTTGGTAAATTCTCCGAGGGCCATTCTGGGCTCCCCCGTTGCCCTATTCAGACCAGTCAGGATGCCGGCGGGAAACATCGTGCATTTGAAGATTGGTGTTTGAAACAAAACGTTGCAGGGGTTTTTCTCCTCGCGGGCCCACACACGAGGTCCATTCCGTCACCTTCGACGAGCCTGGGCTTTCCTCGGTCGGCTGCGGTGGGAATTCAAGGGGTCCTGATGGATCCCTCCCCCACGGCGAGAGAATCCTTCAACAAGATTTGGAGAGCCGCATCTTGATTAGGGCGCTTGTGGGCGGGGGCCACACACACATGGGACGAATCGTCGGATCTCAGCCGAGCTCGCCTGTCGCTCTGTCGCTCTGTCGCTCCGAAGATCATGGAGCCCGTTCGCAACTGACATGACATGCTGCAGACAGGCCTGTTTCTTGCGACAGCGAAAGTGGGCCCACCACGCGACGATCTCCAATCCGAGTTACTGCATCTGGCCCGTCTCTCCTCTTTGGGCACGACCTTTCCAGATGGGAGACGAAGATCTCAGGAACGACAGCCTTGGCTAGGGGAATTATGATGAAGGTGATGACCATCCGAGGTCATTGGCTCCGCGGCTGCCGGGGTCCGAGGATCCGAGCACCTCGCACGTCGTACGATTCATCCCCGTCCAGCTCCGTTGACATCAACGCCGCAGGAGTATAGATACCGGTAGGAGAAACCGATCCTGCCTCCTTTCCGCGCCCATCATACATGGCTAGGCTCTTCGATTGCAGCAGCACAAGTCTTACAGCCCAGGAAACATTTCGTATTAGCCACGCGGCCGTGTTGCTTCAGTCCGGAATTATATTTGAGGCTGTCTGCATAATCCAAGATGATCCTGCCAACCCAATGGCGGTTTCAGTACCGTGTCTCCAACGACATGAATTGGTGACAACAACTCAACTCAAGCTCCTGGGGATCGGCTCAACCTCTTCGGATCACATGTGCATTACTTCCCAAGCCCACGCCCGTCACGATGACTCCTCATAAAAATAGCAGAACGGACCAGACGTGGTTGACATTACATCCCGTATCTTGATCGACGGCCCGGCATAGCCCATATCGATGATGTCGTCAAGCTCAGCGAGGCGCGAGGGCGGGGAGTTCGCCCACGTAATATGTCCATATGTCCCGTTGTCAAGCTGGGTATATCTAGTCGAGGGGTCGCGTGTTTGCCTGTTTGGGTTTCTGTTAGTCCTAGGTTCTCTTCCCTTGGGAAAGGGGATTCGGATTTCGGTAATCACACGTACCACAATGCCCACAGACGATCCATCTGCCCATGATGCACCCAGAACGCCGGATCTCCTGGCGAGGTGAATAGGTCACCACCGGGATCACCACTAAAAGAATGTCAACATGTCGGTATCGATACTTCCGTGGCTGTTGGGCAGCTTACTTGATCACGTAGTGCCCGCCGCCGTGTGGACCGATCTCAACTGTATAGGGCACGCCCTCGGAGAGCAGACGGTAGTCGGTGATGGACGGCTTCTCTAGCAGACCTGGATATGGGTCAGTATTATGAGGTGTTCATGTATCCTGTTTGTATGGAACTTTGCGGGGGGTCCAAGTCATGGGAAAAGTATGGAAAAGGCAGGTGCAACGGAAGGAGAACACAAGCACGAGCACAAGGAAAGGCTCTCCAACAGAGTACGTGAGATCGGATTTCCACTTACCAAGGACTGTGGTATAATTACAATACCTTTCATTAATTCCCGGCCCAACATCCCTCTTCAGACCACGAGGATTGTGACCCAGCCCCCCATCAGGGCCTGGCTCAGTACCAAACGTGCCGCCGAAAGGACCAAGATTGATGGTCATGTTTGCGAAAGGGCCCGTTACGACGTAGCCACCACCAACCCCAGCAGGGAGCTGGATGTCTCCCCCTGAGACGCCCTCCGGCGGAGTGATGACCGTGCCATTGTGTGGGATGTACTGCCCGTTACCACCCAGGCTATATGGGTCACCGTTGAATATGGGCGAGTATTGGGGGGCTTTCATGTATTTTGGCCAGTCCCAGTACTACCACACTTTAGACAAATTGAAACAAACAAAGGGGAAGAAAGGATTGGGAAAAGGAGTGACGAACAGGCTGGTAGCCGCGGTAGCCACACTCGTCCCGGAGAGCAGTCTCGTAGACGTGAACAAACCAGCGGTGCCACGGCATGAAGTTCCCCGTGAAGTGCAGCGTCAGGGTCTGGTTGATGTGGACGGCAACAAAGTCGTCAAACTAATGGGTCGCCTCTGTCAGCCCGCTCACAGCCAGAGTAGAAGAGTTTGATGTTGGACTCACGCGAGATCTCGCCCCCGGTGCTACGCTGGCCGGCGTGCGCGCCGGTAAGCGCTGGAGACACTTGACGGCATTGACGTCTGTTGACACACTCGACGTTAATAGTCTGCCACGGAATGCGGACGACGGGACTCCCCATAGGTCCTTGAAAGGTGAGGTTACAAGATGTAACGAAAGAAAGCACGGGCGTATGCATACAGTCCAGTCTTTCAGCCTCGGAAAGCGAGCCGCTGGGTTAGACAATGGTCAGCTCCGCCATCCCGCTCACATCCTGAAGCCCGTGCTCAATCTCCCCGGGAACTCACTATTCCCTGCGGTAGACGATAGTGTCCGACGTGCAGTTCGATGAGATCGGACCTCCGCCGCAGGAATCGTCCGGGGACGCATCCAATTTGCCCAGGAAGTCAGACGTGATGGAGCTGATGAGCTGGGTGACCTCTCTGGCGCTGTCGCTGGTCTGCGGGCGGAGCGTGCTCGGGTGGCCCAGGATCGGCGCGACGCACGTCAGCAGCAGCGCTGGAACACATGTAATGGGCGTGGTGGTTCTCATGTTGGGCAGCTATGTCGAGACAGGGCGCGCATAAGCCACGCACAAGGGGTGAAGAGGAGGCTGATGCTTCCGGATCGATAGACTTTGGAGGATTCAAGACACGGACACACGCAATCACACAGTCTCACACCCACACCCGCACATGTTTGGGAGACGACCAGGTGAATTGTTTGCTAGAGAGGCCACGCGAATATCTTAAGAGACTTACTTCCCTCGCCTATGCTGGTGGGCGACCCTCATCACCTCGCCACGTGAGCCACAGAGTTGGCCATTCCAACATAAGCGAGCCACCGCGCCGCCGGAGGACATCAGCACTACATAGCGGCGACCCAGTGTTGTGCGTTAGTGTCTTCTTCAGTATGTACGCTCCCCAGGTTGCGCCAAGGAAAGGAGATGCAAGTTGGGACGAAATAGCCTATCAAAAAACCAGGTTGTGTTGGCATGCAGGAAGGTGCCACTCGCGAGATGCAGGTTCCTGGGTTTGGTGGTCAGAACAAGGGTGTTGTTCACCCATATGGTAGCATCTGCTAATCTGCAGCAGGGACAGGGACAAGGGCGCGCCGTTCCGTCGGGATCTTTTGAGGGATGGGTTCGTCCAATCGCGGTAGACTCCGGCGGCATGGGGGGCCCTGTCTGGACCTAGTCGACTGCGAGGGGGGAGACGACGTTGATTCGGCCTCAGGAACACCCAACTGGCGCGTCGACGGTGAAGGAGCCGGGCCTTACTCTTCTGGTCCGGATCTGCAGATCGATCTTCAAGAACCTGCTTGAAGCCCAGTCGGTCGGGATGCCAGCCGATGCTACGGCCCCCTCCTGCGAGCAAACCAACAGCGCCGACTGCACATGCAGGATTTGATGGGAGGCGGCCTATTGGATCGCTTCGTCCATCCCATCCAAGACCCTCGTTCTCTCTTGTTCTTGCGTCGGTATCGCACTCCCACAGGTCGATATTTCAGCGTTCCATCTCATCTCCTGTCGAAACTATAGCCAAGACCATAAATACTTCTATTTGCAGCTCAGCGACCTGCCAACCACCAGGAAGCACAGCCATACAAGACATAGGAGGCTGCGCTGTGGGCTTTCGTGCCGCAGGAGGTTCCCCACAGCAAAGTGTCACTGGTCAAGTCAGGACCAAATGCTCTATAGGACCCTTTCGAGCCACCTGCACAGCTAAGCCGGACAAGACAGCTCGAGCACAGATGTTCCGATGTCGATCTGCACGCTTAACCGCGGCCCGCCTAGTGATCCTCGAGCACCGTTACATCATGTGGCTTACAAGCTCCAGGGACCAGAGCGTTGCAACCTCGAGCTCTGGTGGATTCATGCCTCGCGCCCGGGACTCGGCCGCGATGCACCACCCCCAGACCAGCGGCGTCTGCCCGGCTCTCCGCTAGATGCTGGCCGGGCTCCATAGCCTATGCATGCTATATTGCGAGGCATCTCATCCTAGCCTGATGAGGAGCCGCTGGTATTAAGACATTTCCGCGGAAATTTCCTATGGAAGGCTTTGAGGCGTCTCAGGTACAAGGCAAATAGAAGCCTGGCTATCCTATCGCTTCACAGTGACTGCGAGGACTCGAACAGATACCGTTACCGCCCAGTTGATTCTCATCCCGTCAATATCATTCGAATCACGAGCAGCGGATCCGTCTCTCGAAGTACAGTTCACTCAGGCTGCCATGGATCCGTTATGCCAAAGCATTCACAACACATGTGATAGAATATATATATACAGACCTGCGCACACGCTCTCGTCGAGTCTTGAAACCTCTCAGGCCCAAGGGGAAGAAAGGATGCGAACCCCTGGATAATGACAGACAATCTAGCGTGTCCTACTAGTGGGATCATCGCTCGCCATGCTTCAGTTTCACTCGGATAAATACCTAAATGCAGCCCGGTTATGCGTTATGCCCAACGCAACGTCACATAAACCGTCCTAAATGCCTGTTCTTTCCCGTGGGATCACATGAAAGAAGTCCACACAAAAGGTGGTTATGTGCCCTCCTGCGCATGAATATGGACAGTTTCTATGTGGGCTGTCTAGGTATTGTCGAGGCTGTCGTTAGTGCGTTCCTTCAGCCACTTATCAGCCAGACCTAGAAGAAAGGTTCTCAGCTATAGTGTTTTGACCTTGGAAGCCACAAGCCACAATCTCCTACAGCTATACCCAAATGTAGGCAATGTCGATCATTTAGATCTAGTCCTGGGTCTAATCGGTAGCTGACCCAACACATTGACCACCATGCCACTCTCCCACGTCTCCGCTCCCACACTTCACATGCCCCTGGTTTTGGCGTGCCATCCCGTGTCAACGCCGCCTGGGGTGATGCTTTGACCTCTCGTGCAGCATTTATTGTTGCGTAATACCACGAGAGAGATTCCCATAGGCCTCAAAGTGTCGTGATGGGAGGCAGATGCCAAGCTGGTTGGACCGGACTCTGCAACCAACCCCTTGCGCCCGCACCACAATCTAACTCGGGCCAGGGACTGACGTGCGCCCGCCGACCAAGCCCTACGAGTCCAGCTAAGGGAATAGACTATCACTCGTACTCGTTATGAGATATGAAGAATCATAATAAAGACAAAAGGACCCTCGGGTACCGAGAATATCACCGACCAAGGAAACCTCCCCAGAGTAAAGAAACCGCCGCCGTCGTATACATCACCCATATAACTGTGCCCCATCGAGCAAAAGCCCACCAGCAAGCGAGCATGGCAGACCCAGCCGCCACGATATCGAACTACCCGGACATCAACCGCGGGCCCCAGATCCTCGCCGTGTGCGGGACGCTGGTCGGCCTCGCCGTGGCGGCCGTGTCCATGCGCGTCTGGGTGCGCGCGACCATCACGCGGCAGCTCGGGTGGGACGACGGCCTGATCGTCGCCGCCGCGGCCGTCATGCTGGCCGAGATGCTCGTCATCGTGCCCGAGGTCCGCCACGGCGCCGGCCGCCACGTCCAGCACATCCGCCCGGCGTCGGACGTCGTCGTCGGGCTGCACCTCAACTTCGTCACGCAGCCTCTGTGCCTGATCAGCCTGTGCTGCACAAAGGTCAGCGTCGGGCTGTTCCTCCTGCGGCTGAAGCCGTCGCTGCGATTTGTCTGGTTCATCCGCGGCGTGATTGTGTTTACTGTCCTGTCGGCTGCGGGGAATTTCTGTAAGTCTCGCATGTGGTCGATATATAAGGGGGGATCAAGTCGGTGGGCTGACTGTCTCAGTGACCGTGTTCTTTCAATGCACGCCTTTGGAATTCGTCTGGGACCACTCGATACCGGGAGGCAGGTGTATCCAAGCAAGGGACCTCAAATTCGCCGCTTTCCTTAACTCCAGTGTCTCTCTCCTGACCGACCTGGTGTTCGCCCTACTTCCAGTTCCCATACTGTGGTCTGTACAGCTCAATTGGAAGGTCAAGCTTGCTGTCAGTGCGGTACTCGCCCTGGGTATTTTGTAAGCAAGTACTCTTTTCTTCTTTAGTGGATTGAAAAGCTGAAAGTGTGAAAGTGCGTCAGCAGCAGCCGTTGTGAAAATGACTTTCCTATCCAGCTACGGCTCCCATGGGGATTTCCTCTGGGATAGTACAGATATAACAATCTGGTAAGTGCGGGATATAAATATCATACACCATGCCAAAGCAACAATATTTTCCCCACAACTTTCACTGTTGGCCTCGGATTGATTTTGGTTTTGGAACAGGACTACAGTCGAAATATGCACAGCGATAATCGCAGCCTCGATCCCTAGCCTGAAGCCCCTATTCAAGGCCATCCTCGAAGGCTCATCAGCCCTCAGCCGCAGGACGAACAAGTACATTGGGAACAACGATAGTCTAGCAAAAGCAACGAAGCAGAGGGAAAACGGCATCGAAATGTACAAAAACGGCATGGCTTCTGCGAGCGCCGGGCGCCGTCAGTTCGACAATGAGTCCGAAGAGATGATCCTCTCGAAGCATGACGGCAGTCAGAAGACGACACATGTCTCTGTCTCGATCGAAGACCCCCAAGACTGCGCCGTGAAGACATGATGGGTGTCTCCACTATCGCTAGTCATTATTTCTTTTAGCAAATCGAGTTTACAATATTTGAACTCTAGGATATAGTTACCCTATCCCAGCGGCATTGACTTACGATACCTCTGGAGAGTTCATGCTATGTTCGTTACGGTATTGTTATAAGTCCCGCGTGAAATGGCTCGCGAAAAGAAAGGGAAAAGGACGTCGTATTTACCAGGTTCCTTCGAGTTTCAGTATTATTTCAGGGAACCGAAATGATATCCAGCACTTGAAATTTCAGACATGCAACCCCTTGTGACATCAAAGATCACCGCCCGCTGTAATTCAGCATTTTTTTGCTCTCCCTGTCGCCAGAAACAACCCTCAAAGAGACTCAAAGTCTACTTCGAAAAGAACAACCGTGCCATTTGGTTTCCACTACTCAGCTGTCAAGTCTCCTTCCGACTTCAGGCCCACGCAAGCTAGGATACCAGAGCTTACTCCGTGTCGCATCTTTCAGACGACTTCCTTTTCCCACTCCCTGGTGGTTTCTCCGTTATATATACTTTTGAACGTCTTCTGCAAGATGATGGAGATGGAGTATACCATCCTAATACAACAAGACTCATGCCCTACATGTAAACATATATGACACGCCCCATAAAAATACTTACCATCGACTTCAAAGATTGGGCTGATTCCGGCACCTACTAGAGATAGAAGCCTCTTTCACGAAGCCCAGCTCCACTGGAGCACTCGAGAGGACGCAGAGGGAGCAAAAAGGAAAGTAAAAGGGGAGGGGATGATCACTGAGACGCACACCTTGAAACTTCCCTCTTAAGGTCGGCAAGTATTTTGAGGCCGTGACTAGCATCTGACTGCCTGTACGAACAACATCCGAGACACCTTGGCGAACCAGGGGAGATGGGGAAGCTTGATATTCACAAGCTACGTTTGGAAGCAAGCTTATTTTACTTGACAAATGAGACACACCTCAACTTGTGAGGATTTCCCATCAGCTGCCTCCATGTTGATATCGTAGATGAGATGCAAATGCTCATGTGTGAGAGAAGTTGTCTCCGCCTCTGAAACATTGGACCAGATTGAGCTTCGAAAATTGGCATTTTAAAGCCTATCCTCCAATCTCAAGTTTACGAACAAAATTCAGGTTTCAGTCGAGCTTGGGCCGTTCAGCAAATCCCTCAATTGGTCCCGCAGGGAAACTTCCTCTGACTTCGATCCATGTGGGCCTGGCTGAGGTGGGATACCTCTAAGGTCCATCTGCAGGAATTCTCGAGCAACGTCTTCCGCCTCTTCCAGTCTTTCCGTCTCACGATCAGACAGTCTCGCACACGCGGCTCGTAGGTCTTCTCCACGTGCCAGCAGGAGGACGAGCGCCTCTGACCTTTCCACCACGGCGGACTCGACTCCGTTCATGGCTGCACATCTGCTGCCAAAGCTCGAGGCGCTCCGACCAGGCATGAGCCGGAAGAGAAAAGTGACTTGGTCATCTACGCTCTCTGTTTCGAGGTCTACGCGGACGTCCATGTGTGCGAAAGATAGCTTCGGTGTGTTGGGAAGAAGCTTGTTCTCGAAAATCTCGTGGAAGTGTGTCGCTGCAAGGACCTTGGGCGCATCCTCGGCGAGGTTGAGGAAGTGGTCAAGAAGGGCGCTTAGGAGCCCAGCACCGTCCATTGAGTTGGTGCCCTTTCCGAATTCGTCGATCAGTATAAGGCTCCGTCGTGTTCCGAAGTTTATTGAGAAGGCGGCCTGCTTCAGATCGATAGCAAAGGCACTCTCATTTCGCGACACGCTCTCCCTTGTGGCGATTCGGGTCAGCAACCGGTCTGTCAGGCCAACACAGGCCTGGTCAGCAGGCACAAAGCTTCCAATGTGGGCGAGATAGACAATGAGGGCAACCTGCTTGAGGTAGACGCTCTTCCCAGAATGATTCGGCCCGGTCATGACCAACATACTCGGTACCTCTCCCATGAGGTCGGATACGATCGTTTCATCCGCCGTGCCGTCACCGGAGCCTCCAAGGAGGAGCGTATCATTGGCTATGAAAGAAGGCACCACAAGCTCCTGAAGCGGATGTCTGCCTCCTTGGATCTGGATGATGTTGGTCGAGGTCAGTTGCGGTGCTGTCATTTTATACTTGTCGGCGCCAAGTGCTAGGGCGAGGAGGCTGTCAAGCTCCCCGCAAAGATCGCATGCTTCTAGTAGAGCTTCCTCATGCTCGAGAGTTCTGACGCTGAGCTCGTGGATAATCTCGATTTCCTTGTCTACCAAAATGCGTCAGAAATATTGTTCCTGGGGGGCGGCTTGTGAACCCAAACATACCAACAATCATGCAGTACAGATCCCCATACTGTCCATCAAGCTCTTTCATGCGTAAATTCTTGTAGTAGATGTTCCCATCACTGACGAACATCCGCTCCCAGACGTCATCACCGAGGCCCTCTCCCTCGTAGTTCCCGCGTCCTGTCTCAGGATTGAGGCTCACCACTGTGAGGAACCCGATCTGTGGGTAAAATATGCAGTTCTTGACATATTGCTGAGCCCATTCCGGGATTTCCTCAATCATGAGTGCGGCGACTTCATTCAAAAAATACTCGAGACCGTCGTAATTGCGTTTGAGCTCATCCAATTCCGCACTCACTCCCTGCATGACACACGTCCTGCGAGCCTCTTTGGACTGTTGGAAATCGATGGTCCCGGCTATGAGCTCTCCAACCGGTAGCAGGTCACTCTGCCGAATGCCATGCGCAATCTGTATCAAATGGATCAGCTAAGAGGCGCAATGCGACGCTATTGACAACTCACCCTCGCCGCGATTGAGAGATCTGCTGCGCCATGGAGCTTCTGGACTGCTTCTCGGAGCTCAGCAGTAAAGGCACAGAAAGCCTGCAGTGATGCCCACGTACCCCTTTCAATGGAAACACGTCCGGGGAGGTTGCTTCCTTTCTTCAATTGGAGGAGATTGTGCTTGATGTTTTTGATCTTCCGCAGCAGCTTTCCAATATTGTCAATGTCGGCGCCATTTTCTGGGCGCAGCAGAACTGAGATAGTCTGCTGGCGCTCCTGGATCAGCTCCAGATCAGTACTCGGCCGCAAAAACATCTGCCGCAGCTTCGTTTTGCCTTGTGCTGTATGTGTTAGTACGTGGAACAGACCGTATAGAGACAGGCCCTCTTTTGCTCCTGCTTTGGACTTGTCAGGTCCCTGGTTCATGAAATTCGGATGATTTTCGGACCCAAGAATTTGTAAAGACGTCAATGTGTCAGTATTAACAAAGAGGGAGTCTCTGAGAGTGAACATCTCGATGGATCGGATTCTGAATGCAAACTTTGCATCCGGGTCGTGGGAGAGGTATTCAGCAGCCTTCCTTCGCTGGATGTCGCCGAGGACTGCACCGGCACAGCCCACCTTTGACCAGTGAGTGAAACTATCATTCTCAAGGAAAGGATGTTGGACTCACGGAGAAACGACTATCTACATTGATCCAGGTCGCTAATTGCAGCAGCCTGGCATGCCTCTCATCGTTCATGTCCGCTCCGCCTTCAGCTTCGTCCCCGGCTACGGTATTGAAATGCATTGTCCGTCGGCGCAAAGAGTCAAGATCCAGATTGATAAGGTGGCGTTTGGCACTCTCGTAGTTGAACTCGACTGAACCTAAGGTACGCAATATGTAGGCACCATGTACGGCACCTGTACAAAATATTAGCATGGTGTTGCATGGTCTAAAGTCGAGTGTTCTTGCCTTCTTCTTGGTTGCGATGTCCCTGGAAGTCTTGGGCCCCAGCTTCTATGAATTGGACCAGACTGTCTGGGCTGCGGATGGAGATGAGAACAGTTGTTGGCTCGACATGAAGAAGAAGTGTTTCGACGAGCTCGATGCCGGCCAGCGGAATATCTTCTTGCAGAAAGAGCGCCTCGTCGATGGCAACGTAGTAAGCACAGCCCACGGTGCCATTATCTCTCATGTCGATGGCCATGATGACCTCGTTCATGGTGTCGGGTTCATCGCTGCCGGGGAAGTCACTGGACCGAGCCTCTTCGTGCTTGCCATGACCATCAGCCTGCACAGTGGACGGGGTTGCCGTCGAAAGAGGAGGGAGAGACAATCGGCCTGCACTTGGCTGTGGGTGAGGAGGCAAAGATGGCGAGGACTGCACAGATGCATGGGACGAGAGAAGAGGAGATGCACGTGGAGCAATGTTGTACCCTTGTTGTGAAGGAGGTACCGGGGATGAGAAGATTGGGGGCGTGGAACGGGCCTGGATAAATTGAGACGAGGTGCTCAGACGGCTGGGAACGCTGCGAAGCATTGAGGACGTTGAATTCGTGGCCGAGGGCGTACGCGCGGCCGGAGTCGCTGGCCTCTTTCGGGTTGGAGACGACATGGCTGCGTTGCGGTCTTCCACCCAGCAATGGTACGTCTGTGAACTTGGACGGCGAACTTGTCCACGAGTGGCTCGATGTCTGCACGACTCTTGCCAAAACAACTAGGTGCCTAGGAGTAGGTACCTGCCTACCTAGGTAGATACTACCTACCTAGGTAGGTAGGCAGTCTGTATTGCACTGTACTGTACATGTCGCTCCTTCCCTCCGAAATGTCGGTTCGATGCAGACGCTCCAAGTCCTTGGGACGCTTAAGACGGCCACAAGTCAGGCAGTCCTCCCCGACCGCCAAATTGAGCACAGACACCCTCATACCGAACCATCTCATCCCGGAACTGCCCAGGTTTTGTACAACTTTTGCAACTCCATGAAGGTCTTTTCGCATCTCTGGTTGTGTCCGCTTCGAATCGACGTTGGATCGAGCTTCTGCCCCACATGACAGAATGCCAGGGCTGCTGGAAGCCCTGAACAAAGGAGTGCGTCTTGAACATTCATACCATGCCCGTAAAGCCCGACACGAACCATCCTCTGTCGAAGACCGGGATGGATGCGTCTCTCATAATATTCAGGCCTTGACCCCCAGCCCAATTCGCACCCGTACAGTATGCCTTTGCAGGTCAAAACATCTGAGTCCCACCCCGTCTATTGCTTGCCGCCAGCCCTCACCCACTCCGCAAACTCCTTCCTCTGCGTCCGGATGTCCACGAAGCCAGGCCTCGTCTCCAGCACGCGGAACGGGTTGCCGACAAAGTCCTTCTCCACCTCGCCGTTGCTCCTCAGGAACCCCTGCTCGCCCTCTCGCTCGACCTTGCCCGCCCACACGCGCCACTGTATCGGCCGCAGGTTCGGCGTCCCGGCGACCAGCCCCAGCACCGTGACGAACAGCCCGACGATGGTCTCGATGGAGATGTCGACGGGTAGGGAGGTGGATGCCGGCGTGGATGACAGGGCGGCGCTGGTGGCCCGGAGGGACTGCAGGGCCGAGTGCTCCTGGGCTGAGTAGCAGCTGTTCGCGGTTGGGAGCATGGGTTAGCCATGGGCGCATCGTGTTGGCTGGCTTGACGCGGCATCTGCCAGTGACTTACGCATGTGCTACTAGCACCAGACCAAATGTTGTGATGGTCTTTGATATCCAGGTCATTGCGGGGAATTGCACGATTCGCAGATGATCTCTTTTGTGGGTGTATGTGGTCCTGTCAGTCACAATTCTGCCAGTCCGGGCATGTGGTGGTAATCAGTAGCAACGCAGGGTACCTAGGTTTGGTAGGCAAGCTTGCTGATGGCAGGAGCTTGGGCCAAGCACTGCGCTTGCGGCTGTGTCATTATGCAATTACCGGGGATGGAAGCGGCCGACCTTCGTCTGAGAGAGCAAGCGCTTCCACTGCGCAGACGACCTCAGCCCAGCAGTATTCAGACGTCCGTTCCTCTCACTTCCACTCGCTTTCCCTCACACTCATTCTCAATCAAGACTTGCAGGACTGGCGACATCTGACGCGCATCGCTGCATTTGTCTTCAGTGTCACTTAGTTCCACTTGGAGCAATGACTTGACGTATCACTGCAAGGGCCTGTCCGCTTTCACAAGACAATCGCATTGTCTCGGTCCTCGAGTCCGCGCTCATTACACTTGCGACGATGGTCACCTCCGCGAAGCCGACCTGCGATTCAGCCAGGACTACAGCCGGGTCATCGATCGGGTTCGATTGGATCTTTGCAGTTGCATCACGTATCATGGTATCAGGTTCATTCATTTCAGTCTTGGACCCATTTAAGTTGACAAGAAATCAATTCGCACGCATGTAAGCCGCCAACACCTGCCTTGCCCAAAGCCCCGACTGAAACCTCCCTCTTCCTTTGTGCGTACATGATGGAAGCATGGCCTCCATCCATCACCTCACCCCTATCGGTTCAACAACGCCACCAGCATAGCATGTGCATGTTATGGGCGAATTTACAATCCAGGCCGAAAAACGAAATATGTCCACTGTAATGCACCCTCAGTCCTGTGCGTTGTACGGCTCCGACAGCGAAGGGTCCAACTGGGCCGACCAATTCACATCGAACTGGCTGTCAGACTGCGCCTCCGAGACTGGTTGGATGTGCCAGTCATCGGCACCCGTCGAAGTCAACAAGTCACGCAAGTGTCCGTCCAGCTGTCCGTCGTAGTTGGCAGCAGTGGCGCCAATACCAAAACCCTCGCTCGTCACCTGGCCGCCTTGGCTCTCCATGTAGCTTTCTATCGAGTTCGGTTGCAGGAGCAGCGGGTTGTTCTGGTCGAACCCGCCGTCGCCTGCGTTCTGGTACAGCATATTGAATTGGTCTTGATCGAATGGGGTTTCGAAGTGGGTGTACTGAGTGGTTCCGAACAACTGCTCTTGCTGAGATTTCTGATCCAGTGGTTGTTGTGGCTGCGAAGCCGAGGTGTACGGATCTATCAGGTTTTGCTGCGGTGAGTGGTACGGATTTCCTGGTGCAGCTGTCTTATGGAACGAGACATCCTCCACCCCAAAGTTCCTCAGTTGGTGGTTTCGGGTTGGCATGGCCTGGGACGCCAAATAATGCGACTGATGCTGGATAGACATGTGGTTGTATGGCGCTGGCATGGGCTTGTTTGGGTTGCTCCATTCATACGACGAAATTTGCGGCTGCCCACGCCCCTGCATCATCATCGCAGACTGCTGCGGCGAGTACGCCGTGTAGTACGGCACTTGCGGCCCGTACATATGTTCCGCCTCCGGCACAGGCGTGCTCCGATTCGAACGCGGCCTCTTGATCACTCGGCCCGTTTCGTGGTCGTAATCCTCGAGAGGCAGCTCGTCCTCCCCCTCCTCTTCCTCGAATTTTCTCTTCAGATCTTTTGGCTTTTTGGGGGCAAACTTGTACTCCGGCCATGTCTTTGCGTGGTTCTCGCGCTCGATCCTGGCCCATTCGGTGAATTGATTCCGGATGTGCTCGGGTTCCAGTGGCCAGCTGTCACCGCACACTTGCGACACCAGTTGGTGGTTGTTTTGTGTGCAGTGCTCTTTGGTCCGGCCCTGATATGCTTTTCGGTACAACATGAAAGCATTCATGGGACGCTTGATCTTGCCCGGAGTCTTACTGGTTTCGACCTCGAGCTTTCGATCGGCCTCTGATCGAGTCACATACGCCTCGATGTCGATCATGGGCACACTCAAGTGTTTCGTGGACTCGCTGAGCGGTGTGGTGATCTTGGGCGTTTTCCTGGCCGCCTTTGCGCGCGCCTTCTTGGTCGGCGGCCTGTCTGGGCGATTCTTGGATGCGAGCGGCCGCATACTGGATGACCTGGGGACAGTTCCATTGCGCAGGCTGATAACGTCCGACCGTTGCGAAGGAGAGGATGCCGGGGTTGTGTATCCTGGTTGTACCTGACTCCTGTTAATCACTGCGCCGTGCATCTCACCTTTCGTCTCAGCTTACCGACTCCTCGGGCAGTGACGGATAGGCACTGCCGTCATGTCCATACGGGGGTTGGAAGAACTGCGGGTTGTACGTCCCTTGAGGAGGGTACTGATGCACAGGGGGTTGATCAAGATGAGGACTCATCCCCGCTTGTTGCCCCGGAGTGGACAGCCTCGACGGTGGGTAAGAGGAGCTGTGGACGCTGGCGGCTTCTGCTGAATTCTGCTCTCGTGGAAATTCCTCCGTGTTGTTGTGTTGTACCAACTCGCAGAATCCGTGTGGGAGCTGGCCGTCCACGACCGAGTTGGGGGAGAGGGGCATTGTGGTCCCCATCGTGTCGGGTGACTTCTCAGATTGGATCATATTGGCGGCAGCTGCAGTGGCTGAGGCTGAGCCCAGCTCTTCTTAAGGGGGGTCGGATGGCCTGGCAGGCCTGGGAACCTCAGGCTGCGAGACCGGGGATATGGGATACCGCAAGGTAGGGGGGTGGGTCAAGACCAGTGTTCAAGGGCTGGTTGACAGTGGCTTGCTTGCAGTCTTGCCTTGAGATCCCCCTCTCCTCTCACCTCCCTGAAAGAATTGAGACGACGCGAGCCTTGGTTGATAAATCTGTTGAAAGCTCGGTCCAAGTTCAGGCTGACCCTGAAGAGAGTGCTCAGACCTCAGGGCGCTGGGTAGGGCTTGATGGCAAGGGGGGAATTTCTTAAACAGTCCGAGACGCCAGGTCTTCTGGAAGCTCTCTACTGACTGACTGGTCTGATTCCTGGGATTCGTGGCAAGTGCTGCAGCAGGGTGTATTTGCTACGCTATCCTAGTGGATCTTCTTCTGTGTCCTATGTGCGGCTGAGAAATGGTCAGGAGTTGGTTTGTCTCTCGTCGATGACTGGCGGCATGGGAAGCAGAGGCAGCAGAAGCAGCGGCGACAGCGGTGGCAGCAGCAGCAGCATGCGGCTTCAAATGTTTGGTACGAACCTGTTGCAATGAGCCGAGTGGCAGGGGTATACCGCCTTTCTTCTGAGATGTTGGCAGAACAAGACCTGCTCAGCCAGGACAGCAGATGCTCCCTCCTACACGCCTATCCTAGTAGACGAGTGCTGCCTTGGCCATGTCCCGCAAGGCTGGCGGGTTATTTTTGGTTCTTTGTTCGTCCTTTGCGGAATCCGGACATGGGACACAGCCAGGGTGGTCTGGCAAAGGCAAAGGACACTCCGTGTTGCCTTTGTTGTCAGGGGCAATCCTTTGGAAGAAAGGAATTTTCTAATTGGGAAGGAGGGATATGACAAGATAGAGGGCACCTGTGTATGTATATTCACGCGGTTTGAATCGCCTCCGGTGGGCGGGACGTTTGGCAGGCCATGTGCTGGTAGCGGTGATGCCGATTACCGCATTCGGCCGGGCTCTAGCTCTTTGCCCACGGACGCATCCTGCTAACGGGCACCCAGGGCGCGCACACCCACGCCAAAGGAGCTGGGCCCGACAGCCTCCAGCGGCAGACTTTGTACTTTTGACCGTCTGCGGGCTGACAGCTGGGGAAACGCAGTTTCTGGAGCTCACCTGCGCGGTCGGGATTCCGTCCTGTCACGATGCAATTGGCAGAGGGCTTTCCCACTCAGCACTCCGGGCCTGGGCACCCTCCCACCAGCCGTGCCACTCCCTCGTCGGCCGGAGCCAGCTTGGCAAATCGCACCTGGATGGCCCAACTGGACTGGACGGGAGGATGTTGGATCTCCTGCAAACAACACACGGTCACTGGGTTCCCAGTTTGTACTTGGGTCGCAACTTCGGGCATGGACATGAGCATGTGCTTGGGCGCGGACATGGGCAGTGGCATGGACAGTACTGCTGCTCGCTCCACCTGTTCGCGCGCCCAGCCGTGAGACCCCCCCGAGGCAAGCGCCGGTTATTGGATCAACTGATCCGATTCCCCGTCGACCTAGACCAGGTGATAGGGGGATTAGGGGGGGTGGGCAAGACTCGAGTTGGTCCTTGGAGCGCGGGTGTAACCACCTGAGCAAGGTCGTTGCCATTGCCATCTTTCCATTCCAGGTCAGGCTCAACTCGCCTCAGGACCAATAGCAGCCCGTTATCTCCCCGCTGAAGAAGAAGGGAACCAGGCTTGCGGTACCTGAACAGCGTGCCTGGCTGCAGATGGTACCTGAGACACTCGCGACTTGCCTCTTGCTCAGTGTCGTCCGTTGGAATGAGCTAACCGTGGCACTTGGTTGGTTGCCGGAAACGTCCTGGGCCTGTGATTGGCCCCGCACGCGAGCCTCTCCCGCATTCCTTTGAGATCAGGGGGACTGTGAGCTAATTGCAACGGTCTGGTTCCCCTAAATGCGGTCCGGGAGTGCGCCGTCGCTTTCCTTCCCATTCGATCCACTGTTCCGACGCGACATCCGCCTTATCGTCCCCTTGGCAGCTCCATCTCTCTGCCGCTTGGGAGAGGCGAACGGCACAAGGCTGTCAAGTGTCAGGCTAGACCGCACGGGCTGCTGTGCTATGGTGATTTGGGAAGCTGTTTCGCTCATGCCCCCCACATAGAGCGGTGTTCGCTCTGCTGCGAGCTGCGGCTTGGACCTGCAGACGGCCAGTGTTGGGCTGGACCAAACAGCTGGATCCCTGCACGCCTTAACGGGTGACTGCATTAGCGCCAGTCTGTTTGAACAGCAGTCGCACAGGACGGAGGAGGAGCAGGAGTCTAGTGTGCGGGAGGGAAGTGGGAGGAGATTGACTGACTGGCTGACTGACTGATTCATCATGCTCGGGCAGGCTGGAGGAGTGCTCGCACTCGGACGGGAGGCGCCGATGCGGACAGTAGGGCAGGTAAGGCGAGGTAAGTGGCCCATCATGGCGCTGGCTGAGTCCATCGCCATCTTTGCTTCAATCCAATCTTGGATTAGGCAGGAGGGCGGATGGCCCAGGTCCCTGCAGGCGATGTGCAAGTGCCGTTCTCCTCTGGCTGTGCTTGGAAAGCATCGTTGCTGATGCTGCCGCTGCTGCAAGTTGCAAAATTGCGGTGTGATGGGTGGTTCTACGTTTCTCGCGATGTCCTAGACGGCCTTCACAGTTGCTTGCCCCAGATCTTTATACATGCGTGCTTTGCTTTCATCTCAGGATAAAGAGGCCTTCAAAGGATGCGCTCTGGGTCACAGAACAACGTCGATCGTGTCAAGCGAGCGAGCATCAAAGGCTCTCGTACAACTTCCTCCATCACCGCCGTCGCTAGCTAACATCAAAGGCCCCTAACGAGAAGACGATCAAAGATTTGTCGAGATGGAGCGCGAGATGGCTCTGGGGCTATCTCTGCTCCCAAAGAAATCTATGATCACTTCTCGACTTCGCCGCATCAGTATGTTGCTTCTTCTCTGGCTTCTCCCCGTGTACGTACCATCTTCCTCCGTCGGCTAGACAAGACATAGCCGCATCAACCGCTTGTCTAGCTGTCTTGTTGTCTCACTTCCAACCCCATTAACCCCGATGTGGTTCCACACACACCTCGAGACCAACCCCGGGGGCACCCAACCCAACCCAAACGCATCATCATCACCACCACCGCGGTTGAACCAACGAAACGTGGACTAGAGATGTCTCTCCTATTACCTTCAAGCCGGTCCCTGCCCGCCGTGCCTGTGTCTCTCCCCCAGGCGTTCGCCGCACATGTCCGCGTCCCAGGTGTCTCAGCTCAGTCGCCAGCCTCCTGCATACGCTCTGACCAACGGTTCGTACCGCGCGGGCATGTATCCACAGCTAGAATAGACTCTCTGACGAGTCACATCGCGTGTGGGTCTGGAATGGCCTCTCTCGGTGAGTTGGGCTGACCTAACCTGCCTAACTCACGGGTCCAAGCACTCGCTCTCCTACGGGGTGGAGCCCTCTCTTTTCCCCAGCCCCAGCCCATTTGCGTCGCTGTCAGCCTCGGAGCCGTGACCTTGTTACTTACTCTAGTCTTGTCGTGCCCAGCTAGCATCGTGGATCCGGCTGCCCACCGAGTCAGTCTGTCCCTGTTTGGACTACTTGCCATGTCGTGCGATGCCATATGAAGCATGTATTTCGTACCTAAATTCCTAAGTTAGTAATCACACGATCCAGGCCGCTCGCAAACGTCAGCCCCGAATATAACTTGAGATGAGCTACCTTCCCGGTAGCCCGAGATGTGCAAAGTAGTTCGGGGCGCTACAAAAGAACACGGTTCATCTGATCATCTATCACATGGGAACCCTGGGCGGGAAGATGGGCGGGAGCCTCTGGGGCCGCCTGGCCACAAGCTATCCTAGCTATCTCATTTGCAGATTGCCATCTTTTACTTCGTGATCGGTGGTCGATGACAAGGGCACGGCTATCATGAGATGCCAAAATCGGTGGTGCTGGCTGCAGTGGCGGCGCCCCGCCTTGAGAATATAGCAGTCGGTGACAGCAGAAGAAGCCCGACAGATGTCGGTGAGAGCTGTCACCTGGCGCGAGAAGTTCTATCTGTCACCTTTTTGTCTGTCTGGCTGTTACATGTGGGATGAGAGGGACATGTCGCAGGGGGTGACGAGTAGGTTCCCCCCACGTGCGTTTCCGCTATTCGCTCACTGTCTGCCCTCGCCAATGGAAAGAGGAGGTATGTGATCCAGGGCTTGTTGAAGGGGGGAGGGGGGCTTCGGCTTACGCAAAGAGGCACCACAACCGGGAACTCATGAGCCGGGGACTCTTGATATCATGAAGGTCGATTTATAAGCATGGGGTGGAGGGGGACGAGTGAGGTCAAAACTGAGATCGAGGAGGCATGTCTTGGCACGGCAGGGCTAGCTCTCGTATAGTGCCCATCGACCACCTAGAGAGATCCGTCCAGATCCCGGGGGCCGGCTCGATGTGGCTTGGGGATGGGCACACACAATTTGAGTGACTGACAGGCTGGGCCACGCCCGAGCTTTGAGGCCGGGGCCTTGGCATGGGCAAATTCCAGGTGGCCGTGAAGCTTACACGATGTTAGTAGATGTCTGCATGCTTTAGTGTTGTTGTTGCGCCAGTGGGTGTCGAGAGTGTCATCTCCCGGTCGGCCAGATTTATCAGCACGATCCGTTATAGACACGACATGGAGAGATAGATCGACAATGCGCTCTGGAGCGAGCCTCATGAGCACTGAAAAGCCGAATGACAGGTGTAGATCTGCGATTTCCACTTGTGGCGAGCTGACATTGCTTAACTTGGCATCGCGGTCTGCCTTCACATCATGATTGTATCATTTTTTCATTAGATGCTGCACTACCGTCTAAATCTAAGCTTGTGCTGTGTTCATGACCTCTATGCTGGTATCTTTCCTGAACTCGTCATGACTTGTCACAGATCTCGCCTCCCTTACGCTCCTGTCCCGCGCTGAGAATCAGCAATTGAGACCCTTTCAGGAACGCCGCCGCACCTTCTCGACGCGCCAGGAGCCGGCCACCCATCAAATCAATTGCTACCCGTAATCATCTTGCGGGAACAGGATAGCTCGGGAGCCTCATCATTTGCGCCGCTGTGTCCACCCAGCTGATGTTATGCATGCTAACTCTATTTCTTTTCTTGGGTGAGTGTACGGCAGAGCTTGAAAACTAGTGTGTGGCACGCAAAAGCCACGGAAAATCACGAAGTCTCCGTGTCATGTTGTGACACGGGACGAACAGGCTCGCCGTCATGCTTGACAGGAGGCGTCAAGTCAATCTGATGAGGCGAAGGTGACAGCGCTTCAACGGGTGGAAGCCGGGCATTTGCTGGGCTAGACTTGACGGCCGACAAGGATGGCGAGTTCTTTGTAGGAGACAGGCCACCGCGGGATGGCGGCAGAGGATCACTGTCCTCCAGGCGAGCAGGGCTCAGCCGTGGCGTTGTCATTGATGATGGGGAGGACATCAGCTGATCTAGGCCTTTTGAGTTGCTCGCGGAGCTCAGTGGAGTCTGTGACGGCTTTTGTGGGGAGACAGTTGAGGGCTCCTTTGTCTCCTTGGAAGGTGTCCCGGAATTAGGGGCGGCACCGTTTGCGGTCGGATGTAGGACGGGGCGACCACCGAGTGATGGGTCCGTCTCTAGCTCCTTCTGCGCGGCGGGGCTGGATGAGTTGTATATGCTGCCATAGGCACGAGACTTGTTGGGCGACTGGTCTGGAGGCAGTAGGCTTGGATGTGGCGAGGAAAATGGGTTGTGCGCCACACCGTTGAGCGACAACTTGCGTGCAGGGAATGCCCACGGCGGCTGAGGAGCCACAGTCGAGGATGTCTGTGTGGCAGTAGCGCTGTCGGCCGGAGGGGAAGAGTGCTTCTGCGGGGAGGGCTCTGGAGGCTTCGCGATCGTGGAAGCGCTGACGGACGGCAAAGATACCCCGTTCAGCTGGGGGCCACCGGCGTGCGGAGACTGCTTCGACTTGATGTCGATGTGGATGTTCGAGTTCATGCCCGGTATTTGTGGCAGCGGGATCGGTGTCGTAGATATGGGTTTGGCGACCGCAGCGCCTGGTGTCGATGCAGTCGAGGCAGGCTCTTTGGTCTTGACCTTGATCTTTTGCGGGTGCTTCTGCTGCTGCTGCTTCTCCTTCCTCTCTCGCTCGGTCTGTTGGCAGTGGCTGCAAATGAAGTGGAAATCGTCTCGCTCGGCCTCGTCCTCATCAATGCCGAGACACTTGCTATGCAGCCAGACATTGCATCTCTCGCAGGCAACGGAGTGCTCTCCATCATCGACTTGTCCATAGAGGCCGCAGACGCAGTCAAACGTCCATTCTTCCTCCTCCTCCTCCAGCTCCTTCAGTGCCTGCTTGTTCTTCTCGATTTCTGCCTTCAGGCGACGCTCGGACAGGCGTCCGGCTTCAGGGCCCTTGCTTCCCTCTGAAAGTTGAGCCAACTCCTCCTCGTGCTGGATACGACGGGCCTCGCGATCACGGACACGCTGCTCTCTGGACATCAGCCGACTTCCACGTTCCTTCTCCATCTTTACTCTCTCCTCCTCAGCCTTCCGAGCGGCTACTTCCTGCGCCTGTTGTTTCTCGCGTTCTTCACGCTCGATCTCTTCGTGTCTGCGCTGCTCGGCTTTGCCGGCGAGGCGACTTGATCTCTTGGCATGGGCCATTTTCTGCAGACTCAGGAGCTCCTTCTCTCGTTGTACCATCTTGCGCTTCCGAGACTCTTCTTGCTTCTCCAGTATGGGCACGAGGTGACCTTCGATCTGCTCCCGCAGGATCTTCTCGTTGGCGTCCTTTGTCTTTTTGAACGGCTCGATACAACTGCGGACTTCATCCAGGGTGATGGCGACGCATTCCCACGTAGCCCCACCCAGGGGGTCTTCGTCAGCATGGTCGATTTGGTCGTTGGTTTCTGACACACTGGCCGTCTCCTCATCGCCATTATTGCTTGTGCCGTCTGCAGACGCCGCAATACGTCTGCGCTTGGCAGATCGC
Organism: Diaporthe citrichinensis; assembly: GCA_014872995.1. NCBI lineage: Eukaryota > Fungi > Ascomycota > Sordariomycetes > Diaporthales > Diaporthaceae > Diaporthe > Diaporthe citrichinensis. Next base: position 1,255,762 of record JADAZR010000003.1, read on the forward strand.
GCTGCTGCCCTAGCCTTCTGGGAGTTTTTCTTCGGGGGAGCTGCGGGAGGAGCTGCGGCCGTGAGGCGGTACATTCGGTTGTCGTCTAGTACGTAGTATTCGCGGTCTTTGCGGTCCCATCCGTACGGCTCGATTCTCTGTGATCACGTCAGCCCCGGCGCAACCAGAATAGATGACACCAGAAGAGGACAAACCCAGCCCGTCTGATCATCGACTCGTTGCTCGTCCATGTTAGGTCGAATATTCTCAGGTTTCATCATGACGAGTTGTGTCATTTGCCATAGCGTGCGAAGCTGCATTCATTCGATCGAGTCAGATGGCGACCAAGGACCGAATGGTAGTGGGGGTGAGACGAACTTTCTTGAATAGATCAAAATCTGCAAATTTCTGAGTGACCTCTCCGTCTCCGAAAGGATTCTTCTTGTTTGGCATTTTGGCAACGAATTGTCGTCGGGTGTATTCGTCGAAGAGCTCGTGTCTGACTGAGGTTAGCGCAGGCTAGGGGGTCGATGCGATTAGGGGACATACGTCAACCCGCGGTGCGACGAGAGGTGCTTCAGCATGGACAGGCCAATGTCTTGCAAGGCCATCGATCCATGCTTAAGACACTCTGTCTCGAGGTCCTATGTTATTCTGGTCATCAGCATCGGATCATATAGGGTGGCATAGCATCTGAGGGCCAAAGGCGCGCACCTCGACGTCGAGATTGTCGTCGATCTTGACCACCTTCCCGAATATGCAGATCCATTGGTAGAGATTTGCGAAGTAGAAAGAGTTCCGGAGCTTGTGGACCAAGGACTCCTCCTGGCTTTGTTGTGCAGGTGCGATGTTGGCCTCGCGCAGAGACCGCTTTCTTGAGCTCATTGTGGGCAAAAGGCTGCTCGTGGCAGAGGTGCAGGCGACAACAGACGCGCTTATGGCTGACGAGGGGCAGCGGGTAGCAAGATCAAAATGTCATCGGAACCTGTCATCACAGAAGACGGCTGTGTTGAGAATCGTGGGTGACGCTGGCTTGTAAATGGCTGTAAGCTCGGGCAGCCCTTGAGATGTTCAGGATGAAGGTCGTCTGGTATGGGCGACGATGATGCAAATGAATAGTGCACGCGATTCAGAAGACGCGACCGCTGCCACTTTTCTGGCCGAGCTTTGAGTGGTCCCTCACTAGCCCCTGTCAGCCCACCACTGATAACACCGGCCGAGCCAGCTACTAAAAATTGAGGGTTAGGAGTTTACCAACTTGACCGATCCACCTCCCCCCCCAAAGATTCATATCACGCCCTGCCTTCTCGTTCACCGGCTGGCTAACTGCGACTCCAGATGCAACCTTGGAAGCTGATGGCGTTCAAGTGACACCAGACCTTCCATCCTTTCCAAAACACGATATGCCCGTTGGTCCGAATATGCAATGCAGCTCGGAAGTTCGGTGCACCCCCATCTTCTCCATCGAGCCACTGGTCGGACTGGCCAGATACTTGGTTGATGGAGTTTTTGAATGCAAAACGGCAACTGTTGGTGCCCGCCCCTCCCCGGCCGGGCCAACAATCGACCCATCACCTGCAGTCGATATGTGCTTCTTTGCAGAATTATCCACAGATGGAGTGGACGGCTCACATAAGTCCAGTCAGATATCCATCCCGCCCCTTGGCAAAAGTCCTGGAGACATTGAGCCCACCACTTGGCAAAGTGTACATATACGAATATAAATATCCTGGATGAGCCCGGGGTGAGGCTGCGGAAGAGAGCACAACTGCCAGGAACATATCCTTCTGGCCTGCTGTTTTCTAGCTGCTGGCCCGTGTCTGCGTTCACAGTCCTCTTTGAAATCAACCTAGAACACATATATACGCTGCCTTTTTGAACATGGCGATCTCACCTGAAGTCGCGGAGATCATCCGTCGCAAGAAGACGCAGTACTGCCGCTTCGCTGACCTCAATCAGTTCCATCTCTTTGACAAGATCGCGCTCCCCAGCGCGACTTTCAAGTTCGCTGGCCGAGACAGCGAGATACTCAATGAGAACGGCATCGTGTATTCTTGGGAAAACCGCGAGACCTTCTGCGCTGCCTTCACAACGGCATTCGAGAATGTCCAGGTTGTAAGTGTCTTTGAATCGGGTTGCCTCTCTCTATGTGGGCGATCTCGAGAATGCCTTGCTCTCATGAGCAGAAGCATGAATCACAAGCCACTACAACCTCTTCCAGGAATCTTTACAACCTTGACATAGAGCGAATTGCTAACTTGTCCTAGATTCACTCAGTCGGTCCAGGCGAGCTTGAGCAGACCGGTCCTGACGAGGTCAAGGCAGTTTTCACTGTCATCTATCACGCCGGTCCGAAGGGAACAGACCCAAAGAATCATGGGACGGGTGGTGGCCATTACCACGAGACATGGAAGCGCCAGGGCGACGATTGGTTCCTTGCAGACCTGTGGATGCAGAGGCTGTACTGGATCGAAAATAACTAAGTTTACGCGTTTAGTTTTGTTGGCCTGGGTTTGAAACGTCACTGCAGCGCACAATGGGCCCTTGGGAGCAGTACAACAACATCTTCGGGATCTTCCTGACTCTTGATGAGCAGCGTGGCGGAAGAGGATATGACGACGTCCAACACAACAAATGAGTCCATAGGAACAGGATACAGCACTGAAATACGATATTCGCGGATTGACCATGTAAGCCCTTGACAAGACTGATGCAGCTAATTTCTTTATTTTATGTGTATTTCTCTTTTGGGATGTCGCAAGTAAGAATTGCAACTACACCGCGACAGGAACTGGCTTGACTGCCTCGGCGACGACGGCCGAGGCGTCCTCGGCGTCAACACCGCGGTATTCAAAGTACTTGTTCCATTCCGGGTCGTTGATGAGGGTCTGGGCCAGTCTCTTCTCATAGAAGATGGCGAACTCAGGGCCCTCATCGGACTGGGGCGAGGGGTCGCGGGGCGGGTAGATGACGATGACGCCGACGCCGACGTTGTCGATGACGTGCCGGTAGGTGGTGGGCCGGGCGAAGCCCCAGTCGGTCTCGGTGATCCTCGCGTCGCGGTGGTCCGTCTGGAGGATGGACAGCGGGGGGTTCGCGTCGATCTGGATGTTGAGGCTCGTCTTGTCGCGGACGGTGGCGACCATGTCGAGCGTCTGGGAGAGGCTGTCGGCGGTGACGCTGTTGGTCAGCTGGCGCACGTAGCGCGCCACCTTCCACAGCGGCCACTCGGAGATGACCTCGCCGGCGGTGGGCTGCTCGACGGGCGCCGTGGGCGACAGGGCCGCGAACATGACGTTGTGCTGGATGCGCGCAGGCACCTCCATGCGCCGCCGCATGTCGATGGCCTCGGCCCAGAACAGCTTGGAGGAGAGGTCGGTGTTGAAGACCGGGGCGCGCACGCGGCTCAGGGTGCGCCACATGAAGGCGGAGAAGGCATCGTAGGTCGAGATCCAGGTGCCGTCCTCCGGGGTGGCCAGCTTCTTCAGCTCGGCGCCCTTGCTCTTGGGCAGGTGGAAGAGGAGCGACTGGCCGGTGGTGTGGGCTGGGTGGCGGCTCTGTGGCGGAGGGCCGTCGACCTTGGATGCCTCTGGGGGATCTGGCTTGCAGAACCACGACAGATCCAGGTTTTTCTGGTCCCATTGGGGGAAGGAGGGCTTGTTAGCGACGGCGTGGCAGTTCTCGGCCAGCTGGTGCACGAAGCCAGCCCATCCCATCACATCATTTGAGTAGTGGTGGTGGTGGATGTGAAGAACGAGACCACCTCGGATGAAGTTTGCCTTGAAGGCAGAGGCAACTGGCCTGTTGTCGGGATGAGCCTCTGGCTTCTCGCCGTAGGTCATGGGATCAACACTCCACAGCTTCAGGTCACCCATGGTGACAGCAGAGAAGTTGGACTTCTCGAAGTCTTGGAAAGTGGGATACCCATCCTTGGGATCATCCAGATACTGCACGAAGAGACGGACAGTGCTGTCCCTCTTCTTGACGAACGAGTGGCCATAATCAGGGTCCTTCTCGATGATACCGGCGTAGTGCCGGGCCTGGGCGATTGTCCGCTCCAAGCCACCCTTCAGGACCTCGACGGCCCGGGGCTTGTCTGCATCCTCGAGCTTGAAGAAGAGAGCGTAGTTGTTGTACGTGCAGGCAGTGAGGTAGTCAAGGGTGGTGACCTTGAATCTCTCCTCCTCCGGGTCGTTCTCCCAGCCGTATGGGTGGAGGTGAAACACTTCTTGCTTGGGCATGGCGGCTGGTTGGGACAGGGAATTAAAGGCGTCAGATGTCGAGTCAAGGAGAGGGCGCAGTAGATCTGTACTAGACTAGACAAACACGGCAGAGGAACGCATGCAATTTGAGATCTATATGGGTTGTGGAATCGTTGTCTTCCGGGCGAGGGTGGTGGCAATCTGGTTCAGATCTGGCCGCCCCTGAAGCTCCTTGCCGCGTTGGAATTTCCTTGCTTGCTGGACACACTGATCACCAGCCTCCTGGACAGCCTGGGCCGTTGACCCTCGTCTGGTAACTGACGGATCACCAGAGGAGATAACACCTTGAGTGTACCGCACGCGATGTGGTGCTCGGCAGGGACTGGACCGGAGTCGTCTGTGTCAACCATCACCGGGATCCGGATGACATGACTCCACCCCTTGGCCTTGAGGACATTATCCAGTGGACATTCTTCGATAGTACAATGCCCTTTTCTGCGGGGCGAGTGAGGCATTTGAGACGGAGACGGTACCAGAGACGGTCGACTCGATCACCTGATGCCCAGCTTGGAAGGGAAAGAGATCAGCCGTGTTGATGCAGAGCCCAGGGCTAGATGTATGGTAACGGAGTCGCTCGAGAGGTTCGGACTTGACTGCCAAAAGTGCCAGGCTACAGTACTCGGTGGACAGAAGTCGGTACATATCGCGTAACCTCAGAGACTCCAAGGAATGCTGGCCAATCAGCGGAGCTGCGCCAATGGACTTACACATGACCCCTGCGCTCGCAGCAACTCAAAATCCACCTCACTGCAACGCCACAAGCCACTCAGCAGCCGAGCTGGGGACGCCCCCCACACTGGCAGGACGCGCTCCCACCACATCAGCCCCCACATGGCGTTCGTGGCCCGTCATGTCCCGTCGTGTCAGTTGTATGCCGCACTACTTAATGTGGGCCGGGGCGGCCCGGGATTCTGGTCAATGTACCCGCGCTCCTCCCGCCGATCACAACGGAGTAGACAACCACCTCATCTCCAGACCCCGGCGATTGCCCTTGCGATGCCCTGGAGACCGTCCCTCCGCCGAGAAACCCTCATACCCACAGATGTGCCTGCAGGAAATGAATCATGGGGAAGACTACGACTTCATGACTGGCACTCGACCTGCGAGAGTCATCAGCCCCTGCTGAGCTGTCGGCCCTGCAGTCTGCCAGTCTGGCTGTTCTGGCCAGTCCTGCCAGTCTACCTGGCCTGTCAGGCCTGCCTGGCTGTACCGTATACGGCAAGGATCCGGGCCCGCCTACTCGGTTCTGCTGTCGGACTGGCAGATACATGTCCTGGTTGCAATCCTCTGTGATCACCCTGGTCGCCTACAGCTAAAGCACACCCTTTCCAGACCGCCGGTCGCGGAAGACGCGGATTTCATCCCCGTGGCTTGGACGGCCTATCGCAGTTTCTCGGACTACTGGCTAATGGGACCACAATACATGCCATGGGTACGACTGTTACCACGGTACAACTCGTGGCCATTGCTGTTCTGGGAGGATCTCGGCTGATCATCCCGTTGACATGTGCTCCTGATGTCCGTGGCGAGCCCCGAGTCCGAAGGCAAGCAGGCAGTCAGTCAGTCAGTCGGGTAGACAGACAGACAGACAGTGAGGGTGCGGTATCGACACCAGCATGAACACCTCTTTCAATGACGACTCCGACTCCAGCAAGGTGACCTGGGGAAGGCCTTCTCATGGTGGCCAGATGAAAAGCATGTGATGAACAGCTCGTGCAGGCAAGGGTAATTGTGCATGAGCCAAGTCGACTGATCTGGTGACACTGAGGCAAGGACGGCTAAAATCACCCTTGGGTCGGAAGATGGGCGGCGCAGCGACGAGTTGCATCAAGTCAACGCATCTCTGACAAGTGAGGAGCTGGACTTTGCCTCCCGGTGGGCCACAACGTTCAGAGTCATCTTGGCAGTGCAACCTAGGGCAACGGGGAAGTCAGACATTGAGTACTGCAAGACAACTAGGGCAGGTGCCAGACCTACCGGGTGTTTTGCCTGAGTGCCGCATGAGTAAGCCCCGTGTCCAGCTCAGGGGCAAATTTCTACAGATCTCATTTTCGTACCTGCATGCCCGGGAGGTTTTGAGGTTCAGGTGGAGGCTGACGGCCTGGAGGAGAGTGAGGGTCGCGACATTGCTAATAAAGATTAATCTCCATCAGGAAGAGTCTTGTCGATGACAACGGTGCTTTTTTCCGTTTCAGGCCTCCGAAAAATATGATCCTTCACAAGTTTGAGGCCGGACGTGCCTAGCAATTTTCTCATGCGTCCCTGAACCATCGAGCCGGGCCTCTTCATTCGGAAATATTCCTGCTGCTCTCTCGGTGGTATCACCAGGGGTCGATCGCTCAAAACTGGCACGTCGGACGCCCTCCGGTACTTTTCCCTCTTTCTTTCAAGAGGACTCATTCCTGACAACCCGGCGGCGAAACACAGTCCATTCTTCTCTGGCAAGCAGCTGGATAGTCACTCTTTTGATTTCGAAACCGGGCGCTGGCTTTCGCTCTCCAACTCCCGAGTCCCTCGCATTGCCACAATGGACGCCATACTGAACGGGCCTGCCATGGCGCCGCCTGCGGGCGAGACGTCAAACTTCAGCAATCCACCGAACGAGAATCCACTGGCCATCGGTGTGCTAGTTACTATGATAGTCATCTCCACGGTCTGTGTCCTGGTCCGTTTGTACGCCAGAGTGTACTTGCTCAGGAAAGTCCAAGCCGAAGAGAGTGAGTATTTGCCCCTGTTCAGTGTGCCAACCTTGATCTGCCCCCCATATGCAACGTAGGAGCAGATGGATCACAACTCCGTCGCAGATGTGGACAATCGCTGACTCTGATCTTCAAACTAGTCCTGCTGGTTCTTGCATATGTTTGTCAACCCATTCGAAGGAAGTCCATGTACCGGATCTAACGACGCTTATTGTAGGGATGCTATTGGGGTGCCGCATGGGCGGATTTCGCCATGGTCGAGACTCCGGGTTATTTCGTGCACACATGGAACGTAAGGGTCAAGGATATGCTTCCTACCCAATATGTACGTGCATCCAAGTCTTGTCATCACCCCAAGGGGCCGAACTGACTGTAGAGCAGTACATCCTCGTCTTCGGAGTCTGCTATTCTTTTGTCCTGCCGTTCCTCAAGGTCGCCATCCTCACGGAATGGACTCGAATGTTCGTCCCTAGGGGTACGCACATGAAGAATGCCTTCTTCTGGGGCTGCATGACAGTCTGTTTCGTCCAGATCGGAGCTGGTATCGCAACTGTGATCGCTCTCAACGTCCAGTGCATTCCTCACGCCGCCATCTGGGACCTGACCATCACGGACGCCCAGTGTTTCGAACTCTACCCGCTCCAGGTCTCGTCGGCCAGTATCCAGCTCGTCTCCGATATTGCCATCTTCTTGCTGCCGCAGCGTGTCATTTGGACTTTGAAGATGACTTGGCAGAAGAGGTTGGGTGTTTCCGTCGTCTTCGGCCTTGGATTGCTGTAAGTCTCCGTGATAGAGTTGGCCTTGATTCCTTCCCTGGTAGACTGACGTGTGGAAATTTCAGCGCCTGTATTTCGGCAGCCTTCAGACTGGCCACGACCGTTGCTTACGGCGAGGCAGCTGACGCCATCTACGCTCTTGGGCCTCTTGTTTTCTGGGCGACGGCAGAGATGACATGTGGTTTTTTTGTTTGCTGCAGTAAGTCCCACTTTAAGCCATGGACTTGTGCACCTCCATTTATTTTCATGGCGTTCAGCCCATTTTGGGGAACAATGGTTGCTGACTGAAGACCTCGACAGTGCCTTGTATTCCGAAGATCCTCAGGGACACCGGCGTCCTCAGGAACATCAAAAGGGCATTTGGTATGAAGACGACCACCACAAAAAACACCTCGAACGCCAAATCGGGCCAGTTCAGCAGCAATGTTTCTCACACAAAGTCTGTGACTGCGACGAGCAAGTCCTACTACAAGCTGGACGAGGATGGAATCCCAATGGAGCCGGTCGAGTCCGAGTCCACAGAGCAGCTTCACAAGGCGAAGCTCGGTGGCGCTGCAATCACACGGACGACTCAGATCACTATCAGTCAGGATAGTCGGTCGATGACGAGCGATATTGAGGCTGGTCGTGGCGCCCACATGCCCCCAGAACCTAACGACGAGTGGCCCAGGCCCGCGTACAGGTGAACTAGGTTCATCGTAGTTTCACGGCCGCCATTTTCTTCCCAATCTCGTTAATCTGAGCTTTGGCCCTCGGGAGAAGAAAAGAGATAGACGGGAGCGAGGGGAAAGAGGCGGTGCGGCTAGGCACTTCAGGATCGTGCCTACTTAGTATTTTATACTGCTGGGGCTGGGGCGCGACGTTATCAGACGCACGCACCTGGCCTCGTACTCTACGGAGTATTTCCTTGAAGCAGGAGGATTAATTGAATCATGGACCGGTAATGAAAAACAAAACTTAGCTTGTTGATATGCGCTTTTATGTTAAGAACTCTTCTGCTCGGTCTTGCTCGAAACTCCAGAGAACATACCATGTGGGCACTTGTTTCAATCCCTCCCCCTTCTCTTCCCCTACCTTGCTGTTTGATCTGGGGGTTTGGGTTGTGGCTGGCCCGTGCAGCCAGCCATGCCCCTTTTCCATGCCCCTCATTATTTTGGACGACGTCCCATCCTGATGTAACTTCACCCTGCATATGATACCTCACCTACATCCATTACGTGTACCCAGCAGGTCTTGGGCGAAAGGCCACTGCATCGCGCTCGCGACTCTGCCCATCCATACCGACAAGAACCGATTGCAGGAGCCCACCTTTTCTCAATCTTGGAGCACTCCTGCAGGGTCGATCTCGTGATCCCGAGTATCTGCCTGTTGGCTGTCAACCGCATGTGGGAGCAGGGAAAAACACCCCACGAAGGGCAACCAACATGTCCAACGAACCGCAAGATCAAAACGTGGGCGAGTCAAATGTGACAGAGTCAAAGTCCTTGATTCACTCGTCTTCAGAACATCAACTTGCAAATCTCACAATGTCTTCTTGCCCTGGAAACAGATGACCTACCATATCGCTATGACAATCTCTGATCGACTCTGTCAGCGAGGCAGCCAGCCCTGGCGGTAGCAGGATGTGGTCTTGGCCACCGTTCCCATGTGCTCCGCGGTTACAATGACACGTCGAACCCCCTTCGGCTGCGTACTTTTGACGGGGACAATCGTCCTCTCCGACCCTGGGGGATGCGGCACTAACCATGACTCTGCAAAAGAAGATCATTGCCATTGAGGGTAGACCGATTCGCACGACTGAACCCTATGTGTGTTCGTCGAAACGGTCGGTCGCAATTCGATAAGGTTGCAGGGCTCGAGATCCGTACCAGAACCCAGTATGTTGAGGGGCCTCCACAAGTGGCACATAATCTGTATGGATACATATGCACCACGTATGAGCTCCTGAGCATCAAGACCTGGATTCCACAAGCGCCGCGACTCATACATCATCTGTTCAAAACTCCAACGAAAGTAACTCGCGAGTGTTCAAAAGTCGATATGCGGTTCCTTTGCCTGCATGGAAGGGGCACCAATGCGAAGGTATTTCCTCATGTCTCTCGCTGCACAGCGTCTCACCATGCATATCTTTGCCATAGCCAGCTAATCGACCGTGACCAGATCTTCGAGATGCAGACAGGTAACAATATATCTGTGGCCATGTAGGCGAAGTCCGATGTTATCAGGAAGGTCGCTGACCGCGTAGCCAGCGAAGATCCGGGAGGCTCTTGACGATCATGAATTCGTGTTCATCGATGGCACTATAAACACAGTGCCCGCTGAAGGTCTGACTGTGCCTACCCTGGGGAAACACACCATCTCAGACTCTGACCATCAGCAGGAGTTTCCGCTATAACCGATGAATTCTATGGATACTTCGAAGAGGAAGTCACTGTCAGCAACATCCAAGAGCTTGTACTCAACATGGTCGAGTTTGTTGAGGCCAATGGTCCATTTGATGCTGTCATGGGCTTCTCTGAGGGGGGAATCATCGCGGCTATGCTTTTGATCGAAGACTCGAGACAGTCTTTTGCGGGATTCAAATGTGGCATCTTCTTCAGTGCCGCCCCGCCTCTGGACCCAGATGTGGTTCGCGGTGGGATCCTTCGTTGCGTCGATCCGGACAGGGACGGGATTCTGATTCAAGTTCCAACAGCCCACATTGGTGGGTCAAATGAGTCCCTTGAACGGCTAAGCCTACTTTCGCCGTTGGCTCCGCTTTGGTCTAAGACTCCGGCACTTCTGCGTGATGCCCTGGTCCGACTCTGCGACGACGACCATCGCCAAGTATTCCTCCATAGCCGAGGCCACGATATCCCTGGAGCGAATTCCCCTAAAGAACTGTCGGGGGTTCTTCGCGCGATAGAGCGGACTATCGACAGTGCCAGTGCCCATCCCGCCTAGGTCGACAGTAATCTGCTCTTGGCCCGAGCCGTGGCGATATCGGTAAGGTACCACGCAGAGTACAATGGAGCTGGAGGACCTCCCCCCAAGTACTTGAGGATCTCGGCTGGGGACGAAGGCTACGAGCTTCCGTCTGCTCGGTTCCGTTTTCGTATATGACGTGTATAAGCTTTTCAACGGCAGGGAAGGAATCTGGCCCCTGGTATCACGGGCCTCAGAACGGGCGAGCGATTCGTGACGAGGTTGTCCTCGGCCGATTCGAGACTCAGCACAGCTTATTCACAGGCGGTGTGACAATGGATCCTCCTTCATGGAGCAATTAGGATAACCTTGACTCATATAAAGTGGTTGGCTTACAGAGAACCCTCTTGACAGATGCTTTCCTTTTTTCTGTTGTGTGTTGGAAGAGAACAAACATGGGTTCCATCACTGAGACATCACTTCCTGAGGAAGGGCTCGGGCTCCAAGCAGCAGATGACATCGCCGTCGTTGGGTACTCTTTTAAACTTCCCCAGGGTATAGACGATGACTACAGTTTCTGGGAAGTTCTTCAGGACCGTCGGAACCTTTCGACAGAATGGCCTGCCTCCCGTATCAATATTGATTCCTTTCTGGATGGCAAAAGCCATACTGTATGTCCTGACTTGTCCCACATTCTAGTACCATATGCTCACAAGTTCATCAGTTCAATGGCCGCCGCGGGCACTTCATCGATGAGGATGTCGCTGCCTTTGACGCTCCTTTCTTTTCTGTGACCTCGAAAGAGGCCAAGGCCATGGACCCTATGCAGCGATGGACACTCGAGGCGTCTTACAGAGCCTTCGAAAAAGGTGAGAAAGAGAACCTGCTACACCATTCAAGACAGCACTAGATGAAATGCTGACTGCAATATCTGTTGCAGCGGGTATCCCAGTCGAAAGCCTCAAAGGCTCTCGCACTGCCGTTTTCTCTGCCTCCATGCTAGAAGATTACATGAGAATGTCGGCCATGGACCCTGACAATGCAGAGAGAACGGCTGTCACCGGATGCACGGTCGCGTGCGTGATACCAAACCGGGTCAGCTGGTACTTTGATCTGCAGGGTCCAAGCATACATTGCAACACGGCCTGCTCAAGCAGTCTGTCGGCTGTCGACATGGCTTGCAAAAGTATAAAGGCAGGGGACGCGACATGTGTGAGTAGCAAAGCGCTTGTTGGAGACCAGCTCCGCTGTTGACGGCTTACTTACACTGCGAACAGGCACTTGTCACTGGGTCGAACCTGCTCCTGGACCCGGCAATCTTCCAGTTGTTGTCAGACCAAAAGTTCCTGTCCCCGGATGGCGTGTGTTACAGCTTTGACCACCGAGCGAATGGCTACGCAAGGGGGGAGGGCATTGTTGCTCTTGTACTCAAGCCTGTTGCTACCGCTGTACAGGACGGTGACATGATCAGAGCAGTAATTAGATCAATAGGCTCGAACCAGGATGGGCGCAGCCCAGTGCTGACCCAGCCGAGCCCTCAAGCCCAGGAGGATCTGATCCGCCATGTTTACAAGCAAGCGGGCCTCTCGTTGAATGAGACTCGCTACGTCGAGGCACACGGCAAGTAGACCGTTCCCTCCGTCCCGCACGAATAGAGCTGACGAGCCAGCTGCCAGGAACCGGTACGCCCGTTGGTGACCCGATTGAGATGAAAGCCATAGGCCGAGTCTTCCGGAAGGCTCGATCAGCCGAGGAGCCCCTTTATGTGTGGGTAGCCGGCCGCTCCTAGCTCGAGGTGTCCCACAGCAGAAGTTCACCGGCTGACAATCTTGCAGTGGGTCCGTCAAAGCAAATATCGGTCATCTTGAAGGAGCAAGTGCTTTAGCTAGCATGGTCAAGTCCATTTGTGAGTTCTCCCAGGCACTGTTCACCAGCGTCTCGGGAAAGGGAAGCAGCTGACAGCTCCCGATGCGTCACGACAGTGATTTTAGAGAAAGGCGTCATTCCGCCAAATGCACTTTTCGAAAAGATCAACCCGGATATAGATGTTGACTTTTACCATACCGAGGTACGTAGACAAAAGACCGGCAGATTCATGCGTTGGCTAATGTGCAGTCAAGGTCCCAACCGCATGCGTCGCGTGGCCCGCGTCTGGGCTACGTCGGGTGTCTGTTAACTCGTTCGGCTTTGGGGGTTCCAACACGCACGTCGTCCTTGATGATGCATATCACTACCTGAGAGATCGACGCCTTTCAGGTAATCACTGCACATCTCCCGTTCCAGAAACTTCGGTTCGCAAGGCTTTAGCCAATGGGAATGGCACAAGCAGTACCGACGCTGTGGTTAACGGCAACGGCAACTTCCACGCCAACGGTAACTTCCACGGCAATGGCACGGCCCATCTTTTGAATGGGTCGGCCGCGGGTCACCAACTAAATGGGACCAACGGCAATGGATCCACAACAAAAGAACCCGTCAACGGGCTGGGAGCGGCACAGAGGATCGGCAGTCTGCCCAGAATGATGGTCTGGACCGCCGCTGACGAGAATGCAGTGAAGAGGACGGTGGGCGTCTATCAGAAGTATTACCAAGACAGAGTCTCGGGAAATCCCGAGAAACTCGATAGACTGGCACACACTCTTGCTTCTCGCCGGAGTCAGATGCTATGGCGGACCTATGCCATCGTCGCCGATGGACCGGAAATCCAGGGAGACAAGGCCCTTGCGCCGGTCAAACCGGTTCGAAGCTCAGCAGAAGCTGGGATGGCCTTCGTGTTCACTGGGCAAGGCGCCCAGTATGCAGGTATGATCTCCCTATGCAAAATCGTGAACTACTTCCTGCGCCAGCTTGTCCTAGCAAATGGGAAGCAAGGCTGACCTCTCTTTCTCCAGATATGGGACACGACCTCATTCAATATCCCGTCTTTGCTGACGCTTTGCGGCGTATCGGCGATGTATACGCTGATCTGGGATGCACATGGTCTATTTTTGGTAGGTTAATTCAGCCCTTGAAATAGCTGAGCATGAGCTGACATGATTCATTGGTCGCTAGATGAGTTACGCCAAAGCGAAAACATTAACAAGCCTGAGTATGCACAGCCGTTGTCCACGGCTATACAATTAGCTCTCGTCGAGCTCTTGAAGAGCTTCGGAGTAAAACCCAAGGCCGTGATCGGTCACTCATCGGGAGAAATTGCTGCTGCGTAAGTCCATAACAATCTTGGTCATTTAAATCATCACCTGCGCGTATGTATTGACTTCGACTACAGCTACGCTACCGGGGCATTATCCTTGATCTCAGCCTGCAAAGTATCATATTACCGGGGGCATCTTGCTGGAAAACTAAGAAGTGCAAATGCCTCATGCCCGGGCGCGATGATATCCATAAATCTCGCCGAAGGTCAAGTTCCTACGTTCTTAGAAACTATCAAGGCGACAGATGTCTGCGTGGCCTGCATCAACAGCCCGCTGAATTGCACCCTGTCCGGCCCTGAAGCGTCCATCGACGCGGTCAAGGCTGAAGCGGACAAGACTGGTATCTTCGCGCAGAAGCTCAAGACTGGCGTTGCGTACCATTCGCCGTCGATGCTGGCCATCGCCGACGAGTACTTGACACTTATGGGCAATCTCGAAGGCGCGGGGCGGCAGGACGTAAAGACCAGGGCTGCGATCCCGATGGTCTCGTCCGTCACTGGGAGATCTATCCGGCCGGCAGAGTTGGCCAAGGGCCAGTACTGGGTGGACAACATGGTTTCCCCGGTACGCTTCGCCGATGCAGTCCAGGTTTTGACGCAAGAGTCAGCCAAGCTCAAGGTCGGTCTGGGGAACATCACCCATCTTGTCGAGGTCGGCCCGCACCCAGCTTTGAAACGACCCATTTCAGACACTATCAACCAGGATGGCAATCGCAAGAAGCAGATACGATATTCGAGTGCGCTGCATCGGTCACAACCACCGATACAGACTACACTCGAGCTCATGGGCCAACTATTCTGCTATGGCCATTCTGTTTCGGTCTCGGCGGTCAACCAGCATTCAATGGATAGGAGTCCCGCGTTTCTGGTCGATTGCCCCGAATACCCATTCGACCACTCCAACAAGTACTGGGCAGAGTCACGAATCTCTCGTGACTTCAGACTGCGTGGAACAGTGAAAGGAGAAACTCTGGGTGTCCGCGTCTCGGACTGGAACGAGCTGGAGCCTCGGTGGAGGAACTTTCTGAGCATAGATTCCATCCCGTTCGCTGGCCACCATATGATCAGCGACACTGTGGTATACCCAGCAGCAGGGATGCTCATAATGGCCATCGAGGCTGTTCAGCAAATGTTACCAGCCGATCGCGTTGTTGCAGGCTACTTTGTAAAGGAAGCAACCTTTATCAGCCCCATTATCATAGAGGAGACTTGGGAGGACCGCACAGAAACGTCACTCACCTTGCGGCCTGTTGGGCAGCAGGGTGATAACTCGACGCAGTTCGAGACGACCATATTCTCTTACCGCAACGGCCAATGGACGGAGTGTTCACGCGCCACGATCAAGGTCGACTATGCTGAATCGGTCACAGCGGATGACGTTGACGACGAGAGGCGTTTGGCCGAGGAAGACGTGAAAAGGCAGCACAAGCTGGTAACACAGTCTTGTGAAAAGCCTGTGGACTCGAACGTACATTACAGCTACGCCTCTGAGCAGGGACTCCAGTATGGCGATTGGTTTTCCATCCTGCAGGACATCCGCTGGGATAACAAGCTGAACGCGGTGGGACGTGTCGATGTATCCAAGAAGAGATACCAGACCAGCAGCCTGGTACATCCTGCCGTCCTTGACACAGCTTTCCACATACTGCGAGTGAGTGCTGGCTCTCAGCCTGCAGCCAACGTGCCCGTCCGCCTTGAGGACGCCTGGTTTGCATCTTCCGGCTGGCAGCATCCACAGACGAATTTTGTGCAGTGGCTGGCTACTTCCAACTCGGCTGCGAATGGAGAAGTGGGCCGCGGCGAGCAGGGGAAGCTTCATGCTCTGTCGGACGATGGCAAAGTCCTGTGCACCATCCAGAAGGCTGTGACGACTGCCGTGACTACGGGCGCCCAAGAGAAGGAGACAAAGTTGCTGTACAGCGTTGAGTGGAAGCCGCAGCTGAGCCTGCTCGAGCCCAAGCAGCTGTCTGCAGCCTGTCGTGCAGACTCATACACTAGGGACGAGACCATCGTCCTGGCAAACCATGCGAAGATGTGCTCTGCCCTGGACCTTGCCGCTGCTCGAACACTGAAAGTTGTCGACCATTCTAAAGTGCCTGAGGGTTTGGTCAAGCATGTTGAGTGGATGCAACACCATGTCAGCACCAATATGTCGCCGGAGGCACGACAAGAGGCGGAAACGCTCAGTGACTCTGAAGTCGAGGCTCGTTTGTCTGAGGTCGACCACGTGCTGCCGGCGTGGAAGCTCTACACAGAGTGCGCAAGGAAGCTCCCGGAGATGCTGGCTGGCGACCTTGACCCGTTACAGGTTGTCTTCGGTTCGGATCTCGCCAGTATCTTCTACGAGGACCTCTTCCTCAACTTGTGCTCCGATGGCCGACTCGGCCGACTTTTGGATCTGGCCTCGCACGAGAACCCAGCGTTGCGGTTCTTGGAGGTGGGAGCAGGCACCGGTGGTATGACAGGCCACATCATCAAGGCTCTTCAGGAACGTGAGGCGCGCACTGGATCACCAAGGTTTTCTGAGTATACCTACACGGATATCTCTCCCGCCTTCTTCGAGCGTGCAAAGAGCCGCTGGCCCGATCTTCAGGACCGCATGACCTTCAAAACTCTCGACCTCGACCGTTCCGTCGATAGCCAGGGTTTCGAGGCCGGTTCGTATGATTACATCGTGGCGGCTAGTGTGCTGCACGCCACGCCGCATCTGGAGGAGAACATTCGAAGCATCTGCAAGGCACTCAAGCCAGGCGGTCGCCTTATCCTGCTCGAGGTTATCAACCCTGATGACATTGCCACCAATTTCATGGCTGGTCTTGTTCCGGGCTGGTGGGTCGCTCGTGAGGAGTGGCGTCCTCATTCTGCAGCCATCCCCGAGTACTTATGGGATAAGTGTCTGCGAGAGAATGGCTTCTCTGGAAACGACGTCGTGATCCGCGATTATGAGAACGACAAGTGCCATATTATGAGCATTATTGTTTCCACAGCCGCGGGACAACCGGCAGATGCGCAAGAAAATTCAGCCGAGTCTGACAAGGTCGTCTTCGTCGTTGATGACCAGGAAGGAGACCAACAGCAAGAGCTGATAGACTCGGTTCGTGGCATGGTTGGTCTCACAAAAGACCAGCAAGCGGTCGCGTGTCCTTTCACTCTGGGTGGCCTGGAAACGGCTCTCTCTGGCTTGACTGAGCATGACACTGTCATCTGTCTCGCAGAAGACAACAAGCCTCTTCTGGCCAATCTGACTGAAGAGGCTTTCAAGACTCTACAGTATCTCATCAACCATGCGCGAAACCTTCTCTGGATCACAAGCACGAGTACCGAGGACTCACAATACCCCGACTACAGCATCATGCAGGGCTTCTTCCGCACCATCCGTGCGGAGCAGTCTGATAGCCACATCGTGACACTCGCAATCGAGGGAAAGTCCGATACGGCAACGCGCACGGACTTCATTCAGAAGGTCCTCCAGAGTTCTTTCGGCCCACAGCCCTCCGACGAGCTGGAATATGTTGTCACTGATGGGCTGCTCACTACTGGACGGGCTGTCGAGGACGTATCTGGGAACAATACGCTGCGATCCCTGCTGTCCCGGCAACTGCAAAACAGACCGTGGGCTGAAGGGCCGGCCCTGCAGCTGTCTATTGGTAGTCTTGGAAACCTTGATACCTTACGATTTGTGGAGGATGTCACACACGAGAATGAGCTCGGCCCATTTGAAGTCGAAATCGACGCCAAGGCGTGGGGTCTCGTACCTCAAGACGTGCCGGCTGCCATGGGGCGCCTGGATGGTGATGACGGCCTGCTGGGTGGTGACTGCGCAGGTATCGTTACCAGAGTTGCCCACGGCTGTGACAGCTCCATCAAGCCTGGCGACCGTGTCTGGATGATGGCACCCGGCTGTACTCGCCAGTTCCCCCGTGCCGACGCCAAGGACGTGTTCAAGATCCCAGACTCCATGACGTTTGAGGCTGTCACTTCTGTCTGCGTCCCAACAATGACGGCTTACCAGGCGCTGGTCGAGATTGGCAGGCTGGAGGAAGAGGACCGGGTTCTGGTCCACTCCGCTGCTGATATCATGGGGCAGGTGGCCGTCCAGATCGCGAGGATACAAGGCGCGGAAATCTTTGCCACAGCCTCAACCCCTGAAAAGAGGCAATTCCTCGCGGAGAGGCTAAGCATTTCCAAGGACCATATTTTCTCCAGCAAAACTGGCCAATTTTCTCAGGGCGTGATGCGTGTCACGGGAGGAGAAGGCGTCGACGTCGTTTATAACTCGCTGCCTGGAGATGATGCGATGAGGGCATCTTGTGAATGCATGGCCCGCAACGGTCGACTCATCCAGATTGACCGCACCAATATCAGCGCTAATACGACCTTGCCGGCGGCCCTGTTGGCTAGAAATATCTCGTTCTCGGCCGTTGATGTAACTGAGCTGAGCCCAAAGGTTGCCAGCAGGCTTTTGAAGAAGACTACGCAATTGTTGGAAGACGGGAAGATCCAGCAGATACAGCCTGTGCGAGTATTCAATGCGTCTGAGGTCGAGGAGGCATTCAAGGAATTGCAGAGTGGCAGCAGCTTGGGTCGCGTTATTGTTGCTCCCAAGCCCGAAGATGTAGTCGCGGTGAGTTGATCCAGGCCACAACTACAGGCCTCAAAACGTCGAAGTGCATACACATACTGATAGGTCATTTAGCAATTCACCCAAGAAAGGCGATCTTGGACGTTTGACGAGAATGCATCATACCTGATTGCTGGAGGGTCCGGTGGTCTGGGCCGAGCGATCTTGAACTGGATGGCCGACCGAGGAGCAAAGCACTTCATTGTGCCCTCTCGGTCAGGCGCCTCATCCAAGGCCGCCGCAGACATGATCGCACAGCTACAGGCTCGCGGCGTTAACGTTATTGCACCCAAGTGTGACGTGTCTGACGCAGCCAGCCTCGGCGGCCTTCTAGACGAGTGCTTGCAGACCATGCCGCCGATTAAGGGCTGCATCAACGGCGCCATGGTACTCCAAGACGCCATCATGGCGAATATGACATTTGCGCAGTGGGAGCTCACCATGAAGTCCAAGGTACAAACCTCGTGGAACCTACACCGGCTCCTGCCAAAGGAGATGGACTTCTTCATCCTCCTCGCCTCCCTCGCCGGAGTGGCCGGCCAGATGGCCTCTGCCAACTACGCAGGAGGCTGCACGTTCCAGGATGCGCTGGCCCGCTACCGCGTTGCCCAGGGCCAGCGAGCCATCTCTCTGGACATCGGATGGATGCGCAACGTGGGCATCATCGCGGAGAACTCCGGGTACCAGCGTCAGCGGCAATCTCTCAACGACATGAACCCGATCGACGACACCGAGCTGCTCGCGGTGCTGACCCTCGCTTGTGACCCCGAGAACCCGCTGCCGACCCCGGCGGCGCCCCGGGCGTCGGGCCAGGTCCTCTTCGGGCTGCGCACGCCCGCCGAGAATATGCTCCAGGGGCTCGAGTCGCCGGCGGTGCTGGACCGGCCGCTGTTCGCAGGCTTCTCGTTCATCCCGGGCGGCAGCTCGCAGGCGACAGGAGGAGGCCAGTCCTCAGCGGCGGCGGCGGACCAGGGCGCGGGGCTACTGTTCCGGCAGGCGGGCGACTCTGGCGAGCGGGTGCAGGTGGTTCTGCGGGCGCTGTCGGCGAAGCTTGCGCGGGCCATGTCCATCTCGCCCGAGGACGTGGAGCCGGGCAAGGCGCTGTCGGCGTACGGGGTGGACTCGCTGATGGCGGTGGAGCTGAGGAACTGGATCGGGCGGGAGTTCGGCGCCGCTGTGGCTGTGTTTGACATCATGGGCGGTGTGCCAATTGCGAGCGTCGCCGACCTGGTCACTGCGAGGAGTGGAGCGGTGGATAATAAGGGCTAGAAGCAGATTGGGAGTCGGGGCGTGGGAGCTGGGATGTTCCAGGGTTTTGGTGGGATCATCTGGGAATTATCTGGCAGGTATCTGCATGTTTTCTGGGGAACTTTTTATTCATGGGCACGTTGTGTATGTGATAAATATACACACAAATTTATAAAAGTAGCCACTTTCATCTCCCAGGCGCGCATCCTATTGTGGGCGTTCTACACGGTCAGGGTCGTTCAACCTCAGCTGCAGAATGCACACCAGACTACACTTCTTTTGGAAAAACTTAAACCACGACGCAGGTACCCGCCATCTGGACTCCTTGGCCCGTGATGGATATGTCGTATTGTAAGCGTGAATGTGTGTGGATGGGGCACGGCTGGTGGGACATGGAGCCACCGAGGGGGGGCTTTTTGGCATGGACAGTTTGATGAATCTCTGCCGGTCGAGCCGGATCGTCCTGGTCTCCTCCTCGCATAGGGGAATTTTTTGGAAGTGGGCGCTGGTAGGGCGAGGGCACGGTGACGGTGACAGGTCTCTTTTTGTTCTCTCCATCTGTCTTTCCGTCCCTCCAGCATTTAATCTGATGGAAGATTTCATGCCTGGCCTGGCTCATACTGGCGATATCCGCGAGGGTATTAGACTGACTATATAGGCAGACTCAGACAGGCTGTGTGATTCGCCGTGGCGGAACAGACAGGCGGGCGGGCGGACGGTTTCACGAAACGGGCACCAGTTGAAGGCTGAGCTGAACGCGAGGGAGCCCACACAACGGCTGCGCGGCAGGGGTAAAGATTTGGTTTCCGCGCTAGCATCTGACACAGACTGACACACTGAGACACGAGCAGACAGTGGCAGAACCAGCCGGACAAGGCACGCTCTGACCCACCCGCATGCAGGGGATGCGAGATACGATTGGGAACCACCCGGGGCTGCTGGGGGGACCTAGGAATTCCTGCACTGCTCCTGCACTGCTGCTGCCCATGACCAAGGGACCCACGCCTTTTCCAACATGTGAAGCGAAAGGGGACTTGGTCGAGATTCCTTGGTGCCGAACCTCGAGAAACCCGCCAGACTTTCAGACAGCCGACCAGACATCGCGATACGACATACCACACAAAGAAAGGACAACAACCGAGCAGATCCCCCACACACCCCCAAGATCCTTCCGCCGAACAGTCTGACTACCTACCCGCATCGCCGCCCTCTCGGTGTCAGCAATCAATCGACCTGCCCATTTCATCCGACTCTATTGGGCGCAACCACCACAGCACCACTCTCTAGTCCTCGTCTCGACTACGCCAAGGTTCAGCTGGACTAGCCCTCTCGAGTCGACCATTTTGGCCCCCCCCCAACCTAACACGCCAGCCCACCAACTCACTACCAACACAGCTACCGTCGAGCAGCTTCCACTGGCCACCGACTTACTTTCGTCTCTCTCTCTATCAAGAGCTCTTCCGGCCAGGCCATGTCCGCATCTTGATTGCGGCCACCTACGAACCGAGAGCGCTCAACGCGCATCTCGAGCACTTGTGATTGATCCGATCGCTGCCCACTCCCACTGCAGCAATTGGAAGGTCACCGACATCTTTCTCTCTCGCGCTCGACACTTCCCCTTCGCCTCCTACCTCGAACCACCATGGCGGACCCCTCGAGATCCAATCCGCCGCAACGGGGCAGAGCGCCCCCACCGTCGTCGATACCCTTAGACGGCCTCGGTGGCCCGCCTGGCGAGCATGGGAGAGGCAGGTCCACTTCCGGCGCTGGAGGGGCGCAGGCACAGTCGCAGACGCAACCACAACGGTACGAGAGGTTATCGCCAACCACAGCCCAGATGGCCGCAACCTTGCCCGGCATAACGACGTACTGGGACAACCCATACCAGCAGCAGCAACAGCAGCAGGGACTACTACAACAACCACAGCAGCAACAGTCGAGGCAGGCAGGGCTGCAGCTTGGGGCCGAGTCACCTGTAGACCCCACCGCATTTCAGTATGCCCTCCCACCGGACTTCTCTAACGAGCAGCTGTCGCCGCGTCCTCTCTCAGAGATCGGCTCTACTCCGAACGCGGCCTACGAGGCCCCATCCTACTTCGATGATCACAACGGCCAAGAGTCGGACAGAGTACCTCTCACGCAGACTGCCCAGCCAATCGATGGTCTTAGTGTTGCCGGCGATGCGCAGCCACGGGACAGCTTCCAGACGGTGCGGGATCTAGATACTGGCCCGAGCCAGGTGCGCAATGAGGACAGGCTCGGCTTCGACCTGGAGTCTGGGATCGGCTCCCAGAAGCACAAGAGTTTCGGGAAGAACCTGACCCCCGACGCGAACCGACGGTCCCGCTCGCCCGCGACATCAGGCGCGCTCCTCAAGGCCGGCTCCATCATGCGAGCCATGTCCCAGCGTGTCGTGAACATCAGTGGTGACGAGGTTCTCGAGAACCAGAAACGCCGTGATCGATCCCGTTCGCCAAGTCGAGATGGCCCGCGCGAGTCTATGCCCCAGGTGCCTGAGATCGACACCTCGTACCACTCGCAGCTCTACCAGAACCAGAGCCCAATCGAGAAGAAGGGACAGGCGGAATATATATTTCCCTCAGATCCTGGCCCTCTATCCCCTGTGCCCTCGATACACGGCCGTATGGCCAACCCTTTGAAAGGAAAGACCTTGGGTATATTCTCTCCGGACAACCCAATACGAACGCGCCTGTGTGACGTTCTGGTGCAGCCGTGGACGGAGCCCCTGCTTCTCATTTTGATCGTGCTCCAAATGATCCTGCTATGTGTTGAGGCTGCACCAAATGTCTTTGATGACGGCGAGGGCAGGCCAGACAGATGGGGTAGTACCTCGATCGACTGGGCCATATTCTGTCTGTTCGTCATTTTCTCTTTAGAACTGATTGCCAGGATTATTGTGTCAGGCTTCGTGCTCAATGCTTCCGAGTATAGCACTATCGACCGCCAACGCGGCGTCAAGGCGGCTGTTGTGGACAGGTATCGGACCGTCTTTCAACCTCAAAGGCAAAAGTCGGTCAAGAAGCCACCACAAGACTATGGCCCGTCAACGTTCTCACGCTCAGTCACATTTCTGCATGGTCATTCACTCCCTCAGACTATAGAGGAGCAACAGAGGTATCAACTAGCCCGACGAGCTTTCTTGCGACATGGTTTCAACCGACTCGACTTTGTTGCTGTTGTATCATTTTGGATATCTTTTGTGATCGGGATAACGGGCGCCGAGAAACGACACCATCTCTACGTGTTCAGAATGCTAAGCTGTCTCCGCATCGTGAGACTGTTGGCACTGACCAAGGGTAATGCGGTAAGTTGTCCCTGGATCACGGCGGAAATTAAAATACTCATATGTGAGAACAGGTCATTCTGCGAAGTCTGAAAAGAGCAGCACCATTACTGCTGCGAGTCTCGTTCCTGATCGGCTTCTTCTGGTTGGTCTTTGCCATTATTGGCGTGCAAAGTTTTCAAGGCAGTCTTAGCCGACAGTGTACCTGGATTGACCCAGAGGACCCGCTGAACATCAGTGCGGCTTTTGTCAACGACTTCCAATTCTGTGGTGGCTACAAGAACTTGACTACTGGAGATGACTTACCATGGGTCATCGCTGATCCGCCTGACAACCTGAGCAACCTCAGTCCCGGCACAGGTAGCGCTAAGGGCTACATTTGTCCCAGGGGGTCGCTCTGTCTCCAGCAGGGGAATCCGTACAACGACAGCATGCACTTCGACGACATTCTGCACTCACTCGAGATGGTTTTCGTCGTCATGAGTGCGAACACCTTCTCCGACCTGATGTACTACACGATCGATTCGGATTATACGCCAGCGGCCCTCTTCTTTGGCGCTGGAATCATGATAATGTTGCTATGGCTGGTCAACTTGCTCATTGCTGTCATCACATCATCATTCCAGGTCATCCGCGAAGAGAGCAGGGCCAGTGCCTTTACCGATACTGAGGACAAGTTCGTGGACGGCCCTGCGGAGGAGCCACCCAAGCGGGTATCTTCCCTACAGCGGATCTACAACAAGTCGAGGTTATTCTGGGTCCTGTGTATCGCTTTTGACTTGCTTGCGCAGGCGTGCAAGAGCGCCTCAATGTCGGATGACCGTAGAGCTTTCATCGACAATGTCGAAATTATAGTGACGCTTCTACTCGACATCGAAATCATCATACGACTCGTTGCAGACTTTAGAGGGTTTCGTCGCAGTACTCGGAACCTCGTGGACCTAGGGCTTGCCGTCGTCACATCCGTCATCCTGCTTCCTCCGATCCACGATGCGGGGACAGTTTACGCCTGGTTGACGGTGTTCCAGATAATGAGGGCCTATCGCGTTGTCCTTGCGGTGCCGATGACCAGAGACCTGATTGTACTAGTGTTGGGCGATGCCACGGGTATCAGCAACCTGATGCTGTTCGTCTACCTGATTACGCTTCTCATGGCCATTTTCGCCTCACAGCTGTTCCGCGGAGAGATCCCATTGGAGGACGCCGGCGGAGACAACATCAACATGAACTTTGCAACAATTTGGAATTCGTTCCAGGCCATGTTCCAAATTCTTTCCAGCGAGAACTGGACGACTGTTCTGTACACGGTGACCGGCTACACGAATGGCCGGCACACTGCGTGGATTGGGGCCATGTTCCTCATCGGGTGGTTTATCTTGGCCTTCTTCATTCTCATCAATATGTTCATTGCTGTGATTCAAGAAAACTTCGACGTTGGCGAGGATGTTAAGCGGCTTGAGCAAGTCCGAGCATTCCTGCAGCGGAAAGAACTGGGAGGCAGTTCAAGTAATCTCGCCCTTTCGACCATCTTCTCTCTCGGCAAAACCAGGAAGAAGAAGGACCCTCTGGATTACGGCCCGGCCACCATGGAAATGTTGCTTAAGGAGGCTGTTGTCAAGGACTTCCTAGACGACGCAGTCGAGACCGTGCAGGAGACACCCGGCAGTGGGAGCCAATCACCCCCAGAAGCCGCCAATGGAAAAGCCGGTAATGTGAAGCCTGGTTTCATGTCTATGATGTGGGGGAAAGTGGTTACGGCGTTCAGCAGCAAAGACCCGAACCCGTTTTACTCGAACCTCGCCTTCGAAAATCGCAACGAGACCCAGGACCCGCGCCAGATGGCTCGTCAAGCTGTCTCCGCAACCGCTGAGCGTCGCAAGGCGCAGCGTGCGTATCTGGCTCGACACCCGACTTACAACAACTCCTTGTTCATATTCACACCACGGAACCCTATTCGGCGCCTTTGTCAGCGAATCGTTGGCCCCGGACGGGGGACTGAGCGTTTCGATGGTGTAGAGCCTCACAAGATCGCGTGGTACTCGTTTTCGGCCTTCATTTATGCCGCGATTGTCGCCATGGTGATCCTGGCATGTGTGACCACGCCCCTGTACCAGAAGGAGTACTTCAAATCCCATGAGTTCAGCGTTGAGAACTGGTTTGTCTGGACTGACATGGCCTTTGCCACTCTGTTCAGCGCAGAAGCTCTCATCAAGGTCATCGCAGATGGGTTCTTCTGGACCCCGAACGCCTATTTCCGCAGCTCCTGGGGAATCATCGACGCTGTTGTCTTGATTACTCTCTGGATCAACGTCATCACGCTCTTCACAAATGACGGGGCCGTGTCTCGAGCTGTGGGTGCCTTCAAGGCCCTGAGAGCTCTGCGGCTGCTCAACGTCAGTGACAGCGCCCGGGACACATTCCACTCGTTGATTGTGATCGGATGGTGGAAGATTGCCAGCGCCGCCTTTGTGTCGCTTTCGCTGATTATCCCATTCGCAATCTACGGGACCAACTTGTTCATGGGCAAATTCGTGACGTGCAACGACGACAACGCAGGCGAGCTACTACTCGACTGCTTCGGTGAATACAACAGCAGTCCATTTAATTGGGATGTGCTGGCCCCCCGCGTGGCCGACAATCCCTTCTTCAGCTTCGACGACTTTGGCTCCTCGCTATTCATTCTCTTCCAGATTGTGAGTCAAGAGGGATGGATTGATGTCTCGTTTGGGGCACAGTCCATTACGGGGATCGGCAAGCAACCACAGTTTGGCGTTGCGCAGGGCAATGCGGTGTTCTTCATTATCTACAACCTCTTGGGCACGGTTTTCGTGCTCACGCTGTTCATCTCGGTCTTCATGCGAAATTACACGGAGCAGACTGGCGTGGCATATCTGACGACCGAGCAACGGTCGTGGCTCGAGTTGCGCAAACGTCTCCGCCAGATATCCCCTTCTAAGACGTCTTATGATGACTCTAAACAGAATTGGAAGAAATGGTGTCACAAGCGCGCGATCGAGAAGAAAGGCAAATGGTACACCAGCATCACTATCGTGCTGGGTCTGCACCTGCTACTGCTGCTCGTCGAGTTCTATCAGGAGCCCCTCTGGTGGACCAACACGAGAGACGCGATATTCTTCTTGTTCACCCTGGTCTACATGGCGAACACCGGGATTCGTGTCATTGGTCTGGGATGGCCCCGTTTCAGGAAGAGTTCTTGGGACATGTACTCCTTGGTCGTCGTGTTCGGCGCTTTTGCGACCACGATTCTCTTCCTCATCAGGCCCCAGGAAGATACTTTCGTGCAGCTGCACAAGTTCTTCCTTGTCGCCATTGTGTTCCTACTCATCCCCCGCAACGACGCTCTGGACCAGCTCTTCAAAACGGCAGCAGCTAGTCTGACGACCATTGGTAACCTGTTGGCAACCTGGCTTGTCTTCTTCCTGGTCTTTGCCATCGCCCTGACGCAGACGTTTAGCTTGACGCGGTTCGGCGGCGAGGAGACCACTCAGGTCAACTTCCGCACGGTGCCGAACGCGCTCATCCTGCTATTCCGCATGTCTGTCGGCGAGGGCTGGAATGAGATCATGGAAGATTTCGCCTGTATCGAGCCGCCCCTGTGCGTCGAGAGCGAGAACTTCTATCTAAGCGACTGTGGCAGCGCTGCATGGGCCAGGGTGCTATTCATATTGTGGAACATCCTCAGCATGTATATCTTCGTCAACTTGTTCGTGTCGCTCATTTACGAGAGTTTCTCGTACGTGTACCAGCGCTCAAGCGGGCTGTCTGCCGTCGACCGGGACGAAATTCGCCGCTTCAAGGAGGCCTGGAGATCGGTCGACCCCCACGGCACAGGACACATCAGCAAGGAAGCTTTCCCTCGCCTTCTGGGAGAACTGTCGGGCGTGTTCGAGATGCGGATCTACTCACATGAGGACTCTGTGGGACAGATCCTTGATGATGTTGGAAACGAGGTGCCATCGTCCCGCCACCAATCCATCTCATCTGCAAGCGCCTATGGTGGTGCCAATCTTCAGAAGTTGAACAACAGGCTGAACCAGATTGACGTCGAAGCGGTGCGGGAGAGGCGCAGAAGGTACAACATCTTCTACGAAGAGGTCATGGTCTCGGCAGATCCGGACAAGGGCATCTCCTTTACTACAGTGCTCATGATTTTGGCTCACTACAACATTATCAACGACAGCAAGAGTCTTCGGTAAGTCACCCTACACGTGCAAAGTGTTGAGATTTGCTCAACTAACAACTACGTAATAGGCTTGAGGAATTCTTGCGTCGTCGAGCACGTCTCCAACGTGTCGAGGAGGAGGTCCGCCGTCGTGTGGTCGTCGGCTTTTTCGACACGATGTAAGTTATCCAGCGGTGCTGACATGGCCGGACTCCAATGCTAATCGTTCCTCGATAGGTACTACGCACGACAGTTCAAGCGGCACATGGATCGCAAGAGGTCTGCACGTATGACGGCAATACCTCAGCTGGACCTACCGGACATCCTCGTAGACGACGAAGAAGAGCGAGAAAAGAGGAAGACGTCCTCATCACTGCTACAGAACCCTTACGGGCCACAAAGCCCATCGACACCTGGGTCAGCGGGCCTGCGCTCGCCGGGCACGGGCGCCGCATTCCTGAGCCCTAATGAGGCCCGGAACAGCGGTGGCGCCGGCGGCGCAACCAGCCACCAGAAGACGTGGTCCGGCAACAGTGCGGACCTGACGCTGCAGACCAACTTCGATAGCGCGGGCGGCGTGCACCCGCTGAGCATGCCGCGGGCGGGAGAGGCCAGCTCTGCCAGGAGCGACGCGCACCAATCGACACACTCGGCCTTCAGCTTCGAGCTGCAGCCCGGCTCGGCCAACAGCTCGGCGGCCAACAGCAGGCGCAACAGCAGAAGCAACAGCGCGGTGAGCCCGATCCAGATGAGCCAGATCCTCGATGACTCCATCTGGATGGCGAGTATCAGGCGGAGCGCCACCATGAAGAGGAAGCCAGGGTGGTAATCATAGTGACCAGGGTGTGGTCACTGCTAGGAAGTTTAATGGGTTTAATGATCAGGGAGGCGAGGGAGGGAGTGAGGAAGGGATACACTGGGAAATGGGACAAAGGAGAGGAGGCTGGCTACTATTCCACGCCACTGCAAAATTCGGGGCAGGCCACACGCCCTTGCATTGCGAGAACAGGAACTACTACACTGGCGTTTCAACGGTTTGGAAACAGGGAAAGAAGTTCTCCTGGCGGCGTTTATCATCTTATTTGTTATTGTCGGCCTAATCTGTGTTTCGACTGAGCGAAGCGAGCATACTGGTTGTCCATATCCCCCTCAGGGATGGTAACGTCGGTGGAGCAAGTTATACTGTAGATATCTGCATGGATGCAGTGGACGGTGTGTTGTGAGAGGAAGCAATGGGTTCCCCGGAACACAGTGATAAAGAATCAAGAAGGGAGCGTCAGGCTCCACGATCGTGATCTCTCCCTCAACACCCACATCTGTGATCTGTGATGTACCTCAGCTGCTCTCCTCGGGAGGCCAACGCTTTTCGGTGTCCTTTTTTGATTTCCCCCCGAATATACGCCGACGGCGATGGCCAGGGATTTGTGGCATCCACCTGCAAGCAGCCCGTCATTGAGAGTTCACGCCCGAGCGCGCCTTTTTTGGGTTTTTCGCCATGACAAACAACAAAACTTGGCGAACGCCAATCCCGATCGGATCGAATCGGCTTTGTTTCGCTGGCTCTTGGTTCCTACAATAACATCATGTTTTCCTCCCAGACGCACTGAAAGCTATACAGTTTCGTCGCCCCCTCGACTCGGTGAGACTGGAGCGGGTCTATTTCCAGATACAGTGCCCCCGAGTGGACGGCCGGGTGGCAAACTTTTGTTTATTGGCAAGGCTCGTGTGGGCCGGTAGGAAACAGGGCCCATTTCACCCCTTATTCATCTATCTCATACAGTCGCTGGTGGGCTGGTGGGCGAAGGTGGATAGACCGACAAGCTTGGTAGTCTAGTTTAGTCTCTACCTGCGTACGTATTGTACGCGTGAACCAATTGTAAAGCGGCATGTATGAACAGTATCGGAGGAAACGTAAGTCTGCCTCTCCCATGCCGAGCTGAGCCCGTCGATTCGCACGGGGGGGGGGGGGGGGGGGGGGGCGGGGGCTGTTGTTCATGCGCTGTGCCCAGCTTATTACGACGCCCGCAGGAGTCCTCTCCCGTGTGGTGTGTAAATTGTTGGTGGCTTGTACGGGACATCGTCGGTATGTACGGAGTAGTACGCCTATCTTATCGAGGATGTGTGTCTGTCACCCCACGAACCGGCCGGGACGTGATGAGGGCGTGGGGTTGCATTGCATCTGTGGCGGTCTCCCTCTTCCCCGGACAGACTGCCAAGTCTCACAAACAAGTCTCATCTGCACGTCAACCGAGCTGTCACCTTGTTCCGAGCACCTGGTGCGCTGTGGTAGCAGCGCAGTAGTTCTGGGTTTAGCTGTTCGAGGCTAGGGTTGCGTGTGTGTCTGTGGGCGGTGCAGGCTTTCCAAAAAAGAGGGAGGGCGTATAAGTTTACCTACCGTGACAAGCGTGACTACCACTACTGCGCACAAGGATGTGCGTATGCATCCCCATCTGGCCGCTGCTATTTCGGGTATGCTTTTGCGGACGCCCCCTGCAGAAAGGCAGTGCCACAGTCTATAACTATGGAGGGTAGTGAAGAAAAAACGAAAAACCAGGCTCCCGGATTTTCCGCTGGTTCGTCCTGGGAGAGGAGGCGATCTCTGATCTGTCAAAGTCTATTTTGAAATCAACAGACGTTGATCCCTCAGGGGGTAAGCCTTTCCACCTGGGGAGGGGATCGCCGAAGGCATGCTATCGCTGGGCATCTGCCACGATCTGTCGGTCTGCGCAGACAGCAGAGCCCCAGAGCATTGTGAGCTTGGAAGTCGGCCTTGCCATCATTGCCTTGGCTGGCGATGTTCGCTTGCTCTGCTGCATGAACAAACTCTGGCGAACCATACGTCGAGGATTGAGAATCTCGTATCCCGTCGGACACAAGCACGAGGAAGGGGAATGGTGAGGTGAGGTGCGGCACACGTACTAAACCGTCTGAAGTAACTCGGAGCCGTTGCTAGTTTGAGGCAAAGGCTGGCTTCAGGATGCCTGGCTGCGTCCTTTATCTTGCTCGGTCTAAAACAGAACGACACCATGCCGGGGTTTACGAGGCCGACCCCTTGCCCCGGTGAAGATCGAGCAGATAATGTGCAGTAGAGGTTTAGCCAGACGACGAGCCAACCGGGTTCGAGAAGACACATCTAGCGTGTAAGGAAGGTGTTAGGTTTGAATGGGGCAGATCTGCCAGAATTGCCATAGATTACCCAGCGCTGGGCAGCACTGGGCAACGAGGGCGGCGAGGATGGTTATGGCGGAGGCGGGGTCTGATATCACGGTGGCAGCCACATGATACCAGCCCGAGGCGAGGTGATTCAGGCTCGTCAGACCAATAATCAATATCCGGGCAGTCGCAGTCTTCCACCGACTGGCCATTGGTGGTGCGATCGGCAGTCGATATGGCAGAGCTAGTGTTACGAGGCTGGAGGTGTGTTGGACGAAGCGAATGACGATGACTGCAGCTGTTAATTACACGGCACAGTAGGCACGGGAGAGTGTGGCTCGATGTTTGGACCGTTTCGCCTCACCTCTCCTCACCTCACCCTCCAGACCATCTCATCTGGGCACCCCGTAATACAAGCAGTAGTTGCAATGGCCACGGCGGAGAATCGTGATGTGCCGAAGGAGCAGATCTTTGGACCGATGGTGATGGACCGGGGGTGTCTGAGGGCATCTTGAGGCATGGACGAGGGAGCATCAGAGTTTGGGACTGCAGGCATTGGTGCCATTCCCCAACTGGGCCCGAAAACCCAAAGGTTGTGTCAAATGGTTCCAGAAGGCTTCTACTGCGAGGGGCAGCCGCACCTTCCCTGTGTATTGCAGGCTCCTGCAGTCAAGGTGAAACAGAGGCCAAGGAGGGGTGGCGGCCGTCATGCCTGCCCTCTTTGCCTCCTCACCTTGGGCCCGTGGCACATGTGCTGTGTACCTCCCGCTGCACTGCTTCCCACTACTTGGCCCAGGTAGACAGTACTAGCGCGGGACTCGACTTCCAACAGGCTGGCAACGCTGGCTGGCGATCACGCACCTCCAGTTCTCCAGACCTCCGTCAGACCTCTCTTGCCAAACCAGACAGCCAGATATACAACCTCAAGGCTGCCACAGCTTCAGTCCTCCCTCGGGCCCCCACCGCGACATGACACCTGGCCTGCTCTTCTCACCATCGATGGCCCATCGGTAGTTGAGACAACCGCATGCCGAGGGGCAAATGTCTTTTAGAATCTGGACGAACGACACGAGACGAGACGAAGACAAGAAAAGGTCGCCGCGCGCAGAAGCGACGGTTGCCAGATACGAATGTCAGAAACCCAGGCCAGCAGGCACCTCGAACCCGGGCCAGACAAGAGCTTGTTTCACAGCCGTACAAACAAAGGACAGCCCTGCCTGTCCGTCCGTCTGCCCGTACGCTTTGCGATCCACATTCCTGCATCAAGTACATGCGTGCATGCATACATTTTATACGTACTTTTATGTACGTTATGTGAATGTAAACAAGTCTGAGCCCGCCGGCCGGCGGCACACACATCAGACAGACCGAGACCAGTCAGCCTGTTTCGGCTGCCACACGAACTCTCGATCTAGTCTCCCGCCCTCAATTATGCCTGCCCGCCTGCCTGACTGTACGTGCATGCATGCAAACTGTACCTGCTTGCAGCCTACCAATTGCTGTACGTACGGCATGCGTGGCTTGGATCGCTTTGATGGGTTCATGGCGGGTTGTATGGGCTGCGACACCTTGTCACCCTGGTCTCGGGTCGTTCCCTTCCTAGGGCAGTGAGACAGGCCGCCTCTCTCCTCACTAAACAGTCCGGTGGCATCATCCGCATTGATTTATCGACCCAAGACGGCAACGCACTAGTCGAGGTTGAACGGGTTCGTTGCGGGCGGGCGGCCATCGCTTCGCTTCGCCTCGCTTCGTTTGCATGCATCGCATCAACTCGTCTCCTTCCTGTGTCATCACACACCATACCCCTGACCAGAGCGGGCCACCACCACGGCACACTGCCCATAGTGCAGGACCACCGCCGTCAGTCGCCGTCTCTCTCCAGTCCAGGGCGGGCAGAGTGGGCGACCTCGCCCGCCTTTGCCCTGAATACCTGGCCTGCTTCAACCAGTCCCGCTCTCTCGGCCAACCAAACAATTGAGTGTCTCCCGACCAGGCAGAGACCCCTTCTCCAGCCTGCTTTTGCCCGCTTCAGCCTGCTTTTTTGCCTGCTGCACCGGCTGCTGGGCCTGGCGATTGTGGAACAAGCCCGTCCCCCGGATGCCCCAGGCCCTCGAGCAAGATACCCCGTGGCTGCAGCTTCTGCGGCATCGCCTATCACCAGTCCGGGTCGTCCGTGGTTCCTGCTTCTATTTCGGGTTAGTCCAGGGACCCGACAAGATCCACTTTCCCTCGGTTTGAGGACCATCGAGTTTCCCCTGGGCCCTCCTTGCAAGTCGCACGTCGCTCGTCGCACCTTGCCCCCGTCGCCCTTGTCTGCTGTTGGACAGCCCACCCCTCCCTTCCCTCACTCCTGGCTTCATATAATACTTAAAGCCTCAACTGGCATCTGCGATCCTGGAGATCTATTTAGCTGCCGTTCAATCTACCTCCAGCACCTCCAAGCTCCAGCCCCAGCCCGTCGTACGCAATTAGTGTGTGTGTCCGTTGACGACGACTCAATATCTCCGCGCCCCCTGTCTCTGGCATCCACCTCGCCCACTTCTTTTGATCTACACACGGACCAGATCGTTCGCTCGCTTCTGCTAGATAAAATCCAGCTTCACTCCAGTCTCTCGCTTCCACCGACGTGGCATTAAACACATATATACCCTCAGGCTGAGCCTTCTTGCGTCATTCCGACCTTAATAATCCTCCTTTCCAACTTGCTCTCCAAGAGTCGAATTCGCCGCCAAACCGCAACATTCTTGTCTGCACACGCCTTCAAACTCCTTGAACATCCAGTCAAGCACGGAAAGCTCCACAAACCGTCCAGCATCACCTGTCCTCACCGCTCTTCTCCTACTCGCCAAAATGGACTCATTCGGTTTCCAACCCGTCAACACTCGCTTCACCCCCTCTGCGGGCTCGCGAACGCGCTTCTCCTACCGCAGGACATCAACGAGCTCTAGCCGGAACTCTTACGCCTCCAACACTTCCTCGGCGTCCGCTGCCTCGTCCATCAACAGCCTGATCTTCCGTCAACCCTCGATCATGGACCTGGAGGAGGAGCACAAGGCCTTCGGCTCCGAGCTCAAGATCCTCGAGCCAAGGCCTGTCGTCTTCTTCGGCAGCATGGAGGAGCGCTTTGCGTCCCTGTAGTCCATCGTGCTCTCATTGGCCACATCCAAACAACTCCTGGTTGAGTGCGTCTTGGGCTTTCGATTCTACAACCTCCTCTTCAGCAAATTCGTTTCACCACCCACCCCTTGACGCCGTTTAACACACTACGAACTATGATACCAGACGATGAAGAGGGGACGGAATTTTTTCCACATTCAAATCGACCATTGGTCGACGGCGCGAGACATTGAAGTTACTTTTTGAAAAACTTCGGGGACTGCCTTTGGGTGAAGCATGGTAGTGTACTAGCTTCACCCGATGAGAACCGGGGTCACTCCTGGCCCCCGATCTCATCCATTGGCGGATTGCAGCTTGATTTATCACTTGGGGACACAGGAAGACAATCTTCCACCTGGCGCAAAGAAGGTGTTCAATTCTTATTTCGGTCGTTTACGGAGGAAGAGACTTGCTATGAGATCCAATATGGCTTGAATGAGACCACATTCACGGTAGACGACGGGAAGGGCTACTACTGCGAAGGAAACATAGGGAATTCAGGAATATAGCGGTCTTTGAGCTGCTCCTCCACCTACAACTTCTGCTTGTGCGTATACCACGTGATGTCAATTCCGCATGTCTTGGTTTACACATGATTATATGTACCACCCAAGGGGTACAAGGCTGTCAGCGCCATACTGAAAATGGTGATTTAGCGAGTGCTATCGCCTGCTCGCTGCCACCATTGCTGCCACTGCCGGACAGATGTTTCATTGCCCCGAATCCAGCAATGATTCCCGCGCCTGCACGGAGCTGCCACCACCCGCCACGCCCCGCGAGCCCACTTGGAGTTCGCCTCCCCCAAGATGCCTCGGTGCTGAGGGAGGGACGGACGGTGTTTCAGGTCCGTTGCTGACAACCTGGGGAGGTCTTTTTACATCATCTCCGCGGGCCTTTCGGTGCCGCGTTCTCGGCCGAGGGAGAGATATCTGACGGCTGCTCTCTGTAGTCTGCCTAGTCCGGGCTTGATTCGAGGTGTTCTAGGCTTTGTATAGCTCGAGTAGGCGTTCCTGGGCTGTGAGGTTTTTTTTGCTTGGACGGGTAGTTGATTGTTCGTGTATTTCTGGTGTCTGTATGGCGAAGCATGCATGGCCTCGCCAGTTTGGCGGAAAGTGATACACGGAGATCACTTGTTGGTGTATGATCCATCTCTTTGGACTCGCCATCCGACTTGGTTTCTTTGATTTCTACCTCTTTCAGACATACTTGACCGCGGCATATCAGCATGGGAAGGAGTTGATGGTGACGGGACATGGACCACACGGTCTAACCAGCCCCTTGAACGACAATGAGATCTGGGCAGTATCATTTCTCTCCAGGAGCCTGTACGTCCACTTCTGATAAAGAATTGGAGAATGCTAACATGAATCATCTATTCGTAGACTTGCATTTGGTATGGTACCTCAGTCACTATTTGCCGGTGCAAACTTTCAGAGGTCGACGAGCTGTTCACCATCGGTCGTGGGTATGCAACCTTGATTGGATATAGGACTGTTCAGCCAGACCTCTCCGGAGACTGTCATATTTCTCCAGCCCTCGTAACGCCGGCTGTCTTTTCTTTCGCGCACCCCGACAGACAGGCAATTCCATATGAGTAACCGACCATGAGAGAACCAGCCCCTAAACCACCGAGTCACCTGAACACAGGTAGAACCAGATCCTCAAAGCAACCTGCCTGAACTCGTGACATATCTCCCTTGACTCGTGAGAAAACAGCACTCGCCGGAGAAGAAATTCCTGGCGCCGGCCCGCACAAAGCGCCTCACGCCCCACAGCTCCCGACAACCCACCGCATCCTCTCCTTCACCTCAGGCGAGAGCCCACCAGCCGCGCGCCTACTCTCCTCCAGGCCCTCCCACAGCGCCGCGAACCGCCCGTCAGCCGCGACGGCGTCCCACAGCGCGGGCAGCTCGGCCAGCAGCGGGCCCAGCGTGGCGCACGCGCCGGCCACCGCGGCGTGGAGACCCGCAGTGATGTGGGCCCCTCCCTCCCATTCGCACGCGAGCCGCGCGGCGGACACGAGCGACTCGAGGTGGGACAGCGCCTCGCGCGTGTCGAAGAGGCTCTCCGTGTCGGTGATGCAGTCGAGGATCTCGGCGGCGCGGTCGCGCGTCGCGGCCGCGGCTGCCTCGGCGCCGGCCTGGAGGCGATGGTGGGCTGCTAGGATGTGGACGTGGGCGTCTGTCAGGAAGGAGGAGATGGGCTCGTAGGTGGTGAGCTCGCAGCCTGTTGTTGTGTGGTGCCCTGTCAGCGAGTGTCCCTTTGTGATGTCTTGCTTGCTTGCTTGTTTGTTTGTTTGTTCGACGTGCTCCTGATGCTTGGATCCCTTCCCCATCGAAAGAACCAGCCCCCCTTTCCAGCCGTTCTGGAGCACACTCTGTTTTTGGGGGGGTGCTATGTGTGGACTTGCCTTGGACGATGTAATCGTTGATGGTCCACCAGTCCTTCCAGTCCTGCTCAAGGAGACTGGGGACCTCGAAGACGTCGGTCATTGCCTGTGTCCCGAGGATTAGCCAGGTGTTGCTGCAGACAAGGAGACCGAAGCTGTGCTCACTGTTCCGTCCTCAACGGCCTGGTTGATAGTAGTCTGGAGGCTCGGGCAGATTTTCCGAGCTTGGGTCGCAGGCACGTGATAGTAGTCGCCTCCAGTGAGCTTGAACATGATGGTGTACCTGCAAGGCTTCAGTCAGAACTAGCTGCTGTTGGTGGAGAAGAGGTTGCAAGCCTGCTGCTGGACCTACTCGTGGGCTGGCCGGAACTCGTGTCCGCTCTCGCTGCGGGTGCGGTATGGGAGAACGATCATTTCGACGATGGTGGTTTCCGTATCGTGATTGAGAAAGTCGAGTGGGCCAGAGTCAGGTCTTCGAGTATCAGTTTGTGATGCCTTGGACGCAATTCGAGAGATACTGTGTGTGTGTGTGTGGGAGAGACTGAGAGGGGTTCAGAGAGTTCGAGTGTGTGTTTTTATACACAGAAGACGAGAGAGGTAGTTAGTAAAGTTATCAGCGCGACCAGCAGCTTTCCATCTGATTGAAAGTGAATGGGTTTGCAAAATGAAACCGCCTCAGTGGGGTGAATAGGCTCACCGTCGCCGCAGTAAACTGCAGTCCACACAATGGAGAGCTGCCTATTGTTGGGGACAGACAATGGCAGGCCGGTCGAGCAATAAGCCACGGGCCATTGTCTCATTCAAACCACATCCCTTATGTTACAGATTCCAATGGAAGTTTGCATAACGTGTCACATGTCACGTAGGTACCCGTGTCTGCGGATGCTTTCAGTTGTTTCCCTCTAGAACCATCATAACGGCAAGAGCTCCTCCATAATACGACATATCAGACTCATAATTGACCGCCAAAGATAGTGTGGCTGCCTCAGTGGCTGGCTGGAAACCCGAGGCCAAGGTCTTTGTAGTGTCTGGGACATGATACGCATGCATTCACATTGAGGACTGCGTCGCTGGCTTTGTGCCTGCTCCACCAGCTTCCTTGCCCATCTCCAATCTAAATGCTTGCCACTACATGAGAATGAAACGATAGAAACAAGATTTATGTAACAGACTTGGGGGCCAGATTACTAAGAGTTACATACACCTGAGGCCGAAGTCCTCGGTTATGCTTTGTCGTGCTGTGTGGCGGTTTCGCAATGTGCGCTCCAGTGGTCACCATTCAACTGAAGGATCAACATGGTCCTCAGCACATGCAAATGACATGAGATCAATGAGACAGCACTTAATACCACTGTACCACTCTATCACTCTTACGAGTTTCCAGAGTTGTATCTGGGACGGGTGTGCCGTTTTTTATATTGCCAGAGTGGCGGAAACTTCCCAATATCCTCTGGCAGGCCGCTATACAGTGTACAATGATGGCCGCATCTAAGAGGCAGTCGGACAATGATTGAATTTGTGACTGTCTTCGAGCCATTAGATTTGATCATCATACCAAATGCCACGAAAGGCCGTATTTGTGGGAATGGTCGATGTGATGACCGAACCTGTGAGGTTTTTTTTCGACGGGATCTTCATCGGGAACAGAAGTGTCTACTTGCTGTTAGCATGCCACTGATCCAGCTAGCTTCCATGTCGTCTATGATCAGCTGAGGCAAAATGGCCCCGAACTCATCACACGCCCTTCGAGGTGACGGTATGTATATCGACTGACGATTCTTCTTCCGGATTGCACTGTTTTGACCTGGCCCTAGGAGTATTGAGACTTCGTTTTAAACTGACCGTGTACTTGGCGAGGAAGAAAACCTCTGAAACGTTCTGTATAAATACTCGTGCTGTACGCCGACTCCCTGTATATCTGGTGGTCACTGAGCTCATGCCACATTTTGACCTTAACTCGGGAGATATTCGTGATTGTACCAAGAGCACAACTGTCATAAATTTCTTACCCTGGATGTGAGGCACATGCGTCGGTTGATATTGGGACCTGATGTATGTATTGGAACACACTGGAAGACGTTTTGAGAGCAGAAGGACGCAAGTCAGTTGCCGGGCTGTGTATTTGCGCCAAGCAGAAGACCATAATGAGCAACACGTGGATTGCATACAGATGCGCATATTTCTCATGAAAGTTACGAACTTCTTCTTCCGCTGTGTTTCTCTAGCACAATATCTTCTACGGGTGATTGCTCGATGGAATGTGATCGTCGTCGATGAGGTACTAACCACAACGTGACCTCTTTACAAGATGAGGATATATATTTACATCACTGAATGCACTGCGGACTCTAGACACAGACTCGCAAAGGAATAGCCGCCCCAAAGTCATCCTCTGCTTGGGGGATACTAAATGTGTGCTGTGAATCTCAATATATGCTCTTCACAGGATCTGATGCTCATGTGTTTCGAAGGGCGCATCCGCCCTCCAAAGGAGTCGTTCACTTCATTAACAACCACAACAGGTGAGCTCTATTAGAACCTCCTCATCACCCGGAGTATATAAATTGGAACTTTGGCAATTGGGAAAGCTTGCATGCACCGCCTATGGCAATCACATAGTGAAGGTCCTCCCTGACGGACGGCCACTCGCTACTCGCTATTCCACTTCCTCAGTTGCAACCTTATTCAACCACCAGCACCCAGAGGCTGAAGTCAGCGCCAGCTGGCAGGCAGGTGCACACTCCAAGCAGGTCTCCCTTGATGACGGCTCACCCATGATCAGCTGCTGCTGAGTCTGCTGGTGGTCGTGGTGGATGATGCCCCAGCCCGCACGGGCCCCCAGTTATGTTCGGCGGTCAAGTCAGTCTGGCTCTGCCCCTATTCTGAAACACCTCCCAAACCACCTTACCCATCGCGCACCATGCCGACCCCTCTGGTTTCAAGATTTGGAGGAGGCGGTCAGCTGGCAGATGACCTGCAGGGCCAACGCGGGTAAGCGCAAGAGGAGGGGGATCTCGGCCAGCCTAGGCCCGGACCAA
The DNA here is from genome assembly GCA_014872995.1 of Diaporthe citrichinensis. NCBI lineage: Eukaryota > Fungi > Ascomycota > Sordariomycetes > Diaporthales > Diaporthaceae > Diaporthe > Diaporthe citrichinensis. The sequence continues at coordinate 1,294,667 of JADAZR010000003.1, forward strand.
GTCAATCACACACACGCATCCATATGGACGGACTCAGGCACACTTGAGCTAGAAAAAGCAAGGGGCGAGCAAGACATCGGCCGACGCACGGAGGAGTGTGTCAACGAGCCGTGATGGGGGGAGGAGATCTGAAATACTGGGGGGGCGGATGTGCACGGGAAGCAACGCTGGGCGTGGCGTCGTGGCCGCGAGTCGCGGCTTCTTTGGATGAAATGGGACGATGCAGACGGTTTGTAGATCCGCTGGTGCGATGTTTCCACCGCCCATTCAGATGTGACGACTGGCTCAGCGAATGGATTCCAAATGCCACATGCCTAATACGTCAAAGCAAGGACTGTTGGGAGGCGATGGTGACAGCCTGCATCCCCCCCCCCCAATCATGACTTGCCTACCATTCTGTCTCTTGGCAAGTAAAGATGCCGTCTTGGAAGTTTCTCCGGCCGTTGGCAGATTCAAGCAACCTCGATGAGGTCACGTCGCAATGCGAACTACACAGGAACAGTTCGGGAGCGGGAAGGAGACAGAGAGAGTCATGCCTTGCCATACTTACCCGAGCCCGGAGCAGCCTCAGACGGGCTTCCTGAGCGCACGAGATGGACCAGGGCAGGCCATGACCTTGTCTCAAAACCACCTTCTCCGCGATGATCACCATTAAGCTCTGTGCTAGCATGATGGTCCTGGATTCGTGATCGACGCCACATGGACCCTTCTTCCTATCCTGCGGCATTGGACTAAGCCGACCTCCGTCCCAATTGCCAGATCCTGGACATTGCTGCGCCTGGCGATCTTGCCAATAACCGCCTGGCAAAGCTGAGATTCTTGCAGCCGGCTACACGCAGTCCGTGAGCATCCGTAAGGCGCAGCGATTCTGCAGATGGGTCACTCCTTCCGCCTGGTCTTGTCTCCGACCGATCTCTTGGGCCGTCGACCCCGGATACCACCAAATACTTCGAATGGTGTGCATCCGGCTTGCCAAGGGGTCGTGCGTGAGGACGATGAGGTGCCCAATCGAAGAGCCTCGTGAGGAGAGACAGGACTCAACTTCATCCCAGCAAGCTACCTCTGAAAGGTGCTCACGCCCATGAGCGCAAAACTTGAGCTGATCAAATCGTCCCATGCGTCGGCGCCTCGGAGATGCCCACGTCGCAGTCCTTACATTACTTGCCACTGGCTTGTTTCCATTCTCCGTGGTGGCCAAGCAGTCCAGCGGTCAACACTAGTTGACCATGGCAAGCTACAACGCCTCAACAGACAGCCTCAAGAGTTCTCTGTGTCCTGCGCCCAAACCTGCGTGAGCGTTTGTGATGGCGTGGGCGTCTGTTCGCCGAAACGCATGATTTCCCTGGACAAACAAGACGGCCCGCCGACGTCTATCGCCCCCAAACATCTGGTAGGTACCACATTGCTCGCTCCATATGGAGACTCGCTTGGTGACGGACCGACCTTGCAAAACCCCGACGTTGATCATGTACGTACTGTGTATAGGGTACAGGAATGGGCCGTTGCATCGAAACTCATGTTGTGTGGCAGCTGCGACGGGCCCCGTGACCACTTGGCAGACGGGAAAGGGCATGACAAGGTCCCGTTTGAAGCTCAGTTATTGTGGTGATGGCTCTCAGAGACCGATATAAAAAGCAACAGAAACGCGTTGGGGAACCGCGGCCAACTAACACCTCGAGAAGGATCCTTGATGCGCAGGGGCTAACGGTAACGTTTAATGTGCGGCTCGGCTCCAACAAACGAGAGCAAAGTCGCCCCATAAACAACCCGCAGTGGGACTCGCTTTTGACGTGTTGAGCTTCGAGTTGACGAGCTGTTCGTCTTGGCGCTGACAGCTGGTTACAGGCTGGCTTAGCCGTCGGTCTGATTGGCTGTCGTTTTCTGTAAAGAACGTTTCGGATCGTTCTACAGTCTCGAAACACGCCGCATAGCCCGCCCTCTAGCGTCGCATCAATTAATAGAAACGGGCCAAGTGGCAGATTGAAGTGCAGTAATGGGTGCACATGCCAGACTTCAGCTTTGAAGATCACTACTGTGCCAGCAAGAGAGCGAGGTCACAATTGATCTTGCCGTCAGACGACTTCTTCGTGTCGGGCCCGTATATTTTGAAGGTGGTGGAAGAACGCACCAGCACCCGGCAACCGGTCGGAGGAAGAGCGACCTTGCTGTGTCTGGCGATCGGGGACAGCAATGCATCTCACGTACCCAGTAACGGCTATCCGGAGCCGCTTGTGTAAAATATGCACACGCACCCGATTCTCCCGAGGACTGATTAGAGGTTAGACGCCGGGGCACGCCGAGTTGTGCACGGAGGAGGACATGTGCCCTGATGTGTGGCCAGCGCCTCGCGGATGTTATGCCGCGCTGTACATCAGCTGCGCCAGCCATAGCCCAATATCGGAACGCCACGACCGCCGCGTCTGATCTGCTGAGCGGCCGCGTGGTTGGGTCTTCGGCCGGAACAAAAAGTGCATAGAGCCCGTCCGGGCAAATAAGTGCGCCAGCATGGGAGTCGGCAGTGGGCAGGCATCCAGGAACCGCCTAGGCAGGGGAAGCTCATGCGGGGATTTATTGGCCGGCCTGAGGCTCAGGCGTTATTTCACCGAGATGATGGTGTGAAGACCCTGGCGGCCGGGAGTCTCTCTCTGGCTGCCCGGTTGATGGAAACTGCTGGTTCGGTTCGGACAGCACTGAGCTAGCTGGCTGGTTGCGCTAAAGGCGAACCAGACTGGCAACGTTGCTTTCCTGAGGCAGCTCCATCCAAAGTCAAAGTGCTTGCATGCATGCACGCATTGAACAGGCCCGATCGGCGATGCCATCAGCCGGAATTCAAACGCGGCCCCTGATGACAGGTTTCTTGGTGTTGCCTTTCATCCAGCGTTTTCAATACAGACTTTGGAATGGATCTGGGAAAAGCCATGTCCGGAGGTCAAAAAAGGGGCTGAGACCCGGATAGCTTCACCGAAAAGGAGGGATGGGATGGGATGGGATAGGATGCCCCGCGATCTGCCGGAGAAAAAGAGGTAATCTAGATAGCGATGCCGCAGCTCCTAGCGGCATTTGACGGAATTGATCAAGATTTAGAGTTGCATGTGTAATTTGTCTCATAATTGCAAAGTTGCAACGCGTCAATGATATGGGGCTGGTGATCTGAAAGAGACTTCGTCAGTGGCCGAGTCCTCGCCCTGCTCGGTCTGCCTGGTGTTTGCCAGAATGATCCACTGGACTCCTATCTGAACGTCGATGAGTGAGGCCACGCAATGTCAATCGTGGCCAAGGACAAGCTGCGGCCATTGAAAAGTTGTGATGCCGAAGGGGACGAGCATTCGAGGGATGATGCTAGCATAACGGCGCTTCTGTGAGTGCTGAGAGCCAGTCATCTGGCCTGTCAAGGTTGAATGGCCCAGCGTGACTGCTGTGTGCTGCGAGCTCTGAGAGACTTGTCATGTCGGTTTCCAAGTCGAGCTGACTAAATCTTGTTTGAATTGGAGGCCAAATGAGTTGTTTCAGAGAGATGGGTTAGAGTTGCCGCGTGCATTGCTGCTGAAGAGAGGCGCCTATGGCGGCGGCGCACGCATCGAGGAATTGGAGGGACGTTCGCAGGTCCAGTGCCGGCGTATCGGATCCAGCCATCAACCACGGATACCACCTACTCAGGTGGGTAATGTAATATGTATGTGATCTCCGTGCAGCCCGAGGTTTAGCGAGGCTGTTGCGCCGGCTGGGTTGTGGCGACGTACCCGGTTCCGGGCGCATCAAGTCCTGAAAATGCGCAATTCCGGAGCGGGCAGCTGTTTTCTGAGGTACAAGTACCGGTTCACTTGATTACCACCGTGGGGTACCCGCAGAACCTGGACGACCTCCTGCATGATGCGTGCAAATGACAGGCCGGTAGCGTTTTCCGCGCAATGTTGCAGCAGATACATGTAGCCGGTCTAAGAGGTGCCCGGCCGGGTTCGCTTGAAAGCTTAAGGAGGTCATCATGGTGGAAGAGGACCCTCAGAAATCCAAGAATGGGTACAAACTCCACTTGGGGCGGACGAAAGTGGCCCGTGAGGGATCCGTGCCCATTGGTCATTTGGCTGTCTGGGCTCTGGAGACGCAGCCAGCGATCATTGACGAAGCTTTGACGTGAGCCTATTGAGCCTTCGTGCCAGGCCTGGCCTGGTTTGAGATTGACGAGAGAACGGCGGGCACGCCTTCCGAAAGGCTATGTGGGGTGTTCATGAAGAATTGCCGTGAACCTTGGCTGGTATGGCCTGTATGGCCTGCAGCGGCACCAAGGCACGAATCCTGTGATGAGGGCGGGATGGCGATGACAATCGCAATTGTTTGGACGCATATCCTGCGGTAGTGATGGCGCCACGGAGCTTGAAAGGTGGGATGTTGGGGGACCAGGCAGGCTGACTGGCTGGAGACGCCTCCTTGAGACCTGAGCGACCCTGGTCTGGTGCCCGGGGTGCCTGGGCACCGGCTGCACCACACTGCAGTGCCCTCCGTACATGCGTATCCGACGATGGTGGAATTGAATTGACGGAATTGGGTCCTGGTCTCGTTTTGGCAATGAAATTTAAGGGGGCTCCACCAGCCAGAAATTCTCCGGCGGCCTGGTAGCACATGTAGACTGGTGCCACGGAACCACTGTAATAACACGGTTCACCACCAGTCTCGCACCGGGCGAATCAAGCCACGGCTGCCACAAAGTTAGTTAGAAAGGGCGCGAGATTGAGGGCCGCCGGAGGCCACGACCTGCCACTCGGTATGGACTTGGGTTATAGATGTTATGGGACATGGTCCAGTCCGGAGAGACTGAATGTGCTGTGCGTGGCGCGGAGCACTGACGTGAAGCGTTGGCGTGTCGCCCAGGCTGATATATCTCGCAGCCCATATCGACAGAGGAAAGGAGCCAATTACTTTGTGCCTGGGTGCTTGGTTGCTCAGGCCTGCGATCGGGCCTGGGGAAGCGCTGGGCCTGTTGTCACCAAGGCCTCTTCGGTGCTGGGGTGCCGCGGCGCTGCGAAGCTCCCGAGATGAGGGAAGAATTCCGCGCCCATTTCAGTGCATCTGTGGCTGACGAAGAAGCAATGCTCTGACCGACGCTGGCGCTGGGGCAGACTGTCTGACTGTCTGTCAGCCAAACTCGACTCGACTCGACTCGACTCGACTCAACTCGACCAAGCCCCGTTTGGACCCTTCCTTGTTGGGCCAGGTGCACCTGCCCGCCCAGGTTCCCCCCCTGCCTGCCCAAGACCTGCCAGGTTTTCCAGGATGCCAGGGCAGGTGCGTGCCAGGGGCCAGGGATCGAGGTGTGGATCAGTTTGGGCATAGCGCCACAAGGAGCATCTTGCCCGATCCGGGTTGTATCGCATTGGAGAATTGCGCACTGCGAAAAACCGGGCCTCATCTCACTCCTCACCCGGCCCCAGCGTCACGCCGGGGCCCTGCCTAGCATGTACGCGGACTGACATGTCAACTGACGTGTAGATTGGCAGACGAGACCGACAGGTGGACAGACAGACAGACCGACAGATAGACAATTGAGATATTCACACAGACAGACAGACGGACAGAACCTGGCGGCGGATTGCGTCGAGGGAGACAGACATTCGCAGGAGATTGCCCTGACTTGATTTCTGCATCAGGAAGGGAGTCGACTGTTTCTGTCACACGTGCAGCAGCCACCGGCACGTATCGATCGTGTACCGGCCGAGCACCCTTCTGGGTGTGCACCGCCTGTTCCAGCGACCCATCTGCCCGAGGGCCCCGGTGGCTTGTGACTCGAGGTGGACGGCACCAGGACCTGGCCGGGGGGCGGCAGGTGGTGATGAATGGTGATGAACATAGCGCAGCCATCATTCCTGAGCCCAGGATCTCGCAACAATCCCGCGTACTCGTAGATAGATGGGCACATCAAATCAATCGAGGCGGACGATAGTCTAATATCTAAGCTCTCTAGTTATCTAGTTAACTACCTAAGTAGGTAGTGGACATGGACGTGGGTAGTGGGACAGGCACGAACATGGGACGCGGGAGGTGGAACATGGGACGTGGGTACGTGGTGCGGGAGATGAGGAACCAGAGAAATCATCACTGACAGGTCATTCACCCGGCCAGCCAGCTCATCTAACCGTACGGTTTACTGTTGCAATGCAGATACATATCATCTACAGCACACAGAGCACTTTGCTGCTGGCTGCACCGCACTGGAGTCCCTCGTCGCATGGTGCCATATAGAGAAATAGGAACAGGTCCAGGAACACCCAACAGAGAAAGAGAGAGGCGAAAAGAAAAGAAAAAAAAAGAGATCCCGACCATCTTGATCGTCCATCATTTCCATCATATCCATCATCGCCCCTCTATCCCACCCCCTCCCCCCTTCCACGCGGGACTGTAGACTACCCGTGGATTGACGCCTACACCTCACAGGCCCGTCGCAATTTTCATTCCTTTTCACTCCTTGCTTTGTTATAGTCTGCCCTTCCTCTGTCCACGGGCAATGCAGCATCGACCCGACTCGACAACTGCTGCTGGCCGACTGAGTTGGCACCTTTTGTTTTTGTCCTTTGCCGTTCCTTCATTCCACCCTTGACTTTGGTAATCCGTAATTATTATCGACCCTACCCATCCTTCCCACCCGCGCAGTCAAACTCCACCCCTCGACCCGACCTTCTCTCTCTGCTGTGGTGCGCTGCCGCAGTCCTGAGATTCTGGATAGGCTACTTAGGATAGATTTTCCTCTTCGTCGTGACGGCACGCCGGCAGTCCACGAAGCCCAAGCCAAGGAGCGTGCCTGTTGCCCTCGCCTCGCCTGCGCCTGGCTAACCTGGCTCCTGTGCCGCTCTCCCACGCGACTGATCTCCAAACAAGCCAAAACCGAGATCCAGGATTGTCAGGGTCATCCAGGCACGCCTCGAAACACTCGGTCTCCAGCACCTGCAGACCTGCAGCACCGCAGCACTGCAGCGTTTAAGCTCTGACCCTCGGCCCCGGGAGGGACTGGCCAGGACTGGACTGGACAGGAACAGGAACGGGATAGGACCAGACAGGCAGGGCTGGGGTCTCTTCTCTCACACTGTCAGACGGGACCTTCTGACCCCAGGGCGACCAAGCGACAGGGCGACCAGGACGACCAGACACCAGGCCAGCCCACAGTCCACACACCCAGTCCACACCAGATTCGTCGCGTCGCAGACTGCCGACCCTGAAGCAATCTGGCCCACGAGCCGGCGTGCCCCTCGACCTCCTTCGTCGAGGTCCCTCGGAGGTCCCTGAGGTCCCTCGCATAGAGGACCATGTCGCAGCTTTCGCACCAGAGTAGGGAACATCCGTCTGATGCCCACGCCTACTCCCTCCCGCGCTCCCCCCGTCAGCCTCCGCAGCGGCCTCACAATCTTCACCACGACCAGTCTCACCCCCATCTGCAACCTCAACCTCACCATCACGCCCCCGGCCCTCCCTACACTCCTGTGTCACCCACGAGTGCATCCCAGCTCGACTATGCCCAGGACAGCCCTACCATAGGCCGAGCTCAAGTCCACCACATTCGAGGCCAGCATTCTGGTCCCGTCCCTAGTCCCATCACCATCGTCCCCCTTGGTGGTGTTCATGCCTCAGGTTCAGGTTCAGGCTCAGGTTCAGTCTCCGGCTCCGGCACCCTGACCTCATCATCACCCACTAGTCCTTTGCCCAGCGCTGGTGCCAGGTAAGACGCATAATCTCCATGTTCTCACGTCCCTCACCGGGCCTACTGCTCTCGGCGACTCCTCGCATTCGCACCAACTCTTTTGCTTCCCTTTCCTTTTTCGTTCGTGGCTCGGCTTCGTGCACTTTGTCTACTCTCGAACCCTCCGGGCTATCGAGCGCAGTTTTGATCCACCGACTGCATCATCAGACGACTTAGTGCCGCGCGTGCGAGAAGGGTTCTTAGATCTAGTTGCCTTTCCCCGGATTGTCATGTTAGTTCTCGTCCTGCTGTGGAACTTGATCACGGCCGTTCAGACTACCGACTGCCTTGCCCGCGTGCTACTGCAAGCACTACCGAGTTACTCAAGAAGTACTTCATGCTGATCCTCAACCGTCTCCCCTCTCAGATTCCGGAAACCTGCACCCAGCCCGCTGCATAATACCACCGCCATCTCTCCTCCCACCAGCCCCAGTCCTAGGAAGTCACATTTCCAGGTCTCCTTTGGAGCTCACGGCTCGCCCATCAATTCGCCGACTACCCCTTTGGCCTCGCAGACAACGAACGCCCCAGAAGCCGCGGAATTGTTGCCGCGACAAAGGACGGCAGAGAGTGTCGACGCCGAGAAGTCTTACTACCACAGCGATTCCTCGGGCACAGCAACTCCTGACGACAAGACAACACCTGGGTTCGTGGACAGTTTTACTCTACTTGATCGCAGCGTTCGCCGGCTCGCCAGGCTAACAACCATCGGCGCTGCGACTGTCTGGAGACTCGGCTAACCGTGACATAGATCCTCTTTGCCCCTACGATTCACGCATGACAGCAGAAGCGTCTCCGACCCCGTGAAGAAGCCACTTGGGGCCTCGACGAACTCATCTTCCCAGGCCATGCCTGGGTCCTCGAGGATGGAGAAGGTGAAGGGCGCTCCAAGGAACTCGTCCATCGACTCCGCCATCTCCGCCATTTCCACTGGGTCTTCGACTCCCAAGAACTCGCAAGATGGCTCCTCTAGCCCGGCCGATATCTCCAAGCTGATCAAAGCTGCTGGCTCCCCCGAGGCGGTGATACAATACTTGCTGAAAGAGAAGAACTCGCAGACACAGCAGAACTCGCAACTATGGCGTCTGGTAGACAAGCAGAGGGCCATGATCCTTGGTCTCAACAAAGACCTAGAACGAGCCCTGAAGGACAAAGAAAAATACAGGAAGAAGCTGAAGGAAGTAATGACTTTGCAGACGATTCCGTCGGTCTCCTCAACCTCGGCAGGTCAGGGCCGAGAATCTGCCGCGAGTCTTTCTCACCCGGACGACGACTCAGCTAAGAAAAGTTCCTCCGACGTCCCCGCGTCTCCAAGCGTCGAGTCCGAGAACATGAGGCATTCTCCGATTGACGTCTCGATGGCACCGTATCCGATCACACCGCCAGCGGATCAGTGCAGCAATGGCCCCCCTTCTGCCGTTGGGGAGATTTTGGACCCTTCACACTCCATGCCCGAAGCGAGCGAGCATGCCTTGGATAACTTCGATCACGATGCTCAAGAGAGGGACGCTGAAGAGTCGAAGGATCTTGCATACCCGAGTAACGATATCCCAATTAATTTCGCATTGCCACCCTCGAGGTCTCTGCCAGAGCGTCCTCCACCTCCCCAGGGTGCGCTACCAGCGCCACCACGCCAAGCGCCTCGCTCAGAAATTGACGCCTTTATCGACGAGGATGGTACTTCACGCTTCCCAGCTGTGCCAGCCCCGCCTCCGAGAAAACCACCACCGGCACCATTGCAGCTGAAGGACCAAGACTCCGGCCCAGCCTTCCCGCCTGATGAGGAATCCGAGAGCGACTCGGACTATGATGATATCCTCGAGGTCAATCAGATTGCGGCGGAAAAGCGCGGCCGTCGAAGAACACGGCAGGAGGATGATGAGTTGCGTGAGGTCCTTGTACTAAAAGAGGCCGAGGCACGAAGCAACTCAAAGAAAAGTAAGGGCAGCGCAAAGGGGACGTCGGAGCAGACAACACCAGAAATAAATTTGGCGCAGAGTTCACCGAGGGCGCTGAATAGGCCAAACGCTCCAGGGTCTCTGGCAAGCATGCTGGATAACAACCTGTCGAGCACCGCTTTGCCTCTACGGAGTCCTGGCTTGCCTCTGAGCCCTCGACCCATGCAGTTGGGCGAGGGGCCGAACTCCCCACCTCAGTCACCACGGCAAAATGGCCTTGCCATGCCCCTATCACCTCGTGCTCCCCGACAAGCAATCCCTCTGCCTCCGAATACACCTCTGCAGACTCCACCGAGCGAACCACTCGCTCTAAAGTCGCCGCAACCTCTCAACATCGTGAAGGCTACCGTCGATGCGGAGCCGGCCGACAGTCCAACCTCGGAGAGCCGCGCGAGCCAGAGTGAGCGAACCAGGATATTCAAAGGCTTCGTCACCGAGGAATTCCCTGACCTTCTGCTGCCACCGAATGCCATCCCTTCCGTCACCGTGAAGGTCGCGTCGTCGAGGATGAAGCCGTCGCGCGCGAGCTTGATTTCGCTGACGCAACTAGAGGAGGATCCTGTCTTCACATTGGCCGTCATCTCCCGATTTGAAGGCGGAGAACTTTGGCGGGTCGAGAAAGACTCGATATCTCTATCGAAGCTGGACCAGAGGCTAAAGCAGTGTGCGGCATTCACTGCGAGGACCCCAGATCGGACATTGTTCAGTGGCCACGCTCCGGCAAAGCTCGATGCTCGCCGCCAAGCACTTGACCAGTATCTCGAAGAAGCACTCAACACTGCGTTTGACACACCCACCGCCGTGGAGCTCTGCAGATACTTGTCTACCAATGTTTTGCCACCAAATGCTGACGAAATGGGCTCATCGACTGGTCCGGCTGACGAAGGAGGACCGAAACTGGGACCTGGCGGACGACAGTTCAAGACCGGCTACTTGACCAAGAGAGGCAAGAATTTTGGAGGCTGGAAGGCAAGGTTTTTCAGCGTTGAAGGCCCTCAACTGAAGTACTTCGAGACACCGGGAGGAGCACACTTGGGCACTATCAAACTTCCAGGAGCCCAAATAGGCAGGCAGTCGCAGCAAGGCGGCGATGAGCCCTCGTCAGCTCGCGCGACCGACGAAGCCGAGAACCAGTATCGCCACGCCTTTCTCATTTTGGAACCCAAGAAGAAGGACCCCAGCACCATGACTAAACATGTACTCTGCGCCGAGAGTGACCGAGAGCGCGATCAATGGGTAGAGGTTCTGCTGCAGTGGACCAATTTCAAAGACGTGGACGAAGACAGCAAGCGTGATCATGCTCAAGACCGGCAGGGCTCGGCACAGGGTCACGTGAAGGGTGCAAATGCGAAGAAAAAGATGCACCCTCGCCCTCAGCAACAACAACCCAAGGACGGCGAGGACGCCCTGATCGGTGTCAGCTACGAAGCCACGAAACAAGGTGACGTTCCGAAAATGGGCGGCCACGACTACCCACAACCCTCGCCAGCGGCAGGACTTGGGCCCCAGCCGTCTTACAGCATCTCTGCTCCCCGAGATCCACAAGTGATCTCCGACATGTCTTTTTGGGGAAACAAGATGGGTGGCCTCAACATTCCTCCCGGCTTGGACGAAAAGAAAGTCAAGAAGCGCAGTTTCTTCGGCTTTGGGCCAAAGCAGAGGTCCTCGAGCGATGGTACTGACTCCCTCTTTGGTGAGAGTTCCGGATCCCCAGGTACTTCGGGTGCAAGGGAGGTCTATTCTGGACCGGTTCGTCGGACCTTCGGCGCACCTCTCGCTGAAGCTGTGCGTTACAACCATCCCAGGGATACACGGATACCACTGCCTGCTGTGGTCTATCGCTGCATACAATACCTGGATGCCAAGGGGGCCGTTACCGAGGAGGGCATTTTCCGTCTCAGCGGTTCGAACGTTGTTATCAAGTCGCTCAAGGAGCGCTTCGACATGGAGGGCGATGTTAATCTACTCGCAGACGAGCAGTATCACGACATCCACGCGGTTGCTTCAATGCTCAAGGCCTACTTGCGAGAGTTGCCAACCAGCATCCTGACTCGAGACCTGCACTTGGACTTTGTGGCAGTAACCGAGATGAACAGCCAGGCCGATAAGATCGCGGCGCTGAGCGAGCTCGTCACGAGACTCCCGCAGGCCAATGCCACATTGCTGAAGTACCTGATTGCCTTCCTGATCAAGGTTATCAACCATGCCGATCAGAACAAGATGACCGTCCGCAACGTGGGTATTGTCTTCTCACCGACGTTGACTATCCCTGCGCCAGTCTTTGCCCTGCTCCTGCAACATTACGAGGCCATCTTTGGCATCGTTCCAGAGGAGTACGAACTACCCACGCCAGGGTCGTTCGAAGAGCAACGTGGGAAGGACCCCGCTCTCGACCTTCCCCCGCGACCATCAACGTCTGGCACTGCCAGAGAATCTCCGCACCGTCACCGCCTCGCGGAAGCACTTCAGGAGGGACGAAGAGGAGGAAACACGCCGCCCCCTGCCAGCCTGAATCCTCTTGGCGGGTTCACACAAGCCAGATCCACACCGACACCTCCTCTCGTCCAGCAACGCACCTATGAGCCGTCATACTTGGCCCAGCAAAATGGCGGTGGTGCTAATCTTCACGTTCGTCCTGCATATGAGAGCGTGTTGATGGCCCCAGGCCCCGACTCTAGTCAGTTCTATGCACAGCAGCGCATGGTCAACCCAGGCTATGATCGGCCCATCTATGAGACTGGTGCTGCCTACGATCAACCACAGTCCGTACGGGCCAGTCGTCGGGAAAGCTCCATGATGATGATGGGTGTCCCCAGGGGACTAACGCCACAAAGCTCCATGGGTCGCCTCAGGGAAGACCCTCAATTCTGATTTACGTACACGAAGTCTTACGATTGCCTTACTCTCAGCATCTGCTCTTGATGAAGCACCACCAGCAAGGAGCACGAATTTACGCGAATTGCCTCAATTCTATTTGTCACTCGAGATACCAAACACGCAGTCGTTTCCACCCGGCGCACATCATACCCCATTGCATCAATATTGTGACATTGGTCTTCGAGGCTGCTAGCCCATGGACACACGCAAACACACGAAAACACACGAAAATTCGAAAGACAATCAACCAGCCACAAGCCTACGGACTGGCGCCATAGCGGTAGCGAATCATTGAATACCACAAACACATCATACTAATAATTGGATAATCACACTCACTCATCTCGCACCGGCCTCATGGATGATACCAACATCAAAACGGCGTGGAGCATTGGCACTGATTGTTTAGGGTTTCTTTCTTGTATTTCTTTCCCGTTCAATTTTTCTTATTCTTCTTTGGAAATATCCATGATACCTGGAGGAAAGATGGAATGGGATGAGGGCAACGAAAAAGGAGGGATGCCAAAGGCAACATGTATAACACAAATATATGCGTCTCTGCCTTACACCACCAATATCGCTGTCAGGCTCGGAGTTGACCAGACATAGAGCGGGTTCAGGGTAGTGGCCTTAGTCTTTCCGTTCTTCAGAGTGGAGGATGTGGGAGGTCGACCGTCGTACCGTGGTCGCCAAATTTTTTATTTTTTTTTTGCTTTGATTCCTGCGCGGTGTTCGATGGTGTTGGCGGCGGCTGTCCTTTTCTCCAGCTCCGCACAACCAGCCTGCTGCTGCTACTGCCCGAACAAATACATATATATCACTCGGAATTTTGTCGTGGAAACATGCATTTCTATTTAAGTCTTGCAGGAGAAGTCGCGAGGGAGTGATGAGGGGGTATTATGAAGACAAGACAGAAAAATGACGAATAATTGAGACTCCGTCTTTTTACCTTGCATGGCTCGACTCTTGGCAGCCACCGTCAACGTCGTCAATCCAGCCCTGTAGCTTTGTGAACGTGACGTAGAATGCCCCATATATCCAGTCCACGCTGCGCTTCCCGGGCTTTCGCTAGGACTTTTGCACCGTGACCTCGCTCGTGGCCGAACGCTCCCATCTCACATTCCTCGAGGACACACCAGCGGCACCAGACCGAATAAACGGCCCGTCTCGATGATACTGGCCAGCCTCAAACAGGCGAGCAGAGAAGACCTCTTCGAGTCGCGGCAAACCAGGCCACGATCTCAATGAGGTTGGTCGCCCAACCAGGGAATTTAAACCCAGAGTCTGGCGCGATGCCCAGGGCAACTGCGCCGCCCATGGCACCGCCAGACTCTTTTTACCAACATGTCATTTCTGACAACTGGACGGAGCTAAGTAGATAGGCCGCAGGTCACATGTATTTTCTAGTCCCAGTCATGTGCCTCTTCATACCGTAAGCTAGCCCAGTGGTATCGCTTACAGAACATCGGTAGCCAGATGCTTGAGCCCTCGAGGTAACCGCTCGAGCGGCCCGGGAGTGGCAGGATCGTCTTGCCCATTGTCAACCCGGCAGACAATATATCGTTAGGGAGGTCCTGCGCTCGTTGCGAGTGCTGGTCCGATGACAATGGCTGTCGACGAAACACCACCCCAAGACACGCTCCTGCACAAGGTGGCGACGACGACACGCTGTGCTGGCCGTGTGCCATCTGCCCGCCCACCACTGATTCCCTGGAAGCCGGGGAGTTGCAGCGGTACCCTTTGCAAAACTCTTGGCTGCCCATGTTCTGGGTGCCTCGGTAACGCACAGTGTGTACATTGTGCTCTTCTCCTTCCCCGTGTCCAACTGGGCAAATCGGGCGACGGTGACTGAATTCCTCAGCAGAAAGGGGTCTGCCGGCTCGGTTTACCGTCTCCCAATCAGCCCTTTGTATCGAACGAGAGAAAGGAGTTGTTCTTGTGACATCTTTTCGATGAAGGATCTTCCTCTTCAATCTGGATAAAATGAACCAACAGCGACAGGGTGCTCTCGCTTGGGGGGCCAGGGACTATCCAGACACAAAATTCCTCAGTCAAAATTAATGACCGGCTAAGTGTCGGCGTCTAACCCCCCTGATTTTCCTTGTTACGACTTTTCTCAAACTCATGCCCGCCATCAAACGACCAAATCCAGATCGGCCCCACGTGGTGGCGGCGGTTGGATGATGGCACGCCCGGGGCGGACATGAGGTATGAGCCGGGTGAACCCGCGTAACCAAGAGATCTTGTCGGTGGCTATGGCAAACTGTCAAGAAGAGCGACGGCTGTGCCATCAAGCTCTGACCCTGCACAGTTCGGTGGCCGACCACGTTTGACAAGACCACTCGATTGCACGGGCCACTTGTATATCATTTGGACACACCAAGCCCATTGGACTCTGGTATGATAACCTCCGACCTTTGCAACGCTCTGATGGCGACCGACCGGTGAGGGGCAGCACGGTGTGAGCATCTGCCTCCCCAGCACCACTCAAGGCCACGGTGACAGCATCGGTCTCGGGTGCTTCAGTGATCTCTCTGGGGTCATTCGAGCTGTGATTCAAACTCGGTCCATTTGGATACAGGCGTGTGTATCGGTTACGCCTCTTTGCCTTGTTGTCCGAGTGTTCATGTGGCACTCTGTGGCGCTCTGTGTTGATTCAAACTCGGAGGGTTGGGTTGTGAGGACGTGCGACGGCTCTGTTCCTTTTGGCTCGAGTGCTCGACAGTGTGTGTTCTCGATTTGGATTTTGTGGCGTGTTGGATTTCCTTGTCTGTCTCGTCTTTTGTCTTCCCGGTGTGGCTGCAGCCGTGTTCGGGGGCGAGGATGACAGCAGTACTCTCACGTTGCCTTTGTGTGACTCGTCGACAGCTGTTGACAGCCCGCCGAGAATGTCAGCTCGGTTGTGTGGGGAGCCGGCACCCCTTTTCTCGCTGGTCGTGATGGAACCGAGTGTTTGTTTCGGTGCATGATGCAGACGCAGTCGAGCAGAAGTTCTCACACTTTGCGGGACGAGGCCTGCGAGGGCAGTGGCCGCCCTGCACAGACGTCGCTGTTGCCTCCGCCGATGTGTCGAACAGCCAACTGTGCGGGCGGAATGATCAGTTCCAGCCTGCGACAGTTTAGGCAGCTGGACAACAAGACATGCGGCTCGGAAACAGCGACCCCAAAGAAGGAAATGCGTCTCTAGGTTGGCTCTGAGCCCTGCAACTGAAGCTCTCGAGAAGAGAGGAGCAGCGACAAGTAGTCAGGTTCCCAGGCAACACCGCTTGGAGGTCTAGAGGCCGACTTCGATGCCCGTTTCGGTGAAGGTTGAGGGGGTGCGGATGTGGGAATATAGGAAGAAGAAGGATAGGGCGGTGTTATGTATGTGTTTGTGTGAGTGAGTGAAATGAAGGTGGGAAGAAGACGTAATTTGGTGGGATCAAGGGAGATGGCCGTCATATAAAGATGGCCTGTTAGAGGGTAAGCTAGTCTCGCTTGCGTGATAGGCTAAGCCGTGCCGCTTTCGACGGGAGATGATGCTAGCATACATGGAAGATGGGGGGTCAAGTGCCAGCAGGGAGGCTGAACGGCTGGATGTGGGGTTGGGGGTTGGGGTTGGACAGCTGCGGGAAGGAGGTGGGGTGAGGTTGGGTGTGGGGTGGCCCGTGCTCCACTGGCAGACTAGTAGTCTACTTGTAGGGTCCATCGGTGGACGGGCCTCTACATCACCGTCTTACGTCGGTCTTTCCTCTCTCACAAGCGCCGTGGTCCGATCCGACAGCTGCTGGGACCAACAGGGCAGAGACGAGACAAGCTGAACCGAGTCGTGTGTCCTGGCCTTGCCGCTCTGCCGGCAGCATAATGGTCTGTTTGGCCGTTCGATAATTGTACACCCCATATCATGTACAACAGCTAGCTGCCGAAAACGATCGTCAACCATGGATTCCGCCGCCCTGGATCCACGCCTGCGCAGCCCTCACGATTCCTCATCAATCTCCGTTTCCGTCGCCCCAGCTGCGTCATGCTCGTCTTCGTCCTCGTCCCCGTCACCATCTAATTCAACTCTCACCTCTGCCTCCATCCCTGCCCCAAACCCAAACCCAAACCCCAACCCCACAGCCAGCGGGCCCGGCTCTGGAAGCGGCCATCGGGGATACATCAACGGCTCCGTCCCGGGCGCGGGCCAGGTCGGAGCTCTACAAGCCGCCGCCCCTGCGCCATCCTCTGCCTCTGCTCATACCCCAAGCAATGTCCCGTCTCCCGAGCTGCAGCGCATGAGCCAAGGCGTCCACTTCCACACCGCATACTCACAGACACCTACAAATGCACCTGCACATCCCTTCCCGGCCCCATCTGCCACAGCCACCCTCCCTGACGAACATTCTGGAGATCATGACAACTCAGGGGCCGATCCCAAGAAGGCCAGGGCCTGTGAGGCATGTCGAGGACTCAAGGTCCGCTGCGAGCCTGTGGCCGAGGACCCTGACGGTGCATGCAAGAGATGCGCCAAGGCTGGACGCAACTGCATCATCACTCAGCCCACCAGGAAGCGCCAGAAGAAGACGGACAACAGGGTGGCCGAGTTGGAGAAGAAGATTGATGCTTTGACTGCCACCTTGAGTGCTACCAAGGCTGGCCAGGCTGGCACTTCCCTCTCCGCTCATCCCGAAGCCGCCACCGCGTACTACGGCGCACCTGGAACTGGTCCTCCCAGGAGCTGGAATGTTGTCGATGGAACGTCCAGTTACGGAAACAATGCAGGACACTCACAGGTTTCTTCATCCTACAGCGCACCACCAGCCGCCCTGGCCGGTCAAAAGCGGAAGCACACTGAATTACCTGAAGATGGTCGCGACGCTCCAGCATTTCCAAGGAGCCATGAGTACCCAGATCTCGTTGATCGCGGTATTATTAGTATCAACAAGGCGGCTCAGCTATTGGACCGTTACAACTTTCAGATGGCGCCGCATCTACCCGGTGTCGTCTTCCCTGCCCACTTGACCGCCGGCGAGCTCAGGAAAACGAAGCCAGTCCTGTTTCTTGCCATCATGGCCGCTGCTTCTTCTGGCGCTCCCGAAATACAAAGAGTCGCTGTCAGAGACCTCATGCAGACTTTCGCCGACAGGATCGTCATCATCGGCGAAAAGAGTATCGAGCTGGTCCAGGCCTTGACTGTTGCCGTCATGTGGTACTGGCCACCAGAACACCTGGAGGATCTGAAATTCTACCAACTTGTGCATATGGCTATGATCATGGCCCTCGACATGGGCCTAGGGAAACGCAGACCCAGGGGTAGCAAACCAACCCTGTGGGGTGCACAACCTTCCAAGAGGCATCCTCAACCAGACCCAACCACCATCGAAGCCAGACGAACCTGGCTTTTGTGCTACTACTTGACTGTCAACACGGCCATGGCCCTGCACCGACCATACCTGCTCAGATGGACGTCGTTCATGGCAGAGTGCATGGACATTCTCGAATCTTCACCAGAGGCTGCGCCCACAGACAAGTATTTCTGCCACCTCGTGTGGACGCATCAACTGGCAGAAGAGATCGGATTCCAGTTCTGCATGGACGACCCTTCCGTCTCCGTCAATCTGTCAGATCACATGACACAGCACAGGATCAGGAGCTTCGAGCGGGAGCTCGATAAACACAAGACACAGGTTCCAGCAGAGCTGATGCAGCGTACGTGCGATCGTTCACCTTGGTCTGCCAACTTTGGATTTGCTAACGTAACGCAGCATCACTTAAGCTCAGCTTCCACACCTTGAGCTTATATATGCACGAGCTTGCTTTACAGACGGATCCGGCTGATGCCTTCAAGGAACCGTTCCCCTCCGAGAGCGTCGTCAATAATGCAGCGCTGACTCCAGCCTATACCAGCGCCCTGGGGGCCTGTCTGACGGCGATTGATGGGATTTTCGACACATTCTTGGGAATGGACCCATCCAGTATACGGTGTATTCCCGTGTTCAACCTGGTAAGGGTGTCCTATGCGACGGTCATCCTCATCAAGATATATTCTGCCGCCTCTAATCCCTCGTCGGACCTGGGGAAGGTCATTGACAAGGACAGCCTGAAGGTCGAGCAGCATTTATCGAGTCTGGCTGAGAAATTCCGTCTCATTGCCGCTGATGACAAACACCACCCAGCATCTAATTTTCTTACCGTTGTAGTCATGGTGCGGTCTTGGTTCCTCAAGTTCAGTCAGGGCCAGCTGAAGCGTGGCGCCACCACAACTGATACCTCGACGAATGCGATAGGGTCAGGCCAAGCGGACAATACTGCTCAGGCCAGCAGCAACCCTTTGCAGCTTCTATCCGAAGCGGCCGCCAACAATCAAGCTGCTGCCAGCGGACTCCCGCAGAGCGGCCAAGACAAGACGGATGCCAGTACGACGTGGAGACGTTCTTCTTCGAACGAGGCAGATCCAAAGCAAAAGACCAATGGTGGCGGAAACAGCAACATGCCGCCACCCCCTAGTACTCAGGCACAAGCACATCCTCATCAGCATGGTTTTCTCGGCGGCACACCTGCTCCGTGGCTCAACTTCGGCTCGGAGTTGGACCCCGGCAACCTGACTGATGGGTTCACGCAAGCTTGGGATCTGACCATGGAAGGTCTCGGTGACGGGCAGAACGGCCTACAGGACTTCTACAACTTTGCGCTCGGGGTCCCTGACCCGCTGCTTGGCCCGGCCGGGGCCCAGATGCCTGGCTCAGATACGTTTCAATCTTAGGGGTGAATATCTAACATATATTAGTCTGGTGGGCAAGTTTCGGTATGTCATGATGGTAGAGCTGGAGCGATTGATGTCCGTCTCGTCGAACGCTTGACTGGCGCAGCCTGTAATGCTCTCTCCGAGAGTTCGGCTCAACCCAAGCAGACTCTTTTCAACAAGGCCAACCTCGAAAACCAATGTCTTTGTACGATTGCACGGCGGTGTTTTTTGGGTTGGGGATGCTTATTACGGCATATTTATATTGCAAAATCGCTCTGGCTACTTGTATTTTTGGAGCATTGGACTTACGGGGATCATAAAAGAGGCGCATTTTTGGTGCAAGGTGTTGAAGGCGTCTCTCTCGACGGACCTCGTCTGCTATGCTGTAAAAAGCCACACTATGGTGGGAAGCAGCGAGGTTGGGGTAATATGGTCGATTGGCCACAAACAACTCTTCTCAGTAACGAATCACATGCCCATCAATCAATGCACGGCAGGTCTGGGTCTGTTCCTCGCTACCTTGCTCACCGTTTCTGTTCTGAAACTTAAAATGTCGAGGTCATTGACGGGCAGCTTCAACAGTCCACGTAATAGGCGCATTGCGTGATCTCCCCCGCCAATGTGCTTTGTAATACGGACTCTCTTTATCTATATGTTTGCTGTGAAGCTTTCATTTCCTGGGGGTGATCAGGGCACAGATTACTTCCATCATACGAAATAATTGTTTGAGCCTACAAGTATTCACAATGAAAGTGGTAAACTACGCGGCCTGGATCCCGTCCCACGGCGCCCAGCTCGAGGTGGCCGACGCGCCCTTCCCCACCGACATCGCCGACGACGAGGTCGTCATCAAGAACAAGGCCGTCGCCGTCAACCCTGTCGACTGGAAGATCCAGTCCGCCCCGCAGCCCATTTTTAATATTGAGTACCCGTCCATCCTCGGCTCCGATGTCGCGGGCGAGGTGGTCGGGGCCGGCGCGGCCGTGAGGCACCTCAAGAAGGGCGACCGCGTCATCGGCCACGCCCTGGGCCTCACGTCCGGCGGTGCCGCGTACGGCGGGTTCCAGCTCTACCCCAAGCTCAAGGCCGTCACCGTCGCGAAAATCCCCGAGACCATCCCGTTCGAGCAGGCCGTCGTGCTGCCGCTCTCGGTCTCGACCGCCGCCGCGGGGCTGTACCTCAAGGACACGCTGGGGCTGCAGGTCCCCTCGCCCCCCAGCGACGGCGCGGGCGCAGGGCTGGAGAAGAGGAAGGAGACACTGCTCCTCTGGGGCGGCTCCTCGTCGGTCGGCAGCTCCGTGGTCCAGCTGGCCGTCGCGTCCGGGTACGACGTCGTGGCGACGGCCTCGCCCGCCAACTATGGCTACGTCAAGTCCCTCGGCGCCAGCTACGTCTTGGACTACCACAACCCAGATATCGTGCCCATCTTGACCGGGCTGCTCAAGGCTTCGGGCGCCCGCCTCGTCGGCGCGTACGACGCCATCGGCCTGGACGCCACGGTGCGCGCGAGCGCGGCCGTTGTGGGCGCGCTGGGCGGCGGCAGGGTGGCCAGCGTCGGGGCCGCACCTGAGGATGCTGGGGGGAAGGGCGTGGCGGTCGTGAGGATCGGGGCGGCTAACCTCGTGGCGAGGGAGCCTGAGGTCGCGCGGGCGATCTGGGGAGAGTATGTCCCTGCTGCGCTGGAGGCCGGGGCCTTGGTGCCACGGCCCAGGGAGTTGGTTGTTGGTCGGGGGCTGTACTTTGTTCAGAGCGGTCTGGATACTAATAAGGCTGGGGTGAGTGCGGCCAAGGTGGTCATCACGCTCTGAGTCTGTTGGAGGCTGGGGAAACGCGTGGCTTGGCTCTAGGAGATGTCTGCCGGGACACTGGTAAAATTCACTTCCAGCCATGAGAAGGTGATGCTTTCAATGAACGTGAGAAGAAAGTCAATTTGATCTAGCTGTCCAATCTGGGCCCAGATATTATTCCTCCCATTATCTCACCCACAATTTTGCCCGAACGCCATCAAGGCACATCTCCTAAGGCGTAAAACGCATTTGAGGCCGGACTTGCCGCAGGGTCGCAACGGTGTAAGAATTCCAGTCCGGAGCAGCTTCCCATGATATGACAGAGCCCAGCCTGGAGAATCTTGGCTGTTTCGTGCAGTGCGATGAGGACATGGCTACCTAGGCAATGTTTATTTGACTGCTGCCATCAGATTTGATTAGTGAGACTTCTGCATAGGTAGATAGTCTGGCAGTTCGTAAAGCCACACGTGATGCTTCTCAGTATTTCACTAATCCTCAATACTATTTGACTTCTGGCTTCCTCATATAGTGATGGAGAGTTCGTGAAAAAACCTCCAGAGCTTGTAGGACAAGCGTTTCAAGTGATATATACCCGTGCATGACTTCTTCATCAAGCTGACCTCAAACACCCACCCTGGTGTTGAGGCATTCCATGTCTTGTAGAGAATTAATCATATTTAGCCTGCTAATATTTTCATCTCAACACAACAGTGAGCCTGTAATTAGCTAGAAGCATACGTGAAAGGTCCCTCAGTTTCAACCAACTTTGGCCTCTGGCCTCAGATTATGCCCTTCTTTGATGACTCGGACAGAGCATTTCAGGTGGAACCGTATGGGAGACGGAAGTAAATCCTTTGTGGTCTCTAATCTGTGCAACAGGGGTTGGAGGAGAACCATCAATGAGGACCAGACTTCTTGTGCCAACAGCCCAACGCAAGGTTAGAGCTATAATTATCCTGCAGATCGACTCTTTGCATGAGGTCGTGTCATTCTCTGAGGTCAAACATTACAGCCTCAGCCAAGAAGCAAAACACTGCCACTCTTTGTTCCCCTCAGCTTTTATAGTGGGAAATTGTCCAATACTTCATACCCAGTTCTGAATTTCTCTCTGTTTACCAACCTCCTTTTTCTTCAAATCTGCCATTCCCATGCCATGACCATTATAACGCTTTTGATTTCGTTTCAATAATGTAAGGAAGCCTGGTTGATATGACTGAGAGATGAAGTTTGGTCTCATAGTAACCAAAAAGCCGGTATGTCTAGAGTATCAAGGTGAAGCATACTCAAAATAATCACTTTCCTCCGACCAATAGCTAGATCACTTCATATTCACAGATCATATGCAAATCCATGAGTTGGAAAGAGTGAACTTGGAGAACTTCATGAAGTGGTGAGAACAGAACCACAAGCCTTAAATTGAATTACATGAGCCAAATGATCCTTATTCAAGCAAGAGCAGCACAGCCCAGGCATGCTCTGTACTTACAAACAGGTGGAATAAGTTTTCATCCCATGTAAACCAGTGAGCATGTTGTGAGTTCACATGGCTTCCCACCTTTACACCCAGTGAGCCAAAGGTGAGTTTCGCCGACCTGCCTTTCGATCCTTTCTGATCTTTTGCACCCAGCCGTCTCGACTCCATCGCTCAACGCCGACACCACCACCACACCACCACATCGTCGTTGTAGTCAGGCGTCATCATGGCGCCACCAAAGTCTTACGCCGAGATCGTGCAGGGTGCGCGTCGTGCTCCTCCTCCCCCAGCGCCGCCCCTCCCAGTGTTGTACCCGTCCACCTCATCCTCGAGGACGGTGGAGGTCGCCGCCGCCGACGAGCAGCAGCCAGAGCAGCAGCAGCAACAGCCACAGCCGCAGTCACAGCCGCAGTCACAGCCGCAGTCGCAGCCGCAGCCTGGTGTCGGTGCCACTGGCACCAGCCGATCTTATGCGTCGGCCGTGAAGGGCAGCCACAGTAAGTTTTTGCGAGCTTTGACGAAAAGCCGGCGACATCACGACGACATCATTCCCTGAACCACTTTCTTCCTTCAAACAACTGACCTTGTCCAAGGCCCACCACCTCCGCCGCCGCAACAACAACAAAGACAGCCAACACCACCACCGCTGTCACCATCACCACAACCATCGCCATCGCCATCACCAGCAGAGATGGACTACAAGGTCTCCAAGGACCTCCCGGCGGTGCCTGCACCTGCGCCTACGCCTGCGCCTGCACCTGAGCCGGCGGCCGCGAACGCACCATCTGGTGCGAACGCGCAGTGAGTACATTTCCTCAGTTTTCGCGTCACAGTTTTCCCACCCCAAGCAGTATCTCAGCCTGTTAGATGTTTTCTTCACGATGAGTCACTAACGGTGAGATCTCAGCCTCTGGGCAAAGCCCGACGGCCATGACCTGGTCGTCGTCTGCGGGAAGAACGGGTGGATGGTCCACCGACATGTTCTGGTGGGCATGTCGGAGGGCTGGATGGAGAAATACCTTCCACCAGCGAACGACGATGTGAGTACTCTGGGAGACGCATGACCTCACTAGCAAGGCCACGAGAAGCTGACGTATAAGCAGGGCACTGCAGTTTACTGGGTGCTGGACCCTGTTGCCTGGAACCCAGGCAGACTTGAAGCGATTCTTCGCTTCATGTACCTCGAAGGTATGTTTCAAATGTCCCTGCCAGTCACTCTCAAATAATGTTCACAGTCAGCTAATTCTTCCTTGTATTAGAGTACCCCGGGGGTCGCTATGACCCCAAGAAGCCTTTGGCGACGGAGTGCATCATGCACAACGTCGCCCACTACATCGCTGGAGCTGCTGTGCTCTGCCGTCCAATGATGGACTTTGCGATCGACCGTATCGAAGAGGCGACGGCCGAGATCGTCAAGAAGCTGCCCAGCCTCCGACACGCCCAGCTCGAGAGCTTCGAGTACGGAATCCGCATGGCGCTCCTCAACATGTACGACGAGCCGGACCAGTGGCGGATCCGAGCACTTCGCATCGTCGTGGGAAAGCTCATCGCCGCCTGCTTCCACATCATCCTCCAGAGCCCAGGCTGGGCTCAGAAGTTCGAGAAGCTCTGGGGCACCCTCCGAGTCCGCGTCGTCGCTGACCACAAGTGGCTGTACCAGGCGGAGCTGTGTGAGAGAAACGCCGTCATCATGTACGGATTCGAGAATATGAGTATCCGCTGGACGAACTATCGAGGCGGAAATTGGCAACCTGCGGACGATCTCATGTTCCCAGAGGATCAGGTCGACACCCTGCCGAAGCCACCACCGCAGTCCCCTCCCTCTACTCCCCACCGCAAGAAGAAGATGTCCAAGGCCATCCCAATCGTCAGCCCTGGTGGAACGATCGCTCCCCGCCCCAATACCATCCCTCGCGGCCGAGGCAGAGGACGAGGTGTGCCCACCGGACTTGTCGAGCCAGCCCCTCAACCTGCTCGTGGCAAAGGAAAGCAAGCCAAGAAGGCCCAGGGCCCCGAGAAAGCTGCTACCGGAGCTACTGAGGAAGCTGGACCATCGTCGACCACCAAGGCGGCACCAACCACTACCTCTGGACCTACTGAAGAAGGAGGCCCATCTTCCGCCGCCGCTCGAGACGACCCATTCGCTTCTGACGACGCCAACATCGCCTACTGGGCTAGAATCGCCTCCCAGTCCAACTTCCCTCTTCCCGACCTTGGTTCCCCTTCGCAAAGCGGCCCTTCAGCAAGGCGTGCCTCGTCGCCCACGCGCCCGTCGTCTTCCTCATCGGCACTGTCCGCCACAGCCGAGCCTTTCCTCCCAGGCGGACCGATGAATTCAGCCGAGTCCTCCGCCCGCAAGCGTTCGTCTTCGATCACCCACACAGACGCCCAGACTTCAACCGACTATCTCGAGTCCCCGTCCCGCCTGGCCGAGCTGTACGACATCGATGACGATGAGCTGAACAAGCACCAGGGTAAGGGCAAGGGAAAGGAGGTTGCGGGCCCGACCACACCTAGCTCGTCATTCAGCCACAGCGAGGGTATGGAGCCGACCAGTGAGCCGTCCAGCCAGCAGGAGCCCACCGGACAGATGACGCTCGACCTCTCGTCTCTCGACATCAGCAAGAATGACGACGAGGAGACACGTCGTTCTTCTTCCCCCTCTCATGGAAGCCAGAGTGAGAACGACATCTGACTTGTCACCAGCTTCACTCCGCACTATCATCACCTTTACGCGAGATCTGAACGAGCTGCCGAACAAAAAGAGCGCGATGTCAACATCGCATGTGTTTACAGGCTTTAGTATGACTCCGCAGAAGGACCATCACAACGAGCACAGCACGGCATGGCGTGAGCATTTTCTGCAGATTTGGGAGATTCCCCGATACCCTTTCGACTTTGACTTTTCATTTTCAGAGACCATGTTTCTTCTGGTTACGACGACAGAAGGCATGGAAAAATTGTGGCTGCGGTCCAGCCAGCTTTGGAACGGCGGCATGACTGCGATGCTACTGACGATTCTTACGACGACTTTTTCTGCTGCTCTCCTGCGATCTGACTCACTCAACGAGGACTCATGCCTGCAACCTTCCCGCTTGGTTTCATGGACTTGTGCATGTTTATCAGCCCGATACGGCCAGGCATCGGGGACCCAGAGACACAAAAGAAGAAGAAGCAAGGAATAGGAGAGGTAGCATGTTTTGATTTGAGCATTGACGACGTTGAGACGACGTTGAGGCCACGTCTGTTTGGAAATACCGGCCGTTTTATGAGCTGAACGTTAGGTTTCACGAAAAGAAAGGGGGCAAGAAATGAATGACTGCATTGGTCTGGAGTCGATGAAAAGCAACTGAATGGAATGGCACGGCTTGCCTTTCTTCTTGAATTTTAATTTCGAAGGTTCGTTCAGGTTACAGGGACGGAAATACCGCCGTTTGTTCATGAAGATTCCAAGGGAGACATTCTGGCGTTTGAGGAGGACATTTGGATCAACTCTGGCCGGCGAGTTGCCGATATCTTTTGCAGGGGATCAAATGTCTTGTCTGTGAATGAACTCTTCCATTATTCTGAGCTGATGAGGTTCAAATGTGAATGTGCTTGTGGTATGAATGACTGACCGACCGTGTCCATGAGCAAGATTGAGTTGGCGACTAGAAGTCTGTTGCCTGCTTGCTTGGTCCAGTATCACGAAGAGACGCCCCGATATCAGCTCGGTCTCCAGCCATACGGTGTATCAAGATCAATGTCACGGTGCAGTATAGTGACCCCGGCTCACATTTCTTCTGTCGGGTACAGATAGATGTCAACGAATCAGTCAGGCGGTAAGCACGTCAGGCATAACAGCAATCGCCTTTGTGGAAGGCCGACTCATCCATCAAGACGTCTACCAGTTGAGCGTGCACGGCTAAGCGGTAAACATGATATAGAGTGTAGTGAGAGCCCTCATGGACAGAGAACCTGCTCTCGGTTGGCCGGGGCCTTCGCATCTACCCTGACCCTGGTCTGCGTAAGCTCTGTGCGATGGACATATTTGTCGTAGACAAGCGCCTCGGAGATATTAAAAGTCGAGATATTGAGGTTATTTTCCCGTCGCCATTGAGACAAGCAGTAGCTCCCGGTGTCGAAGTGTGCGCCGGAATCTTGGGTCGTCTTGCCGGACCAAACACATCTACGTAGCTGAACATGTCGTGCATGCTTGACTCACCATGGGGATCCTCGAAATCGGTTCAACAACACGCCGTGGGCATAGGATTTGTGTGCTCCAGTAGCCTCGTCACCTGGTCGCGTGCCCCCCATTCTACCACAAAGCAAGGCCCAATGGCAACGATGGTTCGTGTACCGAGATCATGGGTGAAACCTCATCACTGTCGGTGCGTTGTTGCTTTGGCCATCGGCCGGATCTGATCTGTGCAAAGGCAAGATGCAGGATGTCACCTCGAGGCTGCGTGTGTGGTCGGGAACTCGGGGATTAGTGGTGATAAGCTTTCTGACAGGTTTGGGGCTGGCCACTGAGCCGGAATGCCGTGCCAATGGGCCAAAAGTCAATTCTGGAAAACCGTCAATGCGAGGGGCCGTGTCGAACAAGAGAACAGAAGAACAAAAACTAATTCTACTGGAACGGCCCTATGGCGAAGACAGGCCCGTCCGCGCAAGACACTCGTCTCGTGGGCCAGATAGGATTCTGGCGATGAACCTTTTTCCTCGCCGGAGAGATTCTGGCCCGGGGTCCCGCTGCGAGCCCAAAGGCTTACTCGATATTAGCTGGTTTCGAAAATGGATAGCTAGAATGCCATGTGCGCGGCGCCAACGTCAGCTCACGTAACCTTGATAGCTACCCTCCGAGCGTTATGCTTTTTGGCAGGGCGTCGGGTGGGCGTCGCAAGTCCGAACCTTCCGCGGTCATGCTTTTGTACGACACCGGGCGACAGACGGACTTTGGGCTGAGGACCGACCTCGTCGCTCTAGGCCTTTTGCTGCAGGACACCATGCTCCAGCCCCCAGCATCTAGAAAGTCAAAGCATCTTCCACCGGCCATCGTCGTGCTCGGACCTGACACTTGTGGTACCGGCCGTGTTACCTTGTAGAGGGAAGGCGTCGGCGCCGGCGCCTAGCCGACCTGCCCTGAAGAAGAGGGCTGCGGAAAGACATCTGGTCATTCTTGGCCCCACGCGCTTGAGAATCGGCAGATATATCAGACCAAGAGAATCGAGTCAAGCGGCCTTGGTCTGGGATGCTTGGACGATGCCTGTTGCCAAGTTCGAGAGGGCCCTGCTCTTCTTGCAGCTGGAAGCCTGCACTATGCACAATGCAGAGGCCGAGCAGACGAGTCACGATGTGCAGGCTGGAGAGGGGGCGGGCTACTAGTAGAGTGTACAACAAAGTTCGCTTCCCACCGCAGGTTTCAGGGGCGCAGGCCAAGGCGACTGTGTGCTGAACGTAAACACACACACACACACACCTCTGTGTGGAGCGGCAGGCGCGTGGCGAGAGTTGCCCTCGCTGCCATCCCGCAAGGGGCCTCGGTAGGGCACAAAAGCAGCACTGCCACGAGGATGGGAGGCAAATCAGACGCCCGCCCTCGATACGGTAGAACAGAGGGAGGCAGGGCTCAGTGGGACAGCAGCCCTAGGGCCTGCCTCAGCCAATGTCGTCCTGGGCGCATTTCCGCCCCGTACAGTAGGTGGTTTTGAGACGGAAGGCAGTGGCACGACGCAACCTATATTAGGCCGAGGAAGTCATTGGACAACCCGTGCATGAGATGGTGTGGGACGTGCAGACTAGTTGTGCAAGAAAGATGGTAGAGTATGCAGTATGGCTTACACACAGGACCGCATTAGGGCGGCCACCCAGACGCTACCCACTCGGCTCCAGCCCTGACGAATTGTTGATGTTGTAGTCTACCATAGTCAGCAATGCGGACGAACGAGTCTATAGTCTATCTGCTGAAGCAAGCTAATAAGTTGGCTCGATCCAACATGGCGCCACCAAGACCTTGGAATCCCATCGAACAGGCAGAACGGGCTAGAGGGTAGCTGCAGCGCTACTGCACTGGACTGACAGGCCAACGGCGGGTGCTGCCACCTGGTGGAACCCCAAGACCACTAGTCTAGGTACCTGGGTATCATGGCATATGTAGGGAAAAGGGTGCTTGAAGAAGATGGTAGCGCAGCCGACACCACCAAGGAGATTATTATGGGGTTCAAGCAGCTGGCAGCCCAAGCCCGCGAGCTTGTTTCAAGCCAAGTGGCATACACGCTCTGCCGACTCCACGAAGGACCACTTGGCATCAAGCAGATGACCCATGATCGACAGTAGCGGAACCTTGATACCGAAATGGCGATGGATGATCGATCGGGGCATGAGACGGGTCTGGCAAAGGACGGTGAGTTGGCAGCTGGCAGGCTGGCGGGGTGGCCGCGGAGCCGGAGACCGGTCTGGCTGTTGACTGATTGATCGTGTGTGACGGAGTGACGTGCCAGCCGGGACAGGGTGAGGGATTCATGACGGGAAACCGCTGGCTACTGTGATGGCTGTGGGCATGAAAAGGGACGCGTCTGACGAGATATCACTGCTTGTTGCAGAGGACAAAAAAAGGATCAGAGGGCTTGCTGTCTGACAGTGAGACAGACAGCGGGCGGTGTTTGGTGTTGGTTGGAGGACCAGACTGACTGCCAGCTGCAGACCAATTTAGACCAGACCAGAAGGAGGACGGACCGTGATGGGGAAGGGACGGTCGAAGGCTGAAAGAAGGGAAGGGGATCAGCCCCGGCCAACCCTCCCTTTCCTTATCGATTTACCCCACACATTAGACTGATTCGCCAAACGCTCGAGATTGGGCCCACAGTGACGTTTCCCCCGCGTTTGCACAGAAGGATAGCCGGCACTAACGGCCTCCCATCCCCTGCTAGCGCCGAAGCTAAGACGCACGGACGATATCACCTCATACGCTCAACTATCTTGCCAGGCTCCCTCATTGGCCCGTGGCGGGCTGCACCCTTCGTGCACCCATGCCGTCCAGGGGCACCCATTCATCCATTCCGCCTGCATTCCACTGAGGATCCCCGTCCTTACTGCCTGCTTCCCTCCTCCTCCTCCTCGACATCCAACCCAGTCAGTCGTAGTCATCAGGCGTCAATTGACAGCACAACCTCACTGACTTGTCCAACAACCATCTTCATTTCCTTCCAAACCAATCTCATCTCTCTTTTTCTTCCTTCTTCCTCCCCTTCGCACACCTCATCATCTCGCATTTTGCAACCAGTCCGACCATCCACTCTCCACGCACCAACCATCCAAGCAACCCATATTTCTTGCCAGCTCCAGTCAGTTGGTGCTCCGGTCCTTCGGTCTTTCAGTCCTTCAGTCCACCAGCGCCTCATACCTGCCAGAATTCCAACCACACATCGACACTTGTCCCTTGGCGTTCCAGTCTCGTGCATCAGCCGTTGAACCCTGAATTGCGCGTCCTCGTGCATCGCAGAACAAATCAACAGGGGCTCATCACAAGTCAGAAAAGCCGACTGGCATCTGTCTGTCTTTCCCCACAATCTCAGCACCAAATCTCAGGGGGGATCTTGCCGACAGATCCTTTCACGACAACTCTCCACCAGCATACAGCCAACAGCACACGGTTCCACTCTTTTCCTGCGGTGTCTTGACTCCTGTCTTGACTCTTTTGCCAATTCTCGCTTCAAGTGGTTGATACTCCGGCCGTCACGACCTGGGGCTCACGGCGACTCATACTCGTTGATGACGAGGAGCTCCTGCGCTTAATAAAGCAAGCCCCCGTTCTAGAAACCCGCCTCGAGAGGCCACCTTTTCTGCGGACCCGCCTACGCCAGCGCCACCAGGTGACGGAGTTAGTCTCGCCCGAATACCACGGGCTTCTCAGCTGATTGAATCCCGACTCTCCTTTCTCGTCAGTCCATCAAGGGCCCTTCTCGCATTTGTTGTTGTGCTTCGCCTCGTTCCCGTCTGCCCGTGTCTTCGACCGCCTTATCAGTGGGCAAGACAAAGGAGAGACATTTCGCAGCAAACCATCGCCCCCCGGTCGGCTCAACCACGCACATTAAAGCACAGGCGATCCCTGGCTAGCCTCTGAGCTCATCGTTCGACCCTGCAACGGGCTACGCTCTGGCGCCGCCTCTGATTTAGAACACCTCAACATATTGACGTTTCACTCTCCACTTTACTCTGCTTCCGGTGTCGCACAATCCTCGACCCATCCACTGCCAAAATCATATCAGGCAATCGTCCCATCGCCGCAACTCGAGCCTCGCCGTCGCCTTACCCTTACCCACCAACCTGCATTGTGCCCGTCCGTATTGCCCCTCTCTGGCCTTGATATAAGACTTCGTGCCCTGAGCAGTCAGTCCCACACACTCCTTCGAGATGTCTTCAGATACTCCCAACTCCAACAACAACACCAGCTCCTCCAGCTACAACCAGAAGCCTCCTTCTCCCCCGCCCGCCGACATGCAGCACAATCGCCGTGGTTCCGTAACTTCCGCTGCCTTCGCCAACCTCTTCCAGCGGAGCAACTCCACCACCGCTGGCACCCCTGTGTTCCCTGGTGCCATCACGTCTGCTGCCATCAACGAACAGCGCCGGAGGCTCTCCGTGTCCACAACTTCCCTCGGACTGTCGGGCACTTCGCCGACTGGCAATCCTGCCTTCAACCGCCGCGCTAGTCTGTCCACCAACAACTCCGACTCTGTCGATGAGAACGCCATCGAGGAGGAGGACTACTCTTCCACCTCCCGCACTGCTCCGGTCTCTCCCTTTGCTCGTAGGATGAGCTTCGGAGCCTCGGCAGCCATGCGTCGCCCTGGCGGTGGCAGCCCTGGAACAGGCAATGGTAGGCCTAACACTCAATCTCCTGGCGATGCCAATTCTCCTTCCATGCAGCGTCGGGGCACTGTTGCTGGGCTTCTCCCCCCTGCCGACAGCGCCGCCGCGTCTGCGACGTCCTGGAAGTCCCAATCTTCCACTGCGCCTCAGGCGAAGCCAAGCAATCCAAACAGTTCAAGCAATACAACACGTCCCAGAGCCGTTTCTGACTTGTTCTCCGCTACTCCAAAAGACCAGGGCTTCAACTGGTCGGAGCAGCTTAGGTCCCGTGCCGAAAGCACCGTCGCATCGGGCCAACGCCCTTCCTTCTCTTTCGCCTCGGGTATGACCGGCTCGCCTCCTCGCACTGGCGCCGTCGCTCCCCCAAGCACCCATGACCGCAATAGGTCTGTGTCTGAGATGCCCGCGCCGCCGGCACAGACACCCAAGCCTAGGTCACCGCCGCGGGACACCCGCCCCAAGCCCGACGCATTCCAAGAGCGGATCCTGAAGGGAGACTTCTACATGGATTGAAAGAAAAGCGTTTGTACACTACGTGACAGACAAGACGACTATTACGACCACAAAACACTGCTGTACGATTGAGCGAAGGCGGCGTAAAAGGGACCAAAAGGCAGGGTTTGTCCATGTGTGCATGTCGCACTTCCACCACTGCATCGCGGCGGCGTTCCGGAAGCACACCAGCTTTCTTGCGATAAAACACACTCGCTCTGGGCCACATTCGAGCTCTAATTGGGGTGTCAGGAGTCCTGCCCCCCCCCTTCCTCGGCCAAGAGGCTCGGGTTCCCCGTTTTTGTCATGGGCGTTCTATCACCAGTGGGCTAAGGTCTCTCTTTGGAACGGACGCTTGTGGACGGTTTGTCAAAAGACTAAAACCAGAACGTTGTTATGAGAGAACAAGCCAAGATTGGGCCGACGGGGCGTTTCAACGGTTGCTGTGCCGGCGTTTGTGGTTACACCCATGGTGGAAACAGTGTGCATGATTCAAATTGAAGGGAATAGGCACGGCAAAAGGGCACTGCTCAATTGAGGCATGGGTCAACATGTGATGTTTAACTAGCTGTCTACAGCATGCCGGAGGGTTTGTTTGCAGAGGAGTCTGGCTTCATTGCAGAGCTGATCATGAGGGGAAGGGGAGGATTTACTTCGGTGGTTCTGACTTCGGGAAAGGACAGAAAGGTGTTCCAGTCTGGCGTTCCGGTACCTCACCAGATTGACACACACTGGCTTGTTGAACCAATTGTTCCAAGCTCGAACTGAAATGAAATGAAAACTGTAAAATTAAGAAACACACTCTGTAACTCACTTCACGTGCCAGTAGAGTGATACGCATATGTCAAGCTATTTTGATTGGCCCGCCTGCAGAGCATATAAACATGAAGCTCTAGTACCGTTGCTACCGGGTTTCGTTGGGACTGGACTGAGTGGCTATGCTCTCGCTCTGTCTCTATCTCTATCCCACCAAATAAACGCCTAAGACTCCTGGCTCATCAGAGTAGCTCCCACGAATGGGGCGCGTTCCGTGAGGCATGCAAGACATTTCGCCTCCCCCCTGTTCCGGTCGTGCCCAATGGTGACGTGCCTGGCGTTCCCTTTCCATACGCGGACGTGGCCGGTTATCGAACGATGATGGGGACAATGGGTATGCAATGCAACTATGTCCCTGGCGCTCGTCGACCAATCCCTGTCCGTACATACAGACAGACAGAACATACAGGGCAGACAGACATATGCGCGACCCAGCGCCGTGCCTCTCTGCAACACCACGACAGACGCAGTGGTAAGGGCCACTACATGCGTAGCGTGGCGCGCTACCCACGCACGTACATACACATCGCACGTCTTTCTGGACCGGAACCGCCCGCTCCTGGGGGACCCGAGGTGTTGTGCTCTGACCCGCGCTGTGGCATTATTTTTAAGGGGCCCCCGAGGCGGGGAGCAGCGGCGGCCGGAGTATTTCGCCATGGTTCGGTTTGCCTCGGATCCGCTTCCTCAGGTCTTGATCATGAATATCTAATGGGTGGATTGTCAGCCAATATCCCGACGCGCGCGGCTTTCTCCGCCTCAAGGGTTCTATGATTTACCTGGTTCAGGGCCGCTTGGTCCATCACGGCGGCGC
This sequence comes from Diaporthe citrichinensis, assembly GCA_014872995.1. NCBI lineage: Eukaryota > Fungi > Ascomycota > Sordariomycetes > Diaporthales > Diaporthaceae > Diaporthe > Diaporthe citrichinensis. The sequence continues at coordinate 1,328,161 of JADAZR010000003.1, forward strand.
GCTTCTGGGCGATGAATCTTGATCTGGCGAGGTGTCGCGTAGGGATAGAGGGTGTTGAGGTTCCGCTGGCGGTTGGTGTTGACGTTTCTGTGGGCTGCGGAGTGGGATCCTCCTTCTCCGCTTTGCTCTTCTTCTTGCTCTTCTTGGACTTTGGATCTGATGCGCCCCCTGCATCCTCGTCGTCGTTTTCGAGCTTCGCTTTCCTGCGCTTCTCCTTCTTCTCTTTCTTGGCCTTCTTGCGGTCTGAGGCGTCCTCATCGGCGTCGTCTGGGATTGAATCCTCGTCCTTGTCTGAAGCGTCCTTCTCTTTCCTCCTCTTCTTGTCCTTCTTTTCTTTGCGCTTTGATTTCGAGTCCTCGTCCGCGTCCTGGGACTTGGTTTTCTTGAATTTCTTCTCTTTCTTCGAGTCCGACTGCACACCCTCTGCGTCCTCGACCTTCCTTTTCTTGCTCTTCTTCTCTTTCTTGCCTGCCTCGCTGGACTCTCCGGAGGTCTCTTCTGACCCAGGGACCTGCGCAGCGTCCTGGATCTTGTCCTTCATTGAGTCTGCCAACTCCTGGACCTTATCACCGACTAGCAAGCCACCGTAGACGAACGTGACCGTGCCCAGTTTCCGGTGCAGGTACTTGTTGATCTTCAAGTCCTCCCTCTTCTTCTGCTCCTCGCCCAGGGACTCCTCGCTCTTCCCGTTCAGCCTGGAGAGCAGGTCCTGCAGCGCGTCCAAGCCCGTGCACTCGTCGCCCTGGTTCCGCTTGGCACCGAGTCCGAGACTATCGTCCTTCAGCACGGCGCGGATGTGGGAGGCGTTCGCTGCGCCGTAGTACTCGGAGTGGGAGGCATTCTCTGCGCCTAGGTACTGGCCTGGCGCCCAGCCTTGGGACCGCAGGATCTTGTGCCCGAATGTGTCGGTGTTGCGGGACCAGGCGGTGTTGTTGGGGTCCTTGGCCCATTTCTTCTTGCTGAGAGATTTGTTAGTATTTAAGACTTGACTTCTTCCGAGATGAACGCCGAATTACTTTTTGGTGCCGGCGAGACCCATGGTGGAGGCGCTGGGTCGGTTTGGAATTGGATCGCGATTTGGTTGCGAATTTGGGTTTGGGAGTTGGATGTCGGTTTGTCGCTTTCCCTTTGAAATTTTTGGCGGGCAGAATCCGAGGAAGGAACGTCCCAATCCGTTGGTGGTCTAGTTGCCTGCCGCCTGCCACGGCCACCAAGAAATTGCCGACGCCGGCCCGAGCAAAAGTTACCAGGCATAGGAGACCGACCTACCTAGGTACCCTCATGCCTTCAACCTGCTGCCATTAATTCAGCAACACCCGAAAGAAAAAGCCTGGCATACTCGTCTGTATTACCCTATTATCTGATAGTAAAGACAAAACTTTGTTCTTGAACATTCCCATCCATCGTCAAATCTCACAGCATTCAACATGCCTGGCAAGAAACGACCCGCCGCGGACGAAGGAGACTCATCCGATGACGAGATCAATGTGGACCTGGTGATCAAAACCAAGACCGAGCTGGATAAGGTATTACTGCCAGTATCTTGTCTTCGTCACCGGAATTGACTTGACTTTTCTCAATCAGATCCGCAAGGACCGTGAGAAGAAGCGAGCTCAGATACAGGCAGACCTTGACACGAAGCTTAACAGTCTGCGCACCCGCATCAAGCAGAGCGCCAAGGCTCACACCAAGCAACTGTCAGGCTTCCATCTGCTCTCATCATCATGTCTGAACAAGGCAGGAGCTGACTCCTCTCACACAGCGGCGACGCCCACAAGCAGCAGGTGGATGAGCTCCTTCAGGCCATGGAGGCGAGGGACAACATGCTGGTGGCGATCGGTGAGAAGCTGTCTGAGATGCAGGAGAAGGGATCCAACCTTGCCACATATCTTGGACAGGCCTACGAGTACAGACTGAAGAGGCTCGAGGGCCTCACCACGCCTGTGGCGGAGCAGCGGGTCCACGACAAGAACAGGACCAAGGTGGACGCTGCTTGAGTGGAGGTTGCTATCAATGAAACGTTAGGCGCGACTAATCCTGAGCAGTAAATGGGGGCTCTGTGCGGTTGTATGAAGGCGTTCGGATATCTTGATACTGGGAAGGCGGATGGGGCATGTGGCTGTTTGATGATACCCTTTGCTACTTCAGAGGCGCTTGGGAGACGAATTGCTTGTCGTGATCAATTGACACCCAGTAACAAAACTTGATGTCGTCAGAATTATGCTTTTGTATTGATCTCTTACTTGACGCTCGCCTGCATCATTGAGCGGAGTAATATTGGTCTCTGCGACCGCCCATCAGTCTATGAATAATTGCGCCACCGTGGTATTCGGACCCGGACCGTCGTGCTTCTATGAGGCCGGCCGTGTCCACTGTACACCTGCGCTGTGTTGTTGTACATTTTATAATCTTCCCAAGCCGGCGCAGTGGTCATACTTCGAAGCCGAACCCCTTCATGCAGGATCGGTACTGGTCGATGGTTGATTGGCAGTCCTTTGCCGGGTCGGCGGCGTTGGAGAAGAGCATGCACTCGTCGCGTTTTGACTTTTCGTCCTTGCAGACACAGCATGGCTATAAAGACGAGCAAAGTCAGCACATACGGTGACGACGAAGAAGTACGGGCATCGTGAATGTCGCGGCGAAGAGGGCGGACGGACCTTGGGCTTCGAGGACACATCGGAGGGCGCGAGTGCTGGTGGCTGCGCAATTGCCGCCGCAGCGGGAATGGCTGGGTGGGTGGTTGTCAGCGAGTATCGCGCAAGATTGAGCTCATGAGCGTGCAGTGCTTACTAGTAGACACTTGCGATCCCATCGTGACTTGTTGCGACAGGGTATGTCTTGAACGAGTGTTGTTGTCGCAGGAGTAGAAAATCGTCTGTCGCGAGAGATGAATTCGATGAGCTCACCATTTGCCTGCCGTTGATTTGTAAGTGCGCCGGGAGCTTCCGATCTGGTGCCACTCACTGCTAGGATCCGGGGGGCTTCCGTGGCCAACGGCAAGGATCCCATTTACATCGTAGTCCAGATTCTGGATTTCAGATTGTGTTTTCCTTATTCACTCTGGCTGTATTCATAGGTTAATGTTGCAATTTGCTTGTTGAGCAGGACTGTGTGTGTCAATCCTCGCCATTTGGCAAAGAACAAGTACATAGTGAGCTTTACAAGTGTATGTAAACGCAAAAATGTAAGGGCATTAGCCGATCGCCTCAACCGATCATCTCACCCATCAGCAGCGCTCTATGCTTGTCCATGCCCTCCCTGATCCTGATCAGCACACCCGCAGCCAACATCTTGACATCATTCTCCTCCCCTCCGTCCTCCCCCCTAATACCGCTGAATATCTGAGCAACCCACTCCTGCGTCTCGACGACCTCCCTCGGCATGCCCTGACAGATATCCCGCATCCTGTCCCCGTTGACCTCCAGCAGCGTCAGCAGCGCAAACAGGACCGCATGCGTGACGCCCAGGTCCCCGACGGCGTGCGCGCGCACGCTGCTCCCCAGAAGGAGTTCCCACAGCTCTGCTGTCATGTCCGGCAGCGACAGCGTGCTCGGCCCCGCGGCGTGGAGGAGCAGCGCCAGCGTCTTGATGTAGAGCGACAGCAGGAAGGGCTGGAAGACGATGCCGCGCGTGCGGCCTGCTGTCGAGCGCGCTGCGGACTGGAAGCGGGCGGTGAGCGGGAAGAAGAAAGAGGTCGCGATGAGCTGGGCTGTCGTGTTGGGGATGGCTCGGACCCGGGGCTTGGTCTTGGACTTCTGTGCCGTTGAGTTTTGTTGTTGGTCAAGTCGCGACTTGAAAGTTGACAGCTTCAGAGCGTCCGGCCCTGATGCTGAATCTGCTGCATCAGCTGCCAATGGCGCCATGAAGTTGGAAGTGAGCGATTTTGATATTGTGTCCAAAGCATTGGGCGGCAGTGCCTTGAGTGATGATGACGAGGCAAGTTGGTTGCTCGTGGCCGCATCCTCCACATACAGCCTCTTCATCTTGTCGGGAAGCGTCTGAGATGGGAACGATGCCGCTGCCGTGTACTCGGAAGTCGCGTAGCCTGAGATCTCGCGGGCGCCCAGGCCCAGGACGGTAAGCACTGAGGCTCTCTGGGCCACCGAGTAGTCTCCGCTGAAGAAAGTCCGGGCGAACCACGGGCCCATCGATTGAGGCTGGGCTACAAGTATGGCGATCATACCCTGTAGCTTCAGGTCGTAGAAACTCTCAATGTCGAATTTGTCCTGAATACCGACTAAAAGTGAGGCAAGCTCTTCAGCATGCTCCTTCACCTCGGTTCCAAAGTTCGCCTTCCGCCTGATCAAGGTCGGTGCCGTCGTCAGGGCCAGCTTCTGGTGATCATAGCCTTCAGTGTCCCGAAGATATGTGATAAGATTTCTGATGTACACGGGTGCCTTTGGCTTGTCTCGTCGTACTGTTTCTGGATCGTCATCGGAGTCAACCTCGTCGTCGTCCGGTTTGGTTAGGGGTACTATATCGTCATCCTCTTCCTCGTCTGATTCCACCTCTTCAATAATGGCTTTCGCCTTGCTGGTCGATGGTGCTGGGGTCGGCGCTGGTTTGGGCTTCCGAGAAGGTGGTGCCGTCTCTGGCCGAGTGTTTTCAGCCGGGATTTGTTCCGAAGCCAAAGGCTGAACGGGACCAACAACATCCGATATCTCGACCAAGCCCTTGTACCAGAGCGCTTCGTCTGAGGTCGTCTCCTCCATATTGAAATTGAGTTTCTTGTCGTCCTTGTGCGCCAGCTTTGAGAGTGCCTCCCCAACAATCATCCCTAGCAGGCGGGCGCGGGTTTGAGATGCTTCCAACCTCTTGGAAACCATATTCATGAACGAGCCTGGCCTCACGACCAGGGATAATTTGACCGGTGCTAGCCTCTGGAGGTATCCAGCGCTCAGCAGAAGCACTTGCGCATGCACTATGACCTGTTAGAACTGCCTCTGCTGCAGAAAATACTATCTTGCGTACCTTCTTGCTGTAGAACTGGGGTATGCCTGATGTACAGGTAATCTCCAAACTGGTTGAGGCTCTTTTCGAAGACAGTCGCAATGCTGTCTCTATCTGATGAAAGAACAGCCAGAACTGCACGTCGAATACCGATTGTGTCACCAAGTCCGGCTCCATTGGCACTTGTCAGCCATGTGACCAAATGAGACAGGTATTTCGTATCATCCGCGACGAGTGACTTTATGATACCAGCAGCTGCTGATATCATTGTCTGCTCTTCAGATGAATTGCTGCCATGTAGTGAGTTGAGATGGACGTCTGCGATGATCTTCAAAATGCTGAAGAGCAGAGTCCGTTGTTCCGTATTTGCGAGGCTTCCGAACAGGTCAGAGGTATGCCGGGCTCCTTCAGACTTGTTGACTATATCTGCAAGCAGAAGCTGAACTCCAATATCTGCAGCAAGTTAGTAGTCATGATCCAGAAAAAAAGGCGTTGGTGACATACCAGAATATCCCAGGCGCAGCGCCTTCGACAGCAAGTCTGCCAATAACTTCTTCTCCACGGGAAGCTCAGCTCGTTTTGACCATGAGATGATGTTGCGGATAAGCCACTTCGTATACTCATTTCCGTTGGCTACCCAAACGATCTCGCCCTTGGTCTCTTGCGAGATGAGGGATTCAGCTTCAGCAGAGAAGGATATGGTACGGCCGCCAGCGATGACATTGACAAAGTCCCTCGATAGAATGCGTTGCTTCATGACATCTGCTGTTGCCGATGTATTGGTCCATAAACTTGAAAGACTGTCATCGCCTCTCAGTATCTCGCACAGCAGCTCTAGGGTGATCCTCAGGTTCAACAGCACATCCGAGCGTTTGACATCTATCGCCTGCGACTTCTGCTCCTGAGTGAGAGTTCGCAAGCGTAGCAAGATGGCATTGAGACCCGCAAGACTCCGTAGACTGTCCAGTAAGAGTGAAAGATCTGAAGCCTCACCCTCCGAAGACGACTCCTTGATCACGGCCCAGTAATTTGGTACGATCTCAGTGACCAAGATCTGTATGATCCTGGCGGCCTCGGGTCCTGGGGCCCCAATGTTGAAATGATCACCCACTGGCCCTCCTTTGATGACAAATCTCAATGCTGATGTTAAAGTATCATAGTCAGGTTCCTGGCTCAAGGCCTGCACAATGTCCTGAAGATTGGTTGGCTTGAACTTCGGTGTCGATGCCGGCCTTGATGATGCCTGGACTTTCTGGAGAAGGGGTTCCTCGGTGACTTCGGATTTCACATACGTCCTGCTGACAGGACGAAGAAGCTCGTCCATCTTGTATGTTGATTTTGTGAAATTCTCCTCCTACTGGGTGAGCCCCCGGAAAATAGTGATCTGCTTGAAATGGCTTATTGTCACCATCTCTGCACCGTCTGCGATGCCCATGCAGTGGCGTGCAGCCTTGGCTATGATCGAATCCCTGTGCTGCCTGTCGTTGCTAGTGTCGGTGTTTTCTGACTGGAAACCTGGCAAATTGTGAAGCTGCATGCAGAATAGTAAAACCGACCTGGTGCTTTCTTGTTGTAACTGGGTGTGTTTGTGAATGTTTCGAGGACTGACTGACGGTTCAGGGTATCAACCCAGACCTGTGGTTGACCCTTGCAACCCAACCCGACCTTGGGGTGCTGCAGGGCTTATCGATAAAGGCCCCAGGGAGCTGCTTCAGGGGTCCCCTCCAACCCTCCAACCCTCCAACGTCACTCCGACTAGACAGGCAGCGCTTCCTCGTCCTCGGAATTTGATTCGCTTCACCACTTTCCCTTCGTCTCTGGAGAGACTGCGACAGAAATCAGGCTGTGGCACCATGGCAGCAACATCAAGATGGTACGCCTTCTTCATGATAACCATCCAATACTGGCATGAGCTGATGATTTCCCTCAAAGGCGAGATCTAGACAAGATCCGGACCAGGGCTGGTCCGTTTACTGATGGAGAGGAAGTCGATGGACCCTCTGTGATCGAAAACATGAATAACATGAAGATTTTGTGAGTCAAGGAGTTCCTCGATGCTTGTAGATAGCTAACGGATGCCTCAGAGTCATGTATGTTCTCTCTCGGAGCGAAACTTGACGGACATGCTTCTCACTTGTGTTACAGCGGCGCTGGTGGCCTGGGGTGTGAGATTCTGAAGGATCTGGCCCTCTCAGGCTTCAAGGACATACACGTTATCGACATGGGTATGACAAGACCATCGAAAGACGCCATGCTTAGACTAACGGCACGGGTTCAGACACCATCGACATCTCCAACCTCAACAGGCAATTCCTTTTCCGGAAGGACGACGTGGGCGAGTCAAAGGCAGAGGTGGCAGCCAAGTTTGTTGAGCGAAGAGTCAAAGGCGTCAAGATCACACCGCACAACAACCGCATCCAGGATTTTGACGAGTCATTCTACATGCAGTTCACAATAGTGGTTTGTGGACTGGACAGTATAGAGGCTCGAAGGTGGATCAACGCAACCTTGATCAACATGGTGGATGAGGACAACATGGATTCTCTCAAGCCTCTCATTGACGGTGGTACAGAAGGTGGGACGGCATCTCCGGAGAAGGATGTTTCTTGATCAGGGCGCTAACATGGGCGTAGGCTTCAAGGGACAGTCCCGGGTCATACTGCCTACCATGACATCCTGCATAGAGTGCCAGCTCGACATGTTCGCTCCACGGGCTGCAGTGCCTCTCTGTACCATTGCGACGATACCTCGGCAACCGGAACACTGCATCGAGTGGGCACATGTCATAGCATGGGATAAGGAGAAGCCCTTCCCGAAGCTCGACAAGGACGACCCCGAGCACATCACCTGGCTGTACCAGAAAGCGCTGGCCAGGGCCCAAGAGTTCAACATCCCTGGTGTCACATACTCCTCCACTCAAGGCGTTGTGAAGAACATTATTCCCGCCATCGCCTCCACCAATGCGATCGTTGCCGCAAGTTGCTGCAACGAGGCTCTGAAGATTGCAAGCGGCTGCGCGCCATCACTGGGCATGGAGGAAAACTACATGATGTACTCTGGGAACGACAGCATTTACACCTACACATTCAAGCACGAGAAGAAGGACGACTGTCCCGTCTGCGGAACGTTGGCGCGGCCGCTGGAGGTCGACCCCAAATTGAGCCTCCAGGAGCTCATCGATCTACTTGCGGCACGGCCGGAGGCGCAACTGAAGAAGCCGTCCATCCGGGCCGAGGGCAAGAGTCTCTACATGCAGTCTCCCGCCAGCCTCGAGGAGCAGACCAGACCCAACCTCATCAAGAGCCTGGCGGAGCTGGGCCTGGAGGACGGATGGGAGATCTCGGTGACGGATCCTGCTTTCGTGGCCAACTTCAGGTTCATTCTCCGGTTCAAGGCGGCCTAGAAGGCCGCGCTGCCGGCCCATAAGCGAGGAAGGTCAGGGAACGCTGAAGCCTCGGTTGTCCATGGGACTGAAGAGGTATCAGGGAAGCGACGAAAACCTTCCGTCAATGCCGGTAATGCTTAGATGAATCTGCGTGGTAGACCGTCCCTAAACCGAAGCCCCGGGTTGTAGGGGATGGAGTTCAAAAGCAAATCGCTTAGGCGCAGAGAAGATGCTGCAGACTTCACGGGGTTCAAAACCTTAGCACTGAAATCAGAAGAAATGGAATCCGTGACTCTCATCAAAATCAGTATATCTTCCGAACCCCTATCCATTTCCTTTTGGGTACTCCTGACGCCAGCCCGTGATGCTTGAATTATGGACAGAAAACTACATCTGGCCACTACCTCGCCATGAAGGTCACTTGCTTCTCGAACCGCTGGCACTTGGCCTTGAGGTGCTTAACCGCCTCCAAGAACAGCTCGTCCGAGTCCCACTGGCCCGACGACTCGACCTGGAAGATGAAGTGATCCCTCTGGCGGCCCAGCTTGACCTTGTCCGCGAACTCGGGGTGGCGAAGGCACTCCCTGCTGACGGTGTCCTTCATCGAGTCCTTGACCACCGCCTGCATCTCGCCCTCGTGGCCCTTGAGGTCTGCGTTCGCCTTGGCGTCCTGCTTGGTGACCTTCTGCAGGCCGATGACGCCCTCGGGGAAGCACCGCTGGAACTTGTCCGCGTCGGCGCCAACGATGGGCCGCGTGATGGTGATGAGCGGCAGCAGGCGGTACGAGGCGGTGGCGACGGGCGAGAACTTGGCGTGGTCGGCGCCGATGCCCTTGTGCATGTGCGCCATGAGCTGGATCTGCTGGCCCGGCCGCAGCTTCGCGACCAGGATGTCCGGGTGCACCGGCGCGATGGCCTGGTCGCCGGCGAAGACCTCGGCCTGCTGGCCGACGGGCAGGAACGTGAGGTCCGACGCGTACACGTTGGCGTGGTCGAAGAGCTTCCGCGGGTCCTTCTCCCCTGGCTCGGCGTCGTCCCTGCGCGTGCACTGGACGTCGAGCTCGATCTTGACCGTGTTGTAGTCCATGCTGTTCTCGAAGGGGTCCTGGTCCGCGCCCGGCTTCTTGTACCACTTCATGAAGTCGTGCAGCCCGTACTTGCCGCCCTTGAACGGGACGAGGCCCAGCCTGTGGCAGAGCACCTCGTCCTGGATGACACTTGTATTGTTGTTCACCCAGATGTCCTCGATGGCAAGCGTGGGGATCTCGGCGATCATGATGCGCCGGAAGGCGTTGGCGATGGAGGCGTCGAGCCCGACGAGGCTGAAGGAGGCATCGTGCTGGCCGTTCTCGTGGAAGACGACCTTGAACTGCTGGCGAAAGGCATCGAGGTCCCACGAGTTGTCCTCGCCGGGGTAGTGGCCGGGGAAGTCGGTCGAGGTGACGTTTGTGACTGTTTCTGCGTTGATGTTGACGACCTGTGGTGCGCGCGGGGCAAGTCAGCAAGAGACTCCTTCTAGCATGAACCTGAGCATCATGTTAACTCTCACCTTCCGCCGGTCAAGCTCCTCATGCGTCGGTACTACTATTGGTGCCATCTTTGCCGCATGTTGTTGCAAGGAAAGTTTGGGAGAAGGCAGTTGATTTTCTACGATAAGATAAAGAAATTTGGCTGACCAGCCCCACCACACTTGCAGGCCCAGGGTCCTCCCACCATCGGTCCCTAGCAGTTTTGGGCCGTTCTGTCTAGGCTACAATCCATATTGATCTAATACGTTTTCTTGATCGTAGACTAATTCATTTCAACGGCAGATAGCTGAAATGCAGGAGTTGCTACCTTACAGTGCATCAGACAAATTGGCGGCGAATTTATCACGACGTGACCCGTTCAATCCGTGGTTTACCATGCTTGTTTGCGGAACTACACCACGAGGGCTGGAAAACACCTTGGAAGTAACGGGTGCTTGGCAAGTTCCAATGCGCTTGCCCATGCTGGCCTGTCTTATTGATCCTGATTTCCGAAAGCCCCTCGCGAGAAAAACAGATCAGTAGACCATGACATGGATTTCATTGCACATCCCCGAGTGAAATATTCCATGAGTCTTCGCCTGTCAAATCCATTGGCTGAGTGGGCGGGAGTTCTGTGTCCTTTGAAGCCGCCCGCAACCACTGCACAACCTGCGTCGAGCGTGATCCCTGTGGTTCGGCAAGGAAAGCCTCTGGCCTGACCATGAACCTCTTTTTGACCTCCCAAACCCGACCGTTGCTATCTGGGAGAAAGTTGACGTGGTCCGTCGAAAGGTATAATCTCGGTGGAAGAGTGCCAGACAGCCAGTTGAACACCCATGGCTTCATTCGTTCGAATGACACAGCGCACTTGATCGCAGATTCGTACTGCTTGTCGACAAGCCATTTCGTCAGCCTCTCTATGCGGAGTTCAGTTGCAAGCCGCTCGATACCCAGATATGTTGCATAATCGTGGCCACTGCTCCGGCTGAAGGAAACGGGATAGATGCCGTGTCGGAGGTATCGGAGTATGTATGAAACCAGCTCAGGATCCGCGTCCACGAAATAGCTTCCATTTGTGAGCTGTTGGTTTCCATCAGACTGAAGACACTGAAAGTACGTGCTCTCTTCGCAAAGAGTACGATGAGTAGTGCTGAAGACTGTTTCGCCGACCTGGAGGCGAATGGGCTGTCGCTCCTGTGACATCACGCCTGGAGTTAGCTCCCCTCTCTCCATTTCGGTTTTGGTTGATGACGGCTGTGACATGGTAAATTTGGAATCTTGGCTTTTTGTCTTCTCAGAGAGAGTGTGTTGCTGTCACCATCTCGAGGGCATCAGGAGTTGAGCGCTTAAACACCTGGAGTGACCCTTTGACGAAGTTGAGAATGTCTCTGAAAGACATCGCTCATTATTGAAATATCTAGATCTGTCTTGCCTTTATATCCATTTTCAAACTGCGACATTTCACGTGGAAATCCAAAGACTCTCGGTATTCTGGGGAACAGGCGTCGAAGAGGGATACTTCGGCCTGAAACTCCTCACACGAGACCGAGGACAAAAGAAACGGCGGGTTCGAGATTGTTCTGCCAGCCTGGTGGTCGCCGCAGGTCTGATCTTACCTGTTTGCGAGCCTCGTTGAGTTGCACTCCATCGCTGTCAGGCGTCTGTGATCCCGCCGGTTGCCTTCTCCCATGCCTTGTCGTCAATCTCTTCCCGCAGCTGGAAGTGCCCCAGTATCCGGCTCAATGGAGCTGCTTGAATGCCCTGACGAGGGGCCAAAGACAATTGAGACACACGTTAGGGCCAGCAGACCTGCACAAACCCTGCCGGAGAATGCAACATGTCGCAAGCTGCATTGCCAAAGTTCGACCAGTTAGAAGACTCACCGGGTCAAGTACCAGGATGGAAGACCACGAGACTCATCTCAGCCCGTGTTTGCGATGTGACATGCCGTTTTTGGTCATTGTAGATGCCTTGTTGGGGTCTAACAGGCGATGTCAGGGCAGAGCGCTGAAGTTAGTGAGGCTCAAGAGAGCTCTGAATTCCAATGCCCAATCAAAACGCTGCTGATTCATGCTGCCGGCGCTTTGCCCGATTGGTGAGCTTAGCTAAGAGTTGAATGGTGACGGCGACACCCAGAAACACGGATTGCCGCTCGCCCACTTGATTGAAGCTCGAGTCCGCCCCATTCGACGACAGAGCAGAGGCTGATACGGACGGCTCACCGAGGGAGGACCCATCTACTTCGACCGTCGCCTTCACCTTCCGACCTCTCCGCTCAACCACACAACACCACACCTTCGCCATGGCTACGCTGCAGCGGTTAGCCGGCCAGACTGCGAAGCGGCTGTGTCTGAGACCAGCCAGCGCCCTCCCCATCCGACCCCCCTCGACCCCCTCGATACAGTCCGCCGCGACGCGACCGCGGGCAGCCGCAAGCTTCTCGACGACGAGCCTCCGCCGCTATGCCCAGACACAAGACCAGCAGCCCCAGGGCACTGTCCTGATCCCCGTCGACGAGAACTTCACGCCCTCCTCCCGCGACCCATACCAGATGAAGCGGCTCGAGGGCGACGAGGGCACCGGGGAGAAGGCAGGCGACGGCTCCATAGCAGGGCGCAAGATCCGCCACTACACCGTCAACTTCGGCCCCCAGCACCCGGCCGCCCACGGCGTGCTGCGCCTGATCCTCGAGCTCAACGGCGAGGAGATTGTGCGCGCCGACCCCCACGTCGGCCTGCTGCACAGAGGAACCGAGAAGCTGTGCGAGTACAAGACATACCTGCAGGCCCTGCCCTACTTTGACCGGCTGGACTACTGCTCCATGATGACCAACGAGCAGTGCTTCTCGCTCGCGGTCGAGAAGCTGCTGAACGTGGAGGTGCCGGAGCGCGCCAAATGGATCCGGACCTTGTTTGGAGAGATCACCCGTGTCCTGAACCACCTCATGTCTGTATTGTCGCACGCTATGGATGTCGGTGCTCTTACGCCCTTCCTGTGGGGTTTCGAGGAGCGAGAGAAGCTTATGGTGAGTAGCAGATGCATTGGTGCTATCTCGTTCTATGAAAAATCAACGCATGAATTGTGGAAAGCAACGCAGTGCGATCCACCGATCAAATGAGGAAGTGTGCTGACAACCATCCTCCTCGTCCAGGAATTCTATGAGCGTGTCTCTGGCGCCCGTCTCCACGCCGCATACGTCCGACCTGGTGGTGTCTCCCAAGATATCCCCGTCGGCCTCCTCGATGATATCTACCAATGGGCCACCCAATTCGGCGACCGTATCGACGAAACCGAAGAGATGCTGACGGACAACCGTATCTGGATCGACCGTCTCCGTGGCGTTGGTGTCGTTTCCGCCGCCGATGCTCTCAACCTCTCCTTCTCTGGTGTTATGCTCCGAGGATCCGGAGTCCCATGGGACATCCGCAAGTCGTCTCCCTATGACGCGTATGACCAAGTCGAGTTCGATGTGCCAGTCGGTGTCAATGGCGACTGCTACGACAGATACCTCTGCCGAATGGAGGAGTTCCGTCAGTCCCTCCGCATCATCCACCAGTGCCTCAACAAGATGCCCCCCGGCCCCATCAAGGTTGAGGACTACAAGATCGCCCCTCCTCCGCGTGCCGCCATGAAGGAGAACATGGAGGCCCTCATCCACCACTTCCTGCTGTACACCAAGGGATATGCCGTCCCACCAGGCGACACATACTCCGCCATCGAGGCACCAAAGGGTGAGATGGGCGTGTACGTTGTCAGTGATGGAAGTGAGCGGCCGTACCGTGTGCACATCCGTGCCCCTGGCTTTGCTCACTTGGGTGGCTTCGACGCGGTCGCCAAGGGTCACTTGCTGGCTGACGCGGTGGCGATTATTGGAACAATGGATCTGGTGTTTGGTAAGTTTCTGACGCTTCCCACTTCAAGTAAAGCGAAAATACTGACTAGATTGTTCCCTAGGCGAGGTCGATCGGTAGACTTGTGATAGTATCGGGGAAAGTCGAAAAGGAAATAAAAGAACTGATAGAGTTGACCACGATCCATCTTCGTTCTTTTGTGTGTATAGTACAGGGTCTGCTGCGACGTAAATACAACCTTCTCCTTACACTCTTTCTCGTCCTCCTCGTAGTATCGCCTTTCTGCCTGCCTGGTCAGTGATCTTCGCCCGACGTTTGTTTCGCTCCTGTGTTTCCTTACCTTCGGAATGAGCCAAAGCTGGCCTTCAGCTCAAATAGAGCTGGCCCTCCTCAGCGCCAGAGTCTTCGTAGTTGGGACACTCCGCGCTCGAGCTGGCGCTCTGAGAGCGCTCCCGCGAAGGAAGAGCCTGCTGCTGCTGGTCTAGGCTCTCTTCACTAGCAGCCCTCAACGCGTGAAGGCAAGCGAACGACTTGCTCTTGGTGGCCAAGACGCAAGCCGTGGGCTCATCACCCATGCAGGCGATGAGGTTCCTGGTGTGCAGGACGCAGTCCTCGAAGCAGCCCACGTGGGAGAGGTCCGGCGCGCCCTCTGGCCCCGCGCCGATGGGCAGGCCAACCAGCGGCAGGGTCCCCTCTGCCCTGGGGAACTCGATGGACTGGAAGTCGGCGAGCGCGGCCATGTTCGCGCCCTCGTTGCAGGCGAAGTTGTAGAGTTTGTTGGTGGACTTCGTCGGGTCTACCTCGTAGATTGCGCCTGGGGAGCGCTGCGGCGCGTGGACGTGGGGATAGGAGGAGCTCACCACGAGAGGAGGGGGCTTTGGTGTGGTGGCTCTGCTGACCTCTTGGTGATGAGAGGGTGTCGAGAGATCCACCTGTGCTGCCTCGTTGGATGAGGACTGTTGGGTCAGGGTGTCACCCTGGTGGTGAGGAAGAAGATGAGATTTGGAGTTGTGCGAAGCTTCGCGACGAGACAGTCCTTGTTGGGAGAGTTCCCGAGGGGTTAAATAGTGAGAGAAACCACTATTCTGGGAGTTTCCATGGCTTTCGGCTATGATACTCTGGCTTGTGGCTTTCGTCTGAACAACTTGTCCAGGACCATTCTCGACCAGAGCTGAAGAAGATGGGACGGACTGGTTGGGCTCTGGGGTTTTGTAGAAAGAAAAGTCTCCAGGGCACTTGCAAGAGCCGTCCTTGTGCAGCTGCCTGTGCTCGTCTACCCACTCTGCCCCATACAAAGAAGGGATTCTGATTGCCACCTCGAGCTGGTGTTGGCCTGCCTTCGTAGATCGCTCCTGGTAATGAGCTGGAACTCCCTTGGAGCCGGCTATGTTGCTTCGGTCCGTCTTGGGAAGGGAAATATTGGAAGCCACGGGGTTCCTAGAGCCCGGCGTATTGTTTCTCATCTGGCCGTTTCTCCCCATAGTCTGTCCGGGACGGCTTCGGCTGACAACGCGAGGGCGAATCAGATCCGGGAACTTCACCTCGCAGCCACAGGCTCCTCGCTCGTGCATCCAGCGGTGCTCCCACTCGGTGATCAGGACGGCGCGTCCGTGGATGACTCTCTGGCATGCGGGACACATCTCCGGGGCCAGTATAGGTCGGCGGGCGTGCTGGGTGCACAGCGGGTTTGTGTAGAATTGGGTAGTCATGGGACAGGGGCGCAGCACCTCCGGGGAGGAGTGCCCGCAGGTATAGCCGATGAACTCTGAGAAGCACATCTTGTATTCTCGTAATATTCGTCGAGCACGTATTCTGTGCTGGGACAATTCTGTTCCGGGTATAGTCAGATCTTGATGACCGTTTCTCGATGTAGTAGGTATTTAGAACGAACTGTTCTTTGCGTGCTGGGCACTGTGACGCGTTCAAAACTGTAAATTGATCCGTCAGTGCTTATGCTTCTTCAATAACCTCCTTGTGCCTCTGATAGAGTAGTCCTGCTCCGGTAAGAATGTAGCTCTGAATATTCACAGCCAGTGCTATGCCGCTGGGCCAACGTGAATGGTACGATCTTCTCGACAGCGGACAGAATAGCCCGAAGTCAGTCGGAAGAGATGGCGTATCTGGTGGTCTGGCAGAGTGATTGAGTATGTGGACAGAGATTGACTTGGCTTCTTAGCCTCTGAATTCCAGAAACAATCTGAGGAAAACGCCGTAAATCAATTCCAGCGTGAAGATCTGCCACAGATCGATTGTGTGTCTGTCAAGGTATATGCCTCGTCGAAAGTATCTCTTGTAGATGTTGTTCCAGCACGGAGATATCCTTGTAGAGTGGTGTTGGGTAGGATCAGAGACTATTCGTTCAAACTGAGAAGAGCTCTGCCCGGGTGATTGCTACCGGTGTTCCTAGGGACAGCGGCGGGATCTTAGCAACGTGTGATCTGTTCCTCGGCTTCCAGGTACTTCGATCTCAGCTTTGATAGCTCTTGTATCTTTCGATGTCCTCTTGATCCGGCGAATGTCCAATTGTCTGCTCCTTTGAAGCCTTGTGGTATCTTGAACTGCGTCGGATCCCGGCACCACTGTATGTAGCTCTGTTGTTCCCCGAGTCGCTAGAGACCCAAACGTGGCTTCTCGTGTCTTTTCCGCTCCTTAATAGCTTTCTGATATTCTTCGAGCAGAAGCTGGTTTTATCGTCGTACCGCAGGAGTCCTGGGTGTCTGCCAATGGTGTGGAGGTCTTGGGGATGTTGGAAACTTGTTCTTCGTGGTTTGTCTCCTATCGGCTTGATTCGAGCACACTCTGGGTGATATGTAGACGATCTATGGACTGTAGCCTGGTAGTAGATGATGGTAGGCGGACTGGCAGTCTTCTGGGCGTGGTGATTGTTGACGTCGAGGCTGTGGAGGTTCTCGACTCGCATCCGGCCCTGTTTCGGGATAGAGGAAGGTCGAGAATGTAAGTAATGTAGAGTCGAAGGTATTGAGGAGTATTTCGAGCCTGTCAGGGAGATCTAAGACACTGTAATCCCCGCTGGTATTGCTGTACGCTGATGCTATTCAGAGATCCTCTCGGGTCTTCCGACCGGAACTCCACGGGTCTCTGTGTCCCCTCAACGTGTTTATGCAGTATTTCGAAGCCGTGGACGCTAATATGGTGTGACTCTTGGTGACTGCGATGTCTTTACGTGCTGGAGTTACTCTTGATGGCTCTCTCGAAGCGAGTGTCGCCCTCTGCGGGTATCGTGGTGTACCGTGGTCGAACCCGACCGCAGCAGGGCCTTGTAGGTATCGTCAGGGGCAGGATACGATGGTGAAGTGTCGTATGGGAGAATCTTGGGCTCGGTTTGGTCTTGTCGGGGCCGGGTGACGGATCGTGTGTCTTCTAGAGACCGTAGTTCTCTGCAAGGTTGTAGAAGCTGTCGTCGAGACGGTTGCAAAGCGGTACGGAAGCGATTTCGAGCGTGATAGCGTAATCAGGAGGCCTCTGGGAAAGTCATCTCCTAGGGTTCTTCAGCATAAACGTTTCCTGTGCATGCCGACCTCTGCAGGGGCTTCCTTTTCTCTTGGGAAACGCAGGACCTCTTGGCGATGTGATGAGACTTGGAAGGCAAAGGGGAGCTGTTGCCTTGGTTCAGAGGATCAAGATGTTTCTGCTTGTGCCTCCTTCGGCAGCGAGGAACTCTTTGGGCAGGTGATGATGCAACGCCGGCCAGCAGACCAGTAAGCAATCTCACCAGCCAAGTGTCAGCGGCTTCCGGGCAGGATACTCGGGCAGTTGTGCCGGGCCAAGGTTCTCGAGAAGGACGTGTAGTGGCTGGGTCACGATGTGGACCGAATTTGCTCACGGATGGCTGTGGTCGAGATGTGGAAAGGCAGCCGGAAGGTGACTGTGCATGAAGGGTGACGAGCAACGGGCCAACGGATCACTGAGCAGGCAGGTAGGCAATGACGCAGGTGGACCTTCTGTGGCTGCCCTGAGCTACGCAGGCATGTGAAAGAGCAGTACTGCTTCCAAAGTCAGAGACGGATCTAGCTACAGAGCCTCTACCGAGTAGCCACAATGTGCGTACGTCGAGAGAATGAGAGCGTCAAGAGAACGAGAACATCGAGAGAGAACGAGAAATTCGCGAGCATGCCAAGAATGAGCTTAAAAATACACATCCGGGAGAAGCAGAAGGCTAAATTACTATGGAAGATGCACAAGATCCAAATTCTGGACAACCTACTTTGATACAACCTACCCGAAGAAGACACCAGGGCAGACCATCACGAACAAAGCACCATTCCCGGGAATTAACACACGCAAAGAATCGAGTTCACGAGGACCTTTACACAGAGGAGACACGAGGGGGAGGCATTGGATGGCGACCAGGTGCCTGAGACGAGGTTCTCAAGACCGTACTTGTGTATGCTTAACACCAGGGGAAAGCTCTGGGAAGGGGCCCAAGGACGACGACCAGGACCAGGACCAGGACCAGGAGCGACAGCACAAAGAGACCCTTGAGAGCATGCTTGGCTAGACGTAGTAAGCAACAAGAGAAGCCTGAGAATGGCCACTGGGTGCGTAGAGACGACATTTGTGGAGGGTTTGCTTGGCTACGGGATTACGAAGGGAGGCAAGGCAATGGGGATGGCAGCTGGGTGCACAAGATGAGGCCCACAAGGGCACAAATAATTATCGTGGGCCTGCAAGAAGGGCTAAGTGTCCCCAAGAGAAATATGACAAAGTGTCCACTCGGTTCATGCAGCACGTCCAGCATAACCCTCAGCAGGCTGCGTCTTGTGAGGCTCTTGTCTTCCTATGCCCGCGTACGGGCCTGGTCAGCGACTTGACAGGCGACTTGACGGGCGACTTGACGGGCGACGACAACAAACAGCCATCCCGTGAGACCCCACTGGTGGCATCAGCACGCTGGAGTTCCTCACTCTGGGCGGGAACGACCTGGCCGCTACACTTGACTAAGGACACCAGTGGGAGGCACCGGGAAAGACAATCAAAATGAGAGGAACGAGCTTTGCCAGAGCATTCTTGGATTTGGGCATTGGGGAAAGACATTATGGGAGGCAGTCAAACTGAAACACACAGGAATGAAGACTGAATTTGTAAGAATGTGATCGAAGGGGAGACTCGAGAAGATGGAAGCAGTGTAGACGGTTCAGGCAAGGGACAGAGGACTCAAGGTCAGTCTCGTTATTCACTATGGTTGTATCATTGGACATCATGCCCGTTTAGATATTGGACTGACGTTGTTCACTGGAAGATGATAAGACGTCTGCCTGCTACTGTTCCGAGCCAGGTTTATGATTGAAACAATGAAATTCTGCTGACACTGTCCTTGCTCTTTGTGGAGTTATCTGGATATGGCATAATGCAAGCTCTGATTGACATCCTCCAAGGGCGGAAAGCCAAGCGCCATGAATGCGAGGGATGATCTTGTACGGTCTGATGCTCTATAATAAACTCTGAGTTACGAGTTGAGAATATACAGATACGATAAGCAAATATGATGTGCTTTTTCTGGGCTAATTAATGTTGTTGTTGACTGAGCCGCATGAGATGTTATGAAATGTTGCTGCCCAACAAGTCTGATACATACCTTTGATATATCTTTATCCAAATCTTGTACCATTGGCTGCCATCCTCAGCGACTAGACTGTTGTGGCTCCAACTAGTAGATGTAGGAACGATTGGACGTAGCAGACTTTTTGGTCCCGATCGAAGCTGCTGATGCTGCGTATGGAAATGATGTGCTCACATCTGTATTTTGACTGACATCACGGCGGAGGCTTCGTCGTTGGTAGAGCGCACTGCCCTGATACTAGGTCTCGGCTAATAACATATATGATTAATAGACGAATGATGCTTCTAGAAAATATAGGACACCTCTCAATAGAGCGGACAGTCTCTAAGGACCATGATCCAACGAGTGTTATGGAACGTCCCAAAAACGGTGGGCTTGCGGTCACGGACTTTCGGGTTGTTTACATTTCAAATATTGCCAAGAGATAATGGACAGTGGATGTGCTAAGCAGATTTAAGATGACTATGACAGCCCTGGAGGCCCCGTGTTCCAGGCCTTCAGGTCTCGTAACAGTGCCCACGCATGAGCACTATCAGGACCATCAAAATCATTCGATGTAAATCGAAGTACATTGCCCGTTATGTCCCGGATCTAAGGCGGTGCGATCCGTGGTCCCGTTTATGTGAATGGCTTCTTCCCAGGTTGCCGTACACGCACGTGTCATGCAAGCCAACGACGGCGCCCAAGCATGGGGTTTCAGGACTAGAGCTCGGCAGTAGAGTGTGGGGATATCGTGGGGAAGAACCTTCTAATTTGAATCACGGAACGTTATTTATAAGGTTTGCGGGGGAATGTGCGACTTCAGGTCAAGCTCTGTTTGAATGGACAGGTCATGATTGAATGTGCAACCCTTTTCAACTTGGGACATCTGGTTAAGCGAAAGTGATTTCGTGTGGTTTAACACTCGGGAATCAGATACCCACTACTCTGGGTGACAGATTCCAGTTCCACGCATGTCATCTCGGCGTTTCGGGCCTCGCACTGTGACCAAGATCCCGCTCGTGAGGCTGCGTGGTTTCCGTCCACTTTTAGACCCACGAACAGCAACCTGGGCCCCTCACATGCGACGGGTTGGTAATTGTTCCGTTGGGATTGTGTTTTCTTGTGAAGCGGGTGAGGACCAGATCCCGTAAGGTGAGGCAAAGCCCGGCTAACGTATTCCGCGGTCATCGATGATGACAAGGGCAAATTAAAGAATCCAAATAACCCCAGGATGAGCACACGATTGCTATAGCGGAAGAAAATACCAGCTCAGTAAGGTCCCGTCTTGTAGAGCAGGTGTAAGTCGATGGGACGGCTCTCACTCGGATGCCTGTAAAGTAGCGAGGCTGAGACTTCTGCTAGCTGTCTGCGGTTTTCCACTCATATCTGTACCGAAACGGTAGAAGGTAATTCGACATGAACTGTGAATTTGATACTAGTGTGGGCGGATGAAGGGATTGAAATACGGGTAGCTGGCTTGATTAAGATCCTGTGTTGTGATGCTCCAAGAAATGGACTCATGATGCTGGACTGCAGCCTTGAAAATACATTTTAAACCCCGTAGTTCAACCACTGTAAACGGATGGAGACGCCTGAGGATCAACTGCTGCTGGTACTCAAAGAGAAACGAAATTATGAACCAGAAGGATGGTTGAGTCTGTTATGATCAGAGAGGCAAAGTTCGCCGCTCAAGGGTGGGCAAGAAGCTTCGTTAGAGTTGCCATCGCCTCAGAACAGTGAACGCGGAGTTCACGAAGAACGCCAGAAGTGGGAGGACCGCTGCATATCGTTGTTGCCGTTAGCTTGTGCATAGGCCCATAATACATGGCTTTCCGACCGATCTGCGATGCACGGCCGCTACGACCCTTGTCTCTTGATCGGCAATCGTAGTGGGCATTAATGCAGGGCGGCGGGCCCTAAGGCAGTTCGTGGGTCTATACCCAATCCACACATGTACTAGCACATGGTCACTCGAAGTCATTCTCCAACCGGCACGGCCTTGTCCAAAGAGGAGGTGCATCACAGCCCGCCAGCCCGAGTGTGCACTCCGTGTACCGCGGAATCGGCCTCGGAACAGAGTGCCTGCATGATCCAGACGAGAAACAGCGTTACGTCAGTCGCGGACGGCGTTGAAGACGGAGGGTCAAGTGGTTCGAAAGCGGCTGCTGCTCGTCTGCTTATTTAAATACGAAGTGTATCGAAACCCAACGACGGCATCTTCGGCAACAAGTGCATTATAGCTCCCAGCAAACAACAATGCCTCAAAAAACAAGCTTTGTTCACCATGCCCTGTCCAACCTTGATGCCTCTGTGTTCGGCTGGGTTGCAGCTTCAGTTCTGGTATTTGTGATCGTCCGTGCCTTGTATTCCCTGTTCCTTCATCCCCTGAAAAAGATACCCGGCCCAGGCCTTGCCAAAATCACCGAGCTGTGGAGGACGAACCGCTACTTCAAGGGCTATTGGCATCGCGATATCCTCGACCTTCATCGGCAGTACGGCCCCGTTGTGAGGATCTCGCCCAATGAGGTCAGCATCGTGAGCCCAGAGCTGGCCAAAACCATTTACAGCTATTCGGGAGGCACTCCAAAGGCAAGAAAGAAAAACGAAAGCAATTTGGCGGGAGTGGCTCAGAGCTAATGCCCTGCACAGACAGGTTGGTATGACGTTTGGAGGGCGCTGGGAGGCACCGAAGGGAGGAAGTCAACGGCAGTCTCTGTAAGCACCAGAAAAGAATCCATGTAGTGTGTGAAAATGCTAATTGGGAATAGTTCTTCGGCTCCACAGATCCGAATGAGCATGCGTTTCTTCGCCGGAGGGTTTCCACAACCTACACCATGTCCGCAGTGCTGGCCACGGAACCCAAAGTTCAGGTCGTCCTGGACTCATTGTGGGAGCGGTTCGACGAGTTCGCCAATATGAAACAGCCAATCAACTTGACCAAATGGTCCTCATACTTCACATACGACGTCGTGGGTACACTTTGTATCAGTGAGCCGCTTGGATTTATCCGGAACGGAGGAGACAAGATAGGATTCATCTCCGGCGTTCACGAGGCCTTCTACTGGTGTGCGAATCTTGGATATCTTCCCTGGCAGGCCGCCTGGATGGTCAATCCCGTAATGGACTACCTCGCGCCGCGGCTTGGACTCGGTATCGCAAATTACCGTCGTGGTTTCCTGCGAGTCACCGTCGAGAAAGTCCTGCAACGCATGAACGACAAGACGAAAGGGCAGCGTGAACGCGACATGTTGGACCACTTCCTGGAGATGAAAGGACCCCAGGGCCAGCCAGTCACGCTCCCCGAGCTCCTCGCTGACGTCGGGAATCTCTTTGCTGCTGGCGCTGACACAAGCTCTGTTGCCATCAGAGTGGTGCTTCTTCCGCTTCTGACTGACCCGGCCCGCTACCAGCGCCTGAAGAGCGAGATTGACGCCGCGAGGGCAGCGGCTGGTATCATGGGCGATGCTGGGAAAGCTCTATCGTACCACGACGTCAAGGATCTGCCTTTCCTGAGTGCCTGCGTCAAGGAGGGATCTCGAATGCACCCAAGTATTATTTGGCAGCTCCCAAGGAATGCACCCGCTGAAGGCATCAATATTGAGGGTCACTACATCAGCCCTAGCGCGACCGTCTCGATGAGCCCACTCGCCCAGAACAGGTGTCAGGCCATCTTCGGGGAGGATGCCGATGAGTGGCGACCGGAGAGGTGGATCGCAGGGGAAGGGAACTCACCGGAGAGGATCAAGGACATGGACAAGAACCTGGCCACGGTAAAGTCCTCCGTGACAAGTTCCCAAATGGAGGCAATGCTGACGAAAAGAAATAGTTTGGCTACGGCTCCCGAACATGTGTCGGACGGAACCTGGCAACATTTGAGGTCTACAAGTTTATTGCACAACTGTTGTCTCGTTATGATGTTGAGCTTGAAGATGCCAGCAAGCCTTTGGAAATCCGATCTCTTTGGTTTGCGGAGGTTTATGATATGAACATTAAGCTGAGCCACCGGGAATAATGACATATGATGTTCAGTGCGGCGATTGGAAGCCTCGAGACAACCGGCCTAGGGAAATAAGTCTGCAGAAGGAGGCTGAGTCGGTAGCCTTCCATAGTTTACTATGAAATCTGACCATCCGCGGCAACTTTCTAGATGTTTTACACGTCTCAGAGGATTTAGAAACTGAAAGATCGCTTTGTAGGCCTGCCAAAATTCGCTTGGAACACTTTTTGGATCTTGTAGCACATGCTGAATAGAATTGACTAACTCAAGTGCTGCTGACCCTCCTTGAGGTGCATGTCTTCTGTCTAAGAGAATTACCCACAGTCTGTCGTCATGACAGTGAGTATGAATCGCAATTTGCGGGTTTCTCATTGTGTTTCTAGTTCTGAGGCTAGAAGACCTCGGCGTTTCGGGGTTCGTACATGCCACCAGCTATTCCGCGGAGGGAGTTCCGTTACTCCACAGCAAGCCCATTGACTTTAGTGGACCCCGAGCCACTGAGCAAGTTGGGATGTTTTGAGCCATAAATACTGACAATTCCTTGAGCGTTGCCTGAGTCTTATGGGTGACTTTTGGTACCGAGATTTATACTAATATTTGCATGCAACATAATACCATGGAGCGAAAAGAATACATCTTCAAAGAAGTGGACGGCGTGCCCATCGAGGCTGACGTCTACTTCCGCAAGGACCAAAGCACCACGAGCCCAATTGGTCAGTTTGCAGCGGAGAACCTTTCCCAGTTATTCCAGGACTAGTTCTGATTTGATGAATAGCCTTGCACTTCCACGGTGGGAACTTTACTGTCGGCTCCAAGGCGATGCTCCCGCCATACCATAGAGATCGCCTTCTTGATCTCGGCTTCATCGTTGTTTCGGCGAATTATCGACTGTGTCCCACCATCGCACTGTACGAAGGACCGGTAAAGGACTCTTTAGATGCGTATGAATGGGTGCGCCTCTCGCTGCCTGACCTGCTGAAGAAGGAAGGTGTAAGCGCCGATGGTTCCAGGATCGTGGTGCTCGGGCATTCATGTGGAGGAACCTTGGCCCTTCTGACGGTATGTACTGCGTACAAATCAAACGGAACCGGCCTCGTGGTATGAAAATATGCGCTAAAAATGTTCAAACAGGCCAGTCTTCCCAACCGACCGAAGGCTATTCTTGACCTCTTCGGGATGAAGTACTTACAAGACCCCATTTTCCACACTGCTGCGCCAACCAAGCCGGCATTTGATCAGCAGTTCATAGACCAGGTCCATAAAGACGTCCCGCCTCCGACTAGTGGGCCTTCTCCGATGGGGCCCAACGGTCCTGACTTCAGCAACTACCGAGTCGCCTGGATGTTCAACGCCATTAAAGCCGGCAATCATCTGACGACGGTGGTCGCTGATGGAAACTTTGCGCGTGTTGACCCCGCCTCTTTGTTCTCTGATGCATCCTTCCCGCCAACTTATTTCGTACACGGCACAGAAGATACATTGGTAGACGCCAAGGTCTCGAAGCAAGCTTATGATGAGCTCAGGTCTCATGATGTGGAATCTGAGTTGGTTCTTGTGGAAGGGGCCGGCCACGGGTTTGATGCCAAACTTGTGCCAGGAGACCAAACTTCAGCCATCATTGACAAGGCGTTGGACTTTCTGAAGAGACGTGTTTGAGGCGGTTTAAATTAGAACCACAGTGGAGGTAGATATTATCTCGTGGACTAAGATAAACTCAATACATGCATCGACTCAGAACGCATTCGGGATCATGAAGCCACAGCAGCGGATCTTCATCCATAATTTCCCAGATACCCAGGGCAATGTGCGGCACTTTTCCGTATTCATACGGTAGTGGAACTCGTTTGCTCAAAGTCAGTCACGTTGTGGACGCAACCAAACAGGTCCCTTGGTCTTTCACACTGTCCAAATTCAGCCATGTGAATTTACTCAAATCCACCATCGAACCTTCTGAAGTCGGACATTTGCCCTGCACATCTCAGGTCAAGGCAAGTCGTCAGTAGAGTCTGTAATGAGTGACCGCCGTAAATGGCTCAAGCGAAG
This sequence comes from Diaporthe citrichinensis, assembly GCA_014872995.1. Taxonomy (NCBI): domain Eukaryota; kingdom Fungi; phylum Ascomycota; class Sordariomycetes; order Diaporthales; family Diaporthaceae; genus Diaporthe; species Diaporthe citrichinensis. The sequence continues at coordinate 1,353,458 of JADAZR010000003.1, forward strand.
TCAGTCTCTGTTACTTGATGCTCCTTCAAACTTGCAGTGGGCGCGCAAAACACATGGAACTAGTTCAAGAAAGACATAAGCTCTATTCTCGTGGCAACCGATGTTGACCACGACTACTTGTGAAATGAAAGTAGAGTGAAGAAGAATGTGGTCCCTTCCAGGTGACACTGTATACAATATCAATGTCTGGTTCTCTTCAAGAACCCACCCAAAAGATGTATGGGACCGCCACTTCAAGAAGTAGAGCTCTTGATCTCGTAAAAGCCATGGCCGAAGTTGACGACATTCCAATGAGCAATGTCTCTGGTAGCAATAGCGTCCATAACGCTGTCGTGTCCATCCTTGCCCATCTGAATCTCCCTACCGACGCGCTCCTTCGTCAACGTCTTCAGTGAAAATCGACCAGAGCCTTTGGGCTTCTTCTTGGCCGGTTCGGTTGGCTTCTTAGGATTCGTCGGCTGTGCTCCCTGCTGTGTCAAATCCTTTGGCTTGGGGTTCGCGGCTGCCTTGGCACTCGGCTCTTCCTTTCCGGTCGTCTGGAGGGCCTCTTCCTGGCGGGCCTTCTTCTCGTTGGCCTCCTTCTCTCGAGCTTCTTTCTCCAATTTCATCACCGGCAGTGACTCCACCAACTGCGTATCAACAATGTTACCGTGGAGCCAGCGCAGCGAGTTGAGATCATTCTGGCCGGAATGAGCAACTACGATCGTGTCTGGTCCAATAAACTTCCAGATAGCTTCTCTTGCTGCTGCAATTCCGAAGAAGCAGTCTCCCATCGACTTGGCCCTGGTCATCTGAGCATGGTTGACCCCAGAGAAGCGACTGTTGTAGTTGAGGAGAGGCTCGTCGGGGAATACCAGCTTGTCGACAAGCGCCTCGGCGGTGAAGTAGTCGACGACGCTGACTCTGATGCAAAGAGACTCGTTGGTCATGCCGGTGCCCATCTCGCAGTCAACTAGTTCGTAGTCAGTAAAGCATTCTCATAGTGTCTTTATCGAACACCGAAGTGCAGGGTTAGTCTAAGGGGTCCATCATAGTCACTCACTTGCTACGGCCGGGCGGACTGAGGAGGGAGTAGATGCAGCTGGGGTGTGGTAGTACCGATACTGCCGCTCAAGCTCTCCTGGCTTGTATTCAGCAGTCTTGTGCTCAGCCGCAGTCTTGCAGGGCTGGTTGTATGCACCAGTCTTGCAACAGCTCCAGGTCTAGATGGAAGTAACAAAAGGTGTCAGCTGGGAGACGAAAATCGCAGAGTCAGTCACAAACGGCGACTGAGGACTTACACGACCATTAAAGTACCCGCTGTGGTATCTGCATTCCGGCTGAGATCCATTTGCAAGAGGCTTTTTGGACCGCTCGCCCCGTTGGGTTGTCTTGGAAACAGCATCTGTGGCTCCACCTGACGGTCCCTGTCTGGTTGCAGATGCTGCGACAGTATCGCTGCCTGGCTTTGGCTTTCCCTCAAAGGTGCGCTTGAACGGCTTCTTGAAGACGACTGCTCAGCCCGTCAGAACAATGGCATCCAGTTTGAGGCATCACTCGTAGTTTGATGGACTCACCTTTGTGGCATCTTCCGCACTTTTTCTTCTGGTCCAATTCGACCTCGGTCAAAGGTTGCATCACATACCCAGCCTTCTGCAGCGTCTCCTTGCTGTGCCTGAGCTTCTGCAGCTGCTTCATGTAGGTATCCTCGGTCTGGCCTGGGTCCAGGACCAACGAGCCCGAGTCAGATATTCTGACTGGAAGGAAAGTCGGCGCGGCAGCAGGGACCTCGGGCTGGTCACGCTGTTCAGCCTTCCTTGGGGCTGCTGAGACGTCGAGGCGTGGTGAGGAAATCTGTCCTTCCATGGTGGCGGCCGTTGTGTAAGTTGCGAAAGGGCAAGTCTGACGAAGATCGCTGCAATTTCGCGTGATGCGAATGAAAATAAACAAGAAATGCGAAAACTGCCTTGCAGGCAACAGCCGTAGGACGGGGTGGGCTTGCTTCACGAAAGAGGGTTGTTGGTCAGGGGTAGGAGGGCAGTGCCTGCCTGCAGCTCACCCCAGCCGACGTCCCCAGTAAGTCAAGCGGCCCACATATGGTCCACCCCCCCATATGGACCACTTTTCACACCAAAAAGCTATCTTTTTATCTCCACCAATTTAATAGTTATAATTCTGAAATTAAATCTGCATATAAACTATATATATAGAACCTTATAATAAAAATATTAATATTCTAAGTATTTTTCTCATTCTTTTATATTAAATATAATTTGCAAAACTTTAATACTTTTAATACGTTTAGCTTTAAGAATATAAAGAACATAAAGCTAAAAATAAGCATATGCATAATATATAGGTAAGTATTTAATTAAAAAATACGGCCTAAATTTAAATAATTCCTAATAAATAGAAATAATCTTACATAATAACCCTTTTATTTCATATTA